>OY728137.1:247359729-249859729 GCA_963277665.1 Viscum album
TTTGCAGTAAAATGATCATCGACAGGGAGGAATAATTATGAGTTGTCTGAAATTGATGAAATGATTTTGATAGCCTTATCGGTGGTGAATCTTCATTAGGGGGATCCAGTGCTTCTGAAATCATGGTGACAAAAGTTGTTGATTCGATTCCAAAAATCCTTTGACCTTATGGTCCATTACTAATAACATCAAATAATTAGTGGTGTGTTGGCTTGATCTGATTCATCGTATCCTGGTGGAATAAGCATGTATGATGTATTTTTGTATCCATGGGGAGGATATCCCCACACCTTATAGGATCACTCAAGACTGATTCATGTAGGATTATAAAGTGATTATATATAGCTCCCTACACTGGGGAACAAAATTTCAACATATCCTAGAGATGAAAAAGCAGTGTCCTATTTCTGGACTTGTGGCCACCAATCGATGAATTTGGAAAATGTAGGCTGCATCCAGGTCTACCAAGGGGCCAGCCATAATAGTAGTATAATCAACCTCAATGGTTGAATCTACTTTTCCTTTCTCCTATAATAGTTGTCATCCAGGTTGAGAGATTCACAAGTGGAAAAGGGAGATGCATCATCCTAAAGCCCACCCACTCAACCATTAAGGGAGTACATAAGGAATTGTTGATATGATGAAGGGACTACTGCATGAATATGGATCCAATGTGTACCCATCAATGCATTGTAGGAGGTGTCGTGTGAGACAACCATGAACTCTGTGAAAAAAATTTGGCCACTATATTGGGTCTTCAAGAAGATTTTTTCCAACAGGCGTCTTCACTATTATGTCATAACCTTGAATCTTCTTGTCATAGGGTTAAAATATATTTCAGAGATCTCCAAATTGAGGAGTGACTGATTCAGCATAACATTGATCTCAAAACCTAGGTAAATATGAAAATGGAAGAAATACATTCCATTGAACTGGACAGTGATGTACTATGAGAGAATTTTACCATTTATAAGGAATCCATCATCTTCTCTAGAGAATGAGATGATGGACTGATATTCTTCATGCTCGAATTCCTCCGCATAGAAGGATTTTATGGCCACTGCCTCTATTACAAATTGGTGGGGGATTCTTAAAGCCTCGGTGAGGGATTCACATATGTCTGTAAGTAGACAGAGAGCCTTGAGAATTGAAATAATTGCAAGAATGATGGAAAGGTTCTTAAGTATATCTTAATTCTATGTGAGGTGAACACTTCTTCTAATAGAAGGTTTCTTCATGGAAGGATGTATAATAGATGTTGCACATTGAACTAGTGTATTTCAGATTGTGTTGGGGATATCCAACTACTCATATTTTGGCTCATATAGGGTGATCATGAGATAATGGCCAGGTGACATGGATCTGTACATAACTGAACGCAGATGATCATAGAATGGTCATGGTGGGTCTCCCTTATCAAAAAATAAGAATGGAAGTGGGGTTGAATCTAAAGAGAAGGATTTGGAGCCTAGACATGCTGAAATCTTTGTTGGGGCTACTTTCTGGGATTGATGGAATTCATGGTTTATCTAGGAGCACAATACTAAACATTCTCATGATTCCCATAACCACGACTCCATCAGTGATGGCGTTGACTGGAGATATTAGGAGGTTCTTCCTTGCATTCCTTATTTTTTAGATCCATGTAATAGTCTACAAGTTTGACGTTATTTATATAGGCATACTTCTAATCATCACACTAGGTTTCCTCTATTATTGGAAAACATTTGGGGAAAATCACCATCTATTGGGGCATGAAATCATCGAGATTATGGGTCATAGTATGAATGGGAGGAAGGCATTGATCTCCCTTGCATTGTTTGTACCTACTCTCCCGAGATAGTGAATATAGAGGTGTCGATGTAGAGGTACTATCTAGCAGTTTCCAAGCGGCCTCAGATAGCTCGAAATGATTTAAACAGACATAGAAAATACCATGGGTCTGAGAAACTACTTTGCATGAAATCCCTTCATCATACTTCTAAGACCTGCGGTGAGTGACCTACTACCATTCACCCTCAATATCACTATCTAGATTTATAGACACACATTCCATATGTACTAAGGTCATACCTGATGTGACTATATTTTTATTAAACCGGTCTTGGAGCCAGTCTTTTAACACTTAGAACATCTTGATATTGTGTTTAAAAAACAGTTATAGGGGAAGAAATTGGGGCAATCAGTGTGATCAGCCTCTTCAGGCCTCCTTCATTTTAGATATTGCATGAATCCTTGATCCTAGGAACGCTGGAAATAATTAGGGACTTGAGCCACATTAAATTAGTATTTATGGTGTCTTTGATCAGGGGAAGTTTCTTTGGGAGACTAGCCTAGACAAGGGGTTGGATCCTGGTGAGGTGGTGAAACCTGGTTATCTTTCCTTGGCAGAAGTGGTGCATTACATTATGGTTCCAACAAATACTAAGGAAGGTGATTATGAGATGGAGGCTGAGCATGAGATGGTATCCCTTAGTGAGGTAGTGGATTTTTCTCTTCAGGTAATAGTTCCAAAGTTCTAGGGGCTTCTATCTATGCAACAATAGTGGTCTAGGCCTTACCGACTCTTCTTACGAGAGTTGTGGGAGGCAATCGATGTGCTTGCTTGGATTGTTTTAAGGCTTCTTCTAAACATTGAGCTTCATCAAAGAAATTTGGGAATCCACCTGGGAAGTTATGAATGATGAGATAATGAACCAATTTGGTCTTCACATTCCCTACGCTCATTGTTAGCACATATTCCTGAGATAGCACCATATCGAGGGAATATGTGAGGCCCTTCCCCTAGCAACAATGTTTGAAACTTGCTCATTAGACATTTTATTGCACTTGAAGAGGCCAACAATACTATTCTTATGTTTGGTGGAACTAAACTGATATAGAAACTGCTTATAGAGACCCTCCAACCTACTATGGACTCAATGGGTAACTAGATGTACCAGACCAATGTGGTCCCTTCCAATGTTTGTATGTAATACCGGAGTTTTGCGGCCACCTATTGTGTTGCAGTTCCCATAATGGGTCCACATCTTGAAATGAAGTGGGGAAGATGTTACAGTGGGTCTTTCATCCCATTGATAGGGCGGATGTTCTAATTTCCAAAGCCAGGGGTCCGAGAACCTCATATAACCATGCCAGATATGGTTTTCCATCAGGTGGGATCACCAAATTTTGGGTTTCAAGAGCCTCAAGGTGGGACATGAGAGTATCCATCAGATTATCTTAACTGAATTCCTATCATGATGAGGATTTAAGACTACTAGAGAATTGGTAAGTTCATCAATGTGTTAGTTCAACTGAGCGGTTAATGTAGAGACTAGTGGAATGACCATAGGGGCCACTGGAGGAACCTACAGAGATATCGGTGGAGCTTGAAGAGCGGCAGGTGGGACATAAGATGTGTCCCGGGAAAGGTTGTCACGTAGGTCGGGGTGTATTTGGTGATGTACACTACAACACCCCAAGATTTCATAGTATGTTATTTCTTTAAAGTAATTTAATAGCTTATATTGCATGCAACACCGACTTGGCTTGCATTATACGTGAGATTAAGTTTATGTGAAACAACACATTAGTATTAAAAAATTTAAAATGGTATATTTATTTAAAAAATAAATATTGTAATATGAATAATAAAAAATTAAATTTATATTTTATTTGTAATGTTTTCACATAAAAAATATATTTATAATGAAATGTATACGTTATATTAAATTAATTATATATTTTGAAAAACTATTTTATTAGAAGAAATACCTTTTATGTCCATTTGTGAAAAATAATAAAAATAATTTTAGACAGACATAAAAATTTAATTTGGTAAAATATAATTCATTTTCTAATCCGGAATATCAAAATTAACTTAGAGTTAATTTTTGGTGTTTTTCTAAAAATATTCAATTCTTCATGGATAGTGAAAAAAAATTTCATAGTACATAAAATCTATCTTTTTCATTTAAATATTTATTTTTAATTAAAAACTTATGTTAATGTTAAAATAGATACATAATACATATATTTTTCCAATGTAAGTCATTTCAGTCATTTTATAATAATATTAGATGTATAAAATATTATTGAACTTTTAATGTTTTTTACCCACCTTCTAGGCACATATGCACATTTTTATAAAACATCATTTTACCATATCTATGAATTGAATTTCATAAAACTGAGAGACTCGATTGACATCAGTCAGTAAAATGTGGTTTAATAGGATGAAAATAATTTTTTGTGAATAGTAACTTTTGAATTTTATTTACCACGGTTAAAAGTAAATTGGGCAATTAAAGGTAAAAGTAATAGTATAATAATATAAAAATACCCCAAAACGTGTATTAATTCTATTGAATAAGTTTTTTTAGACCAAAATAAACCTTAGGACAAAAATAAGAGCCTTTTTTATCCATTTGGGTTATATTATGACATTTATAATATGTTATTTAAAGAAGAGTTAAAAGTTGTAAATTAAAATTTTAATAACTAAATTTTTTTTAATATATAATTATAAATAAGATAATGATACTATAAATATTAAATCTAAATCTAAAATTATTTCCTATATCATATTATTTTATTTATACTTTTAGGCATTAAATAATTAAATTTATTTATAACACAATGATGATGAAATAATTACCCTATTAATGAAATATTAAAATAATTGATATTATAAATATTAAAATAAATGTAACTTGATACTTTTGATTCCATAAACTAATTTTATAGGTTAATATGACTTTTTAGGGTTTATTCAATGTTTTTCTCTGAAAAAATCAAGTTGTTATGACTTTTACAAAAACCAAATACTAAATAGTGTCAAATTGACATAAATGAGTTTCTATAAGAAATACTATTTTATTAAATGATATAATAGTAATAAAAGAATAAGATTATTATAAATGACTTATATAATGTTATATATGTTTTTAATGAACCACTTTAGGTTCTCTTGGCATTTTAGAGTAACTATATTAACCATGTAGTATAAAAATTCAATAAGACGTGGTAGAAGTTAAACTATTTGACTAAGAGTTATATCTAAAAGACAATGTTAATATGGAAACCAAAATATGTCTAAAACCAATTTTTTGAGCGTAATTACACCCCTCCCCACTTATATTTGAAATAAATCCATTTGGAGCTATAGAAACTGAATATAATTTTATAATAAATTAATATTTCAAATATTTCCAATAGTGCCCCTCACCTCTCTTATAAAAGGGTACTTCCCCTTCTCTTAACTTCACACATCCAAATCCATTTTTCAAGAACATACCCTACTAAAATCTCCTCCCAAATACCCACAATTCAATATAGATTCCTTACTTGGATCATAAAGCCAACCTATGGAGCCCTTTTGTTCAAATCAAAAAGAAGCACCTCAAGAAGTGGTAATTATTTTATCCCCTCTTTCAATGTTCTTTTCTTCTTATAATTCTTCATTAATTGGTATTTACATATTAAAATAATAACTCCAGTTCCTTATAGATACTGATATGTTAATATTAATATTGTAAAACCATATTCATTATTCTATCCATCCTATGAATTACAATGTCACCATACGTGTGTACGTACGGTTTATTGTCTCCATGTCATGGTGTAGTTTGTTATTGAACACTTCATAATTTTTATGGGTAAAATAATGAGTATAATTTTTTTAAATAATAAATATTACATGTTAATTATTATTTATATGTAATATAATATCCTATTAAACATTGTTACACCGTCAATTGAATGATATTGTCGCTCGTGCGTACATACGACAACCGTCTCCACAACGCGGTGAGATTAATCTTCAACGATCACCCGTCAAGAATTTATTTATATATATATATATATGTATATATATATATTGATTAATTATGAGGTATATGAAAAAATATTTCTACTAGAATAATATATATTTATGTATATAAATATTTGTCGTTTACTTACTTCTATACTATGTGATAAGAAAACATAAACAATGTTCATGGATATGTGTGGTCTACTGTCACCATGAACGATGTTTCCATTTCATATATCTATATATTATACATATTTATATTCTAATTATATATGATATATAAATCATTTTTTATATTTTGGAAGTATGTAAATCATGATCTAAGCGATATGATCAAGAATAAAAAGTTAAAACACGTATGATAAAGAAAGTGATTATTACCTGAAATGTTACTTTAACATGGAAATTATTATTAAATGGGTATTATAAAGAAATAAATGAATAATATATGATATCATAAATATTAATATGTATCTGGTATAATTTAATAACATACTATGGTCATTATACATGAGTTTAAATGTACCCTTGACTAAAGGAAAGTATAAGGTAAGGGTTAATTCCGCAATCGTATTATTATCTAAGACTATTCATGTGTAAATATTTATTGGGAAATATTTACAATCCAGGTAAAAGTTTCATAAAATGGTTTTCAAAATGAATATTTTAAGGTTTTTTTGAAGGGACAATTTAGCCAGATCAACATTTTAAATGTTTTAATGATTTATTTTTCTAAATATTTTTATATAATTTCCATGTTTTAAAAATGATTTTAAGGATTTATTTATATGGAAATGATTGTTCTAAAATGTTAATTACATTAAAATGTTTCAAATTGGTATGGGAAACTTTTATTCAAAAATATATTTTGAATTAATTCCTTTATAAATGTGATACTTTTAAATGGTTTCAGAAAAAAAAATATTTTTGTTAAAGATTTTTACTGATCATTTTCTACTATGTCAACATCCTTTACTAGATATTATTCTTGATTGAGGTTGACATATTATAATACAATATTCCATACTGTATTGAATGATTTATGATATGTTTGACTATGGATGTGATATTTTTATTCCATTCATGGATTATGGTTAAGGTATTGAAATTTTATATGCCAGTTTTAATACGAATGTTAATTTTATGTTTCAACCTTTTCATATGAGGAATGTATTGGACATTCTAAGTGACGAGCAGGGCCCACTATACCCCCTCAATGCATCGGTAGGTCGCATGATAAAAACTAGTGTCTTGGCCTAAGGCCGTGACCAAATTTATATTTAGGGTCTTGGCACGAGGCCTTGATAGTGTGGTTAAGATGTACAACATTATGAATTCCATCATTATTAGATTAGTTATTAATGTTACATGTGATTATTCAACTAGTATAATATCCATGTTAATAATTAAATGGAATTATTTGATTCATATTTTCCATATTATGATGTTGTTTATGTTTAAAGGGCTTGTGTTTCAATTTTAAACCTGTCCATAAAAGTTTGTGATTATTTATGATAGTGTTCGCTCTATTATTTATCCTTAATGAGAATCTGAGCTCACCCATTTGTTATGTTTTATCTTCCCTGGATTACAAGAAGTGTATTATTATTTATATGAAGGGTTAAGTTAGGATAATAATTGAGTTATCAAAGGATTATCTATCACTTATTTTATTTTAGAAATTGTAATGTAATGTTCTTGAATTTAATCTATTTTCCAAGACAGCTAAACTGACCGGTCCTTTGGGACTTGATTCTTTTTAATCATGAGAATTTATTAAAGTAATGCACTGACTATGAGTTTCTAGGGTCGGGGAATTACATATACCAAGGCCTTTTTCCATAAACACTAGAATCTTCTGTATATAGATGGTTTGGGTTATCGAGATCACCTTATGGTAATTCTCTAAGGTGAGGGAGTTGTACCTACCCCTAAAACCCTGTTAGAGAATGATTAACATCATACCAATGATTTCCATAATTTGGCAACCATTCCATGGTGTGCTCAGTGAGGAGCTCATCAACGATTCTTCTATGTTCTGCGAGCTATTGTCATATCACAACCTTTTTGGTATCCTCTTCCATATTTTGCATTGAATTAGATGATTCAAAGGCTTCAATATCCCAAAACATTCTTTTATCTTACTAGGATCTAGACTTAGAGGCAATGACTTGAAAGGTTTAGGAAAGTCATGCATCTTTCTTTGGTGACGAGTGTGGAAACCTGTAGGGTATACCGGGTGTTGTGCTTCCCCACTGTGTTGTTCATCTTCTCCAGTACATTGTTTCGATGCCCCCTTTTGGGTATATCTCATGAATGAACATGTTTACATTGAAAATTCTCAATGTCATAACCTTGATATCACCAGGTGAACTAGGTTGTCATAGGATAGGATTGAAATGTAGGGTAGTGTACTGCCCCCAGCCACAGATATTGATATCTGGAGGAATCCTCTCTAATAACTCTATGAAGCACTATAAATCTATTGAACGCATTGTTGTTGGAGGGTCCGATGAAAACCTTACAATGATGGGTTATGAAAAATAGGGATTGTGACTAACTCAACTAGGAAGCACTGCTGGCAAATGTTGTCAAAGTGTTCCCAGATTATAGGGTAAGCTAACTATCGATTATGGAGATAGAAATACATCATCCCTAAGTTTTGGAAGAAGCAAATAACCTCATTATAGTTGAGGTACACCAGAATATTGAATATTTCATTTGAAATTGGTGAAAACATCTCAGAGAGATGGTATTCTATGAGAATGTCCCACATCTTTCGCAGATCATACTCAAGATATGACCCTTAGTTGGCCCATTCATCAACTAGTGGAAGTTGAGGGACTAGTAATGATACTGATATGGACTGTTATAGTGGTATAATGGTCAAGGGAGAGTTTTTTGTGTGAGCTAAAAAAACACTGCATCTTGGGATATCATCCAAAGAATGCTCTTATTGCATCACAAAATCCATATAGGATAGGGTAATGACAACTTCTTTCAGCATTGGGGTGGCAGTCATCAGTAGTGGATCAGGCTTGTTCTCATCATTGAGTGGTCCCCAAAACAATTATCACCTATCTCTTGTTGAGGTATAGAATTATTCAAGTGATGACAAGGAGGCTTTCACAACATGACCCTATAATGGAGCCAAATTTTACTCCTCTTATATGTATGTGCGGAGGGATTCATATATATGGTGCATCTCACTTTCTAGGAGGAAAAAACTGATATGCCAAGTTCCTGCCCTAGACCCTGATATAGAGGATCTGGGTGTGGGTTCCATCACCGAATCACACTCCACTTTAGTGTCTGAAAAGATTATGGTATTGTCCATGATCCTAGGTTTCTCAAGGTTCTTACTCTGGTGGTGAGGACCCACCCTCCTTCCCTGGGATGGTTTTTTTGGGAAGGGTAGATCTTCAACACAGGCATGACCCATGTGTTAGTTGATGTTGTAGTGGGGATGACCTCCAATTTGATAAGACGGGGTGTGAGGGGAACCCAGGAATATATCGAATTGAATATGGGGAGGACCTACATGGTTGGGAATGTTAGAGTGGGGCAGACCATTTCTTGAGATGGTGATGATGTGGGGATGACCTTCACATCGATAACATGAAATATGGGGAGAACCTACATATATGAGACCATGGGAATGAGGAGGAAATTTGTATCAGGTGTACATAGTATGAGGCGGACCTCCACCTAAACTAATGATGGTAGTATGGGGAGGACCTCCAAACCAAAAAAAAGTATTGCGGATAAAATACACTCTTTTTAAGGATGGTACAATGTGGACCTCTGTATTGAATCCCATCATCGTGGATTGAGCCGTAGTGGAAACAACTTGCACCAGCGACTGGGAGAGTCAGCACATCATTCTTGTGGGGTGAATGAAGCTTCAATCATGATAGGGTGTATAAACGTCTCTATTCTCCTGTGACATGGAGTTGATATCACATGTACTTGGTGGATTGGTCCATTGAATATGTAGAAGATTATTTCCCCTGGTGGGAATCATCCTAATCTTGTGCCAAACATTGGCATTGTGGAATCCAAGCTAGAATCGGATGTACAGGGGTATGAATCACCTGCTCTTCAGTCCATAGGACCAGATGATAGTGCTATCGTGTCTTGGTGGGAGCCCTCTTTAGTGGTCTCATGGCTGGAGTCACAACTGAGAGGACTATAAAACTTCGTAATTCATCAGCATAAGAGAGTGAGTTATACAAATGTCTAGGGGAGAAGATCCCAAAATGATTGATGGTCGGAGTGGGGAGTAGTGGCTCCCGGCATGGCCCTTGGGGGTGGCGGTGATGGTAGGTCAGTGAAGACTCCATATCTTGAAGGGCCATATACCTCATCAGGATGAGCCCCTATTATTCTTACCATTGAAAAATAGTATATATCACCCTTCATTAAATAAATTCATAGGGTGATATGGGGAATGGGAACCTAGTAGCTATGGTCATGTAAGTCATCTCAGAAGAGGTGAACCCATGCAATATGGATTTATTAGTATCGCCCCTACCCCAGAGTCTATAGGTGGGAGGTGATCACATTCATGTAGTTATTGCTTGGGTCCTAGATTGCAGGAATATTAAGCCATCACTACAGATAGTAGGAAAGTGATTCCTTGTACCCCAGAACCATTCGACCTTCCATGAATTGATGAGAAGATCTATGCTGAAAACATCACAGACTGAGATGCCAAAATTTTAACTACCCTAAATCATAATGAGTTTCACACTAGTGCCATTATTTTCTTGGTGGGACCGAGAACCAGATAGATGGATCTAATGACACACTCATCCAGTGATGCCCCAAATGATACTAATCCCCACATTGAAGATAATGGCATCATGTCAGATTCACCATTTCTATTTTTGATGCTTTATCTAGGGAAACCATAATTTGTGAGGATGCGCTGATTATTACCATGCATTCCCACATTCTAAAGTAGGGTGATATTCATCTCTTCTTTAAAGATATTTTCTTCTTGTTTTAAATGGGATGATGGATTCAATTCTCTTCTTACATGGATTATTCCTCATAATTTTTCATCTAGTTTATGTCTCACTTAAAGATTATGATGTTCATAAAAAACATACAAGTGTAATATCTTTGTGGATTCTAGTTAATTACACTTATTCTATTAGGATATTCCCAAGGGGGTCAAGTCAAGGCAGAAACTTCCAGTTAGGATAGTAGTCCCATTGAGGAAACACTGGTGTGTCTGGACACTAAAACACTAGTATAACTAGATTTTCCATTTTCATAGTTCTTCCCAAGGGTGTGGATGTCTAGGTCATCCCACATAAAATAAAAGGAATTATTTTCTGGAGGCATGTCTGCAAGATTTTTATCAGCATCCCATATTTAAGACGAGGTATGTCATTAGTTTTACTTCTTGTTGAGATGGATCTGACTAATCGAAACACTTATGAAAGTGAATCACCTAGGTGTATCCCTAAGAGTGATCTCAAAAAAAATTACTATATGGATGGTTTAAAATGCCCAATAAGTATGGACCTAGGATTGAGTGTCCCAGAAAGGGAAATGTTTCACACCGTGAAGACTGATTTTGACCCCACAAAGGGCGGATCAGAGTGGAGAATGGATCAATAAAAAAGGGGATGTCATGGTTTACCATTATATGGGATTAATCCTTTATGAGGCTTCCTACATAAACTTTTTATAATGTAGGGATAAAAACCCATGTAGTTTAGATGGGTGTGGCATGAAATCAGGATGTACACGAATTACAATGATCTGGAGATATGATGGGGAATACATATGGTTAGTTTCCCAGGTGCTACAGGGAGCGATGAGGTGAATGGTGATAACATGTGGTTAGATGCTTGTATAGATTGAATGATTTCATTGGGATGTGGTGGCCTGGGTAAATTCAGGGTTGATATGGATGAAATATTGATGGGTGGAATTAATGGAGATGGAACTTAGAACTAGTGTGAAAGTTATGGTACTAGGCTTGAACCTCAAATAAGTTTCCTATGTATCCCTATAGTAGGGTATGAAAGTCCATGTAGTTTTTGAATTTGGGTGAAGAGTCTCTTAAGTAGTCAACTCTTGATAATGGATGTATAGATGGGGGTTTGAAGAAAATGTAACCAATGGGTTAAGGAATGATCTTACCGAGACACAAATGCTAACAGGAAGGACTAGGATGTGACATATATAATGGACTTCAACCTCAAGGAAGCTTCCTATGTACACAGCTAAAAAATGGAAACATTCAAACTCTATATAATTCAGATATGAAGCATAGTATTGGGATGTACACGTTAGTAATGAAACCCAAACACATGATAGGGATTACATGTGGTTATCAGACCATCATAAGATGGAAACTCTTGGTTGGTGGAGTATAGATTGAGTGTGGGGATTATGCTTGGTTAGCTTCCCAGGAAATGTTCTCACACTTGTAAGGGGTAGACCAAGAATGTGGGCCCCAAAAAAGGGGACGACGAAGGTTACTAGTTTTGGGATTCAACCTCAGGGAGGCTTCTTATGTACCCTATCTAGGATACAGGGATGAAAACCCAACTAGTTTTAAACCATATTAGTAAACCTCATGCTGGATGGAAGAGGCATATAGTTTAATGTCATGTGGGATGAGGGTGAACCAATTCAAAGTGGTCAAGACAAATGGGTTATGGGATTGAACCTCTTGTAGGGTTACTACATAACATTATTGAAAGGTAAAAGGATCAAATTACACATAGTTTGGTAGTAAATGGGTTTGAGGTTTACAGATGGTTATGAACCAAGGAGTATTTCATGGTCGATTTTTACCCTAAGCCCATGTGATTTATTCTCGGTGTGAGAAACTAGAGGCAATAAAATAATTGATGATCACATCTCAAAAGGTGCATCCATGAGTAGTGGAGCGGGGTTTACACATGGTTAGTGTCAAAAGAGAAAACATGGGATCACGTGTGTTTGGCAGCCCATGAGAAGAATATTGTGACTTACTCCATGAGGGTGGTCGGAGGAGGATGTTTAGATATATAATGAGGATATGGTCGTTGTACCCAGAGAAAACTATCTAGTTGGGTTGGAGCTTACACAGAGACTAATTGTTGTGTGCATTGAGACAGAGTGCTTAGGGAGAGGGGGAGTGAGAGAGTGCTGGTTCTCATCCCCTTCTTGGTCTTCTTGGGCCTGTCACTCATCTGGTGGTTACAGTCTAATATTATATGTTGTGTATAGGGGTTCATTCTAGTTTATCATCCTATATCTTGGATGATGAGGACTTACTCCTCACCACTAGGATGTGCATAACTATCATGCTTTAACCCTTGGTAAAGGGAAGGCACCAGCAATACCGTAGGTGAACGGGGTTGTGGAGAGATCTATTAAAGGGTCCACGTTAGCATGGCTATATGAAGAAGTAATTTCCATTATCTTGTCTATTTAAAGAAGAATGAAGCCCAGAAATAAAATACGAAGAACCACATGGGGGGCCATAAAATAACTACATTATAGCCTAGAGGTCCACATGGAAGAGGGTTTCATGAAGCATAAGGCCTCATAGAGAGGGGCTTCACAAATATCTAGTTATTCTTGAAGTAAAGGAGCTTCACAAAGGATGGTACTTCATAAAGCATAGTGACCAAAACTAGTCATGAAGTCTACATGTTCTTAGAGGGTGCTTCGCAAAGTTCTATGTACCCAAATGTGTCTTCTTCATTTGAGAAAGCCAAAAGGGTTCACGAAGGGAATCCACACATGAAACATATGTAAAATGGAGCAAAGGTAAAGTGGGTTCACAATGATCAAATACCTAGGATGGTTTATTTTCTCAATGGTTCATAGAGAAAAGGGGTGCTTCACCAATCAAGAGCACAAAAAGAAAAAAGGTCAGTGTATTGATTATTTGGAGTGGTAGTGGGCTGAGTATTTATAGGCACTGGGCATCACAATGCTTTGAGAAGGCACTATAAATAAAATTGAGCTTCATAGTTATAGGCAGATCTATTATGTTCTTCAAACTCATTTTATAACAACCATACTTTTTATTAAACACTTAAACATGATTTATAAAATAAACTTCACTTGATAAAAAATAGAAGATCGATAGGTCTAGTGTCTATGGGGATTAGGAACATTACATAACAACATAGAACCTAAAACACACCACATCATTATTGGAAAAATCCTATAAATAACCATAACATTCCCTCATACTTAGCACTGCATGAGACAACCTGAGGACATGTATAAGAAAAGGGTGAGCTATAATGCCCAATAAGGGAGTAAAAAAGGAATAACATGAAGATTACAAAACATATTGTGAAATAGGAATATAAATGGAGCATAATATAATTATTAACATAAATTCATGATATATCATGATTATCATAACATGGAAATGTGGTAATATCACTTAACATGGTATTAGCATGAGATAAGGCTCATTGCACATAGAGAAAGAGTAAAACCTCATTACACTTGAATTAGGATGATTAAATCCTAATTTCACTTTAATTATAATTATTAAACCCTCATTTCACTAGACATATCAAGATACAAATCTTTACCCAATGCATTGGAGTGCTATCAGGGCGTACCCTTCATAAACAATTCATTTCATGCATAAATGAGCCACATAGATCATACAAAATGGAATCATTCATCATCATTTATTACATGATAAAGAGATATGGAATACATAAATTAATATTTATAATCAATAAGTAAATGTTCATAAAGTTTAATACCCTTGATAGAGAAATGGGCATGATATTCACTACACAATGACATTGGCTGGAAAATCGCGATTTAATATCAGCAGCGTAATGGTATGACATAAGAATTCATAAAAATGGATGATGATAGATAAATGGGTGTCTCATAATATGTACATCAAATTTATATTATTTAGTTCATATAAATACACTTACCAACATATGTAATGGAATTTAGATTCATAGTACAGAAGAATTTATTGAATGTAAATGAAAAGAGAGAATTTCCTTACAAAATTTAGGCATAGTAACAAGTGTACATGGGAGGCATTAATGAGAGAGAAATGGATCTATCATCATTCAAAAATAAATAGGGAAGCAGGGGGGAGGTGAAAAATCATACCCCAACATTTAAAATTGAAAATGGAATGATATAACTATATTATTAAAATTGGATAAAATGAGAAAGGAAGGAATCCCTTACTAAATTTTGGTTTGATAACAGGTGTACATGAGAGGAATTAATGAGAGAGAAAGGTGTAAATCATTATTCAAAAATAATTAGGGATGTATGGGGGAGGTTAAAAATCATACCTCAATATTTTTAATGGAAAATAAAAGGGAATAATAACATAATGAAAATTGGACAAAAAAGGGAGAGGAAGAAATCCCTTGTGAAATTTCAGCATGGTAACGGGTGTACATGTGGGGAATTAGTAAGAGAGAAAGGTGTCAATCATTATTCAAACATAATTATGGTAGTATGGGGAAGGTGATAAATCATACAACAACATTTTTAATTGAAAATAAAAGTAAATTACAACATAAAGAAACATAGATAAAAAAAATAAGAAAGGTAGGTTTCCCTTACTTGGAAATGTGATCCCAAAGGCATTGGAGGGGCTTGAGAGATGCTTCTTGGGAGCTTGGGATTCCTTGAGAGGATTGTAGGGAGAAGAGGGTGGAGGTTCTACGAACACAAAAGGCACTGAGTGAAGAGGAATTGGGATCTTTGGGGGGTTTATATTGAAAAATATAGGGAATTATTTATTATTTAGGTTTGGGACACCACACATTAAAATAATTAAAACCACAAACCTACCCATGGTTTTTTACCATAGTTTTTGCCAAAGGGTAGTGGAAAAAATATTTTATAATTCCAATGGACGAACTTCTTAAAATAATAGGGTTTCTTATGTGAAGCTGAGTCACACTCTCAAAGAAATCAATTTAAATGGATAAAATGTTTTATAACTCTTGGAGGGTCCACTAATGTTTTGTAAAATAAAGGAAATAAACCTAAAATCACATTATTTTATTTCTAAAAAATATTTTTTCTGAACATAATGTTTATAGTATTTTATTACATCACTATTGGGTCATTATGATGTCATAAAACACATTATATAATTAAACGGTATTTAATTTTTACTTAAAAATTCAACTGTTTCATAAAATTACAAAAAATTTACCTTTAGATAATTTAGACATCCTGATTCCAAAAATA
The DNA here is from genome assembly GCA_963277665.1 of Viscum album. Lineage (NCBI taxonomy): Eukaryota > Viridiplantae > Streptophyta > Magnoliopsida > Santalales > Viscaceae > Viscum > Viscum album. The sequence continues at coordinate 247,375,745 of OY728137.1, forward strand.
TTATTCAATTTATCTAAAAAAAATTCTAAATATTTTAATTTTTACTTTTAAAATAAAAACTGACATTATCGAAAATTCTTTGGTTTTGACAAAAATGAGTTTCAAACCTCAATAAAAATAACAATTGTATAAAAATTATACAATTATTTATATTTCATAAAAAGTAATTTCATAATAATATTTCATTAAAATATTATTTAATTAAAAAATCCATTAATTCATCAAAATATATCTCTTAATGTTTTATTAACTAACAAAACTATTTGATATTTAAATACTATTTACAAAGTAAAAATAATAAAATTAATGTATTTTATCTACAAAAAAATAATTTACATAATCATTGTTCTAGGGTCTTGTTACATAGCCCCTTATAACACCTGCATAAGACCGAAGGGTAAGGTGTGCGAGGGTGAAAATCTATTTGGGTGGCTTAGATAACATCTCTCGGGTAGTAATCTCTATCAACTTCCACTTCTCCCATATGTGGTTCTGTTCGAGCTTCAATGTTGATTCTTGTCTTGTGATTGGTCAAGAGAGAAGCCCAATGACGCAACCTAGTTTCTAAGCTTCAACAAATGGGATTCATATTAGTAAAGTCTACTGGATGAGGCCATGCTTCCTTTGTCGGAGTAAATTTGATTTGTTAAATCCATATATTTATAATAATCATGTGATCACTATTCAATGACTATATTAGCAACAATCACAATTATTAATGGTATTTTAAAATCCAAAAACATAAAACCAAAGATGTTCATATTTTATATAACCATTTTACATAATAAGAAATTTAATTAGATCAATATGAATTAGTGAATGTTTTGTTTGTTACACATGGAGGCTTCCATCACTGCCTTTACAACATTCGAGGAGGCTCCAGTCATGTTCTTTAAAACCATGATGGCTTCCGTCAATAAATTTTTGGTGATCACGGATATGTTCGGTCAAGTTCCTCAGACTCATGAAGGCTTTGTTCATTTCCTTTACGACATTTTCAGATAAGTCCTTTTTGGCGGCCAGGAGGAATCCTTCTAGGTGGCTTTGCAGTGGTCGTGATGCATGAGGTATTTGTGAAGGCACTTCACGATGCAGACTCTTTTACTTTTCATGCCCTTTCCCGATTTATTCGAAGGCACAGAATTTTGGTACCCACAAATGTCTTATTTCATATTATTTCTTCAACCCCTACCATAAATAATACTCAAATATAGTTTTATAATTTGAATTTCACATATAATACATTTCATCCTAACTGGGGAAATTAAAATATAATAAATAGGAAATCTCAAATTCTTAATAAGGGTAAAAGATAGATGTTAATTTAAGCCCGTAATTGAACCTAAATATCCTTTGGGTATGAAAACATAATGATGGTACAAGGTTATAAAATAAGGAAATCATACCTAATAAAAATATATCATAAAAAAATAAAACATGAAATAATTATTTTTCATTAAGACATGTGTCTTTGTAGTGTGGAAATAGGTGGTAACAATATGTGAACCTAATATGGGAACAATTAAAGATAACAAAATAACATGAATAAGAGTATATAACATGCATCAAGTATAAACATAAAGACATTAAAAAATTATGGACTAGGATAACCACCTTCAAAAAATATCGTAAACTTCAGCTAACCACCCATGTGTATTTTTGGGTATTGGTTCACAAACTATAAACCACAATTTTTTAGGATTCCGCTAACCAACCATCTTCAATATCCTTTTGGGATTGCACAAATAACCAATGTATGAAATCATTTTTTTATTAGGATAACAATCTATATATCAAAACCATTTGGGAATGAGACGACAAAATATATATCCCAGCCTTTTTTAATTAGGATAAGCACTCATCAACCCCTACCATTATAGATTGGAAAAATAACCCACAAATCACAACCTTTGAGGCATGAATTAACAACACATTAACCAAAACAATTGGGCCTTGAAATAACCAACCATGTTCTAAAACCTTATATCAATAGATGTAAACCATTACCCAATAAAATAGAGGGATATATCATTCCAACACATCAAATAATGATAAACCATACATATGTGTTGCATGAGAACTTTAAAAAATTCATAATTCTGTCATAATTTATATAACATATGGGGGAGAAATATTTATCATGATAACTTTCATAAAAAAATTTCATAATACATACAAAGAAAAAAATAAAATATCATTAGTGAATATACCTTATAATGAATAAGAAAAAGTTAAGGACGTTGACATAGTTGAAAAAAGCATTAATATTATCATTATTAAAATTATATTAAAACTAAGAATAAATATCAAAAAAATTGATAACTATTATTTTCAATGAAAATAATTTATATGATATGAGAATATAAATTAAATTTCAATCCAGAAAAAATCATAGAGTAATTTTATTAAATTACATTTAAATGGTGGTGCCCACATTCATTCATGTGGAAAAATGTTTAAAACTAGATTTGTTTCATTCTTTTGTCCATAAGGTCATAGCCTATAGTAAATTACACTTTTTAAAAATGGTAAAAAAATAACACCAATATTTTACAATGATTTTCAATTAAAATATAAAAAAAATTAATTAATAGATTTATCTTATATATTAGGTTATCTAAAAAACAATATATTGAATATGGGTATGGATGAGAAATATTTTTTACTGGACGAATAGGTATGGTCAATGCACCTAAAAAAATATTTTATTAAAATTTTGAACCAAAGGGTGATAGAATGGAAATAATATATGTAAAATTCATTAATTGAAATAGGAGAAATAAATATATGATTCATTAGAAATAATTAATAAAAAATATCTCTCAATATAAAATAGTGACAAACAATTTCGATTTTAGCATGTTATTGGAGGGAAATCATTAAAACTATGGTATATTTTGAATCATAAGGCCATGAAAGAGAGAAATTTTGATGAATTTTTAAATAAAATAAACTGAATTAAAATTTTTATAATATATAATACTTGGTGTTATATAAAATAAATAAATGTTTTTAATATGAATGATATCTCAATGCAGTGTTGTTGATATGAAAACACCTTAAAGTTGATTCTAGCATCCATGAAAGTTATATAACCTCTTACATAATAAAAATAACAATAATAATTAATTACTTTGTTTTTTTTAAATCTAATATTTCATAGAATTTAATTATGATCATTCTTTAGATATATATTAGTTAGTTGTTGTTTATTATTATCTATGTATGATAATAATTGTGATTTTTCCATACATATTTAATAATAGAGACGATTATACTCATTCTTTGATTCAAAAATCAATCATATCAGATTAGTCAAGTAAGGATAATAATATTATTTCAATGAATTATGTTGTTTTTTATGAATTTTTGTAATTTATGGTTATGTTTTGGGAAAATGGAATCCATGATGAATGTGTTTCAGGATTTTTTTGATAAAAAAGTGTTACATTGTATTGATCATTAATTTTTTATTTCATAATTAATGAACCATATTAATAATATATATTAATCATTAACATGATACGTTAATATTATTAATTTTTTGGTACTCTTTTATGACTGAAAACATGATGTTAGTGTATAATCGTTCAGGTTGGTGGTTGAACAGACTCAAACCAGAACATGTTATTCAAATAAATAAGTTAGAGAGTATAGTTACATATATGTAATATCAATTTCATAGAAGAATAAAGATTTTAATATAGATTAATTAAATTTTACATTTTTTTAAAATGGAGTTTTGATGAGAATAAATTGAAATAGATAGTTAATAGCTAGGTATATAATTGGAAAAATTATATCTTTCTCAAAGTGGATTCCTTTAGAATGATGATTTTATGATTCATTCATGGCACCATAAGACAAAAAAATTCCATGAAGTATTTGGTATATAGAAAATGGGTATATATTAATGAAATAAAATAATGAAATTAGTGGTTTCAGAGGCGTATATAAGAGACCCTTTTGGGTGAGTTTTGAGTGGTATTTCATTAAATTTTCATTCCATAAAGTATATTATTGTCATTTTAAGGGAAATTGGATAACAAGTTGAAAACAATATTGATGTCACATGTATACACTAATCCATTATATATATATATATATTCATAAAATGTTACCTATTTCCAACAAATTTTTTAAATTTTTACCTCATTTTAGTATTATTGTGGTAATGCAATTTTTACCTCAGTCACATACATTGATGCATAAAAATTAAATTATCCTTCCCACCAAATTTTAAATATTTGATCAAAAATTTTGAATCCCTTTAATCAAATTCAATTTTTAAATATGGGAAATTTATCTTCTATGTGGAGAAAATACAAAGTACAAAACCAATTTTAATGAAAAATAACTTTTGAAACATTGAGTGTTACTAAACTAGATCAATATAAATTAGTAACTAAATAATAGTTATTCAATTGTTCTAAAAATTGAAATATTTTATAATAATAATCCTTAGATTGTGATGTATCTAATTTATTAAGATAAAAATAGACAACAAATAGAAAAAAAATTCTATGAAACAAATGATATTTTAACCATAATAGATATAAATTTTATTAAAAAGTAAAAAATATACCTATGAATGAGTATTTATTAATTTAACAACATATATTTTAAATTAAATTAATTTACATTATCCACATATAAAAAATTATCATCTAAATAAAAACATGAAGTATATAATTTAAAAATGTTTTTAAACAAAAAAATATTTTGGTTCTCAATTTAAAAAATATGTATTACATAGACTTTATTTTCTTATTGGATGTTATTAACTTATTTTGATAACTATTCCAAGTATTTGACAAATATATTTTATAGATGTAATTCTATAAAATTATGGAATTTATAAAAAATATTAGGTTTAGAAAAATTGTTTCATTATGATTAATGTTATTTTCACAGATGAATTAGTATAATTTAATTAATATTTAAAACAAATTAAATTGTTTTATTAATATTAAGATATTGTAAATTTATAATTTTCAATGTATAACTATACATTATATAAATCACCTAAAAATTGGTAATTTCAACATTGTAATATGTTTATTGGTATTATAGTGATCAGTTATATACCCTTTTGTATAAGAAATATAGCCATTATGATACACCCATTAAATTTAATAAATTGATCCCTTAATATATTCATGAAGAAACATTCTCATTCCCATAGTTTTCATTTTGTATTTTATATCATTATTTCTCCTATAATGATGTTTTCTATCTTTGTATGTTTTGTTATACAAATGGGGATTATCAAGAGTCAATATTATACATGATATTTCATAGTTGTAAAAATATTGTTCTTTACTCTTTATTATTTTTATTTTTATTATTTTACTATCAAGGGATGTAACCACATATGGTATATAATGGTTTAAATTATTTTTATTATCATTATCCATTATTAGTGAATAAAATGTTTTTATTTTGAAATAGATCTCATAATACTAACTTCATACATGTGCTTAAATATTTTAATGGAATCGGAAAATATTTTTTTGAACTAGGGACATATAATTGAAGTAAAAAAGGTACCATTTAATATATGGTGTCATATTGTACACATATTAAGTAAATTGTGTCATTTTAATTTTATCTTTTTATTCCTAATAAAAAATGTTGAAGGAATTCATATGAAATACATGACTCAATATATAATTTCTAATGATATATTAACCTCATTATAAGAATAAAACAAATACATACTTCTTGATAGAAATCAATGTTTTCATTCACAGTGAGATTATCCATAATATTGATCTCCTCCTTAACCATTTCTAATAAATACAGCTCATTATTAGGTATTAAAACCCATATAGTAGAGTTAATTACATTAGAGATTTCAAAGTAAGACTTTAACTAATAGATTATCATATTTTGATTTCACATAACAATTTGACTTCAATATAAAAAAAATTAATATGGAATATATGTATAGATAGCTATTCCTTACCCAAAATCTCATCAAATATGACTAAAATGTGAATAATCATAGTTTTAAAAATCCAATTATAATAAATGTCAATATGATAATTGTTATAGATTTTGGATTCAATCATCAAACCACTATAATTTTTCACGAATAATTTATTATCTAATCGTTAGGGTGTGGATTTTTTTCACCTATAAAATAGACTATATATAAATCAGTGGGTATAACTATATTTAAATAAGGAATTTTTGTTTCTTGAGTAAATTATGAGTATACCTTTCACCCTTAATTTTCATGACCCACTTTTGCAGTAATTATATTATAAGACTTACCTTTTTCCTCTTAGAAAATATTGGTAATTTTGTATAACATCCATGTTAAACTTTTTTTACAATCATTGATTTGAATAATGCACAGATTCATACCATTTAATGTATTGATATTTAGGTGGGGCAATGGGTTTATCATTCATTCATTCTATTTAATTAGTTATCATCTTAATATAACATTGGAATTTATGACCACAATGGATATAAATTTCATAACTAAAACATTTCATTATTATATTATGATATTTCTTAAGTGATTTTTTAAAAATTTATGCTTATGGCCACATGAATATTCTTACTCTCATATAATTCATCAATTGAGTATCAATGAAACTTAATTTTAGATTTAATATCAGAAAATTCATAATCATACTGAGATTTTATAGTTTCCATTTCCACCATAATTACATATATATAAAAAATTCATAGTTTTTGATGACCATTATGGAGAATGCATTACGAAGGCATGGTTTTGAGGGAAGTAAATAAAAAATCCCTTTTCTATCAAATTCAATGTTATAAATTGATGCATACCTCACAATTATTTAGAATTAATATTTATATCTACTAGTGTATCCACTATCCATTTTCTTTATGTTAAATAATTTAGTTTCTATTTTAGTATAATGATTCGAGGGAAAATATTTATTAAATAATAACTCAGTAAACCCCTACCATTTCATGGATTAAATTTCTTTCTTTGGCATCCTATTCCTTATCAAATTACACCATTGGTCTGCTTCACATTCCAATTTATAATAAAATAATATATACTTTTAATGATATAAACATTTGTTGACTAAAATTATCATTCATATTATATTGATCCCTTAATCAATAATTAATGGACCAAAATATACATTAAATTTAGGATATCATTGATTCATTAGTGAATCAATAAAAAAATAATTCTACTTTTCTGAATTATAGAGAACAATAATTTTTAGGTTTATATTAATTAATTGGGATATAATTTCCATGATGGGTTTCATACAATCTCTCATCCCATTAGGATTATCTTAAGGAAAATAATTTTAGTTTGCACGCACAAATTTTTAAATATGTTACCATTTATTTCATCTATTTTATAAAATAAAAAGTATTCAAATTAGTAATAAACTATAATATATTATAAAAATAAGATTAAACGGTCATATGATTTTTAAAAATAACTCCAAAGAAGTCTTAATATATGACACCTTAATTTTAGTCGATGTTATATTCTGTTCAATCGTGACATAATTGGATTAACCTAAAAACCTTTCAAATTATTAGATATTTCTTTAAGTTGTGATTTCTTATAATTATTAACCTAATCACCAAAGAATCTAAACCATGCTCTAATACCTATTGAGTCTCTACAAACCCACGCTCACAAATTCAATGAAAAAATACAAAAATTACATGTATTATTTTATTCCAAGTGAAAATATCATAGTATAAAAAAAATTACATCATTTCAATAATTTAAACATTGCATCTCACAAAATCATAGAATCTCATAATAAAATTATTTTGTCTCGTTATACATCAGATACATTAATATCTTATTACACATTATTTCTTAAACATATCCAAAAGTAATATTCTCATATGATTTCATTCTTGACACATTTTAAATAAAACATTTCTTCTTTACACGGGGAATGGAAATATTTAAAAATAGTTATCCTATATAATCAATAAGTTTAAATATAGAATATAACACTATAATATCATAATTCAGAAAAAAATGATCTTGGGAATATAAGAACATAATCACGGTACATGAACATTACATAATGAATTCATACCCAACAAAACATAGTTTATAAATCATAAATATCGAAATATAGTGTTTTTTAAAAAAAATTATTCATATTAGTTTGAAAAAATGCTTCAATAATATGTGGACATGACATAGGGATGTTGCATAACATATGAATAAAAAATTATTATATTCATAGAACATGTGTGATTTTTTACCAAATAGATATTCAACTCATAGTAGATTAGGATATACTTGTTTATATAATATAGTAGACCTAGGATAATAACTTGTACAGATTTTAGGTTTGGGATAACCACTTTTTTACTATAAGATATTGGGCTTAGGTAGATGAACCATCTACCAAATCATTTTGGTCTTCGGCTAACCACACATTAAAACATCCTATTAGTATTAGGCTAACCATTAGTGTACCAAAAACATATTTCATTTGACATAAACCATTACCCAATACATTAAAGGGGTATATAGAAATCATATCTCATATAATGATAAATAATTAACATGTATTATAATGGAACATGAAAACATTAAAAATTCCATCATTTCTCACTTTTCATATTGGAAATAAATGGGTTTCATAAAAAATAACATTAAATATTATCTCCAGCTATCATGAAATGAATGGTGGATGGTATAATTATATATTATCCTTAAGAATCATAAGAACCATAAAAATAATATATAAATTGGTGAAAAAGAATTTTATATGATAATTTTAAAACATCAATGAGTAAAATAAAAAAAAATTACTTTTTGAAACTTTTTAATGGAAATAAATTTATAAAACAATAGGATTAAAATTAACATTGAAAATTCTTGAAAACCTAAAGGTGATGTTTCATAAATTCAATTTATGTTGTTGATAAAAAAAATTATGTGTATAATATAATTTAAAATCGATTACATTTACCCTTTTTAAATAATAGTGAATTTCAATAGAAAGTAACCAATGTAGAAAATGTTAAAAAATATTCCCCATGATATATTGTATGGAGAGTGAGGGAAAATAATTAATTTCAAAATTAAATAATTGAATCATAGAGATAAAGGAATTCCTAAAAACTATAATATGAATATGTGAATTGGGGAGAAAGATTCTTAATTGAACTAAGAGATAAAGTCAGCACCAATTACAAATATACTTTTATTTGAATTATGAATGGATAGAATGTGAAATGGTAATAAAAAATAAAAACCCAATAATAGTTAGAGGAAAATAATATATATGTGAATATAAAGGGAATGAAAATAAAATTTTCCTCAATGGAAATTTTTTCAAAAACAATCTCCATTTCAGAGTGAGAATGTAGAAGTACCCTTATAGATTTAGTAGCTTTTGAATTAAAATCCATCGAAAGTTGGATTAAGAAATAGATTAATAAATAACATTAATTTCTTGAAAATAATTTTAAAATAATATATCGGTTTTTATATAATCCATAGAAAATAATATAAGTTGTGAAGATAAAGCATTTTCTATAGAATGAAAATTGGTGTGAGAAACCCTTTCCTTTACTTTAAAATTCAATGAAAATGATTTAACCATGTGAATATTAATAATGACCATAATAATCCTATATTTTAGGATCTTATTGATAAATATTTTATTTTATATGATTGAGTAATAATCATTCCTTACAAATATATTTTTATCTACTATGTAATTTTATTCTCATATATTAATAATTTTGATTATTTAATACATGTTTCATAGCGGCGATGTTGATATTACTACTTTCATATTGAGTTCATCATTACTAGATTACTCAAGGCCATATAATAATTGTGTCAAAAAATATTTATACAGTCCAATTTTAATTTTATGGATGTTATAGTTACATTTTGAGTGAATTGAATCCCTGATGAACGTGTATCAGGTAATGTTTTAATAACAATGAGTTATATTTTAAGGACAATTAATTTTTTGTCACACCTCCAACACCATATTAATAAAATTAATTAATAATTAATATCACATATTAAAAATATTATATTGTTTATACTCTTTCATATTGGAAACTATTATGATAGTATAACATCATTTACGTGTGTGGTTGAATTGACCCAAAGAGTAACATGCTATATTAACTTTTTAATAACAGTGTAGTGTTTTATAATATTAATACCATATTATAAATATAATAATGTTGCTAATATGACATCATTAATCTAGAGTAAAATATATATAATTAGTATATATGAGAAATAAATTTAAAAATATAGTGAATAACTTGGTACAAAGTTTGATGAATTATCTCCTTCTAAAAAATCCATTTGGAATAAAAGACACCAGTTCTACATTTTGAAATAATATCTAAAAAATTTCTAAAGGGGATTTTATATAGGTAAATTTGGAATATATTAAAGAGTTAAATGGGGTAAATTCATCCATTAGTGTAATGGTTTCAATTTTAAATGCAATGTGGAAGATATCATGTTTAAATGAGTAAAATAGTCTGATAGAATTTTTTTTCATTACTAAAGGTTTAATTTTTTTAATCATGTCTTGGAATAGAGATCCAAGATTTGGAATAACCAAAAAGGGTGTTTAAAGATTTGATCTGATTCTTATGAGTTATCCTGGTTTCTCAGATGATATTTAGAGGCTTCAGGTGATGTTTCATGATGCTTCATCATGTTTTTAAAATGTGTAAGGTTTAGTGTGCATGTTTTAGGAGAAACATATGACACCTTGATATTCTGGAGGTTTTTAGTTCATTTTGAACTAATCACGATTATGTTGCATGGGATGGGCATAGTTTGGGGAAAACATTGTGAGGAAAAATAAGAAACCATGTGATTTTGATAAGGATCTAAGGCATGGTTCACATGTTATGCACTGTTCTAGATAAACTATAAACTTTTCTGCATAAGGGATTTCATTTTCACTACATGGTTGGCACATGCATTGTGAAACTGTGCAATATTACCATAAAATGCATTGGTTTTGGAATGTATGAGAGACATGGTAGGCACATGGATTGGAAATTTTCATGACCAAATTGTGCATTACCTATATTTCACTAAAAATGGTAAATTATCACTTTACCCTATTAGGAATTTTAGCCACTATTACCTCTTCTTTTCCCATTTGGTTCATGCAAACCAGTGGGTTCAAAACCCCATTTTTCTTTGATCCACCCTTCTATTTAAGGTGTGTTACTATTTTTTCTTCATCATTAATGGTGATATTTCTCTTTATTAGGCTTCCCTTTATCCCTTCATTTGAATCCTCTTAATTTCAGATGTTTGGGTTTTTGGATTTTATTCCAATTCCACTATAGCATGGTGGAATCAGCTAAATGTGATACAAATTTGGTTCATCCTGGGTAGAGGAGATCATGATATTGAAACTAAACATTGTTCAAAAGTGTTATATTAAGATATTTGTTCATGGTAAATTTACATAGGATTCTCGAAAAGAATTATTTTATTTAAGTGTTGTAATAGTGCCACTTATTAGTTCTACTACTAGAGAAACGTGTTAGAAGTCTATGTGGACCTCCCAAGGTGGGTTCTTGGAGTTTCAATAAGAATTTATCATATATATGTGATTTATAATATTATTCCTCATTAGGGTTTAATTTAATAATTTATAATATTTTTTTATAATTAATTAGTTTTTATTTAACAGTGTGAGACTAGATCTCAGGTAGTGGTAATGAGCTTCTTTTGGTTTAGATGGTTTTGGATAATTATTGATGGGGCCTAGAAATGCTTCTAGGTTTTCAAAACATATTGTAAATTTTTAGAAATTAGGTACATGGTCTAATATATTTAACCATAATATTGAAAATTTATTATCATGTGTGTGTGGTATGTGTATTATAGCCCATGTGTGGAAATGATTCCCCCCTCAGTTAGAGATGATGGCCTTTTTAATGACCTGAACTTTTTAATAATTTTTTTTCCTAATTTTGTGGGTTATTTTATTTTATACACAATTAATGAAGTGAGTATAATTAAATGAGACCATTGAGTTTTGACTTTTTTATGACCATTGGTCAATGTGACCGTTGGAAGCTAAACTCTTAACATTACAATTTTTTGTTTATAAATACAAGTGATCTTGGTTAATTAATATAGAAAGAATATTCGATTGCCTCATCCAGTAGTCTTGGGCCGATCGTAGCCCATCTGACCGAACAAGGGAAAGAGGTAGCACCACCAAGCTTTTCTCTGGACCAAATCGAACCTGAATTTCATCATTTGAAGCTGGAACGGAATCACCTTCACAAGAAGTTCAAGCTTATAGAAATTACCACTCTGGAAATGTTGGTCGAGCCATCCCAAGATTTTATCACCTTAGCACACCTTACACTTAGGTATTATGCTGTTTTTATAAGGGTCTATGTAACGAGACCTTAACTTCCTTATATAATCCCTTGATATAAATAAAAATTGTGATTTCTTGTTATGGTGAAGTTTTTGAATTTTCAAATGTCCGGATAAATATAGGATATATATTATTGATGTGTTTTTTGAAAAAAATGATATTTTATAATATTTATGTAAACCATAAATAATTAATAATGTGTAATTATTTTCAAAAAATTGTCTTCTATATTTGTGTTCAGTAAGAAATTTAGAGTCTAATAAGATCAACTTAATTTTTGGTGAGTAGTAAATTATGAATAGTGATTTTACGCTTATGATTAGTAATGTGATCAAATGGATTAAGTAACCTCAGTTAAGAAAGTATTAATATAATTCAGGCACCTTGAGTAAGTAATATGATTCAATAAAATTGGTAAATAACTGTTTTAGAAACTATCAGTCAAGTTTTAGTTTTTTCAGGTGAATAGTGTTTTTATTTAAAAATTAAATTATAAATATTTTGAAAATTATTTTTATAAAACAGAGTTCATTTTTGAATTTAGAGCATCAATAATAGGTTAAGGTGATTTTTGGGGATTTTTTTGAAAAAATTGAATTTTTGATAAATAATGAAAATATAGTTTTTAGTTTTGGGTGTTTAATGACATCATTAAGGATGTAATAATTATATAATCATTATGGTCAACTTATTAATAGTAAGATAAGGTACAAGGTGTCCCAATTGGCTAATACCATGGGAAATCCCATGGTTTTTCCAATACCACTGATGAGGTGTCCCTTGGCAATTAATGCTTTGTTCCCTCACTTCCCCTACAAATACCAAGCCATTCCCTCATCCATTTGATTCCAAAATCCTCCTCAACAATTTTCGAGTCTCTTAAAATCGAAATGATTCCTACCAATGTTCCCTAAATCCTCCCAAGCTCTCTACCTTCAAGCTTTCGAAGTTACTCTTCAAGGTAAGGGATCCTTTCACCCTCTTCTTTTAAGTCATGACTTCTTTTATGTTGTGTATTATAATTTCCATCTCTTTATTTTGAGGATATTTTATTATATGATCTCATTTATATCCATTTCATGTCTAATTTTTTAAATACCTTTTCTTCTCTCATCAATTTTTTTCTGAATTTTTAAGTGATGTCGTTAGGCTGCCAAATTTCTCATTAAAGAAATTACATCTTCTCTTTTCTTCCATGTTTCCTTTTCATGGGGTATGTCATTAAAATATCCATAACATGATCTTATTCAGTACCCATACATTATTATGTATTATTTATGAGTGGTTTACCCTTTTCCCCTCTTTTTTCAATGTTTTCTAAAACAATTTTATATAGTCGTTCTGCTAAAGAAATTTCGTCTCAAAATTTTTAACTCTTCCTCTCAAGAAATGATCTTATTTTATTTATGTGAATACCCATACCTATTTCGTTTCTATGGGTGTTCATAAATATATAAAGATGATATATTTTATTCTTTAATTTACATACATATAACCCTCACTCCCTTTCCATGGGTTATAAATGACATAATGATCTTATTTTTATGCTCTTTTTAAACGTCACGATTTTGACATGAAACCCATTTCTTCGATTCTATTTGTGTTAATTATGGAATGTTTGATTATGATATATGTGTCTCACATGAAATTAAATACATATTAAGGGTGAGACATGATAGTGCTCCAATGCATTGGGTAAATAATTAATCTCTAGAGATTACAAATTTCACGATACCTTGGGGAATAACCATGGTAATTTTTATGAAACCTTGGGGATGGAACTTGGTGATATGTTCATGAATGTCTAAATGAAATATTGAAGTCACATATTCATGTTATGTTTCATGTTCTTTTCATTATTATATTCCTATTATTTCATTTCTCTTTACTTTATGTTTTATTCATGTTCGTATTGATATCACAAGTAAACTGATTACCTTGTTTATCCTTGCTGGGCCATCTACTCACCCTTTCCTTTGAATGTATGTCTCCAGGTTATGAGATGAAGTAATTTTACTTAGGATGAAATTATGATGAAGCCTTAGAAGTGAATTATAATAATTTTTTATATTGTTTTCATGTTTTATTGTTCCTGATTCACAAGACATTATACTTTAAAGATTCTCTTTTTGTAAAATGTAATGAAAAGTTATGTATTAAAAAGGAGGGATGATATAGTTGGTATCAAATGATATTTTTGTTATTTATGGAAATTAGGATATGAAAAAATTAGGAATAATCCTATAGAAAAGTTTAAATATAGGAAAAATTCCTTGTATTTTGGTGAGTATTGAGTAAGTGGTTTATTAATCAAATAAATCTCTATCTGGATATGAGCAGATTGAGGCGGCTCTAGCACAGAGGTACCTAGGAGTGAAAACTCCGACAAGGAGTTTTGGGCTTAAACCTGGGTATCCTGGTACACAACAATGGGTCTTGCTGTATTCTTGGTTATAACACTCCCGAGGGATATGTTTTGTTAATAGAAATGTTTTTATGAATCATTATGAAAGAATTATAGAGAAATGTAATTGGTTAAGCATGATGTTTTAAGACATAAAGTCCTTTATAGTTAAAAGATTCATAAATGAAACAAGTTTCTCACTAAGATTTTATTCTTTTATAAAATGGAAGGAAAAAGGAGGAACCATTCATATAGTGACTGTAATGGACCATGCACTGACGGCCCTCTGATGGAAGATGGAATGGAAATATTCATGCGAATGATGAACCAACTGACTCAAGTTATGGGAAATAACTTGAATCAAGCTGAGAGACTAATATCACCATGATGGTAACAACATTTGGTGAGTCTTTTATGTCACGACCCTTCCACGGGGCCCGTGTCGTGACTACCCCAAGCCCGCCTTCCATAGGCCAGGGGCTGGCGACTAGCACCAAAGGCGTAAATCCCGATAACTGGGAAGGCATTGCCTTTATAAAAGTAACAAAACACCACAGAGTACAAGCGGAAGTAAAACACTAAGTACAAAAAGAAGTGCTGGAAAGTAAATGGGCCAGATTACAAACCCAAAAGAAAGTACGACTACAACTGAACAAGGTACAACAGCAAAAAGACAAACAACTGGAAGAAGGAAGCAGCTCCTGGGTCGTCCTCCTCGGATCCTACCTGAAGGGTAGGTACAGATAGCCTCCTCCACGCTCTTGTCCGTCAACCTCCTCTGTGAGTCGTCACGTCGTGCAGTCCACCTCCGGGTACAGGCTCGTCGTGTAGTCCACCTCCGGGTACCGTCCAGTCCTCGAACACTCGGCCTCCGTCAGCACTGCCCGTCGTCTGCAACCAACACAACGAGGTGCGGGCATAGACCGTGCAGGGGTGAGTATAACGATACTCAGTAGGGACCCCGAGACCCTCAAGGTCTCACTAAAACCAACAAGGATAACCACAAAGAAGATCTCAATAGATAACCTCTACTTAGGTATATGCCCATACATATACCTAATTTATCAAGTAACCCATATCAATCATGAGGTAAACACAAGGACAAAAGTCTCAGCTCAAACCAGGATTTTCATTATCGAAACCGTAACTGCTGAAGAGATCCGTCTCTGGAGTGTACAGTGGTCCTGTCACGACTCCGAGGTACTGCTCACTAACCTAAGACTGCTGAGGTACTCCTCCTGTCGAGTACCGCGGGCCAGCCACCCAAACACAGTAGTGCTTCCCGCCGGGGTATGTCACCCAAACACAGTAGTGCACACCCCCTAGTAGCCTGCAGAGGTACTCTCCGGACGAGTACCGCGGGTCTGCACTATCACACAGGTAGTACTCCGTCCGCCATAGGTCTGCACCCAAACAAAGTATTGCTCCGTCCACTGGGCTAGTCGACTCACTCCAAGTCGAGTCGGTCAAGCAGTCATCAGGTCTCAGTCAGCTACACGGTCTCCGTACTCCGCACGCTCGTCTCTGGGAGGGTCCGCTCCACGAGCTACAAGTCGATACTCCAAGTATCTCAAGGTCCCACGAAGAAGTAACTCAAAGGACCGCCTCGTCACAGGGGTCTCAACGCAACAGACGGCGCGTCGATCGGACGCCCGGTCTGTGAGTTATTAGCCTTTTCGTCCCAGGGGCCCGGTTGGTTTGGTGATCGAACCAAACCCAGCCGTATCTCAACTGTACCCCGAGCTCTCATAGGGTATACTCATAGGTATCGTTTCTCAACGTGAACGTCAACGCCGATGACGGTTCGTCAAACGGACGTCCTGTCTAAATGATATCAGTTTTTCCGTTCCAGGGGCCCGGTTGGATTTCGGGTGCGATCCAACCCGGCCACTACCAACTGTATCCAAAACTCGGGCGAAGGATGCCAAAAGTTCCGTATCGTCAATAGGAACTCAACGCAAAAGACGGCGCGTCAATCGGACACCCGGTCTGAGAGTTATTGGTTTTTTCGTCCCAGGGGCCCGGTTTGTTTTTAAGGCAAAACCAACCCGACCGTTCTGCACCTGCGTCCAAACCTCGGGCGGAGGGGGCCAAAAGATCCGTCTCACAAAGAGGGACTCAACAAAGCTGACGGCACGTCAATCGGACGTTCGTAGCTCAAGATATGAGCGTTTCCGCTCCGAGGGCCCGGCTGGTTTCGTGTACAAACCAACCCGGCCGAACTCAAAGTATTCCGAAACCTTGAGTGTGATAAACCGAAACGACCGTCTCGATCCAGGGATCGTGTTGCCGCTGACGGTGGGTCGTTTGGAGGCCCGTAGCTCAAGATACGGCCATTTGAACGAAGTCTGTCCGAAGACGGGGAGTCCGGGCCCGGGCCGACCCGGCCCGACCCCCCCTGGTTGGCCCGAACCGGGTCGGGTCCGACCCGGTTGGCCCGGCCCGGCCCGGCCAGGGCCGGTCCGGCTCGGCTCGGCCGAGCGGCCGAGCAGCCGACGCGGGGGAAAGCCGCCACCTCGCGTTACACTCCCGCGGCACCCGCGGGGTGTCGCCCTGGACACCCGCGGGGTGCCGCGTGACAACCCCGCGGCACGCGCGGGGTGTCGCGTTGGACACCCGCGGGGTGCCGCCGCCTCCGGCCGCCGGCAACCCGCGCCACCACCGGCTTCCGCGGGCCGCCGGAGTCGCTCCGGTGGCCCGTTTTCCTTCCCGTCTGCGCCGTTGTTCCTCCCGGGTTCCGTTCTTTACTGCGGGATCATCAAACACCCGTTGCGGCACGTTCTGTCGTCGCCCTCCAAATCCGCAAAACACGAAGAACGACGGAGGGTTGTCGGACCGTGTTCGTTTGACCCGCACCCTCCGCGTTAGATAAAAACAACGGGAGAAATTAAAGTTCAACACATGAACGCATATCCGAAACAATTTTTAATGAAATAATTGTTTCATAAAAACGGGTTCCTTATTTGAACGGAAACAACAATTTTAATAATTTTAAAATTGTTCACAAATCCAGTTCTTTAACTTTTTAAAGAAACAATTACGGGAATATAAAAAGAAAAAGGGGGTAATTCCCAAAATAAATCCCTACCTCGCCGTCGCTGTCGGATGCGAGGTCGTCACGGAATTGACCGTCGCGGAAGGAGGTGATCGTCACACCGCGGAAGGGCGTCGAGTCGACGATCTCCGAGGACCAAGAACATACGGATTTAATTAATAATAATTAAATCCATGTTGTTGTTGAAATCCAAAATGAAAATAAAAAGAAGCGCAACCCCCTACCTTGGTTGTTGTCGATCGAAGGCTGTCGCGGGGTTGGATCGTCGCGGAAGAAGCGTCGCGAAGGGAGATCCGTTGGCGTCGCGGTACAAGGCTTCGCGTCGTCGATCTCTGCAGGTTTGGCGTTCTTCGCGTTCTTCACGTTCTTCGCGTTCTTCGCCGAAGAAGAACGCTTTCCTCCAAATCCTCTCCACGCCACAAGTTTCAACCCAAAATAAAATAAGCTTAAGCCTTATTTTATTTACACAACTAAACATTTGAATTTCAAAAGATAAGAAACGAACCATTAATTCGTAGAATTAATTCAACGAAAGAAACAGCTCATTTAATTTATGAAAGAAACAGCCCAATTAAATGGTCTGTTAAGATTTTAAGAAACGCATCAGTTCACTTTCATTAAGACGGGTTTTCACGGGTGCGTTTCTTAGCGGAAAGAAACGGCGGGGCTCGTGCGAGCCCCACCTCACAAATATCCTACCAAGGGGTAGGATATTTCTGGATAGCATCCTATCCAGTTCAACTCAATTCAAGCCGCCTTTAAGTGGCTTCAAGTGGCTTCCAAGTGGCTTAAGCGAAATAAAATAAAGTTGTCGCAAAATTATTTTATTTCTTAACTTTAAGCCCGAAAATTAAAAACCACACCCGAGAAAACGCAACTCCGGAAGAGGCGTTTCTAAGTGAATACCGGCGCTGTGATTTCATCGGAGCCCTCAGAATTCGATTCCGGGCACCGGTTCAAAAGTTAGAAAAAACCCGCTCGTCCGTTCACTGAACGTACCCGATCCAAACTTCGTAAATTGATTCCGGGCACACCGGGCTTCGGAATCAGGCGCCGTCAGAAGCTGCAATCTTGTAAAATTCCAAAGAAAATTAAGAAAAAAAAATTTCCTTGAAATTTACGGGTCTTTACATTACTCCCACCACAGGGCTTTACGTCCTTGTAAAGCTCCAACACAAACTTAGGGATACAAAGGCGGTACTGAGCACGCATCTGAGCCTTCCACTCCCAAGTGCTCTCCTGGAGGTCCCCGAGCTGCCAAAGAAAGTGCACAAGAGGAATCAACCGTCCTCCTAGGATCCGCTCCTGTCGATCCTCGATCCCCACAGGAAACTCCGTAAAAGTCACCTCATCACCAAAGACCAGCTCCCCATGGTCAATGATTTGTGTCGGGTCGTGCACGTATCTCCTCCGCTGAGATAAGTAGAAACGTTGTGCACCTAGTGCAACTGAGGTGGATGGACCAAGTGGTAAACCATCCCGCCTACCCAGCTGAGGACCTAGAAAGGTCCGTTGAACCTCGGAGATAACTTGCCGCCTTGGCCACATCTCTGTAACCCTCGTCGAGGTGAGACCCGTATAAGGACGTGATTTTCATCCTCGAACTCCAGAGGTCTCCAATTCTTGCTGGAACTGAAACTCAAAACGACTGCTGCCATGAGAGTAAGGTTGACCGACTCAAGAGTGATCGGTCGCACCCTCCTGTGCAAGAGCTACCCTGCACTGCCTGGGGTTTCCTTTTCCACCGACCAAGGAAAACCAATCCCAACATTTTCCTAAAACCGTCAATTTGAGTATGAACAGTTATTGCCCATTCCATACTCAAACTAACGTCGTAAGGCCTCGACGCTGCCACCAAGAGGTTCCAACCAGAACTCTCGCCTCGAGGGTCTGACCACACCGTCGGCGTAAGTGTGATTATCGAGTCTCCTCTCAAGGTATCTCCAGACGTGAGGGTCAAGTCCACGGCTTACCGGAAACTCTAGGTCTGGAACAAGATTTGTGAAAGCGAGGAATGATTCATATTGACGTCTATTACTACTGCAGCTTGTAGTGGACATAGAATGTCCCTTGAATCATTTCTAGAGCCATTGGGTCACACTCATTGACCGCATGCAGCCGCACTCTTCCTCCGCCCTCCAGCTCCCTGAGCCTGGCGGGAATAACTAAGGCGGGTGGTTGTAGCATGTTAAGATGTACACCACCTCATGCTGCTCTCCTAGCTTTGCCTCCACGTCTACCGCTTCGCAGACTCATCTCTATTTAAAGCTACCTCTTCTTGAAACATTTATCACGCCCGAGTCTCTAAGACTGGCACCGGTTCCTTGTTTCTTACTGCACTGTGCAGTCTTCATCTGCTCCTGGATGAACTGCACCTCCTTTAGCCTCACAAGAGCTGCTATGATTTCTTCTTTGCCGATAAGAGAAATATGGTCTCATCCCCTGGATGAACCACATTCGTTGCCTAATACAGTCAATCCTGACATAAATGATGCATTAATTCCATGGATGACGTCGTAAGGCCTCGACGCAACTACTAATAGATCCAACTGTCACTCTCGCCTCCAAGGGTCGAGTCACACTGTCGGCATCAGTGTGAGGTCACTGGGTCTCCTCCAGTAGGAATTTCGAAAGTGAGGTTCAAGTCAACAGTCTTAACCAGGACCACTTAGTAACATCACAAAAGAGGACATGAAAGCAAACATCACAAGATAAGTGTCTTTTTATTATTGAAGCTCACGGTACAAAGACACAAAAACAACATCAACATGGAACTAGAAGTACAAGAGACGTATCCACTAGTTCTGCTCCTGTCCACCTGCTCCAGGAGCTCTACTGCCTTGTCCACTGCTCTACTGTTTCTCAAGCATTCGTCGCTGCCTCTGCCTCGGTGGCTCCTCAAATGCCTATGGATCAACTGTACGAGGAGTCAGACAGTCACGTGCCAGGTGCCCCTTTCCACCGCACGAGTAACACAGTCTGCTTCTGGAACGCCTGGCTCTGACCCCACCCCGGGTGCCCCGCACCACCGGTCCTAAAACCCGAGATCGCCCAACTGCTGGTCTGGTCCTCCTGGACCTCTGCATCATCTGTCTACTGCCCACAGATGACTCGACTTCTGATCGAAAAACACGCGGCAAAGGCAGCAGCTCTTGAACACGCTCGGGGTGTAGAGCTACTGGCACAAACTCCACCCTGAAGAAGGTCTCGAAGTCTCCCCATGTGAAAGCCATCCCATCGCAAAACTGGAACAAGTGGCTCCACCACCTGCCTGCTGCTGCCTGAAGAAGGCTGGCAGCAAAGGTCACCATGAAGTCTGATGGCGTCCCCACTAGCCTGAAGACTCCCACCACAGCCTCCAGCCAATCCTCAGCCGCCTGCGGGTCCGTCTCTCCCCTGAACCTGGGTGACCTCTGGCGCTGGAACTCATGCAGTGCGCTCAAGTAGCGGGCATCACCGACTGCTAGGGCTGGTGGCATCGGTGGCCCAACGTATGGTAGTACCGCTGGTGCCTCCGCTAGTGCCTCAACTGCAAGAGGGCCCTGTACCGAAGCCTCGTCACTCGACAGGCTGTCAGCACGCACATCCCTCTGGGCTCTAACTGGTCGTCCGAGAAAAGGCATCCTGAAAGAAACAACGTAACACGGTCAAACGATTATACCTGGTGAGCTGACCTGGTTTGAGCTGTTTTAAGGGGGGAAACCTTTGAAAACACACACGCAATCAGTGTTTTCGTGCACAAAGTCGGAAATCAGTTGCCAGGGTCCTGGTGTATGGATACGTCGGCCGCCCGCACCAACAATGGACTCCCTGAACTGAAAACCACACTCGGTACCCTTAACACTATTGCTTCACAAAAATAAAGATCAGAGTCTGCGGTAGAACCGACCACCTCTGATACCAATTTGTCACGACCCATCCACGGGGCCCGGGCCGTGACTACCCCAAGCCCTCCTTCCATAGGCCAGGGGCTGGCGACTAGCACCAAAGGCGTAAATCCTGATAACTGGGAAGGCATTTCCTTTATAAAAGTAACAAAACACCACAGAGTACAAGCGGAAGTAAAACACTAAGTACAAAAAGAAGTGCTGGAAAGTAAATGGGCCAGAATACAAACCCAAAAGAAAGTACGACTACAACTGAACAAGGTACAACAGCAAAAAGACAAACAGCTGGAAGAAGGAAGCAACTCCTGGGTCGTCCTCCTCGGATCCTACCTGAAGGGTAGGTACAGATAGCCTCCTCCACGCTCTTGTCCGTCAACCTCCTCTGTGAGTCGTCACGTCGTGCAGTCCACCTCCGGGTACTGGCTCGTCGTGTAGTCCACCTCCGGGTACCATCCAGTCCTTGAACACTCGGCCTCCGTCAGCACTGCCCGTCGTCTGCAACCAACACAACGAGGTGCGAGCATAGCCCGTGCAGGGGTGAGTATAACGATACTCAGTAGGGACCCCGAGACCGTCAAGGTCTCACTAAAACCAACAAGGATAACCACAAAGAAGATCTCAACAGATAAACTCTACTTAGGTATATGCCCATACATATACCTAAGTTATCAAGTAACCCATCTCAATCATGAGGTAAACACAAGGTCAAAAGTATCAGCTCAAACCAGGATTTTCATTATCGAAACCGTAACTGCTGAAGAGCTCCGTCTCTGGAGTGTACAGTGGTCCTGTCACGACTCCGAGGTACTGCTCACTAACCTAAGACTGCTGAGGTACTCCTCCTGTCGAGTACCGCGGGCCAGCCACCCAAACACAGTAGTGCTTCCCGCCGGGGTATGTCACCCAAACACAGTAGTGCACACCCCCTAGTAGCCTGCAGAGTTACTCTCCGGACAAGTACCACGGGTCTGCACTATCACAAAGGTAGTACTCTGTCCGCCATGGGTCTGCACCCAAACAAAGTAATGCTCCGTCCACTAGGCTAGTCGACTCACTCCAAGTCGAGTCGGTCAAGCAGTCGTCAGGTCTCAGTCAGCTACACGGTCTCCGTACTCCGCACGCTCGTCTCTGGGAGGGTCCGCTCCACGAGCTACAAGCCGATACTCCAAGTATCTCAAGGTCCCACAAAGAAGTAACTCAAAGGACCGCCTCGTCACAGGGGTCTCAACGCAACAGACGGTGCGTCGATCGGACGCCCTGTCTGTGAGTTATTAGCCTTTTCGTCCCAGGGGCCCGGTTGGTTTGGTGATCGAACCAAACCCAGCCATATCTCAAATGTACCTTGAGCTCTCATAGGGTATACTCATAGGGACCGTTTCTAAACGTGAACGTCAACGCCGCTGACGGTTCGTCAAATGGACGTCCTGTCTGAAAGATATCAGCTTTTCCGTTCCAGGGGCCCGGTTGGATTTCGGGTGCGATCCAACCCGGCCACTACCAACTGTATCCAAAACTCGGGCGAAGGATGCCAAAAGTTCTGTATCGTCAACAGGAACTCAACGCAAAAGACGGCGCGTCAATCGGACGCTCGGTCTGAGAGTTATTGGCTTTTTCGTCCCAGGGGCCCGGTTGGTTTTTAAGGCAAAACCAACCCGACCGTACTCCACTTGCGTCCAAACCTCGGGCGGAGGGTGCCAAAAGATCCGTCTCACAAAGAGGGACTCAACAAAGCTGACGGCGCGTCAATCGGACATCCGTAGCTCAAGATATGAGCGTTTCCGCTCCGAGGGCCCGACTGGTTTCGTGTACGAACCAACCCGGCCGAACTCAAAGTATTCTGAAACCTTGAGTGCGATAAACCGAAACGACCGTCTCGATCCAGGTATCGTGTTGCCGCTGACGGCGGGTCGTTTGGAGGCCCGTAGCTCAAGATACGACCATTTGAACGAAGTCTGTCCGAAGACGGGGGGTCCGGGCCCGGGCCGACCCGGCTCGACCCCCCCCCCTGGTTGGCCCGAACCGGGTCGGGTCCGACCCGGTTGGCCCGGCCCGGCCCGGCTAGGGCCGGTCCGGCTCGGCTCGGCCGAGCGGTCGACGCGGGGGAAAGCTGCCGCCTCGCGTGACACTCCCGCGGCACCCGCGGGGTGCCGCGTGACAACCCCGCGGCACCCGCGAGGTGTCACCCTGGACACCCGCGGGGTGCCGCGTGACAACCCCGTGGCACCCGCGGGGTGTCACGCAGGACACCCGCAGCACCCGCGGGGTGTCGCGCTGGACACCCGCGGGGTGTCGCGCTGGACACCCGCGGGGTGCCGCCGCCTCCGGCCGTCGGCGCCGCCGCGCCGGCGACCCGCACCACCACCGGCTTCCGCGGGCCGCCGGAGTCGCTCCGGTGGCCCGTTTTCTTTCCCGTCTTCGTCGTTGTTCCTTCCGGGTTCCATTCTTTACTGCGGGATCATCAAACACCCGTTGCGGCACGTTCCGTCGTCGCCCGCCAAATCCGCAAAACACGAAGAACGACGGAGGGTTGCCGGGCCGTGTTCATTTGACCCGCACCCTCCGCGTTAGATAAAAACAACGGGAGAAATTAAAGTTCAACACATGAACGCATATCCGAAACAATTTTTAATGAAATAAAATTGTTTCATAAAAACGGGTTCCTTATTTGAACGGAAACAAAAATTTTAATAATTTTAAAATTGTTCACAAATCCAGTTCTTTAAATTTTTAAAGAAACAATTACGGCAATATAAAAAGAAAAAGGGGGGTAATTCCCAAAATAAATCCCTACCTCTCCGTCACTGTCGGATGCGAGGTCGTCGCGGAATTGACCGTCGCGGAAGGAGGTGATCGTCACACCGCGGAAGGGCGTCGCGTCGACGATCTCCGAGGACCAAGAACATACGGATTTAATTAATAATAATTAAATCCATGTTGTTGTTGAAATACAAAAAGAAAATAAAAAGAAGCGCAACCCCCTACCTTGGTTGTTGTCGATCGAAGGCTGTCGCGGGGTTGGATCGTCGTGGAAGAAGTGTCGCGAAGGGAGATCCGTTGGCGTCGCGGTACAAGGCTTCGCATCGTCGATCTCCGCAGGTTTGGCGTTCTTCGCGTTCTTCGCGTTCTTCGCGTTCTTCGCCGAAGAAGAACGCTTTCCTCCAAATCCTCTCCACGCCACAAGTTTCAACCCAAAATAAAATAAGCTTAAGCCTTATTTTATTTACACAACTAAACATTTGAATTTCAAAAGATAAGAAACGAACCATTAATTCGTAGAATTAATTCAACGAAAGAAACAGCTCATTTAATTTACGAAAGAAACAGCCCAATTAAATGGTCTGTTAAGATTTTAAGAAACGCGTCAGTTGACTTTCATTAAGACGGGTTTTCACGGGTGCGTTTCTTAGCGGAAAGAAATGGCGGGGCTCGTGCGGGCCCCACCTCCCAAATATCCTACCAAGGGGTAGGATATTTCTGGATAGCATCCTATCCAGTTCAACTCAGCTCAAGCCGCCTTTAAGTGGCTTCAAGTGGCTTCCAAGTGGCTTAAGCGAAATAAAATAAAGTTTTCGCAAAATTATTTTATTTCTTAACTTTAAGCCCGAAAATTAAAAACCACACCCAAGCAAACGCAACTCCGGAAGAGGCGTTTCTAAGTGAATACCGGCGCTGTGATTTCATCGGATCCCTCAGAATTCGATTCCGGGCACCGGTTCAAAAGTTAGAAAAAACCCGCTCGTCCGTTCACTGAACGTACCCGAGCCAAACTTCGTAAATTGATTCCGGGCACACCGGGCCTCAGAATCAGGCGCCGTCAGAAGCTGCGCTCTTGTAAAATTCCAAAGAAAATTAAGAAAAAAAATTCCTTGAAATTTACGGGTCTTTACATTTTATGCATCAAAGACCACCAACCTTCAGTGGATCGACCAACCCATTGATTACTGAGCAGTGGATCAGTTTTATCGAGAAGATCTTTTATGTTCTTCGCTATTCAGGGCAAGAGAAGGTCACCCTGGCTGTCTATCTCTTAGAAGGAGAAGATGATCAGTAGTGGGAACTGATCAATTACATGAGGCCAATATTGGAGGTTGAAGATATGGAGTGGGAGGAGTTCATAGGGATCCTTTTCAGTAAGTATTTTCCTCGTTCCATGAGAACAAGGATAGAGAAGGAGTTCCTCAAACTAAAGCTGAAGGAGAACGAATCTATCGGAAGCTATGAGATGAACTTCACTCGAATTTCATGACATACCTCTAGCTTTGTCATGGATCCAAATGGTAAGATTGATAGATTCTTCAATGGACTAAGACCTCATCTGTGAAAGAATCTAGCCAACCGAGACTATGACAGCTATGAGGAGATCGTGTGAAGTGCGATGAAAGTCGAGCTGGAGTTTGGTGAGAAATAGTGGTCTCATAAATCCAACGACAGGAAGAGATCGATGGAGCCCAACTTAAGAAGGAATTTTGATCAGGGAAGAGGTGGAAATAAAGTGTAATATCCCACATGTAATAAATGTGGGAAGAAGCATTCGTAGAACTACCTGATCGGGAGAGGGAAATGCTAAAATTGTGGAAGATGTGGCCATATTGTGATGAATTGTCAGAGTGAGGTGAAACCTCAACTTCCAAACAAAAACAACAAGGGGGAGATGGTGAAAGCCCTACCTGATGTCTCGTGCTTTAAGTGTGTACGACATTGGAACTTTTCAAATCACTGTCCAAATCTGAGGGTAGTGGATGGGAACCACCATTTGCCTCAGCAAAGGCCAAGGGATCAAGGCCATGCTTTTGAAATCACAATAGCTGAAGTTGATGCTCTTAATGATGTGGTACCAGGTACTCTTGTAGTTCTATCAATGCAAGCATGTAACTTGTTTGATTTTGGTTCTACACATTCTTTTATTTCCTCCAAGTTTGCAATGAATTTAGAATCAACCCCTAATTTTATAAAAGTAGAGTTATTAGTCAAGACTCCTGGTGGGACTATAAAAGCATAGTTAGTGTTTAGAAACTCTAGTATTTACTTTAGTGAGCACAATCTTATCACAAATATAGTAGTCATTCCCATGCTGGAATTCGACATTATACTAGGGCTGGACTGGCACTCAAAGTATAATGCTAAGATAAGTTGTAGAAGTAACGAAATATCAGTAGTCTTGAATGGAAAACCTACAGTTATCTTAAAAAGGAGATATATCTCAACCTGATATTTGTCTATAAGAACCCCCTATATCCTTATTTTAGGGAGTTGATCGGTGAAGAAGAAGAAGGAGATGAGAGTTTAAGGATAGAAAATGTCCCCATCGTCTAGGAATACATTTATGTATTTCCTAAGAAGTTGCTTGGACCTCCCCCAGAATGAGAGGTAGAGTTCTCCATTGATCTCATACCTGGATCTCATTCGATATCAAAGACCTCGTATAGGATGGAAAATGTGGAGATGGAGGAATTAAAGAAAAAACTCCAAGATCTTTTGGATAAAGGGCATATCCAACAGAGTGTGTCTCCTTGGGGAGCACCAGTTCTCTTTGTGAAGAAGAAAGATGGATCGATGCGGCTATGTATTGATTATAGAGAACTTAATGGGATCACAGTGGAGAAAAAAATACCCTCTTCCAAGAATTGATGACTTATTTGACCAACTTCGTGGGGCTCAATTCTTCTCTAAGATTGATCTCCGATATGGTTATCATCAATTGAGGGTGAAGAAAGAAGATATTATAAAAACTACTTTCTGGTCAAGATATGGTCATTATGAGTTTATTGTTATTCCCTTCGAACTGACTAATGCGCATGCTATTTTTATAGATTTGATGAATAGAGTCTTTAAGGACTCCCTTGATAACTTTGAGGAAGTTTTTATTGATGATATTATGATATATTCCAAAAGTCTCAAGGAGAATGAGGATCATCTAAGGGATATTTTTCAAACTCTGCAGAAGGAGAGGCTTTTGGGATGTTTAGTAAATGCGAATTTTGGTTACAACAACTGGCTTTCTTGGGGCACATTGTTACCAATGAAGGAATCACAGTTGACCCTACAAATACAAAATTTGTAGAGGAGTGGCCTCAACCTACAATAATAAATGAGATTCATAGTTTTCTTGGATTAGCAGGATATTATAGGAGGTTTGTGAAAAACCTTCCACGAATTTCTAATCCATTAACCAAGTTAACTCGAAAAGGGGTCAAGTTCATCTGGACAAAGGAGTGTGAGGAAAGTTTCCATGATCTGAAGAATATA
The DNA here is from genome assembly GCA_963277665.1 of Viscum album. Lineage (NCBI taxonomy): Eukaryota > Viridiplantae > Streptophyta > Magnoliopsida > Santalales > Viscaceae > Viscum > Viscum album. The sequence continues at coordinate 247,403,720 of OY728137.1, forward strand.
TTGGTTACTACACCCATGTTAACTCTGCCCTCATGTGGAGAAGGATTCATTATTTTTAGTGATGCATCTCTAAAAGGGCTTGGGTATGTCCTAATGCAAAATGACAAGGTCATTTATTATGCATCTCGACAGTTGAAGACTCATGAGAAAAATTATCCTTCACATGACCTGGAGCTGGCTTCCGTAGTTTTTGCTATGAAGATATGAAGGCACTATCTTTATGGGGAGAAATCTGATATATACATAGACCATCAAAGTTTGAAGTATATTTTCACACAGAAGGAATTGAACATGAGACAATGGAGAGGTTTGGAACATCTTAAAGACTATGATTTTTGAATTCATTACCATCCTAGAAGAGAAAACAACTTCACTGATGCATTAAGCAGGAAATTCCCAGTTGTTCTTTCCATGAAGTGGATTTAAAGAGATCCATTGATCAATGACCTAGTAAAATTGGACATGGGGATTAAAAGGGAAGGGACATCATCAACCCTAACCCAAATGATTTCTCAACCATAATTACTAGAGAAGATCAAGAAAAAACATAAAGACGATCCTTTGTTGCTAAAGAAATTTGAGGCTATAAAGGATGGGAAGTTTCTATGTTAAATATTGATCAAGAAGGTCTACTGAAATTTCGTACAAGACTATGTGTTCCATCTATTCTGGAAATAAAGAAGGATCTGATTGAAGAATCTCATAGCTCTGCTTTTCTTATATATCCTAGAAGCACAAAAATGTATAGGGACCTTCGTGATCATTATTGGTGGGATAATATGAAAATTGGGATTGCTTAATACACTTCAAGGTTCCTATTATGTCAGGAAGTGAAGGTAGAGCAACAACTTCCTAAAGGGTTATTGGAACCACTACCCATACCAACATCGAAGTGGGACAATATCAGTATATACTTCATCACTGGTCTTCTGAGAACATCCAAAGGAAACAATGTGATATGGGTTATTGTGGACCATCTCACCAAAACTACACATTTTATCTCCATTCTGAAAGATTTATCTCTTGATCAACTTTCCAGGATTTACGTGAAAGAAGTGGTAAGGATGCATGGAGTTCCACTATCTATTGTATTTGATCATGATCCGAGGTTCACATCAAAATTCTGGAGAAGTCTTCAACATGCTCTAAGAACTAAATTGAATCTCAGTACGGCCTATCACCCCCAAACTAATGGCCAATCTGAAAGGACTATTCAAACACTCGAGGATATTCTGAGAACATTCTCAATGGAATTTAAAGGAGGATAGGATCAACATCTCCCTTTAGTTGAGTTATCTTACAAAAATAGCTTCCACTCGAGATTTAAAATGGTACCCTATGAAGATCTATATGGGAAGCGATGTAGAACTCCTACTTGTTGGGATGAAGCTGGTGAGAGAAAGCTTCTTGGGTCTGATCTTGTGCAAGAGATGATAGAAAAATTCTATGCCATCCAACAACACATTAAGGATGCTTAGAGTCAGCAAAAGAGATATGTTGAAAACCATCGAAGGGACTTGGTGTTTGATATTGGTGACAAGGTCTTTCTTCAAATTTCACCATGGAAGAGAGTCATGAGGTTTGGGAATAAAGGGAAGCTCATCCCAAGGTACATTGGCCCCTATGAAATCTATGAGCGCATGGGAGAAGTGGCCTATCGACTTGCACTTCTTCTAAATCTAGCACAATTTCATGATGTCTTCCACATATCCATCTTGAGGAAGTACATACCTAACCCTTCACATGTACTAAACACAGAGGTGGTACAACTAGAACATGACCTCTCTTTTGAGGAGCATCCGGTGGAGATCTTGGATCATAGAGACAAGATTCTACGCAAGAAGACTACCAACCATCGTTAAGGTGTTGTGGAGAAACCACAAATATGAAGAAGCCACATGGGAACTAGAGGAGTCTATGAGGCAGAAGTACCCCACACCTTTTCTCCTCTGAGGGTATGAGTTAAAGATTTTGGGGATGAAATTTATTAATGGGGGAAGAATGTAATGACCCGAACTTTTTAATAATTTTTTTTTCCTAATTTTCGGTGTTATTTTATTTTATACTCAATTAATGAAGTGAGTATAATTAAATGAGACAGTTGATTTTTGATTGTTATATGACCATTGGTCAATATGACCGTTGTAAACTAAACTCTTAACGTTACAATTTTTTGTTTATAAATACAGGTGATCTTTGTTAATTAATATAGAAATAAGATTTGTTGGCATCATCCAGTAGTCTCGGGCCGATCGAAGCCCATCTGACAGAACATGGGAAGGAAGTAGCACCACTGGACTTTTCTGCAGACCAAACCCAATCCAAACTTCATATTGTGAAGCTGTAATGGAATCTCCTTCACGAGAAGTTCATGCTGATATTAATCACCACTCGGGCAATGTTGGTCGAGTCGCCCCCGGATTCTATCACCTTAGCACACCTTACACTTAGGTCATATGCTGGTGTTATACGAGGCTATTCAATGAGACCTTAGCTACCTTATGTAATCCTTAGATATAAATAAAATTTTTGATTTCTTCTTATGGTGAAGTTTGTGAATTTTCAAATGTCTGGATAAACATAAGAGGTATATTATTGATGTTTTTTTTGAAAAAATGGGATTTTTTAAAATATTTATGTAAACTTTAAATAATTAATAATGTGTAATGATTTTCAAAAAATGGTCTTCTATAATTTTGTTCAGTATGAAATTTAGAGTCTAATAAGATCAACTTTATTTTTGATAAATAGTAAATTAAGAATAGTGATTTTACGCTTATGATTAGTAATGTAATCAAATGGATTATGTAACCTCACTTAATAAATTATTAATATAATTTAGGCAGCTTGATTAAGTAATATGATTCAATAAAATAGGTAAATAACTGTTTCAGAAACTATTAGTCAAGTATAAGTTTTTTTCGAATGAATAGTGTTTTTATTTAAAAATTGAATTAAAAATATTTCGAAAAATATTTTTATAAAATGGAGTTCATTATTGAATTTAGAGCATTGATATTAGGTTAAGGTGATTTTTGGGGATTTTTCTGAAAAAAATTGAATTTTCGGTGAATAGTGAAAATACGGTTTTTAGTTACGGGTGTTTAATGACATCATTAAGGATGTAATGTAACCCCCTGATATTTTATGATAAATAATATTTTTAATTTATCTGATGTCTTGTGTTTTATGCTACACCAAGATTATGTTGCGCTATTCACAACATCGTATTATCTTGTAGTACACGCAAATAATATACTTGGCTTGTGTTACACGCAAGAGTGACCTTCCTCGATAGCTTGTGTGGTATGAAATACCTAGTTTCACTAAACAATGTTATATTGTAATATTATTATAAATTACCTGTTATGGATAGTATTAACTTCATTTTTAATTTTATAACAATATAATTCATATTACACACTTTCTAGAACATGGTATGAGATCAAAATTTATTTTTCGGATACAAGAAATATTTTTCAAAAAATGCAGTTTTGTCACCTTTTAATGGTGAACCCATTTTAAATATAAGGTTTGACAATTTTCTAAGTTAAATTTGAAAAATTAAACTTCTTCTTTGGAATCAGGATATAAAAATTTACGTTAGATAAATTTTTTACATTATTCTCATAACCTTCACATTTTGATGAATAGTAAAAATACACAAAATTTTAATTAAAAAAAACTTTTTTCATCAAGATAATTTATATAGTTAAATTATAATATTGAATGGTTTTAAAGTATATATAGAATATATTTTTACCATTTAATATTATGTATGTCATTATCATTAATTTTACATTGAATTCATAGGTAAAAACATTTCAATCTTTTGTAATGTTTTAACTTTTAAAAACCATTTTCTCAACAGTGGGATTAATTTTAAATTAAATATTGAAACTTCTATGTGTTTAATTTATAAAAATTGATTCCATATTTTGAATCAGTAGGTCCAGAATATGTTAATAATCTACTTTTTAATTTTAGGCATTATGAACAGTAACTACGGTAAATTTTATTTACTACAGTTAAACGTAAATATGGTAATTAAGTGTTAAAATAACATTATAAAATTACCCTAACCCTTTTATTAATATAATTGGATGATTATATTTCGTCCTAAAATATACTTGGGTTGAAATGGTATCTTTTGGAACCCATTGGGATGTGATTAAGACCATTAATTTGTCTTATTTATAAAAAAGTGAAATATGTCTCACTCAAACTTTAATAATTAAATTATTTTTAATATAATATTATAAAGAATATAAATTCTATTATAAATACTCATTTTAAAGATAAAATGTTTTTTATTAATCATATCAATTTATTTGTGATTTTTAAGAAATATATAATTACTTTAATAGCTTATACATTAATGATGCAGAAATAATTTATTTAGTGAAAAATCAATGATATAGTTTTTATTAAAATACTAATACCCGTCAAAAGGACCAAAAACTTGAAAAAAACTTATTTATTTAGTATATATATACCCTAATCATCCAAGGGAAGACTTGTGGACAATTTTGAGCCTTAAAAAATAGATTATGACATTTATAAAATTTTATTTTAAATGATGTCAAAGTTGTCACCTTCATAATTTAATGAATATAACAATTTAAATTTTGTGATTTTAAGATGATAAATTCGAGTAAAAGTATTATTATGAAATATAGTATATTTATATTCATCATAGTATTTTATTTTTAATTTTTATACAACAAATAAGTATATTAAATAATTATAAAAAAATGTTGTATTAATTATTTTATTAAGAGAAATATCAAATAAATGGATTTAAAAATATTAAAATAAATATTATATGAACAAATTAAAGTGCTCCATGAATTTTATAAATTTATATGACATGTTATGAATCTATTAAATATTTTTTCCGAATATAACTTCTGTGTGGGTTTTTTTTTAAATTCAAATAATTGAATAGTGTCAAAATTGGCACTATTGGTATTTTATAAAAATAACATATTATTAAATTGTTTAAAAATCACAAAAATATTTAAAAATTACAAATTTAAAATTATATGGTCTAAAATTTATTAATGTATCTAATTATGGATGATTCAAAACACATAAGTGAGTATTTATAACAATTTAAAAATTATATTATTATAACCGCAAATTAAATTAAATAGATTAAATAATGTTAAATCAAAATGATATGGTTTGAGATAAACATAAAACATGTCTAAATTTTATTGGTTTATGATATTACAACCCTATCTCATCTCATATTCGAATTGAGTGATTTTTTTAGGTTTTTAAGTGGGTTTTGATTTAATTATTAATTAATATTTTTATGGATTCCAAAGGTCCCCATCTCTTCTCTTATAAAATGGAACTTCATACCTCTGATCTTTGCACAATTTTGAGCCTTCACGCTCAGCCAACCCATACCAATTACTCTTCTGAACTTCCCTAGTCACATTCTAGAGTTTTTGGTCTTCTCAAAAGACCAACTCTAGTCCCTTAAGAGGAAGCTTAAAGGAGGTGCGTCGAGGAAGAGGTAATCTCTTCTACTGATTCTTTCAAGTTTTTGTATTCTTATACTTCCTCTTATTTAGTTGTTTCATTATAAAGTAGTAAAATCAGTATAACTAATATACTGATATGTTATTATAAATATGAAACAACCCTATTTCACGGTCTATCCATCCTACGAAAGACGAAATCACCGCACGTGCGTACGTACTGCTTACCATCTCCACATCGTTAGATAATCTGTTTTTCCACCACCACCATACATGGATGGGTATAATGGTGGAAATAATAACTATATATGATTATTATAACATCATGTGTATTATGAGATATTATATCATCTCCACCAATTCCATTCAACAATTATGGGAATGATATCATCGCTTGTGCGTACGTACGGATTACCGCCTCCACAACGCGATGTGATTCATTCTCCAAGTTAACCATTCAAGAATGATTATAATGTATATATAATAAATAATCATGAAATATATGAAAAAAATAATGATATTGTATTTATGTACCTCCATCCAATTTAATAAGGAAACGAAAAAAGCGTTCATGCGTGCGTATGACCAACCATCTCCACGAAGGGTGTATTTCATTCCATTTGTCGATCTATTATATATATATAATTATAAATATATTATATATAAATCATGTTTTACATTATGAAATTAAGTAATCATGATATAAGTAATCGTATGAATAATTACAAGTCAAAACACGTATGAAAAATGAAACGATTTTACCCAAAACACTGCTTTAACATGGATTTGACAAATGAACGGGTAATATAAAGTTGTAAGCGAATCATATATGATAGCATAAATATTATTATGGTTCTTTTACAAGTTAATAATATGTTTAAACCCACTATGCTAGAGTCTCGTAATCATACGGAATAAATTGGACATAAGGTAATGGGTAATTATTCCAATCTTGTTCTTATCCGAGATTGTTTATTCGTAAGTATTGATTGTGGTTATGTTTATCATCCATGTCCACGTTTTATAAAAAAAATTCATAATGCTTTTATTATTCTTAAATTTAATTTTAAATTCATTTTTACCTATTTTTGACTTTTACTATGTGGTATGAAAGGAATCTTTCTTTTATTTATCATACGAGGTACTTTTTGACTTTTCTGGCCAAAGTACGAGAAGAATTTTTTTAACTTATATGGCATGAACATATTTTTACGGTTTCACAACGCCTTATTTTCATGAAGCTTCCTGTATAAAATTTCATGATTATTTTCAAAAAAATCGTTTTCTTTTAAAATTTCATGGCATTTTGTGAAAAGAAAATGATTTTAAAGAAGAAAGGATATCTTTCTCAAGAATTCATTTCAAGTGTTTTATCAGAAATATTTTCCATCTAAGATGGAATTATTTATTATGTTTATGTTTCAATTATAATATATCTATTATTTACATGGTTAGATTTTTCTTATGATGAAATGATATCCATATGTTTTATATGTATTCTGTTCTGATGGGATGAATGTGTATGAAACCCATATTATTTATTGGGTTATGATGAATGATTTATGTTTATTTTGTGGTACACGAAATAATGATTTCATTATGAGATGTGTGGGACCTATATCTACCTCAAATGCATTGGGTAAAGATTTATATCTCATGAGATAGACATGGTTGGAAAGGAAAGTGAATCTGGTTCAGTAATACAGGGCTGAAACGACAAGTAAACCCGGTTCAGTAATGGACTTTGTCAACTATAATGGTCTTGGAAGAAATACCATGGATACTATAGAAATCATAACATGTTATTAATGTTCTTACACAATTTAATGTTTTATTCCCATGCTATTTTATCATTATTAAGGTTCCTTTATGATCTATGCCTTATGTACTGCCAAGATTTATTTCACAACTCAAGATTTTGATGTTTAAACATTATGTTCATGTTTTTAAGTTCAAATGTATATGGTTTGTTTTATTTTCTCCATGCTTACCCTTACTGAACATTTGATCTCACCCTTTTTATGTTTTCTTTTCCCCAAGATATAAAGGAAGGTTTTAGGTAAGAAAACAAAAGGGAAAGATCTTTATGAGAGATATTGAAGATCTTTCACCATGATTAGAAGATTGTGTTCCAAGTATCCAATGACACTAAATTATTACAGTCATTGGGTGTCTGTTTTTGTCATGTATTAAGTATTCCTCAAAATTAATGTAATGTCCATGTACGTCAAGCATGGGTCTCTATAGTTGGTATCAGAGGAAAGGTTTAGTTAACCTTTGGAAACTAGGATGCGAAAACTTTAGTGAGATCCCAAGAGATATTTCTAAGGTATGTCTAGGGATGTCCCTAAGGTTAAGTATATGTATAGGTTACAATCCTAGAATTCTGATCATGATAATTAATAACCAAGGATTAAACATAAGATGTTAGAAATTGAAAGTAATCCCCTTTGATTATGTTGTTTTCCTTGTAAGATTTTTGTCTCTCACACTATTCTTTTTGGGTTTTAGAAAATGGATGGAAATAGGAAGATTCATGTTAATGGAGAATATGATGGACAATGGAATGATATTATTCATGAGAAACCAAATAAAATGGGATTGGGTAGTCCAAACATCATTATTATGCCTAATCAACAATCTCATAATATCATCAATAATCTCAACTTTGGTAAGTTTTCCGACTCAGCTAACAATAGAAAGATAGAGTTTCATGCTCATCATAGAGGAAGGAAAGTTCAATTTCCCTCTTTTAAATCATGTGGGAAGATGCATTAGGGGGAATGCTTCAAATGAATTGGAAGATGCTTTGGGTGTGGAAAAGAAATACACAAAGCCAGTAATTGCAAAGTAAAATGTTCAATTAACACTATGTACAAGGATAATGTTATTGCTAAGACATCAACAATGGTTAAATGTTTTCAATGTAGAATGTATGTGCATTATACAAACAAATGACCTAAGGTAAAATATCATGAAGAGAATCAGCATGGTCATATGGGTAGTATTTATGTTGATGATAATGAAGAGACTTCAAATGATATATGAGATGAAAGAAGTGTTGAGAAATAAAATGATGAAGTTTGGTTAATAGTTTAATATGGTAGTAGAATTATTTCATGTTTATCAAGAATAATGTATGGTACTATGGAATTAAAAAAACCTAAGGATTGTTACACTATTGTTTTTCATTAAGTATTTGAAAGTATATGTTGAATGGTACCGTTAACCATGAAAAGTGATTAAAATATTTTTGGAAACAGATGATATTTGCATAATGAAGGGATAAGTAGAAAATAATATGTTTGATAGTATTAATGAACTCGTGATTGATAAAAGGACAAAGTGATATCATGGTTTGAGTTTATAGAATTTTTGGTATATTTGGTGTATGGAAAGGGTTAATTTTGATGGAATTCATGTTTTCACTAAGGTTCTATGGTAACTCATGTTTCAAGAGAATACATGACTAAGGTATTCACATGTTTGGAATGTGACCAACAAGATATATCTTTTGACATATGGGGGATAAATTATGGTAATCACATGCTTGGTAGATGACCTCTCTAGTAATCTTTTTCTTTATACTATGAGAATGGACAGAAGTATTTTGGATAAGTCTAAAGATTGGAATGAATTAAGTTAGAAATAAAATAATATTTTTCAAGGCTAGAACTTTTTGATATTATTTCTAAAATGTTATAATAGTATAGTTTTAGAAAAAGGACAACCTGCAGGATGGGCGACAACCCGTCGTGTCGGACAAGGTTACGGGAATCGAACCCACAACCAAAGTGCGATAGGCCTTTATCACCTACCACTGGGCTACAGGAATTCCCTAGTTAGTAGGAATTAGTTTTATTTTATTAGGAGGTATAATAGATGAAGTATAAGTCCATTTTTCGAATCATAAATAGTTAATATCACCAAATATGGACTTATGTATATATAATATTTTCTGCTAACTTATTTTTTTGGTGATAGAGATAGATGGAATGACCTATCATTCTATCGCATGATTTTCTAATACTAAAATAATTAAAAATTCAACTTCATTTATTTAAATAAGAGATGTAGTGGAAATTGTTCCTGGAATGACTGATGATGATATTACACTGAAATCAAGTAAGTATTTCTCCTTAGGCAAAAATTAATCAACTTTAGGGAAATGATCTTGAAAACCAAAAATTTTGTCCTAGTTCCCTCTTGTCTAATGAATCTGAGGGTACCTTAGATCATAAAAATTTTATGGCTTTGTTATTGTTGTCTTTTCAACTCCATGTTCTCTACCACTCTTCATCAGAACATGAGGATTAGATTTCTCTTCCATGTACAAATTTACACCTATATTCTTTTATGTGGAAACCTAGTGATGAGTTACTTTGGGTGACAGTTATGTTTCTAACATTACTATTTAAAATTAAGTTTTAGAATTCCTTTTTAAAATGTGGGTCTCTATGAAAGAAACCTTCAAGTAGTAAATGATTTATAATCCCGATGAATTTCAAGGGCCAAATTCATTTTAAGGGGGGTAGAATGTAACACCCTGAGATTTTATGAGAAATAATCTTTTTAATTTATTTGATGTCTTGTATTGTACGCTACTCCAAGATTATCTTGGACTATATGCAACACCGTATTATCTTTTAGTATACACGAACAATATACATGGCTTGTTTACATGCAAGAGCGACCTTCCTTGATATCGTGTGTGGTACACAATACCGAGTTTCACTAAATAATGATATATTGTATTATAATTATGAACTAGCTATTATGAATAGTATTAACCGCATTTTGAATTTTATAACATTATAATTCATCTTACACATTTTCTAGAACATAGTATGGGAAAAAAATTTATTTTTCAGATAAAAGAAGTATTTTTCCAAAAATGAAATTTTGTCGCCTTTTGATGGCGCACCCATTTTAAATCTAATTTTTGACAAGTTTATAAGTTAAATTTGATAAATTAAACTTCTTATTTTGAATCAGGATATAAAATTTTATGTTGGATAAATTTTTGACATTATTCTGATAAACTTCACATTTTGATGAATAGTAAAAATATGCTAAATTATAATTAAAAACAACTTTTTTCATCAAGATAATTTATATGTTTAAATTATAATATTTAATGGTTTAAAAGTATAAATAGAATATATTTTTACCATTTAATATTATGTATGTCATTATCATTAATTTTACATTGAATTCATAAGTAAAAACATTTCAATCTTTTGCAATGTTTTAACTTTTAAAACCCATTTTTTCAATAGTGGGATTGATTTTAAATTAAATACTACAACTTATGTGTGTTTAATTAGGAAAAATGGATTCCATATTTGTAATCAAAAGGTCCTAATTATGTTAATAGGTTACTTTTTTTAGGCATTATGAATAGTAACGATGGTAAATTTTATTTACTACAGTTAAAGGTAAATCTAGTAATTAAGGGTAAAAATAATATTATAAAATTACCCTAACACTTGTATTAATATAATTAGATGATTATATTTTGTCCAAAAATATAATTGGGTATAAATGGTATCTTTTGAATCCTACTTGGATGTGATTAAGACCATCAATTTATTTTATTTAAAAAAAAGGGAAATATGTCTCGCTCAAACTTTAATAATTAATGTATTTTTAATATAAGGTTATACATAATATAAATTTGATAATAAATACTCATTTTAAATATAAATTTTTTTTATTCATCATGTTAATTTATTTTTTATTTTTAAGAAATATTTAATTACTTTAATAGCTTATACATTAATGATGCAGAAATTATTTATTTAGTGAAAAATAAATGATATAGTTATCATTAAAATAATAATACCCATCAAAAGGACCAGAAACTTTACCAAACCTTATTGGCCGAGTATATCTATACCATAAGCATCCAAGGGTTTACTCTTGGACCATTATGAGTATTATAAAATAGATTATGACATTTATAATATTTTATTTTAAATTATGTCAAAGTTGTCAACTTCATAATTTAATGAATATAACAATTTAAATGATCGGATTTTAAGATGATAAATTCGACTAAAAGTATTATTATGAAATATATTAGATTTATCTTCATAAAAGTATTTTATTTTTAATTTTTATGCAACAAATAAGTATATTAAATAATTATACATTAATTTTGTAGTAATTATTTTTTTAAGAGAAAGTTCAAATAAATTGTTTTAAAAAATTTAAAATAAACAGTATATGAACAAATTAATGTGCTACATAAATTTTTTAGATGAATATGACATGGTCGGAATCTATTAAATATTTTTGTTTGAATATATCCTCTGTGTGGATTCTATTTAAATTCAAATAATTGAATAGTGACAAAATTGACACTGTTGATATTTTATAAAAATAACATATTATTAAATTGTTTAAAAATCACAAAAATATTTAAAAATTACAAATTTAAAATTATATGGTTGAAAATTTAATAATTTATCTAATTGTGTAAAATTAACAACACATAAGTAATATTTATAACAATTTATCAATTATAATATTATTACTGCAAATAAAATTTAATATATTAAATAAGGATAAATCAAAATGATACAGTTTAAAATAAACCTAAAACATGTATAAATTTTATTGTTTGATGATATTAAAACCCTATATCGTCTCATCTTCTAATTGAGTGATTTTTTGTGGTTTTTAAGTGGGCTTGATTTAATTATTAATTAATATTTTTGAGGTTTTGAAAAGTGCCCCTCTTTTCTCTTATAAAAGGGCACCTCGTTCCTCTACTCTTCACACAATTTTGAGCCTTCAAGCTCGGTCAAAACCTGACCATTACTCTTCTAAAATTCCCAATTCACATTCTAGAGGTTTTGATCTTCTCAAAAGACCAACTCTAGTCCCTTAAGAGGAATCTTAAAGGAGGTGCGTCGAGAAAGATGTAATCTCTTCTACTGATTCATTCAAGTTTCTTTATTCTTATACTTCATCTTATTTAGTTGTTTCATTATAAAGTAATAACATCAGTATAAATAATAATATTATATTATATTATAAATATGAAAAAACTCTATTTCACCTTCTATCCATCCTATGAAAAACAAAATCACCGCGCGTGCGTACGTACGGCTTGTCGTCTCCACACCGTGCTGTAATATGTTTTTCCACCACCACCATACTTGGATGGGTATAATGGTATTAATAATAACTATATATTATTATTATAACATCATAATGATTTTGAGATATTATATCATCCACTCCAATTCTATTCATCAATAAAGGGAATGATATCATCGCCCGTATGTACATAAGGATTACAGTCTCCACGAAGCGATGTGATTCATTCTCCAAGTTAACAAATAAATAATGATTATAAAGTATATATAATAAATAATCATGAAATATATTACATAATAATGATACTAGATTTTTGAACATCCATCTAATTTAATAAGGAAATGAAAACAGTGTTCATGCGTACGTACGGCCTACCGTCTCCATGAACGGTGTATTTCATTTCATTTATTGATCTATTATATATATATATATATATTATATTATATTATGAATATATTATATATAAATCATGTTTTACATTCTAGAATTAAAAAAACATTATCTAAGTAATCATATGAATAATTAAAAGTCAAAACACGTAAGACAAATGAAACAATTTTACCCAAAATACAGCTTTAACATGGAATTGACAAATCAATGGGTAATATAAAGTCTTAAGCAAATCATATATGATATCATAAATGTTATTATTGTTATATTAAAAGTTAAGAATATGTTTAAACCCACTATACATGAGTCTCAGATACATATGGAAAAAATTGGACATAAGCTAAGGGATAATTATTTCAATCTCGTTCTTATCCGAGATTGTTTATTTGTAAGTATTTACTGGGGTTATGTTTATCATCCATGTCCGTGTTTTATAAAAAAAATATTTCTTAAATTTTTTACTATTCCTACATGTATTTTTAAAGTTGTGTTTACCTATTTTTGACTTTTACTATGTGGTATGGAAGGAATCTTTCTTTTATTTACCATACGAGGCACTTTTTGACTTTTCTGAACAAAGTATGAGAAGAATGTTTTTTTAACTTATATGGCATGAACCAATTTTTAAGGTTTCACAATTCCTTATTTTCATGAAGTTTCTTGTACAATATTTCATGATTATTTTCAACAAAATCCTTTTATTTTAAAATTTCATTGCATTTGGAGAAAAGAAAATGAATTTGAAGAAGAAAGGATATTTTCCTCAAGAATTCATTTCAAGTGTTTTATCAAAACTATTTTCCATCTAAGATGACATTATTTAGTATGTTTATGTTTCAAGTATAATATCTCTATTATTTACGTGATTTGATTTTTCTTATGATGAAATGATATCCATATGGATTATATGGATTATGTTATAATGGTATGAATGTTTACCAAACCTATATTATTCATTGGGTTATGATGAATGATTTGTGCTTATTTTGTGGAACACGAAAGAATAATTTCATTATGAGATGGGTGGGACCAATATCTCACTCTAACGCATTGGGTAAAGATTTATATCTCATGAGATAGACATGGATGGAATGAAAAGTGAATCCATTTCAGTAATACAGTGCTGGAACGACAAGTTAACCCGGTTTAGTAATGGACTGTGTCCACTATGATGGTCTTGGTAGCAATGCCTTGGCTACTATAGAAATAATAACATGTGCTTAATGGTTCACCACAATTGCATGTTTTATTCCCATGCTATTTTATTAGGATTAAGGTTCCTTTATGATCTATTCCTTACATACTTCCAAGATTTATTTCAAAAATCAATATTTGGATGTTTAAACATTATGTTCGTGTTTTTAAGTTCAAATGTATATGGTTTGTTTTATTTTCACCATGCTTACCCTTACTGAGCATTTGATCTCACCCTTTTTATGTTTTCTTTTCCCTAGGATATAAAGAAAGGTTTTAGGTAAGAAAACAAAATGGAAAGATCTTAATGGGAGATGTTTTAGATCTTTCACCATGATTAGAAGATTGTGTTCCATGTTTCCAAAGACACTAAACTATTACGGTCCTTGGGTGTCTGTTTTTGTAATGTATTAAGTATTCTGCAAAAGTAATGTAATGTCCATGTACGTCAAGCTTTGGTCTCTACATGTAATAATCTTGTAATCATTCTAGTTGACTTATGAATAGTAATATAAGGTATGAGGTGTCCCAAGTGGCCAATACCATGGGAAAATACCATGGGAGAGCCCATGGTTTTGCCAATGCCACTGATGAGGTGTCCCTTGGCAATTAATGCTTTGTTCCCTCAATTCCCCTATAAATACCAAGCCATTATCTCATCCATTTGATTCCAAAATCATCCTAAACAAATTTGTGGTCTCTTTACCTCCCAAGGAGTCCTCCCAAGGTTCCCTCAAGCCTCCCAAGGTCCAGAACTTCAAGCTATCGAAGTTACTCTTCAAGGTAAGGGATCCTTTCACCCTCCTCTTTTAAGTCATGACTTCTTTTATATTGTGTCTTCTAATTTACATATCTTTATGTTGAAGGTATGTTCTTATATGTTCCCATTTCTATCCATTTCATTTCTAATTATTGGGAGACCCTTTCTACTCTAATCAATTTTTTTTCTAAATTTTTAGGTGATGTTGTTAGGCAGCCGAATTTCTCATAAAAGAAATTGCATCTTCTCTTTTCTTCCATGTTTCCTTTTCAAGTGGTATTCAATTAAAATATAAATACCATGAGCTTATTTAGTATCCATACTTTATTATGAATTATTTATGAGTAGGTGACTCTTGTACCCTCTAGTTTCAATGTTTTCTAAAACCATTTTATATAGCTGTTATGCTGCAGAAATTTCGTCTCAAAATTTCTATCTCTTTCTCTCAAGAAATTATCTTATTTTATTTATGTGAATACCCAGACCAATTTAGTTTATATGGGGGTTCAGAAATATATAATGATTATATATTTGATTCTGGAATTGACATACATATAGCCCTCACTCCTTTTCCATTGGTTATAAATGACCTAATGATCTTATTTTTAAGCTCTTTTTAAACATCACAATTTTGAAATGAAACCCATTTATTTTATTTTATTTGGGTTATTTATGAAATGATTGATTATTATCTATATGGATCACATGAAAGTAAATACATATTAAGGGTGTACCCTGATATCTCTCCAATGAATTAGGTAAATAATTAATCTTTAGAGATGACAAGTTTCATGATACCATGGAGAATAACCTTTGTAATTTTTATGACACCTTGGGGATGGACCTTGGTGATATGTTCATGATTGGATAAATGAAATGTTAAATCCACATATTAAATATATGATTCAACTTCTTTTCATTATGATATTCCTATTTTTCATTTCTCTTGTATTTATGTTTTATTCAAGTTCATATTAATATCACAAGTAAACAGATTCCCTTGTTTACCCTTATTAGGCCTTCTGCTCACCCTTTCCTTTGAATTTATGTTTCCAGGTTATGAGATGCAGTAATTTTACTTAAGATAAAATTATGATGAAGCCTTACAAGTGGATTAGAATAATTTTTTATGTTGTTTTCAAGTTTTTTTGTTCCTGATTTCCAAGACAGTAGACTTTAAAGATCCTGTGTATGTAAAATATAATGAAAACTTATGTATTAAAAAGGCAGGATGCCATAGCCTAAGGACTTGTTTTTAAATAATCCTTCTACATATCATATTAGATCGGTGGTGTTGTGATACTAGAACTATTTCCTTCCATGGGGTGTGATCCACATTGAAATATGGAATGATGTAGATGTTCAGTATTAATAAAATCCTTGGATCACTTTTGAAATGAAAAAATTGTGAGATTATTTTTTTTGTACATTATATTATGGAAAAATTATTTTTTAAAATGAATGTTATTTTTTGGAATGGTGGTTTTAACTCAATGTTATTTTATATGGGTTTAAATGGTTTTTAGATATTGATTAGATTGAGTGGGTGGTTACCTTTTTGGTAAAAATTATCTAATAGATCTTTTAATGGTTTTAATTGAAATGATGGTCTGAAGACCAATTTTTTATAATGATAAAGAATGATGTTAAAAAGAGGTGGTTTTAAAAATGATACATGTGGATGGTTGGTTTTGGTTTTTTTATTACAGGTAAACTGGGTTGGGTTTTATTTGAGGCATGTTTTGGTTTTCAAGGCCCATTAGGACCTTGTTGATTGATGCATGGAATAATGTTTTTCAATATTGATGAATGAATCGTGGTGCACCATTGATGCTAAAGTGTTAAAAAGGTTAACCATGTTGAACCTTGAGTAATGGAATTTCCTAATTTTGGAATGGATGATAATTTTGGACATGAAGTTACTCATCCATTATTTAGGTGTTGTACTGATGGTTGAGGAACCTCTAGTATTATATATGTTTTAATATATCAGACATGGAATTCCTCATCCATGGTTTTGGGTGGGCCAGAATGATGCTCTAGGGGCCCAGTACTCCATAGTTTTCAAAGGATAGATTATAGCTATTGACTCAAATTGTATGGACATTAAATTACATATTAGTGATTAGGATACTAGACATGGGGTTCATCATCTATGTTATCTATTCAAGACAGATCCTCATGGAACAACTAGTATTATATTTTATTAGGATGGTAGAATATAGGATTATGAATCCCTAATTTGAGTATCTGGACTAATGGTCTGAGGCACACTGAATTAATGTAATTGATAAATGTATAACCCCTTGTGAAGTTTTTTTTTTGAAGCCAATGTAATATGTCTTGGACTCTCAGAATGACTGGATTATTCATGGTCAATTGGGAGACCTGATAGAACAAAAATGATTAATTAAGGATAATGACAAATATTTAATAGTGAAAATTGTATTTTAATATCTTATTTATTTAGTACACCTATAGATATATAAATACACAATTATACCTATAGGTATTTAATTTGACACCATTGTTGTTGTTCAATTCATTTCTACTCATAGCCATCATAGGCCACCACTGGACATGGATACTCAGGTAGCTCTAACATGTTTATTAAAATCACATGTTTTGGAAGAAACTTGTGTTATGTTTTGTATATTCAGGTGGAATATCTCTGTTATTTTTATGATATAGTAAAAGTTAATCATAGAGACTATGTGAATTGTTTTTTTAATTTATGTTATATTTTTAATGTCATGTAACTAGCCTAGTGGGTGATTGGTTGTATGTATGACTTATTAGTTTGGGTAGTTAATATATTTCAATTTATTACATAGTTCTATTGTTACAGTATTTATTCATTATTAATTCGATAATTTTTATGATATTTTTTTTATTTAAATCTAGTTTTGTAATCTAATATTGGGGTATAGTCTCCCTACAGTTCCAATTTAGAGCCCTACTTCTAGTGACCAACCTCTACCATACAAGGAGATGTGATTGAGTTCATGTGGTGAATTGGATCGGTTCATTAGTTTAGTTACATCAAGAATGGGATGTCATAAATGGTATCATAGGAGTTACTTTCATATTATTTTACTATTTAGGGTTTAATAATCTTGAAATATAGGATTGTATTATGGCCTGAGATGGATAACAAGATAGTTCATTACGAAAACCAATTCAGGTATGATTATTTTTTTACTAGGGGTAAGGAGTGATTTTTTTTAATATTATGGTTTTGTAAGATTTTTTTTCTTTAAACAATTCACATGTTATTTGGATTTGATGACTTATGATAGATTTACGGTTCTGAAACCATTGGAAAGAGGCATGTGACTTCTTTTTAACTCTTGGTTGATAATGTAAATATGCATCTCATGAACCATGATAGGCACATTAGATCCACATATTATAGGGATTATATTTTCTAGTTTTATATATTTTCTTCTAATGTAATGTCATGTGGATCTACGATGAGATGTATTAAAATGAGTAATCTGGTGGGTACTTCTGCATGTTGGTGTAGTGACCCTGGATGATGAATATGGTACAAGAATATGTTATTGGTTCCCATTATGGGTGGTTTTATTCAATGATGGAATTATTTTTGGGTCCTCCAAGGAATAGTTTCATGTGCACATGCTCATAGAGGATGAAAACCCTAAATGTGGACAGTATCTTGGTATATTAAAACTTTAAATTAGAAACAAGTGGAGGGTTTTTTGAATAATTGAGATCATATTTGATTTTCTATGAGTTGTGGACTTCAGTGATTTTTTATAGACCCTAAGAGATTTGACACATTTACCCCCTTTTACATGACTTTAGTTTTGAGAGTGGGTGTCATGTGGATTTCAAGAATGACCCTAGAGAGGGGTATTTTTGGTGATGTGGGATCATGTGTTCATGATACAAAGTTTGTTTTTTGGGAATTTTTATAATAGTTCATGATGTGCTCAACCTCATATCAGGTTTTGGATCATATAATTACTTTAATTTTTAGAAAGGGAACTTGATTGATAGATTATTATCTTAGTGATTAGTTTTTATAGGGGGAAGCTAACTCGGGACCTTAGTCAAGGAAATGGTTGTATAGGTAAGGATTTCTGGAGGGTTATGTGTTAGATCTGGAGCTTAAGGTGTGCTCAAGGAAATGTTGATTCATGTGTGTGAGATTGATTCATGTGGTGACCATGCGTTGAATTTTCTTTTCAGTATGTGGCACATGTAGATGTATAGTTTTCTGGAGATTATATATTCTTGTTGTTTTTTTGTTTTGGTAGATCGTGTATTTTTTTATAAAAATAACTAATATGTACTTGACCAAGTTATCACTAGATGCATCTCCATGAATACAGAGGGAGAATAGAATATCGTAGAGTGACATTGAATGAAACTCAGGGAATATCTAATTTAGTTAATAAAGAAATGTAGGATAGGCATGGAAAGTGGATAGGTATTATGAGATTTTTTTTCATAATGTTTGACTTATTAAAGTTAGAATCAGGTTGTGTGGCGGCATCACACCAAATTGTGTGTGATGGTTATGTTTTAATTGGATATTAGAGGTATGAGTGATTGATTACCTATTTTTTTATTTTTATTTTGGATCAAATTTCATGATATAATATTTTTGAGTTGATTGATTGAATATGGGATCCCTAAGTATGCTAATAATAGAGTTGAATGCGATGATATGCCTTTGGTAGGGGGTGAATGGGACCTTTGGATGGGTTTGAAATATCCCTATAGACAGTGGGGATGATGGAGATGTATGAGTGGTTGGGGAATTCATTGATTTAATCTTATCATACTCTTAGATAAGAGATGATCTTTCCAAATATCATAATATAATCCTAGGTATGCTGAGAGGGAAACTGATTTATTACAAGCTAAAAAATGGGTTTCTTGGTTTAATAAAATTCCTATTTAGGAGTGTAACTAATGGAGTTGTTTAAGTGGATCCCAATGGTGGTAAAAACATCATAATCCATCTATATTTTATTTATTTGTGGTGGAACATATATTGATGAATTTTGTGGGTACTATTCTTGATAGATGATAATGAGTGATAATTGATGTTTTCTTTGGTGCTCTAGTGAGAGTGACATGACCAAATCCATGTATTTTTTTGGAAGGTAATGGGGAATGGGATTTGGTGGTTCAAGTTCCATGACCAAGGGAAAAAGGATGGAACTTCTATGCTAGATAGTGAAATGTTGGTTGTGGGGTCATTACCTTCTTACTAGAAGGGTCACATGTGTGTGGAAGTGATTGTGGTTCAGTTATACTGTCATTTTAATTACACTAAAATAACATTAAAGTGAGTGCATAAATTACCTAGGTAATTCTAATGGGAAATTCATTATAGAAGATGATGATTCCATGCACTGGATTTGGGAAGAAGGTTGTTTTGAAAAGTGGTTCAGTTATGGACTTTAGTGGGCATGTTTGAGTGGTTGTGGAATGTCACTTGGTGCAAGGGAATCATGATATGGTTATATGGTGATATAATAAAAGTTTTATTTGGTATTTTTTTTAGACAAATTGTATGAGGATAGACCAACTTGGGTTAGTGCACAATTTGGATATAGAAGGATGAATTCTTCATTTTATGTGTTACTTTGGGAATGATGTGTGTGTCTTATGTTTGAGTTTGGATACCAAGGAAAACCTGATATGTTTTTAGTATATTCATGGAGAATGGATGTGTGTTAGATTCAGTTGAATTTTAATGTAGATGAAAGGTGGTGATGATTATTTTAATTCTTGTGGGTGCTAAGGATATATAAGATGATAACTTTGTCGGGAGCTTGGTGGGTGAATGAGATTATGTTTTGTTGGGAGCTCTTGATGGGAAGAGTGTTAAGTATCAAAACATGGGGGTTATAAGATGATTTTTATGGTTTGTAGTTTCATAGAAAAATTACAAATCAAGTGAATTTTAAATCAATTTTTTCTTCTTGGATCAGTTAAGGGATATCATATATTTTCAGTTTTGGATATGGTTCTTAGCTCAAGGTTTTGGTTGGTTGAGGTCCCTGAGTTAGAGGTTGTGCCTTGGTATTGTTTCAAGCTATCAGAATCAAAACAAGGATGTTGGATAATTATTTTGACCATCATAGGTTAGGTAGTGTAGATGGACTAACACCCAGGATTCTTGATGATGAGAAATGTAATGGTGGATATTTTGTTCGATACCATGTTTGTATGTGTCAAAAATTCAAAAGGAATTTGAATTTTAGTTACTCAAGGAATAGGATTTTGAATAAAGACTAGGAATTGAGTTTCAAGATTTGTTATGTCTTCAAAGAAACTTTTTATATGATAAATAATTCCTAAGAGGTATCTAGGTTGTTCATATTAGATTTATAGGATTTTTTTATGATTCACTAAGTTTCAACATGTTTTCCTTAGGTGGGAATTTTGGGGTGCATAGTTTAGAAGAAACCATGAGACACCTTTTACTCTAATGGTTTTAGTTCATTTTTAATTGAGAACTGTTATGTTTCACATTTAAAAAAGATATACTATGAGAGGTTGAGAAGGTTCCAAGACATGGAGATTAGGATGTCTACGGTTTCAAAAAAATGATGTGATTTGCACTAAAAGAGAGGCAGTGCTGACAATAGGGTTTGAATGTGGGTTTTCATATAATGTGGCCAAATCATGTATAGAGTGAATTTTGGATAGTAGGGTCACACTATTGAAAAATGGTTTGGAAAACCCAAGATCCAAACAGTACAACTACCCATATTTCATTGAAAATGGGTAAATGACCAAAATACCCCCAAATGTTTTTATCCAATCCTCTCTATTTTACTCCCTTAAGGTTCACCCAACCCAATTTGTTCCATAAAGCATTAAACATTCTTCAAAACGTAGATTTAGGGTGTGTTCATGGTGTTTATTTAGAATTTAAGGTGAGATTTCTCTTCCTCTCTATTATGTTCCTCCCTTCCACTGGTTCCTTCTAATTTTGGATGTGTGAGTTTGGTGATTTTATTCCAATTACAATGGATCATATTAGAATCATAAGATTCTGATAGGGATTTTGTTCGACTAGGGTATAGGATATCCCAAGATGGATTCCACACATCGTTGTGTGGTGTTTCATTAAGGTATGTGTACAAAGTGATTTTTCTTAGGTTTTTTCAAATGAATTATTTTATTTATGTGTTTAAATGGTATATACTATTTTGTATTTTTATTCTAGAAAAGGTGTAGGGGGTCCCTGTGGAAATCCAGTTGCTGTTTCTGGGAGTTTTGATAGGAGTTGATTTACTTTAAAAATTTTCTGACATTATGCCACATTGGGGTTTAATTTCTTATTTAATTATATTTTTTTGTATAAATTAATTAGGGTTTCATGGTGTGATATAAGATCATGTGTGGTGGTGATGATATGTTTTTGGTGAAATGGTATTTGTATGATTCTTGAAAGAGACTTTTCAAGGCTTTCATGATTTCAAAACCTATTAGAATGCATTCAAAATGAGGTGTGTGTTCTAAGAGATTTACCTAGTGTCATGACAATTGTTTTACATGTGTGTGTGGTATGTTCCATATAGACCATGTGTGTATGGGTTTACCCCTTGGTATTAATTAATATACATGGACCTTAAATTGTTTCCCTATACAATCCATAGATCATGTTGGATCAATTGGTATTCCAGGAATGAAACTACGACCAACCTTGGGGTGTGCCTTCCACTGTAAAATGGAATTTTTTTAAATGATTAGTTTTTTAATAAACCTATATGGATTTTTTAAATGATTTAATGATATTAAATGGTATATTATTTGTTTTTAATTGAAATTATTGTAAAAATAAAGTTAAAAACTAGTTTTTTTGTGATGGTGTGTTGACCTCTAGGTAATTTTAAGGTTGTTTAAAAGGATTACAAATGTTGATTTAAATTATTGTGTGGTTATATCTTATGTGAAAATTACCTAATGGGCCTTTTAATGTTTTTGATGAAAATTGAAGGTCTTGGGAATTATTTTTATTTCAGATTAAAATACTCTTATTTAAAAGAGGTGGTTTTAGAAATGTAAAATGAGGATATTTTTGTATTGGATTTTTTATGAAATATAAAAAAGGGATGGATTTTTTAAAGCATGTTTTTGTATTAAAGGCTCATTGAGACCACATTGAATGAATAATTGAATAAACGATTTAATATTGATCTATTATTGGTGGTGAACCTTTGATGTTAATTTTTTTAAAAGGTTTAGCTTGATTAACCTTGAATAATGGAGTTTTCAAATTATGTAATGATTTAGAATGATGGACATAGAATTCATTATCCATTGTACAATTGATAGACTAATACTTGAGGATCAAATATTATTATATTCTTATTAGGAATTTGGATATATAATTCCCCCTCTATGGTCATCGGAAGGCCATATTGTTGCTCCTGACACCCCGATGCTCCATAGTTTTCGGATTATGGACTAATTCTAATAACTCTAAGAATGTAAAAATGGGGTTCCATATCAGTGATTTCAATGTTGTAAATGGAGTTCCTAATTCATGGTATAAGGGATAGACTGATTCATGGGGAACCATTAGTATTATATGTTATTGGGATGTCCATACATTCTGTTCTGAATACCGTGATTTGGTACTTGGAATAATGCTACGAGGTATACAAGATTAATGAAATTGATAAATAAATGCCCTAATTTTGACTTAATATTTTTGAACCCTAAGGCATCTGGCCTGGACACTAAGAATGTATATAGAAAACATTAATAATTTTGTGACTCTATTGAACCAAACTGATTAAAAAAGAAAATGATAAATTTTTAAAAGAGAAACATGTTTATTTTAATGTATTATTTTATTATTTCACATGTAGTTATCATCACAAACTTTTTACCAAATTCTATTTATTTAAAAACCATTGGCAGAAGCCTAATAATTTTTACTCGCACCCTTATCGGTAAATGTACATTAGTAACCAAGAATATATCACATGGTTATTTTAGGAAAAGGTTTGGGATGAGGTCTGTGTTGAGTTTCACAAGGTTAGGTGTGATAATTCAAGTAGTTTCACGTGAGTGAATGGGTTCAGTTTAGAGATTTTGTGTACCCTATTTATAGTTAATTGTTTTGGTATTTCATGTAACTTACATAGTGGTTGTCTAGTTTTATTTATGACATGATCATTCACACCTTTCTTATAATTCATTTTATTACTGTATCCTCTTATTTCAGTGAATTTATTCATTCTGATTACTCTAATGTGTAGGATATTTTGAAATTTAAATCATGTTTTGAACTCTAATATGGGGGTGTAGTCTCATAATAGTTCCACTTTATACCCTTGCTTCAATTCATGAAACTCTAGAATATGATTATGTGTGGTTGAAGTTATGTGTTGAACTGTTTCAGGGCATCAATTTAGTGGCATCAAGTCTAGGACGTTACATATAGGCTCTCAATTTACAATGTTATCTTCATTATTTAAACATAAATATTGTTAAACATTTTATTAACTTCATTCAAATATTCTTCTTGAAAATTTATATCATCATTAGATATTTAATTCTACCAAATTTCACCATGGCATGTCTAAGGATAGTAACCCAAATTTTTACCATTTCAAATTAAATAACCTTTATTTTCATAACTTTTCATCTTTATTGAATTAAAATACATAATGAAAGAACATAAAATGTGTTACTCATTTGAAATTTTCTTTTGGAAACAAATCTAGAAAGAGTGGAAAAACCTTCCTCACATTAATCACTTCATTTATGTGTAGTAATACAAAAATGAATCCTTATAACCTAAAAAACATTTAAATATTTAAAAATGTAACTTTATTTTATAATTGGAAATTAAATTTTTTTAATAACAATATACATTGTTAGTTTTTCCCAAAAAAAGGATTAAATATATTTATTTAATAATTTATAAAAACTATAGTGGCATAAACCATTTTACTCATATTATTTAAAGATTTTTAACATTATTATCCATTAATTCAAATCATGTATCACAAATTACATGTGTCTATAGAAGAATATTTATGTAATTCATCAAGAGGAAAATAAAAAATCATTATTTTAGAATCCATACCGAGATCCTAAATCCAATTGTCCTCCAAACTCTATATAGGATAACCTAGGGAAGAAAAATTTAAAATTGGTTATCTAAAAATCATTATATGGGAACAACCATGATAAGGAAACATAACATGTGATTGATGTGTATATCATGATATCATAAAAGATAAGTCTCATGAGAAATCACTTGAGAGAATAAAAAACATTGTATCATTAGATCATAGAAGAAAAAGGAAATTTGGAATCATCAAAATAAATTACATAAGAATAAATAAATAATAAATACCATGAAAAAACACATATTGAATTGAATTTCATATTGAATTATGTTTACTACCAAATTCTATATATAACATCCCATGAGACAAAAGTTTTAACCAATGCATCTGTGTCATATCTGGGTAAACCCAAATTTATATGTACATGAATATGTTTGTGAAAAAAATAAAAAAACATAATCAAAATTCATAATAATTTCCCTTTTAAATAAAGGGTTGAATAATATTGCCTCATATCATAATCAAATGAAATTTTATAATGATTGCATTTTGGAAATGAACATTAGGAATGAATTTCCCTATAAAAGTAGTGATAATGATATAAGAATATATATCATAGATATATATACATAATTTAGAAACATTCCATAATTTTAAAGATATATTGAGATCAATATTGGGAACAAAGGTCATACCCTAATGAAAATGGTGGTTCAGAGAAATCCCTTAATGTGAGATTGAATCATCATGTATGTTCACTATATTCTAGAATACTAAAAAATTATTAATTATTTACACTATTATGATCATTTATAATTTTTATTATTCCATTTATATCCTTTATTATCATGTTTTATTCAATTAGTTAATCATTTGGTTCATGTAGGATGTCTTTGTGTTTTTTTGCTCATATATACAAAATAAATTTGTTGCATTGAATATGGTCAAAGATATTATTATTTAATCTACTCTAAATTAATAATAATTAATTAATAATAATTTATATATGTAAATTATGATTCTAAAACCAAGAAATATATATGGTTAAGAAAAAATAAATGTGTTACAATAATTTAAATGGCAGGCCACACACACAAATGAGTAAATTTTAAATTTTACAACGATCATGATGGAAATATGGTAAGTATTATATTATATAACTATAATTATAATTATATCTTAAATATAATATAATTTAATTAAAAAAATTATATATATAATCCATGTGAGGTGGTGATGAAAAAGGAATCTTATCGCTTCATGGAGGTGGTAGTCCACCTGTATGCTGGATAGATGTCATCAATATTATATGAATGGGAAGGTTATAAAATATATGATATATTAAATTAATAGAATGAAAAATAATTCATTAATATCATTAATTTTCTTTAAATCCATACTTATAAACAATCATGATATGTTGTGATTGAAAATGAATATCATCGGTTCAGAAGGAGGTAGTTTGTCGTACACACGAATTATGGTTTTATTTCCAACTTTAGAGAAGTAGAAATGGATATTGGTTATACAATTAAAATAATAAAATATTAGTATATAGATTATATAGGTGTTATTATTTCATCATTTTGGATGAATGTTTCAAGGGATATAAGATGAAATAAAATAAAAACATTCAATTAAAGACTATTCATCTTCTTAAGACAACATCTTTTGGTTTCTACCTTAAGAAATCTAAGGCATGTATTATGGAAAAATTAATGCCTATAGTATTTTTTGAAACTAACTAGGTCAATGGTATATACACATTTTAGTTTTAATTTTCATTAAATGTTTTCCTTGAGTTCCATGGTGTTGGGAGTGGAAAACGGTAGTTTTGATAAGAAAAACCAAGGCACATTATTAGCATAATGATTTTCTAACCATGTGGATATATGATTTATTTGGAAAAGTAGAATTCACATGGTTTTATCACGGTTTTAAAAACCATGTAACTCCTCAGGGGTAGCTATGTGTCCTATTTTTGGTGGATAGTGGAATTTTCACGGTCAACGAATGGTTAGCCTAAGCATGAGGCCAAACCATGCATCCTTATCCAAGTCACATTAAAATTTTATTTTAATATTTTTAACTATGTTTATTTTTAAGGGGATTGACCAAAATTTTCTTCACCTATCTATTAAATATATTCTTCATTATAATGGATCATATTCCCCTCTTCCTTGGAGGATTTATCTTGGAGATCGTTGTGTTATTAAATAAGGTAATCAAATTTTATCACAGTTTCTTTCACAATTCCCACTCTTATAGAATTTTTAACCATTTTTATAGAAATATGGACTCTTATGGGACATTTTTTTATGAATATAGGATATTGAAACTTGTTTTTGGTTTGTCTTATTATGGATTTTTTGGGTGAGGCCTTATTCTACCTCTTCTGGGTGGTGTTTTTCAAGAGACTCAAGCTTCAAAATGAATATAAGGTAGGTGTATTTTTTAAGGGTATTCTCCTTGTGTTAAATTTAAATTTAAATCAACTTTTTTATTATGATGTTTGAATTTTAATTTAAATTATTTATTCTTGATTTGTATTCAATGTTTGATCTGTTTTATGGATTAATTTTTTAATTTGGGTGTTTACAGGTCGTTTTCCAAATGGGTGTGGCTTATATACATACCAAATCTGAGTTAAAATTGATTAAAATTTTTTTATGGGTTAAAAATTATTTATGCTGATTTTTTAGAAAAACATTTCCCTGAAAAATGAGTTTTAACAAAATGGGTTATTTTTATTGAAATGGATTATCTTATAGGTTTTTTTGATATGGGAAGTTCTTTCTGAATGTGTTGTCATGAATTAGAACATGGGTTAATCGAGGTATTATTGAGGAGTTTTTTGAGGGACCATACAAGCCTTTTTATGGAACACCATTAAATAATCCATTGATATTTTTATTATAGTTTGTGTGATCTAGTGTAGGGTGACCGTGTGAGCCTCAATTTTTGTTTCTATGGGGCTATGAGGGCCTTTTGGTTGAAAGAATGTGATATATTTCTATGATAGGCCCAAGGAAGATCATGAGGGATTCCATTTTGATTATCTGTCTATAATAATTCTCACCCACTAACATTAAGCCTAATGTTTTGACACCTAGGTGCACATTACTCATGGTAGTTTGGTTTATAATCTTAATTCATTTGCTTAGTTCCATTTTTATGTGATGTAGGATTTTATTCCCATTTATAACTGATGTGTATAACTATTATTGGTGTTATTCACACACTAGATTATGATTTAGTTCAGATATTCATAATTTTTATCCGTGTGGATATGTATATCTATTTGAGACATGTTGATATTGTTTCGGAAAACCATTTTTGTTTGAACATGAAAAACAAGGTGATTTAATGGGGTATTAGAAAATGGTGTGTTTTCAAAGTGGTTTAGTTTTGAAATTTTTTACTAGTTTATTTTATTTCATTGGTAAAATCATTTAATAGATTCATTGTGGTATCATACGGTAATTTTTTCATCACATCCTTTTGGTCATTAGGTAAATTCCAACATATGTTTTGTAGAACATAAGTAAGGGAAATGTAACTATATACCAGCCTTCTTATTGTTGATTAAATTCATGTAGGGTTTTTAGGGGATATGTGGTCTCATAGAGTTGGTATAATGTGTATTTTTGGGGGGTATGTATATGTAGGGGTGTGACATTGGCCTTATTTCGAATTATACCGATTGATTGTAATTTCATGGTTTGATTTGAGATGCCATGTATATGACCAGTTATGTAATGTTTTCTATATGATTTTTACCATCATTGGTGATATCTATTTATTTTTATGTTGATGATTGTCATCTTGTTTTTGTGGTCATACAATTTTATGAAAGGATTATGTTGGTTTACTAGTTGAGAAATAATTACATATAGATATTTTTTTATGCTCGATGCTTGAATATAGCTCATAGAAATTAAGAATGTGCTTTGAGATATGTGGCGGGCTTGATGAGGTGATGATTTGGGTCAAACTAGGTGGGTATGTCATAAAATATTATATGATCATGGTAATTGTAGATGAGAGTCATTGATAAATTGGACCAAGGACCATTAGGATGTGAGATGTAGAAATATGGGAGTGTGTGGAGAGCTCTTCTCTGGTTCAATCCTTGTGTTTCTTTAGGTGGGATCATATTTTGTTTATGTTGTAACCTAGTTAAGGTTTACTTTAGGTTAATATTTATTTGGTCTATTTAACATTTTATAGTTGAATTATGCTTGATAATGGTTTTTTGTCTTATAGACAATGACTCTCAGAAAGACCTCATCCAAACATAGGGAGGTGAAATAGGGAGTACCAAAAGGTGAAAACACTTATTGACCTGCCTTTATTGGTTCTAGGGAATCATATGATCCAAAACATGGGTCATGATGATGGTCATTATTAGCCACATATTATGGACCATGTTTAAGAGTTATCGAGGAAAATACACTAATGTTTTATGGTGATAGTTTATCTAATGATCCTGAGTAGTGGTTGGATCCTACTGATCCAATCATTATGTTCTTAATGAACCATAAGACCTGTAATTTGGGATTTTCCAGGTATCTATTGGAGGAACTATGTGAAATGTGGTAGGAATAGATTTTTCTCTAGAGGAAGCCTAGGAATTTCATATGAAATGCTTCCAATGTGGCATATAAATAGTATTTATATCAAATACCATTAGTGTGGAAAAGACTTGTGACTATTTGATGATGGAAAAGGGTGATTGTATGGTGATGGATATGATTCCAAATTTACAATGTTGGTTCAGGTATCTTCATATATCCTCATGAATTATTACATCATTGATCTATATTTAGAGATAGGCCAGAGGTTATAGATCATGTCCATGATCATTATTATTTTTCTAATGACCATTTTAAGGTGTTCGATAAAGAATCATTGGAAGGGGATGTTTTTATTTGACAAAAAGTTCTCAATATTGTTCTTTCTATGGGTGGAAACTAGCATTTATTTTCTTGGTAGTAATATATGTAGGATGAATCTCATTGTGAAATAGAAATAGTGTCCATCTATCAGTCAGTACATATCCTATGGATTTGATGTTGTGTAGGGAAGTCATATGAAATTAGTGTTAGATTATTGAACATATTAGGATGAATTTATAAGAAACTATGATAATTTTCAATTAGTGTCGGATGTTAGGGTATATTTTTTATTTCTATAGTTTGGATTCACATGGGAGTAGTTTGGAATCTCCTTTATCGAGGACTCCAATGGGTTGTTAGAGAATATTAATTGGGGAGGATATCATCCTTGTTTAAAGGTGGATTCTACCCAAGGGGTGATAATTTAGGGTAATTCTGAGGTAGGGAATCTCCATACATGGGATTTCATACCACAATACTCATATTCAAAGCCAATCGTCATGAGAGGTGTTGTGTTTATTGATTGTTCAATGGAATCAGTTTTATTTGACATTATCACATCACATTATTACATTTCACATAATATAATTGATAATTTGGGTACCTATGATGTTTTAATACCTTATTTTATAGATTTCCCAACCCCTTTGGGAAGAAAAAAATGAATTTTCATGCCCTAATTGCCATGTTGTTTTAGCTGGTGTGGAAGTTTTTTATGACTTGCTTGTTTGGGAATTGGATGTTTTCGAACTCATTATATGTATGGCTTGTTTGGTCAACATTAAGTTGTTATTAGACTATTATTTCTATAGGATCATGTTCCTTATTCCTATCTACAACACTCACATATTTTAGGGTTAGTGGGATCCACGTTCAGGGAAGGTCATACAGTTTTCATCAGAGTTAGGGTTGATCTTGTGCTAGTAATCATGGTTGTTTTTTGAGGATGTTGAGGAGTGTTAAGTATATGATAATCCACTAGTCTTGGAAATATACTAATTAATGTCTTAAGATGATTTTTTGGGATTTATTCCCCAGTGAAAGATCATGTTTACTATTGTTTAACTCCATAGGATGATCCCGGTTTCATTTCCTTATTATTGAATGGATTCATATGTGTTGAAGCGGAAGAAATATTAGTCTCAAGATCTTCATGGAATGATTTTTATCCATAAAATTGTGTTACTAGGGTATTATATAGTTCAATTTCAAAATATTTCATATGGGATCTCTAACCCTGCATTGACTATAATAAGCATAACTAGGTGTCCCTAGGGAATAAGTACTTATTACCAATAATTGATAACATGATTTATCATATCATGGATCCCATTGATTTTATATGAATGATTTAAGATTATGGTAACACCAGTTGATTGTTTTAGAAAATTATTTTTCAAATACCACCTTCTAGAGCCAGTATAAATTTTTTGAGTATTTGGTTATTCCTTTTTGTCTTACTAGTACTCATGCATTCTGCATGGGAATGATGATCAGGATCATCCACTTCTTTTTCTATGTCTTCATGGTATTTTTTATATAATAAATATTTTTTATTATTGTATATAGGAAAAGAACGATGAATATATAGAGGTTGTTTTGAGTGTTTTAGTGGAGAAAAATCTATAAGACAAGTTTTCCAAGTGCTATTTTTGGATTCTGTGTCATAAATTTTTGGGCTACATGATTTCTCATGAATGAGTTTTAGTGGATCTAGAGAAATTTCAAGAAGTTGTGTCTTGGGACCATCCCATGAACGTGTTCTTGTTTCATTTTTATTGAAATTTACTTGTTTTTATATTCCTTTTATCAAAGAAATATCTAAGTGAGCTTCCCCTATGATGTTTTTATTCGGAAAAAAGTGACATTTTCATGAGATGAGATATTCAAGATGGATTTTGAGTAGTCGTAGACCTTCCTAACATCCATATTGATTTTTATTTTTAATAATACTTGGATGGATTGTAAAATGTTTTTTGATGAATTAGGTGTGGGATTTGGATATTTTATATTGCATAATGACCTTGTAGTGGCATATGTGTCATGGAATCTTTTCCATCATGTACAGAATTATTCTGACCACAAATTAAAATTTGATGTTCTTATGCATTCATTAAAAATGTTGTGATAATACCTCCTAGGGAGCATTTCATAGTGAAATTAGATCGTAAGTGTCTGATGTATACTTTCAGCTAGAGGGTCTTAAACCTCATACAATGAATCAAGGTGGAGTACCATTAGAAATTTGATTTCATGATTTCCTATACACCCAGGATAGAAAATGTGGTCCCTAAAAAATTGATCAATATGCTTCTATAGAAGGAAGTTTTGGAGTCATTAGATGAAGGTGGTATGATGAGTTTATTTTATAATATATTTTTAAAAAATTAATAGGATAGTGGGAATGTGTTTTTGGCTAGTGTTTAAGTTACACAATCCCTTTTCAACCGTGTTAGGGGTGATTAATTATACAACATTGAGTGGTAATAGCATATGATTTCCTTAAATGGTTGGGTGACCTTCTTTGATTCATCTCAGCCACTTGATGGTTATATTATCCTCTAAAGGTAGCAGTTTGTTCTTTTGAGATTGAGGCAGGAGATGATGTAGGAGGTATATCATTATAGTTGGGGTTTTCACCCAAGGGAAACCATCATGTTTCATACCCCAAGAGGCCAGTATTGGTGGTCCTAGATTAGATGTGTAGTTTTACACTATGATTCTATATTGTTGACCTTCTAGAGGATTATACTGTTACAATAAAGACCAGCTTCATTGATGAATCAAATCCCCTACTAATATATAAGTGGGATAAAATATCTGTAGATTTTAGGATTGATATTACTCATACTCGATATTAGAAGGATGAGATACGGTTTATTTTTTATCACCTGAAAAATTCATCCCACTTTTTTCCCGTCATAGAATCAGCAATGTTTTAGGACCCCTGAAACCTATATGTTTTAGAGTTTCTTTATCTTCAAGGTGTTCCCACATTGATAGTTTTATATAAGGATTAATATTTCACTTATTTCTTTTGGAAGGGACTTCAGGAGTCTTTGGTAACCCAAGTTAAGATGTTAAATTTGTATCAGATGAAAATGGATGGCTAGTAAAAAGGGGACCATCCAAACTCTAGATCATATGTTTTGGATTTATAGGATTTATTTTTCTAGTTAAAGGGAAAGGAGCATACCATTGTTTTATATTCCATATAAAAATAACTATTAGGGCTCAATCATGTTGTCCCCATTTGATGTGTTGTGTGGAAAACACTTCCAATCCACATTGTGCTAGATTTTGATGGGCAAGATTTTCTTGGTTAGACATTGATTCAACTAGGACACCTTTAAGATAGTGTAGGAGATTCAAAAGTGGTTAGAGACACCTCAGTGTCTCTCTAAGTGGTATTCCAAATTTCATCCTTATCCATTGTATTTTTATGTATGGGATCAGGTGTTCCTTCATGTATCAGTTCTTTTGGGTCTCCATTGTTTGGGAAAAAGGGGAAATTGGTGTCTCGATATGTTGGCTAATTTTATGTTATAGAGTTTCTAGGAAATGGATCTATTCATTTGGTGCTTCCACCATGGTTTACATTGATCAATGATGTATTTTATGTATCCCATTTTTAGATATACCAACTGAACACATATCATGTGTTGGAGTGGGTTGATTTGGAGTAATATTATAATCCTACCATGATGGACTATCCTGTTCATATCATGGATGTTTATAACTTGGTGAACCATGGGAAATATATCCATTTTTTCTTTGTGATATGATAATATGACGGTGATATCCATGAGACATGGGAGTGGTAATAATTGTTTATTGAGTAGTGGCCTCACCCTTTATCATCCGTGGAGGCCTGAGGACATTATGATGGTAGAAAGTTTCATAGTGGGGAGTTTGTGAAACTTTTATGGTCACTAATATGTCTAAATTTTAGTTATATTTCTCATTTTATTTTTTCTTTGAGTTCCTATATGTCATGATTCGTAAATGAGATCTTTGGGATGATTGAACAAGGAGAACAATTTGTTCATGGTTTTCAAACTATGTGGCTAATTTAGTGTGGGTGTTACATGATGGAAATTGGGACTTATATAGTATAAGCACAACCTTCCAAACATTGCAGCTTCTAGGGGTATCCATGTAGTACATTTTGGTAGTGCAAGGCCACCCATATATTTGGAAGACAATTTCCCTAACTGTACATCCAAATTGTGTGGCCTTGTCAAGGTAACATAAAAAGTGTGATGTTACCCTTTTTCTCTTCCATTTTTCTGGGTTTTGACCCTCATTTCCTATACAATATTTTTTGTACCTTCTCCCTTATCTTATAGATTATTTTCCTCTTCCTTGATGTATTTCTCTTCAATATATTTCTGTCTAGTCTTGAGGTGAGTTGTTTTCTTATTTTTTCGTCCTTCATTCCCCCTATTCATGATTGTTATTCCATTTTAATATATGGGTGTAACCCAATGATCATTTTTGGACTAATATAGGGTATACAATGGGAGGTTTAGTATTTTACTAGAGGATTGGGTGTATGATCTCTTATTATACCTCCTCTTTTGTGGTTATTTTCATGGATACAAAGATTTGAACTAATTCTGAGGTAGGTGTCCCTATTTAATTATGTTTTCTGTAGGTTATCTTTAAATTTCTATTAACATCTGGGTTTTTTTTAAAGTATAATTTAAATTATTTTTTATTCATATTACATGTTTTATGTGATTCGTGGATTTTTTTTCCAATTTTTGTGTTTAAATGGGGCTTTCCAAATGCTTGTGGCTTGTATCCATACCATGTGTTTGTTAAAATTGGATCAAAGGTATTTTTTGTGTTTGGACGGATTTGTAAAGTGGTTTTAGAAATTTTTTTACATTGGGAAATGTGTTTTGATATAATGGAAAAAAATTATAATCTAGATTATGTTGTGTCTTGATTGATATGTTCACTTGTTTTTTAATGTGTTGGCATGGAGGGGAACATTGGTTAAAAAAGGTTTAAATGATGGTTTTTTCAATGGTCCATGTGAACATTCAGAGGGAAGATCATAAAAAAATATTTTTTTTTGTTTTTCTAAAGGTTCATGTGGTCTCTTGGAGGATAGAACATGTGACTATATAATTTGGTTTCTAAGGTTCCCGTGTGAGCCTTTGGGTGGGAAGACTTTGAGAGCATCCATGTTGGAACAGATGGAGAGTATGAGATATTTCATTTATCTTACCTATATAGAATACTTTTAAATTACTCATGTTTATACTAATTGTTAGACCCCTAGGAAAAACTACTCATTTGTTTTTATTTTCACTGTAGATTTGATTAGTACCATTTTTATGTGATGAGATATGTTATTCCATTTTTTCATTAATGTTCTTTCTTATTTATGATGTTATAGTAACCAATTATCATGATTTTTTATGATATTGGTCTTGTTATTACTTGCAGATATGGGTATATATTTTATCTATATTTATATTGTTTTTTAAAATAATTTTTGTTTGAAATAGAAACCAAAAGGATGATAAAGGTCTTTTTAAAAAAATTATGTTTTTAAAGTGGTTTAGTATTGAATAAGTTTTCAAAATAGAATGTTGGTTTACATGGGTAAAAGATATAAATATATTAACTCTGGCATTTTATTGGTATTTTTAACTCACAAACTTCTTGGGCCATTTGGAATTTGTAGTCTTTGTTTTGTAGAACATAGGTAATGTAAAGGGAACCATGTACTAGTGTGGATCTTCTTGATTACCATTGTACAATGTTTTTTAGAGGACACATGGTGTCATAGGGTTTAGATAATATTGAGTAATTTATTTTATTTTTGTATCCATTGGGTTGTTCCTTGGTACTATTTTATCATTTCACCCCTTCTATGAAGTTTTTGGGTTTCGTTGAGTTACCATGTGTTTGAATAGTTATGGCATGTTTTGTATATGACGTTTATCATTGTTTATGGTATCTTTATATTTCATGTCATTAAAAATAATGTTGCTGGGGAGGTTATCTCATGTTGTTTATGGGTTAAACTAGTTTACCATTGGGGAATCCATTCCCATGTTAATGGTGGTTAGGCCAGTTTCTTATCATCATCCCATGGAGATCAGAGATTAGAAACGTGCTTGAGACTGTGTGGTGGGTCACCTCAGGTGACAGGTTAGGTCGGGTGGGTGGTTAATTGAAAATGTGGGAAGGGATGATAATAAGGTATTTAGAAATGTATTCTCCAACCAAAAAAATTCATGAAGTGTGGATAAAAATGTAGAAGAAATGGTCTTTTTTATGTTAGGGGAGGTGTGCTGTCGGAATTTACTTAAATATTATAGTAATATAAATTAATTATCATGAAAGGGTCTCCAAACATAAAACATTCTGAAATAGAATGATGATGGGTATAAATCCTATAATATACTAAAATTTGGACAATTTTAGGTGATTTTGTTTCCATTTTTTTAACTTGTGTTAGAACTTTTTGATGATTTCTATTGAAACAATGTTTTTTTACACTTTAGATGTCATGTTAGGAACTATAAAATGAAAATTTTCCCCTAAATGGGTAATGACTAAGATTTTAAACCATATCAAAATAGTTTTTTTGAATATATTATTTTTATGGATTTTAAATCAATTTATTAAATAAAATTTAATATAAAATAACATTAATGTTACTTTTTGAAGAATTCATTTATTTGGACTTTGAAAAAAATATGAAAAAAATGAAAACACAAGAATTAGAATTTAATTATTTTAAATATATATAATAGGTAAAAAATCATAAAAAATTATGTGAAACACAAAAATTAACTCATGTTGTATTACTTTTAAATTTTTTTAAATAAATTATTATATTTTTATATTAATTAAATAAATTTTGTTTTGGTGTTATGTTTTAATTTAAAATAACTATTTAATCACTAAAATTTATCAATCAATTACCTTGTTAAAAAAATAATATATCATTCAAATGAATATTTATAACTAAACATAGGTTATTTCTATCACTTTCAAAAAAAATTATATATATTAAAACAAATAAAGTGACATCTCTTACATTTTCTTTTACATAAATATTATAAAGTTCATAAATAAAGAAATGTGGCACCATATGGCCATATGATTGAGAAATTGATGTAAATAGAGGAATTTAACTCATAAAATAGGATAAAGTAATGTTTTAGGGTCAATTCATAGCCCTTATCATATTATTTCTACCATAATTACAAAATTTTCCATAACTCTGATGTTAATTATTTATTATATTTACTGCTCATAATGACTAAAATAAAACCGAATATTTTTTAAAATATAGACCTCATAATTCCAAATATGAAAAATATTTATATTGATTAAAAAAATTATGTGACAAAATTTAATTGTAATGTAGCTTTGGGAGACATAGAGAAATTTTTTTCTTTAGAAAATTTCATTTTATGTCAAAAAAATATACTTATAGAAAATTATGGTATAAAAATGATTAAAATTTAGTTTATAAGAATTAATTAAACTGAATAATAATTATGTCACATTGAAATAAAATTCAAATAAAAATAATACATTTTAATTACATAATTTATTGAAATCAAATGTTGGTGTTATAAAAAGCAATATTCTCACTATTCATTGAAAATTCAATATTTTTGAAAAAATATAAAATTTTAACACTTATGTAAATTTTATATGAAAATTTAAATTATGAAATATTTTTTATAAAATACCATCTCTAAAATTTTTAGAAATTAATTTTAATATTGATTCAGAAAATGCAACAAAAAACATTTTTAAAGAAAATTCATTTTCAATGAATCAAAGAACTATTATTAAAATTAGGTGATTTTTTACTAAGAATCTATAAATTGGAATTAGAACATTTTTATAAATTTTTAAAATTAGTTAATCATATTGATACCCTAAAATGTAAAGGTTTGGTTAAAACATTCTTATATAAATACATATTTCATTGTTCATTTAGGCTCGGTGTTTCATGTCGTATATATTATAAAAAATGATTCTTTTTAAAAACACAAAGTGTTACGTACTTCACATCTTATGAAATTATACCCTATAAATCTTATATTATATAATAAAGGGAAAAGGTAAGGAAACTACTACTTCATCACTTCCTTCGATTTCCTGGTTTCCTTTTCATGTTTATGGTTCCCCGATAATACCTTGAATAGGACAGTTGTGTTATTATATAGAACATTATCTATATGTTTAAAAGATAAACACAAGTTAATATTACTAAGGTAGATAATTTTATATATTTACCACCTTTGAATTTAGTACATGTGAGGTACCTGTTATGTATTTCATAAAGAGGGATATGTGGAATATGTCATGTACATATGAAAGGGTCAAGGGGAGTTCTGGTTGTTTATCTAGAGATCTGATGAATTTAATAATATAAAAAAATGATAATTTAAATAGGGGTAGAATTACTTTCATAAAAAATCTATTAACTCCCTTATAGGGAGAGTTATATAGAATAAAATTATCCATGATGACATACCCCAGGTTTAATAGACAATTGTCTCTATAGCTCTTTTCATGACTCAGAGCCAACCGGATGTGTTTTTGAATAGTCTTGAAATTTTTAATCATTTCATCAATAATTTTTTATTCTAACAGCTAAAATTCACCAAATTAATTCCAACACACATGTGTTCTACATTTATTCCCATAAATGGATTTATAAGGACTATATAGATTTTTGAGTGAAAGTTATTATTGTATGAGAAACAAGACCAAAAAAAGATGTTGATCTCATCCTACATTTAAGTTCATCGAGTATTTTCTAAATAAGTATTTTGGTGTTTGAATAGTCAAATCATATTGGCTATTATTTGTGGGGTGATAAGACATAAAATCTTTAATCAATATATTTATGGAATATTAGAGACTCTTCTAAAACATGTAGCTAAATATCATATTATATTTAGATACAATCGTTAATGTTTCCCCATCAAGCCTCACCATATATCTATTGTCTATCCTTGTATATTGATTGAGTTATAAATCCTATAAAACTATAATAAAGTGAGAAATATTATAAAAAGTTACAACATAATCAATATTGAATTATTTACTCTTGATATCTTTAAAAGACTAGTGAAAAATTCAATGTTGATGTTTTCCGACTTCCATGTGGGTAAAGGTAATGGTTTACCCATCCCCTTGTACATT
Organism: Viscum album; assembly: GCA_963277665.1. NCBI lineage: Eukaryota > Viridiplantae > Streptophyta > Magnoliopsida > Santalales > Viscaceae > Viscum > Viscum album. Next base: position 247,442,838 of record OY728137.1, read on the forward strand.
ACAATTTCATCTATCATTTCTTGATATACCATACACTTTTATGTATATTATGTGATCTCCATCTTCATATTCTATTACAAATACTATTGTCAAAGATCTTAACGCATATTTATGCTCCCTAGGTGTAAAGACAATTTTAGGCTATGTGAATAATTAATCAAATATATATTTTTATTAGTATTTTATAGTACACAATACTTCACCCTAATCTTAAAAATATGTCATTATCAATTTTTATGAATGTGTATTTCACATTTCTTGTTCCTTACACCTTATGCATAATTTCCATGTCATATTTTTTAACATTCATTACCTCTACTATATTTGATGGTTCAAAAATATTTTGAGAAACTAATGATGCTATTAATTTCATTATGATTACCATGTCCATCATTTTCATGTTTAATAAAATTGAATCCTTCACAATCCCCACTATTAAAAAACTATTCATATCATTTCAACATAGATCTCATAAATTTTATTTTTTCTATAGATACTAATGGATTTAAAAGTTATTTTACTTAAAAATATTTAATATTATTTTATGGTGAATATTAATATTATTATATGATAATAAATATTTTGGGACCTTATGATCCATATATATTTTACACTTCTTCCCATAGAAACAATTTCATCATTTTTTCTATGAAAATATCACAACAACCAACTCCATATTATGTGTTAGATAGTTCTCCACATGAACATTAAAAAACCTTGAGGATTAGGGTGTAAATTTTTCATTTTTAATTAGAATAAAACCAAAACAATTCTTTTTAGAATGTCTATATAGAATAAAATTGTTCTTAGTTAAGGGTGGTGTGAGGACTGGTGTTGTGATACACCTCCTTTTCAACTCCTTAATGCTCTATTCGAAGTCACTGATCTTGACAACTTTACCCCTTCTCTGTCAACTTGGTTATCATGTTTGAAAATCATGATATTTTTCTAAAAAATCATTACAAATATCCATGTAGCATAAAGAAACCATAGATCTCTATTACAAATACTGGACTAGGATGCACCCCTATTTCCATTATCTTAGAAGGGTGACCAGATATTCCCTTATTGGTCATAATATTCCCTATGAATAATACTCCCTTTCTTCGACACATAAATTTACTTTAATTTCCTTGTATATTATATTTTTTAAATGACATAGGGATAGTTTTCAAATACTTAAAATGACCCAACTTAATTTTGTAGGATATTAAGAGGACATTTATATAGACTACAATAACATTGTTTATGTAATATCTGAGGAATCTATTCATTAAATTCATAAATACTTCTATATTATTAGTGGTTCCAAAGGGAATCAATGTGAAATCATAGTGTTCATGCATTGTTCAAAAGGTATTTTTTGAATACACTCATTCTTCACCTTTAATTGGGGATAGTCCAACCCAAGATCCACCACAGAGAAATGTTGTCTCCTCATGTAGTTGATAGAAGAAATTATTTATCTATGGAATGGGATACATGTTCTTTATCATTATTCTATTGAGTCAAAAATAATCAATATATAGGTGCATTGACCCCTTCATAATATTGATGAAGAGGACCATCACACCCCATAGGGAAGCACTTTAGCTTATAAAACACCTTTACATATAATCATATAATTTTTTTCATTTATTCCAATTCAAAATGGTAATTCTATAAGTAATAATTGATATAGTAAGATATCCAAGTATAATTTTTATTGAGAAATGATCCTCTTTTTTATGAGTAAGAACAAGAAACTCTTCATGGAATACATCAGTATAACCCCTCATAATGGGAATGTATTCAAAAATGATTCTATCCTCAATATCAATAATTTAGGTTGTATATTATTTATCATAAGGTAATAATACCCACACATGAAAATAATATTCTTATGGAGATTCACCCTCCTCCTAACACTTGTGTAGATTATGAGGATGTATTGGAAATGATCAATGATGTCCATATCTCGATAGATGATGGTGGATTTATATAATTATAGAATATCCATGGACAATATAGAATCATACTCAAATAAGAGATGTAATACCAGTTTTTGTAAATTATTTAGTCCAAAAATATTTACTAGGTAGGAGTTATATACTTGGGATAAAACAATTTCTCTATTCATTGTTCATATAGATAGATCAACCCCTATTTTCGAGGCAGTGACCGAATAGTTCTACTAAACCTAAAAAATATGACGTAATGAATAACACTAGAATGATAAATTATGTTCTGTATTATTGAAACAATAACTAGTGAACATGTTGTCACACCGATGTCAGGATCCACCTCATGAGTAGTGAAGTAATATTACCCTCCAAGATCTATTGTAATTGGGGGTTGTTTTCATTAACTGTCTCTAAAACCCATTTTCTTTGGGAATTATCCCTCATAAATCCCATGTTTCTTATATTTGAAACATTGTATCACATGTTAACTATTGATCTGAACATTATTGTCAACAATCATGTTTATGGGATTCATTATATCAATTTCAAATTGATTATCTTTATTTCACTTCTTTCCACATTAGAAACATCTTTTGGATCACTTGAGGTTGTTTCCTTGGTGCTCTATCCATCACATTTGGCACATGGGGTGTTGGGTTTTACTTATTAAATGATATTTATTATTTTATGAACATAATGAAAATTCCAATTTTTGTTTTTTATATCTTATTAAATGATTCCACTATGATTCACTATTATCTATCTCAATAATAAAGGCACAGTGGAAAATTTTTCCATATCTTTCAATGCCCAAACTCGATACCAATTTTCATATACATGGATTTAACCCCCTAAATAAATGTTCCACCTTAATTTTCTTGTTGATGAAAAAGGAATTGGTGTACTATTAAAGCCTTTTTTAGTTTTCCTCATATTATAGATAGACTCGTCTTCCTTTTTCATCACTTTGAAGAACACCCACTCTATTTTTAGACATTGATTTTGAATAAAATGTTTGTTAAAAAATATTTTCAGGAGTTATTCATATTCCATGGATTAAATGTCCTCTATGGGATTTATATTCTTGAGTAGTGTCCACAAATAATCATCTTCCCTATCGATGATATAAAAGGCCATCCATAATTTCCCTTTTTCTGAGGATTATTAGATAGATAATATCTTCTCTATGGACTTACAATATTGTTTCATGATGATGGGATCAAATGATAAACAAATATAAGGAGGAATTTATCTCTTAATAACATCAAAATCAACAATATCTTTCATAGTAGAAGAAGATCATTCCTTATTATTCAAGTTATTATTCATAATCGGATCATGTTAAGATAGTACTTTAGTGATGTTCCCATCTCCCACTCCTATAAAGATAAAAATATAATTTGGGAAATCATCACATTTCTTATCTTAGTTTTTTTGGAATGGTTTATCTTATTTCCCACCATTATCTAAAATTTAAAAAAAGATGACAATATTTAATAAACCTATAATATTTCATAATAATTCATTAAATTCAGGTTATGAATTGTAAAATCTAGTGTATTTGGAAGATTAGGTACGTATAACTGAACACATGAAACCATAATGAAAACATATTTTATTTAAAAATCATATTGAGATCCAAAATTACTTCAAGACCTTACATATACATAGGATAACCTAGGGAATACATGAACAAAGGGATGATATAAAAGGCCTAGTACGGGAATAAACATATGAATAAAGAATAGAACGTGGGTTAGAGAGCATGAAATGATGACATAAAGAAGACATGAATAAACATATAGAAGCAAAACATATAGAATGTGGGATTATGTAATAATGGAATAATAAAAATGTGAAAAAAATACAAAATGAAATTTGCATGAGTTAAGGCCTACTATCAAGACAATTACATATAATTTTTCGTGAGTAAAGGCTAACCACCAAGACCATTACAAAAGTAGGATATTAAGTCAAGGCTAACCACCAAGACCATTTCAAATGGAGGAGAATGACTCAAGGCTAACAATAAAGACTATTTCACTTGATGTATCATGAGAATAATCAATACCAAATTAATTTGATAACTATCTGGGTGCACCCATTATAACATTTTCATTAATAATTTTTCCACATGAATAATCAAATATAAACATAATGGTTACCCATGGAATGAATTGAGTATCATAACTATTTCATAAATCATAACAAAATCATGTATCATAATGGAGACTCTGAAAGAATGGATTTAAAACTTAAATGGAAATTTATATTAGAACATAGGGATAGATCATGATATATGTTGTTCAACATGTAAAATTATTGTTTAAAACACCTTTAAAATGTGCTAATTTAGGGCGGTTTTACGAAAATATTGAAGAGTCTATGAAGCATGAAATGGTAACATTGTTTTCATAAATCCATAAATGAACAAAGATTGTTTTTGATTAAAAAAGAGTATTTTTATTATAATAATACTAGTTTAATGTATATTATGGATTGTACATGAAAATGGGTAAGAAATAGGGAAGTTTCATTGAATCGGGCATGCTTATCGGGATGAATTAAAAGGGGAACCTCATAAAACATGAATTTCCCTATCAAAAAAAGAATAATTGAGGTATGAAAATATGATAGGAAAATAAAAAAATAATTTATGATCTATAAATAAGATTAATTAATAATTATTTTGGGTTAAAGATAGATAAATTGTAACCCAATGGAAAAAATAGATGTTCAGAAAGAATCTCTTACCTTCTGTCTGAATGTGTTCTAAATTTGATCTTAATATCATGGATAATAAAATTAAAGACATTAATTAACTAATTAAGAACCATTTATACATGTATTTTATTTTATAAAATTTTATAATGTGCATTCATGGACTTTTTTATGAGTTATATGATATAATTTAATCATTCAGAAGCATTCATTTCCTTGGTTTTCATGAACGATTTAATTGTATACATGTACAGAAAATCATGTAAAATGAAGATAGTTTTCCAGAATTAAAATAATATATTATTAATTAAATTAAAAAATATTAAATGGCCTTATATATCATTTTTCTTTTATATTTATGGATTATTCATAAGATTAATGGATAATGATAACCTCTCTCTTTTTTTGCGTTTTTTCGATCATCACAAACTTGTTTTGTTTTATTAATTAATATTATGTATGTACACTGGTTATAGAACATTAAATTAACTAAAATAAATATATTATAATCTTCTTTAACCTTAAAAACTTTTTTATGAATAGAGATGATGGTGTTAATCAAAATTGAAAACACGTCGTCCTTGAATGCGATAAATCAACACATTAACAATGATATTTTCATTCCTAAAAAATGAGGGTAAAGAATTGATGATGGGTTATTCTGTTAATATAATAAAATAATAGTATATAATATATACTATAGTTAACTAGTTTCTTGTATAATAGGTGGTTATGATAGGATAAGAAAATAAAATATATTGGAATGAGAATAAATGAAAACGAAATAGGATTTCACCTCTTGAATTCCTTCACCTTTAAAACCTCCTCAAGGAACATGATTTTGCTATTTTATTAATTCAAAGGGATCTTGCAAGTGGAGAAGATAATTAAGATGATTATTGATTTAACGTCCTAGATCCGGAAGCCACACAATGGGTGTCCTGAACCCAGTTGGTCAAATTACCTCAAGTGCATTTCCCCGAATGCCAGAGGATACTGACTAGCAGTGAGGGCCCAGGTCTGATAGTGGGGAAACTATGCCCTCATTTTTCAAAGTGTAGCATCGTGGAAAAGAAAAATAACATACAATAGTAGAATTATTAAACAATATACAAATGATATGGAAAAATGAAGTAAAGAGAACCAGCAGTCATATATATAAAGATGAAACATGTCACTAATTCTATGAAAGCAGTCAGAACAGGATACACTGCAATACAATACAATACAACTCAAGGTACGAAGTAAAACAAAATAGAACAAAGCAGAGTAAATAAAACGCAGCATCATCGCAAGACTAATCTCGGTCCCATGCTCTCCTACTCCTCTGAAACAATCATGTACCTATATAGAGACCCTTTCCCCTATCGAAACATACAGAAATGTAATCTGTTTGGGCCAAAGACATGACCCAAACCGAGGGTGAGAAATAAATCTTAGTAGGCACCCACCAAATGCCTGTGCCCAGCAGTCAGTGAAAATGTGAAACAATAGTGTGCAGTAATAAATTCAATAAAATAAGCAGTAATCAAAAGTAACTAACTATACCAGTTATATTGCCATTTAAATATTCATTTAACCATGCTAATCTTATGCTTTAACTTGGCAGGTACAACATATGAAAATCACCATGGTGAATATTCATGATAACACTGCCCTTAGACATACAATCCTTACCCTCAGGTAATCATAGTCCAAACCCATAGGTGTCTGCCCACAGGCGTACGAAGTGTCTCCCATAGGCACATAATCTACTACCCATGGGAATAAGAAGAGTTTCCCATAGGCTAAATGAACACTGCCCTCAGGATATACAAGTAACCGGGCTAATCCCAACATATAAACAATAAATTATATACAATTACTCTCAAGGAAATTTAAAGCATGTTAAAAATCATGGTATACCCATAGGTATCCTGGTGAAAAAGCTAAACAGAGGAACGCACACCCAGGGTGGTCCTGGATCCAAGCAGTGATCCCAAATAGTAGTTTAAACTTATCATTAGATTATCTATACAATTATAGATATCTTTCCAGCAAATGCCTCAGCCATACGACACCATAACATGAGTTCGTAGCATAACGGTACACAAGTTCAACTCAATGATTTGAAATAAACACCAGACCACCTACCTCGATCATCTCTGCTAGGTATATGTGAACGATGCCTCCCGAAACAAATGAGAACAGAGCAGATCTAAGATAAAAATAATCCTATTTAAACAAAAATAACTTTCCCTCGAGAAATAATTGGTAAGAAAGGCTCTTGGAGAAGGAAGATCTTACCCGTGTAGTTCCAAGGAGATCGATGAAAAAGGAATCGGGTTACCGGTGTGCAGTCATAAGATCCTCCAATCTCCATTCATCTCTCCCTCTCTCCTCCATCGTTCTAACCTTCATATGTGAACAAGTGTGGCTAATGCCCGTTTTAAGGGAAAAAAACAACACATCATGTACTCTCAAGTACACGGTGTGTACTTTTCCCATTTAACTGTTCCTCTGGCGGCTACTTTTTCACTGCAGAATTGTTCATCTGTTGACATGAGTACATGGTGTGTATTCCTGATTACATCGAATGTACTATCGCACCGCTGGCGGCTGCCTCCACCACCTTATTGTTCACCTTCCAACTGAATACATGGCATGTAAATACCCTATACACGGCGTGTAGTCAATTTTTACACCCTTCATCACCGACAGGCCTACACGCCCTGTGTACTAATCCCACACGGCCAAAGTATACGGCATGTGGAAAATTACACAGCATGTAGTCACAAAATATGGGATCTTTCCCCATTTCCATTATTTTCTCAAAAACACTTAAGGAAAAAAGGAAAAGAAGAAACATGTACCTCAAGAAGAAGAACCATGTTCTTACAAACTTCCCACCTTAAAGAAATTCATCCCCGAATTGCCCTTCCAAGGGTGGTGAAGATATAGCTGTGAATAACTTAAGCCACTGAGCATGTACGTTGGTCTCCCGCTCCCAGGTTTCACCCTACACTCAGCTATGCAGCCATAGCACCCGAATGAGAGGAACTGACCGGCCTTGGAGAACCATCATGCTCCTATAAACAATACGAATCCGATGCTCTTCAAAGGATGCATCGACATGAAGCTCAACCTCCTCGAGCTGAAAAACATGAGATGGGTCTGAGTGATAACGGTGTAGCTGAGATACATGGAAGACATTGTGCATGGCTCGGTACTTCTGTGGTAACTTCAACCGATAGGCAATCGGTCCGACTCTCTCCAAAATCTCAAATGGCCCCACATACCTTGGTGAAAGTTTACCCTATCTTTTTATCTACCTGTGTCCCAACCTCGGTGAGACATGCAAAAAAACCTGATCCCCGACCATGAACTCTAAGGGTCGTCTGCGGCGATCAACATAATATTTCTGATGAGACTGTGCAGTAGCCATCCACTTCTGAATCAACTAGACCTGCTCAATAGTCTCCTGCAGGAGACATGTTCCTAGTAAAGCTGCCTCACCAGCCTCCATCCAGCACAAAGGTGATCAGCATGGACTACCATAATAAGCCTCGTATGGTGTCATCTCAATAGTTTCCTGAAAACTATTATTATAGGAAAACTCGATCCGGGGTATGTGCTTCTCCCAAGATCCCCCAAAGTCTAGGACGCATGCATGCAACATGTCCTCAAGCACCTGTATCGTATGCTCTGAATGGACATCAGTCTGAGGGTGGTAAGTTGTGCTAAGAAACACTTGTGTACCCAGTGCCCTATGAAAACTATGCCAGAAATGAGACGTAATGTGGGAATACCTATTTGAAATGATAGAATGAAGAACCCCATGAAGGAATACCAACTCTCAGATAAACAACTTCTTGAGCTCGTCACCACCAAAAGTCTCCTTGATCCGAAAAAAGTGAGCTACCTTGGTAAGTCTGTCTACAACAACCTACATGGCGTCACTTCCTCGAGGTGGCCTCCGCAACACAGTCACGAAATCCATTGTGACATCATCCCATTTCCACTCCAGAATGGGTAACTGCTGTAACAGTCTGGCTGGCCTCTGATGCTCCACCTTCACCTGCTGACAGGTGGAACATATCACAACAAAACTAGTTACTTCCCATTTCATACCTAGCCACAAATACTGACATCCCATGTCATGGTACATCTTGGAAACTCTGGGATGCACTTCCCAAGATGAAGCATAAAACACCGGCATTATCTCCTTGCGTATATCCCCTGGAACCCACACTCATCCCTGGAAACGCAGTACCTCACCATTGCCTACCGTCCATCTAGGAGGAGGGTCCTCACTTTCCACCGAATCCTATAGAAATAGTCCTTCTGAATTAGATAGTTGTCTCATCCTCACTCTATCTAAGAGGGTAGAAGTCACAGCTAATGAAGAAAGATAGGTTTTTCCCTGACTATCGTGCACCTCCTAATGCATCTCAGAGAAAAAATCCATAAGCTTCCACTAACCACTGGCCTCATGAAATTCCTGTATCTGAGTCTTCCTGCTCAGTGCATCAGTAACAGCGTTACCCTTACCAGGTGTATAGGCAAGCTTGAATTTGAAGGACTGAAGGTATTCAACCCACCTTCACTATCTCAAATTCAAGTAACACTAAGTAAATATGTACTTGAGACTTTTGTGGTTGGTGAAAACCACAAAATGCTCTCCCAAGAGATAATTTATCCAACATCGCAACACATAAAAAACTGCAACCAACTCGAGGTCATGAGTTGGGTAATTCCCCTCATGTGGCCTCACCTGTCGAGACCCGTGTGCAACAACTCGATCTCCCTTCATCAACACTGCTCCCAGTGCAATCCCTGATGCATCATAATGAACTGTATAGCTTTTCCCCTGCTCTGGGAGTATCAAGACTAGTACTGATGTCAACCTTCCCTTCATCTCTTGAAAGGATATCTCGTAAGCTTATGACCAAACAAACTTCACACCCTTCTTAGTCAAACCCGTCAACAGTGCTACTAAGCGGGAGAAGTCCTGTATAAAATGCCTGTAGTAGCCAGCTAGCCCCAAGAAACTCCGTATCTCAAACACGGTCTTAGGATACTCCTAGGAAACTACTGCTCTCACCTTATCTGGGTCTACTCCAACTCATTACTCTGAGATTATATGACCCAGGAAGTGTATCTGGTCCATCCAAAAGTGGCACTTTGAGAGATTACCATATATTTGATGCTCTCTTAGTGTACTCAGTACGATCTCAAGATGGGTGGCATGGTCATGTCGAGTGTGAGAGTACACCAAGATATCATCCATGAAGACTAACACAAAGGAATCAAGATAAGGATGGAAGACACACTTTATCAGATCCATGAAAACTGTTGGCGCGTTCGTGATTCCGAACAGCATAACCAAATACTCATATAGACCATATCTTCTCCTAAAAGATGTAAGATATATGTCCGATGGTATAACATATAACTGATGATATACGGATCTCAATTCAATCTTCAAGAACACTCGCGCACCTCGAAGTTGATCAACAATATCATCAATACTTTGTAGGGGATATCAATTCTTGATCGTCAACTGGTTCAGCTTCTGATAGTCCACACAGAGTCTGAGGGTACTATCTACCTTCTTCGCAAAGAGGACCGGTGAACCCCATGGAGAATTACTAGGTCGGATGAAACCCTTTTCTTGTAACTCCTCCAACTGCCTCTTGAGATCTTGCAACTCATGTGCAACCATCCTATAAGGAGGTATGGATACTGGTGCTGCTCTTGGCACAAGCTCAATCGAGAAATCCACCTCAAACTCTAGAGGTAGACCTGAAAAGTTATCTGGGAAGACATCCCTGAAACAGTCTACTACTGGAGGGAAATCCTTCTAAAAAGTTCCTTGATCATCCAGATATAAACTCGCAATCTGGGCTGTCACAGCACCTCACCCATGATGCTCGGGTCCATCTTGACTCGCCTGGACATCCCATTCGCCCTCGTATAGAAACTCTCCACCCTCAGGTGACGTAAAACTCACCCTATGATGATAAAAATCCACAAAGGATCAAAAGGGAACCAACCAGTACATCCTGAAAATGAAATCATAGGTCATCATCTCTAAGACATAGAGGTCCCATAGAAAGTGACATCCATCAACCTCTAGGGGCACTCCCTACAATGATGCACACTAGCTGTTCTAATCCCCAACGGAATGTCTAGCATCATAATATCTGAATAAAAGGAAACATAGATCCCACGACTCTCTAGAATGGGCACAGATATAAAGTTATGTGTAACACCCGTATCAAAAAGAATAGAAGACAAAATAGAAGCTACTAGAATAGTACCTCTGACAGTAGAATGTCTAGATCCTTCTCCTACAGGGTCTGTTGCACTGCATATGCCTGCCCAGTGCCACGGCCCTGTGACACAGCCTGGCTACCCTGAGCTAACCCACCCTATTACCTCTGAGATCCTGGTGTCTGGCTACCATGGTCATGACCACCATCTCTGCACGCACACCCTGACGTACCCCAATTTCCCGACTAGTAAGAAGTTTGTGGTCCTGCTCCTGCATGCAGATTCTGTAGAGAACCCCTCTCACTAGCCACTGGTGGAAACTCCCAACAAAAACGCTAGTGATGACCCATCATGCCGCTAGCTCGGCACTCCACTAGGTCACGTGGACACTACGGTCTCTTGTTCCCCTCTTTACCACACTGGTAGCACATGACCTGGACACCTGAAGTATTCTTCTGGCTATTACTACCATCGTGGGAGAAATCCATATTCCTCTTCCTCTTACTAGTAGTAATAGTACCAGAAACTAGTGTTGAACCGCCCTGGCCCACAGCACTAGCTTCCCACAGGTTCTTCTCAGAAATTAGTGCCTGGTTCATAATAGCATACATTGTAGGAAACTATAAAACATTCACCAGTGCTCGGATGTAATATTGAAGACCATCCTAAAAGCCTCTTACCTTCAACGTCTCATCACCCATCAGAATAGGTGCAAAATTCTGAATCTCGGTGAAGCGAGACGAATAATTCATCACTAACATGGTGCCCTGGTGCAGATTCATGAACTCTCGAGCTCGATCTTCCCTTAGTGTCTCTAGGAAGAAGAAGTCATAGAAAGATTCCTAAAAATATTCACATTTCAGGTCATGGTGATGCTCAGACTGGGTGGTAACATCCCACCACCTCTTTGCGGAATCACGCAGCTTGTATGTAGCAAGCTAGGCCCTCCTCGCTGGAGGAATCTCTAGATGCTCGAATATCATCTTCATTGAATCCAGCCATGACTTTGTAGCCTGTGGTCCTCTATCCCCTGATAACGTAAGCAGATGCTACTACTGGAAGATACAAGTCAACTCTGCCATAGATGTGGTGGCCTGCGGTGCTACCTAGAAGGTTTACATAAACCGTATAAACCCTTCACGGAACTGCTCCTTCGTGCCTGTGTACGGTATAACAGTTGGCGATGCATCTAGAACTGCTAGAGGATCTGTTGGTAGCTCGTGGACCACTATCTCTGGAGTAAAATAATTTTCTCTCTCCTGGCGAACAACCGGTGGTCGTCTCGGCAGAATGACTCTACAAGGTCAAAGCACACCTTAGATCAAGATTATCAAAGACAAAAAACAAGGAGACGAAGAAGGGAAAAAGATAAATAAAGCATTCAAGATTTAAAAAATTGGACTACATGGCATGTATAAATACTAAACAACATGTTCTCATAGGCCATTAACATGGGCGTGTACATCTTCTAGAACTAGTCGTGTATCACCCCAACTACACGACATGTTGTCTTAACACACGGTGTGTACCTGAATCCTTCTTCCCTACCCGAGTCCTCCTACACAGCTCTCCTAAAACAAGACTACAGGGAATGTCCCATAGGCACACGACATGTACTTGATATTCTTTCATCGGGTCATGTTATCCATGACACGGCCTGTATACCCAGGTCACACTACACGGCGTGTTCCAACAAAACAAAGTGTGTTCAAAGGATCCCCAAACCGACCTGTGTTGCTCACTACATGGTCGGCTACATGGCTGACACTACATGGTGTTTCCTCTAGGAACACGGTGTGTACAAGGTAGGGTAACACCGACCCATGTTTCTAGTGACACGGCCGGGTACCAGTGTCAGACTACACGGCGTGTTCAAGGTAGACATGGCGTGTACGTCTTAAGGTTTCCTTCGTCCATGTTGTTGGTTACACGGGCGGGCAGTGGGTCAACACTACACAGCGTGTACAACCGGTACACGGTGTGTTCCCCCAAGCCATTCCCTAACCCGTGTCTCTTCCCACATGGCATATGACATGGTAAGAGACTACATGGCATGTAATTAGGGTACACGGAATGTACATAAAAATTTTCCCTTTCTTCCCGAACAGAAGAACTCACGGTGTGTGTCCTTAGAACTACATGGCGTGTATACTGGGTTTTCTGAACAGTAAGACTCAAAAAATACTCCAGAACCCAGAAAAACCCCAAACAAACACCTAAGTTCCAAATTCCAATCCATGAGGGCCCATACTCCCCACGAATCAAAGCTTGGCATCTTATACATGTCGTAACAGGGTAAACTAATTAATGATCCACCAAATTCCAGTCATTGAGGGCCCATACTCCCCAAAAACCAAAGTTTGGTGTTCATTCTATCAACGACCTCACACACTGATACCCTATCAAATAATAGGTATTTATCAAGAAACTGTCACAACAACATGATTTTCTAGCACAACAAATATCACAACAACATGAAATTTCTAATGCACCTACATGGCATGGAAACTATGCATGGAATGTGATTCCTAGCATCTGCCTAAATGATGCATGAGATGGAACACCCTCATCTCATCAGGTTGAAACTAAATAGAACCGATTTATAATATATAAATAGCACAATCACAAGTGTGTCACCCAACGGTGAAAATAAAATTAACTGTAAAATTGAAAAACTAGTAATAATTGCAATAATGAGGTAGATTGGATTTTCCCTGTACACGGGTTAGTTACTACTAGGAACAGCTTATTACCAAATACCATTTTCCATCCTTTCCCTGAATAAGGCTCTAAATATTAAGTTATATAAAAGAACTCCTCTAATACCACTTTGTAATTTCCCGGATCCAGAGCCACACAATGGGTGCCCTGAACCTGATTGGTCACATGACCTCAAGCGCATTTCCACAAATGCCAGAGGTTGCTGACTATAAGAGAGGGACCAGGTCTGATAGTGGGGAAACTATGCCCTCATTTTTTAAAGTGTAGTATAGTAGAAAAGACAAATAACATACAACAGCAGAAGCAGTAAAAAATATACAACTGAAATGGACAACTGATGTAAAGAGAACCAGTAGTCATATATATAAAGATGCATCATGTCACTAATTTTATGAAAGTAGCCATAACAGGATACACTGCAATACAATACAATAAAACTCATTGTACAAGGTACAACAAAACAGAACAAAGCAGAGTAAACAGAACGCAGCAGCATCGCAAGCCTTAACTCGGTCCCATGCTCTCCTACTCCTCTTCTACAATCATGTACCGGTAAAGGGACCCTTTCCCTTATCGATACTAGTAGAAACGTAATCTGTTTGGGCCGAAGACATGACCCAAACATGGTGTGAGAAATAATTCCCAGTAGAAACCCACCAAAGGCTTGTGCCCAACTATCAATGAAAATGTGCAACAACAGTGTGCAGTAATAAATGCAATAAACTAAGTAGTACTCAAAAGTAACTAACTCAAAAAAGTAATATTTCCATTTAAATATTCATTTAACCATGCCAAGCTTGTTCTTTAACTTGACAGGTAAAACATATGAAAATCAACATGGTGAATATTCATGATAACATTATCCTAAGACATACAATCCTTATACATAGGTAATCAGAGTTAAAACCCATAGGTGTCTGCCCACATCTATAATGGATATTGCCCACAGACATACGAAGTGTCGCCCACAAGCACAAAATTTGTTTCCCACAGGCATAAGAAGAGTTTCCCACAGGATAAATGAACATTGGCCTCAGGATACACAAGTAATTGGGCCAAGATCAACATATAAGCAAGCAATTATTTACAATTCCTCTCTATGAAATTTAAAGCATGCTAAAAATCACCGTATAGCCACAGGTATCCTGGCCAAACGGCTAAACAGAGGAACGCACCCCCGGGGTGGTCCTGGATCCAAGCAGTGATCCCAAACAGCAGTTTAAACTTAATATTAGATTATTTATACAATTCTAGATATCTTTTTAGCAAAGGATTCATCCATACATCACCCAAACAGGGGTTCGTAGCACAACAGTACACAAATTCAACTCAACAGTTGGAAATAAACACCAGACCACCTACCTCGATCGTCTTTGATCGGTATCTGTGAATGACACCTCCCAAAACAAACAAGAACAAAGAAGATCTAAGATGAACATAATCCCGTTTGAACTCAAATAACTTTCCCTCAGGAAATAACTGGTAAGAAAGGCTCTAGGAGAAGGAAGAGCTTACCCGTGCGGATCCAAGCAGATCGATGGCATAGGAATCGGGTTCCCGGTGTGCGGTCGGGAGATCCTCCAAGCTCCGTCCATCTCTCTTGCTCTCCTCCATCATTATATTCTTTCTCTGTGAACAGAGGAGGCTACTGCCCGTTTTATGAGAAAAAAACAAACTACACGGCGTTTAATCTCAAGTACACGACATGTACTATTCTCATTTAACTGTTCATATGGCGACTACTTTTTCACCACCGAACTATTCATCTGTCGACATGAGTACATGGCGTGTATTTATGATTACATGGCGTGTAGTATTGCTCTGCTGGCGGCTGCCTCCACCACCTTACTGTTCACCTGCCGACTGAATACACTGCGTGTAAATACCATATACACGGCGTGTAGTCGGTTTTTACACCCTTTATCGCCGACAAGACTACATGCCCTGTGTACTCATCCCACACATCCAAAGTACATGGCGTTTAGTCACAAAATTTGGGATTTCCCCCCAATTTCCTTATTTTCTCAAAAACACCTAAGGAAAAAGGAAAAGAAGAAACTCGTACCTCAAGAAGAAGAACTGGGTTCTTACAATTGAGAAGAATTTAGACAAGCTTCAAGGATTTTTGAGGTGTGAGGAGAAGATGTGTTATTTATAGCATAGGAGAAGGTTTTTTTTTATTATTTTAGTCATTATATTATTATTTGTCTCATGACTATCAATAGTTTTCATTCTTGAAATAAAATAAATTAACTAGTGCATGTGAGTTCAATTTAATGGTGCTTACATTAACCATACAATATCTATGACTCAATAATTCATGTATTTGTTAAATTCCAAAAAATTACCATATTTCACTATTCACAAATATTCAATTATTTTAAAAAAATTCCAAATTCCACCCTAACAATTTTTTGACATGTACAATTAAAACAGTGACACTATTTTATGAATATAATTTTATAAACAATACAAATTTGATTTTTCATTAAAATTATCATTTACTATAAAAATATTGATTTTAAAATTATAAATGATTTTCTAACAATTTAAATAAACAATTAACATATTTGAAAAGTATCATATCATAATAAGTAAAAAATATTAATTTATAAATATATTTTATGAAAATAAATTCTATTTTAAATCATTATATCAATTAAAAAATTTAAATAAACATTTATGTTTCACAAAAATACCAATTCTTAATTAATCATTTTTAAAACATTTATTTACATATAATATGATATAATTATATCATAATTTTATTTATAAAACACCATAACATTATTTATATTTCCATAGATGAAGATACTATTCCATTGGCCATATTACTATTCATAATGGTTATGTTATTATTCTAAAGGAAATGTTCCTATTCCATTGGTAAAGGATTCTTAATTTATATAAATATCTCTTATTTTATTCATTATTAATTTATAAAATTTTATTTTTTTATTTTTTATTTTATATAATTTATACAATATAAAATATTTATTTTATGGGAAATTTCATTGATAGAATTCTGGTTCATTGCATTCTTCCCCCTTATGAAATTTCTACTTCGAAATATCATTTTAAAAACTAATGGGAAACTAGGTGAGGGTACTTCTCTATCATTTATTCATCGGGATCCCATGTTACCTCTTCATACTTATGGTTCTATCATCATACATTTCCCAGGTGAGTGGTCATGTTGCATAAAACATTATCTCTATAAACGAAGATCTTCCCTGGATTCTCCTCATAAGATAGATCATTTTCTTAACTATATCAGCTCTGAATTTAGTACATGTGAGGGATCCAGTTTCTACTTACTCAAGAAGAAAATATGGAATACATCATGTACTAGAGACATTGTTGGTGGATGTTCTAGTTATATAACACAACTCCGACTTGATCGAGAATCTAAAATGGGATGATGTACCAAGTATTTAGCTTACCATTCTTCCCAAATCTCATTATTCAATACCATGATGATATATGGAGGTATAACATATATCACACCTTAAGCTCTAGGGCTCATCAACAATTGTCTACATAAGTCTTCTTATAACATTGGGATTCCTAGATATGATGTTGATTGGCTTTCACCTTTAATAGAATGTCTTCAACTGTTTTTAGTCATAATAGCTTACATTCCTCAACATCATCCAAATATTCTGGTATTATATATCATTTCCTATATATGGATTCTTATAAAACCATTTGGTTGCTTGCGGGGGGGGGGGGAGAAATAGCTGTTGTAAGAGAACTCAACCATATAAAGGTTATGGTACCATCCTCCATTGAAGTCTGTAGAACACACTCTCAACATTTCTTTAATTTTCTAAATATTCCAATAATATTGGCCATCAATTTTAGGATGATAGTCTATAATGAAGTTCATATTAGTATTTAGATCATGTTGGAGAATTTTTCAAAACAAGAAGGTAAATTATAGATATTGATCATATACAATTGATAGCGGTGCTCTATGCAGCCATGCTACTTCTATAAAATATATTTGTACATGTTGGTTGAGTGAGAAGTCCTTTAAAATTTCAATAAAGTGATATTCTTTTTCTGACGATCCACAATAACCCATATATCAATTTTTTCATCCAGTTTTCTTCATAAGTTTAGTGAAAATGTCTATGGTGATGTTTTTCCACTGTCATGTTGGTATTGGAAATGGATGAATCACCTACTTAGACTTTTTACTTTCATCAATTACTGGATGACATACCAAGAAGTTTTATGTATACTAATATATATCCTTCATCATATTGTCTCACCATTACTTCCCTTAGAAATATCGATAAATATTTTTCATCCCTAGGTTAATAGAGAAGGTTAAGATATGTGTGTCATTCTGGAGATCTTTTGTTATATTTGGATTGGATGGTACACATATTCATGAGAAAAATAATATGAAACTTTATTATCAATTTTGAACTCTGAGGATTTCCCATTTCTATTAGATTCTAACTTTTTATTAATTTCCTCATTATTTCATTAAGAATCCTTTATTTTCTCTATAAGGGATAGTCGATCAATCTTTTGATAAATGATTTATGATGTTCCTTCCTTAACAATTAACATTTCCATCCATTCTAGGTATAATAATATTGGATACTTATCAATTATCATCATCGATAAACATTCATGATCCTTTCTACATAGAGAAACTTCCACCTTATTTTTGTTACTAGTGTGTTAGTTGATTGATCATTCATAATATTTGATTAGTTCTAACCATATTCACCAGTTCATATAAAGATTATTCTATTTGAATACATATTTGATACTCTTATGATTATTATACATCTCTCGCTTCCCCCCATAGAGATAATATCCCTAGATTTTCAGTGGTAAAATCATAGCTGCTAACTCCAGATCATGCATTGGATAGTTTTTCTCCTTAATTTTAAACATTGTTGAGACAAAGGCTATCACATTATCATTTTCATTAGAGGAAAACCTAGTCCCTTATTTAAAGCTTCATTGTACACAACATTTTGTTCCCCACTTGTTGGTAGTGTGAGTACTAATGCAGTGATAAGCATCTTTTTCAACTCATTAAAGTAACATTTACATTAATTGATCTAGATAAACTCTACTCACTTCTAAGTCAGCATGGTTAGTGTGTTTGAATATCATGAGAAGTTATTTAGAAATCATTGTTAATACATTTTTAGGAAAAGGAATCTATAGATATCTGTTATAGATGTTATAATAGGACACCTTTTAATTGGATTTGACTTGTAAGGGTTCATAGTTATTCCTTTACTGGTGATCACAGGCCCCAAGAATGATTCCTCATCCATCTAGAATTCACATTTACTATACATTTCATAACATTTTTTAGAAAAGACTTTAATACAGTATTAAAATACTCCTCGTGTTCCTCAATGCTCTTGGAGTATATTACAATATTAAAAATAAAGAGTACCATAAATTTTCCAAGATAATATCTAAACACTATATTAACTAATTAAATTAAAATTACAGGAGAATTATTCAGTCTGAAGAGCATAACTACAGACTCATAGTTATTATACCTCATTTGAAAGGAATTATTGGGAATATCTTCTTTCCTAAAATTTAATTGGTTATATCCGGATCAAAGTCCCGCCTTAGAGAAATACTTGGGCCCATGTAGTTGATCAAACAATCCATCTATATGTGGTAGGGGATACTTATTCTATATCATGATTTTATTGAGATCACAGTAATCAATGCATAGGCTCATTGATCCATCATTCTTCTTAATGAGGATGGTCACACCCCATGGTGATTCACATGGGCATATAAAACCATTGTACAAATTCTCCACTAACCACTTCTTCAGTTATTCTAACTCATTAGTGGAAATTCTATATGATGTCTTTGATATATTCATAGATCTATGAATTTTCTAAATTGATAACTCATCCTTTCTATCTAGAGTAAGACCGGGAAATTCTTTAGGGAATACATTTGTGGTGTCCCCCATAGTGGTCATGTCTTCGAGTATGATTCTCTCCTTTATCACAATCATTTTAGCAAGATATTCTTCTTCATAAGGAACTAATATCCACAAATAAGATGATGATTCTATAGGATATTCATCCACCACCTTACAATTATACATAAATGCCTGATTCCATAGTATGTGAAGTGTGATCTCCCTTTCCCGGTAGTTGATGTTGGCTTTGTAAAATGATATACAATCCATGCCCTATAGAGAATTAAATTCAACCATAAGAGTTAAGAAAATATTTCCTAGGATGTTCAGTCCACCATAATTTACCAGGGATAAGTTATATACTTTGGATTAAATAATTTCCCCATTTTATTTTATCAAATATAGCTCAACCACCATATTTTTTGTTGTGTTTAAATAGTTCTTCTAAACAATCATGATATGAAATAATTCATAGAATTAGAATAAAGTAGTTCATTATCTATTATTTAATGAATAACCAGCGTACCTATAGCCACATCATTGTTGGTATCCACCTTAGATGTATTGATAACATATGGCCTTCCTTGTTTCCTTGGAGGATGTTGTTGTTGATTTCCTATTTCAACCCTTGGATAGGGTGATGGTTCACATAATTCCCATGTTCCTTGTAGTTGAAGAACTACACTATAAGATTTGTGTTTATTTTAACCATCCTTTATTCTTCCATATTAGTGGAATTCTTCATTTACCATATGCAGTTAGTATCTAGATGCCCCATCATTACACATTTTAAGCATCTCTTGGTTTCCTTTAGCTGGTTTCTTGGATGTTTTTTTCCAAACATTTGTGATGTGGGTTGTTGGGTTTTCTATCAATCAAGGGATTTATCTATTGAACCTCTAATATTAAACTCAATTTTCCAATTTATATCTCATGGACCGGGATACCCCTAAGTGTCTCAAATATCAATTTCAACCTTAACGGCAAAACGTACAATCTCCTATTTTCTATTAAAGTCTTAATTCATGAACTATTTTTATAGAATATCCTTTATTATGTTAAAGAATATATCCAACTTTCTTCCAATGTTCATAAAAAATCCAATGGTGTATGGTGAATGTATTTTGAAGTTTTCCTCATATGTCTTGATAGACTATTCTGCTATTTAAAACAGTCCAAGTAACTCCCTTTCCATCTTGAGATAGATGGTTTGGGGAAAATATTTATTGAAGAATATTTTATTATTTCCTTCCAATCCATGGAATCAATTTCCACCTTGGACATCATGTTCTTGATTAGTTTCAACCATTGACCAGCTTCCTTATCAAAATAGTTGACCACCATCACAACATTCTCTTCTTCTTAGCAGAGTAGGGTATTGAATATCTTCTCCATGGAGTTAATCCATTTTTCTATGAAGAGGGGATAAAATGATACACTATACATCAAAGGACTATTTCACATAGAGTATTCATGTACAACTTGAACATTATTATGTGTAGTAGGGTGTTCTACAAGATTCATGGTATTATTCATAACATAAGTCAGTTCAACATGTACTATCATGTTGTTTTTATCTCACATTCCCATGAGACATTTCATTTCATTAAGGAAATAATCATATTTTCTATCACATTGATTGTTGAAACAAGTTATCATATTTATAACCATTAATTATGAATAAAAAATTACAATTAGGGGGCTTCAAAACATATATAAAATGTATATAGAAAATAATCATTGAACATAGAATGATAAACTTGTAACTGAAAAGTTTATCCTCTCTTGTGATAACCTATGTTTTAATCTAGGTTGTCCAGGGTGAGATAATTATCCCTAGGGTTCATTATAAAGTGCTCCAGTCCCAATCTATAAAAATAACTAGACCCTTATCTGATAACATATATAACGACACTATCATTTTTTCATATATTCTTACATGATTTTAATAATAGTTACCCTTCAACTACAAACTAAGCATCATAATGTGTAGTATCATTAGAAGATAAGGTATATGGAATTGAAAATATGGAACCAAAATAAAAAAATATTTTATTTATTTTTTATAATGAGATCCTAACTTCCTTTTATCCCTTACATATTTATAGGAAGACATGAGAATATATGAACAAAGGGATGAGCTAAAATCCTAGTAAGGGAATAAGAATATGAATAAAGCATTGTATGTGGGTTAGATAAAATAACACGATGAAATAAAAATATGTTAACAAATATATAGTATCATAACATATAAAACATGGGTTCATATAATCATAGGTTCATAAAAATGTGGCAACAATTTGATGTATGACGTTATCTTCAGTCAATGTGAATAACCTATACCATTGCACATAGATTATCATAAGTCCAGGATAACCACCAAGACTATAGCACGTTGAGAAGCATGAGTCAGGTTTTACCACCAAGACCATTTCACATGGAGGATCATGAGTCAAGGATAACCAAAAAGACCCTTTAACATGATGTCTATTGAGACTAAACATTACTTAATGCATTGGATCACTCTCTGGGAGCACCAGTCATAACATGTTCATGAATATGTGTGACACATGAAGAATAAAACATAAATGTAAGTGTTGCTAATGGAACAAAATGGGTATTTGTTTCCATTGGATTTTCATACACAACAATGTTTTGTTATTTCCAATTTTTTTTCAATGGGTTTGTTTATGGAACCAAAAACTCCCAGCAGTTCTAAATCCACCAGGATCTACTTTCCATAGGCAGGTGCTTGTTAGGTGTTTTGACCAATGATGCTTAAAACTCGCATTGGTCAGCAAGATGGGAGGTCAGGTGCATTACACCCTTTTGGGGGTGAATTATTACCTACTTTGGTGCTCTATTATAGATTTATGATATGTTCATTAATTTTTCATTAATTCTCATGTATGATGGGTTTCATCCATAATTTTCAATCAATTATTAGCATGTGTTGAATTCAGAATCATTTTATGTATTCAAGGTTATTAAATAATGGAGATATCTATATATATATATATATATATCCTAGGTTCTCCAAAAATGGTACCCTCTCATATACTAATTAGATATTCATTGGACATTATTACGATGATTTTGGTTTTCTACACACATTGTGGGGTACTCTAGAGTTTATTATCATTCAGGTAGACAAAGGTCACCCTGGAATTTATTTTCAGGCAAGTAGATGAAGTTCACTTTGGAATTTCACATCATCTAGGGAGAATAGAATTTTTTGACATTGGGATCGAGCCTATAACTTCTCTTCCTATGTAGCCTTTGAAAGGAATTAGAACCCATATTGTTCAGTGTCACTTAGTGGGGAACATCATACATTTTTTGTTCATGTGATGAGGACCCAACCAAGCAGTATAACATCATGTGTCAAGGAAATCTTGGTGAAAGGTTCCATGTGAATGTTTAGTGTGGGAATTATGCTAAAATGGAACAAGAAACCTAAATGGGATATTTTTTCCATGTTAAATTAAACTATTCTAGGGATATGGAACAAAAATAATTAGTTTGGTGTAAGAGTTGGGTTCCAAATTTAGGGAAGCTTCATGTTTATCCTATTTGAATGGGAATCAAAGGCCACATAGTTCAGTACATATCACAGGGGAGTATAGACCATTGAGATAATATGTTGGGGGATTATTCTTGAGAAGGATACCCCTGTAAAGGGACCAAGAGAGATGTTTTAACTCATACATATTTTGTTATATAAACTAGAGTTTACTCCAAAAAAGTATACATATATTAAGGGAATTATGATTGAGCCTTATTCCAAAGGAGTAAGCTCATTGATCTTAGGCCCTAAGTGGGATTCCTACATATCCCAATTAACATGAATTAGAGTTATGATAGTTCAATACTTTATATTGCTCATGTGGATGACATGAACCTCACTAACCTATAAGCATGATGATTTATGATTGGTGTGACAAATAAGAGTAATCATATGATTTTAAAAACAACACACTTTTCTTGATTCACAAGTGCAAGAGGTTGGGGTAATGGTGAAAGAGGCTTGGGATAAAACTGAAGAGGCTAAGGCTATGACACTTCCATCTCTTCACCTTACACTGGGAGAGAGTTCAAGGTTAGTAAGGAAATAATTTGAACAATGTAGAGGTGGAGAGGTTCAAGGCTACAACCTTACACAAGAAAGACTAGGGGCTTACACCAGCATGGCTAACCTGAAATTGGTTCCAAAGGGGGAGGAGTATCTCTTTTAATGTTGAATTGAAATGAATGTATGATCTTTACCCTACCTTATAGGATTCAAAGGGACCAAGTCTCAGAGATTAGAAGGGTTGGAGAAAGTCCAAACCATAATCCTCTAGAATGGGAAATCATCATCACTATCCCTAGGGAAAGTGTCCACATGACCGTTGATATAAAAATATATAGACGTCATGTTGATTATTACACTCTATTTGTACATGTGTGGGAAATCTATGGCTGTATAAATATGAATCCAATTGGAAGACACATTTATGGGACTTTCCCCAAGTGTTTTAAGATTATAAGTTCTTGGTGGAGGCTTCTAAATGATTCCTCTCAGACAAGGGATCCATAGAAGGAAAGGATCTACCATGAGTGGCATTAATTAAGGTCTAATGAATGGATATCAAAGGTTGGAGGGTATATATAACCAAGGAATCTCAAACAATGGGTTCTCCACACAATTAGGATTGTGATAATGTGAGAATATTTGGAAATGGACTACCTGAGTGACTACACTTGTGAGAGACATTGCTCAAGCCTTCAAGGGTCTCCATAGGTGTTCCTAGAGGTACGTTGCACAAGTACCTAATTAAGTAAGGGATATTAGTTCTAGGTTTCGATTATTAGGGGTTGAGATAATTTCTTACAAAGGTTTTTTTATTTGGAAACCAACGAGGTCTTAAGTTATGCTATTTCCCTTTAATCCTGAATTCTTTAGGAATTAGAAAACTACCTAAAAGCTTTTTGTAGGACTTGGTCGAATCCCTAGGGTGATAAGAGTAGAATGTTTCCATTGGTAACATTTTTTTGTATAGATGAATACCCCAAGGGTCTATTTATAAGTAAATATGGTACCTTGGGTTAATGTTTTTGTTTGTAAAAATGGGTACCATGCATGTGGTTGGCGCTTAAGTTGGTTTCCTATAGGTGATTTTTTGTAGATGATTTTTGGGGATACCTTGGGAGAACTACTGTTTTGGGATTTCTCTATTCATGATATTCTTCATCTATTTTCTCCCCTTTTTTCTAAGGCCTTTCCCTTTGTTCCTTTTTAAGTAATTTGTAAAATAGAGTGACCCCCCCCCCCACCCCACCTCTGGATTGGATTGAACCAAATAAAGAGTGTCTAATTCTGAGGCAAAGAGATGAAATGGATAGATGAGTCATGCAAGATTCCATTCTTGGTTTATTCTCTCTAATATACCATGAAAGCTCTTCAGACAGGTAGGCTTACATGTTTATCAATAGGACTTTAATTATAATTAATGGATTTAGTGATTCGAAAGTTTTATCACTACCTGCGCAAGTCCTCCACATAGACCTCATAACGCTTTTTCTCACTGAAGGATTCATTCACTCAAATAGACTATGTATTGGGTTGCATAGTACATAGGCTTGGGTGGGTGTCTTATGAGAGACACATATGTGGGTCACTTGCATGAGACACTTGTACTCCATAATACCTTTTCCAAATTTCATGATTTCCATGGTATTCTTCAAAATGAACAGATTCTAAATTGATCTTAATATTTCTTTGTAGATCCAATAGCTATCAAGAAGGATTCAATTTCTAATGAACTAGCCAATAAATTGATTAATGATATGATGAAAGTCATTGGGAAATATTGTTATAACATCTGTGATACTACCCTTCCTAATATTGTGGGTAATATAAAGAAGTATCACCATCATTTTCCAAAGATTTCATATCTACCACTTTATAGTTACCTTCATATACTTTATTTCCTCACATAAAATGTGAATAACTATATCCCATATTCATTGTTTCAATATTATAAGAACATATCATCTTCTTAGATTTTTTACGGGGGAACATATATTAAGATGGGGATAGAATCCACAACTTGTGTTTTGTATCACATCTCATGTGATCCCGATCTCAATCCACACACAGTTGAACAGAAGCCTCATTTTTATTCATCCATCTTTTGAGATTCAGTAACTGGTCAATCAAGGATCCAGAAGAATGTTTGGGACTTCCACTGAGGGTTGGGTGTTAAGCCAACACAGATTTGGTTATATAGGGTGCGTCAAACCTATGATGAGTTTAAAATTATTCTACAAGGCATCAATATTTATGAATTCATGTGGGTACGTTATAACTAAGTATATAGAAATAATGAGATTGTGCTAGAGTTGTGGAGTTATTAGAGTCCACAAATGTATTCATTTATCTAGCGCATGGATAAGTGGGTATCAGTTTATGTGATATTCAATGGTTCATCAGGGCTCTAATCCTCAGTGATATGTATGAAAAGATCATCCCTATGAGGGAAACATAAAATGAAACTTACAAGACACCAACTTTAGCAAGTGATATATTGAAAATGAATCACTACATCAAAAAATTATATCCCCACAAAAAATGGGGTTCTTCATCCATAGACATGGATGGAACTTTTCATGAGGAAGAAGAATGGAAAGCCCCTTATTTATAACGTCTAAAAAGCTTCCCCAAGGTGGAGAAGAGAAGCCTACCCATAACCTTCTAAATGATGCTAGAAAAAGGGGAATTTGGAAAATGGAGCTATGAATTCAAGACAAAAGTTTCTTCGAAGACACGTCGTGAAATTTTTATATCCATGTGGAATAGTATCTATTTGTCTCTTTTCCATGATTCCAAAGGTGATATAAGGCTAAGATCATTTTTATAGTGGACAAGCTGGAAGAGGAGAAGTTATTAGGGTTGGACACCCATGTTTTTGCAAGAATCCATTTCAATATTCAACATATTCTTGAAGGGAATACTATTTTCAGACTAGTGGGAACATTCCATGTTTTATGGGGTTGCATCATGGCTAATTTTAGGACTTATGCTATGTAAAGTGGGGTCCATGTCTTTGGGAGATCATTCTGACCATATGTCTATGTTTCATCTGAAGTTTCTCCCTTATCCTTGATACCTCATGACACTTAGACAAGGCTGAGTTTATTCAAGGATTTCAACTTATTACCCTATAAGAATCCACAAATAGGAAGCTTTGTTGATGGTGTAATAGCTTGCATGTATCTTAGTTAATACATGATATCCTATAAGTATAGTTTCATGGAGACTATGATCAATAGTGAGGTCATATGAGAGGAATATTCCCCTTACCATTTTTCACACCAATTCAAATGCTTTCCAAATTATTGTATCCCCTTTGATGCACATTAGATTATAATAGTATCTAGTTGTTTCTTGATAGCTATGTCTTCTTACTTCTATGGAATTTATGGGGAGATGATCAACCTACATCCATCTGATGCCACTAGAAGATTGAAAATTTTTTATGATCAAGCTTGGATTGCATCATACCCTAAAGGGGTGTTCAACAAATTTGTTCCTTGAGTTAGGGTAAAGAGATATAGAAGAAAAGATGCTTCTCTATTGGAGGGTGCTTCATCTCCTTCTGAGGATTTTTCATCTGATTCAGAGAGCATGGACGAAGAGGTTCCCAGTATATCAAAACAATCTAATGCATGGTATAATAAAACCACTATAATAAAGATGGCTACAGCAACATCGCCAACTAAAGATGCTCCCAGCTGGTCTATTTTCTATCGCCAAGAAGAGAATAAGGTTCCATTATCTCATCCTCCATCCATGATAGAAGGTTTTGGGAATCCCATAAAATCTAGGGATACATAATCATCCTCACATTAGGCCTAAATTTAATATTAATACATATGAATAGAGTTATCCCAATCATTGTAGGATTCATCTTTTGATGTTGAAACTATGTGGGAGTTCCTAGGTGAGGGGTTACATATTATAAGGTCAAGATATATTCAAGACTCAACAAAAATTTGTTATGTGTAAAATCCTTTTGATGTGGAAATACATATTTCAAAGATATATATGGAAATCTATGAAACTGAAGATCCATTCCCTACCATAAGGAAAATGATTTAACTCATGGAATGTGGTGCTTTTGAGGGGATAAATAATTCATCTTTTGTAGAATGGTGTGACTTGGTCGATCCTGGAGATGTATTATTTCTTCTTCTTATATTATATTCTCTTTTTCACTTATATTTTAGCCAAATAATTATTTCTCAAGGAGAATACCTGAAAAAAATTTATCCAGATAATGGAAAACCAACTGAGGTCTAATCACTATTGTATAGCCCACGTGGTTTAATTCTTGGGGTTACTGGGTCACCTTTTTATCCAGAGAAGTATCTTCAAGTCTAAATTCCACGGGGGATTATAAGTAAGGAGACTTCCCACCTTTAATACCTAATTTTGAGTAGGTTGATGCATGCCCTCCTTTGAAGAAGGAAAACAATATAGGATGAAGAAGGGTTAACTCCTTGGATACACACATTCTCATCAGTGATATTCCTATCCTGATATCTTTATTACGACCACGTATAAATAAATTATTTACACTCCTTATAATTATAGTAAATACTTCTATTTCTTATCTAATGGAAGTTACACATGAGCCTCTGAGTGTCAAATAGGGCCCTTTAGAGAAACTGCAGATTCTTTCTAGTGAGAAGGTTATCTTGACTGAAGAGTCATCTAGGCCAAATAAATATCTTATACTATTGGAACTACTCCTATCAATGCTACATAGAAAGTGTGGCATCTCATATGTCATAGGTATTTCATAAGATGTCACGTGCTACTAATTAATTTCCATATATTTAAAATTTTAAGTTCATCTCATTCACCAAAAAATCATATGATGACTAATAATGACCCTATAAATATTATTGAGGAGGTCATTCAAGGTTTCGAGTCATTGAAGTAGGGTCGTGATCCAACCTCTCCAAGTGTTATCATGGGTGATATTAACATTGGGATTGGGAAGTCAATAGATGATATGATAAATATTGACATGTATTTTGATGAAATAGTAGAACATATTAATATTCTCACTACTTTAGAAGAATTTGGGATAGTATGTATTTAACCAAATGGATATGAGTATTTTTTTTCTATCCAATAAATCTTTTTTACCCCCTATTCTCTAATCTTAATTGGCTCGAATGGCACATCCAAAAATGAAAAATTATACAGTGATGATGCATGGAGGAAATGATGAAATCAATATTAATCTCACTATTGAGGGGGGAACCTATTCAGGTGGAACATTAAATGGGAATCCATCATAAGCCTCATCTTCAAGTTCTTGGGTATACCCATGAGAGTGTTTCTCAACAAGAGATACTGGCCTAAATTGGTTAGACTAGGAATGTAGGGGAGGAATATTCTTAGGCTTCTAACCTGTTATTTGGTAAAAGTCAACAATTGTTATGACTACACCCCAATCTTGTTATTCTTTTGAAGTTAAAAATGATTTTAATTCATCATTTAAGGATTATCAACTTCCGTAGATGGGTATAAGGTAAAAACTTCCACATTTGTTTGGCCAGCATCAGAAGGCAAGGCAACCACTATTTGGGAGTGAGAAGAATATGGTACTTTATTGAGTACACTGATCCCATAGTACATCTCTCCTTATGACAGTGATTCTAAATCATATCTATTGATGTATAGTGCTCTTTCCATCACACTTTATAAGGATTGGTTAAATATATGGATGATAATATCTGATATACCCCTTAAGAAATTTCCTTCCTGAATCCCATAATTTTTAGTTCTATTCAGCATGTTATGATTCAGTGGGGTTGATTACAATCCAATCCACACTATAGTGAAGGAGGTGATTATTATAAAAGAGGAAGTGCATAATATTTAGCATGATATCTTAAAAGACAAACTGTTTTCTTACATTTATGATTCCTCAGTGGTGTTATCCCAAGAAGAGGCCATTCATAGTGCAAAAATGACAGAATTCAAACAGATAATCAAGGAGAAATCAATTCAAGTGTGGGGCCTTAATCAAGAATTGGATGCCACTAAAGGGGGACTAAAAAACATCACTGGTCATTAGGATAATCCCAAATAGAAGGGTAAACTGCCATTATGGGTGTCAAATAATCTCATTTTCAGGTTGAGGAGAATGAAGATGCTCGACTGACTAAGCATCAGCAAGCAGCTGATGGGGATTAGGATGCCAATCAATAAATAAAGAGTTATTTTGAATGCATCTTGTGATATATGGTTGTGAGAATAAATTTTGTGTATGTTTCTCTTATTGTACTGCATAAATGAAAAAA
Source organism: Viscum album (assembly GCA_963277665.1). Classification (NCBI taxonomy): domain Eukaryota; kingdom Viridiplantae; phylum Streptophyta; class Magnoliopsida; order Santalales; family Viscaceae; genus Viscum; species Viscum album. Next base: position 247,472,769 of record OY728137.1, read on the forward strand.
TGTTTTTCATCGTATATGTCTTTATCCGACCTTCCTCCTATAATCACAACATCATTACTAATTTCCATACCATTATATCTTCATATCGGATAATAATAATTACATTGATAGGGATGGGTTCTCTTTAACTAATACCTAAACCAAGGGGTCTAGTGAGCATAGATTTACTATTACTAGGGTCATGTGGAACACCCAAAAAACATTGTTTCTTTTCTATCATCACCATAATTCTTTCTTAAGCTAAATATGACTGAGACTTATTGGGTGATAGTTGGATTTTTCATAGTATCCCTACTTTGAATTTTCATCCAAATAAGAATTGTGCCTTTTAACTTTTTGTTGCTCGATATTTCTTAAACCGTATAATGTGTAGGTATAGTGTGTTGACACTCGACTTTTATACAGGGTGCCCATTCCGAGTTTTCAACATGGTGAGTAATGTGTCTCTTTTTGTGGGTATTTTAAATTCATATATTCCATACTAATAAAAATAGTGTTTTGGGCCGTATCACGTTGACCATGAATTTTTAGATGACATCCCAAACAAGGCCTGATGGATAAGAATGTTCTGATATTTTTTAGACACATCAAATGGGGATCATGAGACAATTTTGTGATTTCTAAATCCAAAACATGGTATTCAAGAACAGTGACAATGTCTCCCAATAATGAAGTTACAACTAGTTGAAAAAACCTATTATGGGGGTTGTTTTATATAAGGTCAACCATCGTCTTTACAACATAGTCAAGTACTGGTATCCATAATATGACATGTTGGTTATGTGGGAGACTTATGCAAGGCCAACTAGGGCAGATACTACATAGTCAAGTAAAATATCTTCAATGATTTCCAATATTCTATTACTGATTAACATATCATGTTTAAGATATAGATGTATCAGGACCACAGTGGGTGTCTTTTCTAGGGAATGATATATGAGAATAAAGGAATAATATCTATCGATATATGTTAATAATAGGAAGCTGCTCCTATATGAATTTGATTTGTAAAGGAGGGTTCATTTTTTCATAAAGGGGTTTTTAGATATTTTTCTATGCAATTTAATGTCATATTAATAGGAAATTATGATGTACTATTTAAATACCAAAAGCAAGGACATTAGGGGGATATAATTTAATGTATTTACTTTGACAAAGGGTTTATTATTCTAAGATTCATAGTAATATATCTTGAATTGTTACACTATATTCAGTTATTGAAGGAAAATATTTTAAGATTTGATTGAGGGATTTTGGTATCCAAAGGGTGGTACTGGAAAAATGGCACATAACATTAGAGGAGGCCTCTCCCGAGAAAGAAGATACAACTGGTTGATAGACCCATTATGATGGATCTTTTATGCAAGTCCAACTGGGGAATGTACTAAATATTTAATAGTTTCATCCTTTGGATGATAGACCCATTATGGAGTAACTTATAAAAGACCAATTTGGGAACATATAGAATTGTCAGGCACTGGAGATCTAAATAATTCTGGCAATCTTTCTTTAAAAGGTGATGCATTTTTATTGTGATTTTGATATTCCCATGCATAGAGTTTGGTTTGTAGAGGATGTAACTAAATACATAAGGGGTATTTCAATTCATAATTTACAATGAATTATGGAAATGGATGTTCTATGAATGTCTTACCTTGGAATAGGATGTATTGTGCACATTTTTTTAGGTCAAATGACTGTTACCATAAGATTATGGAAATGATAGATGGTATGTCGTCGGATGGATCAATATTATACCTATATTATTTTAAAATATTATGTGGGAAATGTAAACAATGATCTTGGAGACTTTTAGACATGGTGAAAGGATATGGAAAAAATATATAGAGGATGGACATAGATTTTAAATTGCAGTTTCTAGTATACCATCATCAATAGCTTAATGAGACAGAAGAGACTTCTCATGAGGGACAAATTACCACTATTTTAAAAAAACCATTATAAGGGTTGTTTTATGAATGTCCAATTGGGGTACATACTATATATATAAATAGCGGCATCCTTTGGCTGAAACCCCTATTATGGAGGAAACTTATGCAAGACCAACTAGGACCTGAACAGCATGGTTAGAAAAAGTAGCTCCCATGTTTCAGATAATCTTCCACAAAAAATATAATGAAATGTTATGAAGATCTTAAAGTATTCAAGATTAGGATTATTATATGTGAAAAGTTAAACGATTCAATGCATAAAAGAAGCATTAGACAAATACCGTCCAAGATTTTGAAGTCCCTTGAATATATTTGAATAATATATAGGAGGGGGAACCTCTTCTTTCCTTGTTGTTTTCTCTAAGGAGGGGACATAGAAAAAATCCCCCAGATATTTTTTTTATTATATTCAAGATAGGGTGAACTTTCATTTACCCCATGGATGTGGATAGATATTATAAACTAATCTTGCCTACATATCTCAAAGGGATGAGTATCAATCCACATGTTATTCTATAGGAACTATATAATTCGAAGTTATGTGGTGAGGATGATGGTTGTGCAGTTTAACATCTTATGGAATGGACGTGGGAGATTCTAATGTGAAATGGAATATTTTGTTTGGGACATGCTATTGAGCCCAAACATCACTATGTATCTTATTAGATAAATAATCAAGACATGAACAATTTGAATAGATATGGGTTCATGTGTAAAGTGGGAACTCATACTGGATCTCTCCATGTAGATTCAACTCATACATGTTGGAGTAGGGTTTTTTATGATATAGTTGGGCCTTGTATTGAATATTTGAGAGTCTACTACATATCTTATATATATGTGAATCCATCCACATATAGTTCATTAAAAGACCATGAAGTTTACCATCGTGTGTTATGTACATATGGTGTGACTTTTATGTTCTTTCATCTTGGACAATAATAGCCTCATTGAGAATAGATACACCTTACTTATCAAGAGAAATCGTTTACCAAACCCCTATACTCATATGAGCTATACTTAGTGTGAGAAACAAGGAGTGGTGGAATTTTCTTCTACAACTCAATGATAAAAGATGTGAAGGATCATTGAATTTAAATGATGGGGTTTATATTCTAGGAGATAGGATTTGGGTGTCCCAGAAAATCTCATTGGTATGAGAATAAATCTATACAAAGTTATAAGATTCCTTATAGTTAAATTTCACACAGAATGGACAAGATAAAACAAAGTCAAAGGATGGGAACATTGTGGATGAACCAAGGTGTAGGACATGAGAATCTCTATGTATCTCATTAGGATAATAATCAAGCCTCACACTGTCCTACACAGGCTCCCGATGTAGATATGATTCATGCACAGGTATTAAAGGGGATTTATGATTTAATTGTATCTAGAACCATGATTAGGTATTCGAGTGTCACAGTTTATCTCAATAGGATAAAAATCAAGACACACGTAGTACATGAGGGTTCTTCCCAACACCAATCAGACATTGATGTGGGAAGGGGGACTTTTGATAACTTATATATTTATGTTTGGTCTTAAATCATGAATTCTATGTATCTTCACACATCACATTGTAATCATAATCATTTCATAAGTCTTGGAAAGGTTAACTTTGTGAATCTAGTTCATGAACATGAAATAATAAGAAGGATTTTTTTCCAAAACTGTTGTGGGGCCTAGTATTAGAGATCTAGGTGTCATTACATATCTCAATGGGATGAGAATCAAGAAACATGAAGTTCTTGGAAATTTTTTTTATGCAGGTTTAATTCATGAACATTTGGGTTAAAGTGGATTTTTAAACCTTACATCCAGACTAGGGGATAATAATCATGTTCCCCTACATATCTTGATTTTTCTAGAATAAATCCATGAATAGTTCATGACAATTATTCACCATGAAGGTCTGATCCAAATATAGGGAGAAATGGGGCCCTCATTCCGCTAGGGAGTATCAATGATGTGAGTGAGGATTACACATGGAATTTACTTATATTTTGAGGTACCATAAGAGTTTATACTTGTTGTATATGGGGATTTCTTAACATCAAATAAGGAAGACCTTAACCATATAGTTTAATGTCATGTATTGAGGAAAAATGGTGCTATGTAGTTTAACTTCATGCAGATAAGACCATATGTCTTGAATTTTACCATCATGCAATAAGGATGATGATGTTATACAATTTTACGTCATGAAATATGGATGTAAATGGTGTTGTGTAGTTTAGCATCCTATATATAAGACAAACTATGTGTCATTACACAAATTAATTCTTTAGGAACCTTGTATTGGTTGGAGTTTTAGTGAATTATACATCCATTGAGATTAAGGATTAAGCTCTATTAGAGTGAAAATTATGTATGGAGTAAGGTCCCTACAACTTTGGTGAAATCCTTGGAGGTTTCTTTCTTGGTATCATCAGTGTTTTGAGAACCAATACCAATTCTCCATGTGGGAATGAATAAAGATGAACCTTATTGTTAAAGGACTGTGTAATCTGGTTCTGATATAACTCCAAGTGATGCAAGGTGTGTGACCTCATTTAATCCATTTTCTACATTTCATCTACTCATTTCTGGGATTTCCCATCAGTGGATAGCTGGTAAAAAATGTAAATATAGAAAATGAAAATTTAGCCTAAATGGGAATGACTACTTTTGTTCATTAAACCAATGAGAATGGGGTTTCCCACATTGTAGAATGAGTTGTTGTTCAGTAATCCCATATGGAATGCAAGATATTATTGGAAAAATATTTATTATATTTATCCTCAATATTCTAAAGTATGTTTGATAGGGACTTGTAAAAATCCTTATCTTTCCATTGGATGATTCATGATAGTGGGATGAATGGTTGGATTTCATATTGTATTCTGGATATTCCTTTTCTAACACATCAGAATAAAAATTGGTGCAATTTTTCATCAAAATAGAATAAGGGACACCAAATCTGGTGATAATGTTAGCTTTGAAAAAACTAACAATGCTTTTGGATCTGTCTTCATTAAGGGGTATTACCTCAGCACATTTGGAGAAGAATTATGTGACAGCAAGGATTTTATAGATCTTTATAGTTTTTGCTATAAGATATGGTCCAACAACATCCATTCCCCATGTAGAAAATGGTAAGGAATATTTAGTTATATTTAGTAACTCTGGGGTTGATGAATTAAATTAGCATGCACCTGGAAGGGATGAATTTTCATAGTGAATTATGTGGAATAATTCATCATTGAATGACATGAGTATCCAATCCTTTGGATTTGATCAAAAATCCATTTCCCTGATTAGTGGCCACTATAGGTTTCTGCATGTACTTCTTCTATAGCTTCTATTGTCTCTTCTCCATCAACACATTTGAGAAGGACTCCTTCAAAGCCTCACTTGTGCGGGAATTTATATTGATTTTTCCTATAATAAAAATTGAAATTAGCTACTCATTTCCAGATCTACTCTCTTCCAGCCCTATCCGGTGGAAGTAATCCTTCATTGAGATATTTCATAATGGGAACCATCAATCATGTTATAGGACCATATGGATTGGGAATGGGAGTGACTTCATTGATTTCATTTTCATTGATCTGTACAAAAGGTGAAACCCTAAGATGATGGGAAATACTAAGGACTATTTCATCCTAATTTGGATCTACCAATGTTATAGCTTCATTTTACAATATATCTTCTTGAGAAATAATTGATCGTGGAAAGTGAGTCAATTTTGGATTTGTAAGGGGAATTATTCTTTTAACCATTGTACATGATGACACAGGGTGATTAACTCTTCATTTATATTAATATAATACCCTTTTATCTACTCGATTATTAATTTTGAATCACTCTTCAACTCTGGGTCGTTCATCTGTACATGGAGAGACAATTTCAGGACTGTAATGAGAGCCAGATATTCTACATCATTGTTTGTACCACCTTATTATAACAAGAGGGTGTTTGGAAACACATCCTTATCTAGGGAGATAATAACAATTTCCATCCTTACATTATTGAGTATGGGGTCTTCCATTATCTTCCACATTGGACTTATGGAAGCATGATAAAAATGCATTTCCCAGGTTTGAGGTATGTCTTGAATAAAAAAGATTTTATCATTAGGATGTTTAGTATTTGAGGATGTATGTTTTACAAATGGGTGCTCACCAAGGAACTCTTTCAAGGCCTGACCTTTCAATTATTTCTGAGGCACATACTTTATATCAAACGACTGGAGGATAACTACCCATCATTCTTGAGTTCCTACTAGTATAAGATAACTGAGGGTCTACATGAGTGGGTTATTGAGAGAAATGAAGTGGATCTCAGGGTGTTTTAGGTAGTGCCTCAACTTTTGATGGGCGAATATCAATTCTAGGAAACCATTCTCAATACTTTATTAACATACACTACGGGAAAAAAGGGCATTTGCGACGGGTTATTTGCGACGGGAATAAATCCCGTCGCAAATAGTCCCGTGAAAAACTTATTTGCGACGGGGTTATTTGCCTGTCGCAAATAAGTAGCCTTTTGCGACGGGACAGCTTTCCCCGTCGCAAAAGGACTGGCGCGGTTTGCGCGCCAAATCGCGGGAAACTTATTTGCGACGGGGGAATATTCCCGTCGCAAATAACCGGCGGCGGTAAAAGGTATTCGCGACGGAAATATTCCTCTGTCGCAAATAGTATGTCGGCAGGTGGTTATTTGCGACGGGTCCCGTCGCAAATAACTATTTACCCGTTGACCGTAATAAATGTTGGCTAAGGTATTTGCGACGGGCACCGTCGCAAATAATACTATTTGCGACGGGATACCCGTCGCAAATGGTCCCGTCGCAAATAATCTAACCTATAAATACCCCCATCCGTTTTTTTCATTTCATTCTCATTCCTTATCTTTTCCTTCTCTCAAAATTATATTTCTAGAGTTCAGTTTTTCTCCAGTTTAATTTTTTTCTCCGGAGCTGATATTAAAGTTTTGAAAACGATCAGAGCAGATCAATTTTCAAGGTATTTATGTTCATTTTGATTTTTTATTTATTTTTAATTTTTTATTGGTTTCAATTATTCTTAATTAGTTGTAATTTAATTATGTTTACATTGTTTTATTACTTAATAAATTTAAATTATTAGTATTGTTTATAGTTAATGGTAATTAGGAATAATTAGTAATATTTTTTAATAATTAAGAATAAATATTAATAATTAGTAATAAATACCAATAATTAGGAATAATAACATTATTACATTATTAGTTTATTTTATTATTAATATTAAAATAATATAATTTTTTATATATATACAATTCTTTTTTCATCTGTGTGTTTGCTGTCTTCACATTTATTATTTGTATGTGGAGATAGAAAACGCACAGATGAAAGGAGAATTGTATATAAATTAGAAAATTATATTATTTTAATATTAATAATAAAATATATTAATAATGTTATTATTTGTAATTATTGGTAATTATTTCTAATTATTGATAATTATTCATTTAATTACTAATAATTAGGAAATTATCAATAATTATCAATAATTAAGAATAATTAGTAATAATTAGTAATAATTACCAATAATTAGTAATAATTAGTAATAATTATCAATAATTAGTAATAATTACCAATAATTAGTAATAATTACCAATAAGTAATAATAATTACCAATAATTAGTAATAATTACCAATAATTTGGAATAATTACCAATAATTAACAATAACTAGTAATAATTACCAATAATTACCAACAATTAATAATAATTAGTAATAATTAGGAATAATTAGTAATAATTAGGAATAATTAGTAATAATTAGTAATAATTAGTAATAATTAGTACTAATTAGGAATAATTAGGAATAATTAGTAATAATTAGTAATAATTAGGAATAATTAGGAATAATTAGGAATAATTAGTAATAATTAGGAATAATTAGGAATAATTAGGAATAATTAGGAATAATTAGGAATAATTACCAATAATTACAAATAATTACCAATAATTACCAATAATTACCAATAATTACCAATATTTACCAATAATTACCAATAAATACCAATAATTAGCAATAATTAGCAATAATTAGCAATAATTAGCAATAATTGGCAATAATTAGCAATAATTAGTAACAAATACCAAAAATTAGGAAAAATTAGGAAAAATTAGGAAAAATTAGGAAAAATTACCAATAATTAGTAATAATTACCAATAATTAGTAATAATTACCAATAATTAGTAATAATTACCAATAATTAGTAATAATTACCAATAATTAGTAATAATTACCAATAATTAGTAATAATTACCAATAATTAGTATTAATTACCAATAATTAGTAATAATTACAAATAATTAGTAATAATTACCAATAATTAGTTATAATTACCAATAATTAGTATTAATTACCGATAATTAGTATTAATTACCAATAATTAGTATTAATTACCCATAATTAGTATTAATTACCAACAATTAGTATTAATTACCAATAATTAGTATTAATTACCAATAATTACCAATAATTAGTAATAATTACCAATAATTAACAATAATTAGCAATAATTACCAATAATTAGCAATAATTAACAATAATTGCCAATAATTACCAATAATTGCCAATAATTACCAATAACTGCCAATAATTACCAATAACTGCCAATAATTAGCAATAACTGCCAATAATTAGCAATAACTGCCAATAATTAGCAATAACTGCCAATAATTAGTAATAATTAGCAATAATTAGTAATAATTAGCAATAATTAGTAATAATTAGCAATAATTAGTAATAATTAGCAATAATTAGTAATAATTATCAATAATTAGTAATAATTAGCAATAATTAGTAATAATTAGCAATAATTAGGAATAATTAGCAATAATTACCAATAATTGGCAATAATTACCAATAATTAGCAATAATTAGCAATAATAGGCAATAATTAGCAATAATTAGTAATAATTAGCAATAATTAGGAATAATTAGCAATAATTAGGAATAATTAGCAATAATTACCAATAATTAGTAATAATTACCAATAATTAGTAAAAATTAGTAAAAATTACCAATAATTACTAATAATTAGTAATAATTAGGAATAATTAGTATTAATTAGGAATAATTAGTATTAATTAGGACTAATTAGTAATAATTACCAATAATTAGTAATAATTATTATTAATTACCAATAATTAGTATTAATTACCAATAATTAGTATTAATTACCAATAATTAGTATTAATTACCAATAATTACCAATAATTACCAATAATTACCAATAATTACCAATAATTAGTAATAATTAGTAATAATTAACAATAATTAGTAATAATTAACAATAATTAGTAATAATTACCAATAATTACCAATAATTAGTAATAATTAACAATACTTACCAATAATTACCAATAATTGCCAATAATTACCAATAATTGCCAATAATTACCAATAATTGCCAATAATTAGCAATAATTAGCAATAATTAGCAATAATTAGTAATAATTAGCAATAATTAGTAATAATTAGCAATAATTAGTAATAATTAGCAATAATTAGTAATAATTAGCAATAATTACTAATAATTAGGAATAATTAGTAATAATTAGTAATAATTAGCAATAACTGCCAATAATTAGCAATAACTGCCAATAATTAGCAATAACTGCCAATAATTAGTAATAATTAGCAATAATTAGTAATAATTAGCAATAATTAGTAATAATTAGCAATAATTAGTAATAATTAGCAATAATTAGTAATAATTAGCAATAATTAGTAATAATTAGCAATAATTAGTAATAATTAGCAATAATTAGGAATAATTAGCAATAATTACCAATAATTAGCAATAATTACCAATAATTAGCAATAATTAGCAATAATTAGCAATAATTAGCAATAATTAGTAATAATTAGCAATAATTAGAAATAATTAGCAATAATTAGGAATAATTAGCAATAATTACCAATAATTAGTAATAATTACCAATAATTAGTAATAATTAGTAATAATTACCAATAATTACTAATAATTAGTAATAATTAGGAATAATTAGTATTAATTAGGAATAATTAGTATTAATTATTATTAATTACCAATAATTAGTATTAATTACCAATAATTAGTATTAATTACCAATAATTAGTATTAATTACCAATAATTACCAATAATTACCAATAATTACCAATAATTACCAATAATTAGTAATAATTAGTAATAATTAACAATAATTAGTAATAATTAACAATAATTGGTAATAATTACCAATAATTACCAATATTTAGTAATAATTAACAATACTTACCAATAATTACCAATAATTGCCAATAATTACCAATAATTGCCAATAATTAGCAATAATTAGCAATAATTAGCAATAATTAGCAATAATTAGCAATAATTTGCAATAATTAGTAATAATTAGCAATAATTAGTAATAATTAGCAATAATTAGTAATAATTAGCAATAATTAGTAATAATTAGCAATAATTACTAATAATTAGGAATAATTAGTAATAATTAGTAATAATTAGCAATAATTAGGAATAATTAGTAATAACTGCCAATAATTAGCAATAACTGCCAATAATTAGCAATAACTGCCAATAATTAGTAATAATTAGCAATAATTAGTAATAATTAACAATAATTAGTAATAATTAGCAATAATTAGTAATAATTAGCAATAATTAATAATAATTAGCAATAATTAGTAATAATTAGAAATAATTAGGAATAATTATTAATAATTACCAATAATTAGCAATAATTACCAATAATTAGCAATAATTAGCAATAATTGGCAATAATTAGAAATAATTAGTAATAATTAGAAATAATTAGGAATAATTAGCAATAATTAGGAATAATTAGCAATAATTACCAATAATTAGTAATAATTACCAATAATTAGTAATAATTAGTAATAATTACCAATAATTACTAATAATTAGTAATAATTAGGAATAATTAGTATTAATTAAAAATAATTAGTATTAATTAGGAATAATTAGTATTAATTAGGAATAATTAGTAATAATTACCAATAATTAGTAATAATTATTATTAATTACCAATAATTAGTATTAATTACCAATAATTAGTATTAATTACCAATAATTAGTATTAATTACCAATAATTACCAATAATTACCAATAATTAGTAATAATTAGTAATAATTAACAATAATTAGTAATAATTAACAATAATTAGTAATAATTACCTATAATTACCAATATTTAGTAATAATTAACAATACTTACCAATAATTACCAATAATTGCCAATAATTACCAATAATTGCCAATAATTACCAATAATTGCCAATAATTAGCAATAATTAGCAATAATTAGCAATAATTAGCAATAATTAGAAATAATTAGTAATAATTAGCAATAATTAGTAATAATTAGCAATAATTAGTAATAATTAGCAATAATTAGTAATAATTAGCAATAATTAGTAATAATTAACAATAATTACTAATAATTAGGAATAATTAGTAATAATTAGTAATAATTAGCAATAATTAGGAATAATTAGTAATAATTACCTTATTACATTATTTGTATATTTTATTATTAATATTAAAATAATATAATTTTCTATATTATATACAATTCTCTTTTTTTCTGTGTGTTTTCTGTCTCCACATGTAATATTGGCATTCTTTTTCAAAATTATCAACCTACTCGCCAATGGAGAGGTGAAAGTGAATGTCAATATTACATGTGGAGACAGAATGTTAAACACACAGATGAAAGGAGAATTGTATATAATATAGAAAATTATATTATTTTAATATTAATAATAAAATATACTAATAATGTAATAATGTTATTATTATATAATTAATATTTATGAAAAAATTATATTAGTGTTATTAAAAAAATAAAAAATCAATATAATATTAAAATTATCAATATTTGTAACAAGTTTTGCTTTATTCTCAATATATTCAATCCTTTCTTGAGTGTTTTTTCTAACAAATTATTCAAAATCAGTAATGATTTTATATTTTATAGAAAAATATGGAACAACGAGGTCGTCAACAGTCATTATTAGATGACCGCATATGGATAAATCAACGTAGAAATCCAAATGGTTCTGGTTTAAATCCAGTATATATAGAGGGTGTGGAGATTTTTTTATCATTTGCGGCATCAAATCCAGAATTTGTTTCTGAAGGAAAAATAAAATGCCCTTGTAGAAAATGTGCATTGAGAACGTTTGACACGTTTGACAAAGTGGGGGAACATCTCTTGCATTTTGGTTTTCAAGCAGATTATGTTTTTTGGTATCAACACGGTGAACGTAGTTCCAGAGTAGGTGATACCAACTTGATTCCGGATCCATCCCAGTTTCAAGATTTAGTACATGATGTTGCAGGTTCATCTGTTCAACATACAGAAACTCCGGCTGATATAGCTTCAAATCCTGAGTTGGTACCGTCTGAATTTTATGAGTTGTTGAAGTCTGCTGAGGATGCATTATATCCTGGCTGCAAGATGAGCAAATTAGAAGCAGTTGCAAAATTTATGGCTATCAAATCAGATAACGGAATGTCAAACACCTGTTTTGACCAGATATTTTCTTTGCTGAAAACACTGTTACCCGAAGGAAATGTTTTACCTGCAAATTACTATGAAAGTAAAAGGCTGGTTCGAAATTTGGGACTTACTTGTCAGAAGATTCATGCATGTTCAAATGAATGCATTTTATATTCTGGGGAAAATGAGTCGTTGGATAGTTGTCCCACATGTGGGCAATTGAGATATAAAGAAGGACAACACGGGAAGTCTGGTTTGATTCCTGTAAAACAGTTGAGATATTTTCCGCTTACATCCAGACTTCAGCGTTTATTCATGTCTAAGAATACAGCGACAATGATGTCATGGCATAAAGAGAATATTTCAACCGATAAAAGCTTGAATCATCCAGCCGATGGTGATTCATGGAAACATTTTGATAGAGTGCATCCATCCTTTTCTTTAGAAGCTAGAAATGTTCTACTGGGCCTTTCCACTGATGGTTTCTGTCCGTTTGGATCTTATGGTAGTCAATATTCATGTTGGCCTGTTTTTTTAACTCCGTACAATTTACCTCCATGGATGTTGATGAATGAGCCATATATCTTTTTGACTTTACTAATTCCAGGACATCCGAAGAAAAATATTGATGTTTATTTGAATCCATTGATTGATGAATTAAATTTATTGTGGAGTACTGGTGTCAATACATATGATGTTGCAACGAAACAGAATTTCATATTGAGAGCAGCATTGATGTGGACAATAAGTGACTTCTCGGCTTATGGGATGTTATCTGGCTGGAGTACACATGGTCAGAAATCATGTCCTTACTGTATGGGAGAGAACAAAGCATTTATGCTCATTCATGGAAAGAAACCTTGTTATTTTGACTTTCATCGCAGATTTCTTCCAGCTGATCATCCTTTTTGCAGAAACAGATCTCATTTCAGAAAAGGAACAGTTGAAATGGATGGACCTCCAAAAATGCTATCAGGTGCGGAGTTAAAATCAGTTGTATTTTCATTACCTCCCATCACTTTTGGTCCCATAATAAACCAACAGAAAATTTCTGGATTTGGGAAAGAACACAATTGGATTAAACGTAGCATATTTTGGGATTTGCCATATTGGTCTGATTTGTTGGTCCGCCACATGTTGGATGTCATGCATATTGAGAAGAACTGTTTTGATAATTTGTTTCATACAGTTTTGGATACGCCAGGAAAGAGCAAAGACAATGTAAATGCACGTTTAGATCTTGCCCAAATTTGCAGGTGTCCAGAATTGGAACTCTTTGAGAATGTCAGAACAGAAAGGTTACTGAAACCAAAAGCAGCTTATACATTGTCTAAAGAAAACCGTTTATTATTTTTTCAGTGGATTGCAGATTTGAGACTTCCAAATGGTTGTGCTTCCAATTTGGGTAGATGTGTAAAGAATGGTCATATTACTGGATTAAAAAGTCATGATTGTCATGTTATAATGGAGAGACTTCTACCCATTGGATTAAGAGGTCTGTTGAATTCTGTGATTTGGGATTCCATAACTGACATGTCTCTTTTTTTTCGGGAAATTTGTGCGGCAACGGCAGATTATGATGCTCTAGGCAAACTTGAAAAAGATGTTGTTGTAATTATATGTAAACTGGGAAAAATATTTCCGCCATCTTTCTTCGACTCAATGGAACATTTGATGTTACATTTGCCATATGAAGCAAAATGTGGAGGTCCGGTACAGTTTCGATGGATGTACCCATTTGAAAGATGCATGAAAAAATTGAAATGAAAAGTACGTAACAAAGCATCTGTTGAAGGATATATTGCAGAAGCTTATTTGCAAGAGGAAATATCTTTTTTATGATCCCATTATTTTGAATCTGAGTATCCTTCAAAACACAACTGAATGGGACGGAACGAGAGGAATATTGATGAAATCGACAATCAATTATCTGTTTTCAACCAGTCAGAGCTTGGTTTTGGTGGAGTTTATGAACGCTGGCTTTCAGATGATGAACATCAGAGAGCTCATACGTATGTTCTGCTCAACTGTGAAGAGATGACATCAGTTGTACTATAAGTGTTTATATCACTTATTCTATCATTTATGTTACAGTAAATAACTTTGGTTTTTATAGGTTGTATGATAATCATATCAAGAAACAAATTCCACAAATTACAGCAGCTTCTCTCGAAGAATGTCGACTGAAAAATTTCTCTCAGTGGTTTCAAAAACTGGTAACATAAATTCTTTATCTTTTAGAAACTCATTCAATGTATAGTTTACTATATTGGTAATTATTTCACAAATTTTCAGGTGTCTCGACATGCTGATAAAATTGACAAACGACTGTGTGTATTGAGTAACCCACATTCCAAACTTGTTAAAACTTATAATTCATATATGGTGAATGGATTTCGATTCCACACACATGCATATGGGGAATCGAAAAAAACAATGAACAGTGGAGTTATCTTGAGAGGATCTCATCATCGAGAAAATGAAGTTGACTTTTATGGCATACTTGATGAAATCATTGAACTCTGTTATCTTGGACAACATTACATAACCATGTTCAACTGTCGGTGGTTGGATACAGAGAGAGGCATGTGTGTTCATCCGACTCATGGAATCATCGATATTAAATGTAAAAGTGTTCTCGCAGTAAATGAACCATTCTTATTGGATCAACAGGCATATCAAGTTTATTACGTGAAGTATTGTGCAACATCAAGAGAATTGACTGATTGGTGGAGTGTAATAAAAATCAAAATTCGAGAAAATCAGTTTAGTCAAAGTGAATGTGCTTTCACTGATGTGCAAAGAATTGAAGTTTTTCAAGAGAGTACTCAAAATCAATCTTTTTTACAAAGAGACATGAGTATCGATGATGACACCCCACATTTAAGAGTCGGTGATGACGATGATGTTAATGATGTCACATATGAATTTGAAATGGTAAGAGATGAAGCAACTGTAACTCGAATGGATATCGATGATGTTGAGGAGGAATATGAAGATGGCATTGACATATATGAAGATGATGATGAAGATGAGCACTGATAGCATTCCATGGTATTTATATACAATCATAATATGTATATATGTATATATAATAGTAATTATAAATTATTTGCTAACATTAATATTTTCTGTTTCAGATGGACGACGCCAAATTTCGTGAGTTGGCGGATGCTGACCTGACTTTCGATGCGGATGAGTTGCTGACAGATGACCCTCAGCCTGCAGGCGCTCCAGGGAGTACGCGGAGGGGGCGCGGTCTTGCACGATTGATGATTCCTGACCCCGTCCCCGAGCGACGTCCACGTCTTGGCTTTGATCCACGCACACGGAGGTGTGATAACCTGTGAATTTGACTAAGATTTCATTAATCTATTCACATAATAAATGTTTATTATTTTTTCAGTTTTCCGCATATAGCAGTCGGATAGGGCAGCGCTATTTTGCGCAACTATTTCTCTCAGCCGTGGACCACATGGGAGCAGATTCCCATTGATGTGCAGGAGGCCATGTTCGGCCATTGGTTGGTACGTACGTAAATAAATAATTTTTATTTTGAATATTATTTCATTTCTAACTTGATATTTTGATTTATTTGTAGGGTTTATGGTATCCGATCGAGGATACCATGCGTGATGCCATCCATGAGGCATGAGAGGTGGCCATGCGTGATCGCCTTCGTCAGTTTTTGCACAATTTAAGAAAATATGCGATGAAGAAAGCAGGAGTGTCATATTTTGACGAGTCATGTAGAGCACACCGACCAGAGTACATTTCATCCCATGTATGGGATGGATTATGTGCGCACTGGTTGAGTGGTGTCTTTCAGAGGAGATCATCGGTGGGGAGGCAGAATCGGGGGAGACAGGAGGTGACTCATCGAGCTGGGAGTCGTTCTTTTAGTACTCATAGACAGCATCTGGTACGTACATTATTTATAAATATTTTATATAACTGTAAATATTAACAGTTTATTTTTTATTCTTATAGGCTGTCGAGCACCCCGATATTACAGAGTACGACGTATATCGGAGGATTTATAGTGATCCTACTACTGGGGAGCTCAGAGGTGATCATCAGCATCACATCGTGGTCAGTATTATTTGTTTTCAAGTTTAAAAATTAACTGCATATAATATATTCACAATTTTAATTTTAAATTGCAACTATAGGAGTCATATGAGGCCGCAGCGTCACAGGCCCGACCTGAGAGTCAGGCCGAGTCATCAGATCAGACCACTGCCCGTCAGTTTGATGAAGCGGCATGGATGCAGGCCACCCAGTATGCCTTTGAGAAGGGCCGGGTAGTTGGTATCGGCTCTCGACTGACTCCCGGAGATTATTATGGCAGTGCTGCGATGTCGGCGTCCAGCTCGAGAGGAGCTCGTGCATCTTCTTCTACTACACAGTATGAGGATCAATTGCGATCTCAGACTGCACAGATAGAGAGTCTCCGACAGGAGCAGGAGCAGATGCGTCAGCAGCATGAGGAGGAGCGTCGACGCCAGCAGCAGCTGTACGAGGAGCAGGCGAGTCGGTGGCAGCAGCAGCATCAGGAGCAGATGGAGTACATGCGCCGACTCACTCATGCTTTAGGGATGGAGTTTCCTCCACCACCATCTGCAGATCCCCCACCTCCCCCCCTCCTTCAGATTAGAGATTGTATTTATGTTATAAAATTTGTGAAATCAAAATATTTTTTTTTCTATTCGTAGTTTCTGTCTCATTATAAAATATTAATAATATTATATTTTTAAATAACAATATTAATATGAATAATAATATTATTTATATTTTATAATATTAAATTCTATATATATATTAAAATTTTATAATATTATAATTTAATTATATTTTTTGTAATACTTGAATTATTTTAATATTTGAATGTAAAATAATTCTATTATTTTTATATTAATTAAAATAACTTATTAATATTTTTTTATTTATGAATTATAATTCTAATATTATTATATTAATTAAATCATTTATTAATATTCTATTATTTTTTATTTTTGAATTATAATTCTATTATTATCATATTAATTAAAATAATTTATTAATAATTTATTATTTTTATTTGTGAATTATAATTATATTATTATATTAATTAAAATAATTTATTAATAATTTATTTTTTTTATTTTTTTTATAGTATTTGCGACGGGATACTATGCCCGTCGCAAATACTAGTATTATTAATAGTTTTTTATTTTTTTTTAAAAAATAGTATTTGCGACGGGACCTGTCGCAAAAATTATTTATAGTATTTGCGACGGGATTCTATGCCCGTCGCAAATACCAGTATTATTAATAGTTTTTTATTTTTTTAAAAAAATAGTTTTTGCGACGGTACCGTCGCAAAAGGTATTTGCGACGGGTCCCGTCGCAAAAACAATTTTAAAAGTTTTTTACAAAAATACGGAATACTATTTGCGACGGGGAGAATGACCGTCGCAAAAAAAGGCTTTAGCGATGGGCCCGTCGCAAATAAGTGTAGTTGCGACGGCGTTTTCAGCAACAGGCTATTTGCGACGGGCCCCCGTCGCAACAAGCCATTTGCGACGGGATCCCGTCGCAAATGCCCCGTCGCAAATACCTGTTTTTCTAGTTGTGATATCTTAGTGTCAATCATGGTTTGACTAACATAATAAATGTTGTTTTAATTCCTAAATAATTTTTTTGGAAAGGAAAGAACCTAATAGTCATTCTAAGGATGTCACGTATAGAATAAGAAACTTTCATTTAACTGGTGGAATCAATACTGGTGAGCACAACAGGTATTTCTTGAGGGATTCAATTTATTCACGATATTCATTGGTCCAATAATAATTAACCCCTTTCTTCATCAATTTGGATGAAGGGTAAACACTATCCAGTGATATTAGTTATAGATCACCAAATATAGTCCAAGTTTCCTTGAAGACCTCTTATCTATTTCATGTTTTTAGAAGGTGGCATGCCATGAATAACATTAGTTCTATCATGGTCAACATTGATACCATGCTAGAAAATCAATTAGATGATAAATTTTCTTGTGGTTATACCGAAAGCACATTTCAAGGGGTTCATCATCAGATTTCGTGGTCAGAGCATACTAGAGATGATTTCCAGATTATCTAGGTGGTTATAACTTTTTTAAGTCTTGAAAACTATATCATGGATGTAGTAACCAACAAACCATCAATTTAAGGGTTCTAAAATGTGATGCATAGCACATTGGTATGTGGCACCAACATTTTTCAAGGAAAATATCATTACCCCATAGCGGAATACTCTTTGAAGGGATTTTCGATCTATAACATATTTATATTCTTGGTCCATATAGATTTTATTACAACCAGTGTAACCATCCATGAAGGAGAGGTCTTGATAATCAACTATTGCATCAATTAGGAGTTCTATAATTGGAACTAGAAAGTAATTTTTAGGTAAATGCTAGTTGAGATCTCTAAAATTAATTAAAAATATGATTTTCCTATTATTAATATTCACAAATAGAATGTTGGATAACCATTTCATGTATTTATCCTCTTGGATAAAATCATCCATGATGATTTTTTCCACTTTAGCCTCCATTTTAGAGGCATGAATTAGGTACATCCTCCTGGCTGCTTGCTTGTATCCTCGATGATCTTCTTGAAAACCCAAATGATGGGTGGACACCTTGGGGTAAAGGCATGGAATATTTTTTTTAATTCCTGGAAAATACATTGTGGAGTTGTTTTAGGAAGGAGGTTTATACCTTCTATTCTTAGGGAGTCATGGATACCCTAACAAGATTGGAGAAAAGATCTTCTTTTGTTTCCAGATTAGTTTCAATGAGTGCATCCACAATGATGGAGATGCCTTCCTCAAATGTTGAAGGTTCTTCCCTAATATATTATTATTATTCAACTTCCTCATGATTTAATTTTTTTGATTTTTTCTGAGGATGATATTATAAAAAAATTTCCTCGGATGGAGGTGGGGAGTCAACATTCATACATCTAGAGGTTGAGGTAATCATTTCAGGCTCACATTTAGGGATTCATCCTTCTTGGAGTCCTGAAGGGGCAGCGCAGGATTGAGATTGAGTCCCTTCACTTTCTCCAATAGTCATGATGGAATCTTTTAGTTTGGTCAGAAAAAGTAGGATTTGTTGATCCGAAGAGGTCTAAATGAATATATTTTCATTCAATATTTAATTTTCACTTAGAGAATTGATAATTTCTTTAGCATAATTAGTCTCATATATCATAATTTAAATTATGGAAGATACATAATTAAAATACAAAATTTTCCCACCATTTCAATTTGATTAATAGGTAGTACTTAATCAGTATTGATCTACTTAAAAGGGTTAGTTGGGATCATTTGTATGCTATTAGGGGCTTTGATTAGAGCAAAATAATTTTACATTTATTGCTTTCCTTATTTTTGATAGATCCATGCATCAATATATTATGATTCATAATATTTTAATGGGTTTGTGTCACCATACAGTGTCCCAATTTGAAAATTGATTAAAAACATTTTAGATATTGGTGGTATGATGATGGAATGGCCACAGGATGATGTAGCCAAGGTCTTCCCAGTAAAATGTTGAAATATGTGTTTTTCCAAAATACCATGAACCCTAAGTCAAATATAAGACCTCCAAAATGAGTTATGAATGTGACCTCACTATGAGGCTCATACTCATTCTTATCATAACCCTGTAACATCAATGTGGAGGGAGACAAGTGAGATTCATAAACACCTAGTTGGTGAAGGGTCTGGACTAGGATGAGGTTGAATCCTGTGCCATTATCAATGATGGTTCATTAGATGTTAATGACGTTTATCATTCCATATAGATATAAGGTTTGGAAAATTCCTTGTTTTAAAAAATCCTCATCTAGGTCAGTGAAGGATATGACCATGCATTGTTGATGTTTATTTTCAGTATGATATACTTCAGTAGAAGCAACCTCAAATTAAAATTCATGAGGGCTGAAAAAGTCCTCAATTATTGCTTCCCATATGTATTTTGATAGACTTAGAGAATCAAAAATTGATAACTTAGTCTTAACATGGGATAATTTCTTTAAAAAATCATACTTTTGATATAGAGGTCAATGCTCACTGATATTGATATGTTATTTTGTATGTTCCCAGGGATCCAATGTTCCTGATGTAGATGGATCGTGCTTTGTAGAAGGAGCTGAAAGTGCATCTGGTATTGGTGGATTAGGCCGGTTATGTTTGGCCACCTACCAAGGAGGTGCTGGAATATCATGTAACTATAATTACATGATTATCATTTTAGATAAGACCATTTAATTTTTGTGGAGTACCTTTATTCCTACCGAGCCCACTGGAGAGATCTCCCATGAATTTCAGCAGCATAAATGGTTTGATCAGGGGTGTGTTTTAAGTACTTACTCCTTAAACAACACATCTTCCCATGTAACATAAACCTTGATGACCCCTTCCCCCAATTCTCCAATCAAATGAAAGTAATTCAGGATCATAATCAGATTCATTAATTGTGTAGGGATCCAATAATTAAAGAAAATTAATAAAAAAAAATATCAACACTTTTTATGAGGAATATTCTTCCTGGGGGATCGACTCTTGTTGTATCATTTTTCAGGATATAGCTTGTACTTTTGAGATGGTGAACATGAAATCCAAAATGGTAATGAAGAAAATTGGCCTTTACAAAATCTCAAATTCTTTTCTTTGTTCCTTATCCTTCTATCCATGTTGTTTCTTTGAGGATTATCCTTCATAGAACTGAGGTTTTGATGAATCTGTATTTGTTGTATAAAAATTGACAGGAGGCATAGTCGACTATTTCAATTGTGTTTATATAGTTTTTTAAGTTTGATTGATTGTTTTTCTAAACATCCAGTCACTAAACTTCTATGAATTCTTGGTTTTATCTTATTTTCACTCACATTACACCTCTTTATTGGTAATAGAAACATTTTATACCTGGGTTGTGAATACTTTAGTTTCACTTTCCTAGAATCAAATATCACTTGTAGGAGGAATTTGATAAAAAACAATCATGGATGAGATTACCCATAATCTAATGGAAAGGGAAAGATTTTGGGAGATCCTCATCACCATCTTTTTTAATATTCCTGGGAATAAGAAACTAGACTATGTTGTTTTAAAAAGTTAATCTGAAGTAGTTAGGGATATGGTTGTTTTTAAGGAATAGACCATATTTTTTAACTCCTCATATTTTCTCTTCCTCTGAACTCTATGATAATTTTGATGAGGTGGTAATGTCTATTGATATTTAGGTGGTGGGGACCTATGGTATGACATGAGATTTGAGGAATGAGAGGGTATATGGGCATACATAAGTGTAATTGTAGCAACCTCTACCTTTCATGTTCTCCTTATATTATTTGATTGGATTACCTGGTACATAGGTTTTGTCTCTCTGATGGATTTTTCAACTAATTGAGAAATTGTGTACAGATGTTAAAACCCACCTATGTATTTCATAAGGATCAACAGTTTTTAAAACTCATCACAAATATTTTCTATTCATATGGGAAACATATATTTTTGAGGGAGAGGTAGGAATAAAGAGTACTTCAATTGATTCTTCCAAGAAATGAAATATGAGACTCTTTCATTATCTAATTCTTTTCAATTTGTAATATCAAATACTATTATCTTCTTTAGCATTGAGAATAACTAGAAGAGGATGTTATGATGAATATTGTCTCCTTATGTGATCGATCGGGACTAAAAACTCATCTACCATACACAGGCTATACCCTACAATGATTGCATGAAGCAACTGAGTTTCACTTCATCCTATTGCTCAGGGTTCCCCATAATTAGATTATAGTGAGAGAAGAAATGATTCATTTAATTCTCAGAATATTCTAAGAAGTTAAAAAAATATAGTATTCTCTATGTTTTTTCAGGGGAGGATTCATATATATTCATTTTTGTTAATCCTTATTTTATTTCTATATTAGCACACATTTTCCTTTTATAGCTTCCAAATGAGTTTTTAATGACCCAATGTTGTTCATAATCATTCAAGGAATATGTAGTTGATCATGGATATAAATAGGTGCACTGAATGGAGAGTGAATGAGTGATGAAACTGGAAGTACTATTGGTTATAGCACCAATGGTATCTTCCATGGGTAACCAATAAGGGGAAACATGTAAGGATCTCACTGACCATGTTCTGGATGGATACCCAATAGAGGGAGTTCTTGATATTCTATTGTGAGATTCAAATATATTGGTAGTTGATGTCCTACATTGAAAGGATGTTATCTTTCTACTTCAGTTGTTGTGGGTAACCCTCTTTGCAGTGGTAGGCCAACTGGAAGTAAAAAAATTGAGGGTCGTATTATATTAAATATAAGGTAGGATGATTTCCTCTGAGTAACTCTGCATTGGGTCTTCTACACTCTCTCATTTAATCTTCTTGCTATGATAATATCCCTATAGTAAAAGATATTTCCCATCTCCTAGGGGAATGTGAGATATGGTATTTCTCTTACCTTTCCCCTTATTCGGTGCCTTTTATAGAGGTAAATGAGGATTGTTTGATGAACTGCCCAAATTTTGGTTGATCCTATGGTTTTAGGTATGCACACCTCCTAAATTCATTTCTTTGTGGTCCATTTCATGAACATGATCTTCTTCATTAGAATCCTCAAAATCATTCTTAAATTTTTAAGGGTATTCTATGATGGTGTTTATGAAATTCATAGAAATGTTGTGAATCATAGGAATCCCAATATATTTTTGTGAGATCACCTTCTTCTGTATCCTCCATAAGACATAATCCTCTTCATTTTTGGTTTCCTAGTTACCTCTTGATGATCATTGAACTAAATGGAATTCCCAGAAAGTTCATTTCTACGTGTTCCTTGTGAATTTACTAAATCATAGGACATGAAAAATTGAGAGGATTTACTCTGTGGTACTTTTCCTAATAGCAAGAAGACTGATTCCTACTGAGTTGGGGATTTTGGAGGTGAGAAAGACCCCAACACTGAGGGATGGGGCTATTCCTATTTTTTCCTTCGAAGCCCTTCATGACTGGTTGGATAATCCCAAGGGTTGGGTTAAAAATTATGAATCCCTATAGGCTGGGCTTGTTCCCTAGCTGTTTTTGCTAATATAACCGTAGTTTCTATTCTAATTATATGGATTATGGGCTGAATGTCGGTTGGGATTCTATTTTTAACTCACATAAGTCATCTATTTTGGAAGAGAGTTGTGAAATTTATTACATATCATAAATCTTAATGTTAAAATCCTCAAATCAGGACACATGTTCGATTTTCTAAGATGATTGATTCAAAAGTATCTCAACATCTTTCACTCTTCTAGGCTCATGCTTGTGAAATTCAGTCAGGCCTATTCTTTTTGAGCCTATATCTAGTCACGAATAGATTCCATTTGTTATAGCCTTCCTGGGTAAATTACATTTCATGAATCTACCTTTTGTTGGACCAACTGGCTTGGGGTGTGGTGAAATTCAATGCTCATTATACACTGCATCCTCTAATACAAACACCATATGGGTTATCTACGATCATCCTTCACAAATTAATTAACACATCAAGGCATGTACGCTGAGGGGCTCCCTGCTTCATCTCAATCATGGGATATTGGGAAGATAGAAGAGATGACACATCAATTTGGTGTTGCAACCCTTCTATTACCATAACGTGAGTCTAATAATCAGCATATAGTAATACCATTTATTTTACGTGATGAAGTGTTTTCCATATGATGAGGCAGATTTCATGCATACAATCATCTTCCAACACCTCTGGAAAGCAGTATTGAGAGGGGGATAAAGGTGAGAACACAACATGTATGTTTTCATTCACTAGATATTTTCACATGTTTAGCATATATTCTTCATCATTCAAAATAGGTTCCATATCCTCGTCTGACCGGAGTGGAAACAACCCTATTTTTTACCACAACCAATGGTTTTAGTTGGGATTCCCCCTGCTATGTTGGAAGTAAAATGCCCCAATAGTGTTTCAGAGAATGACCATCACCTTGGGTTGTCTTTCTATTGAGAAATTCTTTTATCTTCATGTGACTTAGTATCAGACATGATTGTCCTTGTATTCACAAGCACCTCATGATAAAAGGGATTCCTCATCAGTACATTGTCAATTGGATAAATCTTTTGACAACATGAATCACTATTATAGAGAGAACATTTGTAGTGATCATAATTATAGGGAGGAACATTATTATGGATTAAAGCAAGGGGAAGATCCTCTTACACCTTGGTCTTCTTCACACATTGAGGTTAGTCATTGGTCTTACACAGAGATAGTCTCTTCATATCGACCAATTTTTTCCTGTGAAGCATGTATTCATCGTGAAGTGCCCGAAGAAGTCCTTCAAAATTATTGAAACTGCTTTCATAATTTTTCAACTGAATGGTAGGATCCTGATATGCAACAAATAAATTCTTGAGAGTATAAAGAAGTCTGTAATTAAGTGGAGCTAGATCACAGACAGGCTCTTCATTCTCCAATTGTGCTTGATGATACTTCTTATTAGGCATATTCACAAAAGCAGTTGGGTCAACATACTAGGATAACTGGTCATCATGGGAAAGTGTTTGTGCATTCCATGGTGTGGCCATTTGAGTAAGCCAATTACCTTCAATTGGAGTGGGTGTATGTTCCTAATACTAATGTCTATATAGAATGGGAATGTTTCTGCATGACCCTCCTAGATGAGAGAAGTGGTATGTGTAGGATCTGGGGTGTTATACTGATGAAACACACCCTTTTAACGATAGTTTTATGCGTATATCCCTTAGGAACTACTATTTTTGTCATGAAGAGATCATGGTAATTCTATAGGATGTGGTAAGGTATTTTTGTATTCCCTTTTACAATTTCTAAGATATGATTGGTTACATTTGTGACTGAATGGGGATATATTCCTATTCTGTATCGGGAGTAAATTTATGTGCCTACTCATGTCCTCCCATTCCTTGCATTGGATGTGGAGAGTGCTTATGTGAGGGTAGAGAGTGGAGTTTTCCCTAAACTTTTCCTTAGGTCTTTCCAATGATTTCTCTATGTGATGGTAGATGAGACTACTAGAAGGCCTAATAAATCTGGAAATGTGTCTGTACATGCTCACTGTTTGTCATCAAACATGGTCAATGATCTTCTTTTAGTGCTTCCAAACGAGTCTTCTAGTGGGATTTGTGGTTGTAGGTTGGTGAATGTTCCTGATTTTAGATTTCTGCAATATTTATTGGGTAGATTTACTTGAATTCTTCTTGGAGAGTCTACTAGATGACTGAAAATGGTGAATGGGTGTATGTGCCTGCTCTCTATTTTCCTCAGAATTAGGTTGGTGGGATTATCTAAAGGGAAAAAATCTTTGAACCTAATCCCTATTGGTGGTTTTCATCCCCGATCGGCCATTAGTGTGTCTAGGTCTAAGGGACCTTGTCCAGACAACTAAAGGCAACACCCTCATCATGTTTTGGGTTTATTTCCATGTGGCGTTCGCGACAGAGATTGTTGGAAGGAGCTATTGATAAGGACCCATGTGTCTTCTAGAGGATGCGATATGTTTCCTCCTGATCCACCTACCTAAAACACATGACATACTAGTTATTTCATTTTAGTAATAAGCTCTTGAAATTGTTGAAGATAGTGGTCGAAGTTTTCTACTCCATGACCATTGGTCTTCATGGGCAAGACAATCGGTAGTGATTATTGAGATGGAGGGCCTATCGGGTGGTCTCCAGGTTTAAGATGGTACTATGACGACGATATAATGGTACCTGCACATTAGAGAGATAATGTTGAATACACTGAGTTGGTGATTGAATCCTTCACAAGAATGAAGATTCATCTTGATTATATGTCGGGGAATTTGTTGCTGAAAACTTAATGTATTCCAATTGATCAAATGGATTTTTAAAAAAGAATTCATGAGGATATATGATAGACATGATCACAAAAATTATGTTATAGCTTCATCTTTTTTATGAACACAAGCATGATTTATTGCCTCATTTGTCCCTATATTATTTAAAGTGGAAGGGGCTGGTAAGAAGGTGATACTATGATCTTGGTTAATGATTCATGTCAGGTTCACCATTTCTTATTTCACTCAGATTTTTACACCGCGTGATGACTTATTATTTGAAAAAGGATTCCAATGGGGTTGTTTATATAACCAGACAAAAATGGTTTTTTTATCAATGGGGACCTTATCTCCAAAGTTAGACACTCATTTGGTGTTTTTAACTATGATGCTTAAGAATTAGCATTGGTCGATAGGATGGGAGTTCAGGATCATCACACACTTTTGTGGGTATTATTACCTACATTGAGACTCTCTAATCGATTTATGATACATTCATGAATCCATCATTAATTCCCATGTATGATGTGGTTCATCCCAAATTATCAATCAATTATAAGTATCTTTGTAATTCAGAATCATCATTATGTATTCTAGGTTATTCATTTATGGATATATCTCTATATGTATGAGGTTATCCATTAATGGTATCCTCTCAAATAATACATAGAAATTCATTGGTATTTATTATGATGATGTTGGTTTTCTAGCCACATAGTTGGAAACTCTGGAGTTTATTTTCATGCTGGTAGATGAAGGTCACCTTGGAAATTATTTCCATCTAGGTAGATGAATATCACAATGGAATCCATCATTATCCTAGGGAACCAAAAAATCTTGACATTGGGTTTCAACCCATAAATGAGTTTCCTATGTATCCTTATGAAAGGAATCAATAACCACGTAGTTCGATACCACTTATTGGGGAACATCATACATTTTAAGGTATTGTGATGGGGACCCAACCATATAGTTTAACATCATATAGAAAGGACATCTAGGAAAAATGTGGATAGTCACTTTTTAGTGTGGGACGAATTCCTAAATAGCCCATGAAACCTCTAAGGGATATGTTATTCCCTGTAATATTAGACACTACTAAGGATATTAACAATAAAAGAATATGGTTGGTTTAAGAGTGGGTTTGAACCTCATGAAAGCTTCATATGTAACCCATTTTGAAAGGATTCAATTCACACGTAGTTTGGTACACCTCATTGGGGTGTACAACATTTTGAGAGGATTGGTTGGGGGCTTACTCTTGAGAAGGATACCCCCAATGAATATACCATGAAAGATGTTTTAAATCATGGTGATCTAGGGGTTTAAATCGGTCTTTACATCTAATGGGGATGCATGAATTAAGGGAATTATGATTGGGCCTTGTTCATAAGGAGGATGCCCATTCATCTCAGGCCATAAGTGGGAATTATATGTTTCCTGGTTAACAGGAATCAGAGTTCTCATATTTTAATCCTTCATGTGGATCATGTGGATATCATGATCACCGCTAATATCTAAGATAACTTGATTCATGGTCAGTGTGAGAAACAATAGGAAGATGAATATTTGACAAACCACACACTTTTCCCACTTTTCTAGTGGAAGAGTATAGGGTTATGGAATAAGAGGATAGGGATATGGTGTAAGAGGATAAGGGTGAAAAACATCCCAATATTATATTTACATTTGATTAGAGTCAAAGGTAAGGAAGGAATAAAGGTGAACGATGTGGATATGGAGGGGAGAAACACAGAAATCTCCCACATGAAATGATAGGGGATTACACTAAGAAGGCTACCCTAAAATTGGTTCTATAGTGGGAGGAGGATCTCATTCTATGTTGAATGGAAAATAATGTGTGATCCTTACCCTCTAATATGGGAACTAGAGGATTTGTGTTTGAGAGATGAGAAGGGTTGGACAAAAACCAAACCCTAATCCCCCAGACTAAGAACTCCTCAACACTATCTTTGGGGTAAGGTTCCTCATGACCATAGATAAAAATATATACATATGTCTTGAGGATCTTAGACATCTTGTAAGACATGTGTGGGAATCCTCTAACTATAGAAATACAAATCAAAATGGGATACATGATGATGCGACTTACCCCAAGGTTATGTAGTTTAGGAGATCTTTGTATATGCTACAAAATGACCCCTTATAGACAAGGAATCTATATAAATAAACTCCATTATGTGAGTGGATTTATAGAAGTTTTAATGAATGGATCAAGAAGGTTGTAGGGTAAGGCGAACCAAGGAGGCACATTCATGGGGTGCTCCATGCATGTAGGCTTGGGAGAATGGGAGAATCTTGGGAGACAGACTACCTAAGAGACTATACATGGGTGAGACCTTTATCAATCCTTTAATGGTATCCTCATGTGTTCCTAGAGTTAATACATGGAATTCCATAGTAATGGAATGGATCCTCACACTATGCTTCATGGATTTGGTGTGGGATGAATGCCTCACATAGGTGTTGTTTATTTTAAACCCTAGGTGGATTTAAGCTCCTCTATTCCCATACAATCACCTCTTCTTTAGGTGTTATAAAACTACTTAGAATGCTTTAGAGGACTTGAGTAAAGCACTAGGGTGATCAAAGTAGAAACTAGTCTTCGTGAAAATTTATCTGCCTAAATGAAGACCCCAAGGGTCTGTTTTTAGAAAATGATGAGACCCTGGGCTAAGGTGTTTGTTTACTCAAGAGGGTAGCACACTGGTGGGTGGTGTGCAAGTTGGGGGCCCATAGGTGATTGTGTGCTGATTCTTATTGGGGATACCTTCACTGAAATTATCTTTTGAGATTTTCAATTCTTCACTTTCATCATCTATTTTCTCCTCTTTTTTCTAAGGCCTTTCCCTCTTTTAGCTTTTCAACTAAGTGATAAAATGGTGTTTCAATGGTATTATAATCCTATCATAAGGCTTAAATAAAGCATGTACCATTATTTTTTCCATGAAACAGAGGATTTAATATATACATGGACATTTAATATGTGAAACAGATATAGATCATGATAAATGATTTTTCACATATAAAAATAGAGTTCAAGAAACTTTAGAAATAACCTCCTTTAGTGTGGTTCAATTAAAAAATTAAATAGTTTTTAATGTGAGAAAAGGTATAATTTTTTTGGTAAAACCATAAAAAACATATATTTTTTTCTCCATAAAATTTTTTTTGTATAAAAATATTTTTTATTTAAAACTGATTATGGTGTGTACATAAATATCAGTAAGAAATCAATAATTACCCTTTAATTAGGCTTTCTTATCATGAAGAATTTAAAAAGGGAGCATTATAAAACATAATTTCACAACAAAATAAAGATGATTTGATCTAGGTAAATATTTTTGGAATATAAAAACAAAATTTAGGAGTACATAATAAGAATTAAAAATTATAATGGGGTAAATAATGAGAAATATTAACCAAAAGGAAAAGTGTAGGATTGGAAGGAATCACTTACCTTACGTCCAAACGTGTTCTGTACTTGATCTTAAAGACAGGGATAATAAAATTAAATATTTTAATTAATTAATTCCTGACATTTTTTACTTGAATTTTATTTATTTAATTTTATTAAGATCTGTCATAGCCTTTTTGATGAGTTATAAGATACTATTTCATTGTTTGGGAGCATCTATTTACTTGGTTTTCAGGATGGGCCTACTTGTATACGTGTACAAAAAATCATGTAAAATGTGGATAGTTGTACATAATTGAAATTATTTATTATTAGGGAACATTAATAATATTAAATGATATTTTATTTTATTTTTTTCAGGATTTGAGGATGATTCATTAGATAAAATTTTAATTATAACCATTTAGATTATTTTGGCATTTTTCAGATCATCATGAATTAGTTTGGTTATCTTTGTTAATATTATGGATATATAATGGTTCTAGAATAATAAATGAGATACTATAAATATATTATAATATTTTTTAACCAAAAAAATGGTTTTAGGACCATAGATGAAGGTGATAATAGAAATTGAAAACTCCTCAACCTTGAATGAGATAAATCATCACACCATGAAGGAAGTTTTCATTCTTTGTAAAAAAGGAGAGGGGAATAAAATTAATGATGGGTTATTCCATGAAAAAAATAAAATTATATAATATTAAAGTTACTGGGGTTATAATATCTCAGGGATAATAGGATGTTAGAAAAGGATAAAAAATAAATTGAGAATAAATTGAGAATAAGTAAAAACAAAAGATGATTTTACATCTTTAATTCCTTCTCCTTGAGAACCTCCTTGAAGAATTTGAGTTTGGTATTTTATTGAGACCAAAGGCCTATAGATGTGAGGAAGGCACCTAGAAAGTGTAATTGGAGGAATTTTTAAAATATTAATGTATTTTTATGTGTGAGGCGAAAAGGTAGAGGGGTGGTATTTATAGTGGAGGATAAGGGTGTTTTTTTATTATTTTATTCATATTTTTATTATTTATCTCAATACTATCAATAGTGTTGATTATTGTGACTAAATACTGTTACTAGTGCATATGTGTTTGAACTAACTCAACTTAAATCATCCATACATCATCCATGACTAAATAATTCATTTATTGTTAAATACACTAAATCATCGTATTTCACTATTAAACAAAGAATCAACTTGTTTATAAAAATAAAAAAAAATCCGTAACCATTTTGTGACATGTAAAATTAAAAATTGAACTCCAATTTATGAAAATAATTTTATAAATATGATAATTTTAATTTTAAATTAGAATTCACATTTACATGAATAATAACAATTTTTAAATTATAACTCATTTTATAACACTTTGAAAAAAATAAAGGTCTCATAAAATAAACTTATAATAATAAGACAACAAAAAATTAATTTATGAGACTATTTTATTAAAATTATTTTAATTTAAAATAATAATAATAATATTAAAATTGTAAAAAAACATTTTTGTTTCATAAAACTACCAATATATAATTTATTATTATCAAATAATTTATTTAAATATATAAAGATATAATTATATCATATTTTAATTAATAAGATACCCAATTTTATTATGCATTAATAAGTGAGGTTACTATTCTATTGGCCATATAACTATTCATAATGGTCAGGTTACTATTCCAAATGTCACATTACAATTCTATTGGTAATGGTTACTTAATTTCTATAAATATATCTTATTTCATTAATTATTCATTTAAAATGTGTTTATTTTGTTTTCATTGTGATTTTATTTGATATATACTATATAATATAATTATAATATGGGAAATTTGATTGATAGAATTCTATTTTATTGGAGAATATATTAAAAAAATTAAACTACAAAACAAAAATATATAAACCAGAATGAATATATTATAAATGTTTTCTACATCCTAACTTATGAGTCTTTAGGTTTCAATCTAGGATGTCCATGGTAATTCATTTGATTAGTTTTTTACTCTATTTTTTTTAAGTCCTTTATAATGGCTCATAAAAAGTTTGTGAATTTATAATGTATATCAACCATGAGTGTCAAACCAAATGTGTTTTATG
The DNA here is from genome assembly GCA_963277665.1 of Viscum album. Classification (NCBI taxonomy): domain Eukaryota; kingdom Viridiplantae; phylum Streptophyta; class Magnoliopsida; order Santalales; family Viscaceae; genus Viscum; species Viscum album. Next base: position 247,504,697 of record OY728137.1, read on the forward strand.
TCCTATTTGTCGTGCACCAGGTGAAAATAATGTAAATTACGAATGTATGATTTTTTTGGTTAATTAAACCTAGGTACATTAGTTCTAGATACACATCTACTTATTGTATCTATCTAGGGATGTAATTTATTTCAAACCACTTGCACAATAACTTACCAAAATTTCAGACTATTTATTTTATATTTTGAGTGTTATTCATTGTATTCTCATTAAAATACTCTAATAAAAATCCCAAAAAATAACTATAACATCCTATGATACCATCTATTGTTACATAAAAAATTATAGACATATTATTAAAATAAATTTTACCAAAATACCCATTAATATAAATCAATTATTAAAAATTCCTTTTATCTTCGGAATACCAGGTTTTTAAAACATCAACATGAAAATAATCCATCTTTGTATTAATATCCAAATTGAGATCATAAATATATATGATCTCCAAAAACTTCATCGGATAACTTAGGGAGTTCATAGACAAAAGTTGTTAGCTAAAAAGGCTAATAAAGGGGTATATATGATAAGAAAAAATAACATATTAGTCAAGGGTAAAAAATGTTTTCATAAAAGATAGGGGTAGTGGGTAATCATATGGAAGAATAACATAAAGTATATAAAATTATAATATCATGAAAATATTAGAAATTTGGTAGAACCATAAAATATTATATAATAACAAATCAATTTTTCTTTCAATAAAATATTAATTGGTGGACAGAGTCCCATATTGTATTAGGTTTACACCCTAATCTCATACAAAATATCTAATGATACATGATTTACCCAATTAATTGGTGTGCTATCTTAGAACACCCATAAAAATACGAACATGATTATGTGTTCCAAAAAATTAAATCAATCGTGGGTAATAATCATAATAATTACATGTGGAAAATGGGTTTTGTAATCTTGTCTTATATCCTAATCAAAGGAAATTTAGTAATGAAGGAAATTGGGAAATGAATGTATGGAATGTATTACCCCTTAAATTTTATGGACAATAATCCATTAATATATGTTATATACATATACACTTAATTTATAAGCATTACATTAATTTAAAAAGAGAGTGAATGTAAGCTAGAGAGAGAAAGGTTGTAACCCAATGAAAAGGGTAGTCCAGAGAGATCACTTACCTTAAGATCGAATCATTACATACATTCTTTGTATTATATAGTAGAAAATTTTATTAATTATTTATTTATTTAATAAAAAAAAATTATTACTTTTATTTAATTTATTTTCATATTATATTCAATTACATAATCATTAAGGTTCATGTGGGATATTTTAAAGACATTCAACTCATATTTGAAAATTCAATTTGGTATGTTGTCTAAGGTAAGAGAGATTATTATTTCATCACCTTAGAAAAAATAACCATTACAATAGTATTAATTTTGTTTGACCACTATAATTATAATACCATACAAAATATGATGGGTATGAAAAATGAACAACATTAAAATATCAGTGACAGTCTGTCATACATATTCCTGAGTAACGTCTCTATTTTTAAACAATCATGATGAAAAAAAGTTTACAATTATATTATATATCAATAATAATAATCGTATAATAAATATCATAATATTCATTTAAATAAACTTGTATACCATACATGAATTGATGTGATGAAAAATAAATCACATCAAATTGTGGATGTGGTATTTAACACATATGCACGAATGATGTTATCATTATTAAATGAATATAGTGGTTGAAAAATATTTTATATATTAATTTTATAGAATAAAAAATATGTCATTAATATAATATATTTACCTTAAATCCATCATTACAAATAACCATGAGATGAATTAATGGAAAACAATTACATCGATCTGTGAGGAAATGATTATTTGTACGCAAGAATGAAAGTTTTGATTCCCATTTGATGGAATAGGAGAGGATTATATTTATTAAATACACATAATAAAATCATGGAACATATAATATAGTTTTTTTTAACCATTTCAGAATGTTTGAAGAATATTTAAAGGTGTATAATAAGTAATTAAACTAAAATGTTCTATTAAACACTATACCTATTATTTGAACAAATTCAATCTATTTCCACCTAAAACACTCTAAGGATGGTATTCAGACCAAAATAATACATATTAAATATGAGAAGGGATTAATTTAATATATTTATATAGTTATTTTATGATCCAAATTAGTCTTGACATGTGAATAAAAGAGGGGAGGATGAGTTGTTTTATAAGTGAGAGGAGGGACACTCTGAGAATTTATTAAAATATTAAATTAATATAAAATAATTATCATCTGAAAAAGGATCTAAATTGATAAAATTAAAATATATGATTATTATGTGATAAAATAATGACATGAAATAATTTTTTTCTTAAATTTTTAGGTTATGTTATTATCCTTATCTTTCGGTAGTAACCTATGATAACTCTTTTTGATGAATACCATTATAATAAAAATATATATATTTGGGGTCAATATAGTTAATATAAAAGGATAATTTTACAATAAATAGACTGTGTTAGATATTATAAACCAAATGAAAATATATTATCTTAATATAGTATAATTAGTGATTTAAAAACATTAAATAAAATATTATTTATTATAAAAGAACATTATTATCATTCTTTGAACTATAAATTTATTTTCAGTTTGTAAAGAACATGAAAATAGGAAAATTATAATATAATAAATTAAAAAATCATAATCTGTTATATTAATCTAAATTTTTTATACATAATAATTATTCCAAATTATATTACATTTAATTTTTTTTAATCATTTTTTTATTTTTTGTTAATTAATACATGTTGTTGCGACATTACCGATGAATTTCAGGAAATTATTTTCTTAGTAAAATTTATAAATATATTACCATCAAAAAATAAAAAATCAATTATATTTAAAATTACTATTTAAAATAGAAATTATTTTTTAATTATATCCCAAATTATTATTAATCTTGAAAATAGAAATTGAAATTTTTTTCTTTATCTTTTACTTAAATATGATAAAGACAACAATAAAAGTAATTTAGACCATGTGTCCATATATTTTATACTAAGAGGGAAATGAAAGAAATAAAACAATACACTAGTATAATGGAAAGTTTTATTTTTAAATCATAGTCCTCACCATATTATTCGTAAGCATATTGACCTAATTTACCATTATCATGGTGATAATTATTTATAATAGTTAATATTCACAATTAATAAAAAAATAAATGGAACTATTTACCAAATATATACCTTATGATTAAAAATACTGAATAAATTTTCTATGATTCAATTCACATATGATCTATAATTGAATTTGAAAATGGACCATTGAGATGTGACGAAAAATGGTTTTTTAGAAAAATCACTTTTCCAGTCAAAATATGGATTTATATAAAAATACAGAATGAAGATGAATCAAAATTAATTAATTTTATTAGATATAACAAAATAACACTAGTGATAATTTTAAATTAAAATAAAATAATTATTTTTCTTTTTAATTAAATAATTTATATAAAATAAATGAGTATTTTTTAAAAAGTGGTATTTTCACAATTCACTAAGAAATCATTTTGGTAGAAAAATCCCATAATTTCACCCCAATATAATTTTGATATTATTATTTAAAAATTGATATTGTTTTTATAAAAATATATTTTAAATTTTTTAGTAAATTAATTATAATATTTTAGCACAAAAATAAATATAAATTATTAGAAGAAAACATATTTTTGAAGATTAAATTGGCTTTAATGAAAAATTATTGATTATTAGCTAAGAACAAAACAATACTGAGTAGGATAAATATATATATTTCATAATGTATTTAATACTATTATTTCTCATAAATTTAATTGTTAGGTTATTATAGACATATTTAAATGATAATATTCCATAGTTCTTTTAGGCTCGGTGTTTCATGTTTTAAACTCTATTGAATATATTTTTGTTAAAAAAACATGAAATATTTTAGAAAAATGATATTAATAATGAATATATTATATATTAAAAAACAAATAATTTTTTTCATTTTTTACTCATTATTCCATATCCATAACATAATCTCTAGATACATATACATTACGAGGTTGAAATATATACTCTCTTTGAATATCTAGAAAATAATATACTAATAAACATGCATTCTGATAATTTATTTCATATATTTTGAATAACATGATTGTTTTGTAAAATGATTAGATGTCAATAGGAAAACATGTCAAAATTATTAAATGTTTATGCTAAATTTTTAATATTATTTTTTTAAAATGTAATAAATCATTAAAAAATAGCCAAAATACTCTTTTTTATAATGTAAGAAACTTGTTCAATAAAAATTATATGGTTTTATAAAATAATTGTAATCATAAAATATTATTTTTGTTGATCTAGGTGGTTTAAAGAGTAAAAAAATATTTAAATATAATAATAAACCATTTTAAATCAATTTTTTCATATTTTATAAAATTATAATATGAAAAAAATTGCAATTATAAATATATTACACTTAATATCTAGTAAATTTAAAAAATATTCTCTTTTTTAATAATCATTCAAATCATAAAATTTTAAAAATTTAATAATTAAATAGATTGTACCAGAAAACTAAAATTTACGAAGTATAAAAAATATATAAATATTTATAATACAAATTATATCTTAATAATGAATAAATGTATATGTATCAAAACATTAATAGGAAAATTATCTCTTATAACAACCATAGAGCACTAGTTTATATATAAAAATTAAATTTGTAATAAAAATACATAAACAAAATCTATCCTAATAAAAAATATATATCTAGAACTAAAAAATACTATAAAAATTATAGACATAGTTGAGATTTTTTTAAAAAAAATAAATCTATTTTTATTTTTTAAATAACCTATATTATTTAAAATTATTCCAATATTAATCAAAACTTTCAATTTACCTAATAAATAAATATAATCACTAATCCCAGCACTAAAACTTGGGGATAAATAAATCTAATAAATGTTTGATAAATAAAAAATAAAATGATAAATATTCTAGATGTATAACTTATAATTAAAAAATGAAATTTTTTTGTGGACATCAAAATATAGTAGAGATGAAATAACATTAAGGATTATGGAAGAGAGAAGTATAGGATGGAAAAAATTGGATCAAAATACTAAGGTGTGGGGTTAGCTTAATATTAAGTAGGGTGATGGTGGGTAGGTTGATGGTGAACATGGTCAGAGTTTGGGTTGAGGAAAATTTAGAAATAGAAAATAGAGGTCGATAAAATATAATGAAATAAAATATGGTATGATATATTAATGTTTTAAAAAAAATCTTTCTTTTATATAAATAATCTATATTGAAAATAAGTTTTCAACATGGGTTATTCAATAATCTATGTAGAAATTTTTTTATATAGTTTACTGGTTAAATGATATAAAAAAGTTGTTAAAAGATTTTCTAGAATATATATAAAATAATTTATTTATAAAAAAAATATAATTTCAATTGTTTATAATTAAACAATTAAAGGAATTATCTAATATAGATTTTTTAATCGGGATTGTGAGTTTGGTTTGGTTTGTTAGGGTTTTTTTAATCCTCCTGGTCATATCCATTGTTTAAGACGAATTATATAATCTTATACCATGATGAATATTGTGATAAAACTTTTAAAAGGGGAAAAAATTCATTAATGTATAATGAGCTTCATGTCCTTAGAGTGTATCCAAGAGTTTTCCTCATTAAAGAGTAATTATGTACATATTGGGAGCTAGAAATGAGCATAACAATGTTTGAGAGTTTTTCTAGTTAGTGGTTGAGTGGATTATAATTCCATTGGATTCGTGAAAAAATTCAACCAACATGAAAATTAATAGACCTGAGTGGGATTTCATTCATGTTCTGAAGTCAAATAAAGGGTTGAGAACTATAAAACCTTATTTCAATTTGGTTAAATTTAGATTTCCCTTGATGTAAAATAAGTTTCTTATAATACATAAAGGTTGAAAAATCAAATAATTTTATACATTTTTTATGATGGATGTTATTCCATTTTATTAAAATGTATTGTGTGAATGTTGGGTGTAAATACAACTTTTCTCTTTTATTAAAAGTGTTTGGGTTAAAATTCAACCAATTTTCTTTTATATATATTTTATATATAGGGTTGTAAAAAATGTAAATATGGCCTTATTTTTCTGTGAATGTGATTGGGAGAAAATTTATCATAGGTGGTAAGGCATATTTCTAAATGAGTAGTGGGTGTTATTCAACTATATGAAGTTAAAGGTTATGAGAACCTTGTGTTTTGAAAAATGGCTATGGATTATTTTATGTTATACCAAACATGATTATTGGGATACATAATTATGTGATCATGGGTGAATAATTTTATAACAAATTCTTTATTTTGGGTGATATGAACATATTAAACACCAAAATTAGTGGAAGAATATTTGGCAACTCATCGGGTGGCTTTTAAATCACTCAATGATGAGATTGGTATTTATTATCTATATTTTTTCATTATAATGAAATTTTAAATACACTCACATATATTTAAGATATATTTAAGGGATATATTGACAATGGTCCAATGAGTACATTGATCAGGGTCTATTGGTGTACTGAAATGGAAATACAAGCATAATTGAAATGGATACAAATAAGGTAATACACCCATGATACATGGTACATCAATATGTTTAATGAAAAGTTGTAGAAAAGGATAAGTGAATCCTCATGCTTAGATTTTATGGATATATCCATTATTTTATTTATTTTCTGTTTATACAAGTATATTAAAACCCCATTACATTATAATAAGTATTTTTATATGACATTATGACATTAATATTGGATTCATATTTAATTATAAAATCGGATGTTTCCTTATGGTTTTCATATGACTATAATTTTTGTATTGGGTTTTCATAGTTTATAAGGATGTTTATTATTTTTTTGAATTATTTATTATTATTTTATAAAGGGTATTATATCTATATAATAATGTTATAACCAATATATTTTTCATTATCCATGGGAACGTAGGGAGAAATTATTGAGTATATCTAGTGACCTGGCATGTATACTCATTGAGATGAATAGGTTTTGGATATTACATTTGAAATATTACATTTTAATCAAAAAAATGATAATATTCAATAAAACATTAATCAAAAATCAATATTATGAATATTAATCTCAAGGATTTTCTATAATTGAATTAAAAATTAATAATCAAATATAAATCTATATAATGTAAATAAAAATCCTATATTTCATTTTCAACTAGGTTAATCCTCCATCATGGTAAATTTTATAAATTATTACACATAATTAATATGATTTTATTCCAAAATACCTCATTTATTTTCTCAAAAATACATTCATACTTTTCTTTGAAATATCATTTTTATTTTATCTATGTCAAACTACCAAGTTTCACTCATAATAGTTCTTCAAATCCCCCATAATATATCAATTCAAACAACCCATAATACTCTCAATACGTTTCCATATTTTATAAAACAAATTCAAAGATATAAATATATATATATATCATTTAAATCATTCATGAGAATGTTAAAAATTAAATGGGTAGGACATGATTACCCAAATGACATCAAACCAAGTTTTCATAACACCACATGTTCACCACCTAATATCCATAGGCCCGTATAATCATTATTTGATGAATAATGTATCTTTGGTGGATTTGTTTCCCCTTTAAAATAGTGGAAAAACTATATCGAGTCTATGTCTTTGAGGAGAACAACACTCTTTGAACATTGATTATATCTAGTGTAAAATAAATTTAAGATGTAAAGAAGGTATGAAAAGATAAACATAGTGTGAATGAATAGTTTTAGCATTCATCATATATAAATAATATTAAAAAAACAACAAACCAATATATATGTATATGATTCAAGTTAAAAATCAAAAATATACATAAGGTATCATCCAAATAAACACTAAGGGACACAAAAGGGGAATATATCATATGTCAATACTCCACTGAAACAACATAGGGTGGCCCATTAACATCCACTCCATAAAAACACAAAAAACCGCACATTACACTCTATGAGATTAAGAATCTAGGTTAAAATATATTCCATTATTAGAAATATTCACGACACATGTAAAATGTCTAAGAACATCTGCATTCTCCTAAAGGATTATTTTCATGGTGTTAGTATATCGTAACTAGATAGTGATCCCCACATTCCCCTAAAAGCATGTTGTAAACAAGAGTGTGTATATAAATAATAAAAGGTTGGAAAAATAAAATGTAATGGAAAAAACATTCTGTAACAATTCCTTTATCATGGGTATCAATATTGAAAATGAAATCCCTATATAATGAGGGTCTATAACTGATAACGAATTTCAAGCCTTATCTCACTATCTAAAAATAATATCAGTACCATACTTAAATGGAGGCAATCCACATACCTATTAGTTTCACATTCTTGTAGATATCTTAACCATAACATATATTTATATTTTTTCCTATCAATTTATTACCCATTGTCCCTGCTTTGGTAAACGTGGTCATTTATATCCAGTTAGGATTCTCTTGTAACCCATCCCTCCAACAATATTCAAAGTGATATGCTAAGTCTAGGTTGTTTGTGGCTACCCTATAATATCTATATTTTCTTCAACACATGGATACCTTCCAAAGATAAAATAAAATGTGTTATTTATATCATTTAATACTTATAAATCTGAAGAAAAAAAATAATGAAATTTTTTAATTTTCATCATAAAAGATAAAATGAAATATGGAATCTATATTTATACCATAGTAACTATCAATAATTAATTGGTTTATTCCTATTTCACATTTAAATAATCATGATTATGTATTGATTAACACTATGATTGTTTTTTCAATGTGTAATCAAATATAATCGATTACAAATTATAATCATGAAAGGACAAAACTGAAATTAAAAACCAACTCATATAGTAAATTTAAATAAAAAATAATGTATTTTCAAAAATAAAATTTTGAGATAAATAATTATATTATTATTGGGTTCATTCGGTGTTAAACAGTTTCTTGGCTAACACATTATGATTATGAGAGAGAGAATGGGTTCACCTTCCAATATAAAGATAAAATATCTTCTTATAGCTCCAAATGGAATGATAATATTTCACCACATAAATCATTATACCATACATGAGTTAAGTAGAGAAGTAGGTTTGAGTAATTATTTACATTGAAGATGAAACCTATGAAGCATACCTAAATAAATTCATTCTAATCACCTTATCCAATTCTCCAAAATAACTAGATCGAGAGAATAATAGAGGAAAATATGAATTGTACAACCCTAAAACTATATGTACATGTTTATACACTAATTATTATAATGAAATAAAAAAATAGGGGAATATATTATTAGAGATAAATCCTACATCAAGCCAATAAAATTTAATATGGTCACTTGGAAGAAATCTAAATCATTGAGGATGATGGATTAACTCAAGGGAGTGGAGAGGAAGATGTTAGTACTTTTATGGGATATAATGTTTGATAATTTTTTCGATTACCAAGGCCTAAATATATTTATGGATTAATTTTTAAAATGAAAATATAAGTTTCCACAAAATAAAAAATCATAATTTTAGTGCCATTGGGTACTCGGTTTAGATCACTTGGGAACTCAGTGGTTCTTAAAGTTATGCTACCATAATACTAATACCACTTTGTACCATGTACGAGTATACTATGTACTGAGTTCTATTTATAACCTTAGGTACCTCCCCTCATCATTTATTTCAACATCTAATTTACCCTAACTCCTACCTCATCTAAAATTTCATGTAAAATGGGATTCAATTTCTATAAATAAAATATAAATCTTGTATATGTTGTTAGAGACTTTTCAACCTTCTTACTATAATAAATTATATCTACAAGAAGTTTCAAATTACTTCATGAGGGAATACTTTATGTAATTATGCCTTAACATCCACCTACCACATCAAAGATCCATCTAGGATATTTTAATGATCCCATAATACCCAAAAAAATTATCACTTCCCCATATTCCAATTTTTTTCGATGATAATGATAAGATTCTCTATATAAAATTAAATGAACTAAATCTTAATATAATCTTGTCAAATTATGAGTGATGTATAAAGTTATTACATTATTATATAAGAAACTAGGAAAATATTAAACATATAAAAAATATAGGGGTATATCTAATTGATTATCTTTTTCTCAAAGTTTACGTGGAATAAAAAATTCTCAATAAATCAAAGAGTTTGATTCCCATTCATACACATATGTCTATGACCCAACCTTAGTGAAATATATATCCAACATTTAATTCTAAGGGTCACCCTTGTTGATCAAAATAATACATTTTAAAACAATAAGTGTCATAAGCTATTTCTGAATCAATTTTATCTATTTTTTCTCATTTTAGACAATATTATACCCAATATCATAGAATTATATTATTTTCATTCAATAATGTGTATATGGAAATTTTATCCACGATGGGACATTTTTGATCCATTTAGACGGATGATTGGTATTTATTTTTATTAGATAATTCCACCTAATAATTGTTATCCACCAATAATCTATCAAAATATCATATACATGGTTATCTAAAATATTTTAGAATTTATATTATTCACATATATTTTCCATATATTATGGGATAAATTGTTGTACTCAATATTGTATGAGAACACAAATATCAAAGAGGCCTTTGGTAGAAAAGATATGTGATTCAATGAAACCATTCTGATATGATATTAGTTTGAAAATAATGAATCATTATATTCTAAATAAAATAGATATTTCTAATACTATCCCTAAAAATGATACTTTGATCAGTAAAATGTGGGTTGTCTTGGTTAAATGATCTACAATAAACTGAAATTCAGCTTGGACTCTTAATTATCTTGAACATATAGTTATGAAATCCATTAAAATATCATACCATCTAGATACTAGTAAATAATTTGATTATAGTGTAATTTATGTTAATTAATTCTCTATATTTTCCTATTTGAAGGTGATGCATAGGTAAAATATTCTAGTAATATAATTATTCATTCTAGGATAATATAATAAGTGACTAACATCATATTAAATCATCATTATTTCTTAATTTATTTTAGAATAGGTGGAATGGTATTCATTAATTAAATACACCTTTATTCTAATTTGGAGAAAAATTCATCCAAGAAAATATAAAAATATGTTGATTCTAAAAAAATATCAATGATCTACCAACCAATGAGTTTGTCTTAAATAATAACACTACATGAATAAGATATCGGGGAGTCTTTGTTGCACTCCACAGTAGATGACATCAGATCGTTGTGGTATAAATTCATACCACTATGATTCTCACCCATGTCTATATAGAGTTCAATGAATAGACACATTATTCACTATTCATCATTTGCTTCCAATACCCATTGGGTGTGAATTTTTATACAAAGGGTTTTATCCAATACATTTACATTTCTAGCAAAATACTAGGTATAAAAATCAAATGATTGGATGTTCTAAACACTGTGAGGTTGTCTTAAATTCAAACCATGTTAAGAAATGTTATATTTAACTATAATACTATAAATAATTAACATTAACCATTCACTGAATGGATAGTTCAATTAAAACATTATTCTAAGTACACCTATGATAAATACCAAATCATGGGTAATGTGGTTCTTTTCATATAAGTGATGTTTCCTAGAGCCATATCCCAGTAAAAATTATATAGAATAAAAAAAATCAAGATCCATAAATTATCCAACATAATACACATCAACCTATTCATCTATATATAGTTAAATAAGAACTATGACCATAGTGAATAATATTTTCATATCCTAAAAGGATGCTTAAGAGACATATTAATTTCTCCACATTCTTTGTTATAACTATCATTGAAATATAAATACATAATAAATACTACAAAATGTAGTGATACTTTAACATAAGTTCAAAATTTTCTTAATTTAAAAATAAAATTTAATGATATTTCCAGAACAACACTAATTAAACCTTTTTAGGATCCTCTAAAATACCCACATTAGGGACTGAATAAATAGGGAATATAAATTCCCCTATATATAATGATAATTTTGGTAAATTGAAATATAAATTTTTCTATTTCATATAATCTAAAAATGTGTACATTATGTCAAAATATCATGAAGAAGAATAAACTATGATATCATCTATTATGGCCATGACACACAAGTATAGAAATGGATGAAATATCCCATTAATTAATTAATTAAACCCCATAATGTAATTGGTTAACCCATAAGGAAATACTATATTATCAAAATGACAATATAGTATACATAAATTTATCTTAGTTAGGTATTTTAACATATATCATTTCCCATGGAAACATGAGTGGTGTTCAATCTTGTAGAACCTTAATTTTTTTTTGAATAGTTATATGGGAATTTTAATTCCTAGAAAATGGAAGAGATTCAAAATCATCTCTTGATTGAACTTTGGATATTTCATGCAATGACATAGACTCTAATCATTTTTCATGATTAAAATAATAGGTTCAACCTCATGAGAAGTTCCTAGTTTTATAAATAATTTTTCCTTGATACCCTAGAACAGAATATCAAATTATTTTAATTTATTCAAATCTATTGGATACAGAGTAATTTATAATAATTTAGTGCTAGGTAGATAATTGATGAAAAAATCTATATCCATTTGTGGATTAAATCTTGATAAAACATCAGGAAATATATTATGGTTTAAAACAACCACAAAAGGTAAGGATTGTCTATATTTTTTCTCAAATATAAAAACTACACTATTATCCATTTTCATGTTTATTAGCTCAAACTTTTTTTATTATGAATTCTTTCATGCCTAGACTATATCTCCATCACTCCGTATAACTTACACTAATCATGATATGGTGGTGATAAGGACACCAACCAAGAATATCCATTAATTAATGGTCAAAACTCAGATCACCAGTATATACATAAAATTTTAATGGAATATATTATATAAATTATCATCATATCTGAATAATTATTGATTAAAAATGTTGTTCATACATGTCCATTGTACTTTAGAATTTTATTATCTCAAAAACACTTCCTATGTTATTAATGATTGTGAATTTATATGTTTTCAACAGGTTTTATCATTTTCTAATCCATTCAATTGTTAAATCTGAAAAACTAGATAATTATGAAATTTAACTATTTATTGAAAATAAATTACATGGGAAATTTCCCTACGTGAAGAAATAACTACGATGAAAAATTATATTGGTAAATCACCAATGTGAAGAAAATTCCTTTGTAAAATGGTTATTTCATGAAAATAACTCATTATAAATCGCTTAGATCAATGAATCGCCTATGGGAGAAATCATATTACCAGATAAAATGGATATATGAAACTATTATGTGCAGTAACCATAAAATATATTTCCATACATGGGTAAAAAGTCTTCATGGTTTATCTTGGATACACAATTCATTAGGGAACATAAAAATTTAGTTATGTGAGCAGGAATCCTATTTAAAAAAGCCACAATTTGAATATGGATTATAAAATTTGGCTTTGAGGATAAATTAGATATATGAAGAATGGATACATGGATCAATTTGGATATGGGAATTGAAATCTAAATAATTTGGATATATGGTGATATTAAATCAGTTACATCTTTCTGTAACTTTCTATTCAATACCATTGGTGTAATTTAAATGGTATTTAATGTTGTTTTTCATTCATTAAAATTTGGATGACCTATTTATGGTAAAAAAATATAAAAAATATAATGTACTAATAAATAAAACTAGTATAAGGAAAATTTAATTGTCTATATTGTTTCTAAGGAATTTCCATGAAATAAACATGTGGAATTTATCTTTTCGACCCTTAATTTTAGGGATCTCATGTTTTCTACATAAAGGATAAGTGTTTCATGAATATTGTGTGTAATATAAAGGGTTAAGAATAAAATATTAAGTATAATTGAAGTTCTTTCACTGATATCTAAGAAATGAGTCTCAAATATCCTTATTCTATTCTAAGTTTTACTCAAATAATTGAACAAACTTCATGTTCTATTATTGTTCTATGTTGATCATCGTTGATGTCATTTCAGAAGACTATCCTCAAGATAATTTTTTTTCTAATAATCTACCCAAGATATTTATTCTCTATTTTTTGTTCTATATTAAAACTATGAGACTAACCTATGAACACTCTTTTTATTCTCTTTCTCACTATGATGGTTCGTATCAAAAGTACCTTGAAAGTTATTTATTATAAACCCTTTTTGAAGCCTAATTGGGAGATCCCACTATGGTTTTACTAAGTATAGATAGGATACACTTGGTCGTGTATTCCCTTGGAAAGGGACTGGGAGTCCCCTAGTAAAGTACTAGTCTAGTAAAAATAACCATGCTCTAGAAGTAGATAATTAGTGGACTTGACTTGGGGATTTCTATTTCTCGGACAACTAAAATATCTAGTTATAATTTTTTTCTCTATTATTTTATTTAAAAATGTCACGTGTTTAAAAAATATCATAAGATAATCATTTCTATAAGAGGGTGGTTTTATAATCAATGTAAATTATAAGGACTCAATTAACCCCACCCATCACAAGCCTTAGTAAAAATTAGTCTATGATCAAAAATAGGTATCTGATATTATAACATTTTATTTTTCATCTTTCCATGGTTCAAGTTGAAATATCATATTACATATGTCTTATATGACTAAAAATAAATAATTTATACCAATATAATGATATCCCTACTTCAATTGTGATAATTATGGGAGCTAGAAGAAACGTATGATAATATGTTTGAATAACCTTGGTCTGAAGGTCTATCTTAAAGCCTTAAATCCAAACTAAATTCCTCAAACACAACCTAAAATATGGTATGTTGACACTGAATAAAACTATGAACTAAAATATAAATCCATGAATTTAATAATATGTATACATCGTCCAGATGAGTTCAATCAAGTTTCAAAATGTGAAACAACCCATGAAAAGTGGACTACTATTTCAGTTACTCTTGAAGGTACAACCAATGAGTTATCTCTAAGATTTAATACTACCAATCATAAATTTAAATACTTCAGAATTATGGATTGTGAAATTATAATAAAATTTAATGTATGACCTTCTATGGTGGTAAATAATTTTTAATATTTAGAAATTCACATTCTTAAAATAAGTCAATCATTTAAAATCCCAAAAATAATACTACCTAGATGGATTAGAATCTCAACTATATTTATAAAATATAGAAAAGTCAATAATTTTTAATATAATATCCCTAATTTTAAGTCTTATGATGTATGTAGTTGAGATGGATTCTAAATATGGGGTGCATATATTGGTAATGAAATACATTTCTTCCCTGTTATTTTAACCTTCAAAGGATGAAATTAAAAGAAAAGATATATTGTTATTGAGTGATCAGATGTAGATACCTCAAAAACATCTTCATCAGATAGTTATCATTCTAAATTCAGCATAGAATTCAAAAAATTATATAAAAAAGAGAACATGTTTCAATAAACCCATTAATATATACAATAATCAAGAGGGAAAAACTAAATAAAAAGATTTTATGATAATAAAAATAACAGACACATCAAACCAAATTGTATATGTATACAGGAATATAAAAATTCTATAAAAAAATTTCAAAAACTTTATGGTATAAATAAACATCCAGGAATTCCATGAAATGTAGATGAAATCATTTTTATCATTCTAGTGATGTCACATCTTCAAAATTAGAATCTAAATATTTTAATAAAAAATCTATCATGTGTTTTATGGAACATTCATATAATGTGCACTCATATTATTTTTCTGTTCATGAATATTAAAATAACATGTGATATTGTTATAAAATAAATGAATATTGAAACATACATAAAATCAAATATGAATATTTGATAAAGAAAAAAACTATTAAAATATAACATGACATCATTTTCAATGAAAAAAATGACTTAGAAAACAATTTTCATATTTTAAACTCAATCTGAATTTTTTTTTCATGATTTTATAAAACAAGGAAATAAGATTCAATGCCTGAAAAAATAAGTTCTTGGCTTTGAATTTTATATAATTTATTTCAAAAAATACGAAAATTACATGAATAAAATTCATTAAAATAATAAATCTCATAAAAATATGTTCAGTATAGGAGTCTATGGTGAGAATAAAAAATTTTATAAAAACATTTTTGTTCCTAGTTATAGGAATAAAACCTCTATAAAATTAGTGTATTTCATTACATATAATTAAGTAATTATCTTAATAACTTTAGTTTTTCAAACCCACGCTTTTGGATAGTAAAACATGATTTTTTATCATGCATTTTTAAAATTAAATTGTAAGATTTTTTGGAAAAAAATATGGATTTGTGATTCTAGATAATTAGTTACTAACATTAATATACCCAAGAGAATATTTTTTCAACAAAGGCTATACATGATTTGTCTTTGTTGTGAAAAAATTCCATGATAATCAAGAGAAATAATAGATATATTATGGATTATCAAAGAATATGAGTAGATATATCTCAAATTTCAACTCCTTATAAAAATTTGATCAAGTTAAGGTCACTTTTGGGTATAATGAGAATGATATATAACAAGAGTTTGTTCAATTGGAAATCCAAATCTAGTTCTCATAAAAAATAATTATTTCAAAGGATAAAATAAAAATATGATAAGTATTTCACATAATTTTTATGATTTTTTTGTATTGATTTTTCTATTAATTCATGTTCTATTTTTATTGACAAATTTATTAAAATTGAGGCACTTATAAAAGATATTTTCTATAATATAGATCATAATTTGAGAGTGTAAAATAATTGAAGTGTTTCAATGATAAAACAAATGAATCGTGGAATTCGAATATAATAATTCATTTTTATAATTCACATTATATGTAATGATTTTCTAAAATAAATATAGAATCGTGTTTACCTCAAATTAAATTGAAAAAAATATAATGCGTCTTAAATGGGTAAGAATAAAAGTCATCTTTAAAATAAATTATATTTATTTCTATATCTATACCCCTAGAAGATAATCCTATGGATTTATTTTTTCTATCTACAAATAAGTCTCTAAGGGGAAAACAGTTTTTTATGTTTTTGTTGACAATTTTTTAAGATTTAAATTGGTTTTTTTTAGTGTTATTGGTAAAGAATTTTTTGTTTTTAAATGTTTTTGAATTTTTTATAGAAAAGAAAAAGATAAAAAAATTAAAAACTTAAGAAGTTTCCATATAAGATAATTTCAAAACCATTATTTCAAATACTATTGTTTAAAATATAGTCTTAAACATAATTTTTATCCTCCCGTGATGCCTCAATTGAATGGTTTTTCTTAAAGGAGGAATAAGACTTTACAAGAAATTTCAAGAACAATGTTATATTAATATAACATGCAAATTCATTTTTTGTATGAATTTGTAAATATATAATGTTTTGTTATAAACCATGTTCAAATTAGTCCTATTTTAAAGAAGACGCCCTATAACCTATGAAATAATGGAAAGAAACATGGATACTTAAATGGGATAGAATTAAAGGATTATGTTCTAAAATTGTGGATAATGTTTATATATTTTATCCAATTTATTATGAATGAATCATCCATGGGTATTCTAATACATTGAAGGAATTTATAGTATTCATAATAAGGAAATGATTTTTGAAGAATAAACTCATGTGAAATTTTATTAAAGTGAACCTTTTGATAAAAAATTACTCAAGTAGATGAGTTAAGTGATTCAATTAAGTACATGAGAAAATAAACTATTATTTACTATAAAATGGATGATGGTTTGGAATTTTGTTTTACTTAACCAAATCTTGGATGGATGGACACAAATGAAAAATAATATGTGCTACCTAGATAGCCTAGAACCCATCAGGCCTATTCCATAGAAATATTTATAGGATGTTTAGATAAACTTATTTTAATAAATAGATTATATTAAGTATTTTATAATTTTATACCTTTATATATCAACTAGTAGATGTTTCTATAGAAGAATAATTACTATAATAGAGATGGGTTTTAACAGTGAAAAATGAATTAAACTAGTACAAGAAGAATATTGTGGGGGAATTAATTGATTTACCATATAACTATTCTCTTATAAGTATTAATTGGGTTTTTAAGAATGAGAATAATGATCATGGTATGATCAATATAAATAAATATATATTAGTTTCGAAATTATATAACCACAAATAAAGTATATATTAAGAAGAGACATTTCAACCTGTAGCTAGATTAGAAGCAATTCGATTCTATTTTCCTATATATGACATAAGAATTTATAATTATAACATATAGATATAAAATATTATTTCAAAATTGGTTTTCTAATATAGATATTTTATGTTGAAAACCTCATGGTTTTGAAAATCCTCATTATCCAAATTGAATTTTCAAACAAATTAATGCACTTTAGAGTCATAAACAACCACCTAAAGGTTGGTATCTGTGATTAAGTTCTTTAACATTATCAAGTGGGTTTCATATAGATAGTAAAATCCAAATCTATTTAATAATAATTTATCTTTGTAAATTTGAACCATACGATATATTTGGATAATGTTTTTTTCTATAAATAAAAAATTATGTGATTAATTTTTGAAACCCATGTAAAAAATAATTTGAAATGAGGATGATGGATGAGATAAATTATTTTCTAGGATTAAATATTTATAAAAAATGAATTGGGAATGTTCAATATCAAAATGAGAACATAATTTAATTACATAATATATTTATACTTAAAAGTGGTAAAGTAAGTAAAACTTATTTAAGTTATAATGAAAATATTTTCTGGGATGAAGTTTGGAATGTAGTTGAAAAAAAAATATAAGGATTTATAATTTGGATTCTATTATATTTTACTACTAGTAGACTATAAAATACTTTTATAGTATTTTTATGTGCTATATTTCAAGAAAATATTAAGGAATTTCATATGAAAGCTTTGAAAAAAAAAGTTACAATACTTAAAATGATCAATTTCTCTTTCCTTGTTTTTTGAAAAACATATGATTTTCATTTTTACACATATTTTTATTTCAAAATTAGTGGTTGTAAACAATAGAAAAATATTACATCATGATCTTTTCATTTTTTTCTTAAATAACTGGTATACTAGTCTAGTTAAAACCAACACATTGTTTCATTATCTACTATGGAAGTAGGATATATCACTACTAGTAGTTATTGTGGAAAATTATTATTCATGAAACACACCTTAATTAATTTTAGATTCAATAATAATATAGTATAAATATTATTTTATGACACTATTGATATGAATATTCAATGGAAGCCGATATACCATTCAATAACAAATCATATAGATACAATGAGACATTTTGTAAGAGATCATACTAAAAAGGTGATATTACTCTTGAATTTTTATCCTCTAGGGACTAGTTAAGATATATTTGTTATAATCCCATTTCATGTTTTTTTTATTTTATTAAAAGATATTTGGTTATATTTGAATTTTATTATGTTTAATTTATCTTATTTCATTGAATTGTTATTTATATATTATTTTTTAAATAATAAATTTCAATGCTTTTTTTAAATTAAATTAATCATTTAGGATTCAAAATTTAAGTTAAGACTTATTTGATTCTATAAAATAAGATACATTATTTTATTTTTTATTTTATTTATTTTACATCAGAATTTATCTTAGTTACAAATTTAGAACATATTTCTTTTTAAAATAAAACATTTGACATTAATTTAATTCATCCTTAAAACTTATCTCCCATCACCTACATCTTTTCTCTGAGAAGCCAAAACATCAGTCTTTTCCCTCCTCATCACTACTTATCCACACTATAAATTCTTACTATATCCTACCATGTGAATATAAAAGCATAAAGATGATAGAATATCTAATTATTCAATGAAAGAGAAGTCAAACGGTGCACATCATGTTTTCTTTCTATAAAGTAAATCGTTATGGGTCGGTTGATGACTATAAAAATGCTACTGAAGAATGTACTTTTATTTTAATGTTATGAATTTGTTTTTGATGAAAAGATGTAATGTACTGACCCGGGTTCCACACACATTTTCCCTAATCCAGTCAGTCACATGACCTCTGGTGCACTTCCATGTATTCTAGGGGCTACTGAATAGCTATGAAGGACTAATATAATAACATGGGGTAGGCTAAACCTTCTCTATAAAAGTCTATCAATAGTATAAATAACTAATTAATATCTAATTGATAATAAATAAGAACTAGAATAATACAATAACCATAAAAACTAGTATGACATGATAAACAAAACCTTAATTCAATATCTATAACTAAATAGTAGATAAGTCATGAAAAATATGTGCCAAGTGTCAAAATGAAAACCCAAAATGAAGAAACCGTAAACTCCCTTAGGCAGATCCCAATACCATGTCCAGTTCTATCATCTATGCTATATCCCGACTCAACCATCTAACATAGAGGCATTTGCCTTATCCTATCCTAAAAACATGATATCTATTTAGGTACTAAATAGAAATCCTAATTAGGGTGTGAGTAAAAATTATTAGGCCACACCAACGATGTCTAAAACAACATCTAGTCAATAATAGTGTGTGTAGTTTTATAAAGAATAAAGTACAATGAATAAAGTAAATAGTTAAAAAATTAACTATTAATTAATTAACCATATAAATTCATCAAGATCACAATGAATCCAATCCGATAAACACCATCTTCATCCCATGTCGGAGTATATACTATCCTGAAGGGATATCACATATCACAATACCATGGTTATTGTTTATGATTTCATTTTAATTCATATCAATGTCAATCAGAACTTTAGTCCAATGACAATATCATGGGCTAATAATGTCATGTATAACATTCCATGGGTATTTTGAGCCTATGTCCCAGTCCCACACATTAGTATCACATTGTTTTTTGGAGAATCATTCCTTGTCTTATACTCACTATCTAATAAGGGTACCTGGAGCCTCAGACCATGTCCCACAGTTCAATATCACTAGCGTATTTAGATCCTTGGTCCTTGTTCTATACAATACTAATCACATATGGATATTTGGAGCCTTAGTCTATAACCCACACCTCAATGACTCATTTATCACATATATCACATTTAAAAAGGTTAATCATCGTTAACCCTATCAACAACATTTCACGTCATGGTGTACCATTTAAATTATCAAAAAAATCATAATCCATAACATTAATTGACATGTAATAATATGAAAAAATACTATTAAAACATTAATCAGCCTTTTAATTCAATAATTCCTTGAACATTAATGGTTAATTCAAATATCATTTCACTCCCATTAAACAACCAATCCAGTATTCAATTAATAAAAAATTCCACAATCCCACCAAATGAACAATTACATCATCCCATTAATTGACTAATTATACAATCTAATTAATTGAACAATTATTCCAAACCTCAATAATCAATAAATTTAGTGTCCAATTATTCACCCATTTCATGATCAGAATTACAAAATTTAAATTTCTTAAGAGAAACATATTTCAAAGTCACATGGAAAATCAAATAATCAAATAAATGATTCCATAAATTAATAAATCCAATAATTTATATAATTAAATATTCAATTAACATATGTTCCAATTGAAATTTCATAACACATACACCCAATTGTAATATAAGACTATGATAATTGATCTTATACCACCCACCACAATGTCATTGATGGTTTCTCGCTAAATAAAATCCATAATTGAATCAAAACAACCCCGATCATGATAAATAATGAGATCAATATCCAAAACCTTGATCCATGATCAAATAGATTAGATCTATCAAAACCTTGATCTATATCCATCACCAATATAATAGAACATCCCTTCAAAATATGTTAAGAATTATATGATAGAGGGATAAAAACAATCATAATTATAATCCATTATTAGGAGAGGTACATATTCATCAATCCTATTTTTGAATTATCATAAATGGTGTTGAGGGCCCTAGGAATCTATCCTGGGGCCTCCCAGGCCAATGTAGAAAGTGTTAGGTTGAGGCAGGTTCAAATGGGGTTAATGAAGGGGTGTTCATGTTTTCAAAATAATATTTTCAAATAAAAGTTTCCTATACGCATGGTTTCCTAGGAAGTGGCACACATTTTTCTCTAATTGTGTTCCTAATCATGAACCTACTACCATTGGTCACACATATACGACTATGAAGAAAAATGGCATGAGAAATCGTTCTCCAACTATTTGAATCCCCTCTATTTGGGTTCACATAGTTTTCTATCTTGCGTGCATTGTTTGGTAAAACTATACCCTAACCATGATCTCCCCATCTTCCTTCCAAATTACTCCAATTTCACCAAAAGTCATCCAAACTAAAACCCAATCTAAAACTAGAGTACAAAATTTCTCTAAAATTAGATCAATCAACATCAAGAAAATTTTGAGATCATAAAATATCCCCATTATTTAACATCTCTTTCTTGACTTGTACTCCCATGCATATATTTTATTATGAGGTGAAAATATTGGGCCACTGATCCAAAATATCCACTTTTCTCTCCCATGTTTCCTCCAAAACATGCCCATGGTTCCACAATACATGACATATTAGAATGGTATTCCCCCAAAATAAATTCACACTATGATCCACAACACATATAAGATTCCCATGAATGGACGTATTAGCCTCAATATCAACATCATTCACATCGATCACATGAGAAGAATTAGGGCGATACTGCTAAAAATGTGACTCATGAAAAACACCCTATATATCTCTATACATTTGTGGAAGAGATATTTAGTTTACCATGACTAATATTCTCTCCACAACCTAAAATATTATAAAAACCCCTAGTATCCAACTTTCCCTTTCTATGAATCCTGTGGTGACAAAATCTATACGAATCTCGAAGGAATACACGTTCACCCTCTATAAACTCAAGGGTTTATCATCATCTAATAGAATATGAAATTTTTCTAATATGATTTGTAGAAATATGTTTCTAAATCTTCATAACCTACCTTGATGTTTCCTACGTGAGACACATTTCAAATTACTCTCTATCTCACAAGCCTCCATCTGACATGGAGGGGATCTTCATGACCTACAAAAAGAGCCTCCTATAGTTCCATAAGAATAATTTTCTAATAAAAACTATTATAGGTGAACTCCAAAATTGTTAGGTATTTCCCCAAGAACCACTAAAGTATATAACACACTACATATCATATTTCCAAGAACATGTATAGTATATTATGATTTTACTTTTGTATATGGGTGGAATGTTGTACTCAATTATTATTTTTTAGAAATTTTCTTCTACAAGAAATTCCATGAATGCAATGTAATGCATGATTCATGATCTGAAACTATACCCCATGTCGCCCCATGTAGATATCATATCTCCCAACCATACATGTTTTCCAACTAATCCACTATGAAATTATATGACATATGTATGAAATGTGATACATTTTTCAAAAGGTCCACAATCACACAATTAGATTCATTCAGCCATGGAATCCTCTGGAGACCCATGATAATGTGAATAGTAAATTTATCCCATTTATATTCTAGAATGGGAAATGGCTATAGTAAACCACAAGTTCATTGATTATGGGACTTTATATGTTGATATGTTTAGCATCATTTCACAAACAATATAATCTCATTTTTCATTCTTTGAAACTAATAATGTCGTCATAGGACATAATACATTTTGGTGATGTACCACCCACTTTGATCCGTGAAATTCATCCATCAACTCTTCCCCATAATCATAGGCATAACTACATAAACCAAAAAATAGATGATATCATTCTAATATGTAGTCTAATTGGGAAGTGACTCCCTACCCTCATATATTTCTCTCAAGGCCAAATATTCTTGATCCTCATATTGCCTCTCTATGATTCGGATCAAAACTAAAGACTCCATTTAATCAAAAATTTGATTCATCGGGTCTTAACTCTGCTAAATGAAAAAAATGCATCACTTAATGTAATGTCATCATCTTCTAGTTAGAACTGGACTCTTGAACTACCTGATTCAGATTTTTTCAACTTATATATTCAACAACATTGGTCCCCTTATGAAGCATAAATGCTAGATCATTGTTGAATGAATGTATATACTCAACCCATATTAGCTAAATGATATTCAAAAAAAATTTGTAAAATATATACTTTAAGATCTTATGATCAGTATACACATTGAAATTTTTATCCAATATATAATTTCTCCAACACTACAAAGCATAAACCACTATAGAGAACCCAAGGTCATGCATAGGGTAATTCTATTCATGTGGCCTCAATTATCGAGACCCATATTCCAGAACTTGATCTCCATGAATTAGAACTACCCAATTCCAGATTCTATATGTATCAAAAAATACATTATACTTCTCCCATGGTTTGCATATGATCAAATCAATGTGGTGGTCAGATGCTTCCTCAACTCTTGGAAAATAATCTCAAATGCTCCAAACCATTCAAACACAAGTCACTTCTTATTGAATCCATAATTCGGTGCATCCAAGGGGTTAAAATCATAAATGAACCTCTGATAATAAACCACTAATCCAATGAAACAATTGACATTGAATCATTCTTGGGATACTCCCAAGAAAACAAAAGCTTCACCTTTTCTAAGTTCACTAACACACCTTTCATTGAGATGATGTTTCCCTATAAATGTACTTGATCAATATAGAATTGGCACATAGACAGCTGGGAATATACCTAGATCTCTCTCCATGTACTAAGGATGATTTAAATTTATAGGTCATTTTCATCATCATTCTTGGACTACACCAATATTTCATCCACAAAACAACCAAAAACAGATCTAGGTATGGGTGGAATATTTAGCTAATGTAGACCATAAACACTGCTGAAGTATTCATTAAACCAAACAACATCACAAAAAAATTGTCCATACCTAATTCTAAAAGTATTTCAAGGTAATCCAGAAGGTCTAACTCTAAACTTATGATAACCCAGTATCAATTCAATCTTGGAGAAAACACAAGATCCACTCAACTAGTCAAATAGACTACCGATACACAGGATAGAATAATAGTTCTTCATAATCATCCAGTTTAACTTGTGATAATCGACACTCAAGGGTAAACTCCCACCATCCTTCACTACAAACAAGATTAGAGAACCCCATGGATAAATAATCAGACAGATAAACCCATTATCTATAAACTCTTCCAATTGAGTCTTAAACTCTTGAATCTCTACTAGTGATACTCTTTATAAAATAATAGATTTTGGGAAATCCCCTGAATAGATCTCAGCCATAAATTTCACATCTCTCTCAAGTGGAAGACCTGTGAATTCCTCCAGAAACATGTCTTATAACCTATCCACTATGGGTTGAAAAAATTATCTTTACACCAACAATAATATTGAAAAATACTACAAACATATTCCATACATGGACTGCCTAGATATCCCACTCTCTAGGGTGAATATTATTGTAACATTCAGGAGACGTAAAAGTCACTCTCCTACGCTAACAATTTATATGGGCTCAGTATGCCACAAACCATCTCATACACATAATTAGGTTAAATAATTACATATCAATAATGTTATAATACCAAAATAAATGATATTCCCCAACCTTGAGAGAACACCCCTTGAATAAATAAAATTCTCTCAACCATACTCTCAATGGAGTATAGATTATCATATCCCCATTCAAAAAATCTACTTCTTGACTCAACCCATCCATATGTTGTGTAGATATAAAGTAATGAGACACAAAATATTAAATAAGTGGAAAGAAAGTATATAATATACAAGAATAATACCTCCAACTATCGATTTCCCATCCTCATTATCAGCATGTATTGGATGAACATCATGAAAATATCATTCCCCTCTTCACATTTATATAGTCTGATCACCCTGAGCTACAAAACTCTTCTAATATAGGTGAAATTTCCCATAAGTACCATTATTGATGCCTCTACCACCGTAGCTGGTAGGACACTAATTTCCAGATAGATATGGGATTGAAGACCCCCTTCTAACTCTCTAATTTTGCTTAGCTACCTGTTATTGCCCATATTTCATGGGTTCCTACAAAACTTCTGTAGATGTCCCATCCTATTGCAAGATTGGAACTCAATTGGTGGTTGGGGACAATGTCTGTGAAACATTCATGGCCTACCACACTGATGGAAAAGCGCATGGGTAAGATTCTAAGTTACTGACCATTCCACCTAGACAATATTATTTCTAAAGAACTGCCCAGAATTCTCATAATGACTCTCCTACCCTCAAAATATATACCTCATAATTTATTTGTAGAAACCAATGATCCTCCACTAGAATAATCCTTCAAGTTCCCCTTAGATATGTTCGCCTAATTCACCAATTCAGAAAACATTTTCAGCCATAAGATATTAACATGGGACATAATATCATATTTAAGCCCATCCTAGAAATGCCTTAATGTAGCTGTCTCATACCTTTCCAATTCTGGAGAAAATATCTACAAGTCAGTGAAGTGACTAGCATATTTCATCATGGACATACTTATGTGGGTCAACTAATTGAACTCATCCACCTTATCCTACCTAATTGTCTTTAGATAAAAGTTCTCCCAAAACTTCTCTAAATAGTCATTCCATACCATTCAATATATTTTCCCACTATGAGCCTAAACATTCCACAAATGCTTTATTAATAATCATAACATATAGGAAAACAACATGACATTCCTTTCAATAAGAGTCCTTATGTGGTCAATTATTATCTAGATGTACCCAATCTAGAACTCAATTGCCTCAGTTCCTCCCTCTCCGGTGTAATTCAAAGGGTGTTTTAAACTAAACTCCCATTTTAGGTATGAAATACTCTTAAAAAAAATCAAGGTCACTCTCTATAAACCTCATGAAGATGAAAATGTTCTCATGGAACCGATCACTCTCTCCTTAACCCGAAATTATCAATGCCTCTAGTTTCACTACTGGAGGATCATTTCTAGCCAAAAAATCATGTCGTCCTATCCCAAACATCATTATGGAGGCATATATCTAAAATGTAAAAAATACATCATAGGAAACATTTTACAACATTAAAACTTTTAAAAAAAGGGATTCACATAAATCCATATAAATTCATCCCCCTATTTCTTCTAAATGGAAAAAACTGAGGCACTACCACTACCCTTAACCATTCTACATATTGGTCATGGATAACAAGGGTAAAAACGTTCTCATTTTTTGTTTTTTTCATTAGACACCTAATTATTCACTTTTTCGTGAGTTTATATCATTAAATTCTATATTAGATGTCGTTTTAATTTCAATTAAACAATTAATGGAAAAATCATCAATTTTATCAACTTACCCAAAACCTTCTTTTCTGTGCATGCCTAAAAATGATGCCTATCACAACAATTCCAAAGTGCATATAATGATTCATGCATACTCTACTCTAAGTTCATACTAGGGAAAAAATAAAATCATAAAAAATATTTGATGGAATAATCACATCTCACAATAATTTCATCGGCCGAGGCTAAATAACATCAAATCATAATAGATGAAAATAAAAACAATAATCCTGC
This sequence comes from Viscum album, assembly GCA_963277665.1. Taxonomy (NCBI): domain Eukaryota; kingdom Viridiplantae; phylum Streptophyta; class Magnoliopsida; order Santalales; family Viscaceae; genus Viscum; species Viscum album. The sequence goes on from OY728137.1 coordinate 247,532,380, forward strand.
CAAGGGTACTTATGTTTCCTACCATACTTGGGTCATCTACTATCATGCATGAGTTGATGTAAAAGGCCAAACACATAATAATATCTTATATAACATTACAAAATATTACAATAAAATAAAATAAATCTTTGTTGATACCACTTTGTAACATCCTGACCAGTGTGCCACAGAACAATTACTAGAGCCACTCAATCATGTGATCTCAGGCATGCCTCCTTGTACACCAATGCCTACTGATGAGTAGAAATGGTTAAATATATCAATATGGGAATAAGATAAACTCTTCATGAATTCATAACAAAAAAATTACAATGTAATAACCCATAGTCAGTAACCAAAAACCATAATATTAAAATAATCAAAACAACTAGTATCACCTGATGTACCAAAACTAAAACAATATCCATAAATAAAAACAAGAATGTACTGAAAAATATAATTCACATGTAAAAATATAATCCCAAAATAAATACATTGAAAATCCCCTTAGGTGGGTCTTTAAAAAAATTTAGGTTCCCTCATCTATGCCCTATCCTAAACTAGCCATCTAGCTTTGGTCCATTGCCCCTACCATGTCATATAGACATGAAGTCTATTGATGTACCGATTAGTCATCCTGAGTAGGGGGTGAGTAAAATTCAGTACGCCTCCATCATGTATAAAAGAATATCCAGTCAATTACAATGTATGCATCTATGAAAATAATTAAGTATAATGTATAAATTAAATAGTTTTCTCACTTCATTATCCTTTTGATTAACCACATAAATTCCATGGGTTAATAATGAAACCCAATCCATCAATACTTATTATGGTCCATTCCATAGTTTGAACTATCCCCAATGGATGTAATATATCAATATACCATGGTTATCACTTATAATTATATTTCATTTCATATCAAGATCAATTGGAACCATAGTCAAGTGCTAATCTCATGGGCATTGAACATCATGTCTAGCACCCCGTGGGTATTTGGTTCCCCTTTCCCTGTCCCACACCTCAATATAACATAGGTATTTGGATCTTTAGTTCATGTCCCACACTATCTATCTAATATGGGTATTCGGAGACTTTGTCCCTATCCCACACACAATTTCACATTGGTATTTTGTGTCTTAGTCCCTGTCCCATACATCACTTATCATATATGGGTATTTGGAGACTCAATCCATCTCCCACACCTCAATGCCTCATTTATCACAAATATCACATTAAACAAGGTTAATCATCATTAAACCTCTCATTGACATTTCACATCATGTAATATCATTTCAATTATTAAAACAAATCATGATCCATCACATTAATTCACATAGAATAATAAAAAAACCACTATTAAACTATTTATGAAACATTAATCAAATAATTCATCAACCCTTCAAGGTTTTGTTAAACATTCCTATATTCCCATTAAATAACCATTTAAAATTTAAATTAATCAATAAATTTTCCAATCCAATCAATTGACCAATTAGAAAATACCATTAATGGACCAAGTATACAATCCAATTAATTGACCAATTTCTCATTAGCTCATTAATCAATAAATTTAATGTCTCATTATTCACAAAATGCATGATCCCAATTAACATGTTAATTTTCCCTATTTTAACTCATTTAGTAATCACAAAGAGAATAAAATAATCAATTACATTATTTCATTAATGAATTAATCAATTAATTTATTCAATTCATGATTCAATTTCTATATGTTCTAATTTAAATTTCACACCACATACATTAGTGAGATATGTGATCTTCACATCTTCGATGTAGAAAGAATCCTTGAAACTATCTTGAAATTCAACAAAAATTCTCATCTCTTCTATTTTCTTCCTTGACCAACTTTTCATCTTCTTGCAAGATTTTTTTGAGCCTCATAGCTGATGAGAAAAGATTTGAAATCTGACACGAGACTAACACATTTAACCATCACCAAGAAAACAGAATCTGATTTTTGATTTAATGAATGTTGAAGAATCTGGCATCTTGTGTCTATACTTGGAAATAAGGTAATAGTTCCAACAATCTTTTTCAAAGACTGAACAACAAAGTCATGTCTGAGTGAGGATGATTCTGAATCTGAGAATTTGGTTGGTGAGGATTCTTTTTCTATTTCAATAGCCTTCCTCTTCGATGAAGCACCAACTTCTTTCTTCTTTACCACAGTTTTTCTAGGTGTATCCACAACCACTTATTTTCCCTTATCACCCTTCCTAATGATTTCTTATTGATTAGGAGATTCATATTCACTATATGTTAGCTGAACAATTTTATCTTCATCAACTTCTTCCTTCTCTCCTCCTTTCTCAACATCCTCTGGGTGAATGAAATCATGATTGCTACATTCATTTTCAGACAACTTATTCACTTCTTCCTCACCCTTATCTTCTTTTTTTTGGGTAGAAAGTTTTGATGATTTAGCTTCAGAAGTTCAGGTTGAGAGTTTCTTAGACGGACATTTCTTCTCATGGAAATCTTCTACTTGATTTATAATATCTTCTGTATCACCACTCCCTTATACTTCTTCTTCCACTTCTTCTTCTTGCACTGTTTCTTCCTATTGATGTTGTTCCAGAATCACTAGATTCTTTCCCAGAGTCTCTGGTAATGGTTCTACTAGAAAATATTTGGGTACCAGAATTTGTTCAGAGACTATTTCATATGCCTTAAGAAGGGATTGGACTATTTCATCCTCAGACATCTTCTTCTTTTGATTTTTCTCTTTTTGTTTCTTCTCATGATCTTCAGTAGTCTTTTCCTTCAAGTATTTTGCCTCAGTAGGATCCAAACCAAAACTAGTCCCCCCTAATTTCTTGTTCTTCTTGTCCACTCTCCATTTAGCAACCAATTCATTAGTATACATCTTTTGTTTCTTGGGTTTTGGGGGTGTAGATTGAGTTTCCTTCTCCACGTGTTTTTTTTTCTTTTCCTTGTGATTTATTCACCTTCCTCTTCCTTCCACCCTTTTTAGATGTTTCATCCACCTCCTGTTTCTTTTAAATAGCATCATCTTCTACTTCCAATAAATCATGAAATTCTTTGGATTGACTATTAAATCCAATCTTCATCCTCCTTAGATTATCATCACTCAAAAGCATCACCTTACAATTTCTTGGCTAAAAACTGCAAGGAATCTTGAAATACTAAAGACAAAGAACAATGATCTTTTAAAAATTGGATAGATACATGATTATCTAAGACTTTATATTTCCATTCTTTAAATTCTCAATTATAACCAAGATATGCTTAACTGTGTTTAACTTTCTTAGGTTCACCATGAAATTTAGAATATAAACATCACTTTTATTCAGGGTATCCTTGTCCCCTTTTCTCAGAATGAGGAAACCTTGAACCCATAGCTGAAGAATCCAAATATTTTTATAGAGATAAATAATTTTCGGAGTGTTCACTTCCTTCAAGCTAAGACAGTCTATAGCCTTTTCCTTGTCAAAAGATCCTATTGCATCAGGAATCTTGTGAGAGAAAAAATCTGCTTCTCCCTCATAAATAATTCCTATCAGATTTTTTCCATGTTATAAGAAAGAGATTATTTTTTCCGTATCTCTTAAAAGAAAATTTATCTCTTCCTCCTTCATTGAAAAAACTAACTCTCTCGTAGAATTCAACCAGAAATTCTAGATACACTGGATCCTGTGCTCTTGGTTTTGATATACATGCATGATGTGCGTCCTTGTCGCGAGAACGATCAAGCTTACATTTATAAAGACCCAAGATATAGCACAGTGGCTGACCTCGGGGTCGCTCTCAAGGAAGCAGTGTCGAGAGCCCTAGTGGTTTGTTCCGAAAATATTTTTGTATTTTTCTTTACTTTGAAAACATAAAAACACACTACTAAGGAATCACTAATCAGTGCTGAAGAGCACAGTGGATGTGGAATAGTGATGAACAGATGAGAAACAGAGATGGAGAAGTGAAAAAACAAGGAGACATAGGACAAAAACAAGAAAATAAAACAGACTCAGACACAACACAAGACACAGAACGAACAAAGAAAAGGACACCAAGACACAGAAGACAAAAGTTAGTGAGAACAAGGCCAGACCCAGGTTAATCCACCCCCTACTCACCTTCCTAGATCAACACGAACAATTCTCAAATTCGCACAGTGCATGATCCATGCCTCGGATCATGCACCTGTCTCGCCTAGAAATTAAACACTCAAACATAGAATTTCTTCCATGTTCAATCATTCCTCCAATCTGTAAGGCGATTCACCCAGAAAAGTCATTCTGGAATGAATTTCTCACAATCCATAATGATTCCACTATGATCATCACATTGCACAACCGATCTTGATTCTCAGTTTGAGAAGTCAAGACAGGAAGGGGAGAATAAATAAAACAAGAAAGTAGAAAATCGTTCTACGAAAGATCTTGCTCTCGCTAACTCTAACTCGCAGACTCAATTTACCAAGGCGAATAAAAAGAAAGTGATCGCATTAGTGTGTGAATCTCCAGATTGTGGTGGGTTTCATAAACTGGATCCTGCCGCACAAATTAGATCTCCATTTCTGGAGATTCGAGATCACAGCGCAAAACGAGAAAGAAGAAACGACACACACAATTAAACATTAATAACATCAAAATTCAATTAAATAAACAGAACACAAGTATTTACAGACGTAATTGAAAACACCAGAAATAGAGCAGCGGAGGAGAGGTGGAGAATGTAGGATCTGGTCCCGTCTCTAGGTCGAAGATGATCCCTGTCCGTGAGAAGTGGATGATATGGGTGGTGAATCGGGAATGGAGTGTCCTCCTCCCACCGTGGAATGGTGCCCTCCCCTGGGTACTCTGGTCCTCGCCCTGGCTCCTCCGGGCTCGAGAGGGAGATGATAGTCCTCCTCTTTTGAGATCAACAAAAAAAGAAACTAAAACTAACGGGCAGCAGATATCCACGTGGCGCAGTTTCATGTGCATGTCACCAGCTCTTGAGTGAACTCCCTGTGAGTGTATCCAATTCCCCTGCAACTAACTCGAAAATCTTTTGCGCCTCTCCCACAAACAATTTATTTTAATCCCCGCAATTACGAGTGACTTCCCCCTGCACGAAGCACAGAAACACCAAAACAAGTAAAACAAATAAAATGAAAATAAAAAAATAAAAAATTATATATTAATATTATTACTTAGATTAGTTGATAAAAATACTTATTAATATATATATATATATATATATATATATAATAACTAATATTATTATTCCTAATATATGTAAATATAATTATTACCTTTATTAATAACATATATTATTATAACGTATTAATATTATATATAAGCTTTTACACTTTTATTAATATACCTCTAATTATTGTAGTATTGTATATTATATAATAAATAATATATATATGATATTATATTATATAATAAAATAAAAACTAAAAAATAAAAGATACAATTGAAGAAGGGGGGAGGAGGGTTCGTGCAGATGAAAGGGGAAGTGGCGGCTTCGTCTTAGAGAGGCAGGGGATGGGGTCGGACCGCTGCGGATGGTGCTGGTGGAGATGAAGTTTGAGGAAGAGAGGGCCGACGACGAGGTTAGGGGATTCAGTGGGTTCGCTGGCGTCTGCTGGTGTGGGCTTTAAGTGTTTGGCTGGTGAAGTGAAGCGCGGCGCAGGGAGTTCTAGCAGGGGCTGACGGTGCGGCAAGGAGACAGTGGCGGCGGCTCAGCTTGAGAAGAATGGAGTGTGGCGGAGATGGAAGCAGGGCTAGGGGGGTTCGGATGGTCTGGACAGGGCTTCGGGTGATGTAGGTTCAGGCCGCGGCAAGGGGTGGTGCGGTGAGTTAAGCCAACGCAGGGGATCAGCTGGCAGGAGGAAGCGGCTAGGGATTTCATGATTTGCGGTCCATGGCATGGTGATGGAGGTGAAGGTAGGTCACCTGCGGCTTCGTCTCAAGAAAATAGAAGTGGTTAATCTGGGTTTCGGTTAGGGTTTGAGGATTTCAAATCTGGTATTTGGATTGGGTAATTCGATTCGTGTTTTTTTTATGCTTGCTGCTGCTGTGAAATTGCTCTCTGTTGAGAGTGAATTTGGTTGCTGCTGTTGAGATCTGTGATGCCGTTGGTTTGCTGCGTGGATGGCTGGTGTGAGCAGAGGTTCGTGCAGCGAAGGGGTATTGGTGAGGTTGTGTATCGGTAGCTGGAAATGGGGATGAGTGGTAACGGTGAGGAATAGAGGTAATGGTGAGGTAAGGAAATGGTATCGGTGAGAATTTGCGGAAACGGCTACAACGGTGAGGAAGGGAAGGTAGAGCAGTAACGGTGAGGTTTTAAAGGAAATATGTAACGGTGAGGATGGATGGAAAATCTACCGGTGTAGAAAAAATAAGGCAACAGTGAGGTATACAAGTGGAGGTGTAACGGTAGGCTGGAATGAGGTGTATCGGTAGCTTGGTCAAAGGGGGAGTGGTATCGGTAAGGTAATATAATGGTAACAGTGAGGTTGAGTATAACGGTGGACTTAGCCTGGCGGTGAGAAAAAATGGAAACGGTGAGGTGTGGACCGGTAGGGATTTGCGGGGCTAATAGTGAGGAGTAGAGGTGATGATGTGCAGGTTGGGTAATGGTGAGGTCACCGCTACCGGTGAGGTTTTTGTGTATCGGTAGCAAGGGGTGTAGCGGTGAGGGATGTGTATTGGTAGCAAGGTCACTGCTACGGGTCGGACCGTGCGATTGCAACACCTGCGACAAAACAAAACAAATAAAATTAAATTAATAAAATAAATAAATAAAAAATCAATCAATCAATTAATAAATTAAATTAAATAGAATAAATTTAAAAAAAACACACAAAGTTAAATAAAATTAATGGAACTTTATTTAAACAATTGAATTAATTTGCGTTAAAAATTTATAAACATACAAAATAAAAAAACAAATTAAAATATTTATAATTACTTGTTTAAATTAATTAACCAATTAATTAAAGAACTAATTAAATTGAAGAATAAAAAATATTAAACGAATAAAATTAAATTGTTAAAACTAATTAAATTATTAAAAGATTAAAAACCAAAAACAGTTATTTATTCATGATTTAAAGAATAAAGCATTAATTAATTTAATACATGAGTTAGTAAACTAACTAGAATGAAAATAAAAGAATAAATAAATAAATGCCTAATTCGCACGACTAAGTTAATTTTAGAATTATTTAAAATGACACTAAAGCACATTAAAACACATGTTTTAAACAAAAATTGATTATTTTACATAGCCAAGTGCAAAAACACAACAATTATCAATTATTTAATAAAAAAAACATTTTAATATAAAAAAGTCAATAAAATATACACAAAAGATGTGGCAAAGAGTGAAAAAACACGGCCACATCAAACTCCCCACACTTAAAGCCTTGTTTGTCCTCAAACAAGTACATGCCTTTGACTTTAAAATAGTAATATGATTTGTGAATTTCAACTCAAAAAGTGCATGATTGAACTTAAAAATCCAGATGGATAGGACCAAACAATGAGTCAGGTTTTTCAAAGGTGTTCAAAAATTTTGTCCTGTCTAGCATCAAAATCCCACTGGAAGTAAATAGAATCAAAAATTCATACACTATCAATTATGTCATGCCTCCTATGTGTTTTCATTAACTATCCTACTTCACCATCCAATTCAAGTACTGATTCAAGGAGTGATGACAGGTTAGAAGAAGTGGAACTCAAAAACTTAGCCAAGGGCACCTTCTATTCTCACCTTCCCCGAGGTTCCAAGAATTAAAATCCATTAAATTAATCACTTTATTGATTCAACCCAATTGAAAATTAACTATGTCAATTGCTCCCTTCTTTATCTGGGTTCAAAATTCCCCTCACCTTAATGGGTTCATTTTTTACAAGGGCACTTTATTTTACTTTTTCCCAGCCATATTCCATGTGCAGAGCACTGTGCATAGCACTTATTGAGATTGAAATTGGCTTTATTTATTCACAGAAACGCACCTGATGCACCTTGTCTCAGATACTCACCGTGGGATCCCATTTTCCCATTTTACTCCAGTTACAAATGACTTAATTAATAATCATTTGTATTGACTTCCTAAAGTGATTGAATGTTATATTATAAAAATTTGATTCCCCTGGGTTCCAGTAAGAACAAAAAGTTACCCTAATCCATGATCGTTACTCCACAGAACCTATCATTTCATACTCTCATCCTCAGTTCCTAAACAGAAAGGTTCATAGAGACAGTGAACAATTGCACTCAGCAATCATTCATGATTAACAGTTTCTGACTAAGTGCCACTCTCAACATCCAGCAAACACTTATCCACTAAACAAGAAATAATTAAAGTACCAGTGAACATCCAATGACCATCATGTGATGAAAGAATTTGAAAAAAAATTGAAGGAATTTTGAACCATTTTTTTCAAAAAAAATTGACCATTTTTTAAACAACCACAAACTCAAGTTCAAGAAGGGTGAATTAGACATTTCACTAGAATGACCCCTCTCCCCCACAATTAAAACCCAACATTGTCCCCAATGTTGAATATCAAGGTGCGAGATAGTTAAAGTTCAAAACAGATGGACATTTCAGCTTAAAAAGGGATATGGAGGGGTAGAAATGAAGTTCAAAAATTTTCCTTGCCACACAAAAATTGAAAGAAAATAAAAACAAAAACAAAATAAAACAGAAGACCCCAACCCCACCAACCATCACTAACAATAAGTATAGTTCTATTCCTAATCTGTTCATGGTTTAAATCAATGTGATCAGACAAAAGATTTTATCAATTTACTTCAAATGGTAGCAAGATTAGGAATAATGTGGAGCAGCAGCTTAATGAAATTGAAAGTAATGGGTGCAAGCAGGCTCTACAAATCAGCTTAAAATAATTTTTTAACAAATTAGATATTATCATACTAACAACCAAACATAAAACACAGTCGAAGAGTTTCAGAAATCAGTGAGAAGACCCCCACACTTAGTTCACAGCAACACACAATAAAAATTTGAAGAGTGAAACAACTTGTAGACTTAAAATATTACTTCCCTGAATGTGAAGCTTCTTAATTTTTTTATGCCTCCCTTTAATTTCCATGTGCATGAACTCTAGATGCTCCAGTTTGGCACCTACATGATGAAACAAGTTGAAATTAGTGTTCAAGATTTTAAAGCTCAAATAAAAAGCAACCGCAGAGTATGAGTTAGGGAGGTTTATCCATTAATCCAGTGAGATGGCCCTCTGAGACTTGAATGATAGCCACGTGAAATCTACTGCCTGTTTATTTTCCTAAGAAAATAACACTCAAATTAAAAACAACATGCAAAAATAAACTAAAGCAAGAAATGAAAAGGGATAATCCTAGGATAACCCCCCAGGGGGTGCTGTAGTTTGACTGTCCACAGCTGGACAGTCCTCATATCAACCCCAGTTAGATGTGGGATTAAGCTTCTTGCTCAAGAACCACCAGGTGTGATTCCTTCCAACTTCAGTCACTTGCCATCTTCGGAGTACCCCAACTGCAGCTGCAACCACATTCCCCTCCTGGGCAACGAAGTGCCTCATGTTGAGTGATGGAGGGGAATACAGAATGTAGGGGTAGTTTCCTACTTCTTCTACTTGAGGTTGGGTGTGCACAAGTTGTAGAAATGAATATATTGGATGTGACTTATCCTCTGGTTCAGTCCAAAAAACAAATTCTTCTGTAACAATAAAAGATGTGTCATCATCCACTTCTGTACTAGTGCACAGCTCCAAAAAATCCTCTTCAAAAGTAACTTCCAACATGGAAGTGTCTTTCAGAAAGGGAAGTTCCATTAACTCTTCAACAGAAGCAACCACATCTTCCCCACTCTCCAGGAGATCACAAAAATGAGATGCATCTTCAATACCTTCATAGGGAGCAACACAATTAAAATCAGCTTCGATGTAATGCAGGTTGAATAAAAATACATCTTCTTCTATAAAATTGTCAACTCCCTTTATCAATGCTACTTGTTCCTCCTCGTGATGGAATAATGATCCTGGGAGAGGGTCCGGGGCAAGAGCGAGGTAGTCAACCTCCTCCTTCCTCTCCTCAAAACACACCACCTCACTTGCTGAGTCTTCTAAGGAGAACGATATAATGTCATGTGTTGGCTCCACCTGTTGAAGCATTGAAAAATCATTAGAATAGTTATAGCAAGAAAAATCATTAGAATAGAAATCAGGGAAAGAATGATCATCCAAGAAATGCCCAGCATCATATATCATTGACAGTTCTGCCTCCTTCCAACCCTTGAGAAAATCCTCGGAAGTTGGTTCTGTAATTTCCAGCTTTGACTTTAGGGGAAAATCCATATCAAAGTTGGGAAAATACAACTTTTTCCTTCTTTTGTTTCTTTTCTCTTTCCTTCTCAACTGTTTTCCAGAATCTTGGGCTTCAATGGGAGGTGGTGGTACTGCACTGTCGTCCTGGTATCCCTTGACCTTATCCATGGATAGTTGCATCAATTGCATGATCTCGTGAGAATAAATTGTCTCTTCATCAGTAAGCTCTCGATGTTGTCTTTCATGCATCCAACTTTGAAACTTAGCAACAGTCTCCTCAAGCTCTTGAACCGGGTCAAACAGTGACATGATATCAGATTCGTTAGAGTTCATCACTGTGTGTGTGTGTGTTTCTTTTTTAGTTTTTTTTTAGTTTTTTTTGTTTTAAAATAAAATAAAAATTGGAAAACCCACTGAGACACTCGTTGATTCCCCAGCAACGACGCCAAAATTTGACCTGCGTCCTTGTCGCGAGGATGGTCAAGCTTACATTTATAAAGACCCAAGATATAGCACAGTGGATGACCTCGGGGTCGCTCTCAAGGAAGAAGTGTCGAGAGACCTAGTGGTTTGTTCTGAAAATATTTTTGTATTTTTCTTTACTTTGAAAACATAAAAACACACTACTAAGGAATCACTAATCAGTGCTGAAGAGCACAGTGGATGTGGAACAGTGATGAAAAGATGAGAAACAGATATGGAGAAGTGCAAAAACAAGGAGGCACGGGACAAAAACAAGAAAAGAAAACAGACTCAGACACAACACAAGACACAAAACAAACAAAGAAAATGACACCAAGACACAGAAGACAAAAGTTAGTGAGAACAAGGCCGGGCCCAGGTTAATCCACCCCCTACTCACCTTCCTAGATCAACACGAACAATTATCAAATTCGCACAGTGCATGATCGATGCCTCGGATCACACACCAGTCTCACCTAGAAATTAAACACTCAAACATAGAATTTCTTCCATGCTCAAGCATTCCTCCAATCTGCAAGGCGATTCACCCAGAAAAGTCATTCTGGAATGAATTTCTCACAATCCAGAATGATTCCACTAAGATCGTCACATTTCATAACCAATCTTGATTCTCATTTCGAGAAATCAAGATAGGAAGTGGAGAAGAAATAAAACAAGAAAGTAGCAAATCGTTCTACAAAAGATCTTGCTCTCGCTAACTCTAACTCGCAGACGCAATTTACCAAGGCAAATAAAAAGAAAGTGATCGCATTAGTGTGTGGATCTCCAGATTGTGGTGGGTTTCAGAAACTGGATCCTGCCTCCAAAATTTGACGTGCATCCTTGTCGCGAGGATGGTCAAGCTTACATTTATAAAGACCCAAGATATAGCACAGTGGCTGACCTTGGGGTCGCTCTCAAGGAAGCAGTATCGAGAGCCCTAGTGGTTTGTTCCGAAAATATTTTTGTATTTTTCTTTACTTTGAAAACATAAAAACACACTACTAAGGAATCACTAATCAGTGCTGAAGAGCACAGTGGATGTGCAACAGTGATGAACAGATGAGAAACAGAGATGGAGAAGTGCAAAAACAAGGAGACACAGGACAAAAACAAGAAAAGAAAACAGACTCAGACACAACACAAGACACAGAACGAACAAAGAAAAGGACACCAAGACACAGAAGACAAAAGTTAGTGAGAACAATGCCAGACCCAGGTTAATCCACCCCCATACTCACCTTCCTAGATCAACATGAACAATTCTCAAATTCGCACAGTGCATGATCGATGCCTCGGATCACGCACCAGTCTCACCTAGAAATTAAACACTCAAACATATAATTTCTTCCATTCTCAAGCATTCCTCCAATATTCAAGGCGATTCACCTAGAAAAGTCATTCTGGGATGAATTTCTCACAATCCAGAATGATTCTACTAATATCATCACATTGCACAACCGATCTTGATTCTCAGTTCGAGAAATCAAGACAGGAAGGGGAGAATAAATAAAACAAGAAAGTATCAAATCGTTCTACGAAAGATCTTGCTCTCGATAACTCTAACTCGCAGACGCAATTTACCAAGGTGAATAAAAATAAAGTGATCGCATTAGTGTGCGGATCTCCATATTGTGGTGGGTTTCATAAACTGGATCCTGTCGCGCAAATTAGATCTCTATTTCTGGAGATTCGAGATCACAGTGCAAAACGAGAAAGAAGAAATGACACACAAAATTAAACATTACTAACATCACAATTAAATAAAATAAACATAACACAAGTATTTACAGATGCAATTGAAAACACCAGAAACAGATCAGTGGAGGAGAGGCGGAGAATGGACGAGCAGGTCCCGTCTCCAGGTCGAAGATGATCCCTGTCCGTGAGAAGTGGATGATATGGGTGGTGAATCGGGAATGGAGTGTCCTCCTCCCGCCGTAGAATGGTGCCCTCCCCCAGGTACTCTAGTCCTCGCCCTGGATCCTCCTGGCTCGAGAGGGAGATGATAGTCTTCCTCTTTTGAGATCAACAAAAAAAGAAACTAAAACTGACAGGCAGCAGATATCCACGTGGCGTAGGTTCATGTGCATGTCACCACCTCTTGAGTGAACTCCCTGTGAGTGTATCCAATTCCCCTGCAACTAACTCGAAAATCTTTCGCTCCTCTCCCACGAACAATTTATTTTAATCCCCACAAGTACGAGTGACTTCCCCCTGCACGAAGCACAGAAACACCAAAACAAGTAAAACAAATAAAATGAAACTAAATAAATAAAAAACTATATATTAATATTATTACATAGATTAGTTGATAAAAATACTTATTAATATATATATATATATAATACCTAATATTATTATTACTAATATATGTAAATATAATTATTACATTTATTAATAACATATATTATTATAACGTATTAATATTATATATATAAGCTTTTACACTTTTATTAATATACCTCTAATTATTTTAGTATTTTATATTATATAATACATAATATATATATGATATTATATGATATAATAAAATAAAAACTAAAAAATAAAAGAGACAATTAAAGAAGGGGGGAGGAGGGTTCGTGCGGATGAAAGGGGAAGCGGCAGCTTCGTCTTAGAGAGGCAGGGGATGGGGTCGGACCGCTGTGGATGGTGCTAGTGGAGATGAAGGCCAAGGAAGAGAGGGCCTACGACGAGGTCAGGGGATTCGGTGGGTTCGCTGGCGTCTGCTGGTGTGGGATTCAAGTGTTTGGCTGGCGAAGTGAAGCGCGGCGCAGGGAGTTCTTGCAGGGGCCGACGGTGCGGCAAGGAGACAGCGGCAGCGGCTCAGCTTGAGAAGAATGGAGCGCGGCGGAGATGGAAGCAGGGCCAGGGGGTTCAGATGGTCTGGACGGGACTTCGGGTGATGCAGGTTCAGGCCGCAACAAGGGGTGGTGTCGTGAGTTGAGCCAACGTAGGGGATCGGCTGGCAGGAGGAAGCGGCTAGGGATTTCATGATTTGCGGTCTGCGGCGTGGTGATGGAGGCGAAGGGAGGTCACCTGCGGCTTCGTCTCAAGAAAATAGAAGTGGTTAATCTGGGTTTCGGTTAGGGTTTGAGGATTTCAAATATGTTATTTGGATTGGTTAATTCGATTCGTGTTTTTTTTATGCTTACTGCTGCTGTGAAATTTCTCTTTGTTGAGAGTGAATTTGGTTGCTGCTGTTGAGTTATGTGATGCCATTGGTTTTCTGTGTGGATGTCTGGTGTGAGTAGAGGTTCGTGCAGCGAAGGGGTATCGGTGAGGTTGTGTATCGGTAGCAGGAAATGGGGATGAGTGGTAACAATGAGGAATAGAGGTAATGGTGAGGTAAGGAAATGTTATCGGTGAGAATTTGCGGAAACGGCTGCAACGGTGAGGAAGGGAAGGTCGAGCAGTAATTATGAGGTTTTAAAGGAAAGATGTAACGGTGAGGATGGATGGAAAATCTACCGGTGTGGAAAAAATAAGGTAACAGTGAGGTATAAAAGTGGAGGCGTAACGGTAGGCTGGAATGAGGTGTATCGGTAGCTTGGTCAAAGTGGGAGTGGTATCGGTAAGGTAATATAATGGTAACAGTGAGGTTGAGTATAACGGTGGACTTAGCCTGGTGGTGAGAAAAAATGGAAACGGTGAGGTGTGGACCAGTAGGGATTTGCGGGGCTAACAGTGAGGAGTAGCGGTGAGGATGTGCAGGTTGGGTAATGGTGAGGTCACCGCTACCGGTGAGGTTTTTGTGTATCGGTAGCAAGGGGTGTAGCGGTGAGGGATGTGTATCGGTAGCAAGGTCACCGCTATGTGTCAGACCGTGCGACTGCAACACCTGCGACAAAACAAAACAAATAAAATTAAATTAATAAAATAAATAAATAAAAAATAAATCAATCAATTAATAAATTAAATTAAATAGAATAAATTTAAAAAAAACACAAAGTTAAATAAAATTAATAGAACTTTATTTAAACAATTGAATTAATTTGGGTTAAAAATTTATAAACATACATAATAAAAAAACAAATTAAAATATTTATAATTACTTGTTTAAATTAATTAACCAATTAATTAAAGAACTAATTAAATTGAAGAATAAAAAATATTAAACAAATAAAATTAAATTGTTAAAACTAATTAAATTATTAAAAGACTAAAAACCAAAAATAGTTATTTATTCATAATTTAAAGAATAAAGAGTTAATTAATTTAATATATGAGTTAGTAAACTAACTAGAATGAAAATAAAAGAATAAATAAATAAGTACCTAATTCGCACGACTAAGTTAATTTTAGAATTATTTAAAATGACACTAAAGCACATTAAAAAACATGTTTTAAACAAAAATTTATTATTTTACACAGCCAAGTGCAAAAACGCAACAATTATCAATTATTTAATATAAAAACATTTTAATATAAAAAAGTCAATAAAATATACACAAAATATGTGGAAAAGAGTGCAAAAACACTGCCACATCATTACACCTCCCCAACAATTCATCTTGATATTCTTAGAAAAAATGGAATCATATTTGGAATAAAACTTTGGATTGACTAACCCTTCTCGGTAGATCTTCCACTTAGAGATTTCCTTAACAGTTGACATTTCTTTCCAAGAAGAGGATTCAGCAAACATTCAGAAGTTAGGAAACCTTAAATATATGTAATGGATTTAAAAACAAAGGTAGATCTTTAGCACGTGAAGGCTTGGATATCGATGTGGGACAAGCATTGAGTGTCCTTTTTATAGGTAGTTGAAGTGATTTTTCAGCTTCCCTGATTGATCCAATGGTTGAAGACTTTCTTGAGAAGATATGACGGTTGAGATGATAGCCGAAGAAGGATTTTAATAGGTTCCGATCTTTTGAGGTTTTAAAAAAATCCAGATTTAAGGAAAAGTGAATCTGAAAAGTTTGAAAACAAAATGAGAATTCTAATAAGCAAAAGATGATTACCAAAATTTAGGAAAGGAAGATTACATTTCGGATTGCCCGAAATATTATTCATGATGAAGAAAATTTTTCTTGAATAACTTTAGATTCTGAAATTTGGATTACAAAAAACTTTTGGGCTACGAAAATTTTGACTACAAAAATTTTGACTATCAAAATTTTGACTACGAAAATTTTAACGATGAAAATTTTGACTACAAACAAATGCACTCCTCCTATGAAAAGGATTTTGTTACTATAAGGAGATAGGTTTCAACAAGAAGTTAATAAGAAAGATTACCTTACGGTTATCATTCCTAACTTATGTTTAATTAATTCAAATCTATCAAATTGTAAAGATTTTTTGAAAATATCAGCAATTTGATCTTCCATTATGATAAATTAAAGAATGATATCTCCATTTTGTGTGTGATCCCTAAGAAAGTGATGCCCAATATCTATGTGTTTTGCACGAGAGTGATGTGTGTGGTTTTTACTTGAGGTAATGGAACTAGTATTATCACACAATATTTGGGTTTTGGTAAAACTCATACCATAGTCTGCGAGTGTGTGTTGAATCCACAACACTTGAGCACAACAACTTACAGCTGCTACATATTCAGCTTCAGTAGTGGAAAGTGATACTGAGTGTTTCTTTTTGAATGACCAATAAACTAATTAATCTCCTAAGAAATGACAAGTTCCAGATTTACTTTTCATATCCATTCTACACCCACCAAATTCATAATCTGAAAAACTTTTTAAAACAAAATCATTTCTAGAAGTATAAAAGAGTCCTAAATCCATGGTACCCTTTAAGTAGCGAAAAATCATTTTCACTACCATTAAATGAGATTCCTCAGGATTAGATTGATATATTTCACATAAGCATACTAAAAACATTAAGTCTGTATGACTAGCTGTCAAGTAAAGTAGACTTCCTATCATACCTCTAAAGGATATTTGATCTACTGTTTTCCCAGCTTCATCAAGATCAAGTGAATTTGAGGTACCAATGGGAGTACTTATACTCTTGGTTTTTTCATATACATACTTTTTAAGAAGATATGTAATATACTTATGTTGAGATATATATATTCCTTCTGGTTTTTGAGAAATTTAAAAACCAATTAAAAATGTTAACTCACCCATCATACTCATTTCAAACCCATATTTCATTAGATCCGCAAAGGAATTAGTTAAAGATTTCCGAGTTGAAACAAATATAATGTCATCAAAATAAATTTGAACAATCAAAACATTGTTCTTATCTTTATTTATAAAAAGTTTTGGATCATCATTTCCCTTAACATAATTGTTTTTGAATCAAAAACTCCATAATTCTATCATACTAGGCTCTAGTAGCTAGCTTAAGTCTATACAAAGCTTTGGTAAGTTTGAAAACATGTTCAAGATGTTTTTTATATTCAAAACCAGGAGGTTGTTCAACAAAATATTCCTCTTGAACATAACCATTAAGGAAAGCACATTTTACATCCATTTGAAAATGTTTAAAGTTGAAGAATGCTGCAAAGGCAATTAGAATACGAATAAATTCAAGTCTAGCTACTAGAACAAAGGTTTCTTCATATTCTATTCCTTCTTGTTGATTATAGCCTTTAGCAACTAATCTAAATTTATTTCTTACTATGATTCCATTTTTATCACACTTATTTCTGAAGACCCATTTTACTCTAATAACAAAATTTTCATTACGTCTTTCAACCAAGGTCCAAACTTTATTCCTTTTGAATTCATTTAGCTCATTTTTCATAGCTTTTATCCAATCATCATCCCCTAAATATTCATCAATGCTTTTTGGTTCTAATTGGGAAAGTAATGCTAGATGTTCTACTTCATTTATTAAGGAACTTCAAGTCCTTACAGGTTGATTTACATCACCAATGATACTATCACTGGGATGATTCTTAAGAAACAACTGATTTGGGTTTTGTAAAACCTGATCATTAATATAGGGTAGGAAATCTTCTGGGGTAAATGATTTAGAAACATTTTCATGAACATTTTCCTTATCAGAAGGATATTCTATCAGGGTTTGATAATTAGTTTTTGAAAACACATCAGAAGATGTAGGTTGATGTTGTTTAAAAATAAAGGGATTGGTTTAATCAAATTTAACATGTACTATTACTTCAACTATACGATTATTTTTGTTGAAAACTCTATAAGACTTAGAAATTGTGGAGTAGCCTAAGAAAATTCCTTCATCAGATTTTGGTGCGAATTTTTGTAGATTATCTTTAGTTTTCAGAATGAATACCTTGTAACTGAAACCTTGAAGTAGGAAGGTCTAGGTTTTCTACCATTTCATAACTCATAAAGAGTTTTATTAAGAAAGTTTCTAATAAAAACATGATTTATATTATAACAAGCATTACTTACAGCTTCAGCCCAAAAATGTTTGGCTACCGAATATTCACTCAACATGGTTCATGTTATCTCTTGAAGAATTCTATTTCTTCTTTCAAAAACCGCATTTTGTTGAGGATTTCTTAGTATTGAGAAGTTATGAGTAATGCCTTTTCTACTACAAAAGGTTTCAGAATAATAATTTTGAAATTATCCTCAATGATCTCTATGAATAGTTTTCAAAGGAAGGTTTTTCTCATTTTTAACTTGGGCTCTAAAACTTTTTTAATAAGAAAAATATTTAGATTTCTTTTCTAGAATATATACCAATGTAAATCTAGTGTAATCATCAACTAGAACATATACATAATATTTTCATCCAATGCTTACAGCTTGTGTTGGATGAAAAAAAGATCCATATGAACCAACTGTAATGCATCAGTGGTTGAGACTTCACCAACTGATTTAAAACTTGATTTATGTTTCTTTCCATATTGACAAGGATCACAAACTTTTGAAGAATCAAATCTAAGCTCCTGTAGATCCTCAATAAGTCTTTTCTTAGAGAGTTTTCATAGGTTCCTAAGATTATAGTGTCCTAACCTTCTATGCCATAACCAAGAATGATCTTCCATTACACTAAGACAAGGTAGATCTTGGATCCTAAGGTCTTCTAAGTTTAGTGTGTAAACAGTCCCTTTCCAATTGGTAGAAAGAATAAACTCTTCCTTGGAATTGTGTACTAAACACTTTTCATTACTAAAATTCATAAGGTAAACTTCATCACATAAATTAATTATGCTAATATGGTTATGCTTAAGACCCTTGACAAATAAAACATTTTAATTCAAAGTTTTTCCAAGAAGAACAATGTTACTTATACCAATAATTTATCCCTGGTCATTATCTCTAAAAGTTACTTTTCCTTCCTTATTCTTGATAATATTTTCAAAGAAGTTTTTGTTACCAGTCATGTGCTGGGAATATCCACTATCCATGTACCATGTATTATTGTTGGTACTATCTTCACTTTCCTGAAAATAAGAATGTTAGACTTTCAGAACCCAAACTTTCTTGGATCTAGAAACATCAGAAAGAAAAATCTTAGGAATCCACATTTTCTTGAAAAAATAATATTTATGAAAACCTAAAGACTAAGTTTTGTTTAGGGAATAATTATTTGCCCAATTCCCACCACACTGACACTTAGTAAAGAATGGAGCACTTTGAGGAACAAAATAATTGTTACTAAAAACTGGTTTTGAACTAGTATAACCAAATCCAGAATTATTCCTTAGAGGTCGAATTTGGGAATACATCTTATCAAAATTTTCCTTTTTTAGGGTAACATTTGAAAAACACATACTCAAGGAAAATATTTCTGACTTCAGTCTAATAACTAAGTTTTAATCTTCAAAAACATTAGTTTTAGCACTAGAGTTAGGCTCTAAAACATTTTTCTTAAAAATTATATTTTCTAGATCCTTAGAAAGTTTATCCTTATCAGAATTAACTTCCTCAAGATTTTTTGAAACATTTTCAAAATCATAATTTTTTTATCAAGTTGTTTAGAAAGATATGATATTTCTTTAGTAGGAATAGTAATTATAGAATTTTCCTTATCAATATTTTTCTTGACTTTAGAATTTTTATTCTCAAGGAGATTAACAAACCTAGAAACTCCTTCATAGGTAGATAACGTATTATATTTATTCGAATAATATTCTTCATCTGAAGATTCATAATATTTACTATCACTATAATTAGCATTAAAGGATACATTGGTCATAGATTCGTCATTTTGTACCTTAACCATTAAACAATGATTTTCAATAGGTAACTCGGCAAGTAAACCAAGATTATTCTAATCAGAAGATTTGTACTCTGAGGATTCATCAAAAGAGTCACCACTATTGCCACTCCAGGTGTCATTGGATTTCAAAACATTATTAGCCATAGTTTTATAGAATTTCTTTCTATTCTTATCATAATGATTTTCCTTTCAATCTTTTCTCTTGAGCATAGGACAATCTGGCCTTATATACCCAGCTCTTTTGCATTCATAGAAAGTGACTTCTAAGTCTTTATTGTCCTTTATTTCTTTCTTCTTGTATCTAGATTGAAATTTCTTCTGTCCAACAATCTTGTTCATCCTTCTAGAAAGATTATCTAACTCATTTTCTAAAGATTCACTTCCACTAGATTCAGATTGAATAACAATCTTCTTTGATTTAGATCTTGTAACTCTCTTAGGTGTCTTGGCATTCATATAATTTGAGGTTGTTGTAAAAGCAACACTACCATTTCCATTCTTCTTCTTAATATTTTCATCATCTCTCTTCATTATAGTTTCATGTTGAAAAAGAGTTCCAAAAATCTCATAAATAGAAATCTGAGTAACTTTTCTATTTTCATATATGGCTTTCCTCTTAGATTCCTACTCATTAGGCATGATATCTATAATTTTGTCCATAAGTGCCTCATCATCTAAACCTTTCTCACCCATATATTGTAAACTATTGACAATGGTCATGAATATTTGTTGTACCTTACATATGGGTTCTCCATAAGGAAAGTAGAAACCACGGTATTAAGCATTGATCATAGCTCTTTTAGTTTCAATTAATTTGGAAGTTCCAAAGTGATTTACTTCAAGCGTCTTCCAAATACTATTTTCTGCTTCACAAGATGAAATTTATCTATATATATCTAGTCATGGAACAAAGCACGGTATTTTGTACCTTAAAGTTCAGCTAGTATTCCACCTTTTTTGTATTAGTAAAGGTTCTAAGTTCCTTATCAAAAATCATATAGTCTCTAGTTAACATAATGTAGTTGTCAACAACTGTGTTTATCATAAAGGTCTTCATAAGATCTCTCCAATATTCATAGTCATTCCCATAAAAGATTGGTGGTCTAGTAGGATTAAGATTTCCGATCAAACCAATATTCATTCCTTCCATCTTAAAGAAAATATTTTTCCCCATAAACTTGTTAGTAATAAAAGTTTGTAAATAGGGATAAAAATCCTAATCTAGGAAAATATAGAACAATGAAAACTTGAGAAAGAAAACTTATATGTGAATATAAGTATTTCAAAGACCTCCTCTGATACTAATTGTGGGATCACTGATACCGATTGTAGTATCAGAATATGATATAGATGCTTAATATACAAGAGGGGGTGAATTGTATCCTATAAAAATTCCTTTAGAACTTTTAAAGTTTATATAAACCTTTATATTATTTAAAAAAGTTAAATAAGGTAACTTCACAAAATCTCTTGGTTCTACAAACTTGCTAGATTCTGGAAGTATGGTTCTAGAAATGAAACTAGTTCTACAGACTTATTAGATTCTGGAAATAAGGTTTCAGAAATGAAACTTATCAAAAGTTTACAAGGGAAAAGATTATACCTTAAAGCGTATAGAATCTTACTTAATTAGAGTATAAATATAATAAATTATAAGATAGTAATACTTTCATTATTAATCAAATGCAACAGAAAACAAACTTGAAACAACACAAGTAACAAATATGAGATCTTTTAACCCAAAGAGTGGGGTATCCAACAACCTTGGATAAAGGTCCCTTGATTTATTCTTTCAAGAAATTCTATCTTACCCACACCAGGGTAAGCCCTCGATAACAATATTAGAGTATGTCGTGTCATCCTCTCAAGCCCTCGAACTTCAAGGTATTCGACACCATTATCTTCCTTATATAGAAAGTCCTCGAACTTTGAGGTAGCCAGCACCTCTATCTTCCTATCCCCAGAAGCCCTAGAACATTAAGGTAGTTGACACCTCTGTCTTCCTATACCCAGAAGCCCTCGAATGTACTCAGAAACATTAGGAGTCGCACAAAGCAATATGAACAAGATTTTCAGTACACACGAAGCATGAGAGTATCTCTCTCTAGAAATCACTTCAACAGCATGTAATCTCTAGAGTTGTAGATCAGTCAGTTGTTAAATTTCATATGTGTTCATCTATTCATGAGTTCATCTGTTCATATATTCATATATTCATCTGTGTTTTGAGATCATTCAAATGAGATCCTATATATAGGAACATCTCCAAAGGTCATCTCCCTCCTCCAACGCTCATATTTTTCCATGAATCTTATAGGGACATGTACATGTGTCACTCAAACAATGGTTAGAAACAGAATACACGACATCATTTCATAACTATAACATGAGTAAGTGAAATATGGTTTCTCAAAAAAATATAATTTTCTGGAGTCTAAGGAAAATAATGTTCGGGGTCTAAAAATAATTAGATTCTATATTTAATGAATATTCATATTCTGTTTTTCAAGGAATTCTGAATCAGAACTCTATAGATTTTGGAGTCTGAATTCTAAGGAATTCAGAACCTAAATTCTAAGGAATTTGGAGTCTGAATTCTAAGGAATTCAGAACCTGAATTCCAAGGAATTCGAAACCTGAATTCCAAGGAATTCGGAACCTGAATTATAAGGAATTGGGAACCGGAATTCTAAGGAATTTGGAACCTGAATTCTAAGGAATTTGGAATCTGAATTATAAGGAATTCGGAACCTGAATTCTAAGGAATTCAGAACCTGAATTCTAAGTAATTTAGAGTATGAATTCTAAGGAATTCATAGTATGAATTTCAGTGAATTCAGAGTCTGAATTTTAGAGAATTCGGATTCTGAATTTCAGAGAATTCAGAGTCTGAATTTCATAGAATTAGGAGTCTGAATTTCATATAATTTAGAGTCTGGATTTCAGAGAATTCAGAGTCTAAATTTCAGAGAATTCGGAGTCTGAATTTCAGATAATTCTGAGTCTGAATTCAGAACCTGAAAATAGAATACTCTATATCTAAGTATTTATATAATTCCTAGATTTTAGATTTGAACCTTAATTTTATGCTTAGGAATGAAAAGAGTTATATTTAGAGAAACTAAAACATGAACAGTGAAAAAATGTGAGGATAAATTTTCCATGGGGAAGGAAAATTTTCCTTATTAAGGAAAATAAAATTTGCCTTAAGATAGAGTGTTTGTGATTTTCAAAACATAAATGAATGGAAAAGTCATAAGGAAACCTTATTGACTCAACATGGTCATTATGAGAACAGATCTAATTGAAGGCTATCTCAACCTCCTCTAACTAGTATTTCGTGACTACATCTGAAATAGAACCTCCATACCTCTTCAGACTCTGGTGCTGAAACTCTCATAATGTCCTCCTATATGTTTCATCATTGTCGACCTCTACACTGTGGTGATCTGCTTGTGCAACCTGATGAACATATTCTATGTTAACTTCTTGATAATTTCAACATATAGCCATTCCTCTAAAACAAAAAAATAGTTATACCTCTTAACCTATAGTATGGAATACTTCAATATTAATTAATTGTATTATTTTATACATTTTAGGTTAGCCTATCCCAAGGTATACCCTTCAACCATATTTGGAAAGAATAAACATGTACGATCCTTTCCTAGGTATCTACCCTAAAACTAGTATCACCTCATTTAGTATCCACTGTAATCTAAAATTTATGTGCACCAAATCATAGGGAAGCCTAAATACCCATGTCTAAGCTGGGTCTCCCATGTTTACAACACTTTCTAAACTTGACTAACACCATTTTCCTACTAGCCTATGAAACCTCAAATGTGTAAGACTTGAAACTCCATCTTATCCTTCAACCAAACCTTTGAAACCACTCTGTCATGACCCCTTTCCCATAAAGTGTAATCCCCTTAGGCCGGAAATGGGAGAAGAGAGATAGTGACACCTAAGTCTCTCCTCTAATAGGCCCTGGGTTAGTGACTATCACCGAGGGTATAATAAATACTCAGATGGGAGGCATTACCCTCTAAGAGAACACATGATAAAGAGAGATAAGATAGAAACCAATTGACTCATGTTTAGAATCTAATCTAAAAGAAAATCCAAAGTGAAAATATATAATGATATGAAATAACTACAAAAACTTCTAGGAAAAACTATAACTACCAAAAGAATAGATAAAGACAACAATGACCACAAATCTCAAATAGATCTTGAAAACCACAAGATAGTAGTAACCAGCCTGATCTATAACATTCTCTCAGTGACTTAAAAGAATATATTTATATATACATAGGGCGAGTATAATAGTATACTTAGTATGATCCTCTCTAGAGCCTCTCATGCAAAAGATAAATAAATCATGATAAAGCACAGTGAAAAACAAGTAAAACTAACTCATCACTTAAAAAATATACTATATTACCAGACTCATCATGGATACTCTCACCAAGTATCACATACAATAGAATATAATATAACAAATAATATCAAGGGTACCCCTCTACTGCTTCCCCACTAGTTTGCTGCTCTTCCCCAATATCGCATGTCCTGAGAATCTCTCTCCAAAAAGTCTATCCCTTAGACACTTGGGAAAAGAACCACAATGTGCACCTCATGAAATACACCACCACATCCACATAACCAAATGTAACCAGGTAGTTTCTTAGGGCCACTATATCCAATATAAAGTGTATCATACATTGCATATTATACCTCAATCCATCTCATCCCATACACTGAGTAAGGAACCTCAAGCCTTCACATCCTTTACAAGTTATACCTATAGTCATCCTAAGGATACTATATTCATAATACATGTGTGTGAAATAAACACAGTCCATTATGTCCCTCTATATCCATATATGGGAAAAACTAAATGTTGTGTATACCAGAACAATTAACTACCAAGAGAATAGAGTGGGACCAAAGGGGGTGGTCAACCATCCATCCTCCCACTAGGATATTAGGGGGAACACCTCCCAGGGCTTAGAATCCATAGGGTGTCAGTATCCCTATCCTAAATGGTGGAGTATCATATAAAAACAAAAAATTACATGATATAATATAGCTCACGACCACACTATGGGAATAACCTAGTCTTAGAATCGATGACAGATAACATCTCTCAGACTCCTGATTGCCACTACTAAGACTAGATATTCAATATGCACACAACCATTAAAGAGCTACATTAAATTATTTTATCCCTTTTCATCAATTATGATATATGTTAATTAATTCTTTAACTGTTAATTAACCATTAACATTTTACACATTACATTTCATTAGCATTATAAAAAAATTCTATTCCCTAATGGCATAAGAAAACTGAGTCCATGGATTCTTAGAATTGTAACCTCAGCATTACATCTCCGAAAGTTCCAACCCCATTGGTTAAACATTTATTCATTCATTTATTGAATTACTTTCCATATTAGTAGGTACTCTAGAAAAACATCCTAAACTACCAAACAAGGTATACAACCATGCCCATCCATCTACCTCAAGCATTGGGGAAAGGAAAGAAGATAAACAAACAATCTAGTCATCATCAAAACAATAGAACTGAATAAGAATCCCACTTTTATATCAACAATTAATCCCAGATTTAGTCCCATTTTTTAATATTTGGTGTCATTCCCAACACCCACATGCATATCCTGATGCATCCCGCTATCACATGCATTAACTTCTCCCACAACAACTGGGACTCCCCACTCTATATACCACAACAGCCCTCCAAGCATATCCATCCAAGGCTCAAATTACATATGGGACTCTCCTCCCCATATACCACAACAACCCTATAGGATCTTCCATCTTAGGCTCACATAACATCATAATAATTAGGAAACAATGATAGAATCTAGGCTCTTAGCCCTAAATCAAGGCATCCACCCTTCACACACAAAGACCCATCGTGGCCCAAAAGAACAAGGAACTCATACTTTACAAGAAAGTGGCCAAATCAAGCCCTAAAATGCATTA
Organism: Viscum album; assembly: GCA_963277665.1. NCBI lineage: Eukaryota > Viridiplantae > Streptophyta > Magnoliopsida > Santalales > Viscaceae > Viscum > Viscum album. The sequence continues at coordinate 247,558,272 of OY728137.1, forward strand.
TCTTTTATGACACAACCAATTATTTTCCCATCTTTAATTAACCGGTTCATTATTTACAAGTTCCAACTGAGGGAAACCTAACCAGCAAGCCAACACAAGATTTCACAAATTAATTAAAAAATTAATTTAACATGAATTTAATTATATTATCTAAAATAATCAATATGCATATCATATTTATTCAATTACATTAACACATGGAAGATCAATTCATTTTAACATGCTCAACGTATTAAAACTACAACACACTAGATTTATTAAACATGCATCTATAATCATTTATCCAATTAATTAACAATTAATTTCAGCTTTAGGTTCTTTCCTAATTTCTATGAAGAGAAACATTAAAATAAAAGCAAGGCATATATATCACATTATCCAGAAAAAAAAGAGGCAAATAGTTATCATGGTACAAAACAAAAGCATCTCCATGTGATTGATATCAATTCTTCAATCTGGTTCAAGTAATTATTAAGTTAATTTCATTGTGATCCAAGGGGATAAATCATGATAGATCTATAATTGAACATAAATAAATAGATAAGCAATGAATCTCATACCTAAAAAGGGTGTAAATAGTTTTTACATAGGAATGAATCAATTATTCAGATCCTAATCACCTCTCCCACAAGAATTGCATCCACCCAAGGACATCATGCCACAACTGTTCCATCAAACAACCAACAAGACTCCTTTAGAAATATGAAGATCAAGCACCGTCACATGGAAAAGAGGAATGGGAGGTAACAAATAAAATAAAATACAAGAATAAAGGTAGTACATACCTTATATTTAATATGGATCGAATGAGGGAAGCTAAATATTGATCCTTGACAAAGGAATCCTAAAAATGTTGAATAGGGGGTTGACAGGTTTCCTAGAATCAGAATAGAGGTGTTTCATCCATATGGTTTGAAAAACCTGAGTGTATGAGAATGTTTAAGACATACAACATCAAGTATTTACAGGATGTGTAAACACCTTTCATGTCGTGTAATCATAGGGGTTTGGTTTTTTTCTGAAAAAAACACATCAATTTTTTACTTTTAAAACTCTGATTTATTACACAACATGATCTGATCAACACAAAACTGGAAACCTACTTTCACATTGTGTAAATTTTTACACATTGAAAAATCTCCTTGCTTGCATATTTTAGTATCCAAACTCCTTTGGACTTTCTCCAAGCATCCTCTAAGCACCTCGGTATTTGGAAATGCACAAAGGGGCGATCTATATAGATCTGGCCCCTTATAGATTCCACCATTAGTCAGAATATTCTTATAAATGATAAATATCCAGAACAACCTCCTCATGTTTCAAGTATTGGGGAAAAAAATTTATTTTCCATCATATTGATCGACTACTCAATAACTAGTGGATTAGAATACCTACTAAAAGTAGGTGGATGTTGCCACATGAATGACTCAATAGTGATCCAGTACTTCCTTGGTGTGTTCGGTAGCTCAACATGATTTTTTTTTGCTTATAGCTTGAGATAGTTGGATGAGAATTTCCATGAGGTTTTTCATCCCAGACCCAATCTCATCAGGTTTCCCAATGGTACAATCTATAAATTTTTTATTCCACACATTTTTAAATTAGTTATTTTGGGTTCCATCCATTACCTAGACTAATGTAAAATTATAAATTAGTATAATGGACATAAAAGGAAGAAATAAACTTATAAAGAGGATTTTATAATGTATTTTCATAAGTTAACCTATAATTATCTAGGATTAAATCTAGGTAATGCATGGTTACTTTTCTAACTAAACTAGATATATATTAAAATCCATCATAATGGTTCATGATGACAATGTGAATTAACCGAATCATATCCCATAGGAGTGTTAGACTTGGCGTGGATTTTGGACTCTTTGTCATGCACTGAGTGATGATTAAGTTAATACCCATTACATACCTTTTAGGGTTACTACCCCTAAGTACATCTATTCTGGAGAATTCATGCAATTTTAGTATCTAGATAGAGATTTTATTTCTTGGAAATCCACAAAATATCAACATTACCAAAATATAATAATGGTGTCCTAAATTTAGAATTACCATTTAGATTTATTCCTAATGTTGTAAATAAAGTTATAAAAAATAATCCAACAAATAACCATACCCCCCCCCCTAAAATACCAAATAAAGTGACCAAAGATAAATGTAACATATATAAAACATTAATTTTACAATTTAGATAATACATCTCACAAATAGTTTCACAACCCAAGAATAAAATGTTTTTGTGTCTTAGAGTTTATCTTTATAAACATATTTATTTACAATATATGAAAACATTTCTCCATAATAATGATCATATAGACCCTTTTATTGAAATTTCATTGGACATAATTATCATCATAACCTAGGGAATGAAAATATAAGAAAAGTATGAGCTCATATGTTCAGTAAAGGACGAACTATAATATATCATATCATAAAAATGATGAAGAACATGAGGAGAGGATAAATATCATATTAAAATATATTGAGAACATATATAATAATCATAAATCCTAATATAAGAATATATGATTATAAAAATATTATTAATAAATCATACAATTTATGACATGGTTCAAAATATATCCTAATAATCATAAAACATGTTAGAATGAAAAAAGAGTGTGGGATGTTTTAAAGACAATTCATAACATGAAAATATGGAATATATTGAAAATTAAAATCATCTTAGAATTGTGGAATAACTATGTACACAACCTATAAATGTGTCACAACCATAATCATAGGAAAATATTTGTGAGAAAACTCATTATCCCCAAACCTATGTGAACAAACTCATTATGTCTGCAATTGAAAATGTGACAAAACACATTATACCCTTTCATGTAAGAACAAACTCATTATTTCCATTACTAATTATATCATATGATACCAATTTAAACCAATTAATTAAAGGGTGATATAGAAACCCACCCATCATCATCCTTACATAAGTGTGCCACTTAAAATCAATCATCATCATATCATGAAGAACCCACTGAAAAAGAATGGGTTTATTAAATTTTTCCATTAACATTACATAACCTAAAATTAAGAAATCATATGATATTAAAAATATAATTTTATAAAAGTAATCATATCATAATAAAATATATAGGGAGATCAAAACATCACATCCTCAGAGATAAACCTTGGTGGAAAAATAAAAGTGAAAATAAAAAGGTTTTCCAAAAACCTTTTAAATATTGTTATAAAAGATGAATTTTTTCAAAAAAAATAGATGGGGAAGATAAAAATTTTTAAAACCTTATTATAAATATTTCTAAAATAATGATCCTTGAAAATAAATAAAAAACATGTTAATAAATCCGGAGTGTTAAATAATTAAAAGAACAACCTTTGTTAAAATATTTGAACTGTTTTACAGAAAAAATCCCACATGAGAAACATTTAAAGACATTCATTTAATAAAAATATAAATGTAAATATGAATAATATAAAAGGAAAAATATAATTTTATTTATTAAAATAAAATAATTTTGATAGGAAAACCCTAGATATGGAAAAAATATATCCATTGGTAAGAATGGGAGTAATTCTTACCAACATCATACATTTATTTAAAAAAAACATTTTATAAAAAAAGTGGTTATTAATAATGAGAATAAATTTAACCATTAAACAATACAAAGTAACATATAAAATATGGGAATTTAAGGATAAAATAAATCTTTAAAATAATATTCATGTAGAAAAGACTATGACCTAATGAATCATAAATTGAGTTGATGAAACCCTTAACTTGAATTCAAGCTTATTTGATTACACTCTAACCTAATTTTTACAAATATAAAAATATTAATAACCTATTTCAGAACCTTATTCATTCTTTTAACGTTTTATAAACTTCATTTTAATTATTATCTACATTTATATTAGTTAGTTGTTATTTATTTTCAATATCGGATGTGAGTACTCGTGATCATTTTGAACTAGTTTCATAATAGTGATTTGGCTCTTATTAATTATCCCAAAGTTCATAATTAAAATATTATACAAGGTATTTAAATTAATTATTTATAACTATTTATAATGTAAATATTTCATTCTATGGGTTTTTTATGATCCTTAAAGATGATATCGGTCAATAACATGTTTTGGTGATCTTTAACAAACAAATGTTGGTATATTAATTAATGAGTTTAATATTAATTTTGTCATTATAGAACAAAAATGAAATCATTGTTTACTTATTTATATCATATCTCACTATTAATTTAGTTCTCAAATTCATTCATGATATTACTTTATATTATTTTTCACAAATGTGGCTAGATCAACCCAAAATGAATATACCGTAATTAATGGATGAGTATGGTTATGAAAGTATTTTTTAATAATATCATAGTTTTAGAATATGAATGATATAATATAGATGTTTTAAGGTGTTTAATAAAATTTTAATATATTTTAACAAATATTAAAACTAGATTAAAAATGAGATATGTTACTATGTGGAGGAGGTAGTCCACACAATGTAAGGTTAAAATTTTAATTTATCAAAGAATAAGATATAAATAAGGTTGATTAAAAAAAAATATTTATAATAATAATTATTATATTATATTTTTAAAATTTATTATTTTTTTAATCCCTTATAACCAATGACAGTGGGTGGTGGTGAAAAAATAGAAGTCATTGCTTTGTGGAGGAGGTTTTCCACATAATGCATGAATAATGGTTTATTTATTCTTATTAGAAAAGGGAAAATTTGGTTAATAGTTATAAATTTATAATAATAAAATTTTGTTTAAAAATAATGATTAATTCATTATAAAGGAATTATAAAATTAGATTCAGGATTATATGAAATAAAATAAAAGGAGTTAGTGAAAAAAGTACTCACATTGTGAACTTGGGATTTCCCTTTGAAAATTCCTTAGAAATAGAAGAATTAAGACAACCTCTTGTTACGAGAGGTTCAAGGAAAGGGAATTGGATTATAAAGTATTGAATATGGGAAGAGTATCATTTGGAAACAAAATTATTTTAAGGGTATTGAAGGGGTGATAAGAGGACCCTTTTATAAGTGGTGAGAATGAAATTTTTATAATTATAACCAATTAATATAAAGGAGGAATAAGTTAAACATGTCAAGTGGCACAAAAAATGGACATTAATGTATTGGGGATGAAATACGGTTTAGAATACCTTAAGAATTGTAAGATCCTGACTTTTCTAAAGATACCTCATGCTCATTTTTAGGTACTCTTATACCTCTAATTTGAGTATATATTGATTGGGTTTTAATTTGGTGTTGTTTCAGGTGAATATGTAGAAATTTGAAAGCCCATGGGGATAATAATGGTTGGAACATAGTTAGGGAAAACCATGTGTTTTTTCACAAGAAATGTTTCACCCTATTTTGGAGACACAGGAGGTGGAAAATGGTTGGTGCAGAGTCAGGCCAAACTATACAACCTCCCTCACAAATGATGCACCCTCCAATAGAGAATATTTTCATGGTTAGCACACGGTTTGTCAAATTGTGTACCACATAGGAGAAGTTTTGTTTCCCCTAAGTATAGGCACACCGTTAAGGCACACTATTTGGAAAATGATGCTCCTCCACCCAAAAAACCATGCACATGGGTTTTAATTCCCCTTAATAGTTTAAAAATAATCTCAAACCCCCTGGGTTTTATTCTCATTCACCCCCACTTGACATTAAACTTTTTCCTTTGAATTTGGAAGCTCTTGAGAGGATTCCAAGGCTCCAAAAACCCTTATCTCGGGGAATCAATGATCTGATTGAAGGATAAGTTCCTCATTAGTATTGGTCCTAGATCTTATGTTACATTATGATTTTGATCTTTTCGCACAAATTTTGGGATTAGTGGTTAGAAAAAATTTATCAAAGATCTTGAGGTGGGTTGTATAATTTTCAATTCCAATTTTATTAATTTTATTTGTGTGTATGTAAGTGTGAAATTGAAATTTCCACATTTTTAAGTAATATTTTCAATTGAATTAATTGATTTATTGATTAATGGTATTATGAAATGGATGGAAACCCATGAGATGTTCCTATATGATTGAAATGGTGATTTATAATTTGTACATGGTTGATAAATGAATTTATGAAATGGATTGAATAATGAATTATGGAACTATTTATTAAATTGGTTAAGAATTTGGAACAATGAGATGTGATAATTGTAACTTGGTTGTGGGATAGGGACTACTGCTCCAAATATTCTCAAGGTTCTAGACTTCTACACTATGACCCCAATATATATATGAATCATGTCTGATCATTGAGTTTTAGGATAGGGACTGCTGATATGAATAACCATGGGTTTCCAAACTACAAATCTAGGACCCCATTGTATGAATTTTAAATTAGAAATAAATGATTAATAGAAACCCATAATAAAATGAAATGTATATCCCTTTGGTGGATGGTTCATACTCTAGCACGGGCCGAAGCATGTATTGTTAGTTTGGGTGTCATTGTGAACCCAAAAATTTATGTGGTTATTTATATAATAAGTTAATGTTAAAAATGTTTAGTTATTCATCTGTAATTTATTATTTATACAACTACATACACTATTATAGACTATATATTGTTTTAGATATCATTGGTGGTGTCATACTATGTTATGCTCATACCCTACTTGGGATGCCTGATCAACACTTTAATAATATTCATGTTTGCAGGATAAGATAAGGGCATGAGACATATATTAGATGGTTGAGTTAGGATTTGGGATAGAGCATGAATAAGGGAACCATTTATGATGTCATGACTGTCTTGGGATTTTTTATTCTATCTTTATTTTGGTTCTTCATTTGGTTTTTGACACTTATATGGAATAACATATTTACAAATTTGGTTTATAGTCATTTATCCATGTTTTCTGATCATCAAGTGATGTTTTTCTTTATTTGTTATGGTATTTCCATTTGATTATTGTTTATTATCTTATAAATATTGTTTATTGATTTCCATTATTGTGTTGCTTTCAAACATAGTTTATAGTCTCTTCATGTTACATATTAGACCCTCGTTGCTAGTCTATAGTCTCTAGTGTATGGGAAAGAATTCCTGAGGTCATGTAACCATCTATCTTGGGGCACCAGCATGTGGAACCCAATTTAGGAAGTAAAAAAGTGGTATCAAAGTTGGTTTTATTTTATTTTCATTTAACATACTATTTGGGAAAGGTAGATAGAAGACTAGGATGATTCAGGCCAAGTTCATGAGCTCATACATGTTATTATCTTACCCATGTATGAGGGAAAACCCAAGTACCCCAGGTTGGATTGATTTTCTTGATGTTTGTTATTACAGTTGAATGTTATTTCACCTTGGGTGATTCACTTGTTGTGTGATGTTAGTGTTTATGATATTTTACTCATTGATCAGTATGGAATGAAATTTGATTATAAATTCATTATTCTAGGAACTCATGGTTTTATGTAACATGCATCTTTTTAGGAAAACATGAAAATATAGGTTATATGAGAGTTGTTAAAATGAAAGTATTTTCTTTTTTTGAGTAATTTAAGATAAAAAGGCTCCTAATTTGAAATTTGAAAATTGTAAACTATGTTAAATGTGGTAATTAAAATTTAAAAAATGGGTTTCTAATGATAAACATAAAATATGAATGTTTTTACCCTATGTTAACTATGACACAAACGAGGGATGGTTGAGGGTAGAGTTGTGCCTCAATTTTGACCATGTGGTAGGGTATGAGGGGTGAGTTTTCATAGTTTTATGAGAATCCCTCTTACATAAATGTGATAATGATGTGTTATGTGACTTAATATGTGTGTTTGGTATTGTAGACATATTCCTCCAAGATGATTCTTATTGATAGGATGATAGGAGGACATAGTTGGAAATGAACCTCTAGTAGTAGAACCTGAGGCTTCAATAGTACTGAATAAAGGAGTCATAGATTAGTTCTCTAAGAAATTTTATCACTTTATGTTGTTTATGGAGAGATACCTAGGGCGGGTTTTACAAAATATGTGTGACTTGAGATGGGAGTTTCATTTGTAGCACCTTTTGAATTTCACCAAAGAGGGTGGACCTAAGGTAGCTGAGTTATGGATTGAGTTTGTCCAAATGATCCTTAACCCCATAAAGAATTTTACTGAGAAGAGGTTCAAGTTGGTGGATTATATGTTACTTGGTTGAGAGAATAATTAGAGAGACATTCATACTCAAGATGATTATCTCAAAAATATTATATGGAAAGACTTTCAAGAGAAATTCTGGAAACACTTTTACCCTAAGATGCTTAGGAATGAGAGGGAAGTTTAGTTTATGTGGTTGACCTATAGAATTATTTCCATTATGGACTATGTTAGTCACTCAAATTATTTATAATTATGTGTTCCAAAATTTAAATAATATAATTCAATTGAAGATAAATGTTTTTAGGATGGGCTTAAATGTGAGATTAATTCCCATGTTAACATCTTTTTGTTGAAGAAGTTTTTTGATGTTGTTTATTAGGCTCTAATTTTTGAGTGGAACTAAATGGAGGCATCTAGTGGAATGTAGGTGGTTTATACTAGATGAACACGAGGTATGTATTCTAAGAGTAAGAAATGTTACTTTGAGAACGTTAACTAGGTAGATGGTAGACAGATTGGCCAAGGAGAAGGATTAGTTACTTATAATAGTAACAGAATATACTGACACTAGTGTGGTGGGTCACGTCACATTTGTAGCTAGTGTCCCTAGAAACTAGTGTAGTACCAAACTTGAGTATGTGTGGGGAACTTATAGAGGTATTATAGTAAACCTTGACTGATGGGTAGTGATGGAGAAACCCGACCGAATCATAGTACTCGAAGGGGGTCTTTTACCCCATATCAGTCGGGTAGTTAGAGTTATTATGGCCATGGTGGTAAATTTAGTGGATGTGGTACATCATTAAAACATCACCAGTAATAGTGGAGTGGTGTGGGTTAGTGGACTCAGACGACAACACAAGGAAGAGGGGTAGGACAGTTTCATATTGTTCAACCAGTACATTTGGATAGCGAGGTTGGGCTATCAATAGTCAGAGGTACTATTATTATAGCATTGATACTTTATAGAACCTTATTTTATATATTATCCTATAATTCTTTTATATCTTTGTAGCTTTTGAATTGTTTGATTATGGCAGTGGAGTTTTTGAGTGGGCTTATGATGATCGACACACCGCTAGGGGTATGGTTGAGGGACATCTGTTTATGTAAGGGGTGTTTTCTAGATATTGGGGAGTATTGTTTCAGTTTGGATATTTACATACTTGAAATGTAATTATTTGACTTGATTTTGGGTATGGACTAGCTAGTAGTGTATTGATTCCACACTGATTATTACTGAATAAGAGTAACCTTTACATCTCCTGAGGGTAACAATTATGTTCATTTGGGAGAGTGGGATATCCAGGAAGGTCATTCAGTGATTATTCATCGACAACGATGGGAGATCACTTCCCAAGTTACAAGTCTTTTATTGGATGATGGGGGTATGAAGCATGATGTCTTTCCACCTGTATTGAACCAGTTCCATGATTTATTTATATAACATCCCTGATCTAGGTGCCACCCAATGGTGCCCTTTACCTGGTTGGTCACATGACCTCAAGAGAATTTCCCCAAACACCTGAGGCTGCTAACTAGTAGCGAGAGACATATAATTATCATAGAGAAACTATTCCCTCATTTCTAGAGTGTACGCAGTTGAAAATAAATAGTAAACAATAGCTGAAGTAGTAATACCAAATAGAAATAAACAGCATAAGGCTGAAAGTAAATCCAATAGAAGACACTATATATATATATATATGATCCATGGAATATGTATCTAAGAAAACATCCAAACAATTAACAATGTTGGAAAGAAATACAGAAACAAAAGTACAAAAGAAATAGTAAACTCTAGAAGCACCTCAAGCCTCAGCTTGGTCACATTCTCTCTATCTCCAACAATAATCAATTACCTGATGAAGAAGGTAACTTTCCCTTATCTATACCTATAATCTTATAATCTATTTAGATCCAAAATGATGACCCAAGTAGGGTGTGAGACGAAACCCAGTAGTTAACCACCAAATGATATGTTCCTAATTGTTAGTGAATATATAGCAGGTAATATGCAAGAATGAAGCAATAAAATAGGATGTAATCAAAGTAAAAAATCCTACAATTTTCAATTACATTCATTTAACATTTAATATTCATCTATTGAATCATGTAAACCTAGGATCTATCCTAATCTATATATCCCCCCTATAAATTAAACAAAATAGACGTCTCACTAGACCAACTAAATAGTCAAGTAACACCAAATCCAAGCATGTGCTTTGGCTTGGAAGACTTTTCATAATTGTTCAACTATTCACAAACAACCCTCTGTGAAAGCTCTCACAGTCTTACCCCTTTGGTACCACATATCATCAATTCAATAAATAACAACCCTCAGATAAATATCTCATGGTATAACCCCTTTAGTCCCACATAGTATCAATTTAATAAATAATGACCTTTGGGAAAGCTCTCACGGTCTAACCCATTTGGTCCAACATATCATTAAATATAAATGACCACCTAGGAAAGATCTCACGATATAATCCCCTTGGGTAAAATATCTCCACCAAGTTTATCACAGTTCTATGAAAATAATTTGGAAGTCCCCTTAGTCTTCTTAGTCCAAGGATCTCATGTTACATTCAAAAAATACAACAATGCGCATATCATATCAAAGCAATTAATCCAGAATTCCCTTTAGTCTTCTTGGTCTAAGGCTCTCACAGTCCATTGGAAAAATAGTGTTCATATAACATCAAATAAACTCATGTAATCTATAACTACTACTTGGATAAATATTCACATTGCATCTCGTGAGCATTTCATATAAACAATAACTCCATCCAAACAATACAAGGCATGGAAAACAAGGAAAGCCTAATAGGAATCCTAGACCAAATGACCATAGACAATCAATCAAGGGAAAAAAACCCATGGGGTGTCCTATAAACAAGTTATCTAACCTTATACATAAGAAACAACCCTTTATCAATCAATAAAACCATAGAAGGTAATAAATAGGGTTAGATTTAAAATCGAGAAATAGCCCAAATGTGGGTTTGTGGAAATTTTAGCATATATAATCCCAATATGAACAATGAAAGTCACAAAACACCTACTTAGATGTCATACAATAGATATACTTTAACATCATCCCTTGAATTAACCTAGATCAGTTTAGATCTATAAAAATGTGATAAACACTTAACCCTTTATAACTCATAAGAGAGGAGAAACCGGGAAGAAAGGATTTAGGGATTTTGGTAAATCATCAGTGGGATTCTAAATCACTTGACATTGTATCTATCAGAGATCAGATGGAGAATTGGGCGATTGATCTTTATTTGTCATTTTGGAGCACTCTTGTATGAAACACGGGAAGAAGAAGGTGTTCTGTACATGAAACATGACCCCGCTATGATATATCAAATAAAAAATAAAAGTACATTGTGTGTTCATTTAAAACTACACGCCTTGTAATATCCTCAACTAGAACCAGACTTAAGTGGGTCTTTTATATCACCACACAGCCATGTATTCAACCGTTACATGGATAGCATGTGGTAGTACGTGGAAAGATGGGTGCACAATGTGTACTCATAAGTGCATGGCATGTACTTTGAAAAATCCCTTTTTCATCCTTTTTCATCAAAATAACCCGAAAACAAGATCCATATGTAAAAAATAAGATCTGGGTTCTTACAAACTTTCCCCCTTAAAAACATTCGTCCCTAAATTTCCCTTCCAAGGGTGGAGGAGAAGAATATGAAAACAATTTCGACCACTGCGATCACACATAGGCATCCCTCTCCCAAGTATCATCATGCACTCGCATGTGCTGCCATAGGTTCTGTACGAGAGGAACAGATCAAACACATAGAAAATTTTGTGCTGTGATCTATAATCCGAATAGGGTGCTTCTCGAAATATGCATCCACCTCCAACTCGACCTCCTCAATTTGAAAAACATGAGACAGGTCTAAAAAGTAATATTGTAGTTGAGAAACATGAAAGATTTCATGCATATCACAATACCTCTGAGGTAACTGCAACCGATAGGCAATTGTCCCAACACTCTCCAAAACCTCAAATAGCCTAACATATATCGGTGAAAGCTTCCCCCATATTCTAATATTTCTATTTCCCAACCACAGTGTGACACACAGGATAACCTGATTTCCGACCTCAAACTCCAGAGGTCATCTTCATCGATCATCATTAAATTTATGGAGAGATTTTTTAGTATCCATCCTCTTTTGAATCAAATCCACCTTCTCAATGGTCTCCTAGATAAGATGAGGTCCCAACGTAGTTATCTCTCCTACCTCTAGCCAACATAGGTGTGATCATCATGACCTACCATATAAATCCTCATAAGGTTCCATATGAATCATTTCCTAAAAACTATTATTGTAGGAAAACTCCAACAGGGATATGTATGTAACGCCCCGACCCCAGCTACCCAGAGTCGGTGCATTACTTCGTAACATTGGCATGATCACAAAAGATCAAGTCTCGAAAGACCGATTAGTTTAGTAGCCTTAGAAACACTAGATACATTCATAAATATTACATTACATCATAAAGTGAAAAACTAATAACAAAGTCTTCATCGTCCACACTCATATCCTCTTCTGACTATCCCTGCAGGTCATTCATAAAATACTTCTTCACATCCTGGAAAATATTAAAACATTGAAAGGGGTGAGCTCAGATGCTCAGTAAGGATAACAATATTGTGGAAGCTTTCATAAATAAAAACTAACAATTAAGGCAATGTATAACTAAACAAAAGCCTTTTTAAACTTGAACTTCAGCATAATATAGAAAAAGTAAAATCAAATAATGCCACTTACTTACTCACATGGATATTCTACTAGACGAATAATCACATGAAATATCAATAACCACTTTCATAATGAGGGAATGTATAATGCCGGACATTCTGAAACATTTTGTCAAGGCCTCGGCCAAGACGTCTAAAATGATTAAGGCCTCGGCCAAAACCATAAATCAAATTGGGAAAGGGACTCGGCCAATTCCACGTCTAGTTGTCTCATGAGACCTACCGATATATCGAGGAGCTATAGCGGGCTCCACCAGTCACTTATTAAGTCCAATACATTCCTCATATGAATAGGTTTAAACATATCATAAACCATAACATAATCGTATAACATAAAACATGCATAAAGGAAACATAACATTTCCACATTTCAATCACAAGATATCAATACAACACATTGATATAATAAAAACACTTTCAAAACCATTTTCAATACCAAAATAAAAGAAAGTTTAAACTTTGTATTTATTTTTCATTAAAAAAATGATGGCTTGTAGAGGAAGCCGAAACTCAAATAATGGTCACGGCAGCGGAGAAGTCGTTGTCGCCGCATAAGTACGGAAAGAAAAACATTCCCTTTTTTTGTTTAGAAAAACGCTTCGTATAAAAAATATTCCTTTTGAATAAACGTAAAAGTCAAAGGGGTTTATACACCGTATAAAAGAAAGTTGTGTATAAAACCAAATATGCCTCAATGAAAGGGGATTGAGAAGAAGTCCTCAAAAAGATCATTTTTTTAAATAAAGTACATCTATAATGTGTATTAAATATAATTACACATAAATAATGTAAAAATACAGGATAGGACATAATAATATCATGACATAATTTGAAAGTAGGAGATTAACCCAAAGAATAGAAATCGGGTTAAGAAGTTCCCTTACCTCGTGTCTGACTTGACTCAACCATTATTTAACCTACTGAATAATAAACTAGAGTTAATATATACCTTATTAAGAACCATTTTAAATTTCATTATCCTTTTTATATCACTTATTACAATGATATGAACATTATGTAATTATTTAAGTTAATAACAGTCGTTTTGTCGATCTTTGGTACTTGAGTCAACAATAAACTTCTTATAATTACAAGTTGTTTATGTGGTAGAATATCCATTATCTCCATAATTATATTCATTATTTAGATGTCATATATATCTTATATATCCATTATATACATTAATTTATAATATTACGTAACATTTAGAGGTAAGAAATGAAATGCACTGTTCATGGAGACGGTAAGCCGTACGTACGCATGAACGCTACTTTCATTTCAATTTCATATTTAATGGAACGAAATCATAATGATATAAATATATAATATAATTCCAGTATAATATAGTGTATAATACCATTTCCTCCATCCTTTATACATCCCACATATGGCATTAACGATTCAAATCACTTTGAGGGGGCGGTAGTCCGCACTTCCTAAAATGAAATTATCGCGTTTTACCCATAATGGAAATCATAAAGTATGCCATAAATGAGAAATACAAAAGCATAAGTAAAACATAAACACATTATATATCATATATAAATATAGTGACATCTTAATGGCCACCTTTGAAGGTGTTATATGAGTGTTGAACAATCATCGTTTCGTGAGGCAGAAATTCGCTATCCACAGAAACCGTATGTTCTTTAACCATTAGATGTAGGTGTGTGTAAGTGTAGCTCGAATCCTTCTTATAACAACATCCTAGTATATTGAGGATACTGGTTTTGTTACAAAATAAATGAATAAAAAGAGTTTAGGGGGGTTGGAGAAGAAAAATAAAACAAAACAACATTAGAGAAGACATTACCTCAAAATCGGGCAACTCTTTTTGATTTGAGCCAAAGGCTTCCTTGAGAAGAGTTATGCCCAATGTGAGGCTTCTAGGAGTAAGAGGGGAAAGTTGGGAGAGTATTTGGGCAGAGGTTGGCCGAGCCAAATGGCTTGAAAGTGTGAATAAGGTGGGAGAAGTGGGGGCCTTTTATAAGTGGAGAGGAGGGGCTCTTTTGGAAAGATTGAAATGTTACATTATTACACAATGATTTTCGGATTCTAAAGGTCCCACACTTATATAATTCGTGGATAAGGTGATAAGGGTTCAAAATCTACTCATCCAATAGGTTTTTGACAAGTGTACGCTTTGGATTTTACATTATCGTTCCATTTTATTTAAAATTGTTAAATAATGAGGTCATCGCTGCATCATAATGATGTCATAGATAATTTAATTTATTTAATGTCTAAAAATTATAAAAAAAATACTATGATGTAGGAAAACCTTTTAGCTTTATATGAATATTTATAATCAAAATTTGGACTTGTGTAACCCCACTTAAAAACTATTTTAGTAAAACAACTCATGTTTGTGTCAATTTAATTTTAACATTAAATAAATATATATTAATGTCATTTTCCAACCAAAGTGGCTTCATGGGGACCCCAAGTTGACCCATGGGTTGTCTTGGTCGGCCATGACTCATCCAATAAGAGTAGGACAAGTGTCAAGCTCATATCATATTATTAAAACATTGTTTTTACCTTAAACTACACTAATTACCTCTAATCGCCATTAAGAACTTAAAAGTTACTATTCACCAAAAATTATTTTAATCTCATTGAACCACATTTTACTTATTAATGACAACCATGTATGTCGGATTTTTGAAAATCACATCACAGAAGTGGTAATATTTCATTTAAACGAAAAATCAGTTATTTAACTACCACTTAGTGGTTTCACTATTCATCAAAAATTGAAGTTTTTCAGAACAATGCCAAAATTTCACCCTAAGCTATAATTGATATTCCGAATTCAAAAATGATTTCTATTTTACAAAATTCCAAACATATAAGTTGCATTAATTAATTTTATAATTAATTCCCGCTGTCACAACAAATAGCGTGTTTTTAAGAAACAATTTATATCAAAAGATTGGCAATTGTTTATGTCCAATTTCAATGTTAAATTAATTCTAATGACCACCATTGGAAAAAATGGTAAAAATATATTCTAATTATACTTTAAAACCACTAAATAGTATAATTTATCACTATAAATTATTTTGTTTAAAAAAGTTGTTTTTAAGTATTTTTTACTATTCATAAAAAATTGGAAGTTCTCAGAAAATTACAAAAAATTCAAATTTGGATAATTTCGATATTACGAATACAAAAATGAAGTCCATTTTGAAATATAAAATTTCTATAATTTTAAAAAGTGGTTATTACTATTCATAACGGCTGCTTTGATTAGTCGTAGTGTTTTAGAACTCGAAGTTGCGTACAATGCAAGCTATTGCATTATTGAATGAGAAGCGTATCGTGGAAGCTCGGGGTGTTACAATGTAGCTCTCCTAAGAGCCCCTAAAATACAAAATGCATGATTGAATCATCTCCTCCAAAACATGAATCGTGGGATTGGACTGGCCATCTATCTAGGGATGGTAAGTTGTACTCATAAGTACTTGTGTACCCAAACACCTCTGTAGTCTTTTCCAGACACAAGAAGTAAATAGGGAATCCCTGTCTGAAATGATAGAGTGTGGAACCCTATCCAAACGTACTATCTATCATATGTATAACATTCCAAGTTCATGAACACTAAAGGTTTCCATAATCAGTAGGAAACGTGAAACCTTCA
The DNA here is from genome assembly GCA_963277665.1 of Viscum album. Taxonomy (NCBI): domain Eukaryota; kingdom Viridiplantae; phylum Streptophyta; class Magnoliopsida; order Santalales; family Viscaceae; genus Viscum; species Viscum album. The sequence goes on from OY728137.1 coordinate 247,574,837, forward strand.
TGAGTCTATTGATAACAACCCAAATCACATCATTCCCTAGAGGAGACCTTGGTAAACCTGTCACAAAATCCATCATGACATCATTCCACTTCCACTCAAGAATGGGTAACTACTGTAATAGATCTGCCAGTCGCTGTTGCTTCACCTTCACCTACTGACAGGTGGAACATATCATAACCAAACTGGCTACATCTCCCTTAATGCCTGCCCACAAATACTAATGATGTAGATCTCGATACATCTTGGTGACACCAGGATGAACTTCACATACTGAGGAATGAAAACCTCACAACAGCTCCTCATGTATGTCTGCTGACACCCATACATGTCCATGAAAATGAAAAACCTCATCCTCACTTATGGTCCACTCAGAAGTAGGGTCCTCGCCTGACACACTCTCCTGCAGTACTAGGCCTTCAAAATCTGATAGTGGCCTCATTCACACTAAATCAAATAGATTAGAGGTAACAACTATATAATAAAGAAATGTCTGCCCCTATTTGTCAGGAATCTCCAAATTCATCACAAATAACATAGCCATAAGGTGCCACTCACTATTGGCCTCCTGAACTACCAGTATCTGGGTCCTCATGATCAACACATCATTCACTGCATTGCCTTTCCTAGGTATGTAGGAAATATTAAAGTCAAAATAATGAAGTTTCTCAACCCACCTTCATTGTCTCAAATTCATATCTCATTGAGTGAAGAAATACTTGAGGCTTTGTGGTTGGTGTAAACTACAAAATGCTCTCCAAAAAGATAATTTCTCCAACAGCGCAATATATGCACAACTGTAGCTAACTTGAGATCATGTGTCGGGTAATTCCTCTCATTTGGCCTCAACTACCAAGACCTATACACAACAACTCATTCCCCCTACATAACCACTTCTCCTAGACTAATACCTGATGCGTCATAGTAAAAGGTGTAACTCTTTCCCAGTTCCTACAAAATCAGTATTGATGCTGATGTCAACCTCCCTTTCATCTCCTGAAATGGCTGAATCGTAGGAATATATCCACAACTACTTCACACCCTTCTTAGTTAGGCATGTAAGTGGCACTACTAAGTGTGAAAACTTCTAAATAAAGTGTCTGCAGTAACCAGTCATCCCCAGAATACTTCATACCTCAAAGACATTCTTTGGATTCTTCTAGGAAACTACCACTCTCACCTTCTCTGGATGTACTAATACTCCTGTCTCTGGGATGAAATGGCCCAAGAAGTGGATCAGGTCTATCCAAAAGTGGAATTTTGTGAGATTATCATAGATAAATCCACCTCTCTCTGAAGGTAATCCTAAAAATTCATCTAGAAATACATCTCTAAAATGACCCACCACTGGTGGAATGTCCATCTGTGAAGTCCCCTAGTCATCCAGATATAAACTAGCAATCTGGGATATAATTCCTCCTAACCCATGATGCTTGGGTCCAGATCTGCTCACCTGGACATCCTATTCACCCTTGTGTAGAAAATATTCACCCCCTGGTAACTTGAAACTCACCCTATGGTGATAAAATTCAACAAAGGCCTAAAAGGACACCAACCAGTTCATTCTGAGAATGTCATCGAAGCTTTTAATCTCTAAGACGTAGAGTTCCCATAAGAAGTGACACCCACCAAACTCAAGAGGCCACACCTTGAACTGACATACACTAGTCATCCTAATCCCCAAAGGAGTGTCTAGCATCATAAAATCTATAGAATTAAAAATACAAAGCCCAAGGATATCCACAATGGAAACAAATATAAAACTATGGGAAACCTATGTATCAAAATGAGAAGCTAAAATTGAGGCAACCAAAATCGTACCTATAACCATAGAGGGTTTGGTATCCTTCTCTATCTGAGTCTTATCCATCGCAAAATTCTGACATGTATCATAGCTCTACAGCCCTTCCTAGCTACCCAAAGATAATCCACCCTATTGTCACTGAAAACCTATCATCTGGCTACCACAGCCACAACCACCTCCTCGACCTGAATGGCCTAACGAAATCCAGTTCCCTGATTAATGAAGAACTGGTGACCCTTCTCCTTTACATGGAGTCATAATAGATCCCCTCTCACTAGCTACTAGTGGGAACATCCTGTAAAAACACTGAATATGACCCATCATTCCATAAGATCGGCATGCAACTAGGTCTCTCAGGCACTGAGGTCTCATGTTCCCACTCTTCCTACACTGGTATCACATCACTTGGATACTAGATGATACATACCTACTACTGGAATCGCCACGCGAAGGCTCCCTTCAACGCTTATTGCTATTAAACGAAGGAGTACCAGTCCAAGATACTGAACTTCCCAGGCTCGCATCTCCTAGATCCTTTAGATTGTGCTCATTAATTAGCACCTGGTTTACTATAACAGTCATTGAATTCAACCTGAAAACATTCACCTTTGATTGGATGTCATACCTGAGACCATCTTCAAATATCCTAATCAGATATAAGTCATCACCTCCCAAAATCGATGTGAATCATTGAAGCTCTATAAAATGAGAAGATTAATCCATAACTGAAAGAGTGCCCTACCCAAATGCATGAACTCCTAGGCTCGGTCTGCCCTCAATGTCTTTGGGTAGAAGAAATCATAGAAGGTCCTCTAAAACTCTTCCCAAGCCATACCCTGATGACGTCTCGCCTAGGAAACAACATACCACCATCTCTTGAAGGAATCACAAAGCATGTAATTCACGAGCTTCACTCTACTCTCAAGAGGAATATCCAGATGCTTGAAGATATAAAACATGGACTCCAACCATGACTCTACATCCTACAACCATTTATCCCCTAAATAAGTTGGAGGATGCTATTGTTGGAACACCCATGTCAAATTTTTCATATTCGGGGAAGGATGTGGTGCTCTCTGAAAAGTTAGAATCATCCTCATAAAGCATTTACAAAACTATGCATTAGCACCTGTGTTTCGTATAATAGTTGTTTCCAAGATAGTCATGATGGGAGGATCTACTGGTAGTCCTTGATCTACCATTTCTAGCATCTGATCATCGCCATGTACCTGGTGTACAACTGGAGGACGTCTTGGTGGCCTGACTCTGCAAGGTCAAGCACTCACCTCAGTACAAGTTTAACATAACTGAAACTCAAAAGTGAAAGAATGAAACAAGTGAAGGAAAACAATCATTTTTTTCAAAATAGGGTTACATGGTGTGTAGAAACACTACAGTGAGTGTTCCCTTAAGCCTTAACATGGGCATGTACCTCTACCAACTTGGTCATGTAACACCCCATACGCATGGTGTGTTCTTCATGACACACGACGTGTACGTGAATGTTCCCTCCTACCTAGGTACTTATATATGTCTTGAACTACATGGTTCTGATGGTGTAACACTACACGACATACACACTCTAGACACGGTGTGTACAACAAAAGTTTCATCCACCCGTTTTGTTAGTCACACGGCCAAATACACGGTCGATTACCACACAGTGTGTACCCCCAGTACATGGTGTGTTCTACCAAAATTTTATCAAACCTTGTGTCTCTACTCAGACAGTCAATCACACAGTAAAAAACTACCCAATGTTTACATACGGTACACGACGTGTACTTAAGAAAAGTCATTTCTTCCGAAACAAAGGAATGCATGGTGTATGTTCATAACATCACACGCTGTGTTGTCTAGGTTTCTAGAAAAAATCCTCTAAAACTTCTCTGGAACCCTCAAAAATATAAAATTTTGTCCAAGTCATGATAATTTTTGATCTGTGAGATCATATACTCCCCACAAGTCAAATTTTAGCATCCTTGTTCATATCATATTAACAGAATTCAATTAAAGTTCAAACACAATCCACCAAATTCCAATACAATAGGGCCCACAGCACCTTAGGGACAAAATCTTGGCATCCATCAATTGAAACATTACATACACCAATACCCTATCAAAAATAGTAGGTATTTATATCATGGTAGATTTCATAACAACATGAATATATAACACAACATCTATCACAATAGCATGAAATCAGTAATACACCATAAATGGAATAACAAGAATACATGACATGTGATCTCTAGTAAGTTCCCATATGATTAATTTGATTTCATAACCTCGTATCATTGGTTTGAAATAGAATATAACCTCAATAATATTAATAATAATAGAACAAAACTAGTGTTTCACCCAAAGGTGAAATTAAATCAACTGTAATAGATAAAAATCAAAAAATTACAATTCAACTCAAGGTAATTTGGCTTTTCCCTATATATGGGGTAGCTACTCCTGGGTACAACTAATTATCAAACCCACTTCCTTCCTATCCCTTTATAATGTTACCAAATAGTAAGAGAAATCAGAAAAGAAACTCCTATGATACAACTTTGTAATGTCTCGGATCCGGGTTTCACCCAATGGTGCCCTGTACCTGGTTAGTCACATGACCTCAAGAGAATTTCCCCAAATGTAAGAGGCTTCCAACTAGTAGTGAGGGATAAGTTCCGATAATAGGGAAACTATTCTCTCATTGGAAGAGTATACATAGTAGAAAACAAATATTAAACAATATCAGAAGCAGTAATACCAAACAGAAATAAACAATGGAACATTGAAAGTAAATCCAACAGAATCCGAAATATATATATATATATATATATATATATATATATATATATATATATATATATATGATGCATGAAATATGTATCTATGAAAATATCCAAAAAATTCACAATGCTAGAAAGAAATAAAAAAACCAAAGTACAAAATAAATAGTAAACTCTAATAGAATTGTATTCCTTAGCTACGTCTCATGCTCTCTAGCTCCAATAACAATCAAGTACTTGATGAAAAAGGGTGATTGCCCTTATCTATACCTAAAATAATATAATCTGTTTGGGTCTAAAAGCATGACCCAAATAGGGTGTGAGATGAATCTTAGTAGGAAATCCACCAAGAGATAAGTGCCTAACTATCAGTGAATATATTGTAGGTAATATGCAAGAATGAAGAAATAAACTAGGAAGTACTCAAAGTAAAAAATCCTACTATTTTCAGTTACATTCATTTAACATTTAATAATCATTTGTTGAATCATGTAACCCTGGGATTTATCCTAGGATCTGTATCCCCCATATAAAGTAACCAAAATAGGTGTCTTATAAGACCATCTAAACAATCAAGTAAGATTGAATCCAAGCTTGTTCATTGAATTGGAAGACTTGTCACAATCATTCGACAATTCAAAAACTACCCTCTAGGAAAGCTCTCATAGTATTACCCCTTTGGTCCCATATAGCATCAATTCAATAAATAACAACACCCTTAGAAATATCTCATGATCTAACCCCTTTGGTCCCACATTGAATCAATTCAATAAATAACGACCCTCTGGGAAATATCTCATGATCTAACCCCTATGGTCTAACATAGCATCAAATATAAACAACCACCTAGGAAACCTCTCACAATCTAATTCCCTCGAGTCCAATATCTACACTAAGGATATCATGGTTATGTGAAAATAATTTGGATGTCCCCTCAATATTCCTAGTCTAAGGCTCTCACAGTCCCTTGAAAAAATATAGTAGCACACATATCATATCAAAGAAAATAATCTGGAAGTTCCCTCAGTCTTCCTAGTCCAAGGATCTCATGGTCCATTGGAAAAATAGTGCACATATAATAAAAAACTCATATAATATGAAACTACCACATGGATAAACATTCACAATGCATCTCACATGCATTTCATATAAACAAAAACTTCATCCTAACAAGACAACTCATGGAAGACAAGGCATGACTAACAGGCATCCTAGACCAAATAACCATAAAAAATAAATCAAGGAAAACTCAACCATGGGGTTTCCCATAAACAAGGTATATAACCTTATTCATAAGCAATAATCCTTTATCAATCAATAAAACCATAGTAGGTAATAAATAGTGTTAAATTCTAAGTCAAAAAATACCCCAAATGTGGGTATGTGGAATATTTATCATATATAATCCCAAGAAAAACAAAAAAATCACAAACCAACTACCTCAATGTCATACAATCGATATAATTTAATGTCGGCCCTTGAATTGCCTAGATTGGCATATATATACAAAAAGGTGAAAAACTCTCAACCCTTGATAACTCACAAGAGGGGAGGAATTAGAAAGAAAGACTCTAGGGGTTTTCAGAACTCACTGGTGGGATTCCAACACACATGATGATGTCTCAATTGGAGCTCAGATGGAGAATCAGGAGATCAATATTCATTCATCTTTCTAGAGTTCTCCTGTATAAAACATGATAAGAAGAATGTATTTTCGGACATAAGACATGACCCCTCTCCAATATATCAAATAAAAAGAAAAGTAAACATCATGTTCATTTAAAACTACATGTCATGTATTATCCTCAACTGGACCATGACATAAATGGATCTTCTAGGTCACCACACAACCATGTATTCATGCATTACATGGCCAGAACACGACTGTATGTAGCAAGCTAGGTACACTGCATGTACTCAGATGTACACGGTGTGTACTTAGAAAAAATCCATTTTCTTTATTTTTCCTCAAAAAAACCTGAAACAAGTTCCATACCAAAAAAAATATCCATTTCATACAATTTCTAGAGGGATTCTCAAGACTAACACCTAAGAGGGATGTTGAGTTTACAATTTATATCATACTTGGATTTGAGATGGTTCATATTCCACCTTATATAATGGAACCAACAGAGATTCAAGAAGATTTCTCCCCACACGCCTGGAATTCCTTGTGCTCTCGCCTCCTCCATGTCTTCCCCTTCCCCTTTCTTCTAGGGTTTCATGGATTCATTCAGTGGTGATGACACTCCTCACCTCGTCTGGATCCTTTCTCTTCCCGGTCTGGTCTTCCACCCCCCCCCCCCTTCTTGCTTGGAGCTTCTACTAGTGCGGATTTCATTCGTCTCTCACTGACCCCTTCTGCCTATCCCTTATGCTTTGGACCTCCATCTAAGGTTTGGGTGAAAGTTCCTCTGATGGCTTGGTTCGGCATCAGTGGTGGCATCCCGAGTCTTCCACATCCTATTGTATTATTAGTCTACCCCTCAAGCATGACCCCAAATTGGTTGGGCTCTATACTAGTTTTAGGGATAGCTTGGGATGGTGCTGGATGGGGACTAGAAGTGGCCTCAGGTATCTGTTTGACCGCATAGTATTTGTTTCCTCCTCAGATCATCCTTTTCAGCTGATTTGGTTTTTCCTCCCAGTTTTTTGGCATTGGTTTCGGTTTCATTGGGCTTCTTCTAGGAAAAATTATCAAACCTCTATGGAGACATTAAGTCACTAGTCTCTTCACTGGTTTCATTCTCTATCTCTCCTCCATTGTCGGTTTGGTGTGGTGGTGCCCTGGAGATCTGGGAAGTGGTGCTCGAGTGACCAAATGTTTCAAGGAGGTGTGATCTTCATTTTTCAGTTTGGTGTGATGGCATTCTTGAAGGAAGGTATGTTCTGAAATTTTTGGTAGTTTTCTATTTGTTTGGTGGCCTATTTTTTGTGGAGACTATGGAATTCAGCACATGGTTTTATCTGTAGATCTGGTGTGGTGACAAGTCGGCGATGACAACGGCAGGGATGGTCAGCGATGACATGTTGGAATGGTTTCTACTTCTGGTTTTATTTGTTTGTGGTGTATGTTTTTTGTGTATTACGGCGGTGGTGATGGTCTCTGGTAGTCAGTTTCTCCAGCGACTGGCACAACAATTGATCTTCATCGGTGATGATGGTGACAGAATGCAAAATTTGATGGGTGGGTTTCATGATAATGATGGTGGGAAATGTGATGTGACATAGCCGTTGTGGGTTCTTTTAGCTCGAGGTCTCCTTGGGGTCTATTGTCTTTTGAATTTTGAATCTTCATTTTTGGAATCTTTGAATTCAGATCTCGTGTAAGGTTCAAGGTGCAAGGTGTTTTAGGTTTGGTGTAAGGTGTTGTGGTTGCTGATTCCATAAAGCGGCTATTTAGAAAATCAAATAAAAATAGAATTTTCAAGAAGAACCTAAGACTCAGCTGGAAGAGTTATTGGATGAAGGATTTCTCCATTTGAGTAAATCACCTTGGGGTTCTCCAATTTTTATCTCTAAGAAGGTTAATGGGACATAGTGTTTTTGTGTTGATTACTAGATATTTAACTAGATGATAGTGAAGAACTGGTATCCTCTTCCATGTATCAGTAATCTATTTGACCATTTGAGAGGAGCTTGTATTTTATCCATGATTGATTTGAGATCAGGGTATCATCAGTTGAAAGTTATACCTTCTAATATACCAAGGACTAATTTCCAAAGAAGGTATTTCCTTCATTAGTTCTTGTTGATACCATTCAAGTTTAGTAATTCTTTGACTGTGTCTATGGACTTGATGAACCAAATATTCCACCCGTACAAGGATCATTTTGTGTTTGTTTTTTAAGATGGCATATTGGTGTACTCTAGTACTTAGGATGATCATGCCCAACATCTTGAAATCATCTTGAGTACACTAAGATAGAATAGTCTATATTCCAAGATATCTAAGTATCAATTCTAGATCAAGAGGGTACATTTCTTGGGTTACATAAGGAGATTGAGTTGTAGAATAAGGGTCTCTATAGTTAAATCCACATAAAGGGAATTACCCTACATATGATCTCAAGTTAGTAGTGGTGGTTTATTCATTGAAGTGTTGGCAACATTATTTTTGGGGTGAGAATTTTACTATGTATACTAACCACGATAGCATAAGGTATATCTTCTCACAATGAGATTTGAATCTTTATTAATAGATATGGGTTGATTAAATACAATATTTTTATTTTGAGAAAACATATACACCCAAGAATGGAAATATTTGTGTTGATGCTTTGAGTAGGAAGACATAGAATTAGACAGTACATGAGTCTAGTTCTTAGTGGAAGATGATGACCTTACTGGATAAGATGCATATTAAGGTTAAAGAGGTCCATAAGTATATGAACCTAATATCATTATAAGTTGAGTACACACTTCATACCCAGATCAGGTAGAAGAAATATGTGGATCTAGAGTGTATGGCCTTGAGGGAAATCCTTGAATGTGGGGGGTCACCATCCAATTACACTATATATGAGGATGAGATCGTCTATGTTAGGAACCATGTTATTATGTCTATGTGTATGAAAGAAGATTTGATGCATGATTTTCATACCTCAAAGTGGGTGGTACATCCTGATTTGACTAAAATGTATCATGAACTATGTCAAAAGCATTGGTTTTGGGGCAAGAAAAGGTAAATTATAGGTTTTGTGACATGATGCTACACTTGTCAACTTATAAAGGATGAGCATCAATAACCTGGTGGTTTACTAAAACCATTTCCCATTTTGAAACTAAAGTGGTTTGATGTTACCATGGACTATATAGTGATTCTTGTAAGGACGCCTTAGAGGAATGATGTTATATAGGTAATTTTGGACCGATGGATAAAATTATCCCATTTCTTGCCTATCCAGGAGACTTTCACAGTGGATCAGTTGGGAAAATTTTATGTTCAGGAGATATATTTTTTACCTGAATATCCAAAAATATTTTTTTATGCTATGACTCATGTTTCACTTCATGCTTATGAAAAGGATTATAGAAGTCTCTTGGTAAAAAAGTGTTTCTGAGTATGAATTTCCACTCATAGACAAATGGGAAATTATAACATACTATACAAGTATTTAAGGATATTATATAGTTGTATGTCCTAGAATTTTGTGGGTCTTGGAGGAAGCACTTAGTGCTCATTGAATTTGTTTATCACAACATTTATCAGGTGACTATTTAGATAGAACCATATGAGGAACTTTAGGGTATTCAATGCAGATCACCTCTACACTAGATAGAGGTATGTGAGTCAAAGTTTTAGGGACTAAATCTCATGCGTGAGATATCATAGTTGGTCTATTTAATTCAGAAACATATGGATGTGGCTCATAGTAGTTAGAATTAATATGCTGGTCGACTTCGTTGACCCCAAGATTTTATAGTGGTTGATTGTGTATTCCTTCATGTGTCACCAAGATTGGGTCACTCCAGGATTAAAAAGTAAGGAATATTGGTTCCATGGTTTTTTGTACCATTTTATATTGTGAAGATAATCGACTCATTGTCATACCAATTGTCTCTTCCACAAAGGTATGGTGCTATGAATAATTTTTTTCATGTGTCACGGCTTTAGCAGTATCAATCTATCCTTTATCATGTGATCAATGTTGATGATATTGGGATTGAGTTTGATGTAACCCTTGAGGAGAATATGATTCTTATTATGGATCACAATGAGAAAGTATTATGGAGAAATACCATGTTGATATTTTGAGTATTGTCAAAAAATGCATGTGTTCAAGAGGAAATGTGGGAGAGGGAATGAGATATGTAAGCTTAGTGGACCAAAATTTTTACCTCAGAATATTAAAGATTCATGGGAGTATAGATCAAGGATGAGTTGTAATATTTTGGGGAGATTGTAAGATCTTAAACTTTCTAGATATGCCTCATTCTTGTTTTCAGGTACTCGTTTACCTTTTTAATTATATCTAGGATGGGTTTTACTTTAGGGTTGTTTCAGGTAAAGTTAGAGAAATTTGGAAGCCCATGGGGCGGAGCACTGTTGGCGCATGGTTAGGGAAAATTGTGTGGTTTGTCCCAAGAAACTGTGAACCCCATTTTAGAGGAACAGGAGGTGGTGCATGGTTGGAACACAGTTTGGACAAACAATGTGTCCTCCCTCCCCAAATCATGCTCCCTCCAAGTGAGGGAATTTGTAAAGTTGGTACACTATTTTTTAAACTGTGCACCACTTAGGATAAAATGTATACCCCCTAAGTAGGGGTACATGATTAAGGAGAATGGTGATTCAAACCATGCTCGCCTACCCATCAAACTATATATGTAGGTTCTAAATCCCCTGAAATCTTTTAAAAAAAATCTTTAACCCCCTACTTTTTATTCCTATTCACCCCCACTTGACCCTAAATTTTTTCCTTCGAATTTGGAAGATCTCATGAGGATTATAAGGATATAGAAACCCTTATCTTAGTAAATCTAAGATTATATTGAAGGATCAGATCCTCATTGGTATTATTCCAAGATATTCCAGGTCATTGTGATTTCAATCTTTCTGAATCAGTTTTGGGATTATGGGTTAGAGAGAGTTTTTCAACTATCTTGGGTCGGCGGTATAATTGACGATCCCAAAGTCATGATTTTATTTGGGTGTATGAAATTGTGAAACTGCAATTTCCACATTTGGTTGTCACATTATGAATTGAATTGAATTAACTGAGTGATTAATGGGATTATGAAATTGATGGAAACCCTATGGATGTGTTGATATGATTGAAATGATGATTTATAATTTATACATGGTTGATAAATTAATTTATGAACTAGGTTAAATAATAAATTATGGAAATGGTTGATAAATTGGTTAAGAATGTGGAACCATGAGATGTGATAATTGTGACTGAGTTGTGGGATAGGGAATGCTACTCCAAATACCCATAGGGTGATAGAATTCCACTCTAGGACCCCAATATATATATGAATTATGTGTGATCACTAAGTATAGGGATAGAGACTGCTACTTCAAATACCCACAGGGTGCCAAAATACTACTTTAGTTACCCATTGTGTGAATTTGAAATTAGAGTTAAATGATTAAGGGGAACTCATAATGGAATGAAATGTGATATCACTTTGGTGGATGGTTTAGACTCTTCCATGGGATGAATCAGGTATTGTTGGATTGGGTTTCATTGTGAACTTGGATATTTATGTGGTTAATTAAAGTATAATTTAAATTGAAGTTTTTTTAATTATTTATTTGTACTTTATTATTTTTATTAATTTGTACACTGTTATAGACTGGATGTTGTTTTAGATACCAATGGTGGTGGCCTAATAGGTTGTTGTCGCACCCTACTTGAGATGCATGATTGGTACCTAAATAGAATTCATGTTTGTAGGAAAGGATAAGGGAAAGATCCCTATGTTAGATGGATAGTTTTGGATTTGGGACGGATCATTGATGAGGGAACTGTACATGATGTCAGGATCCACTTGGGAGTTTTTAGTGTGTATTTATTTTGGTTATTCATTTGGATCTTGACACTTATATGGCATGAAATATCTATAGATTTGGTTTATAGTCATTTATCCATGTTTTGAGATTATCATGTGATATTGGTATTTATTTTTTATGGTGTTATCATTTTGTTATTATTTATTATCTTTTTCATATTTTTATTGATTTCAATTATTGTGCTACTTTGATAAAGATGGTTTAGTCTCCACACATTACATATTAGTCCCTTGCTGGTAGTTGGAAACGTAAGGAATATGGGGAGGTATGATTGAGTTCTTGTAACTAACCAAATCGTGACACCGAAATGTGGTAGATGGGTTGGGAAGTTACAACCATTCATTTTCACACATGTTTTTAATCCATTTAGTCTTATATTTTTCAATTTTAATACTTTTTTTTATTGTGTTAACTAATTTTTACAGAAGTAATTTTCTTCTAACACCTAAAAAATAGCCATTATTATATAATTTTGACCAACTAATTCCAAATATGAAATCCATTTTATCAAATAAAATTTATATGTGTAGGAAAATTTTATTTTAACATTAGTTCATGTAACACATAAAAGCCTATTTTTATAAAAAGAGTGTTTTTAATATTAAAATTTATGTGTAAGGTAAAAGCCTCCATGTATTGGATTTTCATGATATAAATTGGTTTAATATAAAATAATTAAAATTTATTAGGATTTAAAATAAATCTTAATCCAAATTTTACCAAAATATTATTTGATTAAAAGAGAATACCAAAGAGAGTTTTATGGGTAAATATTACTTATGTTCCTAAAATTTTAATTATAGGTTTTATAAATTCAACATAGTATTATTTAAAAAAACTATATTTTTACATCGAAAATAATTTATTGAAAAATTAAAATGGTTTATAAACAACAATTTCTTTATTATAAATTTATAAAATTTACATCTTTGGTAAAAACAATATTTTTCATTATTCACCTAAAAAATAAATTATTTTAGAAAAGTACCAATAAAATCACCCTAATCTAATTTAGGAATTTATAATTAAGAAATTAATTTTCCTTTTACAAAATTCATGTTATGGAATTTTTAAATTTAGTTTTTAAAATAAAATATATTTAAATAAAAACTTCTTTTATTGAAAAAATTATATTTCAATGCTTTAAGTGTTCTTAATCCTATTTTTCATGCATTTGTAATTGATTGTTATCTTTTCATCTACCATTGGTTTTATAATTGTTATAATTTTTCTATGTAATATATCACAGATAATTTTACTTTTTCATTTCAAGTGAAACAATCTTATAAACCTTTTATTTATTTAAGGATAAATATTTATTAAAAATAAGGTTTTTACATTTCCCTTTAAAACCTAATGTGATTGGTAATATGTAATGTATGTGGAACTAAAATAAAAAATTATGATATATTTTATTAAGTAAAAATTATAAAAATTAAATATTAACATTAAAACATATCCATTGGGTAGGCCAGTATATATATAAGAGCTTTATTACAAAATCAAGCATAAGAAATGGAATCGGGAGGTGGGAGTTTTTCTTATGAATCTCATTTGTTTAAACATGTAAAGGTGGTAATTTCACCAGGGTTTTACCAAGACCAATACCAATAGGAACTTGAACAATTTTGGTATGATTGAAATCATATGTGATATAAGGACAAGATCTTATAAGTTTCTAAAGATTCATTCTAATGAGATCACTACCCATAACTTCCATTGGATATTATCTTATACGTAGGTCTTATACTAAGATCTTGAGGGGTTATGTAAGCATAAATTAAGATGATATAAACATTTAATTATCAAATTAATAAATTATTCATAAATCATATATATATTATACATTTCAAATTTTTAAATTTTAAAGAAAAATTATGTTCACTTTTAGAACCAATACATTGATAAATTAAATTAGTGTATAAAAATATCTAATAAGATCATTTTATGCATTATTCACAATGATTTTTTGATACCTCACTTAGTTTGATTCAATATGGGCCTTCTTTCCAAAGTTAGGTGGTCTCTGAGACTTTACCAACGACATCTTGGAAAACTCGTTGGTAGAGATGATGGGAGGTCAACCTCACCACACCATTTTAAGGGTGATTGTTGCCTACTCTAGGACTCTATTATAGTTTTGATAGACATTCATGAATCCTTCCCAAATACCAATTAGAATTGGTTATCCATATATATTATCAATCAGTTATTATCTTGTATTTACATGAACCATATATATGTATCAGAGGTTCTCCATCAATGGAACCATCTGTATGTATCAGAGTTTCTCCATAAATTTAACCATATATATATATATATCATAGGTTGTCTATATTATTTTTTTTATTACTTGAAAATTCATTTTTTAAGTAAATATGATTTAAAGCCACATAGTTGGGCACTCTAGATTTTTCATCCATCAAGAAAGGTGGTGATTAGTTTGGTGTTTAGATCTGGCCCATGAAATAGCTTCCTATGTTTCCATGGAAAATCATTAAAACCCCATATAGTTATGTGGAACTTAACATGACATGATTTTTTGTTTTATGGTCATTTTAAAATGAATGGTCCATATAGTTTAACATCATGCAGTAAGGATGAATAGGAAAATAGTTCATAGAAATTGTTGGGTGGGACTTACATGTGAGGGGCCCTTTTTGGTTAAACTCAGATGAAATATTTCCCAATGAGATTAATATAAGGATGATAATATTGGGTTTAAACCTTGGAGAGCCATCTTATGTATCCCCTTGAGATAGTAAAAAAAATCCCACATAGTTAAATTTAGGTTTTGGGATTATACCTAAGAAGGGGGGTCTATTTTTATCATGCTTGTGATATGATCATCACATATCATTAATCCCACATGAGTCATGCTCAGTGTGAGAAAAAAGAGACTGTATAAGATTAGTCATATTGTATGAATTCAAAATTGGATGGTTCATATACCTAAGTAGGAATCCCATGATTGAATTAATTTCCTCATCCATTGACAGATGAGAAAAGGTGGAAGGGATATGACATCCTACAATAA
This sequence comes from Viscum album, assembly GCA_963277665.1. NCBI lineage: Eukaryota > Viridiplantae > Streptophyta > Magnoliopsida > Santalales > Viscaceae > Viscum > Viscum album. The sequence goes on from OY728137.1 coordinate 247,589,977, forward strand.
AAACTATGGGATTACTCCTGGATGGATTCCCCATATGAATTCACTCATTGTTTTTTGACAGATGAGGTAAGGGATGCAGGGGGTTTCTAGAAATAAAGGCTATGTGATTTCTATATATGTTAATCCCAATATTTTCATTCTTCCTATTTCTAAAACTTTGGTTTGGGATTATGTATCTGCCGATTGGAGAAAAGGAAAGTATTTTTTTTCAATTCGCTTAACATTTTAGGAAGAATGTGGGAAGTAAACACCTATTCCTGAACTAGAATATTCATAACACTACCTATACTATTAGTTTCTTCATTACCAAGGGGATTCATGATTGAAAACATCTTGAGTACCCAATCTATTAAGGAGGTTAAGTGGGGGATAACATTTACCAAGTGAATGTATGATCGAAAATAGGGGAACAGTGGTGTGTCCCATACCCTGACCATATAAATATAATGACTGTGGGGATGGAATTGATGATTTTATTCTAAAATATGAGACTCCAGTAAAGGATGATATCATTTTAGGGAATAAATATCCTTGGGAAATGGGTCACTAAAGTGGATATCCCTAATTGATGGGTCACTAAGGTGGGATACCCAAGTCGGTTAGTCTCTTAGGTGTAAAGACCAAAGTAATGGGTCACTAAGGTGGGATGACCTAGGAGACTAGTTTTTTAAGTGGAAAACCCTCAGTGATAGTTCACTAAGGTGGGATACCCCAGGTAACTGGTCACTTAAGTGGATATCCTTGAGTGGTTGGTCGCCCAAATAAGGGATCCTTAGGTAGTTGGTCACACAGGTGATGATTCTTGAGTAGTTTGTTTATTAGGTGAGGTATTTGGATAACATTTAACTCTTAGTTAAGTTAATTTCCATATGTTATAGAGTGTTTTATGCTATTTGGTAGGGTAATAAAGGCCTTAGTGAGGTGTCTTTGTGAATCTTTCTCTATCATCCAAAAGTGGTGTGATGTGTGGTGGATAAAGGGTTATATTTATAGGTAAAACCAAAATTCTATGAGGAGAAGTATAATAAAGGAAATTGATGATATTAGGGGAGCTAGGAAATGAAGGATAGGTAATCTAGTGGGACCAGAGTGAGCCAGGGTGAGAGACTAAAGATAACATGGGTGAGGAAGGCCTGCAAACTAGAGGTGACCTGGGAAGATCCATCCTAGCACCCAGAGGGGATTCTAAAACTTATTATTTTATATTATTTATTTTAAAAATGGATCTCCATAAAATTACCCCCCCACCCACACTCAGAATGTGATCTAAGTGGAATTAAAAATTTCATATTCGAAAGTAACTCTTTTACTTGGTGTGAAAATTGTATAATGACATCCATACCCTATTCACAAAGGTTCTTAGGGTGAATCACACTATCTTTTCTAAGAAGAACACACTAAAGTGTGTTTTTGAGGCTCAATGGTAGGGATATGTGAGGCAACCAACTTATAATTAGGGGTGTTCCTCTTATCACTTGAGCACATGATACCTTCTCTTTCCTATTTCATTTTCATTATTCCAAGGAGAGCACTCATGTTCTTCCCATTAGTAGTATCTCCCTAGTGAGGTGTCCTTAAAGGGGCCTCCCTATTAAGGGGGCCTTAGTGTGGCCACCCTATACATGTGGCCTTAAAGGGGGCACCCAAACAAGACGGGTATAGTGAGGTTACTTGGGAAAGGATTTTTTTTTCAAATTTTTCCACTGTTGTCATCACACATAGATTGTACTAATTTGGGGGGTAACCTCTCATGTTTCCTTGATTTATTATACTGACACATTTCATGAAAAAACACTATGTATTTTAAAATAGAAAGTTCTTCTAATGTTGTATCACATGATGAATCTACTTCTCATATCAATCTTATGGTTTCTAAAGTTGATAAAGGGTGAATTGGTTAGCAAAAACAATTTGTATTGACTTTATCCAAGATCCTGAAGAAACATCATCCGAAGTACCTGATGTTAGATGTTCTTCCCTTATATCAGCATAAAATACTAATCAACCTTTATATTCATTTCCTAGATACCTTTCTCTCAGGATTATGGAATTTATATAACAATTACTTGGTTGGGTAAATTATATAGGCAAAGAGATTCTATATTCTAGGAAGAACTAGTCACTCATCATGCACTCTTCCCCAAAACAATACTGCTCAGAAAAGAAGTAATATCATAACAGAATCTAAAATTCACTATTAATCCTTTATATTCCATTGTTCTTTAATTGATCTTTCAAATGGATAGAATGATGAATGGGACTTTCCCCATCAGTGAGACTTTAAATTTTAGTGGATGTTGTTATACTAGGTCGAAGTAACATGTGAAGAGTTTGAAGCCCAACTCAGTCCAGCTTCTATCTATGAGGTCATATGGGTTTTCTAGATGTATGTCTATAAGAAAATTAGACTAATCCCTAAGATTATGAGTCACTGGATTCCTAAAACCAATACCTTGCATCTTAATCATGGTTAAATGGGCATTATTTTTTGGGATATTTATAAGATCTCATGGGAGTCGATCCTCAAAGACGTGTATGATAAGTTTTCCCCCTAGGTATATGTGTGTATATATCCAATAAGTGTCGTGTTTATTTAGGAAGTTAATGAGAACATCTTGAGATGTGATAGAGAAAGATCCAATCCTCAGGTTGAAATTAAGTTATATGAATGGATGAATAAATGTCTAGCTCCCCATGAACATTAGATTAAATGTAATAGTTCAACAGTATGTCCCTCAATCCATAAAAGATGGGTTCCTAGGACATATTCAATATAGATTGAGTAGGTAGTATATGATAAATGGGAATATAAACTTATATCAATATTCCTGGATAATCATTTGGTAGGGTTTCTTGACATGTAGCTATGTGGGTATCTCTTCTTGATATGTGACTCAAATAGAGGAATCAGGCTAAGAACTTTCATCATGGTGGAAAAAATTTAAATAGGTGATTTGATGGGTTTGTTTTCTCTATTTTTGGTGAAGATCCATAGGTTTATATTGTATGTTCATAATAAGAATCCAAATTTTCATGTACTAGGGACATTCTAAATTTTTTGGGGTTTTATAGAGGCCCAATTTAATACTATTATCTCCTCATTACTATGGGGATCCTATGACAACCCTGTTCTTTAATACACACTAAAACATAATTTATTACATACACTCTTCACTTGATACAACATGAAAGATAAAAAGGTCTAGTGTCTTTGTGGATTAGTAACATTACACAACCACTTAAAACATGAAATACAACATCTTTATTGAAAACTTCCTTTACATGACCACTACATTCCCTCGTACTTATCATTTCAAGGGATAACCTGAGGACATGCATAAGAAAAGGGTGATATTTAAATCCTAGTAAGAGAATAAACATGGAATAACATGAGGAATAAAATAAATGTTAGACAATATGCATATCAATGTAGAACAAAAGAAACATGAACATAAAGGCATGATAAAGCATGATAATCATAACATGGAAATGTGGAAACAACACTTAACATGGAATTAGCATGAGCGAAGGCTCATTGCACATGGAGCATGAGTACACCCACATTGCACATGAAGCATGAGTAAACAATAATTTCACTTGAATTGACATTAGTCAACACTCATTGCACATGATTTATCATGATACTATACTTTTCCCAATGCATTGGAGTGCTATCAGGGCATACCTTTTCGTAAACATTTCATTTCATGCATAAGTGTTCCACATGGATCATACAACAGGGAATAAATCATAATAATTTATTAAAAGATAAATGGATGTGGAATAAATACATTAAGCTTTATAATCAATAATTAAATGTTCATAAAGGTGAATATCCTTGATAGAGAAATGGGCAAGGTATTCACTACACAATGACATTGGCCTGGAAAATCATAGTGCAATTTCTGCAGCACAACGATGTGAAATAAGAACTCATAAAAACATTATGAGAGAAAAAGGGGTATCCCATAATATTTACATGAAATGCACGGTAAGGGGGTCATATAGATACATGTCTCAACAAATTTAATAGAATTTAGATGCATAATACAAAAGAATTACTTGGATGTAAAATAGGAGAGAGAAATCCCTCATGAAATTTCAGCATGGTAACGGGTGTACATGAGAGGCATTAATGAGAGAGAATGTAGAGACCCAAGATTTAAGTACATGTAAATTACATCACTTTTTCAGAATACTTAATACATAAAAAAAATATACACCCAAGGACCATGATAGTTTAGTGTCTTTGGAAACTCGAAACATAATCTTCTAATCATGGTGAAAGATCTTCAACATCTCCCGTAAAGATCTTCCCCTTTTTTTCTTACCTAAAACCTTTCTTTATATCCTGGGGAAAATAAAACATAAAAAGGTTGATCTCAAATGCTTAGTAAGGGTAATAATGGATAAAATAAAACAACAATATACATTTGAACTTAAAAACATGAACATAATGTTTTAACATCAAAATCTTGAGTTGTGAAATAAATCTTGGCAGTACGTAAGGAATAGATTATAAAGGAACATTAATCATGATAAAATATCATGGGAATAAAACATTTAATTGTGGAAAACATTAAGCACATGTTATGATTTCCATAGTAGCTAAGGCATTGCTTCCAAGACCAACATAGTGGACAAAGTCTATTACTGAATAGGGTTTACTTGCCTTTCCATCCCTGTATTACTGAACCGAATTCAATTGTCGTTCCAACCATGTCTATATCATGAGATATTAATCTTTACCAAATGCATCAGAGGGAGATATAGTTACCACCCATCTCATAATGAAATAATTCTTTCATGTTCCACAAAATAGACATAAATCATTCACCATAACCCAAATAATAATATGGGTTTCATAAACATCATCCCATCATAACATAATCCATATAAAACAAATGGATATCATTTCATCATAAGAAAAATAAAACCATGTAAATAATAGAGGAATTATACTTGAAACATAAACATACTAAATAATGTCATCTTAGATGGAAAATAGTTTTGATAAAACACTTGAAATGAATTCTTGAGTAAAATATCCTTTCTTCTTCAAAATCATTTTCTTTTCACAAAATGTCAAGTAATTTTAAAAAAAAATAATTTTGTTGAAAATAATCATGAAATATTGTAAAGTAGGATTCATGGAAATAATGCATTATGAAACCGTAAAAATTTGTTCATTCCATATAAGTTAAAAAACATTCTTCTCATACTTTTTTCGGAAAAGTCCAAAAGTACCTTGTATGGTAAAAAAAGAAAGATTTGATCCATAACACATAGTAAAAGTCAAAAGGAGGTAAACACAACTTAAAACATACATGGAATAATAGTAAAAACTTTATGAAATATTTTTTTTATAAAACATGGACATGGATGATAAATATAACCCCAGTAAATGCTTACAAATAAACAATCTCAGATAAGAACGAGATTGGAATAATTATCCCTTACCTTATGTCCAATTTCTTCCATATGTGTCTAAGACTCCTATATAGTGGGTTTAAACATATTATTAACTCGTAACATAACCATAATAATATTTATTATATCATATATGATTCACTTATGACTTTATATTACCCGTTCATTTTTCAATTCCATGTTAAAGCAGTGTTTTGAGTGAAATTGTTTCATTTGTCGTACGTGTTTTGAATTCTAATTATTAATTTGATTACTTAGATCAGGATTACTTACTTCTAGAATGTAAAACATTATTTATATATAATATATATTTAGAATGTAATATATATATATATATATATATAATAGATTGATAAATGGAATGAAATACACCGTTCATGGAGACGGTAGGTCGTACGTACGCATGAACGTTGTTTTTGTTTACTTATTAAATTGAATGGAAGTTAGTAAATAACATATACAAAAATCCATTATCATTATTATTTCATATATTTCATGATTATTTATTATATATACTTTATAATCATTCTTGAATTGTTAGCATGAAGAATGAAACTCATCGCGTCGTGGAGACGGTAATCCGTACGTACACAGAGTGATGATATCGTTCCCATAATTATTGAATGGATTTGGAGTGGATGATATAATATCTCAGAATTAGTATGATGTTATAATAATAATATATAGTTATTATTTTCACCATTATACCCATCCAAGTATGGTGGTGGTGGAAAGACAGATTACACCACGGTGTGGAGACGGTAAGCCATACGTACGCACGTGCGGTGATTTTATTTTTCTTAGGATGGATATAAGGTGAAATAGAGTTGTTTCATATTTATAATAACATATCAGTATATTATTGATACTAATTTTATTACATTATAATGAAAAAACTAAAGAAGAGGAAGTAGGCAGGTTTTTTCCGAGCTTGAAGGCTCAATATTGAGTTAAGAGGAGAGGGAAGGGGTTCCCTTTTATAAAAGAGGAGAGGGGCACTTTTGGAAACCTATAAAATATTAATTTATAATAAACTCAAACCCCACTTAAAAACTTCCAAAGTGAATAAAATTAGGATATTAGGTAATATAGGGTTGTAATATCATCAAAAAATCCAACTTAGAAATGTTTTGATTTTATTTTAAACCTTATCATTTTGATTTATCCTTATTTAATCTATTTAATTTTATTTTTGGTAATAATATTCTAAATTTTAAATGGTTATAAATACTTACTTATGTGTTGTTAATTGTCCATAATTGTATACTTTATGATATTTTAGAGCATATAAATTTAAATTTTTATTTTTTTAAATATTTTTGGGATTTTTAAACAATTTAATAATATGTAGTTTTTATAAAATATCAATAGAGTTAATTTTGACACTATTCATTTATTTGAATTTAAATAAAATTCACACAGAATATTTGTTCAAACAAAAATATTTAATAGATTCCTTACATTTCATAAGTATAAATAAAATTCTTGGAGCACATTAATTAGTTCATTTAATATTGAATTAAATATTTTTAAAACCATTTATTTGATATTTCTCTTAATAAAATAATTACTACAACATTTTCATATAATTATTTAATATACATATTTATTGAATAAAAATTAAAACTAAAATACTATGATGAATTTAAATCTATTATATTTTATAAGAATACTTTTAGTCGAATTTATCTTTTAAAAAACCCAACTTTTAAAATGATATGTTTATTAAATTATGAAGGGGACAACTTTCACATCATTTAAAATAAAATAATATAAATTTCATAATTTGTTTTATAAGTTTCCAAATGATCCACAAGTAGACTCTTGTATGATAAGTGTATATATATACTCGACCAATAAGTTTTGGTCAAGTTTTTGGTTCTTTTGATGGGTATTATTATTTTACTAAAAACTATATTATTGATTTTTCCCTAAATAAATAATTTTTTCATCATTAATGTATAATCTGTTAAGGTAATTATATATTTACTAAAAATTAAAAATAAATTACCATGATGAAGAAAAAAAATTACCCTAAAATTATTATTTATAATAAAATTTATATTCTGTATAACCTTATATAAAAAATAATCTAATTAATAAAGTTTGAGGGAGTCATATTTCACTTTCCTTTAAATAAAATAAATTAAAGGTCTTAATCTGATCCAAGTGGGTTCCAATAGATTCCATTTCAACCCAAGTATGTTTTATAGATAAATATAATCAACCAATGATATCAATACAAGTGTTATTGTAAATTTATAATATTATTTTTACCCTTAATTACCTGATTTACCTTTAACTCTGGTAAATAAAATTTAACGTAGTTACTATTCATAATGCCGAATAATAAAAAAGTATCTTATTAACATAATTTGGACCTATTGATTCCAAATATGGAATACATTTTTCTAAATTCAATACACAGAAGTTGTAGTATTTAATTTAAAAATAATCTTGTTGTTGAGAAAACGGGTTTTAAAAGTTAAAACATTACGAAAGATTGAAATGTTTTTAACTATAAATTCAATGTAAAATTAATGATAATGACTTATATTATTTTAAATGGTAAAAATATATTCTATTTATACTTTAAAACCATTCAATATTATAATTTTACCGTATAAATTATCTCAATGAAAAAAGTTGTTTTTAATTAAAATTTAGAATATTTTTACTATTCATCAAGATATGAAGTTTATCAGAATAATATCAAAAATTTATCCAACATAAATTTTTATATCCTAATTAAAAATAATGAGTTTACTTTGTCAAAATTAATGTATAAACTTGTCAAAAAATTTATTTAAAATGGGTGCGCTATAAAAATACGGCAAAACTGCATTTTTTGAAAAATACTACCTCTATATGAAAAATTGATTTTTGTTCTCCTACAATGTTATAGAAAATGTGTAAGATGAATTATAATATTATAAAATTTAAAATTTGGTTAATACTATTCATAACAGCTAGTTCATAATAATATTATAATATATCATTGTTTAGTGAAACTTGGTATTGCGTACCACGCAAGCTATCGAGGAAGGTCACTCTTGCATGTAACACAAGCCAAGTATATTGTTGCATATACTACCAGTTAATCTTGGTGTATCATACAATAGAAGATATCAAAGAAATTAATTGTAATGTATCTCATAAAATCTCAGGGTGTTACATTCTAGCCCCCTTAAAATGAATTTTTCCCTCGAAATTCGTCAGGGTTATAAATGGTTTACAACTTGAAAGTTTATTTTATAGAAACCCACATCGTAAAAATTAATACTAAAACTTAATTTTAAAAACTAAAGTATAAAACATAATGGTTATCCAAATTAACTCATTACTGGGTTTCCACATAGGAGAACATAGGTGAAAACATGGATATTGAAGAGAAATCTAACCATCAAGTTCTGGTGGAGAGTGGTAGCGAACATGGCTATGAAAAAGCCAATAATCACAAAGCCATAAATTTGTGATGATATAAGGTACCATCTAATTCATCGGATATGAGGGTAGTAGGACAACGCTTTTTGTTTTCAAGATCATTTCCCTAAAGTTGATGAATTTTTTCATAAGGATAAATACTTACTTGATTTTAGTGTAATATCATTGTTGGTTATTCCATGAACAATTCCCACTTCATCTCTTATTTAAAGAAATGAAGTTAAATTGTTCATTCTTAAAGTTTTAGCAGATAATGCAATAGAATGATAGGTCATTCCATCTATCTTTATCACAAAAAGGTTAGCACAAATTATGAAATATACATACGTCCATCTATGGTGAGATTAAACATATATGATTCCAAAAATGGACTTATACTTCATTTATCATACTGATTAATAAAATAAAACTAGTTTCTACTAACCAGGGACTTCTTGTAGGCCAGTGGTAGGCGATAAAGGCATCTCACACTTTAGTTGTGGGTTAAATTCCCACATCCTTGTCTGATGTGACAGGTTATCGCCCATCCTGCAGGTTGTCCTTTTTCTAAAACTATACTATAATAACAATATAGAAAAAAAGTTTTAGCCTTAAACAGTACTATCTGATGTCCAAATTAATCCATTCCAACCTTTAGGATTATCGAAAATACTTCTGTCCAATCTCATATTATAAAGAAAATGACTACTTGAAAGGATATCTACCGAGCATGTGAAAACCATCATTTACCCCCCATATATCATAATATATATCTTGTTGGTCACATTCCAAACATGTGAATGCCTTAATCATGTATTCTATTGAAACATGAATTACCATAGAACCTTAGTGAGAACATGAATGCTGTCAAAAGTTAACTCTTTCCACGTACCAAAATCCCAAAATTTCTATATACTCAAAAAATGATATCACTTTGTCCTTATATCAGTCATGAGCCCATTAATACTATCAAACATATTATTTTATCCTTATCCCTTCATTATGCGCATATCATCTGCTTTCCAAAAATATTTCAATCACTTTTCATGGTTACCAGTACTATATTCTTATGGAAAACAATAGTGGACCAATACATAAATATTTCAATATACCATAAAAGTACCTCACCAACATTATTCTTGAATTCCAATACATAATCTCTTTAATCCATCCTCATCAATGATTGGCATGGAATTGGTCCTTCCTTGATTTAGAATTAACCTCTTAGGTCTGGGCATTGAGTTGGGTATTTCCCATGTTCTCCACATATAAGACATTGAACTCCATACCAGTATGTCACTCTATACCCCTTTTCCCCACACAGATAACATATTTCATTCCATTTTAGGTATTCCTCAAGGTTCTTTTTCCCTTATTCTTGATATGTAGAAAGCTTAATATTCCTTTATCTATGTTCCTCACCATTCGAACATGCATAAAAGTATATCTTCCTCTAATTTGATGACTTAGGAATACAACTAAAGTTCACCTTGTTAATCATATATCATGATGACTAATTCGGAATAATCATAATATCTTTCTATCCAGTAATTACACAATTTTGTTGATCATAGTCACTAATTTTTTCATTGGAATCAATGTTAACTGAATTCCTTCTCGTTCCCTCTATTGACTAAAACCAGAAACCATAGTGTAATAAATAGTTAAAATAACGAGGAACCACATAATTATAAAAAGTCACTAATGAGATGTCTAACTTATCACACGTTCTTTAATCCATGACACCTTAAGTTCGCCCAAGGTTATTCATGATCATCAACATAATTCTAGGAATGTAACCTATAGTTATACTAAACCTTAGGGACATCCCTAGAAATACCTTATAAATATCTCTAGGGATCTCACTAATGTTTTCACATCCTAGTTTCAAAAGGTTGACTAAACCTTTCCTCTAGTACCAACTGTAGATACCCAAGCTTGACGTACATGGACATTACATTACTTTTGTGGAATACATAATACATAACAAAAACAGACACCCAAGGACCATAATAGTTTAGTGTCTTTGGAAACTTGGAACATAATCTTCTAATAATGGTGAAAGATCTTCAACATCTCCCATAATGATCTTCCCCTTTTGTTTTCTTACCTAAAACCTTTCTTTATATCCTGGGGAAAGAAAAACATAAAAAGGGTGATCTCAAATGCTTGGTAAGGGTAACCATAGAGAAAATAAAACAACCATATACATTTGAACTTAAAAACATGAACATAATGTTCAAACATCAAAATCTTGAGTTGTGAAACAAATCTTGGTAGTACATAAGGTGTAGATCATAAAGGAACATTAATCATGATAACATATCATGGGAATAAAACATGTAATTGTGGAAACCATTAAGCACATGTTATGATTTCTATAGTAGCCAAGGCATTGCTGCCAGGACCATCATAGTGGAAAAAGTCCATTACTGAACCAGGTTTACTTACCATTTCATCCCTGTATTACTGAACCAGATTCACTTGTTGTTCCAGCCATGTCTATCTCATGAGATATAAATCTTTACCCAATGCATTGTATATAAATACAGGTCCCACCCATCTCATAATGAAATCATTCTTTCGTGTGCCATAAAATAGACATAAATCATTCATCATAACCCAAATAATAATATGGGTTTCATAAACATCATCTCATCATAAAATAATCCATATAAAATAAATGGATATAATTTCCTCATAAGAAAAATAAAACCATGTAAATAATAGATACATTATACTTGAAACATAAACATAATAAATAATGTCATCTTATATGGAAAATAGTTTTGATAAAACACTTGAAATTAATTCTTGAGGAAAATAACCTTTCTTCTTCAAAATCATTTTATTTTATCAAAATTTCGAGCTATTTTAAAATAAATGAATTTATTTGAAAATAATCATGAAATATTTTAGATGAAGCTTCATGTAAATAAGGAATTATAAAATAGTAAAAATCCATTCATGTCGTATAATTTAAGAAAAACATTCTTCTCATACTTTTTCTAGAAAAGTCAAAAAGTACCTCTTATGGTAAACAAAAGAAAGATTCATTCCATACCACATAGTAAAAGTAAAAAAGAGGTAAACACAACTTTAAACATACATGGAAGAATAGTAAAAACTTTATGAAAACTTTTTTTATAAAACATGGACATGGATGATAAATATAACCCCTGTAAATACTTACAAATAAACAATCTCAGATAAGAACGAGATTGGAATAATTATCCCTTACTTTATGTCCAATTTCTTCGATATGTGTCTGAGATTCCTGTATAGTGGGTTTAAACATATTATTAACCTTTAACATAACCATAATAATATTCATGATATCATATATGATTCACTTACAACTTTATATTACCTGTTCATTGAAAATTCCATTTAAAGCAGTGTTTTGAGTAAAATTGTTTCATTTGTCATATGTGTTTTGACTTCTAATTATTAATATGATTACATAGATCATGATTAATTAATTCCAGAATGTAAAACATGATTTATATATAATATATATTCAGAATATAATATATATATATATATATATATATATAATAGATCGATAAATGGAATGAAATACACCGTTCATGGAGACGGTAGGTTGTACGTACGCATGAACGTTGTTTTCATTTTCTTATTAAATTGAATGGAAGTAAGTAAATAACATATACATAAATCTAGTATCATTATTATGTCATATATTTCATGATTATATATTATATATACTTTATAATCATTCATTAATGGTTAACATGGAGAATGAATCTCATTGCGTCGTGGAGATGGTAATTCGTACGTACGCACGAGCGATTATATCATTCCCATAATTATTGAATGGAATTGGAGTGGATGATATAGTATCTCAGAATCAGTATGATGTTATAATAATAATTTATAGTTATTATTTTTACCATTATAACCATCCAAGTATAGTGGTGGTGGAAAAAAAGATTACACCACGGCGTGGAGACGGTAAGCCGTACGTACGTACATGCGGTGATTACATTTTTCATAGGATGGATATAAGGTGAAATAGGGTTGTTTCATATTTATAATAACATATCTATATATTATTGATACTGATGTTATTACTTTATAATAAAACAACTAAATAAGAGTAAGTAGAAGAAGAAATAAATTTGAAAGAATCCGTAGAAGATATTACCTCTTCCTCGAAGTGCATCCTTTAAACTTCCTCTTATGGCACTAGAGTTGGTCTTTTGAGAAGACCAGCACCTCAATAATGTTACTATAGAGGTTGAGAAGAGTAATTGGTAAGGTTTTTATGATCTTTAATGCTCAATATTGAGTGAAGTGGAGAGGGAATGGGTGCCCTTTTATAAGAGAGGTGAGGGGCACTTTTGGAAACCTCCAAAATATTAATTTATAATAAACTTGAAGCCCACTTAAAAACATAAAAAGTGACTCAAATTAGGATATTAGGTAAGATAGAGTTGTAATTTCATCAAAAAATCAAATTTAGACAAGTTTTGATATTATTTTAAACCTTATCATTTTGATTTATCCTTATTTAATCTATTTAATTTTATTTGTGGTAATAATATTCTAAATTTAAATAGTTATAAATACTTACTTATGAGTTGTTAATTGTCCATAATTGGATACTTTATGAAATTTTAGAGCATATAAATTTCAATTTTATTTTTTAAAATATTTTTGTGATTTTTAAACAATTTAATAATATGTAATTTTTATAAAATATCAATAGTGTCAATTTTGACACTATTCATTTATTTGAATTTGAATAAAATCCACACATAAGATATGTTAGAAACAAAATATTTTATAGATTTCTAACATGTCATATTTATCTATAAAATTTGTGGAGCACATTAATTAGTTCATTTAATATTTATTTTAATATTTTCAAAACCATTTATTTGATATTTCTCTTTATAAAATAATTACGACAAAATATTTTGCATAATTATTTAATATACTTATTTGTTTCATAAAAATTTAAAATAAAATATTATGATGAATTTTAATATATTATATTTCATAAGATTACTTTTAGTCAAATTTATCCTCTAAAACACCCAAATTTTAATAATATATGTTTATTAAATTATGAAGGTGACAACTTTGACATCATTTAAAATAAAATAATATAAATGAAATAATATGTTTTATAAGGCTCCAAATGGTCCACAAGTAGAACCTTGGATTATTAGGGTATATATATACTCTACCAATAATTTTTGGTCAAGTTTATGGTCCTTTTTATGGGTATTATTATTTTCATAATAACTATATTATTGATTTTTTACTAAATAAATAATTTTTTCATCATTAATGTATAATATTTTAAGGTAATTAAATATTTATTAAAAAATACAAATAAATTACCATGATGAATAAAAACATTTTATCTTTCAAATGAGTATTTATAATCAAATTTATATTTTGTATAACCTTATATAAAATATAATCTAATTAATAAAGTTTGAGTGAGACATATTTCACTTTTCTTTAAATAAAATAAATTAAAGGTATTAATCTAATCCAAGTGGGTTCCAATAAATTCCATTTCGACCCAAGTATGTTTTAAATAAATATTATCAACCAATGATATCAAGACAAGTGTTAGTGTAATTTTATAATATTATTGTTACCCTTAATTACCCGATTTACCTTTAACTCTGGTAAATAAAATTTATTGTAGTTACTATTCATAATGCCCAAAAATAAAAATTAGACTATTAAAATAATTTGAACCTACTAATTAAAAATATGGAATCAATTTTTCCAAATTAAATACACAGAAGTTGCATTATTTAATCTAAAATTAGTCACGTTGTTGAGAAAATGGGTTTTAAAAGTTAAAACATTGCAAAAGACTGAAATGTTTTTACCTACAAATTAAATATAAAATTAATGATAATGAATTATATTATATTAAATGGTAAAAATATATTCTATTTATACTTTAAAACCATTCAATATTATAATTTAACCATATAAATTATCTCGATGAAAAAAGTTTTTTTTATTAAAATTTAGTGTATTTTTACTATTCATCAAAATATGAAGGTTATTAGAATATTGTCAAAATTTTATCCAATGTAAATTTTTATATCTTGATTTCAAATAATAAGTTTACTTTTTCAAATTTAACTTATAAACATGTCAAAAAAAAATTAAAATGGGTGCGCTATAAAAATATGGAAAAACTACATTTTTTCAAAAATACTTCCTTTATACAAAAAATTGATTTTGTTCTCATACCATGTTCTAGAAAATGAGTAAGATGAATGATAATGTTATAAAATTCATAATTTGGTTAATTATATTCATAACGGCTGGTTCATAATAATATTATAATATATCATTGTTTAGTGAAACTCTGTATTGCGTACCACGCAAGCTATCGAGGAAGGTCACTCTTGCGTGTAACACTGGCCAAGTATATTGTTCCACATAATACAATTTAATCTTGGTGTAGCATAAAATATAAGATATCAATTAAATTAAAAATAATATATCTCATAAAATCTCAGGGTGTTACATTCTACCCCCTTAAAATGAATTTCGCCCTCAAAATTTGTCGGGGTTATAAATGGTTTACTACTTGAAAGTTTATTTCATAGAAACCCACATCATAAAAAGGAATACTAAAACTTAATTTTAAAAACTAAAGTATGAAACATAACGGTTACCCAAATTAACTCATTACTGGGTTTCCACATAGGAGAACATAGGTGAAAACATGGATATGGAAGAGAAAATTAACTATCAAGTTATGATGGAGAGTGGTAAAGAACATGGCTATGAAAAATCCAATAATCACAAGGCCATAAATTTTTTATGATCTAAGGTACCATTTGATTCATCAGATATGAGGGTACCAAGACAAATATTTTGGTTTTCAAGATCATTTCCCTAAAGTTGATGAATTTTTGCATAAGAATAAATACTAACTTGATTTTAGTGTAATATCATCGTTGGTCATTCCATGAACAATTCCCACTTCATCTCTTATT
This sequence comes from Viscum album, assembly GCA_963277665.1. Classification (NCBI taxonomy): domain Eukaryota; kingdom Viridiplantae; phylum Streptophyta; class Magnoliopsida; order Santalales; family Viscaceae; genus Viscum; species Viscum album. Next base: position 247,605,837 of record OY728137.1, read on the forward strand.
TAAAGAAATGTAGTTGAATTTTTCATTCTTGAAGTGTTAGTAGATCATGAGATAGAATGATTGGTCATTCCATCTATCTTTATCACAAAAAGGTTAGCACCAATTATTAAATATACATAAGTCCATCTATGATGAAATTAACCATATATAATTCCAAAAATGGACTTATTCTTCATCTATCATACCTCTTAATAAAATAAAACTAATTTCTACTAACCAAGGACTTCCTGTAGGCTAGTGGTAGGCGATAAAGGCATGTCACACTTTAGTTCTGGGTTTGATTCCCACATCCTTGTCCGACGTGACGGGTTGTCGCCAGTCCTACTGGTTATACTTTTTCTAAAAAAAATACTACTATAACATTTTAGAAAAAAAGTTATAGCCTTCAAAAATACTATCTGATGTCCAACTTAATCCATTCCAACCTTTATCCTTATCGAAAATACTTCTGTCCAATCTCATAGTATAAAGAAAACAACTACTAGAAAGGTCATCTACCAAGAATGTTAATACCATCATTTACCCTCTATATATCATAAGATATATCTTTTTGGTCACATTACAAACATTTGAATACCTAAATCATGTATTCTCTTGAAACATTAATTACCATAGAACCTTAGTGAAAACATGAATGTTTTCAAAAGTTAACTCTTTCCATATACCAAAATCCCTAAATTTCTATATACTCAAACCATGATATCACTTTGTCCTTATACCAGTCATGATCTCATTAATACTATCAAACGTATTAATTTCTCCTTATCCCTTTATTATGTGCATATCATCTTCTTTCCAAAACTATTTCAATAACTTTTCCTAGTTACTGGTACCATATTATTATGGAAAACCACAATGGACCAATACATAGATATTTCAATATACCATAAAAGTACCTCAACAACATTATTCTTGAATTCCAATACATAATCCCTTCAATCCATCCTCATCAATTATTGGCATGGAATTGGTCCTTCCTCAATTTAGAAGTAACCTCTTAGGTCAGGGCATTGAGTTGGGAAATGCCCATGTTCTCCACAGATAATACATTGAATTCCATAACAGTCTGTCACTCTATGCCCTTTTTCCCCACAAAGATAACATCTTTCCCTCCATTTGAGGTATTCCTCAAGGTTCTTATTCCCTTCTTATTAATATGTAGAAATCTTAATCTTACTTCCTCTATGTTCCTCACCATTCGAACATGCATAAAAGTCTATCTTCCTCTTATTTGATGACTTAGGAATACAACTAAAGTTCACCTTGTTAATCATATATCGTGATGACTGATTTGGCATAATCATAATATCTTTCTCTCTAGGTATTACACAATTTTTTTTATCATAGTCACCAATTTCTCCATTGGAATCAATTTTAACTGAATTCCTTCTCGTTCCCTCCATTGACAAAAACTAGAAACCATAGTGTAAGAAACAATTAAAATATGGATGAACTACATAATCATAAAAAGTAACTTATGGGATGTCTAAATTATCACACATTCTTTAATCCATGACACCTTAGGTTCACCCTAGGTTATTCATGATTGTCAACTTAATTCTAGGATGGTAACCTATAGTTATACTAAACCATAAGGACATCTCTATACATACCATAGAAATATCTCTATACATACCATAGAAATATCTCTAGGGATATCACTAAAGTTTTTGCATCCTAGTTTACAAAGGTTAACTAAACCTTTCCTCTGATACCAACTGTAGAGACCCAATATTGACATACATATACATTAAATTACTTTTTAGGAATACATAATACATAACAAAAAAAGGCACCCAAGGATTGTAATAGTTTAGTGTGTTTGGAAAGTTGGAACATAATCTTCTAATAATGGTGAAAGATCTTCAACATCTCCCATAATGATCTTCCCCTTTTGTTTTCTTACCTAAAACCTTTCTTTATATCCTGGGGAAAGGAAAACATAAAAAGGGTGAGCTCAAATGCTCAGTAATGGTTAGCATGGAGAAAATAAAACAACCATATACATTTGAACTTAAAAACATGAACATAATGTTCCAACATCAAAATCTTGAGTTGTGAAATAAATGTTGGTAGTACGTAAGGCATAGATAATAAAGGAACATTAATCATAATAAAATTTCATGGGAATAAAACATGTAATTGTGGAAACCATTAAGCACATGTTATGATTTCCATAGTAGCCAAGGCATTGCTGCCAGGACCATCATAGTGGAAAAAGTCTATTACTGAACCGGGTTTACTTACCATTCCAGCACTGTATTACTGAACCAGATTCACTGGTTATTCCGGCCATGTCTATCTCGTGAGATATAAATATTTACCCAATTCATTTTATGTAGATATAGGTCCCACCCATTTCATAATGAAATCATTATTTCATGCTCCACAAAATAGACATAAACCATTCATCATAACCCAAAGAATAATATGGGTTTCATAAACATCATCCCATCATAACATAATCCATAAAAAATAAATGGATATCATTTCCTCATAAGAAAAATAAAACCATGTAAATAATAGAGAAATTATACTTGAAACATAAACATACTAAATAATGTCATCTTATATGGAAAATAGTTTTGATAAAACACTTTAAATGAATTCTTGAGGAAAATATCCTTTCTTCTTCAAAATCATTTTCTTTTATCAAAATGTCGAGAAATTTTAAAAGAAAATAATTTCATTGAAAATAATTATGAAATATTGTAGAGTAAGTTTAATGTAAATAAGGCATTATGAAACCTTAAAAATCCATTCATGTCATATATGTTAAAAAAACATTCTTCTTGTACTTTTTCTAGAAAAGTCAAAAAGTTCCTTGTATGGTAAATAAAAGAAAGATTCATTCCATACCAAATAGTAAAAGTCAAAAAGAGGTATACACAACTTTATACATACATGAAAGAATAGTAAAAAACTTTATGAAAACTTTTTTTTATAAAACATGGACATGGATGATAAATATAACCCCAGTAAATACTTACAAATAAACAATCTCAAATAAGAACGAGATTGGAATAATTATTCCTTACCTTATGTCCAATTTCTTCTGTATATGTCTGAGACTCCTGTATAGTGGGTTTAAACATATTATTAACTTGAAACATAACCATAATAATATTTATGATATCATATATGATTCACTTATGACTTTATATTACTTGTTCATTTGTCAATTCCATGTGAAAGCTGTGTTTTGAGAAAATCGTTTCATTTATCGTACGTGTTTTGAATTATAATTATTTATATGATTACTTAGATCATGATTACTTACTTTCAGAATGTAAAACGTGATTTATATATAATATATATTAATAATATCATATATATATATATAATAGATCGATAAATGGAATGAAATACACCGTTCATGGAGACGGTTGGTCGTACGTACGCATAAACCTTGTTTTCGTTTCCTTATTAAATTGAATGGAAGTAAGTAAATAACATATAAATAAATACAGTATCATTATTATGTCATATATTTAATTATTATTTGTTATATATACTTTATAATCATTCTGGAATGTTTAACATGGATAATGAATCTCATCGCGTCGTGGAGACGGTAATCCGTACGTACGCACAAGCGATGATATCATTCCAATAATTATTGAATAGAATTAGAGTGGATGATATAATATATCAGAATTATTATGATGTTATAATAATAATATATAGTTATTATTTCCACCATTATACCCATCCAAGTATGGTGGTGGGGGAAAAACAGATTACACCACGGCGTGGAGACGGTAAGTCGTGCGTACGCACGCGCGGCGATTTCGTTTTTCTTAGGATGGATATAAGGTGAAATAGGGTTGTTTCATATTTATAATAACATATCATTGTATTAGTGATACTGGTTTTATTACTTTATAATGAAACAACTAAAGAAGAGGAAGTATAATAAGAAATAAATTTGAAAGAATTGGTAGAAGATATTACCTCTTCCTCGAAGCGCCTCCTTTAAACTTCCTCTTAGGGCACTCGAGTTGGTCATTTGAGAAGAAAAGAACCTCTATAATGTAACTATAGAGGTTGAGAAGAGTAATTTGCAGGTTTTGGTCGATCTTGAAGGCTCAATAATGAGTGAATAGAAGAGGGAAAGGGTGCCCTTTTATAAGAGAGGAGAGGGGAACTTTTTGGAAACTTCCAAAATATTAATTTATAATAAACTCAAACCCCACTTAAAAACTTTCAAAGTGACTCAAATTCAAATATGAGGTAATATATGGTTTTAATATCCTCAAAAAATCAAATTTATACATGTTTTGATTTTATTTTAAACCTTATAATTTTTATTTATCTTTATTTAATCTATTTAATTTTATTTGTGGTAATAATATTCTAAATTTTAAATGGTTATAAATGATTACTTATGTGTTGTGAATTGTCTATAATTGGATATTTTATGACATTTTAGACCATATAAATTTCAATTTTTATTTTTTAAAATATTTTTTTGATTTTTAAACAATTTAATAATATGTAATTTTTATAAAATATCAATAGTGTCAATATTTACACTATTCATTTATTTGAATTTAAATAAAATCCACACAGAAGATATGTTAGAACAAAAATATTTAATAGATTCATAACATGTCATATTTATCTATAAAATTCGTGGATCAGATTAATTAGTTCATTTAATATTTATTTTAATATTTTTAATACCATTTATTTGATATTTCTCTTAATAAAATAATTACTACAACATTTTCGTATAATTATATAATATACTTATTTGTTGCATTAAAATTAATAATAAAATAATATGATGAATTTAAATCTATTATATTTCCTAATAATACTTTTAGTCTAATTTATCTTCAAAAAACCCAACTTTTAAAATGATATGTTTATTAAATTATGAAGGTGACAACTTTGTCATCATTTAAAATAAAATAATATAAATGTCATAATATGTTTTATAAGGTTTAAAATGGTTCACAAGTAGACCCTTGGATGATTAGGGTATAGATATACTCTAATAATAAGGTTTGGTCAAGTTCCTGGTCCTTTTGATGGGTATTATTATTTTAATAAAAACAATATTATTGATTTTTCAATAAATAAATAATTTCTGCATCATTAATGTATAAGTTGTTAAGGTACATATATATTTATTAAAAATTAAAAATAAATTATCATGATGAAGACAAACACTTTATCTTTCAAATGAGTATTTATTATCGAATTTATATTCTGTATAACCTTATATAAAAAATAATCTAATTAATAAAGAATGAGTGAGACGTATTTCACTTTCCTTTAAGTAAAATAAATTAAAGGTCTTCATCCCATCCAAGTGGGTTCCAATAGATTCCATTACGACACAAGTATGTTTTAGAGAGAAATATAATCAACCAATGATATCAATACAAGTGTTAGTGTAATTTTATAATATTATTTTTACCCTTAATTACCTGATTTACCTTTAACTGTGGTAAATAAAATTTACCATAGTTACTATTTATAATGCCCAAAAATAAAAAATATCCTATTAACATAATTTGGACCTACTTATTCCAAATATAGAATCCATTTGTCCAAATTCAATACACAGAAGTTGTAGTATTTAATTTAAAATTAATCCTGTTGTTGAGAAAATGGGTTTTAAAAGTTAAAACACTACAAAAGATTGAAATGTGTTTAACTATAAATTCAATGTATAATTAATGATAATGACTTATATTATTTTAAATGGTAATAATATATTCTATTTATACTTTAAAACCATTCAATATTATAATTTAACCATATAAATTATCTTGATGAAAAAATTTGTTTTAAATTAAAATTTAATGTATTTTTACTATTCATAAAAATATGAAAGTTATCAGAATAATGTCAAAAATTTATCCAACGTAAATTTTTTTATCCTGATTCAAAAGAATAAGTTTAATTTTTCAAATTGAACTTATGAACTTGTCAAAAATTTTATTTAAAGTGGGTGCACTATAAAAATACGGCAAAACTGTATTTTTTGAAAAATACTTCCTTTATACAAAAAATAGATTTTGTTCTCATACCATGTTCTAGAGAATGTGTAAGATGAATTATAATTTTATAAAATTAAAAATATGGTTAATACTATTCATAACGGCTAGTTCATAATATAATTATAATATATCATTTTTTAGTGAAACTTGATATTGCATACCACACAAGCTATCGAGGAAGGTCACAATTGCTTGTAACACAAGCCAAGTATATTTTTGTGTATACTACAAGTTAATATTGGTGTAGCGTGCAATAGAAGATATCAAACAAATTAAAAATAATATATCTCGTAAAATCGTGGGGTGTTACAGAGAAAGTGGTCTCCCATCATCCAAACATAAAGAGGGTAGTATGGGGGAGGTTTGAAATCATACCCCAACATTTTTAATTGAAAGAAAAAGGCCATAACAACTTAAAGAAAATTGGACCAAAATGAGAAAGGAAGAAATCCCTTACATGGAAGTGTGATCCCAAATGCTTTGGAGAGGCTTGAGAGAGGCTTCTTGGGAGCTTGTGGCACTTTTTTAGGATTCTAGAGAGAGGAGGTAAGGGGTTGGTCGAACTCCAAATGCTTTGAGTGAAGAGGAAGTTGGGGCTTGGGTGTGTTTATATAAGAAAGGATGGGAAATTCTTTATTGTTTAGGTTTGGGACACCTCACATTAAACTAATCAAATCTACAAACCAGCCCATGGTTTTTGCCCACGGTTTTTCCCAAAGGGGAGTGGAAAACAATATTTTATGAGGCCAATAGTATAACTTCTTAAAATAATATGGTTGCCTATGTGGAGGTGAGTCAAACTCTCAAGGAAAACAATTTAAAAAGACAAAATGTTTTATAAGCCTTGAAGGGTCCACTAAGGCTTTCTAAAATAAATCAAACAAACCCAAAATCAAATTATTTTAATGGTAAAACATATATTGGCCAAAAATAATGTTTATATTATTTTATTACATCAATATTGGGTCATTATAATGTCATAAACCACATTATATATTTAAACAGTATTTAATTTTTACCTAAAAATTCGGTTGTCTTGGAATATTATGAAAAATTCACCGTTGGATAATTTTGAAATCATGATTCCAAAAATAATATTCATTTTATCTAAATAATTTTCTAAATATGTAAATTTTTACTTTTAAAATAAAAACATTCATTTATTGAAAATTCATGGGTTTTGAGAAAAATAGCTTTCAAACCTTAATAAAAATTACAATTGCATTCATAAAAATAGAAAAATAATTTATCTTTAACAAAAAGTAACTTATTAATATTTTATTAAAATATTATTTAATTCAAAAATCTATTAATTCATCAAAATATAGTTTTTAGTTTAATATTAACTAAAAATACTATTTGTTAGTGCTGACTCCTCCATTAATTTTTGGTGTGGTAAATGGTGTGGTAACCCCCTGATTTCTTTGTTGCCTCCGGATCTTCTTCCTGATGATACTCAACAATCTATAAAGGAGGTCTTACAATCCTCTGACTGGGATTTCCCAGATAGCATTATGCAAGCCATTGAAAATTATGCTTTTTCTTCTGCTGGTGATTTCCTTGTCTGGGAGCCTTCTCCCAATGGCATCCTGGATTCAAAAAAATTTTATAAGCATAATTTTTCTGATCCTGAATCCATTGAAAATTATGCTCTTTCTTGGGTGAATCATTTCAATAAACCTTACATCAAGCCTTCTAGACTCATCCTTATTTGGCGCATTGCGCACAACAGATTACCCACGGAAACTGGCCTCCAAACTTTTGGCATCTCTCTTTGCTCTAAATGTCGTATGTGTAACCAACATAGGGAAGATGCCAATCATCTCTTTCTATCTTGTGCGACGGCCTCTGCCCTTTGGAATTACATCTTTGATCTTTTTAATTGCAGATTGCCCATTACTGATTCTATTAACTTGTTACTAATAAACTGTACTAGACATGATGCCTCTCTGCAGGTTAAAAATCTCTTTCTGGCGGCAGTGGAAGAACTTCTTCATGAACTCTGGTATATTAGAAATGATATTATTCACAATAATCACTCTTTCTATCTTAATGCAGGGAAATCCCGAATTCTCCTCGCGATTCATGAAGCATCCTCAATTCAAAAAGACTGTTGCAACAACTCGGTTGGTGATCTTATGATCCTCCGTCATCTTCATGTTCCTGGTATCTTCCCAAAGCCAAAATGCCTCTTTGAAGTTTTTTGGCAACCCCCGATGCCAGGATGGATCAAGGTGAATGTTGACGGCGCTTCCAAAGGTAACCCTGGTCCTTCCAGTTGCGGTGCTATCTTCAGGGACACAGCTGGGCATTGCCATGGATGTTTCTTTGTTGGTTGTGGCCACTCTTCCTCTCTGGAGGCGGAAATGCTCGGCGTTATTCATGCTGTTGACTTTGCTATTCAAAGAGGTTGGAGAAAGCTTTGGATTGAAAGTGATTCAACCACCATCATTAATGCCATCTGGACTGGAAACATTCATCTATCATGGTCGCTCACTGCTCGCTGGTTGAACTGTCTCAATCTACTCTGTGGGATCGAGTTTATAGCTACTCATGCCTATCGTCAAGCAAATGTCGTTGCTGATGCTCTAGCCAAAAAAGGTGTCCATCAAAGCATGACTTGGATGGACTCTATCCCCCCTGATTTATTCCATCTTTTGGATAGAGATTGTAAAAAAATCCCTCCTTTTCGCTTCATGTAATCTCTCTTTTGTTTCAATAAATTTTTGCTTTGGTCTTCGACCAAAGCTTCACCTTTAAAAAAAAACAAAGTAACAATAATAAAATGAATGCACATTATTTATACAAAAATAATATATATAGTCATAGTGCTAGGGTCTTGTTACATAACCCCTTATAACACTCGCATAAGACCGAAGGATAACGTGTGCGATGGTGACAGACTCTTTGGGTGGCCTGGATAACATCGCCCAGGTGGTAATCTCTATTAACTTCTACTTCTCCCATAGTTAGTTCCACTCAATCTTAACGTGTTCAATCTCATCTTGGTCTTGGTCAAGAGCAAAGCCCAGTGACGCCACCTCCTTTCCAAGCTCCGAAAAATGGGCTTTGTATGGGGAAAGTCTACTAGATGAGGTCATCTCTTCCTTTGTCTGAGTAAATTGGATTTGTTAAAGCCCTATATTTATATTAATAAGGTGATCATTGTGCAACAACTATATTAGCAACGGTAACAATTCTTAAAAGTATTTTAAAATCCAAAAACATAAAACCAATGAATTTCACATTTTATATAACTATAATAAGACATTTAAATGGATCAGGAAGAATTTCCATTAATGAATGTCTGGTTCATTATAGATCCCATGATTTAGGTTTCGATTATTTATATAGGTTTTTTCTGGAATCATGCCATTGTCCTTGACTAGTGATGTTTCCTAAAAGAATTTAATTTTCTAGAGAGAATTAATTTTTTTCCATATGGTCCACATCTTATTGGTGAAATCAGTGATGATGGTGATTCCCTATATGAGTTTCATTCATATATGATGTCACTAAGGGATTTTTTGTTGGTATATCAGATCAAATGTGACATAATTTGTAATGCTTATTAACCTTATCTCTTTGCACACTAATTTTTATGCATCGGATATAAAATGTTATCACCACCAATGAAGGTAAGATAGTGGGAAACCCCTATGGTAAAATTATAACTATGTGTGATGATGGCCCAAGAGAGGATAAGTATCATCATAATCCTTTCTCCCAAGGATGAATTTTTCAAGATATTCTCTTATTATTCCCACACTTGGTTATCATCATACCCATAGGGGATATTATCTAAGATCATTCTCCAAGTTCTTATCAAGACCCATTCGGTCAAAGGAAAATGGGAAACTAATAAGTCCTTCAAGTGGCAGGCCATGACTAAGGTGCTCAAGTCCTCAAATCATTTTGATCCAATGAATATTTTCCTTCAAGGTCCAAGTCAATTCATCAAGTTAATTCACTAAGGTGGTATAGTTGAAATAAAAAATAGAAGGCCTCGAACATGGTTGAAATACATGATAAAAACCAAAATTAAAAGGGGTGAATCCTATTTTTACTAACAAGGTATGTTGGTAAATGATTCAGAAGTGATATATCGATAAGACTTTAATTTATGGAAAGTCAAGGATTCCTCATCCACTATTCTAGATTAATGTGACCTCATGAAAAGAAGAATTCATATTCTTAAGATTGGTAATATAAAGGCTCTCTCATAATTTAATTATGAAATCAAATACATGGATGTAAGAAGTCACATTTAGGAGTTAGATATGCTAATTTGAGCCATCAATCTAAGGATTCTCATCATTCAGGAAGAACAATCCATGAATGATTTAGGTATTCTTGAAGGAGTGCACAAACAATCTATAGATGATGAGTGGGACTCACTCATTTATCCTGATGATTTAATTTCACATCATTAGAATTTATAAAGTTTCAACCTAGATTTTTTTATCACCCAGATCTATGGTTTGTTTCCATTTATAGTAGGAAGATGAAATGGGGGTCATGGTAATAGTGGTCAACTCCCTTGAGTATGTTACTGAGGTCCCCTCGGGGGATGACCTTCAAGAGGATGTCAAGGAGGGAAAAATATCATCTACAAAAGAGATGATTCAAAAAGTGTAATGTGAAGGTATTTGTTCCATATTTCCATTACTTGTGGTTATTTAGATGATGGAGATAATTGAACATCCATTATTTGGGATCAGAACCCATCAAAAGGCCATAACACTCTCCATACATATTTTTTCCAATGAGAGTGTTAGGCTTCTGATCTCTCTCTATTTAATGTACGTGTAAGTGTTTATACAGACCCTAATAATAAAACAAACGTTTATCGAGAGTAGAATCCCAATATTTAGGTAAGTCCAAGGAATAACCTAAGGATGTTGGTAAAGGTTCCCCAGGTGAATCTCAAATTATTTTTTTTGGGATGGAAATTCTTGCCACAGAGGAAACACTACTGAAGGAGGACCTGTCTTTAGAGAAGGAAGTGACTTTATTATAGAGTATAATGTAAATATAGGGGACATAATTTTTGTCCATTAAATTATTTGATTCTTTTCATACCATATAGGACCTATTGGAGGCCTTCTATACCCCCATCCAATTAAAAAATCAAGATAAGATAGACAGGGATTGGAGCAGCCAGAGGTTGACACTGCATCTTTTCTAGGTGTCTCATTCCTACTTTAGGATTCCATTCTCCCTATCTATAGGTTACCACCATGGAGGTAAATCAAGTTTTTAGGGGTGATCAGTTTATAGAAAAATATGAATGTTCCCTAGAGGTTCCTAAAAATAGGGTTACATCGATGGTTGACGCCTTTCTCACCATTGAAAAATGGGAATCTTTTAGAGAACATATTAATTTGGATCCGTCTATTGTAGTGGAAACACTATAGAATTCAATTACATATCCTTGTAGAGTGTGTGTATGTAATTTTCCCTAAATCCCAAATAATAGGTCTTATATATCTTTATAGTATTTCTTTCAGTACTACCATAATGAATGGAGGTACCCATTTTCGAAGCTCAAATTCCTACATATGAAACCCCACAAGAAAGAACCCTTGTATATTTGAGCAACCTCATTCTAAATTATATTTTTGTTTTTGGTAGTGACTAGAATCCAGACCAAAAATCCCTTAGTTATTATCGAACCAACTGTCAGCATGCTTTGAATGGTATATGGAAGTTAATCTCTAACCCCAAGAAGATTGATCTAAATGAACATCTTCATTAGTTAAATGATACTTACTAATCCTATGAAACATAGTATTTGATTATTATAACCTCTATGACATTATAAAGGAAACTATTCAGGCTTAGGGTCAAGGACGAGTGGCTAGTGGATGAATTTTATAAACCAAACTACATGAAAAATACGACAAAATTCAAGATACAACACTTCAACTAGATCCCCATTATGTGGAAATGGAATTAAGGTAATGATAACTCACTGATAAAGTGGATTCCAAAATAATAAAACACCAAAAATAGATTATAAGTGCTATGGAGAATAATGAAGAGAATAAAAGACTCACAAGTGATACACAGGTTGAGAGGAAAAAGGAAATTGTTGAGGTAGAGATCCTAATTACTATTTAAGAAGACGAGCCTATGTAGATATATTATTTTCTTCACATCATTGTGGATGACTAGAAAGAACATAGTGATCTTCAATATTCTATGAAGAATCTCCTAAAATAGGGTGCTTTTAATGGAGAGAGATGCCAACATTTGGATGCACATCTCATTATTTTAATGAATAAATGAAACTTAATTTATTCCTTTGTTATTAAATCTTTGATAATTATTTTATAATAACTTTCAATTCATTGAAACTTAAAATCAAGACATCCCAAATCATTTAACTACTGAATTCTAAATAATGAAACCAATAATAGTTATTTAATATTCAACGAAAAATGGTCTCTTTATAGGTGTGGCTCATATATGGGTATAGATATAATCTTCCATCATTGTAACACTAGAGTTGGTCCATTTGAATATTTGATCTTGTATAAAACTTTTAAAAGTTGTATAAAATCATATGAAATAATATAACATTAATGGAAGGATGTTCTAACTTTTTCCAAGGTCAAGGGACCAAGTGAACATAGATTGAATATTTATGGGTTCGTATGGTGATCCCCAAAATATTTTTTATATTTTTTAGTTTGTATTTCCCTATCTTTTTTATAAATTAGATACATAGAAGACTTTTTGGACAATAATTCTCTTTTTCTTAGGCCACCCTTTATTGGTTTTCTACCTAACAAATTTTGTGCCTTTTTAATTTTGAGTGCTAAATTTTCCATAGACCACACGAAGTGTATGTATAGCGAGTGGAGACTTTATTTTTGTCTAGAAAGACCTTTTAGGGTTTTCATTCTTGTGAGTTATGTGTACCTTTCCTTAGGAAGTTTAATTTTATGTAATTTAGACCCTTATAGATGAATTTTAATGTTGTATAGCTTTAAAAAATGTTTGTAATAGTTTAAATTTGTATATTTTTAACCTAAAATTTTAGTAGTTTAAAGTCGTCTAGCTTTGACCAATGGTTCTTGTCCAAAAATTGAGTATGATACACAAGTGTGAAATATAAAGGATATAAAATATATATGAATAATTAGATTATATAATGTGTAAATCATAACCCATGAATATCTGAGTCAATTACAAATAGATATTGGCTGGAATAGAATAACCATTAGTGGTGGAAGAAAACTAATATCATGCTCAGTTTATGGAGTCTAGTGGGAGTATTCTAGTAATTAAAATAAACAGTATAGGGGTATAACATGGGTTTTATGTGGATATTTTCTTTTAGAACCAAAATGCCTCCTTGGATTTACTTCAAAGACTTAGGGGAAACTATTCTATTCACTATAAAATTCAAGTGGGGTCCCTTCAGATCAATCAATCCATGTTACCAAATTTTATATGAAATAGAAAACTAAGAAGACTAATTTACTCAAGGTTAAGGTATTTCAATAGAGGTATAATATCTCAAGGAATTTGTTGGTTTTGAATTATAAATCATATATTTGAAGTGGGTTTATATATGATATGGATATTAAAGAATAATTCATACGACCTAGTAATTAGATCGCTATTTATGGAATATATATTTTAAGTAGGAAGAAGTTTTATGGAACTAGTACCCTAAAGGTGTTCCTCGAGTTTATGGTTATAGTTCATGGACCAATGAGATAGGAATAATGACCCTAATTAAGGCTTACATGCCAAGATTTATCGAACACCTTCTTAAAAATGAGGAGAGACTTGTAAATCCTAGTTTTAGGCTCTCAATATGAAAAGGTAATATGGGATAGGTATGAAATAAATAAATATAAAATGAAAATTCCCTTGTGGTGTTGACAAGGCATACAAATATAAGAGTGTTTTATTCTCAGGATAAATATTTATCTAAATGATAGTCCATATCAAGGGGGAACATATGATGAGCCATGTCAGGTGTGTACTATAAATAATAGAAACAGAGTTGTCATTTGGAGTTAGATTCTCTTATCATTGATAGTTAGGGAAGGTTTACAATGATTTGAGTTTCTAATGACAAGAATTATGTTTTATTAAAATAATATGTTTAGAAGGCATGATGGAATCATTTAGACTCAATATTTCTATGACAAGGTGATTTTTAATTTATCAATAGGCAAAGACTAAGCTTCTTATGGATATCATAAGGATTCCCCTAAATGAATCTATATTATAGGGAGGTAAAGGGGTATTTTGTGTGTGTATATTGTTGTACAAATGATAAGTGATCATGGTGTCCCTATATATCTTTATGGGGGGAAAATAAAGCTATATGTAGTTCTCTATATATAACTCCCTTTATAGATTCAAATCAAATGATGGGAGGGTTTAATTTTTTTTAATTTAATTTTGGGGATAGTATAGGGGATCCAAGCATCACTATGTATATTTTATTAATATGAATTGATCCATACATAGTTCTTAGGAAGTGAAAAAAAATCCCTTTTATAAATCTGACTCATATGCGAAGGAAAGGGTCATTTTATTCTGAGAATGAGTTTATAAAAGAAAGAACCCACATCAAAATATCCTATAAATATCTCGCTCATACATAGGAGGAATATATTATTATTCTAGGGAACAACTAGGTTATATTCCAAAGAATTATATATGGATCAATATCTCATGAAGGGTAGAGAGAGATACTATAGGGAATAGGACACCTTTAGTAGTTTAGAGTCATGTTGGATGGAATTACACCTTACAGTTTAATTTAATGTTGTAGGGACTATAACCATGTAGTTTAAAATCATATAATAAGGATATTGTTGTGCAGTTTTGTGTCATGTGACTAAGATGTGGACTAGGTAGTTTAAATTCATACAGCTCAGACTCTAATGTAATACAGTTTAACATCATGTGACCAGGACATTGGTCATGTAGTCTAACCTCATGTTGTGGGGAAATGGTATTCCACATATATTATGTGAAGTATTTCTTGAGAAACCTTACATTAGTTTGGGGTTCGGTTCACTCTCTGTATATTGTAGCCAGGGAATAGGATCCATTGGTGTATACTTGTGTCTGACATAAGGTCCTTCCAATTTTGGTTCTAGTTTTGGAGTTTTATTCCAAGGTATCATTAGGGTTATGAGATATAGTACCAATTATTCATGTAATAATTAATGGAGGTGAAATTTATTATTAAATCCACTCACTACTCAGTTTTAGTGAACTTCATAATGGAGAAGGGTACACAACCATTTTTTATTTAGTCATTCAAACTCATCCAATTAATTCTAAAGATTATTTTATGTGGATAGTTAATCGAAAAAGGAAATGTAGGGTGAAGGTAATTATACTTCAATGGGTATAACTTATTATGTCACATATACAAGAAAATTGGGAGTCTCTTGTGTAGTCATATGGGTTGTGGAATGATAATACCACAAAGCATTTAGAAGTTTTTCAATCTAGTATTTCTTATATTTATCCACCATCTTATGAAGTATGATATATTAGAGTTTTTTTGAAATCCTATATCATTTCATTTGACACTATATGGTAGTGGGATGAGTGGTCGGACTAAACACCATATTTATGACACATTATCTTCAGTGTGTAAGAATAGAAGTTAGCTCCATTATCTATCAGTATTGTATGAGGGATAAGAAATATAGTAATAATATTCATCTTCACGGAACTAATTATAGCCTTCATTCCATATTATTTGTGTGACATAGCCTTGACCCAATTGGGAAAGAATTCGGTGGAAGTAAGGATGTACTCGATCTATCAGGATATTGTTGGGGGATAGGGCCCCATGAAATATATTCCCCAAATAGAAAACAACCATGAAAATTTAGTGGTGTGAAATAGTTCTGGGGGTTGATGAATAAATTTTTCATGTATCTGACAATAACAAAATCTCTTGGTGAACTCTATACAATCTTATGCCATTTTCTATTAGAAATACCCAAGCCTCCAAATTTTATGGGAAATCTTGGTCCCCAAATGATGAGCACCACAAGTACATACATGAAATTTCTACAAGACAACAATATTTTCCCCTACTTCAATGAATCTATGGATAAGTATATTGAATCCTTTTTTAATGAGAACCTTATGATAACTCAATCTATCATAAAGGGTAAATTTGAAAACCCATTGTCAAATTTTCTCATTTCATTCTTTATTAAATAGAATATTTCTATTAAATATAAAATCTAATATGGGTGAAATCCATCCATTTGTGTAATTATCTCATTAAAGGGAGAAGTTGACACCATTTATCTCTTCCATGTTGTTACCAAAAAATAGTGACACCACCCTATGATGTGAAATGTTGATTATTATTTTGTCCTATACTAGATCTAATGATGTTATAACTGGATTATTCAATGAATCTTCTTTAGGCAATCTATGAACATGGGTCATCATTCAATATTGGTTTTGAGGGTAATTCCACTATTAACCATCATACATAATAATATAGAGGAATAAGATCTTCCTTTTTGATGGAATAGTCTCCATTAATCTTCGCGATCATCAATTTTGAATCACCTTTGAAGTAAAAGTGGGATAATAGGATTTCCAGTGCAATTTTAAGACTTGTAATAAGGGCTTATTATTATAACTCAATGTTAGTGTTGCCTTTTGAGAAAAATAAGGAATAAGGAAAAACTTCCTTGTCTGGACAGATAAGGATTATTCCCAAAATGACCATGTTGAGTTTAGGGACTTCCATTCTTTTCTATGTTATGATTTTGGAAGCACATTCAAATTACATATCACATATATAGGGTAAATAATGAATTGAGAAGAATTCTTCATCGTAAAACTTAGTGTCTATAGTGCATTCTCTAAAGAAGTATGTGTTCCCAAAAAATATAGTAAAGCATTATTTTAGTTTATTTTTTGCGGTATAAAATTAATGTCGAATTACTGCAAGATGGTTGATCACCATGCCAAGAATACAGTTAATATATGATAGTTGAGGATGTATTTTAGTGGGTTATTAAATAAGAACAAGTGGTCCTCATAGTGTTGTAGGTAATACCTAAATTTTTGAAATATAAAATTTAACGTAAGTAAATTCTCCTCAACATATGAATATCGAGTCTCAGTACTAAGCATGGTTATAGTAAGGTAATATAGACTATTTTCATTCCATATATAATTCTTCTATATAGTAAAGGTTTCTATCAATCACTCCAATGTTATCACATAAAAAATGAGGAGATTTTCTACAATTGGGGGGATTACAAATGGAGGACTCAAAATGTATTTATTGAGACTATCAAAAAATTTTGGACAACCATCAATCCACCAGTAGGTGGCTCCGTTATTCATCAATTTGGTGAAAGTTAAATACATTCATAGGAGATCCTCTACAAATCATCTAATTTAAAAGTGGTTCCCTTGAATCCACATTGGATCCTTAAACTTTTGAGTAGGTGATATGTAAAGGATATCCTTATTTTTTTAAGGATCAAACTCAATTCCATGATATAATTATATGAATCTAAGTAAATTTTATTAATTAACCACAAAAGAATATTTCAAGGGGTTTATATTCATGTTGTGATGATGTATATTTTTTAAAAGAGTTATAGGATTTTAAATATGATCAAAAAATTGTTGGTATTTGACCACTAGATCATCGATGTAACATTAAACGGTCTTCCCTAAGAAGGGCTTGAAAATATTTTTCATGGTGCATTGATATGTAGAACTATATCTCTTAAAACTAAAAGGTATTACATGATGGTAGTATATTTATTAGGGTTATCTAAAAGTGGTAGATTCTTTACCTTCAAGATCTATTTAGATTTGGTTGTATCCTGAATATTCAACAATAAATTAAAGTGATTGATAGTTGGTAGTTTCATTAAATAGTAGTTCTATGATTGGGACTGGGAAATCATTTTTTATACAATACCATTTTAGATCTTTGAAATTGATTCAAACTCTAGTTTACACCTTCTTCTTTTTGACTGGGATGATGTTAATGATCCAATTCAGATATCTAAACTCTTAAATGAAATTGTATTTAACAATATTATCAACCTTGACTTCAATATTAGTAGCATGAGTTGGATGAATTCTTATGGCTACCTTCCTGTAAACACAGTGATCCTCTAGTAATCCCATGTGAAATATGGATACATCGGGTTATAGGCCTAGTATTTCTATGTAATTACAATAAAATACATATTGTTTCTTCTTTATAAGATAAGTATACAACCTCTTTTTTATTGGAAGACATGCCCATACTAATTAATGTAGGTCATGTATCTTCCTATATGCTTAGATTTATTTATTGGAGCTCATAAATAGTGGTGTATAATCCCTCCACAAATGTCAGAGGGGTGTCTCTAAGATCCTCTTCTTTTTCTCTCCTTACACCAATATTAGCAGAAATGGGCGGTGAAGGGGAATATTATAGCTAGAAGAATAAATATCCTAACATTAAAAAAGATGAAGTGAGGGAATTATAACTCACTATTGGAGATATTAAAGTCTCTTATTGTTTAGCCTATGATTTAGGGGTATTTCAAGACTCTTGGGAAAAAATAATTGGATTTTTCACATGGGGTTTTTCAATTTTTTTAATTATTAGAAACTTCTTCTATGTTATTTGGTTCATATAATGTGATTGATATCATGATAGAAGATGAATAAATACACAAATCTGAACCCATGACTTTGATTTTATTGATGGGAAATACATATCCATTGCCAAGGTCTTTAAATGAGGTTATCCTAGGTCATTAACAAACCATTTTTCATTGTAACCTTATTGACATTATCAATCATTGGTTATTTTACATATCTCTAATAGAACCTACATCAATGTATTAGGACTCATAGGATTCAAATAGATCCTTATCCCCATCCAATGTCCTAATTTTTTTCATCAACACAGTATTTGATTCAATGATGGTATGATGAGGTTATTTCCACATGTTGATGTAACCAAGGTATCCTTAATAGGATATTTAAATTTATATCATGTTGAAAAACTAATAATTTAGATTTGAGGATAAGGTATACAAATTAGGAGCTGATCTTGATTTGGCCAAGAGATTTCTACTCACCCATATCGTAACCATGAATTGTTAAAGCCTGGGGATATAAATTAGATTTTATGTAACCAAACAACAGAATGTCTAGATAAAAATGAGTTTGATTCCTATGTTATTATCAATGAAGGTTCATCGTATGTTAATTTCATACAATTTTATGGATATATATAGGTGTTTTATGTGACCTTTCTTAATATTATCTTTTTTCTTATCTATAAAAGAGATGACTACATGACACTCTACAAGATAGGTATCTATATGATAAAATTCAGTAGTATTAACCTCATCCTTGAAATCTTAAGTTCCTAAGATATGATCCACAATTGATTTATTAATCTTCTTTTAAAAATTAAGAGCATATAAGATTGAATTTTGGGTTGGAAACATATCCAATTTTTTCAAGATATCATATTTTGGGGGTAGAGGCCTGAGTTTCCCATCATGGAGTTTAGGGTTTTCCATGGAATGTGCCTTATGGATGAAGTGTATGAGGTTGATGGGTCAGGTTATTGAAAAAAAATTCAAGTCACACCTATTGTTGATGGATTGAGTTGGCCTGGTCTTCCCATTTATTATGGGTGATTTGATGGTTACACACTAGTCAATAAGTCTTCCAAAATAATTGGATTTGGATTAGTCTTAAAAGATGTTGGGGTTCCCTCATATTACTTCCAGGCTTGATGAAGTTATTTCTCGTGTGTATCAGTCATGCATATAGTCCTAGCGGGCATGTGGAAAAAATATTGGGCATGGTCATGTCTACATCTTTCCGTGTTCCCTTATTTTCTATAGCCTCAACCTCTAGCTCCCCAATCAGGTATAGGGAACTCATGTTCACAAGTATTCTCATCATCATAGGATGGTTCATCTAAAATAATAACATTAATATAACAAAATATTAGTTCTTTATCTGAGGAGGGTTTTCTAAGGTGGGGGGATTCCCATCCACTATGTATTATAAGAATGAGATATGATAGTGTTAGGATTGTATTTGGAATTGGTATGGGTACATATTTATGTACTTGACAATTTTTTCGATTATATAATCCTTTAGAAGACTAGATCTTGGAAGATTATAGTGTTGATGATGTTGGATGTACTATAGTAAAAGAAATTGGAGATATGATTGGCTGGTTCTACTGTTACATGAGGATGGCATTAGCTTGATTGGTCTTATTACTATTTATCTTTTTATAAAAATTCTATACACCATTAATTGTGATTTATTTCAATCATCTTTATAATGTTGTGGTGGTAAAAACATATGTCACTTGAGTTAGAGTCCTACCAGGATTTACATATCCTGAATCAACCATCTTCTAAAGAAAGTATTTAAAAAAATCACACCTAGATGGTGTGTCCCAATGTTCAATTAAAGGGAAAATAATTTGGGCAATCACTATGGGAAACTTTATTAGGCCATATTTTTGAAAATCTCAATAAATTTTTCTTTATGTATCTAATAAAGTATCTAGGGAAATGTTAATCTCAGAAGGAATAAAATTTATTCTTTTGGTCCTCATATAGAAGATGTTTCTTATATTTTTTTCATCCAGAGAGAGATGTTGTAGTTTTTACCTTTTAGTAGGCAGTTCTATATGATATTACATTAGTCTGAATGTTTGAGATGGTGTTAAGGTTTACATGAGTGTAGTAGTTGTGATTTAAACTTTTCCATATATTTTTCACTGGGCTATGAATGTTGGTTGAGAATTGGTTTGGGATCACCTAATAGAGTTATATTATCTTTTTGAAACTATGGAAATTTCATGGAATCTTTAGATATATATCACTATAATGAGTATCATTTTCAAATAATCATAGAGGTTCACTTTATAGAGACTCAAAAACTCTTCCTAGGGAAGTTGAAGGTTCAAGGAGTAGGTCAAAACCTTTCACACAATGATGAAGTATATGAAACTCTCATTCTCATATTGTTCCAATTTAATATAATAAAGATTGCTTTTATTTCATATTGTCATGGTAAACTGATAAAGGAATTTTCAATGGACAAATTCTCATCCTATAATTGATTTAACTAATAAAATAGTATACCAAAAAAATATCCCATACAGAATATATACAAATCATTTAAGTTTGGATACTTCCTACTTCCTGAAGGTTCCCATCATGAGACGGCACTAAGACACAAAATGTGTCCAATGCTATTATAGATTCCATGTTCCATTGAAAGTTAGGAAAGTAATGTTATTAAAGATGGGTGGAGTAAGAGTTTCATTTACCTAATCAGTTTAAGGATTTCTTTCTAGTTTCACAAGTGCATTGTATCCTTCAATAGATACTTGTATAGTTGTTAGTAAATCAATGGTGTAGATGATTTCTGATAGAACATCCAGTTGGGATTGAACTAAAATAGGTCCAGTGACAAAGTGATAAGAAGATCCTGACTTGGTAGGTCTGCCTACATATATAGTTGATACCCAATATGTGATAGCTAAAGGTATTTCACTTGACATGGTTCTAGATATTGTATTAATGGAGGTAATTCCTAACATAATTCCAGCATTTTATCTACATAATATACTTTTCTAGATTTGATATTGAGAGTAATATGTGGATATATTTTTTTTGTTATGATGGTCTCTTCTTGTTTAGGGAGATTTATTTAAAGATTAATGTAAGGTTCTTCCTATAGAATATACCCAGTATGGGGTTTTTCCTTTGATTAGTTCAATATTAAGTCTCTTAAATCTTTTATTTCTACTTCATACTTAGTTAATATTTCTTAAATCATCAGGTTTTCAACTTCTTCAGGTAATGGGAGGGATTTAGTGACACCATTTCTCATTTTTAAGCCTATTAGAGAGGTGGAAACTGATCTTTTGAGGGGATTCCTAAATTTTTATGTTGGATTTGATTTCTAGTGTTCACATCTTACTCATTTATTTTGGTTTAGACCATATTTTGAAGAGAAACATCCTTATATTATTCCTTTTCATTATCTTCATACTCTGTAGAATCTACAAATCCAGTGTTGATAATTTTTACAGATGCATATTGTGCTATTTTTGTCATATCACTGTCAGATTTATAGGATGATTGATCACCCTTGGAATATCAATTGATTGATATTTCAGAATCTTTTAGGGTAGTTTCACTCTTATCATATCACGTTATTTTAATACCCTTATAGGGATTTATCTTTTCCCTTCAGGATTATCACAAAGTAGTTTTATGAAGTGAAATTTGGAGAGTCTCCATAAAACTTTGTTGTACATGTCCCCAAGGACAAATATGGGTCATGAGATGAAATAATTTTTGGATACTCATCTTTTGATGCACCTCCCAATCTACAAAAGATATACTTCCATGGGGAGAAAGGAGTTTTAGGTAAAAATTATCCCATCCCTATGGGCTATGGTCGATCATGTTTCCTTGTTGTAACAATTTAAACCCATTAGATATTTTTTATCCTTGAGGAAGACATTATTGGTTAAAATTATCCCAGGCCTATGGGTTGGGGTTTCTCCCAAATTGTTTCTATTGAAACCATCACTTTTACCCTCTTAATATTGCAAATCATTGTGTGAGAATGATATGGGTTAAATGCATGATCTAAATGTGATATGGTTGATACAAGAGGCAATGCTTCCACTTGAGGTTTGGCTCTTCTCAAATGTGAATCTTTTCAATATTCTCATATGTTTTATGTAAGAGTATTTTAGTGGATTTCTCTCATTGATTCCGATGTTTCTAAGGTTCAATCATGGTTAATCCCTACATATCGTACCATCAATTATGGGAAGATATAAATTCCAAGAGTCATCCTAAATAAATTACATTATATGATGTCATGTTTGGAATGATTTATTATCAGGGGAGAGAGGTGAAATGGTGCACTATCTATTCACCCTATCCTCTAATATTTATATTGGGTGGAGTTTTTTCAATCAACTGATGTCGATTTCCTAAATCCACAAGGCTTGAACCTTGAATATTTTCATACTGCATTCCCAATTCTATGTGTCTAATGACTAAAAGGGAAGATAAATCAATCTTTCAATAAAATTATTATATTTCCTTAGCATGATTTGAATACCCTTCATAATGTAAGAATTACAATTTTAAATAGTGAAGATTCAATAATAGATTTATATGAATAAAAATTATTCATTCCTCTATCAAAGTTTTTGTAATTTTATGATGAGGAGTGGTTTGGGGAAAAAACAAGGCCCTTATATTATCTTTAGACAATCATTTACTCAAAATCAATGTGTTTTATTCATATTTTGTCAGAGATTCCTCCAATTTCTATATCTGAAGTTGTCTTTTTCAACTGAATTATTGTAGATAGTGGTATTAATATGAATATTCACTATTATAGTGTTATATAAGTGGTCAAATGTTGGTTTGGAGAATGGTTTTTCTTTGGGTTATCTTCTGGTTAAGAAAGAATGTCTCTTATCATAGAAAATCATCAAGTGTGGCTGACCACATCCTCTATTGTGCCCCATGATATGAGGTTATTCGAATAATTGATTTGAAAAGGGGGTGAGCTTCTTTTCTAAATGAAATATCATAATTGAGAAGACCTTCACAGTGAATACTATTATGGGGAGGACTATTATCATTTCTTAGAGTTTATCCATTAGGAGGAGTCCTGTAGAATATGCCATGGGGAGGACCTTAATGGTGTATAATGGAAAGGGGAGGAACTTGCTTTTATTTTATATTATGATAATAAAGAGGTATTCCATGGTACTCATCATGATAATAGTTCCCACGATTGATCATAGAATAACCACAAAAGAGTACTTCATGGTAAATTCACTTAGGATGAACTCCAGAGCTGGTGGTAGAAAAATCAAGGGGAGGAACTCCAAAATAAAAATTTCTACTTCCATGATCAGGAAATGAGTCAACATTTTAATCTCCATTTATAAATTTTTTAATGCCACATGAATGAAAACATCAAGAAGAGTAGAAACATGGGCGAGTATTTGGACTTCTGGTCACCCTTTGTGAGACTTCTTCTTCGATTTACTATATCAGTTAAATTTAGTTTCATATTACAACAAATAATGTATGGGATCCCTCCAATGTGATTTCAATTCTATTTTTTGGATATGACAAAATGTTTTTATGGTTTTGGCAGGAATGTGTGCCTTTCCTAAAGTGTTCCTTTGAATGGGCCGATAATCACTATTTTAAATGGGAATATGTGCCCGATCCTATTGTCCATATATCATGGGAGTGCTAAATATTCTCTAGGATGGGAGTAAGAATGTTTTCTTACTCCTACGTATCCATCGAAGTGTATTTATGAGATACTCTAGTGGTGGGGACAAGAATATCAACATGTACTTTGACTGTTGTTGCTTCCAAAATATGTTGATATCTTTTTAGAATGTGGGAAGGGTTATATGATTGACCCTATATTATCTCCAGGATGTGATTATGAGTTTCCATAGCTGAAATGTGAATGTGGGATCATTCCTTGATTGGAATATGGAAATTTCTATTCCTTTCTCCACTTGTTCCTATCAGAGTATATCGATAGGCATCATGGGAGAGTGAAGGATTTTATTTCTTCCCCCTATTCATTATTGGTATATGATGATAAGCTTCTTCGTGTGCTTCCATAATGTAATTACATACCTACTAGGTGTGGGAAGAAATGTGTTCTTTATCATAGGTTTCCACCATACTATTTGAAAAGATTCTTTGGTGGAATCGAGGTTGTGGGAACACTCCCAAGTTTTGATGATTTCCACACTTGATGTATTTTCTAGGGTGCTTAGGTCTAGGGGCTTGATTTGGGACCCATGGTGTGGAATTATTTGTGGACTGAGGTCTTGGTGTCGTACAATGTTATTGATGGTGGTTGTTGGTAGGATCCCTTTTAGGTGACTCCTATGTTGTCGTAATACTACTATCAACCTCATGGTCAACCTCTCTAATATAATTGAGGTATTAAATACTATGTTTTGAAGAGAGGATCCTAAAATAGTTTGAAATGGAAATGGGTGTCATTTTTTTCTTCACTGATTCCCATTGTTGGGTAGGAGATTGGTGGGGATTCATGTCCTAGAAGGATTTTTATGAAACATCCAATGTCGAGATAGTACTATTCAGGTAGTATTCCATAATTAGTATATTTAGACTAGGAATTGAAGAAACTGGGTTAGAGATGGTGTCATGTGGTTCATCAAGGACCCATATCATTTGACTGAAGATGTATAAGTTCGTCATGATTAGTACGGTGCCATTTAGATTGAAGATAGTAATGGTGGAAGAACAATTGAGAGAAAACAAACACAAATAAGAAATCCCTTCAAATTATAATCAAAAGTAAACAAAAACATGCATGGATGATTTCTTTAAAAGATCCACATTGGGACCATTTCTATTTCCTATAATATACATGATAAAATGAGATGATTTGTGGGTAAATCAATCATTTTAGTGAATGAAAGATTCACATCCTGTTCACCATTTATTTTCTTAATGTGTTTTCACACCCATACTCAATTTTAGTCAATGTGAAAATTCATTCCAAAGCCAAGTAGTCACTGGGACTTTACCAACAACGTCATGGAAAACATGTTGGTCGAGAGGATGGAAGGTTAGCCTCACCACACCCTTTTGAGGGGGAATATTTTCTAAATTGGTAGAATCTCTTATATATTTAAGATATATTCTTGAATCCTTACCAAATTCCATTAGGGTACTATTTACCCTCTTGTATTAGCAATTGATTGTCATCGTGTATTGATATGAACCATTATTATGTATCAAAGGTTATCCATTAATAGAACTATCTATATGTATCAGAGGTTCTCCATAAATTGAACTATCTATGTATTAGAGGTTCTTCTTCTTGTTTTGTTAATACTCGGTAATTCTTAGTTTTAATGAAATATAATTTTAATCCACACAACTAGAAACTCTAAATTTTGTGTCCATGTAGGAAGATTTTGATTGTTTTGGTATTAGGATTGCACCCATTATAGGGATTTCTATATATGCTTGTGAAAGGAATCAAAACCCATGTAGTTTAGTTCCACTTAATGAGATATGTCGTACCATTTAAGGTCATGTGACAAGGATTGTTCTGTATATTTTAACATCATCTAGCAAGGAAGGCAGGGAAAAATGTGCTTATAAATGGTTGGTGTGAGATTTACATGTGAGAGTACCTTTTTCGATAACATCAAAGGGAATATAACTCCATGAGATAAATATAAGAATGATAATGTTGTGTTTGAACCTTGAGGTGTCATCCTATATATCTCGTTGAGATATGAATCAAAACTCACATAGGTAAATTTAGATTTGGGACTTCTACCTAATAAGGAGGCCCTTTTTTATCATTCTTGTGACATGATGATCATATATCCCATATCTCACATGAGTCATGCTTAGTGTAAGAAAAAAGTGACGATATAAGATTATTAATATTGAATGAATACATAATTGAATTAGACTTATACATAATGAGGAATCCCATTATTGAATTCCATTACTCATCCATTGATGGATGAGAAAAGGAAGGAGGTATAGGACATCCTACTATAGAGGGTAGGGGATTACTCTAGGTGGGATACCTTATAATAATTCACTTCCCGTTTTCTCATAGAAAAGGGAGGATATATGGGGGGACAGAAAAAAAAGAACTACTAGGGGATTACTCCATGTATGATGCCCATTATCATCTTCATGTATATTTATAAACCCATTTTTGGGCTTACAAATCCTCCTATTGAAAAAAGGCATGGATACTGTCGATTCACATCACATTTCAAGAATCATGTGGGACATAAGTTTTGAGACCTGAACCAAAATATTCCCACCACTGTATCTATGAATTGAGTCGTTTCTAAAAAGTGTGTTCGTGATTTAAAACATCTGTAGGACCATTTTATTAGGGAGGATAAGTGGGAGACATACTTTAACAAGGTAATGCATGATAAAGGGTGGAACACTTGTGTTTTTTATACCTGAATAATATAAATCTAGAGGTTTTGGTGAAGGTCTTGATGATAGAATTATCAAATAGGATACTCTAATAAATGAGTATAGTATTATAGGGAAGAAATAACTTGGAATGATGGGTCACTATGGTGGAAATCCTAGAGAGATGGGTTACTAAGTTGGCATTCCCTAGTTACCGGAGGTAGTGGGTTTCTTAGGTGGATATCCCAAAAAGATATATCACTATGTTGGGATACCCTAGGTGTCTAGTCGCTTAAGTGGACAGTCCTAATCAGTTTCACATCCAGTTAAGGGAC
Source organism: Viscum album (assembly GCA_963277665.1). Lineage (NCBI taxonomy): Eukaryota > Viridiplantae > Streptophyta > Magnoliopsida > Santalales > Viscaceae > Viscum > Viscum album. Next base: position 247,633,209 of record OY728137.1, read on the forward strand.
CCCCTAGTGGTTTTTCACCCAGATGATTTCCTATAATAACACCTAACTCTTACTTAAATTAATTTTTCTATGTTCTAAAGTGTTTTAGGTACCTATCAAGGTGGGTAGGCCCTAGAGAGGAATATATGAGAATCTTACTCTCTCTTATAAAAGTGGGAAACTTATGTGTTATATGGTGTCTATGGGGGATATTTATAAGAAACCCTTAAAGGACAGACATAGTAGACCGAGTGAGTGAAGAGATGCATATAGGTGAGCTAGGTGAGGTAGTTTGGGTTCTCATTGGGGAGTTGAGTAAGTCGAGACAAGTAGATGAAGTGAACCTGGAAGAAGTAGGAATAATGACCAAATGGGGTCTATGTAGATCTATCCTTGTAATATCCCAATAATTTTTTAAATATTTTTTTGAATTAATTTAAACTTTTTCATATTTTTTTATTTCATGAAACACTGAATATAGCTTGTGTTATATAAAATCACTAAGTTTGGTTTGCATTTCATGCAATAAAAATTTAAGGTTTTTCTATACACAACACTTATATTAGTGTTAGGTGCACACAACACTATGTTTAGCTTGTGTTACACATAATTTTGAGTTCCTTCGATAGCTTTGGGTACACACAAGTCCTAGTTTTACCAAACATCAATGTACTATTAATATTGTTATTACAATATTATTTTAGTTTTCACCTAGCCATTGGAATAGAGGTTATGAATAAGGTTAATTAAATTACGAAAATATGTTTTACAAATTTATATAATAATAATTATTTGGTGACTATTTAACTATAAATAAAATTAAAATCCTTTATAAAATATATAAATTATTTTGCTGGAAACAAATATTTACTGAGTCAACACATTTTACCTCAATAAATTAATTAAACCACTTTTCATAAATTATTTTCATGATATATATATATATATATATATATTATTCATTCAAATATTTAATCTTAATCTTATGTGTTTTCTAGAAAATAGATAATAATAAATTCAGTTTTACGTATAAAGATATTTATTTTTTCTAAAAGGTAATTCTACATCCTTTTAATGGTGCACCTATTTTAAATATAATTTTTGAAAAAATTATAAATTTTATTCAGAAAAATAAACTTAATTTTTTTAAATTGGAAAATAAAATTAACTTTTGGTAAATTTTTCGTATTTTTCTGAGAAGTTCCATTTTTTAGGAATAGTGAAAAACACTAAATTTTAATTGAACACCACATTTTTATCTAAATTATTTATATAGTTACATTATATTTTAAATTGGATTTAAAGTATATTTAGATATATTATAAATATATTAATACAATTTAGGTCATTTGAATCAATTTTACGATGAATTTAGATATAAAATCATTTCAAACATTTGAACATTTTCACTTAAAAAACTCGTTGTCTCGTCCAGTCAGTGTGGTTAATATTAAATTAATTTAGGACCCTTTCATATTTATAATTTGTAAAAATGGATTCCATATTTTAAATAATAATAATTTATAATTTCTAGTAAGTTCAACTTAATTTTTTAATAAAATTATTAGTGAAAGTAATTGAAATTAATTACAATGTTTGAGGTAAAAACAAGTTTACTTAGAGGTTAAAATTTAACTTAAGGGGACAAATAAAATAAAAACATGTCCAAAAGTCATTTTATGGCCACATTTTGACCATATAATCCATTTTATAGAAAATTTACCATCATTGGGGACACATGATGTATGGGAGACCTCCCAATAGTGTTTAACTTTTTATATTTAAAATAATGTCCCTCCTCCACTATAAAATGAAAGCCACCCCCTCACTATTATTTTTGTGAGGTATATGCTATATTCACAAATTATTCTTGTTGTGTGGTACATATACTACCATATGACATGTTATATAATTTATTTAATGGTATAAAAAGTTTTTATTTATGTTATTCTTTCACGGATCTCATGATTCAAAAGTTACTCAAGTAATGAGGGTTTTTTTCATCTCACTTTTATTTCTGTGAGATATATACTATATTCACAACTTATTATTATTATGTGATATATAATTACCTATGAAATTGTATATAAATAATTTAATTTATCTAATGATATTAATATTTTCAATTGATCTTATTATTTCATGGATCTCATGATTTAAAATTTACTCAAATAATAAGGGTTTTCTTGTCTCACATTTATTTTTATGAGATATGTGATATATTCAAAAATTATTCCTGTTTTGTGGTGTATATACTAACCTATGTAAATTTATATCATTAATTAAATTTATTCCATGAAATTAAAATTTTCAATTTATGTTATTCTTTCATGGATCTCATAATTCAAAAGTTACTCAAGTAGTAAGGGGATTTCTAATATCAATTTTATTTCTTTGAGACTTATGCCATATTCACCACTCATTTTTTGTTCGGTGTATATATGTACCAAGAATGTATTATATTATTATTATAATTAAATTTATATTTATTTACATATACATTTTATTATCTCTCTCTCATAGGGTTCATGGTTCAAAAGTTACCAAATTAGTAAGGTAATTTTAACTCAATTTAATTTCTTTGAGACACATGTTATGTTACACACCTATATTATTTTACAAGGTGTATATATTTCCTTTTTTACATGTTATATCATGATTATTATAATTTTAATGATATTATATGCTTCATGTAGTTTTATTCCTTCATTGGTATTATGATTCAATGTTTCTAACTTTTATTACTACAATCTCATCGATTATTGGGATTACTTACGATTAGCATCCATTCAAGAGATATTATGATACACCTATTAATAAATCTCATGAATTTTCTTCTAAAATGATAATTAATGATATATTAATGTAATGGTATCATTTTTTCACTCTTTGGTACTTATTATAATTAAGAAAATGTTTTTAAGAATATTTAACCTTATTTCTCTCTTCGGTCGGGAATCTGGTTTATTCAAAAACCATATTTTCTAAAAATGTTTTCTAAAATGTTTTAAAATTATATTTTAGTATAATTTTTAAGGTAAAGGAATTTTAAAAAAAAATTATGTTTTAAAAAGTGTTTAAAATGTGTTTTAAAATATTTCTTTATAATTTTTCAAGTTTATTTTTAAAGAAAAAAGTTTTCCAAATTTTTTATGATTTAAAAAAAATAAAAGTGGAAAGTATATTTTCCTCAAGAAATGTTTTAAATGATATTTCAGAATAATTTTACATCTAATATGACATCCATTTATGCTAAATATTACTTACTATGGTTATTATCCAAGTGTACCATTCTTATTCATTCACTAAATGTTTTATGCTTAAGATGAAAAGTAATTTATGAAACTCGTTTCTCTTACCCATTTTATACCATGATAAATGATTATGAAACCTATTTATTTTCAAGGAATAATATATGATGAAATGATTATTAATCCTGACTCTTTTATATAGGTTATAATATGATTAAATTTTTATGATACTCATTTTATTTCTTGTTTTATGATATGATGTTTATGAAATCCATCTCTTTTTATGGGTCAGGATATGATGAGTGTTTAATTATATTTTGGAACATGTATGTATTATTTTATTATATGATGGTTGGGACATATATATCCATACAATTAATTTTGTAAATGTTTATATCTCATGATATAAACATGGCTAGAATGGGGAGTGAACTCAGTTCAGTAAAGGACTTTGTCTGCTAATATGGTCTTGGGAGTGAACCTTGACTACTAAGGTGGTTTTGGGAGTGAACCTTGCCTACTAATATGGTCATGGGAGTGAACCTTCACTTATAATATAGTCTTGAGAGTCAAACTTGACAAATAATATAGTTTTGGGAGTGAACCCATTCCACTATAAGGAAATTTCCGCGAGTGGGGTTGGTGGTGTGTCCTGCCCTAAAGGTGTATCCCCCATGAAGTGCCCTGATAAGTTTTGGAAATGCACCTTGACTTATAGGGAATGATTTTATATGATTATTTTTATAAAAAATATATATTTATTATTACTATGTTATTATATCATGGATTATTCTCTTTATTTCCTTATGATTCATGTCTTATGAAGTGTCAATCTTTATTCCATGACTCATGTATATGATCTCTGATACACAAGGTATGATCTTCAAATGTTATTCTCATGTTATCATACCATTATTCTCATATTCTACTTATGTATATCCTTTATGTACCATTAATAATCATCTAATATCATCCTTTCTTATGTTTCCTTTCCCCAAGTTATGAAGAATGGTTTTATATAGAATTACTAAAGGGGGGATCTTTATTGGAAACATTGAAGATCTTTCACCAAGTTAGAAGATTATGATCAAAGTTTCCAAAGACACAAAAGTATTATGGTCCTTAAGCATTTACTTTTGTAATTTAATTAATATTCATAGAAAATGGTGTAATATTCACGTATGTTAAGATGGGGTTACTATAGTAACTATCAAATGAAAGGTTTAGTCGAACTTTGGAAAATAAGATGAGAAAAAATTAGTGAGATCCCTAGAGATATTTATAAGGATGTGTTTAGGGATTTATCTTAGTATAATCCTAAGGTTTCGTAGATTTAAAATAATGTGTCATGTTTTTGAAATCCTATCAGTAATTTTTCATGGTTATGTGCTTTTATTCTATGATAAGTGTTCCTCACACTATGATTTCTGGTCTTAATCAATAGTGGGAACTAGAATGAACTAGGTTAACATTGAATTTTTTAGATGTGGATAGTATGGGCATTAAAAAAATAGATTTCCTAAGAGTAAATCTCATGAATATAGTTAAGAAGGTGGAATTATTATTGTTTATACTACTGAAGATAAAGAGACTCGGAAGGACATGTGAAAGGTACAGGTTTTTAGAAAAATATCATTTACATTAAACATAAGAATCATGATTAAATTGAGGTTGAGGAACATTAATAAAGTATTAATATTTAATATTCTAGGAAAGGTGTTAGTCCCACAAGCCCAAATACCCTGATAGGGGGTGAATTAGGGTATGATAGATTTAAACCTCTGCCCCTTCGGATCTTGTTTCATTGTTAAGAAAAATTCTCTTCTCTCTATTTCCCATAGAAATGTATAAACAGAAATTACATCATGCAAAAGACAAAACAATTTTTACTTGGTTCACTCCCACTGGGATAGATCCAAGGAGCACAAATTGGCAATGTGTCGATGTACCAAATCCACTCTAAGAACACTATTGTTTATAATTTTTGATGCAAACCCACTATCCCTCCTGGTTTACAACCAATCACAATATGAAAGCTCACTGCTCTCTCAACTATAGTGTGCTCACTACTTCTGTAGAAGATCCACTCACAGTGTATAGACCTTTAGGTCTCTTAAATTGAATGAATACATGCATACTCAATTGTATTTAGATTCCCTATTTAAGTTCTACTTTCATCCACAGATGAATACCGCTTTACCATAGAATTGAACTGGGTAACCTCAAATTTTATGTGTAGTATTTATTGTGTGTTACACGTAATTCCCTTGCCTTGCATGTAAAATATATCCTTTTTTCATTTAATCTAAACTTAAATTATTGAACAACCTCAAAAATTCCATGCAACCTTCATTTTTCCACACAACATCCAATTTTAAGCACTACTTTCACATTTTTGTGCAACTCCCTTTTCACGCAATTTTTACACGCATCAGAGCTCATATCTTCTATAAGTCTTGATATACTTAAAATGAAGTGGGTAACCTCATATTTATAGGAAAACATGACCCTAACATGTAAAAACCACAGTTTCATGCAAAAACTTCCATTTTACGCGTAATGCTTTTCACGCAAAAACCATTTTTCTCAGACATCTCTAGATTTTTTGGGCACCTCATTCCTTTTCCATTTTTGACATTCTAATACTAAAACACCTTTCGTGAGAAAATTACAACCTGATTTCAATATTGCACAAAAAACCAATTTAGCGCACATTCCATGTTTTTCGTGCACCACTCCAATATTTCATGCACCTTCCTTTTCCAAAAACACATCTCTCCATTTTCCAATTTACAGGCCCAAAAAATTGGAAAAAATGAAAAATAGTGCCACCTTGAATCTACTCATTTTGTAATGCCTCTAGATTTTACATTCTTTTGTCGAGATTCTTCTTTCAATCATGTATTGTTAACAATATCTCTTGAACTTGGAAATTCACCATGGAAACCTGCTTTTCCAACAAACACAACCAACCCAAAAATGATGCAATGTTACCTTGAGGGATTTTTTCCCAACAATATCCTAATTTGGGTTTGTTGAAAACTATTTTAATAAATATTCTCTACACTTTGATACCTCACTAAATCTTCTTCCATAATCAACCATCATTTTCCTCTTGTGATTCAAATAGCGACCAAAGATTCACTCACCACATACTCTAAGCTCACTTAAGAAATTCTCGGTGTGAGAAAAAAGAGTAGTATTAAAATTTCATCAATGAATCACTTCAATTATAAAACCAATTGTTTATTATGTATTGATACCAATAAACTGATTTCATCACAAACCTCAGCTGTCGTGATATATAATTTTTGATCGATCAATTCTAGCATCGTCAGATTTAATACTCTCCCCCTATTTCACTGCTCCCCCTATCTTGTTGCTCCACCTCTCATATTCTCCCCACGTCTTTAATTAAGATATCTTCTCCCATAAATGAAAAAAAATCCCTATTAAACATTCACATTTTCTCTCCCTTTGTCAATGAACCCAAAGTTAACTCTTTTTCGGTCTTCAACGGGGTAAGAATTCAGATTACCACATTAGGGAAAAACACACCATACCTCAGGGAGAGGGGGAAAGCAACATACACACCTTTTCAATTGTGGGGAGTTGACTGGACTCTCAAATCCGGTATATGCCTCTTAAATCCAGCTTTGGGTAAGACCTTTGTTAGAATATCAGCAGCATGTTTCTATGTAGGCACATAATCCAACTTTACCAGCCCTTGCTCCACATTTTCCTTCATAAAATTATATTTAATCTCAATATTCTTGGTCCTAGAATGATGGATGATATTTTTTCTAAGATTTATAGCACTAGAGTTATAACACTAATTTCTGATTGGAGATTGCACTACTACACCCATGTCATCAAGCTGCTGCTTCATCCATAATAGTTGTGTGCATGCTTGGGTGGATGCAATGTACTCAGATTCTATGGTGTTCAATGAAAATAAATATTTTTTATTTATTATATAAGAAATAAAAAATCCACCAATATAGAATGCACCTCTTGACGTTGATTTTTGATTATCTGCTGATCCATCCCAATATTTATCTATATATCCCAACAACTGTAGCTGAATTTTTTCATTATATTCTAAGCTGAAATCCACCATTCCCTTGATATAAAAAAGTATTCTTTTCACTAAAATCATGTGTCTTTCATAGGTATTACTCTGATATCTTGCTGCGTGGAATGTGTAAAATACAATTTAAAGTTATGTCTCTGTTAGATATAGTAGACTTCCATTGATTTTCCTGTACTCTGTGATATTAATCACCATTGCCTTCATCATCCTTTGAAAGTTTCATCCTGGTAGCTACCAGAGTCTTCATCTCCTTGGAATTTTACATTCTAAATCTCTTCATAACTTCCTTGGTATATTTGGATTGAGATATTAATGTGCCATTCCTAACTTGTGTCACCTATAAACCAAGGAAAAACATTATCGCACCAATCATAGACATTTCAAACTCATTTTTCATGAACTCCAAAAACTGTATGCATTGTGCTTCTTCTGATCCACCAAATATTATTTCATTGAAATATACTAGAACCATCATTCTTTACTTACTATAATTATTGAAATATAAATTGTAATCAACTCCTCCATGCTGAAAGCCATGATTATTCAAATACTGATTAAGTCTTGAGTACCATGCTCTCGGTGCTTGCTTCAGTCCAAAAAGTTCCTTCTTTAGCCAAAAAACATTATTATCATCCTCATGAATGAGAAAACCATCTAGATTTTCAATATACACTTATTCTTCCAGGACCCCATTCAAAAATAATTACTTTACATCCATCTGTAAAATGTTGAATTTTCTTTGCACTACTATGGCTAAGAATAATCTGATGGTAAATAGCCTGGCGACAGGTGAAAATGTCTCATCAGCATCAATGCCCTCTATCTAGGAGTACCCTTTTCACACCATTCATTCTTTTTTTTGGATCACAACACCATCCTCATTCATTTTTTTATGAAAGACTCATTTTTTCCAATGACATTATTATTTTCTGGCCTCAAAACAATCTCCCACATCTGATTCTTCTCAATCTGTTCTAGCCCTTCATTCATATCCTAAACTCGGTTTTCATCTTCAGTTGCATTGAAAAAACATGTCGGCTCTACCATAGATAAGAAATATTCCTTATATAATGAATTCATCCTTCTTGTTTTAATCGGTATTGTTTGATCACCAATGATATTTTTCCTATCAATTTCAACTCGACCCTTTGGTTTCTTCACAAATAAAAATTTGACTACCTCTTGCTCATCATCAGTATCCACTTCTAAATCAGCATATTCCACCTCTACTCTCCCTGTGTTACTTACCTCATCGTCACTCTCATCATTAAATTATTCAATGTTTTGTTGAATATTTTCTTAATTTTTCACTACAGTGATATCATTTCTCTCAACAACTTTTCCCAGTCTCTTATTAAATCATTTTTATTCTTTTATTTTTTTCAGAGTAACCAAGGAATATCCTCTCATCTCCTTGTGACTCAAATTTCTTGCTCTTTTCTTTTTTGAGTATAAAACAATTACTTAAAATATTTTAAAGTACTTCACTATTTTCTTCTTTATATACCACATCTCATACGGAGTCATTCCTTTCTTCAGACATAATAGAGCCCTGCTTGAAATGTAAACCAATGTTAAGACTGCTTCTTTCTAAAATTTTCTGATAGGTCTTTTTCAATAATAATTGTTCTTTCCATGTTTTTGAAGATCTGATTTATCCTTTCAACCACTTCAATCTGTTGGGGAATTATCACTGAAGAAACTTGATGCCTTATCCTATGTTTCTTGAGATAGTCTTCTACTTGACTGTTTGGGAATTCTCTGCCATTATCAGAACGAAACTTCAAAATTTTCTTCCATAGAATCCTTTCTGATTCCCTCTCATGTTGTTTTAAATAGATAAACACATCAGACTTGTGGTAAATAACAAATACCCATTCTATTCTTCTATAGTCATCAATGAAAAGGTCTTAATACCTCTTCCTGTCAATGGATCTTGGTGAGATAGTTCCACAGACATCAGTGTGTACCAATTCAAGCACTCTTGTTGACTTCTTTTCCTTTTCTTTGTAAATATTTCTGATGATATTCACTTATTTACAGGAATCACACATATGTGTACAATCACGTGACAGCTTAGGGAGGTCTCTAGCTACATCACTCTCTACTAGATCTTTATGGGAAGGTTGGCATAGATGACCAAGTCTTTTATGGCACAACTTATTTTCTTCCTCTCTATACAAAAAGAACATATCTTCTTCTCCACTTACTAGATAGAGATTTCCCTTTTTCCCTTTTCCCTATAGGACAATTGCACCATCTCTTCCTTTGACAATTCATGTATTCTTAGTAAATCGTATAGAATTCCTTAAATCACACAGTTGATTGACACTAAACAAATTGTGATTGAGACCTTATACTATTAAGACATCAGCATGTATCATTTCTTTTTCCCAAAACATGTCCTTTCCCAAGCCAATAATCATTAAGCCTTCATAATTTCTAAACTTTACAGATCCTTCATTGTCATATTTTATGTTTATAACAAGATCCTTATTCCCTCTTATAAGGGATGTGAAACCACTATCAAGGATCCATACAATAGAATGGTTTGATTCTTTAAGGGAAATTTCTACAACCACTGACTTCTCAGCTCTTTTCTTTTTGAACCTTGATTTTGAATTCATAATCAGTATAGATTGATGACAATGCTCTTCTTCAGAATATGATGGACTAGATTCATCTTATAGAGCTTGAAATTGGGTTTGTATTTTCATCTCACTTATTGGTTCCCTGGTTTCTTTCTTTTGATCACCTTGGTTCTGCTTTGGCTCATTACTCTTCATGGTTAGTGTACAATATCTAGCAATATACCCAAATGCTTTTCACCAAAAACAATTTCCCTTAAAAGATGTACTAGATTACCATTCTCTATTAGACTATCATTGTTATTCTTGTGCCCTTCTATACCTCTTGGATATGGAACACACATTCTGTGAATGTCTCATCTTTCCACAGTAATAACACCTGATGTAGGGTGCATTCCATTATGTCACTTCTATACTTCTATTTTTCCCTTGGAATCTCTGAATATTATGATTTTGTTTCATTCCCAAATAAACCTTCAATCTCTGAGTGGTTTCTTGCAATCTGACTTCAACTTTCACAGGTTTCACTTTTTGGTCAAGCCCCAAATCAGCCATAGAATCTAAACATGATTGTCACTTCTTTTCTGCTAGACCACCATGCTCTACTTCCTACTTCTTCATCTTATGAATGATCTTATTTCTTGATGTCTCACTAAGAGTTAAAAAAATTTCCCGATCCTTAACTTTTTGTTGTAGTCTGACAACTTATTTTTCAAGTTCTTCAATGTGCTTGATTTGTTCTTTTACTATGATATTTAATCCATCGATCGCTCTTTTCTATTCTTCAACCTTGATTTTGTACTCACTCAGTGTTTTGGAGTCCTTTGGAAATGAATACTTGAGATTATCAATCTCGTTCATCAACTCAGCCTTCTCTTCATCCTATTTCTACATGTAGAGTTTAGCATCATGAACCACATTGTTGGATTTCTTTGTTTCATCTCTCAAAACATTTATCTCTTCATGATATGCTTCTAATTCAGCCTCTATATCGACTCTTCCTTTAATTTATTCTTGTCCTTCATCAATAACAGTTTCTTTCTTTTCCTGAGTACTTCCAACAATATCCACCATAGCATTTTCTCTGTGATATTTTTGGTTTTCTATCTCTTAATCCTCTTCAATATCAGATTCATCTGAACTATCACATTCTTGTGAAATAATATTATTTTTCCTAAAGAAATTTCTCTTCAACTGTTTATTGCATTTCACAAAGTCTAAAGACTTCTTCTAAAGAATTTTTATTTCATCCTCCTCATCTTCTTGGAACTTCTTGGGGCACCTCATCGCAATATTGTGAACCTTTCCACATCTAAAGCAAGCAAGTGGATGTTTCCCTTTGAACTTTCCTTTTCCCCGTTGAATATTTGAGGAAAGGAATGAAATCACCTTCTATATCTTCAACTTCTTAATAATATTCAATGTTGAGTTTCTTCATGGCCTTGAATGCCACCTCTTTGGATTTCCCCTTTTCTAAAGCCTCGTTATCATCGTTTCTCATTTCATATGTGACCAAGGTACTATGTAAATTGTCTAGTGTTAGATATTTCATATATTTATCTTCTAGTACTAAAACTTTTGTATTGAACTGGGGTGGAAGTTTCCTCAAGATGCACTTCACAATCTTTATATCTTCAATGACTTCTCCAAGACCCCGCATGTCTTCAAAAACAATATTTACCCTGTCAAAGAATGCATCAACAAACTCATTCAGGTTCATTCTCAGATCTTCATACTTGTTCCATAGAACTTGTAGCTTTTCCTCTATGACCTTTTTATCTCCTTCATATACATTCCATAGGTTTTCCCACATAGCATGTGATGTTTTTCATAACATTACCTTTGTATAGATTGCATTGGATAAGGATCCCCCTAAGTCATTGATTTCTTTGGCATCAGCATTCAATTCCCTTCTTTTTTGCTTCTGATAAAGCACTATTGTTTATGTCAGCTGAGATACCATGCATTGCTGTTGTAAACACATCCACCCCTAAAGATCAGAAGTAGTGTTACATCTGATTCTTCTATAACTGAAAATTATTCCCATTGAATATTGGAATCCCTTTATGATTGGTGACTTCCATTTGAGAGAGAAACACTAAAATCAACTTTTCTCTCTAATACCAATCGTCAATCCCAAAAGGCCAAATACCATGAGAGAGGGGGTGAATCAGGGTATGATAGATTTAAACTGCTTCCCCTTTAAATTTTGTTTTGATGTTAAGCAAAATTTTCTTCTCCATCTTTCTCGTAGAAAGTATAAACAGAAATTAAATCATGCACATGACACATAATTTTTTACTTGGTTCACCCTCACTGGGATACGTCCAAGGAGTATACATCAACATTGTGCCAATGTACAAAATCCACTATAAGAACACTACTATTTACAATGTTATATGTGAACTCATTATCCATCCTAGTTTACAACCAATCACAATATGAAAGCTCACTGCTCCCTCAACTGAATTTTTCTCACTGCTTCTTCAGAAGATCCACTCATAGTTTATAGACCTGTAATTGTATTCAATTGAATTAATACCTACATCCTCAACTATATGTAGATGATTTATTGAACTTATACTTTCATAAATAGATGAATACTACTTTACGAAATAATTGAACTGGGTAACCTCAAATTTTATGTGCAGCCCTTACTACGTGTTGTGCGTAATTCCCTTGCCTTACGCGTAAAATCTCTCTTTTTGTGCACAATCCAAACTCATCTTTTTTCACAACCTAAAAAATTTCATGTAATATCCATTTTTTCATGAAATTTCTAATTTTACGCATAACTTTCATGTTTTGACACAACTCCCTTTTCGCACATTTTTTATGTGCATTAGAGCTTGAATCTTCTCTAAGTCTTGAGAAACTTTAAATGAGGGGGGTCACCTCATATTTATAGAAACACTTTACCCCTAAATGTAAAACTCACAATCTCATGCAAAAACTCTCATTCTTCGCACAATTATTTTCATGCAAGAACCTTTTTTTGCACACATCTCCAGATTTTTCAGGCACCTCATGCCTTTTCCATTTTTCAGCGTTCTGATCCTAAAACACTTTTTGTGCAAAAATTACAACCTACTTTAAATATTTCATGTAAAACCAATTTTTCTCAAATTCCATGTTTTTATGCACCACTAGAATATTTCACGTACCTTCCTTTTCCAAAAACACATCTCTCTATTTTGTAATTTTCAAGCCCAAAAATTTGGAAAACACTGGAAAACAGTGCCACCTTCTATCTACCCTTTTTGTACTGCCTCTATATTGTCCATTCCTTTGTCAAGGTTCTTCTGTCAATTATGGATTATTAACAACATCTATTGAACTTGGAAATTATTCATGAAAACCTTCTTTTTCAACAAACACAACCAACCCAAAATGGTATAATGTTACCTTAAGGGATTTTTTCCCCAAAAAAGGGGTATTAAGGAATAAGATGATGAATTTTGTGTAATGGATTAAGAATAAAGTTTTATTATTGAAGTATATATCTTTTGGAATTCAATTATTGTGTTATATGAATCATAAAATATATATAAGTAGTTTTAGAAGTTTTTTTATCAAGTATTTAAAAAGATATGTTGAATGGTGATAATGACATAAAAAAGTGATATTTTTATTAAGGGAAGATCACCCTTAAAGAATTACTCACATTGATAAAATTTTGTTTAGATTGGTTAAAGAGATGATTGATATGGATAAAGTAAATTAGATAGTACTGATTACCATGGAACTGATCATTGATTTGTTGAAAAGTGGTTTATATTATTGTTGATGATGTTTAAAACATTTTATGATTTAAAGAATATATCCAATAGTATTTGGAATAAGGAAGCATGAATTTTTTCATTAAGGATTTATAGAAATTAATTTTATTAAAATGTTCCAAGAAATGACGTGATGAATGCATTCACATGCATAATACGTGACAAATAAGAGCTAGTTTATGATATATGGGGGATCAATGTTAATCTAATTCTGATAAATTTAGTGACCTTACTTCTAAAGTTTGGGATTTTAATCTCTCAAAAGGGTTACAAGGATAAATATTTATGGAATGGTTTAACTTAAACTTCATATGAGGTTTTAGAGATTAAATTATTATCTCTCTATATTAGGATTTGTGCATATTGGATAACATGTTCTAACCATTTTTTTGTGATGTTAACTAAAGATATATGGAATGAATTATCATTCTATTTATGGATCTCATGATCTGTTAGTTCTTCATAAATGAAAACATCACCTTCATTCCCTAGAGTAAGATATGAAGTGAGAATTGACCAAGGAATAACCAAAGGGTGAGATTGTGCATATGCAATGGAATAAAATCAAGTAAGTATACCATCTTGCGAAAAGTTATTCAACTCTAGGAAAAGGATCTTAAAAACAAAAAAAAGGTTATCCTAGTACCTTCATTTCGGGTTTATCAAATGGTCCCTCATATCATCGTAGATTTATGGTTTTGTGATCGTTAAATTTATCTAGATCACCCACTAATGTTGATCAATTTTATCTATTCCTATCCATTAGTATTTGAATGTTCATTTTCTACTATATGTTTATGTTTTCACTTTCCAAAAATGTTCTCCTAATTTGAAACCTAGTTATGAGTTACTTTTTTAACTGTTAAGTTTCCAACTTTTTCTTTTTAAAGGAGTTTTTAGTATTCATTTTTACGATGTGGGTTTTTATAAAAGAAACTTTGAAGTATTAAACCTTTGATAACCCAGAATAATTTTGAAGGTTAAATTCATTTTAAGGGGGGAATAATGTAACACCCCAATATTTTTTGAATTAATTTAAACTTTTTTTTATTTTTCATTTCATGAAACACTGAATATATCATGTGTTATATGAATTCACAAAGTTAGGTTAGCATTGCACACAAAATCAAGTTAATATTTTGTTACACGTAACAGCTAGATTAGAATACAGTATATGAAACACTATGTTTGTCTTGTGTTACACACAATACCAAGTTCCATTGATATCTTATGTTACACGCAAGACCTAGTTTTACCAAACTATAATGTACTATTAATATTATTATTAAAAAATTATTATAGTTATCATCAAGACATTGGAATGGTGGTTATGAAAAAGATTAATTAAATTATGAAAATATGGTTTACACATGTATATAAGAATAATTATTTGGTGATCAATTAACTAGAAATGAAAATAAAACCTTTTTCAAAATATAGGAAATCTTTTTATGGAAAACTATTTTTATGTAGTTAAACATGTTTTAACTCAATAAATTAATTAAAAAAATTATAATTGATTTTAATGATATATATATATATATATATATATTATTCATTCAAATATTTAATGTTCATCATATGTGCTTTATAAGAAGTTCCATTTTTCGATTTATAGTGAAAACACTTAATTTTAATTGAAAACTAAATTTTATTATAATTTATTTTTATATTTAAATTATATTTTAAATTTGGTTTAAAATATATTTATATAAATTATACATATATTAATACAATTTAGGTCATTTTAATTAATTTAAAATTGAAATTAGTATAAAAAATTTCAAACTTTTGAATGATTTTACTTTAAAAACTTGTTGTCTGGTTTCATATGTGAGATTAATTTTAAATTAATTTATGAAACTTCTATATTTAGAATTATGAAAAATGGATTCCATATTTTTAATAATAATAATTTATAATTTCTAGTAAATTCAACTTAGTTTTTGACAGAAATATTTGTAAAAGTGATTAAAATTAATTACAATGACTTTTGTAAAAACTAGTTTACTTAGTGATTAAACATCAACGTAAATGGTCAAATAACCTAGAAACATGTATAGAAGAAATTTTTGGACATATTTTGACCATATAATACATTTTATCTAAAAATTTCTATTATTAGAGACACATTATGTAAGAGAGACCTCCCAATAATGTTTACCTTTTTATATTTATAAGAATGTTACTCCTCCTCCACTATAAAAGGGCACTCATTCCTATCACTTCTTCATGATTCTAAATAAATTTAGATCATCCAAAACCTACCCAAATAAGATTATAGATTCCATACCTCCATCCTATAGGCCTATATTTTTTCATAAATCTGACTAAGGATTCCCTTTGGTGCTAACCAAAAGGAGTTACCCAAAGAAGAGGTAACATCCTTTAACAAGAAATTTTGTTTTATTTCTTTCTTCGCACCCTAAATTATTATTATTACATGATTATATAATAACCTAAGTATATTAAATATAATTATATGTTTTTATTTTAATTTTTTTACCTAAACCAACATACACTTACATCAAATGTAATACACAATCATCATTCGTGTATATGGCGTACTACTGCCTCGTGAACCTATGTCATTCGTTCTTCCATTACCACATTTCAAGTTTGGGAATAATGATAGAATTGATAATTTTATATGATATTTTTGATATTTATTATTTATTTATTCTTATTTAATTATTATATAACTCATACCTTCATGATTTACATTCTGTGGGAATATGATAACTTTGTTTGTGGATGTGTGGACTACCACCTCCTCAATGTGATGTCATTCATTCACACTTTACATATAATGTATTAAGGGTGGTTTTAGTAAATTTATATGATATATATGAAATAATAATTCTAATTTAATGATAATATATATATATATATCATTTACATTCTTTTAATACGACTAAAAAACAGAAATAGTGTTCATGTGTACTTACGACCTATCGTCTACATGAATGGTGTATTCCATTTCATATTTAAATATTTTATGGATTATTATACATGATTATATAATGAATATATATTATATTTATATCATTTTTTACATTCTATAAATAATTAAATTATGATCTATTTAAGAGGATCAAGAATAACACGTCAAAACATATATGAAAAACAAAGCGGTTATTACCCAAAATGTAACTTTAACATGAAATTGTTAATAAATGGGAAATACAAAGTCATAATAAAATAATATGTGGTATTTTATATAATAATATAGTTATTTTTTAGATTTATAATAAATTTATAATTATTATAATGGGTGTTTGAACGTGTATGAATAAATTTAAGACTTAAGGTAAGGGTTTCTCGTCCCACTTTTATTTCTGTGAGATATATGCTATATTCCCCACTTATTATTATTGTGTGGTGTATATAATTACCTATGAAATGTTATATCATGAATTTAATTTATTTAAAGATATTAAAAGTTTAATTTTATTTTATTCTTTTACAGATATCATGATTCAAAAATTTACTCAAGTAGTAATGGCTTTCTCGTCTCACTTTTATTTATATGAGATATATGGTATATTCACCACCTACTCTTGTTCTGTGATGTATATACAGCCCTATGATATGTTATATCATGAATTTAATTTATTTAATTATATTAAAAGTTTCAATTTATGTTATTCATTCACGGATCTCATGATTCAAAAGTTACTCAATTAGTAAGGGTTTTCTCATCTCACATTTATTTTTATGAGATATATGTTATATTCACCACTTATTATTATTGTGTGGTTTATATATATATGTGTGGAATGATATATCAACAATTTACTTAATTTAATGATATTAAATGTTTCAATCTATTTTATTCTTTCACATATCTCATGATTCAAAAGTTACTCAAGTGGTAAGGGGATTCTAGTCTCACTTTTATTTCTATGAGACTTATGTCATATTCACCACTCGTTTATTTTGTGTGGTGTATATACTGATCATTAATGTATTATATGATTATTATCATTAAATTTATGGTAATTCACAAATTCATTTAATTATCTCTCTATCATGGGGTTAACAGTTCAAAAGTTTCCAAATTTGTATGGTAATTTTGTTTTAATTTTCCTTCTTTGATGCACGTGTTATGTTATTCACCTATATTATTTTACAAGGTGTATATATTTCTATTTTACATGTTATATCATGAGAATCCTTATTTTTGTGATATTATATGATTCATGTAATGTTATTATTTCATGGGGATTATCATTCAATGTTACTAAATTGTTTTGCTACAATCTCACCATTTATCAGGATTGTTTATGATTATGCATCCATTAGTGAAATGTTATGATCCATATATCAAGAAATAACATTAATTTTATTCATCCATGGTCATTAATGATATATTTATGTAATGGTAAAAAAATTCCACTCTTTATGTCATGAACCAACTCGGGTCGACCCTGAACCAGTCACTTGAGATGGTCTGCGGCATGACCCAAAGGGAATTCCCAATCCCCACAGGCTGACAACTAGTGCCAGACATCAAAAAATACAATTTCGAATGATTTAGCCCAGAAAATAAAAGACAGATAAACTGAAATAAACAAGATAAAACAGGAAAACACTAACAGTAGAAAAAATAAAGTAAATATAACTAGCTAGACATACCTTTAAGTGACCCAATGGGTCACAATTAAATATAGAACCACTCTCTATCCAAGAGAGATCCAAGAATATAACCTAAAACTGAAAAGTAAATAGGTCATGATAACCAAGATTCTCATTAGGAAAGCCAAGGAATAACAACACCCTATGCCCTTGCCTTTAAAAAGAAACCCAATTATGCTAGTTTGAAAACAATACATATTAAAATAAGATTTTTTAGTCTTTTCTAAACCAAGTAATAAGTTTAAATTTTTTAGGAAATCATTTCTCTTCCACTATATTTTCAAAATATATTATAAGAATTCCTTAACATTTCAAAATTAAAGGGGAGAAATGAATATTAATATATGGTTTTTCACAATGGGGTATCAATCAAGATCAACAGAAAATAAAATCACATCACAAGAATTATTCCACAAATGAGAACCATGGGCAATCCTTATAGGTAACTAACACATATGGGAACCTAGAGACCTTGTACCTTAGTGAAAATGTTGAATAAGAACCACAAAAGTCTACGTCCTAGTGCACAAGCCACTAGTAGGGAACACACCCATAACCTAGTGGTATCCAATCATCCCAAGTATTTAGTTAGTGTTGTAACATCAATCCTACTACACGAAACTAAGACAAACCACTTATGTATCATCTAGTGTACCAATACTAGTCCACCCACTGAGGTACCTGAGGTTTCCCTTGTGCTCAAGTTGAAGTTCATACACATACACACCACACCTCTACATTCACACAAAGGCCAAATGTATCAATGAAAACACCCCTCTTTACAAAACATCACCCTTGTAAACTTACACACACCATATAAAATACCTTTTTCAAATACCTTTTCCATCACTTAAAAAGTTCCCAAATTCCCCCTTTTATAAAAAAAGAAAACACCTAATTAAGTCTAACCAAAACAGTAGGCCAAGCCCCCTCATAAAACCACTCATACTTTAAACATTTTTTTAAAACAATATTTTCACCATTTAAAGCACTTCACAAATTATACACAAAATGCACAACAAGGAAAAAACGCCCAAAGTGATTCATTTTCCTTTGTAAATCTCTATTAAAATATACACACACCTCAAAGACCATGAAAACACATTTTTCACCATCTGAACAACCCCTAAAACCCAACTTAAAAACATTACATTAAATCACACACAAAAAGTTTCTATTTCCTTTATCAAAAAATAATTTCTAACTTATCAACACAACAACCATTCCAAAAATACCATTCTCACCACATTATCAATTCAAAGAATACATTTATAAACACAAACAAGCATAATTAAATTCATCTAGTGATTATAGGGCATGGAACCACCAATCATTTATATATATATATATATAGTGCTTATAAAATTCATATAAAAACCAAGTAAATAATTTTAAAGGAACATCAATAAATAATATAAATTCTAATTAATGATCAATACATAGGGAACCTACCTCAACACATGAGGCTTTTGACGATGGCAACCCGAGACCGCTCCACTTATATGCATATACATTTTAATATATATATCCTTTGATCCAAGTACATATTCCCCATACTATGAGGGAATATGTGCAAGGAGGATATGTATATATACATGCCTACCCATGTATATAAATATAGATCTTCACTACCAATGACTTTAACCCACACCGTGATGACCAAAACATGATGCAACAATAAAAAGGAGTCTAAAAATTTACAAAGGCCTCCAAAAAAACTAAAATAATTTCACTTCCCATAAAATAATATAAATTAATCACAAAACGTGAAAAATACACCTTTCATAAAAAACATGTCACAAAACCAATTTTCATCACACTCACAATTTAATAAAACTTTTCCAATATGTATAACAAAGCTTCACTTTAAAAAAACATACTCCAACTCCTCTCTTTAAAATAAAACTCACACTAAAACATTTTCTAGACCCAGTTTTTACCTTTTATATGATTAAAATAAATTGTTTAAATAATTTATAAAAAAATTTAAGTAACACCATAAGCTTCCTCACCAAAAATGCACTCAAAAGCCTCTTCAAGATTCAACCACACACCAAATCCACATCAAATCCATTTTAAATAGCACTTCAAATTGTACCTAAAATTTAAAGTACATGTTAAAGAAAAAAAATAGTAGTGGATTCATCCAACAATATAAACAACATGAAATTACCTACCTCAAAACAGTGGTGGATGGACTGACATAAACCGAAATGCTACGGCTTCAACAGAAAATACCGAAACATGATCAAATCTAGCCTGAAAGATATATCTTACACCCTATAAACAAGGGTGGATTCAAAATTAGTTTACATGAAACCCTCGTTTCTAGAAACCTAAATCCTAAAGGGAATTGGGAGAAAACTTACCCATATGAGAAGGGGGTGCAGCCACCGGGGGAAGGGAGGGAGGCTTCTGGAACCCCTCATCTAGTAGGGGAGCACAAACAGGATAGTGGAAAAAAATGGGGTTCATCACATAGTGGGTGTCGAGAGAAGTAGGGAGAGCCAGTAGGTCGCACAAGGCAGGGTCGGGGATAACAGGTGGGTTGCACCAAAGGGAGCCAGATCGCCGGTAAGGGACCACCGGAAGAGCTGGCTGGCAAGGGGAGGAGGTGGTTCAATGCATAGGGTAGGGAAGCACGATTCACAGGTGGTGTGATGGGTTAGAGGATAATAAAGGACATGGAAAAGAGGGAATAAAATGAGATGAATGAAAAAAAAGAACAAAAAATAATAAAATAAAAATAATAAAAAACAATAAAAGAATAATTGAAAAACCTAATAAATAATAAAAAATTTAATACAAATAATAAAACTGAACACAATAATGATAACATTATTTATTGGTATTATTATTATAAATAAAACATTCTCTTATTAAGGCTGGACATCATGCATGGTCGCCCGCCCGTATAAAAGCCTAATTAAATTTCAAAAAAATTAAAACTGATTTGAACTGAAGATCAAAAGAGAGACCCAAAATAATTAAATTAAAATAAAGTGTTGGTTAGGGTGTGAAAATTCTCCCCACAATGACACTTTATACCCCCAGAAAGTCTCAAAAGACTTGAATAACCAAAGATACCAAGAAAGACCACGAATACATAAAAAACAGAAAATCAATCACATGAAGGTTGAGCATTCAAAACGCCCATTACCTAAAACTACAAAGATCTGAAAACTAGAATCACCAATAAAAATAACCAACATTAAGGAATTCACCTCCAAACACAATTACAACATGGAAAACCCCTACCCCTATCTTAGGGATCACCAGGGCCATTTCAGACCTCCAAGAACACTCGTGAAGCAACCCACTACCCAAGATAACCAATTACCATGTTCAGGGTCAGATGGAGAAGAAGTAATGGAATTGACCCACCAAGAACAATTTGAAGACAGAGTTGTTCATAAGTTCATCCCATGGTGGTATCTTCACCATATTGTGATTCTTGTCAAACATTTGTTCTCAAACCAAAATGACTCAAAAACCTAGACAAAACCTTTAACACTGGCTTAACTCTCCAATATCTCCAAGATAAACCAAACCAATACAAGAGGAGATGCTGGAGAGACCCGTAGTGGGTCTCCCCACCATTTTAGAATTTTTTCCAACACAACAACATACGCACGGGCATTCCCAGTTTACTCTGAGCTATATGGTTTGAAATCTTCATAACGAACCCACCAACACGAGCCGACCTACATGGAAAATTCCCACACTGGCCAATATTCCACCACATGGGAGGGTTTTGACAATGGAAACCCCTAACCAAGAGGTGAACTGGACAGGCACACATCAATTCTGCAAGACATGAGCATCTCCAAAACGAGTAAAAATTCGATCCCTAACCAACCCACAAGAAGGTATACTATTCAATATTCCTCATTCACAGGGTGCACTCACTAGATTTACAAGAACAGGGGTTCTCCAAACCTCTTCAAATCCCAAGAGGAACTCTCATAAGTTAAGGACACCACAAGGAGACAAGGCATGTATGCCCCTCACAACAACAAAAAAGAATCCTTTAGAGATGATACTGCAATAGGAAACTTAAGTCGTCCCCATCCAAACATTGCAGACTTAATTCGGACCAAACCCATCCCACGTATAACAAATTTTGACTATGCGCAAGCTTCACCTAAGGACCTATGGACGGGGCCCTAATGTCTGAAGTATCTACCACCTCACAGAAATAATCTGGTCATATTCATTTGGAACTTACTCCACTAGAAAATAAACATATATAATTATCCTTATGTCCAAGGTGGCCACTCCATCAACATACCAACTAAAAATTATGTAAAATGGCCTAGAGTGCCACTAACCACACTAGAGATAGGTGATTGAGTGGTCTATCAGACGCACAACATGATCTGCTGTAAGGATCCCTCCAAGAATAGATTCTTTCAGTTCACACTCCTCATAATATGAGGAACCTTTAATTACCACAATATGAACAAGAACAACAAACAATTACGAGCTTTAAACAGATTACTCCACACTACCTTTGGGGAAAATAAAACAAACTCATCAGAAAGGTCAACACACATCCTTTATTGTCTATTGACTAGTCAAGCACCTATGAGCTCCACCACTTTCCCTTTCCTTCACCTCATTTGTTACAACCATAGCATGAATCTAGTATTGAGGATCACTCAAGAAATCCCCATTATCAATGAAAATGGGACAATCACCTTTTACTGTTCTAGTCCCACTCCTCTAAACAGATTCGATACAACTTACACCCACACAACATTTGGAGTTCCTCAAAAACCATAGACACTTCTAACTTTCCTAAAGCAAACAACAATATTCAACTAACCTCGATGTTTATAAATATCGGACACAACCGAGTAGAACCCAACTACACCACTCCACTAAGAGTATGGGGTGATCCAATAACTGAGAGAGACCTACTAGAAACCCATGGGACCTTTCTAGGGTGAATATCTCGAACAAGTAACACAAAACCAACCTTCCAAAAAATCAATCACTGAACAAAAAAAACCAAAACTCTTTTGAAACAATCATTTTCACTCTAAACTCAAAACCGTTTTCCAATTAAAAATTCATTTAAGCACAAAAACCCATTTTATAGAGAAAAAAACAACTTTTCTTCTCAGGTCCTTTCAGAAAAAAATCATCCCAACACTCCCAGCATAACCAAAACACATAGGAAAACATCAAGTAATTTTTTATCCATTTACCCAAATACACTTTTCAGGAACCAAGAAGGGGCCTTACGAACCCATCACCCACCATTGATATTCTCAGATGCCTCGCAGATATGCATTTCCATGCAACTCAAGCACCCATCCACATGATCCACCAATTTTCCATTAATCATGTCCACATGTACATGTGAGAACCAATAGGAATACCACTCAACAAAAAAAGGTTCTTCTACTTTCAAAACAAAACATTCCCAATATTTCGAAAATACCTTTTTCCAAAATCCATTACAAAAATTAAAGAAAAATTTTTAAAATTCCTTCCATTTCCAAAATAACACACTTCAATTTCAAATAACCCTATACATTCATTTAGAAATTTGATTTCAACAAATCAAATGTCAAATTCTAGAAACAAGGTATAATGGAAACACACCCCAAGAATCATGTCAAACTCACAACAAGAGAAAATAATAGCCACCCCAAATTCCATTTTCCTTTTAAAAACCCCTTTGTACCAACCCAAAACTGAAGCAAGACATCTCCAACACTAAACCACCTAGACTGAGAACTAGTGTTCATGCCTAACCTGGAAACATGGTTTAGCAGACCATGCCCAATGAAATATCCAACCACTAGGAGTGTCGATCCATACTCTTAGGCATCACATGGGTCATTAATTCATATGAGATCGCACGTAGTACCATTTTACTCCTACTGTCATCCCCCATCCACATAGACCAAATCCAAAAACATAAAACCTAGACTACCCCTGGTAACTTGAGGATCGGAATGAGTAAGAGTATATGACACTCTTCCCACACCTACCACTCAAGTACTGAAAATTATATCTCTGATATACCTAACACACCAAATAACAGGAACAAACAGGTCTCTGATACCATTTTTTCATGAACCAACCCAGGTCGACCCTGAACTGGTCACCCCATCTGGTTTGCAGTATGTCCAGAAGGGCATTCTCGATCCCCACGGGCTAGAAACTAGTGTTAGGCATCAAAAAAATTAGCTGGAATGATTTATACCAAAAAATAAAAGAAAGATAAAGAAAAATAAATTGGACAAAATAGGTAAACATTGATAGGTGAAAAAAATAAAGTAAATATAACCAGCTAGACATGCCTCAAAGTGACTCCATGGGTCACCACCATACATAGAACCACACTCTCTCCAAGAGGGATCCAAGAAAAGAACCTAAAACTAAAAATTAAAGTAGGAATGAGCACCAAGATGCTCAGTAGAAAAGGCAAGGAATAAATATTCCCAATGACCTTATCTTTAAAAAGAAACCCAATCATGCTAGTTTGAAAGTAATACATATTGAAATAAGGTTTTTTAGTATTTTCAAAACTAAGTAACAAGTTTAATTATTTTAGCAAATAATTTCTCTTCCACTATATTTTAAAAATATATTACAAGAATGCATTAACATTTCAAAATGAAAGGGGAGAAATTCAGATTAAAATATGGGTTTTCACAATGGATCATTAATCATGAGTAGCATAAAATAAAAGTACATCAAAAGCATTATTCTACAAACGAGCACCATGGGCAATACTTATAGGTAACTAGAACATATAGGACCCTAGAAACCTCATACCTTGGTCAAAAAATGGCATAGGAACCACAATGGTCTATGTCCTCATGCAAGAGCCACTAGTAGGGAACACACCCATAACCTAGTGGTCTCTAATCATCACAAGTTTTTAGTTAGTTTTGTAACGTCAATCCTCCTAAATGAAACTGAGATTAACAACTTATGTATCATCTATCATAATATTCCTAATCCACCCACCTAGGTACCTGAGGGTTACCTTGTGCTCTAGAAAAAGTTCACATGTACACACCCCACACCTCTATATTCACACAAAGTTCAAATGTTTCAATAAAAACATCCCTCTTTACAAAACATCACCCTAGTCAATTTACGCACACCATAGAAAATCCATTTTTCAAATAACTTTTTCATCACTTACAAAGTTTTCAAATTCTCATTTTTATAACATAAGAAAACACCCAATTAAGAGTAACCAAAACAATAGGCCAATCCCCCTCATAAGACCACTCATACTTTAAATATTTTTTTAAACAATCTTTTCACCTTTTCAAACACTTCACAAATTATACACAAAATGAAAAATAAGGAAAATATGCAAAAAATGATTCATTTTCCTTTGTAAATCGCCATTAAAATATAAAAAAACCTTAAATACCTTGAAAATGTATTTCACACCATATGAATAGCCCCTAAAACCCATCTTAAAAACATTACATTAAAGCACACACAAAACGTTTCCATTTACTTTATCAGAAATTAATTTCTAACTTATCAACACACCAACCATTCCAAAAATGCCATTCTCACCACATAATCAAATCAAATAATATATTTGTAAACTCAAACAGATAAAATTAAATTCATCTAGTGATGTTAGGGTACGAAACCACCTACCATTTATATATATAGTGCTTATGCATTTCATATAAAAACCAAGGAAATGATTATAAAGGAACATTAAGAAATAATGAAAATTATAATTAAAGATAAAGACATAGGTAACCTACCTCATGACATGCAGCTTTTGAAGATTGCATCCCGAGACTGATTTGATCATACCATGATTCACTATTTTATTTCACCCTTATACCAATGTATTAAAATGGTATTCTATTGAAAATTACAAGTATAATAACAAATTTCAATCCATTTTTTATTCAATTATTTTGTTTTTAAAATTGTTAAAAAGGGAAATGTTGCTTTTTTTGATAATTATATTGTAGGTGGAGGTGATTTGGAGGACCCATGATGAAGTCCAAGAAATATGGGCCAATATGCACATGA
The DNA here is from genome assembly GCA_963277665.1 of Viscum album. Taxonomy (NCBI): domain Eukaryota; kingdom Viridiplantae; phylum Streptophyta; class Magnoliopsida; order Santalales; family Viscaceae; genus Viscum; species Viscum album. The sequence goes on from OY728137.1 coordinate 247,659,574, forward strand.
TCCAAGAACACCAGTGGACTAAAATGCATGTTTCTACTTAAAATTGCATTCAAAGGGGCTGAAATTTTTTTTCTGGTCCAAAATTTCATTATCTTCATATCATATGAATAAACCTAATCCCAATTCGTTCATTAAGAGGCCCATACAAATTGATATGTACAATAAAGTGAATCTGCACGGGGTCAAAACCTTGCCTCTGTATTTCGATGATATCTCTTATTATATTCCATATCCAACCACCAAATTTGACATAGAGGTAGAAAAGGTTTCGGAAAATAACATTTTAGTTTTTTCAAAAGTGATTTATGACTTTATAACCGGCCAAAACCATGGACAAATCGGATTATCGAAATCAGGGTGCCCAAAACCACCTCCTACTTTCCCTATAAATGGCACCTTGGGCACCCCATTAGGGAGTTAGAACCAGAGGCAAGGTGCTACGATTTTGGAGTCCCAAATATGTATTTTCATCATCCCTAGAAGTTATGGAGGATATGGTAAGTGTTACTTCAACATCTTCTTCTTCCTCCCCTCCCATGGGTTTCTAAACCCCTTGTGATCACCCGAGGAGGAACGTGATGTAATCATGAGCTTCATGTTTGTATTATATTGAATGATATTTTTAATTCCAAGTTGTATGTTATTTCTCTTCATCATATCTTTTAATTTTATTGAGTTATGTACTGGTATGTCATGCTCAACTCATATTATCATGTTTGGGGTACCCATTCATGTGATGTTTCACACACTATTCACCACTTCCTTTTCCACCTTTCAATTGCGGTGTTTGTGTGGTTCATATTGGTCAATTGAACTCACATAAGCACTTTAAAGGCCATTTAAATTTATTTCATGGTATCACAAAGAAATAACATACAAACCTGGACATCACATTGAGTTCTTCATGTGTTTCCTCGGTGAGTTTCGGTTATGAAGTCAAACACAAATCACCCAATCATCGACAGTCTCTAGTGAATTATTGTATGTTTTAGACTAAACCCTAGGAGGTATCCTAGTATAAACATAGTAAAATTATTTTTCTAGGTGTTATAAACCAGGGATTAAAATATCATGACCCTATATCATGAAGCGATTAAGGATAAACATCATGAGAGTACCCCGGGTTGATCATAGTTAATTAATTCTGTGAATTTCTACATTGTTTTACCACTTTCATTTTATATAGTCATATTTAATCATAAAACCCAAGTAATATAAAACCCCATTTCTATTTTTACTTTCTTAATCACAACCACATGTTGAAATTAATGATTTAAGGCTCTATCAAGAGACGACCTGGGGTTGCTTCTATACTGCAGAATTTCTAGTTAAAAATAAACATCTAATTTGACACGCTCGACAACGCGGTCAAATTTTGGTTCCATTTCTGGGGAGCCAAGATCATTTTTTTATTTCTTTTTCTTTATTTATTTTAGTTCTTAATTAGTATTCCTTTCAATATCCCACCCCCATTTTATTGTTTTTTTTTTGGGTTTTTGTCATTGTTTTTGTTTATTTTTGTGTGTTTTCTCTCTCTCTCTCTCTCTAATTATATAGTATAACATTATATTCTTCTTTATCCATTAATTTATTTTTTTATCAATAAAAAATAAAAAAAAAATCACAACAAACAACCAATCAATCAAACTCGACATCATTGTTGCATGACAAGATCTGGTAACGAAACACTACTTGAATTTGATCCTGAAATTGAAAAATCACTCCACTAAAAAATCAAGGCTTCTAGAGAAGGTCAATCAAGTAAAACTAAGGAACCCCTTGTGGAACCTCAAGTGGTCTTCAACCAATAAAAAATTGAACCCAATAAAACCCAAGAAAACATGGCTACAAATAATTGAACCTTGAAAGAACTGACCACCCCAGACGTTGAGTACCAACCTGCATACATCCAATATCCTGAGGAAGAAACCAACTTTTAGCTGAGATCAGGCCTCATCCACCTTCTTCCTAAATTCCATGGTCTTCTCGGTGAGGACCCTCATAAACACCTTAAGGAGTTTCAGATAGTGTGCTCCACCATAAAACCTCAAAATGTGTCTGAGGACTTAATCAAGTTTAGGGACTTCCCTTTCTCCTTTGATGGTGTATCCAAAGATTGTCTATGATATTTTACCACCAAGATTGGGGGATGAAATGACCTTAAAAGACTCCTTTTAGAGAAGTTCTTTCCTACCTCTCAAATGGCATCAATCATGAAATAAATATGTGGTATTTGGAAATCACAAGGAGAGACCCTTCAGGAATACTGGGAGAGATTCAAAAGACTTTGCTCAAGCTGGCCCCACCACCAGATTAGTGAACAACTATTAATCCAATACTTCTATGAGGGACTTATCTCCATGGATCATGGAATGATTGATGTTGCATCTGGTGGTTCCCTAGTTGATAAAACTCCTTCCGTTGCTCATGACTTAATAGCCAACATGGCTCAAAATGCACAACAATTTGGTACACGAGCAATTTCACCAACCCAAGGATTTCATGAGGTAAGTCATTAATCCCTATAAAAAATGTAGATAATAAACTTGATGAGATGCATACACTTCTAAGGAAATTATCTCAAGCACAAGGTAACTCACAATCTCCACATCTTCCATTACATTATGGTATTTGTTCTGACAATACTCATTTTTCTGACCTGTTCCCACAACTTTAAGATTCACTTGAGTCTTGTGCAGCCGTGTTCCTAGGGAATCCATTCCAACAAGAACCTCCATTAAAGCAGAAATAATTCAGGCCAAATCTAAACCGTGGGTGGCAAACACAACCCCAGTACCGACAAGGAGGAAACTCAAGATACCCCAAGCAGAATTGGTATCCACAAGGCCAAGGTATGAAACCTTCTTATCCTTCAAATTCTCAAAGAAAACATCATCTCCCTCCTAAATATGAACCAAGCCTCTAGGATATGGTGAAACAAATGGCAACTCAAAACCTGCAATTCCATAGACCACACAATCGGCAATTCAAGACCTACGAACTCAAGTGGGACAATTGGAGAACACCATCGGTGAGATTAAGATGCAAGGTTCTGGACAACTACCATCCCAAACCATTACCAATCCAAAAGACAAAGGTAATTTATGTGCAATTACACTTCGTAGTGGTAAAGAAGTTTCTCCTTCTATGGATTCTATGCAACAGATATGTTCCCCTCTTGAAAACACTCTTTTTCTACCCATAAAAGATTCCAATGAAGAAAAACAAGATAAAAAGGTAAATCAAATTATCATTAAGGATTCCCATGAAAAATCCATTCCTCTTCCTTTCCCTCAAAGACTCTCTAAATCTAAGAAAAACTTTGATAATGATATTGACAATAAAATAATGGATACATTTAAAAATTTCAAGTTAATATTCCATTGTTGGATGCAGTCAAGAAAATTCACTGTTATGCCACATTTCTTAAAGAACTTTGCACCCATAGATGAAGGTTGAAGGGGAATGAGATAGTCAACTTGGGGAGGAATTTTTCGGTCTTGATTCAACCAGCAATGCTGACCAAATGCAAGGATCCAGGCACATTCACAATACCGTGTACCATAGGGGAGACTTTATTTTCTGATGTTATGTTAGATTTAGGTGCTTCCATTAATGTAATGCCTCACTCTGTGTAAACTTCTCTATAGGTTGGAGAGCTTCAACCAGTGGTAATTGTCATACAACATTCCAACCGAAGTACTACACATCCAACAGGAGTGATTGAGGATGTCCTTGTAAGAGTGAAGAATCTCATCTTTCCTACTGATTTCTACATTATTGAGATGGAAGATACCAGAACCCAAGGACATGGTCCTCTCATACTTGGGAGGTCATTCCTTAAAACAGAAAATACAATCATCAACGTTCACAATGGTATGTTGTCCATGGAATTTGGAGGAGAAAAGGTTAGTTTTAACATCCTTGAGGCTATGAAACACCTTGTTGAAGAGAACTCCACTCTTCTTATCTATTCGATGGAAGTGCTCTCAAATGAGGCACACACACACAACTCTCTCCTAAACCCATAGTCTGATTCATTTTCCTCTTCTTCACCCTTGGATGATTTGAGTTTTTATTCATGTTTTGAGTGTTGTGTGGGTTCTGAAAATTGTAAATTTTGTGTTTTAATTGATGAGTGTGTTCATTATAAGGTACCCATAACCATCAATGATTCCGTAAATCTCATTTCAATATATTCTCTATCCTTATAGAAAAAACATGAGCAGATAGACCGTTTCATGGACCTCACTACCCCTAAATCCTCTCCCATAGTCCAAAAACCCTTGGCGTTGGAATTAAAACCACTTATATCTAATTTAAAATATGCATATCTTGAGGTTATTGACCAATTTCCCATAATTATTGCTAATAACCTCTATCAACAACTAGAATCAAAAACTACTCAACCTTTTGAGTGAGTGTAAAAAGGAAATAGGATGGACATTGGCTGATATTCCTGGGATTAGCCCATCTATTTGTATGCACCATATACTTTTGGATGATGAGGCAAATCCCTTAAGACAATCTCAATGCCGGTTGAATCCCACTCTCTTGGAAGTGGTAAAATTGGAAGTCAGTAAATTACTTGGTGCGGGGATCATTTATCCTATATCTGATAGTAAATGGGTTAGCCCAGTGCAAATTGTGCCTAAAAATAGGAATAACAGTTGTGTCAAATTAAAGGAATGAATTGGTTTCAACACGTATGAAAAATAGTTGGTGAGTCTGTATTGACTACCGTCGACTAAATCAAGCCACGCGGAAGGACCACTTTCATCTACCTTTCATTGACCAACTGTTAGAACAATTGGCCGGTAAGTCCTATTATTGCTTCCTTGATGGCTATTCAGGTTATTTTCAAATCTATATAGATATTGAGGATCAATAAAAGACAACATTTATATGTCCATTTGGAACATTTTCATACAGAAGGATGCCTTTTGGTCTTTGTAATGCTCCTGGTACTTTTTAGTGTTTTATGTTGAGTATATTTTCAGACTACCTTGAGAATCACATGGAAGGTTTTATGGATGATTTCACAGTTTATGGAACTTCTTTTGATGATTGTTTGTCACACATAGGTTCTCTCCTCTATTATTGCATAGAAAAAATCTTGATTAAATTAAGAGAAATGAAATTTCATGCTTGAACGAGGGATAGTTCTTGGTCATGTTATTTCAAAAGAGGTAATTCAAGTGGATAAATCAAAAATTGAATTAATTTCAACCCTTATATATCCAAAATGTGTTCATTGTAAGGGTTGGTGTCCTAAGAACCAACGGTTTTGTACTTTGATTACATAAATGTTCACTTATTATATATTGTTCATTATTCTGTATGACTATAATATAATAATGTCCTGGAATATTTATTGCATTAATAAGGTCATGGCAGATCCCCACTATGATGAGAACCTTGAAATGCTATAACAATATTCTTAAATAAATTTCTACGGTTCGATGACATACTATGATAGGACACATAGTATACAGACCGTTATGTGTGAGTACTCGTAAGAAGACGAGACTCTCCCTCATGGAGTTCGCACTTGGAAATCTCCAAGGGAGATTATAAGAACAGACCTGCTAGTAGAAATTTTGCATGTCTTGGTGTCATCGGACATTTCTATCTATGAGTGTTTGTAATGGTCCTTAGACTGGAATATTATCATTAACTCATGTTATGACTCATGTACTTAGATTTACTGACGAAAACCGTCACGCAGACAGTTGGAAAAAAGTAGGGTATGTTGGGTGCGTCATGAGTGACATGTTGTTAATGGATAAGTCGAGGAAGGATTTTTCCCTTCCATTTATGGAAGTTGATATCTCGGACCGTTGATTGAAATAGAACTGTTGCATTAAATTCCATGTCCATGGTGTAAACGACGAGTTTATTTCGGGAAGTCAAAGAATGACGGATCAAACATATAGGTTTATGATACTGCCATGAAACCTGCTTGATGAGATATCAAGACAAAGGGATTAAATTAAACAGTAAGCATTCTTATGAGGCGATACGTCAATGTGGCGTCAACTTCTTTCTCTTGGGTTCCTTGACTCGTTGCAAGACAGTAATCTTGGACTTTAGACAAGCTCGCCTAATGCCAACGAGAAAGAAGTCTATAGGGTCACACACTAAGTGTATTCAAGTATCTCAAGTACAATAAAGATTATTCATGTACGTGGTTTAATAATTATTCAAGGAAGCCTAAATCATTTTTATGATGGAGGAAGAAGGAAATGAAAAACAATATATACACGCCATGTATTAAAGATTACACGTCGTGTAGTTTTTCATGGAAAACAAGTACACGCCGTGTATTAATAATTACACACCGTGTAGTTTTCTTTATAGAAAGGAAATGAATAAATGAAAACAAGATATACATGCCATGTACATTGAATGTACACTCCATGTAGTTTTCAATGAAAAACAAGTACACGCCGTGTAGTTTTTCCAGTCGGGATTTTGAGGATATAATATTGTTTTAAATGATATTTATTATAATCAGCGTGGGCGCATGTCAAGGAATTAATTATTCGATAAGGGGGTTTTAAATAAGAGTCAATGAAATAAATAAAATGCGTAACGTGTTTATTTATTTTCATAACTCTACAACCTCAAACCTGATTATAAATATCCTCACAACCCCAACTCTTTTCCAACACACAAGATAATCATTGTACATAACAATTCTATAGAATTATTTCAAGGCCAAAAGAACCTCTTCCTCCAAGAACTCTCTCAAGGCCGAGAGAGAGATCCTCTTCCATCAGATCAAGACAATCTAAGGCGGTCAACGCAAGCAAAGGTTTCTCCATGCTAGCACTCAGAGACTCTTTTGGTGACATCTTGAGATATGAGGTACACGTGTGGATCACCGCTAGAGGAAGTCTACACTTGGCTTCTGCGACGCAACGACGAATCACATCGGAACGTGATCAAGAACATAGACAAAGAAAGAACACCCAAAAGGTATTTCTTTTCAATTGATTAAATTAATTATAATCAACTTGTAACGATCCTACTTTGTGGTTCCAGGACTTTACTTTTCTTTTTCCATTTCTATGATTCGATCCATGGAGACTGGCATTTATCGTCATTTTGATCCCGGATTGATCATTGTTAATGAAAAAAATCCAAGTGGCCACATCCACCCACGTGCTTCTGCTGATCCCGGAGCCTTCAAATGGTATCAGAGCGAGGTTAAAATGTTGATTATAGTTATTTAATTTTCATTGATAATTTACGCATTTATATTTGATTCAATTCGAAATAAATCATTCTATAAATCTGAATAAACAAGATCTATTCTTCCTCCTTCGTTTCTCAATTCATATCACAGAAACGGCCTTTTAATTTTAATTTTTGATTAAAATAAAAACGAGGAACCCATCCGGAGGAGACGCTCTTTCTGTCTGTACAACACAGGATTACACGGTGTGTAATTAAAATTACACGCTGTGTACTTAGGTTCAACAAACCGGCACTCGTCCACCAAACCACGCCGCGTGAATTGAATATACCTAAGTGTTAATCACGTCGTGTTGACCAGAATTTAACGGTGCGTGGAAACCAGAATACACGGCGTGTATGTTGGAGAAACACGTCGTGTAGTCCGTTCTAGCCCAGGTGAAACCGTGTACAAGGATAAGCCATGTACTGTGTACACGGGATCGCCAGGTTGGTTACTGCGTAACAAGGAAGTACACACCGTGTATGATTAATATACAAACCATGTACTCCAAAATTTCTAAAGTACAAAAAACACGCCAAAGCCCCTGGTGTGTACTTTGGAAAAAGAGTGAAAATAAATACACGCCATGTAATTATAAACTACACGCCGTGTACTTTCCAAAAATTTTACCAGGTTTCCTCTAAAAGTACAAAGACATGTACAAGGAATATGGATGAGAAGAATCTCAAGGAAATTCAGAAAGGAATTTAAGATAAATAATTGATTAATTATAAGATCATAATTAATTAATTTCAAGCCCGACTTATCTTAAATAATAAAACGATTAAAAGAATTTGAATTCTAAATATGATTAAATGTCATTGCATGCTATGGATGATCATGAGCTAGACTAAATACCCTTTGTATGTGTGTATGGTTTCATTTAAATTTTTTTAAATTTGTTGGCCTATTAGCCTCATTCCAATAAAATGTAGGGCCTGCATGCCTATGGTTTCTTTAATGTAAACCCATGTAATGGAGGATCTCCCAAGCCAGAGGAGATGGTTCAAAACCCGAAGCTGAGGCGAAACCAACCCAAGAAGATACAAAGGTGGACAGGAGGGAGCTGTAAAACACGAACCATCAGTTCATGGTGTTTTTCCCTAGGTCAGGTTTATCTTATCAAACCACTAGATAAGCTAACCAATAGAAGCTCATGATCATACCATCTTATTTTATTTCTGTCTGATTTCATGGTTTATTTATTATGTATGTGTTGTCGCAATCACATAATTAATGAAATAAACAAGCATGCAAAGATAGAATAAAATAAAAACTGGACTATGTGTAAACATTATCAGAACATGGTTAATCACTTAAGCTAACATCACTTAATATTAACAAGCATGTGATAATGCAAAACTACGCATAAAGGATTAAAATCCCTCAATACCATATTAAGTTATACCTAGCCTTCTGTTACCTGATTAAGGGAAAGACTCAATAAAACTATGTGTTTGAACAACCCTTGTTGGGACACTTACTTTTATAAAGGAAGCCCTTATGAAAGTTTTCGGGTTGACTTAACCATATTACATCAAGAGGAGTATCCCTTTATAGACTTGATGTAATATTGGAGGCAAGAGTTGAGGAAATCAAAGTTAGGATTTCAGGATTGGGGAGTCCACTCAACAGATCAAGGAACTGTAAGCTCACAGTTGGAAAAGGCATGCCTACCTAAATACCTTCAAATAGCTTGACCAACCCTTATTGGGGTTATGCGAAGGGGAATATGGATCCTTGCCACTAGAATGTCAAAGAAAATGGAAATTCTGAGTTCAATGGTGAGGGCCATTGGGACTTGATAAAATAGTTGGAGAATTAATAAAATTTATTATTTCTCATAAAATGTAATCAAGAAAGTACTGATAAATCTTCTCTTTTAATTTGTAGAATATGACAAACTCATCAACCATATTTTCTCTGCGATCAATTCTAGATAAAGACAACATCCTCACCGGCAAGAACTTTCAGGAATGGTTTAGGTGCCTTCAGGTTATCCTGCGCCATGAATGGAAGTTTTACGTACTGGAGTCCTCACTTCGTGATTCTCCTTCCCCAGGGGCAAGTGATGAAGATTTCTTGGTCTATGATCAACATTTTAACGACACACTCAAAGTTCAATGTTTGATGCTTTTATCTATGTCTAGTGAGCTCATGAAGTCTCATGAAGACATGGATGCCAACAGCATGCTCGAGCACCTCCGTGGTTTATACCAGGAGAGAGAAAGACAGGAAAGGTTTGAGATATCCAAGGCTCTGTTTCAGAGAAAGCTTAGAGAGGGTGCCCCATCCGGGCCTCATGTAGTCAAGCTCATTGGATACATTGAGCGCTTGGAGGTTCTAGGGTTTAAACTCCCCGAAGAACTGGGTACCGATCTCATTCTTGCATCACTCCCCGAGAGCTTCTCTAACTTTGTTGTGAACTTCAACATGAACAATATTGAGAAGTCTCTGTCTGATCTTCTCATCCTCATTCGCCAAGTAGATAATGACATGAAGTGTGAAAAACCTTCTATCCTTATAGTTAATAAAAGGAAAGGGAAGGCGAAGAGCTTTAATCTCAAAGATTATTCAAGGCCTTCCAAGAAAAGGAAGATCAAAGGGGAGGCAAGGGAACATGATACTGTTTGTTTCGCATGTGGCAAGAAGGGCCACTGGAAGAAAAAATACACCCAGCCAAGGAAGCAAGGGGAAGCTTCAGGTGTGTTTGTCATTGAATGAAATCTATCTATTTCTAAAAATTGGGTATTAGATACTGCTTGTTGTTCTCACATCTGTATCCAAATATAGGAACCAAGTAGATTTAGAAAGATTGAATGAGGTGAGGTGGATCTACGAGCAGCCAACAGAGCCAGACTCACTGCTGTAGCTGTCGGATACTACCACCTCACGTTTCCAACTGGAATGATCTTGGTGTAAAAGGGTTGTTATTATGTGCCTTCTATAAAAAAACATTATTTCAGTATCCAGATTAGATACCGATGGATTCATCTTCAAGTTTGGAAGTGGATGTTGCTACTTTTATAAAGATATCATTTGTTTTGGTAGGGCACATTTATATAATGCCCTTTATGTGTTAGACTACACAAACCAAGTAATAGAAATCGATGACAATGTAAATTCACATGACTCATACCACATCCAACTTTGGCATCACCGTCTAGGTCATGTTAATGAGAAATTTTTGACAAAATTACATCAAGATGGGTATTTATATTCTTTCGAACTAAAACCACTTGGTGTATGTCATGCATGACTACAAGGAAAAATGACCAAAGCCCCATTTAGTGGGAAAGGTGAAAGGGCTAAAGAGCTTCTAGAATTAGTTCACACAAATGTGTGTGGACCATTTCCAGTTGAAGCAAGGGGTGGGTTCTCGTACTTCATAACTTTTACTGATGATTTTAGTAGATATGGATATATCTACTTAATGAGGTATAATTTAGATTCTTTTGATTGGTTCAAAGAATACAATAATGAAATTTAGAACCAGCTTGGTAAGAAGATTAAGAAACTCCTCTCAGATAGAGGAGGATAATATCTTAATCAGGACTTCATTTATTTCTTACGGGAGTTTGGGATTCTATCTCAACTCACTCCTCCTTATACACCTCAGTGGAATGGTGTAAGTGAAAGGAGGAATCGCACCCTGTTGGACATAGTGAGATCAATGATGAGTCATGCAAGTCTTCCAATATCCTTTTGGGGATATGAATGACAAACAAAAACACACATACTAAACCAAGTACCAAATAAATCGATAAATTGTATTCCGCACGAGTTATGGAGTGGACGCAAAGCCATGTTATCGAATTTACATGTGTGGGGTAGCAAAGCATTTTTTAAGGCCTCTTCAAGTAACAAACTTGCACCTCGAGGTACGAAGTGTATATTTATAGTATATCCCAAAGAAATAAGGGGATATTACCTATACAACCCCTCAAATAAAAAGGTAACAGTGGCAAGACATGCCATATTCCTTGAGAGGGAGAACATCTCTAAAAGAGATAGTGGGAGAGAGATAGACTTCGATGAAGTCGAGGCTCAAGATACATAAAAATTGGTACAAGAATAGATTCCACGAAGCCACGTGGAAGAACAATCTGTTCCAGAGACACAAGAACTACGTAGGAGCACGAGAGAGGTGAGAGAACTAGAATGATATGGTTTTCTTGTCACCGAGGATGGTGAATCATTATTGGTTGACAATGATGATCCTCTTACCTACAAGGAATCAGTTGAAGGCACATAGGTTTCCAAGTGTCAAGAAGCCATTAATTCTAAAATGGATTCCATGTACCAAAACCACATCTGGATTTTGGTAGATCCTCTAGTTGATGTAAAGCCTATTGGTAATAAATGGGTATTCAAGAAGAAATTGGAAATTGAGGGTCAAGTCAGCACCTATAAGGCATGACTAGTTGCAAAAGGTTTTAGACAGCGTCAAGAAATTGACTATGATGAAACTTTTTCACCGGTTGCGATGCTGAAATCCATCAGAATCCTATTGGCCATTGCTGCTTACCATGACTTTGAAATTTGGAAAATGGATGTAAAAACATCATTCCTTAATGGGAACCTCCATGAATATGTCTACATGACACAACCTGAAGGGTTTGTGACTCCAAAGGATGCCAACAAGGTATGAAAGTTGAAAAAATCCATTTCTGGATTAAAGCAAGTATCAAGGTCATGGAACATTCCTTTTGATGAAGCTGTAATGGAATTTGGATTTGTTAAGAATGAATGTAAGCCTTGTATCTACAAAAGGTTTAGTGGAAGTGCAGTCATTTTCCTAATAGTATATGTTGATGACATATTACTAATTAGAAACGAAGTACCTGCCTTACAGTCAGTTAAGGCGTGGTTTCATAAATGCTTCTCCATGAAAGACTTGGGTGAGGAAACATATATTCTTGGTATCAAGATCCATCATGATAGATCCAAGAGAATGTTAGGCCTGAGTCAAAGTACATACATTGACAAGATACTGAAGAGATTCAGTATGGAACAGTCTAAGAGGGGATTGTTGCCAGTGTCACATGGCATTTATCTTTCCAAGAAAATGTGTCCTCAGACACATGAGGAAAGAAAGAGAATGTCAAGGATCCCTTATGCATCCGCGATTGGGTCAGTCATGTATGTTATTCTATTTATGAGGCGAGATGTTGCTTACGCATTAAGTGTGGTAGGTAGATATCAAGCTGATCCAGAAGACAGCTATTGGATGGCAGTCAAGACTATCCTTAAGTATCTGAGGCGTACTAAGGATATGTTCCTGGTTTATGGATGAGATGAGGAACTAGTCATCAGAGGACATGTAGATTCTAGTTTCCAGACTGATCAAGATGACATGAAGTCACATACTGGATACATCTTCAGCTTAAATGGAGGTACAGTGAGATGGAAGAGCTCAAAGCAAAGTGTGGTGGCAGATTCTACAGGGGAGTCCGAGTATATCGCAGCTTCTAAGGCAGCTAAAGAAGTAGTATGGATGCGAAGCTTTGTCCAAGAGCTAGATGTAGTACCAAGCAGTAAAGATACTATCACACTCTATTGTGATAATACTGCAGTGGTGGAACTTGCAAAAGAGCCAAGGTCACATCAGCGGACAAAGTACATACTTCAGAAGTATCATCTCTTGAGGAATTTTTCTCAGAGAGGTGAAGTTGCAGTGAGCAGTATTTCCACAGAAAACAACGTGGTGGACCCCTTGACTAAAGCCTTGACTTATCAGAAACATGATCATCATGTGAGGTCTAGCGGACTAAAATTCGTAGGCAGTTGTCTCTAGTCCAAGTGGGAGTTTGAAAGGGTTGGTTTCCTGAGAACCAACTGTTTTGTACTTTGATTACATAAATGTTCACTTATTATATATTGTTCATTATTCTATATGATTATAATATAATAATGTCCTAGAATATTTTTCGCATTAATAAGGTCATGGCAGATACCTGCTATGATGAGAACCTTGAAATGCCATAACAATATTCTTAAATAATGTTCTATGGTTGGATGACATACTATGATAGGACACATAGTATACAGACCGTCATGTGCGAGTACTCATAAGAAGATGAGACTCTCTCTCATGGAGTTCGCACTTGGTAATCTTCAAGATGGGAGATTATGAGAACAGACCTGCCAGTAGAAATTTTGCATGGCTTGGTGTCATCGTACATTGTTATCTATGATCATGTTTAATGGTCCTTAGACTTGAAGATTATCATTAACTCATGTCATGACTCGAGCACTTAGATTTACTGACGAAAACCGCCACGCAGACAGTTGGCGGGAAGTAGGGTACATTGGGTGCGTCACAAGTGACATGTTGTTAATGGATAAGTTGAGGATGGATTTTTCCCTTCCATTTATGGAAGTTGATATCTTGGCCCTTTGATTGAAATAGAACTGTCGCATTAAATTCCATGTCCATGGTGTAAATGATGAGTTTATTTCAGGAATTCAAAGAACGAAGGATCAAGCATATAGGTTTATGACCCTGCAATGAAACCAGCTTGATGAGATATCAAGACAAAGGGATTAAATTACACAGTAAGCGTTCGTATGAGGTGATATGTCAATGCGGTGTCAACTTATTTCTCTTGGGTATCTTGACCCGTTGCTAGACAGTAATCTTGGACTTTAGGCAAGCTCACCTAATGCCAATGAGAAAGAGGCCTAGAGGGTCACACAATAAGTGTATTCAAGTATCTCAAGTAGAATAAAGATTATTTCCATACGTGTTTTAATAATTATTAAAGGAAGCCTAAATCGTTTTAATGATGGAGGAAGAAGGAAATGAAAAACAAGATATACACGCCGTTTATTAAAGATAACATGCCATGTATTTTTTCATGGAAAAAAAGTACACGCCGTGTATTAATAATTACACACCATGTAGTTTTCTTTATGGAAAGGAAATGAATAAATGAAAACAAGATATACACGCTATGTACATTGAATGTACATGCTGTGTATTTATTAATACACGTCGTGTAGTTTTTCCAGTTGGGATTTTTAGGATATAATATTGTTTTAAATGATATTTATTATAATCAGCATGGGCACATGTCAAGGAATTAATTATTAGACATGGGGGTTTTAAATAAGATTCAATAAAATAAATAAAATGCGTAACGTGTTTATTTATTGTCATAACTCTACAACCTCAAACCTAATTATAAATATCCTCACAACCCCAACTCTTTTCCAACACACAAGAGAATAGTTGTACACAACAATTCTGGAGAATTCTTTCAAGGCCGAAAGAACCTCTTCCTCTAAGAACACTCTCAAGACCGATAGAGAGATCCTCTTCCATCAGATCAATACGATCTAAGGTGGACAACACAAGCAAAGGTTTCTCCACGCTAGCACCCAGAGACTCTTTTGGCGACGTCCCAAGATACGAGGTCCATGTGTGGATCACCGCTAGAGGAATTCTACACTTGGCTTCTGCGAAGCAACGACGAATCACATCGAAATGTGATCAAGAACATCAACTAAGAAAGAACACCCAAAAGGTATTTCTTTTCAATTGATTAAATTAATTATAATCAACCTGTAATGATCCTACTTTGTGGTTCTGGGACTTTCCTTTTCTTTGTCCATTTCTGGGATTCGATCTGTGGAGACTGGTATTTATCGTCGTATTGATCCCAGATTGATCATTTTTAATGACAAAAATCCAAGTGGGCACATCCACCCACGTTCTTTCACTGCACCCGGAACTTTCATTCGTGAGGTGTGATCTTTCTTGGGTCATGCTGGTTTTTATCACTGATTCATTAAAGAATTTAGTAAGATCACACTTCCCTTATCTTGGTTATTACAAAGGATTCTGAATTTTTTTTTGATAAAAAATATGAGTATGATTTCAATTCACTAAAAAAGAGTCTCACATCACCTCCCATAATCTAACCACCAAGGTGGGATCTCCCCTTCAAACTTATGTGTGATGCCTCTAACTTTGCAGTTGGGGAAGTTTTATCATAAAGGGTTGAGAAGGCTCCTCATGTCATTGCATATGCCTCACATACCATTGACCCAGCCCAGTTGAACTACAAAACCACTGAAAAATAACTTCTTTCTATTGTTTTTTCCTTGTAAAAATTCCTTTTATATCTTATTGGGTCAAAATCATTGTCTTTTCTGATCATGATACCCTTTATTTTCTCCTAAAGAAACCTGAAGCTAAACCCCGCCTCATTTGGTGGATGCTCCTCCTCTAGGAGTTTGACCTTGAGATTAGAGATAAGAGAGAAGTGGAAAATGTGGTAGCTAACCACATTAGTAGGATTTATCCACCATTGGACCATCATGTTGACTCACCCCTCCCCATTGTATAATTCTTCCCTCATGAGAACCTTTGTGATGTTGTGGACCTTACCCCCTCGTATGCGAACATTGTGAATTTTCTAGAAACATCTAGGGTCCCCACTGATTTTAGCACTTCACAATCCCAGAGACTTAAGAATGATTCTCGGTGGTACATTTGGGATGAACCATATTTGTGGAGAATTTTTGGTGACCAAGTATTTCGTCAGTGTGTCCCTGACCATGAGTTCACCTCTGTTTTGACCTTCTGCCACACCTTGGCATGTGGGGGCCACTTTGTCTCTCAACGTATATCTCGAAATTTCTTTGAATCAGGACTTTATTGGCCAACATTTTATAGGGATGCCCATAGATTTTGTAAGTCATGCAATCATTGTCAATTCACGGGGAATATCTCTAAGAGGAATGAAATGCCCCAACAGCCCATGTTATTCTGTGAAATTTTTGATGCATGGGGCCTTTTCCAAATTCATTTGGGTTTGTGTATATATTATTGGATGTTGAATACGTATCTAAATGGGTGGAAGAAAATTCCACTAGGACCGATGACTCTCGAGTGGTTGTTGATTTTGTGAGGTCTAAAATTTTCAGTAGGTTTGGTTTACCTAGATTCATCATTAGTGATCAGGGTTCACATTTTTGTAATCACAACATGAAAATTTTTCTTCGTAAGTATGGGGTTGTTCATAAAGTCTCTACAGCATATCACCCCCAAACTAACAGACAATAAGAGATCTTAAATTGGTAAGTTAAGCGAATCTTGGAAAAAATAGTACAACCCAATAGGAAAGATTGGAGTTTTCGCTTGGATGATGCACTTTGGGCATATCATATAGCTTTTAAAACCCAAATCAGAATGTTACCATACAGAATTGTGTTTGGAAAGGATTGTCACCTCCCATTGGAGGTAGAACACCGTGCATATTGGGATGTTAAATAATGTAATAAAAATCTTTCAGATACAGGTGAGCAAAGAAAGCTGTAGATTCAAGAGTTAAAAGAAATTTGATGTGACGCATATGAGAACTCTCGAATTTATAAAGAAAAGTCAAAAGCTATCCATGATAGCATGATTCATCAACAGAAGTTCCATATTAGTGAGAATGTTCTCATGTATAATTCCAGGATAATGATCCACCTAGGTAAGCTTCGTTCTCAATGGCTCAGTCCTTATACCATTACTAATGTGTAACCTTTTGGTGTTGTACAGGTTTTGCATGAGAAGAGTGGACAAAGGATTATTGTCAATAGGAAGAGGCTGAAACACTTTTATAAGGATTTTCCAAAACATGTTGTGGAGGAAATCCAACTGATAGATGCCACTTATGACACCACTTAGTAGGTTGTCACTTCTCCCTACCTTTTATTTACTTGTCTATTTATTTCAAATAATTTGAAGACAATGTAACTCTTAGGTGTGAGGGAGGGTGACATGTCATAGTTAGGATTAAAGAAAACAAAACAAATAAAATTAAAATTAAACAAAAAAAGAGTGTTTTTATTTTTGATTTATTTTTCTTTATTTTGTGTTTTTAGATAAAAATGATCTTAAAAAGAATATCCAAAATCATTTTTCATGCTTGAGTCGATTGTGTTGAAAATTACATTGTTTTTGAAAAAAAAAATCAAATGAATGTTGATATGAAATCTTTTTCTATAATTTTTATTTTCAAATCATTATTTTCAAATCATTCTTATGTGTTTAATGGATTTTTGAAACCCATGACTCATAAGCACTGACCAATATTTAAATCCCTTGCCTGAGAAACATTATAACCCCTTTATTGCATATTCTTCATTTTAATCACTTTCTTGAGAGTCTCGGGTCATGTAGAGAAACTATAACTTTACTTGATTCTGTTTGAAGCCATAAGATTCAAGTATGCTACATTTATGATAGAGGCAATCGTTCATTGCAAAGCCCTTTGTACAATTATCCTCTTTTTTTTTTCACCTTTACATTTTATCCTTCTTAATCCTTAGAGGTCATGAAATGCCTATTAAGTAGCCACATTACAAGCTAATTTATCCCTACCTACCTATCTCTTGTGTATATTTTTGTCTATTTTTAGAAAGTGCGGGTGAGAGGGTGTTTCTATGGGAATTCTAGGGAGAGAATCATTATTATGGGTTGATATAAAGGGTTCCTACATTTTCCTTGGGAAATGGGTTCACAAGCCATATTACATCATTGTTTTATACATGTTTCCCTCTTTATCTCAAAAAAAACTAAAAAATATATAGTTATGTACATTGAAAAAAAAGAAACAGAACAGAAGAAAAAAATGGAGAAAGAGGATGTTTACTCATTATTATTCATTGTTTGGTTGTGACCCACAAAATGGACAACGGGGAGAGTGAGTTAGAGGTGATACACTTTGTGAGGTGTTGAGTGTGTATATTCATTGTGAACACTTGCTGAATTTTGACATTTTTTGTACACAATATATTAAACACTCCTCTTCAGCTTCAGATTTTTAAACATTAAATCATACCAACCCTTGAACCTCAGAACAACCTTTTGAAAGTCCTCTTGAGTAGTGCACTAGTTTCTACCGGTATAGAATATAAAATATTTACAAGCATATGGTAAGATCACGTGAACTCTGAGAAAAGATCATAACTCCACTTTCATATGTTCCTTGAGTAAAGAGGGAAAATTTTTAGGTGAGGTAGGTTGCGACATGTTGTATGGGTTAACAAATGAAGTTGAACAAATTTGAATGTGAGAAAAGAAAAATGATAGGAAAATTGATTCCATAAATGAGATATGATGAATTTAATTTCAAAAGAATATTGTATGATTTCACAACTTTTATTAAGGAATGGAACATTATTAGTATATTATACATTTCCCAGGAGTGCAAATGTTTAGGTGTGGGGGTGTGATCGTACCACGATTCACTGTTTTATTTCACCCTTATACCAATGAATTAAACAAATATTGTATTGAAAATTATAAGTATAATAACAAATTTAACTCCATGTTTGATTCAATTATTTTTTTTTTTAAAAACTTTTAAAAAGGTTAATGTTACTTGTTTTGATAATTATATTGTAGGCGGAGGTGATTTGGAGGACCCATGATATAGTCCAAGAAAGATGGGCCAATCTGCACATGATCCAAGAACATCAGTGGACTAAAATGAATGTTTCTGATTAATCGTGCTTTAAAAAGGGATTAAACTTTGTGTGATGGTCCGAAATTTCATTATCTTCATTTCATATTAAATAATCGAAGCCCAATTAGTTCATTTAGAGGCCCATACAAACTGATTTGTCCAATAAAGTAGATCTACATGGGGTCAAAACTTTGCCTCTGTATTTCGACGATATCTATTATTATATTCCATATCCAGCCACCAAATTTTACATTAAGGTAGAAAAGGTGTCTAAAAATAACTTTGTGGTTTTTTAAAAAGTGATTTATGACTTTATGACTATCCAAAACCATGGACAAATAGGATTATCGAAATCAGGGTGCCCAAAACCACCTCCTACTTTGCCTATAAATTGGCACCTTGGGCACCCCATTTGGGAGTTTGAACCAGAGGCACGGTGATGCCATTTTGGAGTCCCAAATAGGTCTTTTCATCATCTCTAGAAGTTATGGAGGCTGTGGAAAGTGTTACTTCAACATCTTTTTCTTCCTCCCCTCCCATGGGTTTTTAAACCCCTTGTGATCACTCGGGGAGGAACGTGATGTAATCCTGAATTTCATGTTTGTATTATATTGAATGATCTTTTTAATTCTAGGTTTTATGTTGTTTTTATTCATAATATCTTTTAATTTTATTGATTTTTGTACTGGTTTGTCATGCTCACCTCATATGATCATGTTTGGGGTACCCATTCATGACATGTTTCACACACTGTTCACCACTTCCTTTTCCCCCTTTCAATTGCAGTGTTTGTGTGGTTCATATTGGTCAATTGAAATCACATAAGAACTTTAAAGTCCATTTACATTTATTTCATGGTATCACAAAGAAATAACATACAAACTTGTACATCACATCGAGTTCTTCGTGTGTTTCCTTGGTGATTTTCAGTTATGAAGTCAAACACAAATCACCCAATCATCGGCGGTGTCTGGTGAATCATTGTGTGTTTTTGACTGAACCCTAGGAGGTAACATAGTATAAACTTGGTAACATTATGGTTCTAGGTGTTACAAAACAGTGATTAAAAGATCATGACCCTATATAATGAATCGATGAAGGATAAACATCATGAGAGTACCTCGATTTGATCATGGTTAATTAATTCTGTGAATTTCTACTTTGTTTTACCACTTCCATTTTTTATCGTCTTCTTTAATCATAAAACCCAAGTAATAAAAAACCCCATTTCCATTTTTACTTTCATAATAATGACCACATGTTTAAATTAATTATCTAAGGCTCTATCGAGAGACGACCTAGGGTTGTTTCTATACTGCATAAATTCTAGTTAAAAATGAACATCTAATTTGACGCGCTCGACAATGCGATCAAATTTTGGTGTCATTGTCAGGGATCCAAGATCTTTTTTTGCTTTATTTTATTTTCTTTATTTATTTTAGTTCTTAGTTAGTACTCCTTTCAATACACCTCCCCCATTTGATTGTTTTGTTTTGGGTTTTTGTCATTGTTTTTGTTTATTTTTGTGTGTTTTCTCTCTCTCTCTCTAATTCTGTAGTATAACATTCTATTATTATTTATCCCTTATTAAGTTATTTTTTTTATCCATATAAAATCAAAAAAATCACAACAAACAATAAATCAATCAAACTGGACATAATTGTTTCATGACAAGATCTGGTAAAGAAACACTACTTGATTTTGATCCTGAAATTGAAAAACAACTCCACTCACAAATCAAGGCTTCTAGAGAAGGTCAATCAAGTAACACTGAGGAACCCCTTGTGGAACCTCAAGTGGTCTTCAACCAATCAAAAATTGAAACCAATAAAACCAAAGAAAACATGGCTACAAATAATCTAACCTTAAAAGAACTGACCACCCTGGATGTTGAGTACCAACCTGCATACATCCAATATCCTGAGGAAGCAACCAACATTGAGCTGAGATCAGGCCTCATCCACCTTATTCCTAAATTACATGGTCTTCCCAGTGAGGACCCTCATAAACACCTTGAGGAGTTTCACATAGTGTGCTCCAACATGAAACCACAAAATGAGTCTGAGGACTTAATCAAGTTTAGGGCCTTCCCTTTCTCCCTTGATGGTGTAACCAAAGATTGGCTATACTATTTTCCCACCACGATTGGGGGATGGAATAACCTTAAAAGCCTCTTTTTAGAGAATTTATTACCTACCTACTGAACGGAATCAATTAGGAAAGAAATATATGGAATTATGAAATCAAAAGGAGAGACCCTTCATGAATACTGGGAGAGATTCAAAGGACTTTGCTCAAACTTCCCCCACCACTAGATTAGTGAACAACTATTAATTCAATACTTATATAAGGGGCTTATCCCCATGGATCGTGGAATTATTGATGATGCAGCTGGTGGTTCCCCAGTTGATAAAACTCCTTCCACTTATCATGAATTAATAGCCAACATGGCTCAAAATTCACAACAATTTGGTACATGAGTAATTTCACCAACCCGAGGAGTTCATGAGGTAAGTCATTCAGCCCTATAACAAAAGGTAGATAATAAAATTGATGAGATGCATACATGATAGAGAAAATATTTTCAATTAATTTATATTTAATATCATTTTTTTAAACCCAAAAAATTGTTTCTTTAAGATGAATTGTTTCATTTTTATGATATAGGTGTTATTTTGAGCTGAATAGTAAAAATGGGTCATTTCGGGTTTTTAACTGTTTTAAATTATTTATTTATTTTGGCCATAACATATGCTACTCTAATCCAAATTGAAAAAATATTTATTTTGAAGATCCTACAAATCCTGGGATTCATTTAATGTCTTTGGACCAATAGATGAATCGACCTTATGTAAGCTCCAAATAAGCTCACAAGTTGGCTCAAGAAAACTGTTTGCAGTTCTGCCTAGTTTTTGTGTGGGCTCCATAACTCTTCCAAGGTGGGCCCAAATGTTGTGATATTCAGTAGGTGTACGAGCAAGGTGTTTTGGATAATATTTAATGAAGGAAGAGCTGCGTGAATTGGCCTTTTAAGGGGTCATTAAATCACCCTAATCCGGAGGATTGCGTTTTGGAGAGTCTGATTGGACAGAATAAATTCTCAAAGTAAAACGGCCATAACTCTTGAAATACATGTCCAAATACGATGATATTTTTAGGGGACACGTAAAAGGGAATTATGAACAACACTTAAGAAGGTATCAATGTGTGAAGATATCATTTAATGGGCCTAAAACACGTCAATGTCCAGGGGACAAATTCTGGCTATAAAAGGAGGAGAGCTCCACCCTCTCAAATCATCCCGTTCTCCATCCCATTCCTTCCGGGACACCAAGAAAGAGAACCTTTCGGATTTATCTTTTATTTATTTTATTTTTCATAGTTTTTTAATGCCTTATTATTCCCCATTCATCTCGATTACCCTTACCATGGTGGGGTAAACATTTGGAGTGATTGGGGAAGGGTTAGTTTTCTACATTGTAATGCTTGAGTTCTTGGACGCAATTGAATAAATTTCTTTCTTATTCAAAGTTGTTTTCAATTTAATATAGCGGATTTTATTATCAAGTGTGACAGTTCTTGAATTTAAATTATGTTATTTATTTTTTCCTTGTTAAAATAATCATTATCTCCCTCCACTAATTTCTGGTTTATATACGATGGAATAAACCAGGAATTAGTGGTGAAGTACTCGACAATCGTCAGTACGTGTAAAAGGGGTAGTGAATGTTCTTGATTTTTTGGGATAAACAAGACCCAATAGGCTATTTCCCATTTAAATTAAGGATATTCAATACAACTATTTTACACATGAAAAGAGAGTTGACCAAACCGAGATCTTGGTAAGGCTTTCTCTCACCATCATAATTTCACCAAGGAAGTGAGAGGAAACGATTGTGGAAACTCACTTTAATCAACAAAGAAGAAGAGGTTTGAATTAAATTGAACAAGGATAGAATTAAAATTAGGAAACTGACCCTGAACTAATCACCCTTTTAATATCATAGTTTTTCAATCATTTGAATTTCAAATTTCCTTTCAAAAGCACAACATTTTTACCCTCATTTTAAAGTGACAACCCATTTTGTGTACACTCCACTTCGGGAGACATCCTAGGTCAACAACATTACTACATTTTAACTTAGTAAATAATTGTTTTACCATGCCCTATGATAGGTGTGCGTCAATACCCTTCTAAGGAAATTAGCTCAAGCACAAGTTAACTCACAATCTCCACATGTTCCATTACATTGTGGTATTTGTTCTGACAATACTCATTTTTCTGACTAGTGCCCACAACTTCAAGATTCACCTGATTCTTGTACAGCTGTGTTCCTAGGGATTCCATTCCAATAAGAACCTCCCTTAAAGTAGAAACAATTCATGCCAAATCCAAACCATGGGTGGAAAACACAACCCCAGTACCGACAAGGAGGAAACTCAAGCTACCCCAAGCAGAATTGGTATCCACAAGGCCAAGGTATGCAACCTTCTTATCAATAAAATTCTCAAAACAATCATCCTCCCCCTACTAAATATGAACCAAGCCTTGATGATATGGTGAAAAAAATGGAAAACCATAACCTTCAGTTCCAATATACCACACAATCAGCAATTTAAGACCTACGAACTCAAGTGGGACAATTGGCGAACACCATTGGTGAGCTTAAGATGCATGGTTCTGGAAAACTACCATCCCAACCCATTTCTGATCCAAAAGTCAAAGGTAATTTATGTGCAATTACACTTTGTAGTGGTAAATAATTTTATACTTCTATGGATTCTACACAACAGGTATGTCCCCCTCTTGAAAACACTATTTTTCTACCCATAAAATATTCCAATGAAGAAAAAAAATAAAAAGGGAAATAAAATTATCATTAAGGATTCCCATGAACAATCCACTCCTCTTCATTTCCCTCAAAGACTCTCCAAATCTAAGAAAAACTTTGATAATGAGATTTAAAATGAAATAATGGATACATTTAAAAATTTCAAGTTAATATTCCATTGTTGGATGAAATCAATCAAATTCCCCATTATGACAAATTTCTAAAAGAACTTTGCACCCATAGATGAAGGTTTAAGGGAATGAGAGAGTCAACTTGGGGAAGAATGTCTCGTCCTTGATTCAACCAGCAATGCCAACTAAATGCAAGGATCTAGGTACATTCACAATATCGTGTACCATAGGGGAGACTTTCTTTTCTGATGCTATGCTAGATTTAGGTGCTTCAATTAATGTAATGCCTCACTCTGTGTACACTTATCTATAGGTTGGAGAGCTTCAACCAATGGGAATTGTCATACAACTTTCCAACTGAAGTACTACGTATCCAACAGGAGTGATTGAGGATGTCCTTATAAGATTGAAGAATCTCATATTCCCTACTGATTTCTACATTATTGAGATGGAAGATACATGAACCCAAGGACATGCTCCTCTCATACTTGGGAGGCCATTCCTCAAAACAGCAAAGACAATCATCAACATTCACAATGGTATGCTGTCCATGGAATTTGGAGGAGAAAAGGTCAGTTTTAACATCCTAAAGGCTATGAAACACCTTGTTGAAGAGAACTCCACTCTTCCTATCTATTCGATGGAAGTGCTCTCAAACAATGCACACACACATAACTCTCCCCTTAACCCATACTCTGATTCATTTTCCTCTTCTTCACCCTTGGATGATTTGAGTTTTGATTCATGTTTTGAGTGTTGTGTGGGTTTTGAAAATTGTAAATTTTGTGCTTTAATTGATGAGTGTGTTCATTCTGAGGTACCCATGACCATCGATGATTTTTCAAATCTCATTTTAATATATTCTCTATCCTTAAAGAATAAACATGAGTAGATAGATAGTTTCATGGACCTCACTCCCCCTAAATCCCCTCCCTCAGTCCAAAAACCCCCAACGTTGGAATTAAAACCACTTCCATCTAATTTAAAATATGTCTATCTTGAGGGTATTGACCAATTGCTCATCATTATTGCTAATAACCTCTCTCAACAACGGGAATCAAAACTGCTCAACCTTTTGAGAGACTGTAAAAAAGAAATAGGACAGACATTGGCTAATATTCTTGGGATTATCCCATCTATTTGTATGAACCATATACTTTTGGATGATGAGCCTAGGCCCGTAAGACAATCTCAAAGCCAGTTGAATCCCACTCTCCTTGAAGTGGTAAAATTGGAAGTCAGTAAATTACTTAATGTAGGGATCATTTATCCTATATCTGATAGTAAATGGGTTATCCCAGGAAAAATTGTGCCTAAAAAACTGGAATAACAGTTGTGTTAAATGAAATGAATGAATTGGTTCCAACATGTGTGCAAAATAGTTGGTGAGTCTGTATTGACTACCATCAACTAAATCAAGCCACATGGAAGGACCACTTTCCTCTACCATTCTTTGACCAAATGTTAGAACGATTGGATGTTAAGTCCTATTATTACTTCCTTGATGGCTATTCAGGTTATTTTCAAATCCATATAGCCCCTGAGGATTAAGAAAAGACAACATTTACCTGTCTATTTGGCACATTTTCATACAAAAGGATGCCTTTTGGTCTTTGTAATACTCCTGGAACTTTTCAGCGTTATATGTTGAGTATATTTTCAGAGTACCTTGAGAATTGCATGGAAGTTTTTATGGATGATTTCACAGTTTATGGATCATCTTTTGATGATTGTTTGTCACACCTAAGTTCTATCCTCTGTCGTTGCATAGAAAAAGATCTTGTATTAAATTACGATAAATTCCATTTCATGGTTGAACGAGGGATAGTTCTTGGGAATGTTATGTCAAGAGAGGGAATTCAAGTGGATAGATCAAAAATTAAATTAATTTCAACCCTTCTATATCCAAAATGTGTTCGTGAGGTGCGATCTTTCTTGGGTCAAGCTGGTTTTTACCGCCGATTCATTAAAGACTTTAGTAAAATTTCACTTCCCTTATCATGGTTATTACAAAAGGATTCTGAATTTTTTTTTTTGATAAAAAATGTGAGGATGATTTCAATTCACTAAAAAAAGTCTCACATAACCTCCCATCATCCAACCACAAACGTGGGATCTCCCCTTCGAACTTATGTGTGATGCCTCTAACTTTGCAGTGGGGGCAGTTTTATCAAAAGGATTGAGAAGGCTCCTCATATCATTGAATATGTCTCACGTACCCTTGACCCGGCCCAGGTGAACTACACAACCACTGAAAAAGAACTTCTTTCTATTTTTTTGCCTTGGAAAAATTCTGTTCATATCTTATTGGGTCAAAAATCATTGTCTTTTCTGATCATGTTGCCCTTCATTTTCTCCTAAAGAAACCTAAAGCTAAACCCCGCCTCATTCGGTGGATGCTCCTCCTCCAGGAGTTTGACCTTGAGATTAGAGATAAGAGAGAAGAGGAAAATGAGGTAGCTAACCACATTAGTAGGATTTCTCCACTATTGGACCATCATGTTGACTCACCCCTCCCCATTGGAGAATTCTTCCCTCATGAGAACCTTTGTGATGTTATGGACCTTACCCCCTGGTATGCGAACATTGTGAATTTTCTAGCAACATCTAGGGTCCCCACTGATTTCATCACTTCAAAATCCCAGAGACTTAAGCATGATTCTCATTGGTACATTTGGGAAGACCCATATTTGTGGAGAATTTGTGGTGACCATGTAGTTAGTCGGTGTGTCCCTGACCATGAGTTCACCTCTGTTTTGACCTTCTGCCACACCTTGGAATGTGGGGGCCACTTTGTATCTCAACGTATATCTCTAAAGGTCCTTGAATCAGGACTTTATTGTCCAACATTTTATAGGGATGCCCATATATTTTGTAAGTCATGCAGTCATTTTCAATTCACGGGGAATATCTCCAAGAGGAATGAAATTCCCCAATAGCCCAAGTTATTCTGTGAAATTTTTGATGCATGGGGCATTGAATTCATGGGGCCTTTTCCAAATTCATTTGGATTAGATTACATATTATTGGATGTTGACTACGTATCTAAATGGGTGGAAGCAAATTCCACTAGTACCGATGACTCTCGAGTGGTTGTTGATTTTGTGAGGTCCCAAATTTTCAGTAGGTTTGGTTTACCTAGATTCATCATTAGTGATCAGGGTTCACATTTTTGTAATCACAACATGAAAAATTTGCTTTGTAAGTATGGGGTTGTTCATAAAGTCTCTAAAGAATATCACCCCCAAACTAACAGACAAGAAGAAATCTCAAATCGGGAAGTTAAGCGGATCTTGGAAAAAACGGTACAACCCAATAGAAAAGATTGGAGTTTTCTCTTGGATGATGCACTTTGGGCGTACCATACATCTTTTAAAACCCCAATCGGAATGTAACCATACCGAATTGTATTTCTAAAGGCTTGTCACCTCCCAGTAGAGGTAGAACACTGTGCATATTGGGCTGTTAAACAATGTAATATGAATCTTTCAGATGCAGGTGAGCATAGAAAGTTGTACATTCAAGAGTTAGAAGAAATTTGACGTGATGCATATGAGAACTCCCGAATCTATAAAGAAAAGACAAAAACTAT
Organism: Viscum album; assembly: GCA_963277665.1. NCBI lineage: Eukaryota > Viridiplantae > Streptophyta > Magnoliopsida > Santalales > Viscaceae > Viscum > Viscum album. Next base: position 247,686,837 of record OY728137.1, read on the forward strand.
CCATGATAGCATGATTCATCATCGTAAGTTCCATATTGGTGAGAAGGTTCTCATGTATAATTCCAGGATAAAGCTCCACCCAGTTAAGCTTCATTCTTGATGGCTCGGTCCTTATACCATTACTGATGTGTACCCTTTTGGTGCTATACAGTTTTTTCATGAGAAGAGTGGACAAAGGATTACTTTCAATAGGTAGATGCTGAAACACTTCTATGAGGATTTTCCAAAACATGTCGTGGAGTAATTCCAACTGATAGATGCCACATATGACACCACTTAGCAGGTTTTCCCTTCTCCCTACCTTTTATTTACTTGTCAATTTATTCCAAAAAAATTCATTGAGGACAATGTAACTTTTAGGTGTGGGGGAGGGTGATATGTCATATTTAGGGTTAAAGAAAAACAAAACAAAAAAAATTAAAATTAAACAAAAAAAATAGAGCTTTTATTTTTGATTTATTTTTCCTTATTTGGTGTTTTTAGATAAAAAAATGATCTTAAAAAGAATATCCAAAATCATTTTTCATGCTTGAGTCGATTGTGTTGAGAATTCCACTGTTTTTGAAAAATATTTTTCAAATGAATGTTAATATGAAATCTTTTTCTATAATTTTTATTTTCAAATCATTCTTATGTGTTTAATGGTTTTTTGAAACCCATGCCTCATTATCACTGACCAATATTATAATCCCTTACCCAAGAGACATTTTAAGCCCTTTATTGCATATTCTTCCTTTTAATCACTTTCTTGAGAGTCTTGGGTCATGTAGAGAAACTAGAACTTTTCTTGATTCTGTTTGAATCCAAAATATTCAAGTATGTTACATTCATGATAGAGGCAATCATTCATTGCAAAGCCGTTTGTACAATTATCCTCTATTTTTTGCCACCTTTACATTTTATCCTTCTTAAGCCTTAGAGACCATGAAATTCCTGTTAGGTAGCCACATTACAAGCTAATTTATCCCTTCCTACCCATCTCTTGTGTATATTCTTGTTTATTTTCAGCGAGTGTGGGTGAGAGGGTGTTTATATGGGAATTCTGGGGAGAGAATCATTGTTATGGGTTGATATAAAGGGTGCCTACATTTTCCTTGGGAAATGGGTTCACAAGCCATATTACATCATTGTTTTATACTTGTTTCCCTCTTTATCTCCAAAAAAACTAAAAAAATATAGTTATGTACATTGAAAAAAAAGAAACAGAACAAAACAAAAATATGGAGAAATAGTATTTTTTCTCTTTATTATTCATTGTTTGGTTATGACCCATAAAATGGACAATGGGGAGAGTGGTTTGGAGGTGATATACTTTGTGAGGTGTTGAGTGTGTATATTCATTATGAACACTTCTTGAATTTTGACATGTTTTGTACACGAGATATTAAACACTCCTCTTCAGCCTTAGATTTTTAAACATTAAATCCTACCAACCCTTGAACCTCAGAACAACCTGTTGAAAGTCCTCTTGAGTAGCACACTATTTTCTACCAGTAGAGAACTTAGAATCTTTGCAAGCATATGGTAAGATCGCATGAACTCTAAGAAAATAGCATAACTCCACTTTAATATGTTCCTTGAGTAAAGAGGGAAAATATTTAGGTGAGGTAGGTTGCAACATCTTGCATGGGTTAACAAATAAAGTTGAACAAATTTGAATGTGAGAAAAGAAAAATGATAGGAAAATTGATTCCATAAATGAGATATGATGAATTTAATTTCAAAAGAATATTGGATGTTTTTACACCTTTGATTTAGGAATGGAACGTGATTAGGATATTATACATTGCCCAGGAGTGAAAATGTTTAGGTGTGGGGGTGTGATCATACCACGATTCGTTGTTTTATTTCACCCTTATACCAATGTATTAAACTGGTATTGTATTGAAAATTACAAGTTTAATAACAAATTTCACTCCATATTTGATTCAATTATTTTGCATTTAAAACTTTTAAAAAGGGAAATGTTACTTGTTTTGATAATTATATTGTAGGTGGAGGTGATTTGGAGGACCCATGATGAAGTCCAAGAAAGATGGGCCAATCTGCACATGATCCAAGAACATCAGTGAACTAAAACACATGTGTCTGCTTAAACTTGAATTAAAATGGGATTAAACTTTGTGGGATAGTCCTAAATTTCATTATCTTCATTTAATATGAAGGAATCGAAGCCCAATTTGTTCATTAAGAGGCCCATACAAACTGATCTGTGCAATAAAGTAGATCTACATGGGGTTAAAACTTTGCCTCTGTATTTCGATGATATCTCTTATTATATTCCATATCCCACCGCCAAATTTTACATGGAGGAAGAAAAGGCGTTACAAAATAACTTTTTAGTTTTTTCAAAATTGATTTATGACATTCTGACCGACCAAAACCATGGACAAATCAAATTATCAAAATCAGGGTTCCCAAAACCACCTCCTACTTTGCCTATAAATTGGCACCTTGGGTACCCCATTTAGGAGTTAGAACCAGAGGAAAGGTGCTGCCATTTTGGAGTCCCAAATATGTCTTTTCATCATCCCTATACTTTCTGGAGGCTATGGGAATTGTTACTTCAACATCTTCTTCTTCCTCCCCTCCCATGGGTTTCTAAACCACTTATGATCACCCGGGGAGGAACGTGATGTAATCTCGAGCTTCATGTTTGTATTATATTGGATGATATTTTTAATTCTCAGTTTTATGTTGTTTTTATTAATCATATATTTCAATTTTATTGAGTTATGTACTGGTATGTCATGCTCAACTCATATGATCATGTTTTGGGGTACCCATTCATGTGATGTTTCACACACCATTCACCACTTCCTTTCCCCCCTTTCAATTGCGGTGTTGGTGTGGTTCATATTGGTCAATTAAACACACATAAGCACTTTAAAGGCCATTTATATTTATTTCATGGTATCAAAAAGAAATAATATACAAACCTAGATAGCACATCGAGTTATTTGTGTGTTTCCTCAGTGAGTTTCGGTTATGAAGTCAAACACAAATCACCCAATCATCGGCGGTGTCCGGTGAATCATTGTGTGTTTTCGATTGAACCCTAGGAGGTATCCTAGTATAAACTCAGTAAAATTCTATTTATAGGTGTTACAAACCAGGGATTAAAAGATCATGACCCTATATCATGAAGCGATGAAGGATAAACATCATGAGAGAACCCCGGGTTGATCACGCTTAATTAATTCTGTGAATTTCTACTTTGTTTTTTCACATTCATTTTCTATCATCATCTTTAATCATCAAACCCAAGTAATATAAAACCCCATTTCCATTTTTACTTTCATAATCAGAACCACATGTTGAAATTAATGATCTAAGGCTCTGTTGAGAGATGAACTAGAGTTGCTTCTATACTGCAGAAATTCTAGTTAAAAATAAACATCTAATTTAACACACTCGACAACGCGATCGCAATTCACCTACATGCATATACATTTTCATATATATATATATATATATATCCTTTGATCCAAGAACATATTCCCCACACCATGAGGGAACATGCTCAAGGTGGATGCAGAAACATGATCAAGGATAGCCTAAAAGACCCATCACACACCCTAGAAACAAGGGAGGAGTCAAAATTTTGTTTACCTAATACCCTAGCCACTAGAAACCTAAACCCTAAAGGAAATTAAGAGAAAACTTACCCAAATGAGAAGGAGTTGTGGCCATTGGGGGAAGGGAGGGAGGTTGTTGAAACCCCTCAGATATTTGGGGGAGCACGAAAGGGACAGTGGAAAAAAATGGGGGTGTTGCATAAAGGGTTGTGAGAGGAGCAGGGTGATCCAACGGTTTGCACATGGGGGTCAGGGCTGGCCAATGGGTCGCACCAGAGGGACCCAAAGCACCGGCATGGGACTGCTAGAAGATCCAGCTAGTAAGGGGAGGATGTGACGTAGTGCATAGGGTAGGGCAGTACAATGCACAGGGTGTGTGATGGGGTAGAGGATAAGAGAGGATGAGGAAAAGAGGGAAGAAAAAATAGAGGATAAAATAGAAAGAAAAAAGTAGAAAATAATAAAAAGAAAATAATAAAAAAGAATAAAAGAAAAACCTAATAATAATAAAAAAATGTAATAAAAATAATAAAACCAAAATAATAAAACCAACCACAATGATAATAACATTATTTATCAGTATTATTATTATGACTAAAACATTCTCTTATTAAGGCTGGACACCGCGCATGATCGTGTGCACGTATAAAACCCTAATTATTTTTTTTAAAACAGTTCAAACTGAAGCTCCAAATCGATACCCAAAATAATTAAAATAAAATAAACCATTGGTCACGATGTGACACTTTGGTACTTATGATAATTAATAAAATGGTTTTAATAAAATCCAACTGAATTTCTCTCTTCAGTAAGGAATCTATTTTATTCAAAACCCATGTTTTCTAAAAAAAATCAAAAATGTTTTTAAATGATATTTTAAGATTACTTTCAATGAAAAGGATTTTTGAATTTTTTTTATTTTTTAAAAAATATTTAAAATGTTTTTTAAAATCATCCTTTATAATTTTTTAATCTTATTTTTAATGAATATGTTTTTAAAATTTTTTTATATTTTCAAAAAAAATAAAATCAGAAAGGGTGTTTTCGTCAATAAATGTTTTAAATCATATTTCATAGTAATTTTACATCTAAGATGACATCTGTTAATGTTACCTATTTCTTTCTAGGGTTATGATTCAATGGTACTATTCATATTCTTTCTATGAATGGTGTATGTTTATGATGAAAAGTTGTTTATAAAACCTATTTATCTTAAATGGGTTGTACCATGTTAAAATGCTTATAAAACATGTTTCTTATCATGGGTTATTATATAATGAAATTATTATGAAACCTATCTCTTTTCCATAGGTTATGATATTATGAAATGTCTATGATTCCCATTTCATTTCATTATTTATGATATGATGTTTATGAAACCCATCTTTTTTTATGGGTCATGATATGATAAGTGTTTTAATATCTTTTATCACATGTATGTATGATTTCATTATATTATGGTTGGGACCTATATCTACCTCCAATTTATTAGGTAAATATTTATATCTCATGAGATAGACACAGCTAAAATAGGGTGTGAACTCATTTTAGTAAAGGAATTTGTTTTCTAGGATGGTATCAGAAGTGAACCTTGACTACTAAGATGGTCTTGAGAGTGAACATTGACTACTGAGATGGTATTGGGAGTAAAGCTTGAATAATAATATGGTCTTTGGATTTGACCTTGAATACTAATATGGTTTGGGGATTGAACCCATTCCACTATAATGAAAAGGACGTGACTAGGGATGGTGGTGTGTCCTACCTAGAAGGTGTAGCCCCCATGAAGTGCCATGATAAGTTTTGTAAACAATCCTTGACTTATAGAGAATAATTTTGTATACTTATTTGTCTACCAAAAATTGTATTTCTTGTTATTATATGATTCTCTAAAATATTATGATCTTGATTCCCTTATGATTCATGTCTTATGAACTGTAAATCTTTATGTCATGACTCATGCATATAATCACTAATATGCAAGGTATGATCTTCAAATGTTGTTATAATGTTCTCAAACCCTTATTTTGAGGTTATAATTTTGTATATACTTTATTTACCATGACTGGGCATCTAATATTACCATTTCTTATGTTTCCTTTCCCAATTTTATGAATAAAGGTTTTATGTATAAGTATTAAAGGGGAACATCTTTGTTAGAAACATTGAATATCTTACACAAAGTTAGAAGATTGTGTTACAAGTTTCAAAATACACTAAACTATTATGGTCCTTAGGTATGTACTTTTTTAATGTGCTGAAAATCCATCTAAAATGATGTAATATCCATATATGTTAAGCCTGGGTCAGCATAAGCCTGGCACCTAGTGGGGATCACGAACCTTCTCTTTCTATCGCATTTTATTTTGAAATGGTATTGAAAAAATTATTAAAAATATATTTATATAGTTAAATGGATTATTTAAAAATACTAGGTTCAATTTTACAAACCAGTGTTTTATATTATTAAAATTTGGCAATATTTTCTCTAATAAAAACTATTTTTAGTGTTTTTTATTTAATTAAGTTTTAATTAGGTGAAATTAGTTTTTGGATTTATATTATTATCACATTACTCTTATTTGGTAAATAATTAACCAATTAATGGCTTTAAAATCAATATACTTTATTATTTTTTACTAAACATAAAATTTATGCTTTAAAATACACTTATTCTAAAAATAACTTTATACACGTTACATGAACTTATGTTAAAATTATTTTTCCTTACACCTAGAAATTTTATTTGAAAAAATAAAATTTATATTTGTAATAAGTATTTTAAAATTTTATAAAAATATCCATTTTATTTGTATCCATCAAAAAATTACTAGGATTAAATTTAATTACTTTGATAATGGTAAAAGTATTTTTTTTTAAGATTTGTTTTATTAAAATTGTGTAATTTTTATCTAATAAAATAAGTTAATAAATTATAAAAAATTAACCTAATATAATTTTTAAAGATATATATAGATATATTAAAACTCGTTCAATTGGTAATCAATACTAAATAATATTAAGAACACTAATGGTATAAATAATATTTTTCTAAAAAATTGATTTTTAATATAACAAATGTTTTAATTTAAAATTTAATTTTATATTATTTAGAAAAAAAATTATATTATATATAACATAAATTTAGATTTATAATAAAAAAAACATTAATAGGGGTTACCTTATATTTTTAATAAAATATTAATTACTTGGATAAAGACCAGTTACCATAGTAAAAAACCAAAAATGATTGTGTAAAAATATAGTTATAAATTTCAATTAAATGTCTAAAACATATGGTAAAATGAATGGTAGAGTATTTATAAACCTTATATAACCTAAAATTATATTATTTCACACTTTTTGATCCTTTTAACCTTGAATTGTGACATACTGTCACGACCCCCTCCCACCAAAGATGCCCCTCCTGAGCTGGCAATGGTGAAAGGGAGATAATGACCCCCGAGTCCCGCCTCCAGTAGGCCCCGGGGTGGCGACTATCACCAAGGGTATGAGTTTTCACAAATATGGGAGGCATTACCCTTTTTTATTATTTAGGATCGGGAAATAGGACAAGTCAACCAACAAAAGGAAAAGAACCAGTGTATATAAATAAACTCAAACCAAGCCCACATGCATGTTTAAATAATTTTATAACAAGGTACAAGTACAAGAAAGCTCAAAGTACAATACCAAAAGAAAACAAGGTACAGCAACAACAACAACTCCAACTGTCCGACTAGTAGGGTCCTGCACGGCCCTGGTAGTCCTCCTAGAAACCTGAAAGTAAACGTAGGGTGAGCATACAAGTATACTCAGTAGGGAAACCTAAATCTCTCGTGCACAAGTGGGGAGACATCCTAATGTCCCGTGAGAACAACAGAAGAAACCTAGCAAGGAATTCTATCCACCCAACCTCACCAGCCACACTCACCAAAACACAAGCACAATAGGTAGTAGTATATAAGAAACAAGAGTATTGGTTACCCCACACCATTTCACTTTTTGTTAGCTACTCTTCCTAACAGCGAACGTCCTGACGCTGCCACACTCTCCCCGCCCGCACACACCTGGGCCTCATCCCGAAGATTCTTGGGAAAGAGTAGAACCTGCCCGAAGGGTCTTGGGCTAAAACCACCCCAATCGAAACCTACCCGAAGATTCTTAGGTGTAAGGTCGCCTCAAGCCATCACAACCTAGGGGAGAAGGAGAAGGAAGGAGCTAGTAACTAAGGGGAAAAAACAACCTCTCCCATGAAATGGGAGTGTTCGGCACTAAGTGCTCAACATGGGTGGGGTGCGATAAAACACAAAAGATACAGATATATATATATATATCAAACACACAGCCCAACTTATGGCTTCTAAACAGAGAAAATGAGTGCGTGACTCGGCACTGCTACTACGAAGCATGCATACAACAAACAACCCCAACCCCATTTAGGTTTTCATGTTTCAGCAGAATTAGTTTATTTAGTTCCTTAAATACTGGGCAACTATCCACAACCAACCACATCGATTGTTCGTAAAACATAACCCTGCCATCCACAAATCAAGTTAGGAAAACACAAGCAACACAACCAAGTCCTCTTATTAACCAACCAACCTCATTGATTATTAAACATGTTCCATTACCATGACCCACCATTCATTAACTCTTCCACTTTTTATTTAATAATCACAACCCATAGCCCGTTCACATTCAAACACATCCCTGCATCCCCGCTTCCAACCACCATAACCACGACCACACCGAACCCGCACATCATCATCCCTTTAATACCATTTATCGCAGCCCCGCTGCCCACCCTATCCACAACAACCCACAAAACACCCCCATCACATGCCACGTAACCAAGCCAACACCCACATATTCATTATTCCATTTTGTTTAACCAGTGTGATCACACAAGGGTTCCAGATTTTAACAGCCAACTTTACGTGATTAACCAATTTCTACATTCCACAAAGTTCCATCCATAAGAAAATCCAGAAGGAGAGGGAAACATTTAATTGCATAAGCAAAGTCCCCCAACGAACGTGATTTTTCGTAGGTAGAAGCTCATTCAATTCACAACATAATATCACAGGATATAAAGTAACAGCAATAAAAACTTCCCATCCCCATTCTTTAACCAATTATTATATTTATTTTAAGGTTCAACTGTTCCTCTTGAAAACAAGAGGATACCCACTCCGCATGATGCACAAATTAGAGAGATGAAGGTAAGATCCCTACCTCAACAGGTTCCTGATCGCAACGCTCCCTCGGATCAACCTTAGAAGACGTTCTTCGGCGTCCGTCACTTCTGTCGGGTCCCGGAAAAACCTCCTCGGGTGGAGTTCGGAAAGGAAATGCCGAAGGAAAGAAAATGGATCCAATCTCGGAAGCTCTGTCTCATCGTTACGATCCCGTGGCCGCTGACGGATCATAAATCGGATCTCGGACGAAGAAGTTATGGAAGGAAGAGCCTTTGAGTCTCTTAAGAGAGCTCTGCTCAGAGGAGAGGGGAGAAGAGGTGTGTGTTGAAAAGGAGGAGGGGACCCCTCCTTTTATAGGCGTGAAAATCAAAAGTACACAGCGTGTACTTTATGGTACATGGTGTGTACTCAGTTCTTTCACACGGTCTCCATGCGGCTTCCAACATGGCTCTGCGGCCGTTGAATGGTCAACACACGGTTTGAGGGTAACGCATATGCGGGGAAGGACTACATGGCGTGTAGTTTGGACACACGGCGTGTACTCATTTATTGCACACGGCAAGGACATGGATCCAACACGGCACACGACCGTTGACTGGTAACGCGTATGTGGGGAGGGACTACACGGCGTGTAGAACTGGTCACACAGCGTGTACTCATTTATTCCACACAGCAAGGACACGGCTTGCAACACGAGGTATACCCGGAAAGGGAGTACACGACGTGTACTCAAACTACACGGCGTGTAGTTTCAAAATTCTGGAAAGTGTGGGAAAAGTCCATCTTAACCTCTATAACACTTCTTGGCCTTATTTTTGACAAAGGAAAGGGACGGAGAGGTCCAGGCCATTACATCATATACCTCTTAAAACATTCTCATCCCCGAGAATTCAAAAAACCAACCCAGAGGAACCCAACAAGATACCTCTTAGGGTTCTCGTTATAACAGGAACCCAACCAAAAACCCTAATCATATGTGTTAGGAATTCCTTCTCCTATGTCAAGATCTTATCCGCTTTAGGCAGCACTGACTCGCCTTCACGGGTTTAATCGCATCCTCATTAATGTGTCTCGATTAAGAATTGGGTCTTCCCACTTTCATACATTAGGATTTTTCAACTCACACTAACCCCAAAACCATACAACCAAAACACTGCCCGAACACGTGGGTTTGGAAAATTCCTTCACCTATGTCGAGATATTATCCGCTTTAGGCGGTACTGAATCACCCGCACGGGTTCAATCGCATCCTCATTAATGTGTCTTGATTAAGGGTCTGGTTTTTCCCTTTCCCACACATCCGGACATGTTACACATTATCAGGGAACAAAGAAACAAAATGTCTCACAACTGACAAGTCAAGCATTCCATATATCAAAGGTACAGAGTAAAACATCAACACAAATCTCAGAAGAACAAGGGAAAAACACAAGTCAAAACAACTCCGGGTACTGATCGTGCATCTGGGTCTCCTGCTCCCAAGTGATCTCCTCGAGGCCGCCATGCCTCCACAAAACACTAACCAAGGGAATGGTTCATCCATGGAGCACCTTCTCTTTACGATATTCGATTCTGACTGGTCGTTCCTCGAAGGTCACGTCGTCTCCCATATCTAACTCTCCCCAGTCGATAATGTGGGAGTCGTCGTGTAAGTACCGACGAAGATGGGAGACGTGGAAGATGTCATGAACCTTATCCAACTGAGGTGGCAGGGCCAGCTGATATGCCACCTCGCTGACTCGCTTCAGCACCTCAAAAGGTCTGATGAACCTAGGTGAGAGCTTTCTCCCTTTCCCAAACCTCTGATGCCCCCATCGAGGGAAAACCTTCAAGAACACATGATCTCCCACCTCAAACTCCAAGGGCCTCCTCCGACGATCAGCATAAGACTTCTGTCGGTCCTGAGCCGCTTTCATCCTCTTACGTACAAGCTGGACTTTCTCTGTGGTGCTCTACACTACCTCTGGCCTAAGAGCACCTGTCTCACCAACCTATGCCCAGAAAATGGGTGAACGACATGGCCTTCCATACAAAGCCTCAAACGGTTCCATGCCAATAGTAGAGTGGAAGCTGTTGTTGTAGGAAAACTCTACTAAAGGCAAGCGTCGTACCCATGATCCTCCGAAATCCAGAATGCATGCTCGCAGCATGTCCTCCAACGTCTGGAGAGTCCGCTCCGTCTGCCCATCAGTCTGGGGGTGGAAAGCAGTTCTATGGCATCGCTGGGTGCCAAAAGCATGTTGTAACCCCCTCCAGACTCGTTAGGTAAACCGAGTATCCCGATCTGAGATGATAGTCTTCGGGACTCCATGCAAACGTACCACCTCATCTACGTACCTCTGTGTTAAGTTACTCACCAGGCCTGACTCCTTAATTGCTAAGAAGTGAGCCGATTTCGTCAGTCGATCCACCACCACCCAAATAGCATCATAACCACCCTAAGCTCTGGGTAGTCCTGTGACGAAGTCCATTTAGATGTCATCCCACTTCCACTCGGGGACATATAAAGGATGTAACAAACCACCGCGAACACGGTGTTCAGCTTTAACTTGCTGACACACTAGGCATTTAGCCAAAAACTCTGCCACTGTCTGTTTCACCCCGGGCCACCAAAACTGATCCCTCAGGCCTCGATACATTTTTGAAACTCATGGATGTACCACCAAGGCTGATCTATGGAACTCACGGAGAACTCCCTCATGCATCGCCTCCGGAACAAACAACCTTCCATGGAAAAGCATCTGATGTCGGTTGTCCTATGACCATCCTTATGGAGCATTCCCCTGATCGACACGATCCCGCATCACTTCCGCCTCAGAGTCCCCCCACTAAGACTCTTCCACCTGCTGCAACAAGGAGGACTGCACCGTCATCTGAAACAAACAACCTCTAACACCTTCTACCCTTGCATCCAAGTGTAAGGTAGCCAACTCTCCCATCTCCTTCCAAGCATCAGTGGATTCCCGAACTACTTCCTGATGCGACTTTCTGCTGAGGGAATCAGCCACAACATTGCCCTTACCTTCAGTGTAAGAGATCTCAAAGTCATAGTCTTGTAGAAACTCGACCCATCTCTGCTACCGTAAGTTCAGGTCACACTGGGAGAAGATATAACACATGCTCTTGTGATCTAAGAAGACCACAAAGCTCTCCCCAAAGAGGTAATGTCGCCACAACTTTAGTTCGAACACTACTGATGCAAGCTCCAGGTCAGGGGTGGCATAGTTACGCTCGTGAGGGTGCAACTTCCTAGACCCATAAAAAATCACTCCCTTCTTCTGCATCAGCACGCACCCCAGACCAAGGCCAGAAGCATCACAAAACACCTCATACAACAACCCTTCCTCTGGAAACCTGAGTACAGGAGCACTGACCAACTTCTCCTTCAGGTAGTCAAATACTTTCTGGCACTGCTCGCTCCATAGGAAGACCTGGTTCTTCCTCGTCAAAGCTGTCAAAGGAGTAGAAACTCGAGAGAAGTCCGAAACGAACCTCCGATAGTAACCTGCTAACTCTAGGAAACTATGAACTTCTGCCACGCTCTTGGGTGCTTCCCAAGAAACAACTGCCTCCACCTTCGACGGGTCCACCGATACTCCATGATGAGACACTACATGCCCAAGGAAGTGTACTTCATGCGTCAAGAAATTACACTTCAACAATTTCCCGTAAAGCTGGTGGTGTCGAAGGACTTCCAGGACTTCCATGAGATGCTCAACGTGCTCCTCCTTTGACCTTGAGTAGATCAGGATTTCATCGATAAACACAACGACGAACCGGTCCAGGAACTCTCGGAAGGCAAAGTTCATAAGTCCCATGAACACAGCTGGTGCATTCGTAACTCCAAACGGCATCACTACAAACTCGAAGTGCCCATAGATGCACCTGAAATCTGTCTTCGAGATGTCATTGTCCTTTACCCTCAGCTGATGATATCCCGATCGCAGATCAATCTTAGAGAACCAACCTGCTCCCCTCAGCTGGTCGAAGAGATCATATATCCTTGGAAGGGGGTAGCGGTTCTTGACCGTTACTTGGTTCAACCTTCGGTAGTATATGCATAGCCTGAGACCACCATCTTCCTTCTTCACGAACAAAACTGGAGCACCCTATGGCGACACGCTGGGTCGAACAAAACCCTTCTCCATCAGATCTTCAATCTAAATCTGCAACTCCCGCAACTCCAAAGGTGCCATCCGATAAGGGGCCATCGAAATCAGACGGGCACCAGGCTGTAAGTCTATCCCGAACTCAACGTCACGTTGGGGGGGTAGAGTCACAACCTCCTTAGGAAAAACATCAAGGAACTCCCCCAACAACTTCCGGAACATCCATCATCTCTGTATCAGCTGGAACCACTGATAACCCGCCTAACAAGGAAAGGAGAGGCTCCACACGCCGGCTTCCCGCCTGATAGATCCCCTCACCAAAAAAAGATACGCGCTGCCCATCCATGTCGGAGAACACAACTCTTATACGAAAGCAGTTGATAACGGCACTAACAGAAAACAACCAGTCGATGCCTAGGATGACATCGTATGGCTGCATCTATAACAGAAGAAGGTCCCCACTAGATCGATGTGGTACCAACATCATCCCACATCCCCGGAAAACACAAGATACATTGGTCTAGCCTCCAACTGGTGTACTCAGCACCAGTGGTATGGAAATTCTCTCTACGTCTAGTCTCAAAGCATGGGCTAGACTAGGTGCAACAAAGGAGTGTGAGGCTCATGAATCGAACAAAGCAGAAACAAGAGTGCTGAACAAACAAATCGTACCTCGCACCACCTCTGGTCTTGCTGGAGCTGTCAACTCTGTTGCGTGCAACTGTCCACACCCAGCTCCTCTTCCTCTCTGATGTCGTCCACCTCCACGAACACGCCCTAGTCGAGGTCCCTGAGGAGCACCCTGAGGTCTTCCTCCTCCTGCAAATTCTACCCTCGAAGGAGCATTGTCCTGCTACTGCTGGAAGGGCCTTGCTGGCAACTGGTGCTGCTGAGGTGGGCACTGAACCTGCCCACCTCCACCGTACTGAGCTCGGGTCGGGCACCGACTCTGAACGTGCCCGAAACCTCCACAAGAAAAACACTTCGGTCCCGGGGTCATGAAAAAAGGACAAGGAGCCGAAGATCTAAACTGGAACTGCTGGGGCCTGGTCCCCACTAGCCTGAACCTGGAAGGTCCCGTCGTAGGAGAACTGCTGCTGACTACCTTCCCCTTTGACGAACCTGGCTGGATCCCCTCTCGGGGTGCACCTCCCAGTGAGTGCATCCTCTCTACAACCTCTGCCTTCTTCTGTACTGCCAAGTATGTCGAAAGGGTGAAGGGGGGTGATAGCATACTGGAGCGAAGGACGAAGCGCCTCCTCCAAACGTCTCGCCCGAGACTCCTCATCCGAAAAGAGATCCGGAGAAAAGCGCAGGAGATCCTTGAACTTGATTCCCAGCTCTCGTACCGACATACTCCCCTGCTGAAGGGAGAGTAACTCCTGTCACTTCTCCACCTTGATCATGGAAGAAAATAATTCCTCTCGTAATTCCTTCTCAAAGTCAGCCCATGGAACCTCTGCCTCTATCCTCTCTCCGAGGTAGAGCGTCCACCACTGTCACGCTGCACCTCTCAGCTGACTGACTGCTAGGGAAACCCAGTACTCCCTCGGAGCACGGATGAAGGTAAAAGCGATCCCTAGCTCCTCAAGCCACCCCTCTGTCTCCGTATCTGAAGTACTACCCTCGTACTTCTTGAGGGTCAGCCACTGGAAAGAACGGAGAGTCTTCTTCCACTGGCTATCTTCCTCCTCTCGGTCAATCCTCAACTGATCGACCGCCTGAATCTGATGGGCCTCGGCCGTCTGAGCCACCCGGGGATGACGTCCAGGTGCCATAGATGTATGGTAAACAAGGATCGCCTAATCCCAAGTAGTAAGGAAAAACTCAAGGTTTCATTTTATCATTTTATTTCAATTTCTTTCGCAGAACACCCAAATCAAGTAAAACACAATCATGATGATGCATGTACCTTCCCTAGGGTCTCTACCCTACAATCAATGTAGTCTCACTTGGTTGTTCGGTAGGCTTAGAGTCCTTGCATCGGATCATGGGGGGGCCTAAAATCCCGTGTCCTAGTGGGTCTTCCCTGGCCTATGTCACACACCAAGATTAACTAAAACTGTTTCCCTACCATCCCATGCAATCCTCACTGTGCCTAAATCCAGACTCCATCCTATCTCTCAACCATCACCTCTGATACCATTCTGTCACGACCCCCTCCCACCAAAGATGCCCCTCCTGAGCTGGCAATGGTGAAAGGGAGATAATGACCCCCGATTCCCACCTCTAGTAGCCCCTGGGGTGGCGACTAGCACCAAGGGTATGATTTTTCACAAATATGGGAGGCATTACCCTTTTTTTATTATTTAGGATCGGGAAATAGGAAAAGTCAACCACCAAAAGGAAAAGAACCAGTGTATATAAATAAACTCAAACCAAGCCCACATGCATGTTTAAATAATTTTATAACAAGGTACAAGTACAAGAAACCTCAAAGTACAATACCAAAAGAAAACAAGGTACAGCAACAGCAACAACTCCAACTGTCTGACTAGTAGGGTCCCGCACGGCCCTGGTAGTCCTCCTGGAAACCTGAAAGTAAATGTAGGGTGAGCATACAAGTATACTCAGTAGGGAAACCTAAAGCTCTCGTGCACAAGTGGGGAGACATCCTAATGTCCCGTGAGAACAACAGAAGAAACCTAGCAAGAAATTCTATCCACCCAACCTCACCAGCCACACTCACCAAAACACAAGCACAACAGGTAGTAGTATATAAGAAACAAGAGTATTGGGTACCCCGCACCACTTCCCTTTTTGTTAGCTGCTCTTCCTAATGGAGAATGTCTTGACGCTTCCACACTCTCCCCGCCCACACACACCTGGGCCTCACAACCATGTATCCTTCCTGCACACACCTAGGCCTCATCCCGAAGATTCTTAGGAAATAGTAGAACCTGCCCGAAGAGTCTTGGGCTAAAACCACCCCAATCGAAACCTACCCGAAGAGTCTTAGGTGTAAGGTCACCTCAAGCCATCATAGCCTAGGGGAGAAGGAGCAGGAAGGAGCTAGTAACTAAGGGAAAAAAACACCCTCTCCCATGAAATGGGAGTGTTCGGCACTAAGTGCTCAATATGGGTGGGGTGCGATAAAACACAAAAGATACAGATATATATATATATACCAAACACACAGCCCAACCTATGGCTTCTAAATAGAGAAACTGAGCACGTGACTCGGCACTGCTACTATGAATCATGCATACAACAAACAACCCCAACCCCATTTAGGTTTTCACGTTTCAGCAGAATTAGTTTATTTAGTTCCTTAACTACTGGGAAACTATCTACAACCAACCACATCGATTGTTCGTAAAACATAACCCTTCCATCCACAAATCAAATTAGCAAAACACAATCAACACAACCAAGTCCTCTTATTAACCAACCAACCCCATTGATTATTAAACCCGTTCCATTACCATGACCCACATTTCATTAACTCTTCCACTTTTTATTTAATAATCACAACCCATATCCCGTTCACATTCAAACCCATCCCTGCAGCCCCGTTTCCAACCACCATAACCACGACCACACCGAACCCGCACATCATCATCCCTTTATTACCATTTATCGCAGCCCCGCTGCCTACCCTATCCACAACAACCCAAAAAACACCCCCATCACATGCCACATAACCAAGCCAACACCCACATGTTCATTATTCCCTTTTGTTTAACCGGGGTGATCACACAAGGGTTCCATATTTTAACATCCAACTTTACGTGATTAACCAATTTCCACATTCCACAAAGTTCCATCCCTAAGAAAATATAGAAGGAGAGGGAAAAATTTAATTACATAAGCAAAGGCCCCCAATGACCGTGATTTTTCGTAGGTAGAATCTCATTCAATTCACAACATAATATCACAGGATATAAAGTAACAGCAATCACAACTTCCCATCCCCATTCTTTAACCAGTTATTATCTTTATTTAAAGGTTCAACTGTTCCTCATGAAAACAAGAGGATACCCACTCCGCATGATGCACAAATTAGAGAGATGAAGGTAAGATCCCTACCTCAATAGGTTACTGATCGCAACGCTCCCCCGGATCAACCTTAGAAGACGTCCGTCGGCGTCCGTCACTTCTTTCGGGTCCCGGAAAAATCTCCTCGGGTGGAGGTTGGAAAGGAAAGGCTGAAGGAAAGACAACGGATCCAATCTCGAAAGATCCGCCTCATTGTTACAATCCTGTGGCCACTGACAGATCATAAATCAGAGCTCGGACGAAGAAGTTATGGATGGAAGAGCCTTCGAGTCTCTTAAGAGAGCTCTGCTCAGAGGAGAGGGGAGGAGAGGTGTGTATTGAATAGGAGGAGGGGACCCCTCCTTTTATAGGTGTGAAAAGCAAAAGTACATGGTGTGTACTCGGTTCTTTCACACCGTCTCCACGCGGCTTCCAATATGGCTACGCGGCCATTGACTGGTCAACACACGGTTTGAGGGTAACGCATACGTGGGGAAGGACTACACGGTGTGTAGTTTGGACACACGGCGTGTACTCATTTATTGCACATGGCAAGGACACGGCTCCAATAGGGCACATGGCCATTGACTGGTAACGCGTACGTGGGGAGGGAATGCACGGCGTGTAGAACTGGTCACACGGTGTGTACTCGTTTATTCCACATAGCAAGGACACGGCTTGCAACACGGGGTATACTCGGAAAGGGAGTACACAGCGTGTACTCAAACTACACGGCGTGTAGTTTCAAAATTCTGGAAAGTGTGGGAAAAGACCATCTTACCCTCTAGAACACTTCTTGACCTTATTTTTGACAAAGGAAAGGGTCGGAGAGGTCCAGGACATTACACATACCTTTATTGAAATGTAATGTGTACTTCAAAAATTACATTTTTCTTCACTTAAAAAGTTGAACACATTCATCACATCATTATACACCTATTACTTTGAATTAAATCTTGAATATATAAAAAAAATTTACTCATAGAATCCCCTCCTACTTTAATAATCATATTTCCTCAATTATTTATCATAAATCTTTCATTTCTAGGGATATTTTTAAGAAAAATGTCAATTATCAATGTGAGTATTTATTACTTATTAGTCTTTTCTTATTAATCTTCCAAAGTAAAACTTTTTATAGGCACACTAATATAGTTAAATAAGTATTATTGATATAATTAAATTTTACTATATAATTTTAGAAACCATTATTAAATTATTTCCATCCACTAAGAAAAACAAAACAAAACAACATTGATTGAGTGTACATACGAACTATCGCCTCTTTGAAGTGATGTGGATTGTTTTTAATCACTACCTATTAATGGAAAAATGTATGAATTTTATGAATAAATATGTTTCCTATTTTATATTTATGATTTAAAAATTATAATGTATCATATACCTTCCTTTCATCCCATTCATTGAGAAATAGAAACATTAATCATGTGTATGTGTGGATTACCACCTCCACAAACAATAAATTTCATTTTTCATCATGAACCTTCATTGATGGTTCTAAGAATGAATTTAATGAAAATATATTATATTTATGAAATTTTTATTTTTCTATATAATTTATATTATTATTACAAAATAATAATTCCTTACTCAATAAATCAGTATAACACGCTCCTGTTCTGATCAGTTTTACCACCTATGTGAATGGTTTTATAATATTTATATTATAAATTATTAGGTAATATTATATGGTGATAATATCATGTAATAATAATTTATTTAATATTTTTTAATTATTCTATAAAGTTTTCATTTATATTTAATGTATTTATTAAAATATTACATTTCGATCATTTATCACACAAAATCTAGTTCTTCACAATTTTCATTTTCAAAAACCACACTTTTATAATTCACCAAATTAAAATTAGATATTATTCATCATTGAAACAACATGATTATATTATATTATATAATCTAGTAATGATTAACTTTTCTTAATAAATAAGAATCGACCATGCCATTACAAAACTAGTATGAAATAAGTAGTCAGAGTTTCTAGCACTTGGTGATGAAAATAAATAATAACCAACTAATATATTTGCAATAAGTGGTTATAAATAAATTTTATAAATGTAAATATATTTGAGTAAGGTTATTTAATAGGTTATTAAGATATTTTTTATACACAAATTCATATTTTAGTTCTGATAAGAATGAGTTACAGTAAGGGTTATTTTTCACTATTATCAATTCCATGTGGAATGTTTGATATTGTGCCCCATAATTTATTTTTATGGTGTATTAAGTACCCTAATTTAGTTCAATTATAGTTAATATCTTTAATTTAATTATATTTTAATGTCCATTTCATGGTAACCCCATTATTTTATTTTATTTATTATATTACCTTTAACATAAAGGTTCTTTGTCTCAATTTTTTATTTCCTTGAGACATGTTTCATAATGTTAACCATGTTTCCTTTTATGGGGTAATGAGTATATATTTTATATATTATATCATTATTATTTTTCTATTCATGATATTCAATATTTTACTTCATGTTTTCTCTTTCATGATATTTTGATTCAGTGGTTATCGAAGTTGTAATGGCTTCATCTCACAAAAATCCTTCTTTGGGACATGTTTTGAGTTATGCACCTCACTTAATTTATATGGTGTATATACTTTTATTTGACATATTATATCATGATTTTATCTTTTTCATGTTAAGGAGCATTTTATTTAAATTTCACTCTTTCAAAGGTTTTTTCAACTATGTCAGCATCCTTTGGTATTCCTTATGTTACACTTAAAATATGTGTTGTTTAACCATGAACCTTCATTATATGGATGTATTATGTCCATGATATCCCATTGAATGAATATAAAAGTAATAGAGTTTTATATTTTTGTATCTCAGTATGGATTTTTTTATTCTAAAGTAGTTTTGATTATTCATTATAATGAAATTAATATCTTTCATATGGTGGATGTGTTGGGCTTAATAAAGTGATGGGTGGGGCCTGGTATTAGATATCCCCTTGATACATTGATTGGTCTCCTGAGATAAAACATTGGGTATTTTTTATACCCCAAACCAATTAAATAATGATGTATTTTTCTGAACGTGATGAAAAAAAATTTCTTTGATGTGACCTTGATAGAAAAAATAATATATTCGTAGAGTCTTTAAAAATTAAAGATCAAGATGTCAAGAATTATGCATACCATCACCATTAATTCATTTATCATTACCCTTATGATTATTTATATTATTATTTCATTAATTGATTTGTTTCAAGATCACATGATCTGTTATATGGCATTATTTTATTATCATATATTTTTTATCATATTATTCGTGCCCTGTTTATTCTATGATACCTTCTGGTATACTATTTACCTTACTAAGAATTTATTATCAACCGAAATATGTCTATATTTACTTGGTTTGATAAGAAAATAGATACACATAATATATCTATAATAATAGTATATTTGATTGAATTTTTTAGAAATTTTTAAGTATTGTTTTAGAATAATTAGTTTCTTATTTAGTGGGAAAATGTCTATTGGATGAGAAATAAATGGGTGTTGTTAGTTAATTAGATATCCTAATTATCTAAATATCTAAACCTAATTGGTCATAGGAATATATGTAATGTAATATTTTCTTTGATTCATATAATTATGGTATAGTTATTTATGGAGCACCACATCTTAGGTCATATATTATCTTTTTTTACTAAGTTCAAACATACTCTCACCAGCCTATTAGAAACATTGTTTCTCCAAAATATATTTATAAGATACAAACTATTTTAGGTTAGTAAATAATAATTATTTATTTTATGGGAATATTTAAAAAATAAACTATCAAAAACCATATCTTATATGGTTCTCTATGTGTTTGTACAAATATTTATAAAGTATTATTTTATTATTAAAAATATATCATTGTTGGGTGGTGTGAATTAATTTACTCATATTTTAATAAATAACTTGGATAAAATAATTTTATTTTATAAAAAACGTTTTAATATTTACTATATTTAAAAACAATTTATTTAATTATATCAATCATAACCATGTGCATCAAAACTGTTATCTTATACTATTAAATATAGCTATTTTTTACAAATAATTTCTCTTATAGAATACAATAAAAAGTTGAAAATGAACATTTTTTATTCAGATTCATTTGATATTAAATGTAATCCAATTCATCCAACCTCCTTCACATATAAACTCTTTGATTCATTACATCAATTTAATACTTCAAACTCTATACATAAACTCTTCCTTAATTTTGAAGTCATCTACCCATTCTCATTAATTTTTTAATGTATATTTGGTATTATATGACATTAAAAATATATGAAATGAAATATATAACATTAATAATTAATATAGACTCTATATATAGTTTTTAACAACCTCTCATAAATTCCCTAAAATTTAGTCTCTGATGTTTAGGTATTCCTGAGTGGAAATAGTTTCCTTACATAGAATCTTATTTCTTTAGTTTTAATGAAGTTGGTATGGACTCTAATATTTTACTTCTATAAAAAACTTTTACCTTTTCCTTTCTATTATATAATCCTTTAACTTGATATTGAACCTCATGTTTCTTTCTTAAAATTCCTCAACATATTAATAATATTGTGTTATGTTTTTTTGAAATCATTCATGTTTTAATTCACAATGAGTTATGACGACACTTCCAACCATGAAAATAGATTCAAGTATATGGATTGATATATACTAAGAAATTTAATTGGTATCTCTAATTTATTAATTTATCTAATAATATTTTTCTACAATATTTGGTATAGAATTACCATCATCTATATTACATCAAAAGAAGGATTTTGAATCATTGTATTTATCAAGTCTAGCCTTTTTTAAAAAAATTATATGTCATATGAAAAGAATATAAAATTTTATATTTATATTTATGATAGGGTTTTATAGAAATAAAAAATCAAAGTAAGAACATCAAAAGAATATTTACTATTATTAATTAAGAATATTTCTCTTCTTGACTAGATTTATTAGTGGGTCTTTCACTGGGAGTTTTTTCTCTAACACATAGAAATTTTCTTCTTAATTGAGAACTATTATCATGTTCATATATCATTCTAGAATGTTTCTTCCATTAATATTCTCGTTTATCATATGATTTCTATATTTTAAATATTTTAATAAGGAACTTTATAAAATTATCTCCCATTAAAATGATGACCACTTATAAATTTACATCATACCCATCAGTTGGATCATATTTATATTTTACTATGATTTGGTTTGTCTTTTTTTTTCATCCAATACATAGCTATTTAGGTAGACAATCATATCATATATGAATCTTTGATAGTTTATTAGACAACTAATTATCCAAATCAATTATATATATCATCCAAAATCTAACCCTCTTTTATCATAACATTTGGGGATTTCTAACTACATCTAACTCAAATATTGCTATATATTTCATTACCTAACTCTTAGGGTTTTTAATTTCCATCGTTAATATAAAACACTTCACATAACTCATTATTTGTGTTACCTACACAAAAATAACATGTATTCATATTAAAACATATCTAAATGCATCTTATGTATAAGAAACATCGTGTAATGGCCAAAATCACCGTAAGGAAAAGTATGGTGTGATATATTTCTAACAAAAACTTTTTTATATAGATCTTAAGCCCTTGGGATAGGGATAAATATTACAAAAAGTATAATTATGAAGAGATCAATACTCAAGATAAACATTACTCTCAATCCAACCATAACACCTTATATGTATAAACCATATTCATCCTTTAATATCAAGTTTATAACCCATAAACAAGGAATATTCGTGGTTTAATGAGACTAAATACTAGGTCATACCTAATTTAAAACTCCTTATACACATGGTATACCATTTACAAGAAGTATTTTTAAAACTTTAAACAAAAATATATAGTCATTCATAATATAAAAAACTTTCTATTCATGGATAATAAATAAATAATAATATAATCTAAAGAAAAATTCATAAAATTAAAAATTAGATTAATATTTAAGAATATTTCATAAATAAACAAAAAAATTATAATTATTAAATATTTATATATATTCAATAAATAAATAAACTTGAAAATTTCATACTTATTTTAATAAAAACTCTTTAATTTTATCATTTTATAAGGTATTTGATAATAAATTATTCCTATTTAAAATATATAATATTTATGATAATATTAACTGTTATATATTCCATGTGAACATTTAATATGTTATGTAAAAAATTTACAAAATGTAATTATCACATAATTTATTTCATTTAAAACTTGATCAAATATACTAAAAATTCTTTTAACATGGTTTAAATAAATTTTATAAATCATTTAATATGAATATTTAATATTATTATTTATGAAGGTTTCATAATATAAAAAATATATTTTATATTTCCTATTATTTTAAAATTTATTAACACTTTGTAAGTTAATCAAACATATAATTTTAATTTAAAACTATATCATATCTAGAAAAACATTTTTTTTATAATATTACTTAGGGTAAACCACATCATGTATCTTCCTAAGTGACAACCATTGTTAAAATAACCACAAACCTTTTTCTTGGTTGAATTTATTTTAAGAAAAACCACTAAAAACAAAGTTTTGAAACAACATTGTGGTGTTTTTTGTATTAACCCACACTTTTATGGGTTCTAAAATTCAATGGGAATTTTATTTTTTGGTTTTTCAGATCTAATAATGGTATAAATGTAAATTTAACCTATCATACAATCTTATAAATATTTTATGATAATTACATTGATCTCAAAATGGGATTTTTACCCTAGTCTTGCAATTTGGTGTGATTCTAAGATGGTTGAATTTTTTTGAATATATTAATATTTATTAAATAAAAATTATTTATCATACTAATAGAAATGTTGATATATTCTAATTAGAGGCTTGTATTGTAATTATAACTTCATATTTGAGTTTAGAATTGGTGTTTTTCAATGGTGAGGTGTGCACTCACTTTGGGTTCTGATACTTGGGATGAGCGTTAAATGGATATTTAAATTTAACTAAACTAAATTAAATTAAATTAAATAATAATAATTTAATTTAATTTTTATTGTAATCTCCCCATTATATTTCATTTCTGTGCATGATAGAATAGGGTAGGTTTTCTCACTTGTTCGATAGGGAGAGGTCCTACCGGACTTTTTCCATGGTGCCAATCGTGATACAGTGGCTTCAGGGCATGAATTTGAACTCAAATATATGGTGATTTTTCAATGAAGTATTTCTATTTTATTTTCATTGATATACTTGTATATTATTTGTTTTAACACCTTAAATAATTTTATAAACTACTATTAACACCCTAGGGTTCGTTTTTTATTGATTTTGGGAGAAATTGGGGTTTCAAGAACATCATAAGATATTTCTATTTGGGAAACCAGACTACACGACATATAGTTTCAAGAACAAATTCCATGTGGTCTTCATTTTAATGTATAGTTAAAGATGATTAATACATAGAATGTATTCTATTAGGAAACACTGTGTAGGATGACATGAGGTGTGGTCAAGCACTTGGCCAGACACCCTGTGTGGGGGAACATGGTCATGTAGGGTATACGTCCATACCACATGTGTGGTACATAGCTAGAGGACATGTGCAGAACTTTGATATAAATTGTTTGAGTCACACAACTAGAGACCTTGTGTGGGTGAATCTCCATTTAGAACTAGTAAAAACCATGTGTTTTGGAAATAAACATCAGGTATGGATGAGCTACATGCCCAAGGTAGGGTATTGAGGGTACATGATGTGTACCTAGGGGTACACATATTATATTATTACCTTTGAGTGGTTTCAATGATTCCCCCCCCCCAAGATAGAAATAGACACAAGATGACTCCATTATTAGTATTTTTTTCATATAAAACACAATAGTTTAATCTGTTTGGAATTTCAATGACTTTTAAGAGAGGATTTTTCTAGAGCGAGATATGATGGAGAGGTTCTTCCTATGAAGATGGATCCATGGGACTCTTGAGAGAGGTGTGGGATGGGAACCATATGAGGATAATATAAATTATTGAAGTAATTCCCATAGGATTTACAACGTCCTTTATTTGAGATGACATGTGTCTTCCCTTGGTTATAGGGACTAGGTTATGACCCTAGGTGATGGATGGGTTGGGTGAGTGGATCAACCTATGATAATTGAGGGATGTTATGCCCTTTGAGTGATGGGTGATGGCACAATATATGCAAACAAGATAAAAGATCCCATGTGGGGTGTCCAAGCTATAATGAAACCTAGAGACCATAATAGATTCCCTGGTGAGATATTGACCCTAGAGATGATTCATATAAGAAATGGGTAGTGGTGATTTTGGGTTCCATATTAGAACATGAATCCACTATTTGATCCTATCATGGTTATGATAATGAATGGTCATATTTGGAGTGGGAAAACATGGTTATATGAGATAGTTTGGGTGTGACACAATAACCAATAGGTTATTCTAGTTTTGAGGTTGGAGATAGGTCCCATGTAGGTTTGGATGTGAATACATTTGAATGTGCTATAATGTGATTGTATTTTTTATAGGGAAATATCTGATGTTTTTCGATGAGATTGGATTTATTGGGACATGCTACAAGGAATTGGTAGTTAATCCAAGTTTGGGATGTCTTGGATATTATCCTTGGATCCATAATGGATATACTAGTTCTAAGGTTGTATGTAGCTTACCCATAGGTTTTGGGATGCCTTAAAGATGTTCCTTGGATTTGGGATACGTATACTGGTTCTGGGGATAGATGTAGGTCACCCCACAGGTATTGGGATGCCTTGGAAATGCTACTTGGATGTGGATGTGATATGTTTTGGGATTCCTTAAACATGATCCTTGGATTTGGATGAGTATTCTTATTGGAATTCCTTGGATACACCCTTTTGATCCTACTCATGGGTATTTGGGTTAGAATTCCTTAGACACGATCCTTGGATTTAGATCATTGATGTTATATAATTCCATAGGTATTTCCCCAAGGAATCATCTATGGGGTTTATTGTAGTTGGAATGGTAGTATGACATGCTCAGAGACACCTTGGTACTAGCCAAAGTGGTCTTGGTTCAATCCTGAATGTTATCTAGTACATAAGGATCGACAATTATTTATTTCTTTATTTATTTCAGTTTAGTTACTACTTGGATAGACTTGGAATATCATGTGTTCTTGCACTTTTTTATAATAGTATAAGATAGGTACATGATTGGGGGTGTCCAAATAATAATTTATTTCTCAGCCCCCCCCCCCATGCATGGGTACTTTGGAGCACCTATAAACCTTATATATAATCTTAGTTTGATCATGGGACATGTAGTTGATCGGGAAAAGGGACAACATTGTTGTGATGTATGATCAAGTAGGATTAGATCAACTAGTATTTAGAGACTTTTCTTGAGGTATGGATCAGGGATGGAAGTAGAGACTAATTTATATTTATATTCATTTTATTATCTTATATATGTGATCAGACCAGGATAAGATCAATTGTTTTTTCTAGAATGAATATATGGATTTATAATATATTTTAATTTATTATTATTGATTATAATTTATTAGTTATGTGATATTTGATGGTTTATTGTTTTGGAATATGTTCTATTTATTTTTCTTGTTATTACGCACTATTATATGGGGGTATCGTATCCACGAGGTACTACCCTATACCCCCAAGGTTAGTTGATAGCCTCTTGAGTATGGGTATTCATGCCTGAACATCCTACAACTCTGCCACCTTCCTCAACTTCACCTTCTCTGGCATGAAACTTTGGATGAAAGTGGCCTTAAACAACTCCCACATCATCTCAACTTGCATTAATGACAGGAAAACCAACTCCCACTAGTCCAAGGATAGACCCTCAAACAACTTCTGAACTGCATGGTCTCTAACAGCTTTGGGAGTTCCCAATAACCTGAAAACATAATCAACATACTAAATCCATTATATATCCACAAGTGGACCTTGATCACCACAAAAAATATGCAACACCTAGGAAGGACCAAAAACTAGGCATGACTCATTAGAAGGCCTAGGGACCTTTTTAGGCAGCATTTCTTAAGCAACATGAAAAGCACAAGACAAATTCGACATCAAACTGAGGCACAATTAAAAGAACACCTCGATCCAAAAACAACTATCTTGGAGGACAACCAAAGATAAACACCACCAAACATACTTTTTCAAAAACACCGATTTCCCTTTTTAAAAAAATCAAAATTGCCTTCTTCCAAGGATAATTCCCCAAATACCAAAACACATTTTCCAAGAAAAACCAATTTTCAAAATCATTTTCTCATTTTAAAATGTTTTAGAAAATCCATACCAAACACTGAATTCCAAAACCCTGCCCATGGAATCCTATGAACCGTTACATGTATGTTCGTCCATTTCCATCCACACGTGCCCACACATACATTCCACCCACACTCACACACTTGTCAACGTCTATAAAGAATACCTAGGGCCACATCCCTTCCACATTCTCAACCCAAAACCCTTCCAATGTTTCAAAACCCACATTACCAATTTAAAACCATTCAATGGAAAACACTTCCATTTATAAATTAATTTTCATTTCAAAATCCAATCTCACTTTTAACATAAATTTACACCCACCAAAACCAAAAAAAAATATGACCAATGATGAGCTACCAGAATGAAGGACCAGTGTCTCTTCCTAACTCAGTGACATGGTGGTGGACCATACCCCAAGTAAGTAAAAACATTAAGAGGGCCTTGAATCGATCACTTGGACTCAACATGGATCACTACCCCATATAAGGCTTTAAAAAGACTTCAGTACACAGATATTTTCATCCCTCAATTCAAAACAACCCTAGACATAAGACCCAAATCTCGGACTACCCCGGGTGACTCGAGGTTCAGAACAAGAAAGGGTTTATGATTACCTTCTCGTACCAACCTCCTAAGTCCCAACAGTCCTAATATTTATATACCAAACACCACAAATAACAAGAACCTTCTTTGATACCATTTTTTCACGCACCATCCCAAGTTAACCCTAAACCAATCACCCAAGCTGGTCCGCAACATGTCCCAAAGGGCTTTCCTGAGCCCCATAGGCTAGAAACTAATGTCGGGCATCAAAAACATACACATGGGAATTATTTATACAGAAATAAATATCCATGAACAAAAAAATAAACAAACCAACATAAGAATGCTGAAAAACTAGACAATTGAATCTCAAAAAATAAATAATAGGTTAATATTCAAGATACAATAAAACAGGCTGAAACTCAAATAATAAAACTAAACGGTTGCGACACGGTCTTCATGGTACCCTTGGTCACCACAAACTAAAAGACAAACCCTTTCTCCATAATAATCACCTGATCCTGGAAAAATAAACCAGAGCTAGACTTATGATTGAAAAGATAGGATAAGTGTTAGCATCGAAATGCTTAGTAGGGGTTCCAAAAATAAATCACTAAATCCAAGTGTTTCCTTACCCAAAGCTATCCAATGAAAATAGTTTTAAAATACAATTATAACAGAAGATTTTTCACATTTTATTAAAATAACATCATTTTTTCATTTAGAATCCAACTCATGATAAAAATAATTCCCAATACCAATTGATATTTTATAAAGAAAAACTAAAACAATAAAAACCAAGGATGATCTTAAAAGGGAACGGTTAAATAGTACAAGCTGTAAATAAACTAGAACAACAGAAAGCAATTAAACAGTATAAGCAATAACCATGGGTGATCCTAAACAACCCTAGACAACCCCTGGATGTACTCGGTTCAGAACCACCTATTGGAATATGGTGAAGCCCCATAGTCTATAACCAACTAATCTCCCTCGTGATAAAACCAATAGCACTCCCCATATATCATCTACATCTACCAATGGGTACCAACCCATCTAATTGGGGCTGGAAATCTACCGTCACTCAATCATCTAATAGATGCCCAAGAACCCATAGTGGTGATCATAATACTGTATAAGTAGAAGGCCAATGCACACGTTACTCTACTCAACTATTTCCATTGGACTTGCCTACCCCAAACACAAACACCAAAATAAGATAACCCTTAAGGGGAACCCTCCTATAAAGGTGACCCATATACATACATTTTCACATCACATCGTTTAAAGTTCCAACTGGGCCGCTTTATCATATAGCATTTAAACTATTTTATAAAACATCACTAAGTTTCCAATCAGGCACACGCATTTTCCAAACCACAAACCTTTTTAAAAGTTCATAAAATTATCTCTTTTGATTTTAAGGTTCCAAACACACACCCAAATGTTTCATAATTTTTGAACAGGTGCTTATCCTTCCCAAACACACACAAAAGTATTTTTCAAGGCCAAATGGACCAAAACCTTGAGGAATACATTTAAAACCATCATTTTAAAATTCAAAAAAGAACCCCCATCCATTAGAATCCAAGAACCCTTTTATGAAACCTATGTTTTTAAGGAAACACCGTTTTTAAGGTGCCATAATCATTTGAGGGCACATCCATGTGTGCAACTAGTGAACCCATGGATGTTACAACATCCAAGGGCACATAAATCCACTAAGGAGACATTTCAAAACCATTCCCACAAAACAAAAATTTCTTAAAAAATGAAGCCAACCATTTACATCATTAAAAGAACACAAAACATAAAATTAGATCCATTAAACCCTTCCAAAATGTTTTGACACAATAATCAAACCACAACATAACCAAATCACACACACAAACCAAATTCACTAACAAACAAATCCATTGATCCAATAATAACATATATACATTTTATAAAAGACCCAATTCCTCTTTAAAATAACTTAGGCAATTAAAATAAGCATCCTATGTATTATAAACCTATATAATTTACACAAAACTCATTTAAAACCTATTTTTAGTAAACCAAAACAATTCCAAAGTATAATAATATGTTTAACAAGGGTTCCATAGAGGTGAGAATCAATGTGATAAATTTATTTAAAATGAAATGAATCAAATAAAAGGATTAAGGTAAGAAAATATTGGAAACACCTACTAAAACCTTGTGTAACTGGAATAAAAATTCAATGGAGGGAAGAACAAGGCCCCACAGACCAACCACCCTAAAGCCAAGGAAAAATGAACCAAGAGAAAACCCTAGGTAGTAGGGTTTGACCATGGGAAGAAAACCCCAAGGAGAACCAAGGAATGGAATAGGGGAAGAGGAAGAGGAAGAAAATAGCACAAAAATCCTAAATCATACCTAGAATCTAGAGGATATGTAATCCCAGTCAATTGAGAATAAGGGAGGTGGCCTAAGGAGGACCCCCTGGTGTGCCAAGACAAAGGGGAGGAGGAGAAGCCTGAGCTAGGTCCAAAAAGGATAGAGAGGGAAATAAAGAAGGGGATTTTTAATGACCTAAAAGACCCACACGATTTGGACGTAGAGTTTTCCAAACCATGTGGTAACCATATAGACTTCTCTGATTAAGTAATACTTATCACACACATACCTCGGAACTACCGCATGGTTGTGCAGTCTGTTCTGCTTGACCAGAAATAAGTGCATTGTGTCTACACAGTTACTACTAAATGTACAGTAACTGTTCTTCACTCATAAAACTCCCCAAAACATCAAAAAACATAAATTTCGACCAAAATATCCAAGACTAAAAAAAGGATGAAAATATGGAGTGTCTGAGGTTGGGGTGTGACAATTTTTCCCACCATAGCCACTTTCCTCCCCTAAAAAGTAACCAAAACACTAGATAACTAAATTTTGAGTCCATGCCCAGAAAAAAATGGTGGAAAACCAAGTATCTCATATTGAATTTACATTCCATAGGTCACACCCGACTGATAAAAGGGAAACCACAACACAAAACAAGGGGAGTATATAAGAGGGTTCTTACCACCACAAGAATTACCTTGATGTGAGAATATAGATTTCCAACACACCACCCACAGGGGGAAATGTGGGGACTCTCAACTAGAATTTTATAAACTTCTAGAACAAACAAAATAATTCCACCCCAAGAACCCAAATAGAGAGCCAGCTATGGTGAAACTCGGCATACCGGGGCGCTGGAATGGGGAAACTCCAATTAGAACAACCAACTCTCTATACAAGGGTGAACAACAACCCCACTAGAACTCAAAAAAAATTCTCCACACAGGAAAATTTAAACAAGAACTAAAGATTGGATCAACCCTACCACTCATCCTCTTCTTAAAACCCGGACATTTTCCAAATTAGTGTTGAAGATACCAAAACCAAAACCAAAATGAACTCATGCATCCACAGGTCAAAAACCCTTAAGGGAAACAAATGATTCCAAAATCTACACTTTATGTAGGAAATCCACATATATTGTGGTATAAATTGTCCATCGCACTATTACAATAAAATATGAACACAACACAACTATAAGAATGAATATTTGGAATTAGAAGAGTAGGCTAGGACTTCTAATGCCCCATGAAACTCTTGATTGTGCACTTTCTTCACCATGAGATGTGTGGATGTGGCTCTGACGGCTGAAGCATCTCCTACCTCACAGTCAGGCTATGAATTCTCCAATAAATAATTCCATTTCAAATAGTGTGTCCTTCAAAACTTCTCCAGATGACTTAAATAGCCACAGTGACTTCAAGTATTCAGTGGAATGCAACAAGATAGCTTTGAGTGACCAAACCATCCATGCTGGAAACATACAAGCGAATGGTCCAATGAACTAGAACCCAGAACAAATGAAGGATACTTTCTAGAAATGGGCACCTCTATAATACCCCACTCACCAAATGGGGAACCTTCACAAGAACCAACTACCACTAGCTGCACCCTAAAAACTAGCTCAGCCATGAATTAATCATCCACCAACTTCTCAAAATAGGTTTCACCGAATGAGATAACTTTTATGGAATTTTAGGATGGCGACCCTAAACAAATAGAGGGTATTTCAGCTAATCCTCTGATGCCACTTCCGAGGAGAATAGAAATAGCTCATTAAAATAGTCAATGTAAGAATTTATTGACTGCTAAACCTGTTGAGCATCCCGCAACTCTTCCACCTTCCTCAACTTCACCTCCTTAGGCATGAACCTTTGGATGAAAGTGGACTAAAAATCTCCTACATCATCTCAACTTTCATCGATGATGGGAAAACCAACTCCCACTGGTCTAAGGATGGACCTTCAAAAAAACTTATGAACTGCATAGAATCTAACAGCTTCGGGAGTTCCCAATTACCTGAATATGCACTCAACATCCTCAAGCCATTCCACAACCTCAAATAGACCGAGATCACCATGAAAAACAGGAAACACCCATGAAGGACTGAAAAGCGGGAATGACTCATTAGAAGCCTTAGAGAACTTTCAAGGTGGCATTTAATTAGCAACACGAAAACTATATGGAAAATATAACATCAAAATAAGGAATAATTAAAATAACACCTCGATCCAAAAACAACTGGCTTGGAGGCAAGCTAAGTATAAACACCACCAAATATACTTTTTCAAAAACCACCATTTTCCTTTTAAAAAAAAATAAAAATTGCCTTCTTCTAAGGTTAATTCCCCAAATATCAAAACCCATTTTCCAAGAAAAGATGATTTCCAAAATCATTTTCTCATTCAAACCCCTTTAAAAAAATTCACACCAAACACTGAATTCTAACCCCCCCCCCATGGAATTCTATGAACTGTTACATATATGTTCATCCATTTCTATCCTCGCATTCCCACACACATATTCCACCCACACCCACACACATGTCAACATACATAAGGAATACCAAGGGTTGTATCCATTCCACATTATCAACCCAAAACACTTCCAATGTTCCAAAATCCACATTACTAATTAAAAACCATTCGATGGAAAACAATTTTGTTTCTAAATCCATTTTCATTTCAAAATACACTCTCAATTTCAACATACATTTACACCCACTAAAACAAAAACAAAACATGACCAACAACAAAATACCGAAATGAGGGACCAATGTTTATGACTAACACACTTACATGGTGGTGGGTCATACCCCAAGTAAGTAATAACACTAATAGGTCCTTGAACTGGGCACTTGGAATCCATATGGTTCACCACCCCATGTGAGGTCGCAACATGACATCGGTTCACCTCCATTGTCATCCCTCAATCCAAAACAACCCAAGTTATAAGACTAAAATCCCAGACTACCCCTGGTGAGTCGAGGTTCAAAACGAGCAATGGTTTATGATACACTTCATGCGCCTACCTCCCTAGTCCCAACAGTCTGAATCTCCATCTACCAAACACCCCAAATAATAAGAACCTACTCTAATACCATTTTTTCACAAACCAACCTGAGTCTACCCTAAATTGATCACCTGAGCTGGTCCGCAACATGTCTCAAAGGGAATTCCCAATCCCCACATGCTAGAAACTAGTGTCAGGAATCAAAAACATACACATGAGAAATATTTAGCCTAAAATAAATATCCATGACCAGATAAATAAACAGACCAAAATAATAATACTGAAAAACTAGACAATTGAATCCCAAAAAATAAAGAACAGATTCAGATACAATATACAATCAAACATACTAAAAACTGAAATAATAAATTTAAACTATCTTGACATGGTCTCTATACGACCATTAGTCACCGCCAACCAAAACAAAAACTCTTACTCCACAATGAGCACCTAGGCCAAGAAAACTGAACCAATTATGGACCTGTAACTGAAAATATAGGATAGGCGTGAGCACCAAAATTCTTAGTAGGGGTGCCAAAAATAAACCATTGAATCCAATTGTTTCCTTACCCAAAGATGTCCAATGACACTAGTTTGAAAATACAATTATAAATGTATATTTTCACATTTTATTAAAACAGCATCATTTTTCTGTTTAGAATCCAACTCACGCTACAAATCATTCCCAAGACCAATTTCCATTTTATAAAGAAAAACCAAAACAAGAAAAACCAATGTTGTGCTAAAAATTAAATACATGAACATTATAAGATGGAAATAAAATATCAAAACATAAAGTAATTAAACAATATAATCAATAACCATAAGTAGTCCTAAACATCCCTAGACAACCCCAGGACATACTCAGTTCGGGACCACCTATCAATGTATGGTGAATTCCCATAGTCTATAACCAAATTATAACCATCATGAAAAAACTAAAGGCACTCCCCATCTACCCTCTATATCTACCAGTGGGTACCAACTCATCTAATCAGGGCTAGTAAGATACTATCACTTGATCATTTAATAGATGCCCAGAAACCCATAGTGGTGATTATACTAATGTGTAAGTATGAAGCCAACACACACTTGACTCAGTTCGTCTGTCACCACTTCACTTGCCTTCCACAAAAAATGGACACCAATATATAATAACCCTTAATAGAAATCCCTCCTATAAAGGTGCCCCATATACATACATTTTCAATTCACATCATTCAAAGTGCCAACTAGGCCACTTTATTGTATATAATTTAACCCATTTTATGAAACATCACCAAGTTTCCAACCAGGAACATGCATTTTCCATACCACAAACCTTTATAAAAGTTCATACAATTATCACCTTTGAGTTAAAGGTGAAAAAAGTTCCTTAATTTTTCAAACACACGCCCAAATGTTTCATAATTTCCAAATGGGCCCTTATCCTTACTAAACACATACCAAAGTATTTTTTAAGTACAAACGGACTAAAACATTGAGGAATATATTTAAAAACATCCTTTGAAAACGAAAAAAAGAACCCCCATCCATTATAATCCAAGAACCCTTTTATGGAACCAAGGTTTTTAAGGAAACACCATTTTTAATGTTCCATCATCATTTGAGGGTACATCCATGTGTGCACATAGTGAACCCATGGATGTTCCAACATCCAATGGGACATAAATACACCAAGGATACATTTCAAAATCATTCCCATAAAACACCAATTGATTAAAAAACAAAACCAACCATTTACATCATTAAAAGAACACAAAACATAACATTAGAGCCATTAAACCCTTCCAAAATGTTTTGACACAATCATCTAACCATAAAATAACCAAATCATACACAAAAAACCAAATTCACTAACAAACAAAGCCATTTCTATAATAATAATAGTTATACATTTCATAAAATACCCAATTCCTCTTTAAACAAACTTAGGAAACTCAAACAATCATCCTAGGTATTATAAACATAGACAATTTACACAAAAACATTTAAAACCTATTTTTGGAAAACCAAAACAATTCTATAATACCATAATCTATTTAACAAGGGTTACTTAGAGGTGATAATCAACATGATAAATCTATTTAAAATGCCAAGCATCAAAGGAAAGTCTTTAAAAAATAAAATATTGGAAATACCTATTGAAACCTTATGAGATTGGAATGAAACTTCAATATAGGGAAGAACAGGGGCCCATAGACCAACCTCACACCCTAGAGTGAAGGAAAAATGAAAAAATAGAAAACCCTAGGTATTAGGGTTGGGCCATGGGAAGAAAACCCCAAGGAAAATTTATTAAAGGAAGAGGGGAAGAGGAAGAGGAGGAAAATGGAAAAAAACCCTAAATCTTTCCTAGAATCTAGAGGAAAGGCCATCTCGTTAGATTGAGATCAAGGGAGGAGGCCTAGGGAGGACCCCCTAGCACATAAAGATGAAGGAGAGGAGGAGAATCCTGAGCTAGGGCCAAAACGGATATGGAGAGAAATCAATAAGGGGATTTTTAAAAACATGGAAGACATGCACGATTTGGACACATGGTTTTCCAAACCATGTGGTAATTGTGTAGAATTATCTACCTAAGGAAGACATACTGCATGCTTACATAGGAACTACCACACGATTGTGCATAGGTCGTGCGGTTGGTTCTGTCTGACCAGAAACAAGCGCACTGTGTCCGCACAGTTACTACTAACCATGCAGTAACTATGCTTCACTCATTAAACTCCCCAAGACTTCAAAAAAAGATAAATTTCAACCAAAATTTCCCAGTCTAGAAAAAGGATAAAAACAAGGAGTGTCTGAGGTCAGAGTGTGATAATTCTAGGCATTAATGAGTGGTCCAGGGTGGTGGGATATTAAAAATTGTCATCATAGATTTTTTTTACTAATATGATAGTTTATCAGAGTATTATATTATCTTACTATATATAGATATGGTAGATACGCGATATAGGAACATTTCAAAGATTGTGATGGATATCAGAATGGTGCATCATGAATTCCATTCTTAATAAGAATCCCAAGCTACCATGAATATGGGATTTATGTTCTTAGTATTTGATATTATATTTGTATGATTTCACCTTGATTGGTACACATATACACATAGAGTTTTTTAATTTATGATTTATTGGTTTTGAATCTTTTACTTGTAGAAAGAGTTAATATACATGTATCTTATTTGGTATGTGGTATTCACACAATTGTATAAACATAGGCTTCAGCATCGGAGTTTCAACATCAGCTTTTTTGAAACAGACATTAAAAGTGACTGGGGAACTTTTCATGTTGTTTTTAAAAAAAATTAAGTTAAAATCTATTTTGAATTAGTTTTAACATCATTTTTATAAAAACCAATGTTAAAAGTCATTTAAAAATATCTTTAGCATCTATTTTCAAAAAAATGGCATTAAATTTTCTTAAAAATTATATTGAAACCTCAAAACCCTTATTTTTTCTTTCTCTTAAAACCCTTTCTCTCAACTGATGTTAGTACATGATGGAACCCAACAGCCCTCAACAGCCTTCAATCATATCTTGTAGTCTTTTTCCATCCACTTTTCACATTGTTTCACCTCAATCTTCTATAATTAATCCTTATTTTGAGATCCTCGATATATTCCTATCAATTCTAACTATTATTTTATGTTTTTATCTTTTATTTTATTTTTTCCCTCATTTTCCCTTAATCTTTAGCCTTAACCCTATTTCAACCAACTTTGATTCAGTTTATCTGAATTTAGGAGCTATTTTGAATTATTGACATCCAAATTTTCTAAGTTATATTTTTATTTTTGAATATAAACTAATTATCTATTATTTATAAATTTGATTTATCAATTAATTTGTTTTCAACAAGTTAATTTTCAATTATAAATTTTCTTGTTAAATTTTTTTAAAGTTATAAGTTTTTTATGCTTATAAATTATTTTCCACTGTAATATTTTTAATTTATGTACATTTTTGTTCATATTTGTATATTATTTAACCATTGGGAGAAATATAGTTCATATATGACAAATATATGTATATATTTGGTTTCATTAGATATAACATATTTTATATTATTTAAAATGGTTATATTTCCACTGAAATTTTATTTTTTACTATGTTTAAATATTTATTATGGAATTATTTATTATTTTTAGATTGTTAGGATACATATATTATGGTCTCCCCATTATAACTAAGTAAATATGATATTTTTTTAGTGTTTTGTAAGAATATGTGTCCTATATATATATTCTTTGGAGGAATAATGAGCAACATTTTCTATTTGATATCCATTTTTTCATTCTCTAATGTTAATGTATTATGTGGTTTGTATGATATTTCTTACTTAAAAAATAATAGAAATCATCCAAATAAAAATAATGAGATAGTATAAATAACTAATTTTATGGTTTGTTTTTTTAATTAAAGTTATATATATTTTTATTCAGTGAGGATGAAATAACTCAAGAAAAGATTCATTATGTATAACTGTTTTTATAATAAAATAGTTATAAGTAATTGATTGTTTTGATTATATGTTTTTAAGTTTAAAATTTATCTATTTATATATATATATATATATATATATATTTAAATTTTTATATATTTTAATATATTCACCTTTTATATCATGATATTAGGTAATTAATGTATTGTTATTATATAAATTTAGGAAGAACCACTAATGAATAGAAAAAAAGAGTTGATGATTTCTTGGAATTTTTTAAATGGAATCTTAAAAAAATATTTTCTTTTATTTCCATGAATGAAGTGTTTGAATATGATAATGTTAAAATATAGAGAAATCAAGTATCATATAATTTGGTGTAGTTTTATCCATAATTAGACACATTGGATCTAGTATAGTGAAAGAATATAAAATTTAGCATTTAATGTTGATGAAAATATTTAGAATGGGATATAGGATCATATTTAATAATTAATTCATGATTTTGTTGTTGAAACCATTCATAAAGCATCAATTATTGAATTATTATATAGAGATTCTAAGAAACAATTATTCTCATGTTTCACTAAATTTAGAGCATTATTATAAGTTATTATATTAGTTAACTTGAATGAAATAAAGGGTTGGAGTGATAAAAGTTTCTCAGAATTGCTTGAACTATTAAAAGATTTACTTCCAGAAGGAAACAAGCTTACATATTCCAATTATATGGAAAATAAAATATTGTGCCTAATAGTATTAGGGTATAAAAAGATACATTATTTCCCAAATGTATGGGATTTATATAGGAAGTAATATGAATATTTATAAAAATTTCCTAAAGGTGGTACATCATGATATAATATGGATGAAAAATTCAACTCTGATTTATTCTCAGGTACTAGCATCAAACCTCCATCTAAAGTAATTTGGTACCTTCCGATGATTACTCATTTAAATAATTTATATTCAAATTCAAATGATGAAAAAAGATTAATATGGCATGAATATGAGCTCATCTCTGATGGTAACTTACTTTAGCCTACTGATTCACCATAATGGAAGATATTTGATAAAAAAATCTTGATTTTAGAAATGAAGTTAGAAATATCATAATGGGACTGTACATAGATGAAATGAACCCATATCAGAGCCTCAATAGATAACATAGTTCATGAACTGTTTTTTGGTAGTTTACAAATTTTCCCCACATATATGTATTAAGAAAAATATGTTATAATGAGCATGATAATTTATAGACCAAAATAGCTAGGAAACTATATTGATGTGTATCATCCACCATTGATTGATGATTTAAAAGGTATATGGGAGACAAGTGTTATAATTTTTTAGGTATATAAGAAAGAGTATTTTATTTTATATTCTATGATAAAGTTCACTATAAATTATTTTCATGCATAAGGAAACTTATATGGATATATTGTTAAGGGATATAAAGAATGACTAATTTATGATGAAGAGGCATCATATTATCAATTACCGAATGGAATAAACATAGTGTACAAGGAGAAATAAATATATTTTCCAACCTAAAATATTTATCATTTATTGAAAATATAATTTAAGGGTCTATAGTAATATGATCTCCTCCCATAACCATTGTCATCTAAAGAGTATTATGACAAGGTAAAATATAATGATTTCTCATTTAGAAATAAAGAAAGTTCTAATCATCAAAAAATATATAGAAGACATAGTATATCTTATTAGAACAATATTATTGGATATTTTAGAGATAAAAAATAACATTGACATTATTAATGTTGAGAAAAACATATGTGATAGTTTGATTGGAACTTTATTAGAAATAATAGGAAAGACACACCATGGATTGTATGTTATATTGGATTTGTTATCCATGGGAACGCATTTAGAGTTATCTATCACTATGAAAGGAAGATGAACATATTTACCTCTAGCTTGTAACACAGTATTAAATCATGAAAAGATGAATTTTTTTAGTGTTTGTATGGTATTAAAGTACCCATTGGATATTCTTAAAATATCAATAATTTAGGTTAATTGAAGGATTTAAAATTAAAAGGTATGAAATCTCAATACTATAATGTATTGATGCAACAACTACTATTGGTCACACTATGTGGAATATTTTCAACACCTATCCTAAATAATTTAATCAGGTTATGTTATTTTTTCAAATCTATTTGTAGAAAAAAAATATCCAAATTTGTTAGATGTGTTAGAGAATTAATCTACACTCATACTTTTTAAAATAGAAATGTATTTCTTGCCTATATATTTTCATATAATGGTTCATATGGTGATCCATTTAATAAGTGATATAATAATATAGGGGCCTATTTATTTATGTTGTATGTAACCGTTTGAAAGATATATGAAAATTTTTAAGGGATATGTTAAAAACACATATTTACTGGAGGCATCTATTATTAAAAAATACATATTGGAAGAGGTGATTGATTTTTATATGGATTATTTGTATGATGTGAAGTATATTGGTCTCCCTATATCTTTAAATTTGACATTTAATAGTGAAGGTGAGGGATTCTTAGATTAAATATAAATTTTATTCCATGTGAGGAATTGATGTAGGCACATTTATACATTTTTAACAACACAGATGAAGTTTAACCATATATATCATCTCATACTTCTAGATTAAGGGTATGATATCTAAAAATAAATGAAAATTGGTTGATGATTGAGCATATAAATAAATTATTTTCTTAGTTTTAATAGAAATTCAATATAGATATATCTTTATTAGAAACATTGAATTTTTTTCCAAGGGTACCATCTCTTAATGTGATCACATGATCCATTTTTTATATAAAATGCTACAGATTTTACACAAAAAAATCAAGATGATAATTTAATGTTCAAAATATTGGGGTAATGATCATCACTAAAGCACTAAATTTTACGATTTCAAAAGATAAAAACTCAATTTCTATAGTGAAAACATATTTTTAAGTTATTAGGGATATATGGGAAATTTATTAGACTAAATTTATAGTAACAATGTATAAGTTTTACTTGTTTGATAGTAATAGTGGTGTGAAACATGATGATTATGGATTTACACTGGTTGATTTTAAAATATTTAGTTGCAAAGATGAACTATTTATCATGTTGACACATGAAAAGTAAATATTTTATGTTATTGATTCATCAAATGATTAGTGCTCCATTTTTTTCAAGGGAAAAGATTTAATATGGGTGATGGTGATGATGATGATGTTATGGATTTATGTTAAGTTTCATCATCCATTACATGAATTCTGAATGATAACAATGACTATAATGTAGACATAGTCAATGCTATATGAAATTATATTTCTAGAGGAAGATGGAAAACACCAAATTACTCTCCTAATTATTTAGGTAAATATTTAGAATCTATTTTTCATTATTTACTTCCAAATTTTATTTTATTTTTCTTCAATTTTTTATTTTATAATTTTTTTGTCGTTATAATTAATTTTGATCATTTTTTTGTATTAAATTTTTAACTTTTTTTCTTTTTGAAAGATATAGATTTTTTGTTAAAAATTAGTGCATGTTTAAATTTTCAATTTTAATTTATACATATTTGTTTCTCTATAATATTTCGGTGTTTTCCCTATTTCCACTACCTCTGTGTGAGTTCAATAGCATTCAAGATCTATTTACATCCAAATTTTATAAGTTACTTTTTTATTTTTGAAGATAAATTAATTATATGCTATTATATTTATTTATTTTTTATCGAATACAGATACACAAACTTTTTTTGAGGTAACATACATCTTTTAAGATGACAGACACTAAGGTAGGGGAATCTAGGTTTGTATGTTTTTTTATTTAAATAATTATCTATAATAATTATATTATTTAATAAAACTAAATTTAAATTTATTAATATAATTTTTAAATATGATTCTTATCTAGAGAGGATGGTACCTAAAGATACTAGGCATGGGATTACACATTTACCAAAACTTTCACTCGCACATGGAGAAAAAATGGTGATAATTAGCTTTGATGAGAAAAAATTTCCAAATGTCCCAAATGCTACAAAATTTAGGACTTATCTGGATGTACATATTCCTTATATGATTATTATTTTATTACCTAATCGTAGGACCACCGACCAGTTTGTGAAAGATATTTAATGGGAATCCCTAACGATAAAATTTCTAAACTTATTTATTTTTCCAATGGTTTAAATATTATAAATTTATTAATATTTTATTTATTCAATTATAGTTGATTTTTTACTTTTATGATATAAAAGGAATTAAGAAATTGTTTATCCTTTGCAGTAATAATATTTAATGAATAGTTTACTGCTCCCTCTTTCCCGCTTTATCTTATGAACATAGTATTCCTGTGATTCTGGTACATGGTGGGGGTCGTTCATGGTAGGATGAGGGAATGAGGTTTATTTCCTTTATTTTCATGATATCCTACTGTGATAGATATGGTTATGTGGTTTTGGTAGTTGACTGATTCAAAAGATTATATTGGACCCTATGTGGGTTGGGGAATATAGGGCGGTAGTGCAACCCACATTGGAGGAGACATGATCATTTATACTAGTTCCATGATTACATTGTAAATTACATGGATTGGGCTAGGAAGAGATTTGTCTCATCCCACATCATATGTGACATGATGTATATATTGGTTGTATATAGTTGTGGTGATATTGAAGGAATGGGAGAGCCAAGAAATCTGACATTGGGGAATGATAGATAAAAACTAGTTTGGAAGTGGTTCACAAACCCTTGTGGTTGTATTCTTAGATATTACTTTATCATACTTGGATGTGTTACTTAGTGAGTGATCCTTGGTGAGGTTGGATGATAGTTTCCTTAGTAGTTTATTTTTTGTTCTAATGTTTATTTATTGAAGCATTAGTATGATTATTCCACATTTTCATGACAGATCTTAAGGAGGATCTTATTAATTATACATGTATTCTCACCCCTATATATGTATATATGAATATATTGAGTTTCTAGGGAGATTTTGGTGACTGGGATGGATAATTCAATCTTGTATAATGTGGTTTTTATGGGGTTTGTTGGCTTGGATTTTATTTTGTATTTTAAATTAGTGACATGTATTTTATATAATGTATTGCATTATTTTTTTATGGTGGTATTTTGTCCTTATTTTATATTATTACATTTATTGGTGGATTTCATATAATTATGTTGGGATATATAAGGGTAATTACTCCCATTTACATGTTTTATACCCTAGGTGCTAGTCTCTTATTTGGATCTTATTGAAGGTGGGACTTGGGAGTCATTATCATCTTTACTATAGGTCAAGAAGGGGTTCTTATTGTGGGTATCTCATGAAAAATTGGTATCAAAACTATGTGTAAGTTTAAGAATAGATTTTTTAGTTATTAACTAGTGAGTATTTCATTGAAAAGGTATGGAAACAATGTTAATCTAATTTATTGTGTGGTGTAATAAGGGAGATCATCTAGGAAATAGGTGTTTAAGGACCCTATGATCCGATGCAAGGACCTTAAGATCACTAAACATTATATGTGAGTGTTAATTAAGGTTTAGATTCCAAGGGGAGGTACATGTATTATTTCTTTGTGATTTTGTTTGAATTTGGGTGATTTAGGGAAGTTAAAATGAATCTTATTAAATAAAACTTAAATGAATTTCATGTTATCAAACTTAGAAGTTTGTTTCTTTATTTTCATAGATTTTTTTAGATAATCACCTATGTTTGTTTTAGGTTGGTGAGTTTCAATAGTATTATATTTTTTAACTCTAAGGGTTTGATTTGAATGAGGGGTGAGGCTTGTAGGAAGATATTGTGTGAGTTCCAATGGGAGGATTTACAAAGTATAAGGTAGCATCTCTAATTTATAAGTGGATATCCAGATGGATGGCCTTGATATCACATTAATTTTGACCCAACTATAGTAGATTATTTGTTTTTATTGGTGGTTATTCAGATGTGTAGATTGGTGCATCAGTGGTGAATTTTGTATCATAGGGATTGGAAGGAGGAAGATGCTATGTGGGTGATTTTTTGAGACAGTTTCATGAAAAAATAATTATTATCAGTCATGAGGGAAGAAAATATGTGGAATCATATATACCTTTATTAGGGGGTATCTATCATGTGAGAGCTCAAGATCATATTTAAGGACCTACTAAGCATTTCCCAAGGATTTTTTCCAGATAATGAGTCTAGAGCATGTCATTTTTAATAGGTGTTTTGAATATATGGTCACCTAATTTTGACTACTTTTGTATTTTTAGGTGTAGAATAATGTTTATGTGATTTATTCGATTCATGTATATTTGATAACATCTTGGGAGGGGAGTCATCATATCTCCTTAAGTATTAGGTCTATTGGTGGAGGAGTGCAGATTTTAAGGCATTTGAGGTTCCAATTGGCTGGTAGTCGGCTTTAATAGTTTTCTTCTTCACATTTTTATGGTACTAGAAATTCTCATGCATCTACTCATATCTCTATACTTGTATGTTACATTTTCAATGGTCATGAGAATCATTAATATAAATTCTCGACTATTCATTGGGCATAGCATGGTGTAGGAGGCCACATTTATTATTAACCTCAATAGTAGTGGTTGCCTCAAATACCATATAAGAATAAATAACAATAGGTCCTTGTTCTTTTAATATGGTATGATGCTAGTGTGGGTCATCCACATGATATATTTCACCCTCTGGGATATATAGTTAAGTGTGGCCATAGAGGTGGTCATCAGTAGAGTGGAAGAGGAGCAGGATGTGAAAAATTACGTACTATAGAGATGACAATTCCATATGGTCCATAGGTCATATGAGGTATCATCTACTTATCATTTAACTTTATTTATGTTTTACATGGTTTTAGAGAATAAAACTCTTTTATTTCACCAACCTTGGTTTGTGCCTTGGGGATCAATGTGGAGTGGATTCTTGTTCCCCTATTGTTTACTATTCTAGTTGGAGGCCAAGTGAGTTTTTTTATGTTTTTTTGGGTTGTGATATGATGTTAGGGTAGTATTAATCATCTAGATATTTTTTTATTGTTGAATATAATACCTTATGATGTGATTCTTATAATTGATTAGTTTTATTTTTTGTGTGCGGTTGCAGATTATTTCTTAAGGAGAGTGGTAATCTGTGATGAGGATGGATGGAATCTAGTATTCATTGGTGAGTAGGATTATCAAAAGTATTATAGGCCTCCAGATCCTATTTTTTCATAATTAAAATAGTATCATTGGATTTTATGGAGAAATAGATATTGGAGTCTCTTAGAGGTTTTTAGGAGTTTATAGATGTCTTCCCTAAGGAGGTTGTGAACCTACCCCCTCGACATGACACCAGGTTTGGGATAGAGTTTAATCCTAGTGTCTCT
Organism: Viscum album; assembly: GCA_963277665.1. Taxonomy (NCBI): domain Eukaryota; kingdom Viridiplantae; phylum Streptophyta; class Magnoliopsida; order Santalales; family Viscaceae; genus Viscum; species Viscum album. The sequence goes on from OY728137.1 coordinate 247,731,826, forward strand.
CCAATTTTGATGGAACCTTACATGATGGACCATTATAAGTTATTCGAATTGAGGATCCATATTGATTATTTGATTTAGAAGGTCTCTATATTGATCAGTGTGTCACCATGGGGTGATCTGGTGTTATTCTCCAATAAGGTGGATGGTAGTTTGAGGTTGTGTATATAATATCAGTAGATGAATCTGGTAATGGTCAAGAATTGTACCCCACATCCAAGGAACGATGATCTATTCTACCTATTTAAGGGATATATAAGGTTTTAAAATATTTATTTTTAGACTAGATATCATTATATGAGGGTGAAGGAGGAGGATATATCAAAGACTTCTTTTGGATGTCTCTATAGGAACTTAGAGGTTGTAGTTATGTCACTCTATGTTATGAATTCCCCTATTATATTCATGGGACTCATGAAATTTGTGTTCTATGATTTCTAAGATCATTTTATTGTAGTGTTCATTGAAAACATCCTAATATACTCAAGGTTGTAGGAGGAGTATTTTGAGAATCTTAGAGTTGTTTTACATGTCCCTTAGTACCATCAGATATATTATAATTAATCCAATTGAAATTTATGGATGTGAGATATTAATTTTCTTGGGCATGTGGCATCTCGATCGGTAGTGGAATTCAATCCTTTATAGATCAAGGTGGTTATTTCTTGGGAATAACCCAAGAACATTGTATAGGTTTATAGCTTCCTTGTTCTCACAAGTTATTATCAATGGTTTGTGTATTTTTTCTCCCAAATTGTATCCTCATTAATATCATTAACTAGGAAGAACTAGGATTTATAATGGACTGATTAGTGTTGTCCAACTTTTGACTACCCAAAGTGGGATTTAATAAGTACTCGCATCCTTCTCATTACAAAGGAGTAGTGATGTTCAAGGTTCTGTTTGACACTTATCATATTATGTTGGTATGTTTCTTGATATAGAATGGTTAATTGATCTCATATGGGTCTAGGTAGTTACATCCTCATGAGAGTAACTGTTCAACACATGATATTTAGTTGGTAGTGGGGGGTTACTCTGAAATTGTGATAATTTTTCTCATTTTTTGAGTTATTTGTGGTATTCATGAATAACAAGATCCTGAGGTATATTTTTTATAAATAGTATCTAAATATATGTTAGTGGAGGTTGACATAGTTCTTATAAGACTATGATTCCAAGTTATCCTAAACTCTGAGGAAAGGGGATGCAGTTATTGATGCGCTGAGTAGGAATCTATAGGGAGATTTTTTTCATGATTATAGAGATTCATAGAGGTTAATGGAGGATGTTACAATGATACATTTTTATTTGGGGGTTCTAGTGATAGAGGTTTAATGTATCATATTACAATGCAATCATCTTTTATGTAGTGGGTCAAGGAGTCCCAATGTGGAGACTCAAAGGTAAAGGTGATGTGGGATCATGTTATTCATAGTGACACTCATGAGGGATGGTTATAGGATGATCATCATAAGATTCTTTTTTAAGGGAGATCATTTGTTCCATCAGTGATGCATGAGGAGGTTCTCTAAGAGTTTCATATCTCAACTTTGGTAGTGCATCCTAGTGTATCCATGATTTATCATTCCTTGAGGAGTCAAATTTGGTATCCAAGGATGAAGAAACCAATGGCATAGTTTTTTATTGATGTTTAATCTACCAGTTGGTGAAGGAATAGTATCATGTACCAAGTGGTTTGTTACATCCATTGGGTATCCATGTGTGGAAACATGGGGATAACTCAATGGGTTTCTTTTTTTTACCCAGTTCCTAGGTAGGGAATGATGCAATTTGTGTGATAGTGTATTTGTTGATAAATTATGTTCATTTATTGGTAATCAGGTAGTCAGTTTTTTGGATATTCAAGAGAGGAGATATGTGTATAGGGAAGTAAGTATCCATGAGGTTTTAAGGACCATTATTTCTTATTTGGATCCTTATTTTACCTCACTAATATAGAGAGTTTTTTATCATTATTTTGGATATTATCTCTACCTTACCACTACTTTTTATCCTTTTATGGATGGGAAAATTGAGCAGACTATCCAAACACTAAAAGACATGTTGCGAGCTTGTGTTCTTGATTTTGATGGATTATGGGTGAACCCCCTATCTTTAGCTGAGTTCTCATACAATAATATTTATCACTCTTCCATTATCACAACTCCATTTGGGGAATTATATGAGCATCCTTGAGGATCTCCATTACATTGGAATAAACTTTTGGAGTCATCAGTCCTTGGACCAGATGTGGTGTAAAGCATGATAGACAAGGTTAAAATGATTCAGGATCAGATTAAGGTGGTGTAAGACCATAAAAAGTCATATATGAATCATAGGAGGATACCTCTAGAGTTTGAGATTGGAAATAATGTGTTCTTAAGGGCTTTCCTTTATCATGGTAAGTGGAGGTTTGGATGATGGAGTAATCTTCAGTAATATAAAAATTAGTTATGGCCATGGACCTAGATCCATATTCAGGTTGGACCATGTTTATAGGCCACCAATAGCCACGGTCAAAAAAAATGAAAGTGGTAATAGAGGAGATATAACCATGGTAAAATGTTCATTAGTGTAAAAATTAGTTATGTCCATGGACCTAGATCCATGGTCAGGCTGGACCATGTTTATAGGCCACCTATAGCCATGGTCAAAAAAAATGAAAGTGGTAATATAGGAGATATAACCATGGGAAATGTTCATGTGGTCATATCTGAGCCCATACACTCGCGTGAAAATTATTTTTTCATGGGAGGTCTAAGACCATGCTCATCCATGTACATTTCCATAGGTGTCATGGGAAAGGGATGCAACCACAATCCCCCATGGGAAATGCTTGTTTCTATAGGTCATTCACCCATGGCTATAGATTGTGGGATATATCTATGCCAATAGCCTCCGTTGGTTTTTTTATCATAGTTATAACCTATAACCATGGTTAAAAGGTCTATATCCCTGGTAATTAACCATGGTTATAGCCAATTTTTCACTAGAGATTCTTCCTCAGTTTATAGGATATTTTGAGGTGTTGGGGAATGTTAGAAAGGTGGAATATTGGTTGGAGTTTCCTCCATAGGTGTAACACATCCATGATGTTTTATATGGGTTGTAGCATCGTAAGTAATTTTATAAAGAGTCCCATGTGATTGATGTGAGGACATTAAAACATATTCATTGTTTATCAGCAGTTCCTGAGTGATGGTTTACTAAAATACCACTAAAAATAACTTATTTCGTGGAATTTTTTATAAATCACTGCTAAATTTTATGTTTTTATTAAAAAAACACACTTTCCTCCTCTGAACCTTCTCCCTCCCCCGAGGTATCCTTTTCCCCCAACACTAAATATCAACATGTTGGCCCTCCGATCCCATGCCCCCTGAGCTCTGTCATGCCCCACCTTCTTCTCTGAACTCCCCTCCCCCCTCAACCCCAAACTCTATCACCACCCCCCTCATCGGTACTCCAAAGCCCCCCCCCCCTCAACCCTAAACCCTAGCACCACCCCACTCACTGGCGCTCCCGACCCAACACTGCGCCCCACTCTTCTCCCCTAAGCTCCCCTTCCCCATGGACCCCAAACCTTAGCACCACCATGCTTCTCCCCTCACTAGCACTCAATAATCTTTAAATTCCTCTAATCCCATGCCCCCGAAGGCTTTTTCATCATTTCGGTCACAATCCCATTCCCCTCGAGCCCTATCAACATTGCGGTCATATCCATGTTCCCCTTGATCCCTTTATCAGTGTTGTAGTCATATCCTCATGCCCCTGAATCCATTTTTAGAGTTGCGGTCATAGCCCCCCCCCCCACCCACCCTTTTTTCACCCGATTCATCATCCTCAATTGAGCACTCTCCCTAACATTTCCTTCACTTGAGCCCATGCTAAAGGTGAGGTCATATAGGTATGATTTCTCTATTTATAAAGAATATGAAATTATGTCATTAGATTTATAGATTTGGTCAAGGTTTATGAGTATGGTTGAAAAATAAAATGTTGAGGAAGAACACTTCATAGTGGTAGGAATTTTGAGATATTGATAATTTTATAATTTTAACTAAAAATAACTAATGAAGATAAATTTATGTTTTTTTTTAAATTATTTCAACAAAAATGAAATGTTTTTCATAAAGGAAATCATGATGATTGATTTTTTTAGCATCACCATTGGAGGAAACTTGTGTATTTAGATAGATCGTTCATGATGTTTTTTATTGAGAACCATGTCATAATTATATTTAGATATAGAATTTAAAAATATGGAAATGACTAGATTTATAAGGAGGTAATATTTTAAATTTCATTGTTTTCAAATTCAATCCATTAACTAAAAAATTCACATGATTGTGGCTGTGACCATGCCATGGTATGGTTTATTTTTGAAGATATATAATATCTGTTCACATTCAAATTTATAGTAAAATTTCATCATTCATAATGAATTTTACACATCCATGATCGACATTTTTAAGGAAAATGATGTGGAGACAAGTGGTGTTCAATGGAGTAATTTTTTGACGAAATGCTATAGAATTTTAAAGGAGAAATATTGGAGGATTTCAAAGATTATGAAGTACTCAAAAGATTATGAAATATAATTACTAAACATTTTGAATTTTTGTGAGATATTTATTATTATAATAAACATTATTTAAGATATAGTTTTGATCATGGGGAGTTATGACTAAAGAGAAAAACACCCTAATTTTTATGGTGTTTTGAACATCTTTATTATATTCATTATGAGAAAGTTTCATGTTAACTTGTTATTTAATCTCATTTTTTTAATTAGTTACTATATATCAAGGAGGATGATATGGCCCTTGGTTTGGAAGTGAGCCTTACCAAAAAAAATTTAATTATATGTAGTGTGTAGTGACTTTGTTACATCAAAAAATCATCAGTGTACACTCATTGGATATATCCATTTGTGGTGAATCAAGTAAAATTAGCATGTTATTGAATTTAATTTTTTTTAATTTGATATTATGGTTGTATAATTAGATTTTACTGATTTATTATTTTCTAACTAGCATAATAATAATATCCTTCTAATGGAAAAGAGTTAATACACTAATTTACCCCATTTATAGAGTGCCTTTGGTGATTTTGGTTATAAAAAACTTATGGAGAGGGATAAATTATAACAGGTTCCACTAAGTGATAATACCTTGGGGGTTGAATCGATGCTTGTCAAAAACAAATCACCCCCCTTCAATGATATTGTTCCATTATTAGTCAAAATACACCTCTAGTTCTCACCAAATATGAAATTAATAAATTAAAAGACATAATAAATTTTACTAGGTTCAATCACACTAGGCTATGTATAAGTAGAATACACATGATGATGTTTTGTTGAACTAAAATTCAAAAGATCTTCTACAATAATGTTTACATAAAACTCATTTTCCCATTTTGATCACAACCACTCTCACATGATAGAAAGATCACTATTATGGGAAACTATTCACCAGCCAACACACCTTTATATTCCAATCAATTATTTATTCATTCAAATAATTTACATTTTAATTAAATCTTGGATCTATTTAATTCCAACTAATGCCACTTTACCAGATTTTACCATTGCCTCTTTTCCTACTTAGTAAAACTTATGTGTTTTATTTTTTTTAATAATGTGTTGGCACATTGTGATATATATGGATAAAATATGGATTGCATTATCAAGGAACACACCTCATTATGCTAAGGGTATGGAGGAATTTTTAGATTTTTCAATTTCTAGTTGATCTGTTGATGGGAGAATAATATGTCCAAGTCCTCAATGTAAATTTAGAATATAATTGAAAAGAGATGAAGTTTATTAACACTTGATATTGAAACAATTCCATGCTCAACATTTTTGTTGGATTTGGAATGGAGAATAAAATGTTACATAAATTTTGAGAATTAATTTCAATTGAAATAATGATATCCCAACTTTTTAAATAATGAAAAATGAAATAAAAAACCTTATAAATGATGCATTCAGCATTTCAAGACACCAACATCAACATTAAAATATATCAGAACAATTATTTAAGGGTGATACAAATAGAAAATAGACAAGTGATGTTTTTGAGATAATAGGAAAACTAGATCAATATTGTAACATATCAGTGGATCCTCATATTGATTATATAGAGACTAAAATAAGAGAAAACTTCACTGAGTAGAAAAATGCATTTCATGGTTTAATTGATAATGGAAATCAAGAGTTGTATAGTGGATGTTTGAAATATTCAAAACTTTATTTTCTATTAAAGTTATACTATATCAAATTCCTATGTAGAATTAAAAACTTTTAATTTTAAATATAAATATACAATACTATTTAATTTTCAATATAATTATCTTGTAGGTGATGGTAGTATGAAGTAGACATGGAGATATTGAGGGTGACGAGTAGAGTTCATCATCAGGTAGTGATTAGTGGTCTCTTGGATATCTTAAAACAATATGTAAATAGAGGGTTTGTTCATGTATTATTTGTGGAAAATATTATTCACATGAAATTTTCATGATTTCCCATGTTTTAAGAGGTAGAAACCATTTATATCACATTTTTTAGTATAACTGTATGGTAGAAGGTTATGGTTTTTGTACATTAATATACTTTTTTATATATGATTACTTCATTTATTCATGTTTTAGGGGACTATGTAGATGAATATGGTCAAATAAAACTATAGATAAATATATAGTATTTTTTTGGGCCTCATAAGCTCAGAATAAGTTCTATTTAGTACTATAGGTAATTAGAATTGTTCGGTGACCATTTCCCCATGGTTAGAGGGTAATATGTAAGTTTAAAAGAGATGTTAAGTGGTATTTGGATATGAAACTTGTTGTGGATATCCTTTGTTGGTTTCCATAAGTCTAATCCAATATATATAAGAGGATTAAGACTGGTGAAAAAATGGGTGAGACAGCTATATGGATCATGATTCATGAGAAACACCCTCATGAGTGTGGTTTGAGGCTTAATGAGCACTATGAGTGGGATGAGTCCTTTAGGATGAGATGATGTGTGATAGATAAGGGTTCTAAAAAGTTGGAGGGATTAAATATCTTCCTTAAGATATGGGAAATGGAATCTAGGTTCATGTCATTGGAGTTGTTCAATACATGGAATCATGTTTCCAAGGGCTATAGAGCATGATAGGTTGGGAGGATACCTGGGTATTAGAAATATAAGAGATAAGGTATTTTGTATAGTTGGACTAGGACCAGAGGTTTGGGTCAGGGGAGATTTTGGGTAATGGTTTGAACAATAGATGATAGGTATGAGATCATATCAATGAGCTTAGATCATGATGTATATGGGGGATCTATTCAACACCCTGATAGGAAATATATGCTTTTATATGATGGGATGGGTCTCAAGTTACTAGCATCATGGGATTTTTTGGTGAAATATGTGATTGGATTCATGCCATATTTGTTATTTCATGTGTGTGATTTTGTATAATTATGATAGGCGATAAACCTGGTGAGAGAGAGGAACCTGAGGCCTGGAATCACTATGAGTGAGATGGATCTTCCTAAACTACTAGGGGTGAGATGGAAACCTTATGTTCATGAAGTAGTACCTTGCCCTGATTATTCTTGCATTTGGATATTGGAACTTTCCTTAAGTAAGATTGGGTTATGATAGTGGACCATGTCGAGTGAGAGGGTTGGGTCATGGTATAAATAGATTCATGGATGATGGACACTACCTTGATTGATGAGGTAGTAGGTTAGGATTCAGATGTAATATAATAGCATGATTTTTTAGGTAGTGAGTCAAAGACTTTGATGATTCCCACACTGATTCTTCATGTATGCACTGAATTATGAGTATGATTACATGAGGTGAGGCGATGATGATATTTTGGAATGAAATCAATGTAGGTGTTATAAGTTATAATAGTGTCCCAGTTAGAATATAATGACCAAATGAAAATAGATTCGTGGTATTCAAGTTAGAAAATTTCATTCATGATCTTATGTGATATATTTATTTTTACCTTGTGCATACATGTATGTGATGGTGTGTACTTGGGAAACTTTCTGAGACCCTACTTATATGTTCTCTCGTAACCTTCACAGAAACCCTAGTGTGTATACATACCTTATTTTTTTTTCTTTCAGATCATAGGATGTGTAGTGAATTAGAATAGAGAATCTTAACATGTAGTTGGTGGTAGGTAATGTGGCCTGGGGATTTCAGTAGGTCCAATATATGTATTTTTATCTTTTTCTTATATTTTAGATGGGAGCGGGACAACGGGTGACATATGTATGTTTTGAATAACCTTGTATCAGTATGATATGTCTTGTTTGTTATAGAATTATGTTATTGAATTATGTGTACTCTGGTTATAAGATATGTAAATTTTGGTATAACTATATGATGTAATGTTCTAGTTTGTGTAAAATGGGAAGGTGTAAATATTATATATGCCTTTTATTGTAATGTTCTATGCATTGTTTGTTTTTTTCAGGTTTGTTTTGGGGTTTCAGATTCTACAGTTGGCTTTTTTTGTAAATCATCATATAGTGGTGGTTTAAACCACTATTAAATATGAATTTTTTTGTGGATGCTTAAACCACCTCTATTTGATGATGTTTTTTTAGGAGGTGATTAAAACAATAGATAAATATTTTATACTAATATTTATCAGTGGTTTTCATTGTTTAGCGGTGGTTTTGTGGTTAAAAAATTAAGATTAAGTCGTTTTTTAACCACCACTAAGTACTCTACATTTTTTTGCAAGAAAAATGCTGCTAAAAAAATATAAATATACATTCTATACCACTTTGTATAAATCACCACTAAATGGAAGGAATCATTATGGGTTAGAGGTTGACACCAACTTTACCGAGGATTTTTTGAAACCATCATAAAAACATTTGGTGGCAGTTTAAACAGCCACCAAAACCAAAAAAAATACCACTATAAAATGGTGATTTTCTTATAGTGGAATGATGGGAATGTTTTTATTGAACATTAAATCAACATAAATTTATTGATCTCCAAGAATGTATTATAATGGTTGATCAAAATTTTTTTTCAAGTAGATAAGCTCAAAGACTCATTATCATAGCACTTATTATTGTTTTTTTCTTTTGTTTTGAAATAAAGAGAGAAACGTGATGTGGTTTGATGGATGAAAAGTAGAAATAAAAATAAAAAACCAAATGGGATGAAATTAAAGAGAGATAGGTGGTCCTGGGGTAACTTCCAATGGTATCTATCATCATTTACATATGTTCTAAATCAACCAATACTATAAGAATAATCAATACAATTCATCTAATCATCCCCCAATGTTCGAATCTATGAAATAATTAATCATCTCAAGGAATCAAATAAATACAATAATCCTATTTTTTTATTGTTTAATGTGAAAGAACATTACTCAATTCATTGAATGGGCTTACTCACACACCTAGCAACAACCACATACCATTCATCATTTTAAACCACAAAACTCCAATGGTATTAAGTGTTTTCTAATTAAAGTTGACTTTATATTATTATAGTGGAAGAATACAACATTATTAATGGAATATAGAGTGAAAACAAACTCCTCCACCCTCCACCTTCACTATCACATGAGAATCAGGGCATAAATAAAGTAGGAATTAAATTCATAAATTTAATAATACTCATTTTAATTCCTCCAAAATCACCCAAAATATGTTATATATCTATAATCATAGATATTAATATCACGCATACTTCACAGAGGTAAATTATCATAAATAATGGTGGGAAGAAAGAGGAAAACATTATTAACATAATGAATTGGATTAAAATATTGGGATAGAGTAAATTCCTAAACTAAATCAAGATGAGGTTGAAGGACATGGTATAAATTCATTACAATGGGAGAGGTGAAACAAATTTATAATAATGAAATCACATTCTTCCTCCTAAAATTCAGTGTATCGATTTCCCATTATTCCTATTCCAAATAGATTCCATATGTACAGATTGAAGGGTGTGGATTTCTATATGTAGATCCCTCATAAATCTTCTCCTTGATTGATATTCTTCCTAAAATATTCACCTTAATTAGTTGTTGGATAGTTGTTGTGTGGATACAGTGTAGCACCACTTTCTGATTTTTTCAAACTAGTAGAATAAAATGTGATATCTAGCCAATCCCAATTTGTTTTGGTAATTTTTGAGGTACCCTTACTTAACTCTTATTATTCTCTGATGGCCCTTATATAGGTGTTGAAATAGTGAGATTACCTTGACATAGATTAATGAATAGTGAGGTACATTTACATATAATTGGTATGGCCTTTACATATTCTTCAAAACTATATAAGTACCCTTACACAGCACCTTGATTTCTATTACATGGCTAAGGGGCTATAAGGAAACCATTAAATAGTGATTTATTACCCAAACGTAGACTCTATAGTATGACCTTAACCTTGATGTAGTGGTAGTTTGGACCTTATATAGTTGTTTAATACCTTGATATAGTATATTTGGTGCAACTGTTACCTCTACACATGTCATTGAATAATGATGTTTCCCTTACATGACATGAATAATTTTGGTAAAAAACCCTCCAAGCGACTATGATATTTTTTTTGTTGGTTTTTTTTCTAAAAGAGTAGGTTGAAAAGGTTATTTTTGAAGTTATAGTGTGATTATTGACAAGGTATGTTGAAAAAACCCTAATATAGATGTATGCAAGCTTTATAAGTGGTACAAAAAGTATAGCATACAAGTTGGTGGCATTTCCCAGTGTTTTCCAAATTTTTGGGTCTAAATATTGGATAAAAGGAAAAGTCTTTTGAAACATAGAGTTTTAGGAATTCCCCATAAAAATATGGAAAAATCATTAAATTTATAAAGGATTGGTTGATTCTTGAAATAATGTTTCATGAAAATAAAAAGTTTTTTAAGGTTAAAATTTATGTGAAGATACTATATTTTTAGGAAGCATATGCGAATAGAAGATATGCCTGGAAGTTTCATGAGGAAATTGAGTTTCAAAAATATAATAAAAAGTTTCATGAAAGGATATGGAGAGAGAGAAAGTTTTGAGAAGGCGTGGAAACATCTATAAGTAGGTGTCTACCCCCTCCTTTGAGTAGAGGAAGATTTAATGAGGATAAAAAGGTCGTGTATTCATTAAATAATTTTTCAATGTTTTTTCTTATATGAAGAATTCATAAGAACATTAGTTTAATAAAGAAACAACTTGTGTTAATAATAATAAGGTAGTTTTGTGAAAATTTAGAGATCTCCATGAAAATATTTGAGTTTTGTGAAAGAGAAATGTTTCTTGAAGAATTGGAAAGTTTCATGAAATTTGATCAGTGGTTGCATAAAAATGAATCTTACGTAAACTAGAAGGTATTTTTTAGAAATTGTACGTTAAAGTTAAATCTATCAAGTAGGTGATAATTGAGCTTCATGATGCACCAAATTATCTATAAAAAATATTTATTTAAGTAATCAATGGAAAAATATTCTAAAGGAGTAGTGAGCACACTTTAGTTGAGAGAGATTTGAGATCATCAAGTCTTACCCCAGTATAGGGATAAAAGGAGGGGGAAGAAGGTAGTAAACCTTTGATGGTAGTGATCCAAAATCTAAATCTTATAAATATAGTGATCTTGATATGGAGTTCCCATAGCCAAAACATTTTATCCACAATACTAGTAAATATTATTGGATTTTGGCACATCGACACAACATTGGTATGAGTGATGAAAGCCTAAATTTTTGAAATTTTTATTTGACTTTCGTTGATAATAAACAATCTATATATTAAAATACCATATAATTCATTCATTTTTTATACTTTTTAAAAATTTTAAATTTATTGAAAATTGGACTTAAACATTGTTTAATTGATATATTCTTTTTGGTGGTGAATTCAAAATCCCCACACGACTTTAAAATTTTAAATTATAATTATATGTTTCTAGAAATTAAATTATTGAAGGGATTTATTTTTTGAGTTTTATTCATTCATTCATATTAAAATTAAATTAAGTCCACAAATTTATTTTTTAACTAAAATTGAAATTTTTTATTTTTGAAATTTTCAATTTGGATTAAAATATGAATTTTAAAGCATGAAAATATTATGTTTTGTAAAATAATATTTGTAATTGGTTGATTTAAATAAACTAGAAATTATATTAGAAAAAAAATTTAGAGGATAAAATTATGATTTAAATTGATATATCATTTTTACATTAATTGAAATAGAATTATACTTGAAAATTATCTTTTTGTGAAATGTATATTGAAATGTGCAAAGGTCCCGAAGTTTCTTCTCTTGAAAAGTTTTAAGTAAATATGTGTTGAAATTAAAGAGACCATGCATGTTGAATATAAGTTACAAAATACTCATGGTCACTTATGAAAGTGATTGCATGAATAAATTATCATTCTTGAAAAAAAATATTAATTGAAGTGACCAAGCCTTTCATGATCACTTAAATTTCTACAAGAAAAAAAAATCCTTCCTACTCCACAGTCACTTAAGTGACCATAGATTCTCTCCCAACTGACTATGAGCCTTCTCATGGTCACTTCTCTAAACCAACTATGGATAAAAAACTATATATCATTTCCCCTCAAACTACCACATATCAATGGTAGTTTAAGCTACCACAAGCCACCCTCTTTTCTTCAAACCTACCATGAGGTCCAACCATACCATCTCCTTCATCTATAGTAACCTATCATATCTCCTCCCCACTATGAAATGTTATCATGTCCAAATATGACCATATGTTCACTTCCTTTTCCAAAGAATAAAAATCACACTTACGCACTATATTCCATTTAAAGCCATGTGCCTACTAAATCCCACTCTCAAGATTGTTGGAGAAGCTAACCCTTAAACAGTCACCACTACTAGAACCTAATGAGAAGATGTTGTGCACCTTTCTTCTAGCTAAAGTCGGGTTGTAATGAGGCTTATGGCCATAGATTCCCAATTTCAACTAGACCATGAGTAGATTTCCTAACCACTAAGATTAAAAAACTAATAACCTAAATATTATGAATACTATATGTGAAATCCATATGATATGTGAGGTTGGATTTATCTAAAAAAATAATATTAACTATTTTATTTTTTTTTTCTATACAAGAGTTTGAAGAATAGTGAGACCTTGCTCAACCCTAAATCGCCATCTATGGATTTATAAAAATAAAAAACCTAAAATACTTGATAAAATTCTACAATGAATTTATCACTACATCCCAAACATTGATATTATATTTCTAGCGCCATTACCAACCTCGTATGTTCTAACATGATTGATTTTTATACAGATTAAAACCTATTCCAATACCACTTTTTATTGTATTAATATTTTGAATTAAATTTTTGTAAATTACTTTTATTTTTAAGGTAAAAATTCAAAGAAATCAAGCCCTATTTTCAAGTCCCACTTGCAGTGACATCCCAAGCCCAATATTGGTCTACCCTTTTTCGATACACTGGTATCCAGTTCTTAATTCCGAGTTCATTGTATTTTTCCATCAACCATAAGATGAATCCAACTATTATATGTAGTACTGAAGCACTTCGCCTCCAAAATTTTATTGATCTTAATCATGGGAGGGGGGGAAATTAATTTAGGAAGATTATAAATGCCCTAAAAATCCATCATAGACCTCATTCTAGACACATTTCATGGATTAAAATTCACTAGGGTTGGGAATCGAAATTAAAGAACATTCCTAATGAAGTTAAAAAATATGTTCTTATCACATGGAGAGTTTTAGAGTGTGACTCTAAGAAATATTCTATAAATAAATCACTATTAACTATTATGATAAAAGAGATCTTCTTCTTGTAGTTTGTTTCTACAATCAATTATGGCTCACTATTGTTTCTCACTTTCCTTTATTTCTTATTATAATAACTCTGGTTATGGAACACTAAGCTTTTAGTGGCTGAGATGAGTAGATTATCCCTATCCCAACAATTAATTAATTCCACATAGAAACTATTTAATATCTTTTGATTTTGTCTCTAGATTCATTCCAAGTGCGCTTACATTAAGATATTTATTATTTCTTTCATTTTGAATTGGTCTTATCTTCTTCGTTGGACAACACACAAATTCCACTTAAGTCCTCTTCATTACTTGATATCATGAGTTGTGAGTTGACCTAAGGGTAATTGGAGATCTCTAATGACTAATATATGTGATATTAGAGGTTTTAGTGATCATTTCAACCCTATAATTAAATTGAAAATTACAAGAGAGGTTAATTGAGTGAGATTTCACTTTATTAGATATAAAATATGAGATTAAAAATTAGAATAATGATTTAATAGGGTTATTAAAAGGATATCTGAGGTTAGGAAACTTTTTTTAAAATTAAATTTAAAACCAATCTAGTTTAATCTCCCAAACTGTTTTTATATACTGAACCCAAAAAAGGTATAACAAACCCATATCACTGTCATATATAGAGAAAAACTTGGGCCCCACTACCACTTTTAATCAGGTACAAAAAAAATTTGTTGAGAATCCCACAATAGGAACCTCATAAAACCTGATTCCATTGTTAAGGAGTCCAATGTTTTGGTTTTATTTTTTTATTAAATGACTTCAAAAAATGACCATATCAAATTTATCTCACCTTATTAGTATTGATACTATGGTTGGATGAACTCTTCTCGTGAGACATGGAACTTTGAGAATCAGTGAAGAAGTTGAAAGGTAGTTTCTGTAATGCCCCGACCCCAGTTACCCAGAGTCGGTGCATTAACTCGTAACATTGGCATGATCACAAAAGATCAAGTCTCGAAAGACCGATTAGTTTAGTAGCCTTGGAAACACTAGATACATTCATAAGTCTTACCTTACATCATAGTGTAAAACAAAACTACAACATCTTCTCTTCATATCCCCTTATATTATCCCTATAGGTCATTCATAATATACTTCTTCACATCCTGGAAAAATTAAAACATTGAAAGGGGTGAGCTCAGATGCTCAGTAAGGATAACAATATAGTGGAATCTTTCATCAATAAACATAAACATTTAAGGCAATGTATAACTAAAAAAAAGCCTTTTAAACTTGAACTTCAACATAATATGGAAAAAGTAAAATGATATAATGCCATTTACTTCTTCACATGGATATTCTACTGGTCAAATAATCACATGCAATATCAATAACCACTTTCATAATGATGGAATGCATAATTCCAGACTATCATAACCACGTAGTCAAGGCCTCGTGCCAAGACTACAAATAAGATTTTGTCAAGGCCTCATGCCAAGACACTAGTTTTTCTCATGAGACCTACCGATGCATTGAGGAGTTGTAGCAGGCTCCACTCGTCACTTATTAAGTCCAATGTATTCCTCATATGAATAGGTTTAAACATATCATAAACCATAACATAATCGAATCACATAAAACATGCATAAAGGAAACATAACATTTCCACATTTCAATCACAAGATATCAATAAAAAACATTGATATAATAAAAACACTTTCAAAAACATTTTCAATACCAAAATAAAATAAAGTTAAAACGTTTTATTTATTTTTCATTAAAAAAATGTTATGGCTTGTAGAGGAAGCTGAAACCCAAATAATGGACATGGCGGCGGAGAAGTCGTTGTCGCCGCATACGTACGAAAAGAAAAACATTCCTTTTTGTCGTTTAGTAAAACACTTCGTATAAAAAGATTATTTTTGAATAAACATAAAGTAAAAGGGGTTTATACACCGTATAAAGGAAATTTGTGTATAAAACCAAATATGCCTCAATGAAAGGAGATTGAGACGAAGTCCTTACAAAGATCATTTTTAAAATAAAATAGATCTATTATGTGTATTCACTATAAATACACATAAAGAAATTAAAAATACAAGATAGGACATAATAATATCATGACATAATTTTAAAGTAGAAGATTAACCCAAAGAATGGTAATTGGGTTAAGAAGTTCCCTTACCTTGCGTCCTGTCTTGACTCGACCGTTCTTTAACCTCCTTAAAATCGGGTAACTCTTTTGATTTGAGCCAAAGGCTTCCTTGGGAAGAATTCTGCCAAAAGTGAGGCTTCTAGGAGTAAGGGATAGAAGTTGGTAGAGTATTTGGGCAGAGGTTGGCCAAGCCAAAAGGCTTTGATGGTGTGAGTAATGTGGTAGTGGTGGGGGCCTTTTATAAGAGGAGAGAAGGGGCACTCTTGGAAAGATTGAAATGTTACTTTATTATGAAATGATTTTTCAGATTCTAAAGGTCCCAAACTTATATATTTAGAGGATAAGGTGATAAGAGTTCTAAATATACTCATACAATAGGTTTTTGACAAGTGTAAGTCTTAGATTTTACATTATCTTTTCATTTTATTTAAATCGTTAATTAATGAGGTAATCGCTGCATCATCATGGTGTCGTAAATAATTTAATTTATTTAATGTATAAAAATTATAAAAAAAATATCATGATGTAGGAAATCTTTTTATATTTATAATTAATATTTATAGTAAAAAATATGACTTGTATAACCCCATTTAAAAATTGTTTTAGTAAAAAAACTCTTGTTTGTGACATTTTTATTTTAACTTTAAATAAAAAGTTATTTATGTCATTTTCCTACCAAAGTGGCTCCATGGGGTCCCCAAGTTGACCCATGTATTGTCTTGGTCGGACATGACTCATCCAATAGGTTTAATACAAGTTTCAAGGTCATTTCATATTTTTATAATATCATTTTTACCTTAAATTTCACTAATTACCTTTAATCGCGATTAATTAAACTTAAAAGTTACTATTCACCAAAAAATTATTTTAATCCCATTGAACCAAATTTTACTTCCTAATGACAACCATGTATGTCGTATTTTTGAAAATCAAATCACAGAAGTGGTAATATTTCATTTAAACGAAAAATCAGTTATTTAACTACCACTTAGTGGTTTCACTATTCATCCAAAATTGAAGTTTTTCAGAATAATGCAAAAATTTTACCCTAAGCTATAATTGATATTACAAATTCAAAAATCATGTCTATTTTAAAAAATTACAAACATATAAGTTGTATTAATTAATTTTATAATTAATTCCCGTTGTCACAACAAATAGCGTGTTTTTAAGAAACAATATATATCAAAAGATTGACAATTGTTTATGTCTAATTTCAAAGTGAAATTAATTATAATGAACACCATTGGATAGAATGGTAAAAATATATTCTAATTATACTTTAAAACCACTAAATAGTATAATTTATCACTATAAATTATTTTGATTAAAAAAGTTGTTTTAAGTATTTTTCACTATTCATAAAAAATTGGAAGTTAAAAAAATTCAAATTAGGATAATTTCGATATTACGAATACAAAAATTAAGTCCATTTTGAAATATAAAATTTCTATAATTTTAAAAAGTGGGTATTACTATTCATAACGGATACTTTGATTAGTTTCGGTGTGTTAGAACTCGAAGTTGCATACAATACAAGCTATTGCATTATTGAATGAGAAGCATATCGTGGAAGCTCGGGGTGTTACATTCTCCCCTCCTTCAATAAATTGTGTCCTCACAATTTGAAATTTTTCTTTGAAAATAAAAGGTTGAAAATAGAAAATACCTTTGTGGAAAACCCACATCAGAAATAAGGTTAATAAAATTTAGCCTTAATAAGGGGGAAATGGAAATAAAAAAGTCACCACCAAATTATGATCTCGATAAGGAGAACATTGGTGGAAATTAGAGACATATAATTGGAGGAAAAACGTAAATATTTGTAGGGAGTGATTGAGTTCATCAATCACAAACAAGTGTAAAATTGAGGGCCTCAAAGCCTTCAATCTATGTTGACTTAAAATATTATCAGTTCAACAAGACATAAGGTATTAGGATTGTAACACCCCGAGCTTCCACGATACGCTTCTCATTCAATAATGAAATAGCTTGCATTGAACGCAACTTCGAGTTCTAAAACACCGCGACTAATCAAAGTAGCCGTTATGAATAGTAATACCTACTTTTTGAAATATTATAAATTTTATTTATCAAAATGGACTTCATTTTTGGATTCGGAATATTGAAATTAGCCTATGTTGAATTTTTGGTATTTTTCTGAGAACTTCTAAATTTTTATGAATACTGAAAAATACTTAAAAACAACTTTTTTAATCAAAATAATTTATAGTGATAAATTATAATATTTAGTGGTTTTAAAGTATAATTAGAATATATTTTTACCATTTTATCCAATGGTGGTCATTAGAATTAATTTAACATTGAAATTGGACATAAACAATTGCCAAACTTTTGATATAAATTGTTTCTTAAAAACACGCTATTTGTTGTAACAGCGGGAATTAATTATAAAATTAATTAATACAACTTATATGTTTGGAATTTTGTAAAATAGACATCATTTTTGAATTCGGAATATCAATTATAGCTTAGGGTGAAATTTTGGCCTTATTCTGAAAAACTTCAATTTTTGATGAATAGTGAAACCACTAAGTGGTAGTTAAATAACCGATTTTTCGTTTAAATGAAATATTACCACTTCTGTGATTTGATTTTCAAAAATCCGACATACATGGTTGTCATTAAGAAGTAAAATGTGGTTCAATAAGATTAAAATAATTTTTTGGTGAATAGTAACTTTTAAGTTCTTAATCGCGATTAGAGGTAATTAGTGTAGTTTAAGGTACAAATAATGTTTTTATAATATGAGATGAGCATGACACTTGTCCTACTCCTATTGGATGAGTCATGGCCGACCAAGACAACCCATGGGTCAACTTGGGGACCCCATGGAGCCACTTTAGTTGGAAAATGACATTAATATATATTTATTTAATGTTAAAGTTAAATTGACACAAACATGAGTTATTTTACTAAAACAATTTTTAAGTGGGGTTACACAAGTCCAAATTTTGATTATAAATATTCATTAGAACGCTAAAAAGATTTCCTACATCATAGTATTTTTTTATAATTTTTAGACATTAAATAAATTAAATTATTTATGACATCATGATGATGCAGTGATGACCTCATTATTTAACGATTTAAATAAAATGAGAAGATAATGCAAAATCCAATGCTTACACTTGTCCAAAGACAATTGGATGAGGATATTTCGAACCCTTATCACCATAGCCTCTAATTATATAAGTGTGGGACCTTTAGAATCCGAAAAGCATTGTGTAAATAATGTAACATTTCAATCTTTCCAAAAGAGCCCCTCCTCTCCACTTATAAAAGGCCCCCACCTCTCCCACCTTATTCACACCTTCAAGCCATTTGGCTCGGACAACCTCTGCCCAAATACTCTCCCAACATCCCTCTATTACTCCTAGAATCCTCACTTTGGGCAGAACTCTTCCCAAGGAATCCTTTGGCTCAAATCAAAAAGCGTTACCCGATTTTGAGGTAATGTCTTTTCTAATGTTGTTTTGTTTTATTTTTCTTCTCCAACCCCCTAAACTCATTTTATTCATTTCTTTTGTAAAAACACCAGTATCCTCAATATACTAGGATGTTTTTATAAGAATGATTCGAGCTACACTTACACACACCTACATATAATGGTTAAAGAACATACGGTTTCTGTGGATGGCGAATTTCCGCATCACGAAACGATGATTGTTCAACACTCATATAACACCTTCAAAGGTGGCCATTAAGATGTCACTATATTTATATATGATATATAATGTGTTTATGTTTTACTTATGCTTCTGTATTTCTCATTTATGGCTTACTTTATGATTTCCATTATGGGTAAAACGCGATAATTTCATTTTAGGAAGTGCGGACTACCGCCCCCTCAAAGTGATTTGAATCGTTAATGCCATATGTGGGATGTATAAAGGATGGAGTAAATGGTATTATACACTATATTATACTGGAATTATATTATACATTTATATCATTATTATTTAGTTCCATTAAATATGAAATTGAAATGAAAGTAGCGTTCATGCGTACGTACGGCTTACCGTCTCCATGAACGGTGCATTTCATTTCTTACCTCTAAATGTTATGTAATATTATAAATGAATGTATATACTGGATATATAAGATATATATGACATCTAAATCATTAATATAATTCTGGATATAATGGATATTTCACCACATAAACAACTTGTAATTATAAGAAGCTTATTGTTGACTCAAGTACCAAAGATCGACAAAACGACCGTTATTAACTTAAATAATTACATAATGTTCATATCATTGTAATAAGTGATATAATAAGGATAATGAAATTGAAAATGGTTCTTGATAAGGTATATATTAACTCTAGTTTATTATTCAGGAGGTTAAAGAACGGTTGAGTCAAGTCAGACACGAGGTAAGGGAACTTCTTAACCCAATTTCCATTCTTTGGGTTAATCTCCTACTTTCAAATTATGTCATGATGTTATTATGTACTATTTTGTATTTTTACTTTCTTTATGTGTACCTATAGTGAATACACATAATATATCTATTTTATTTTAAAAATGATCTTTTTAAGGACTTCGTCTCAATCTCCTTTCATTGAGGCATATTTTGTTTTATACACAAATTTCTTTTATACGGTGTATAAACCCCTTTGACTTTTACGTTTATTCAAAAGGAATCTTTTTTATACGAAGTGTTTTACTAAACGACAAAAAGGGAATGTTGTTCTTTCCGCACTTATGCGGCGACAATGACTTCTCCGCCGCCGTGACCATTATTTGAGTTTCGGCTTCCTCTACAAGCCATCATTTTATTTTAATGAAAAATAAATACAAAGTTTTAACTTTCTTTTATTTTGGTATTGAAAATGGTTTTGAAAGCATTTTTATTATATCAATGTGTTTTATTTATCTTGTGATTGAAATGTGGAAATTTTATGTTTCCTTTATGCATGTTTTATGTGATATGATTATGTTATGGTTTATGATATGTTTAAACCTATTCATATGAGGAATGCATTGGACTTAATAAGTGACGGGTGGAGCCCTCTATAGCTCCTCGATGCATCGGCAGGTCTCATGAGACAAACTAGTGTCTTGGCACAAGGCCTTGACAAAATCTTATTTGTGGTCTTGGCACGAGGCCTTGACTACGTGGTTATGATAGTCTGGCATTATTCATTCCATCATTATGAAAGTGGTTATTGATATTGCATGTGATTATTCGACCAGTAGAATATCCATGTGAAGAAGTAAATGGCATTATCTCATTTTACTTTTGTCATATTATGTTGATGTTCAAGTTTAAAAAGGCTTTTGTTTTAGTTATACATTGCCTTAAATGTTTATGTTTATTTATGAAAGCTTCTGCAATATTGTTATCCTTACTGAGCATCTGAGCTCACCCCTTTCAATGTTTAAATATTTTCCAGGATGTGAAGAAGTGTATTATGACTGACTTGCAAGGATAGTCAGTGAAGATATGAGTGTGGACTATGAAGACCATGTTATTGTAGTTTGTTTAATATTGATGTAATGAAAGACTTATGAATGTATCTAGTGTTTCCAAGGCTACTAAACTAATCGGTCTTTCGAGACTTGATCTTTTGTGATCATGCCAATGTTACGAAGTAATGCACCGACTCTGGGTAGCTGGGGTCGGGGCGTTACAGTTGGTATCAGAGGCAGTTTAGTACTAACCTTGGAATCTAGATTTAGATAAACTCTGATTAGAGCACATAGCCCAAAGATAGACTTTGAGGATTAGTATAGAAGAACTTCCTAGAATTTTGGTATTATAGAGATGTTATGTCTTTTCCGAGCAATACATCCCTGTCTGGATACGAGCAGGTAGAGGCGGCTCTGGCACAGATGTACCTAGGGGTAAAACCCGAAAACACCGCTTTGAGCTAGACTCGAACGGGAACTGGTGCACGACAACGGGCCTTGCTGCACTCTTGGTTACGACACTCCCGGGGGATATGCTTAGGATAATTCTCATTTTATTTACAAACCACTATGAAGGGTTATGAGTATATACTTTCTCAAAGAAAACATTTCTTTTTATGATTATGGATTATATCCATAAATAGTTCAATTTATGTTAAGTGTTTTATAAGTATGGAATTATGTATTTTGATTCATAAACTAATCTAGTTTATGCCATTGTTTAGAAATGGCGCCTAGTGGAAGGAATGGAAACCGTATCAATGCACGAACTCCGTGTAGGGATTGCCCTCCTGATCAAGATAATTATTGTGGATCTGGAGATACAACTGGTGCTGATCAACTTATTACCATACTGGGACAACTCACTCAGGTTATGAAAAATAACCGTACTCGTATGGAGCACCCTGATCCGCAACGTGGAGGATCAATGCTAGATCGTTTCATGAGGCAACAACCACCAACCTTTAATGGGAGTAAAAATCCTATAGTAGCTGAGCAATGGATAAATTCCTTAGAGAAAATATTCCATGCCTTGGGGAGTAGTGAAACGGAGAAGGTTGTCATGGCAGTTTACCGCCTCACTGGAGATGCAGATCAGTGGTGGTCGCTGATTCGAAACACAAAGGAAGATGATGACGTATCGAATATGGAATGGAGGGAGTTCAAAGAGCTTTTCTTAGAAAAATACTTTCCTCGTGACCATCGAGCAGATATGGAAAGGCAATTTCTGAGTCTGAGGCAGAAGGAGGATGAGAATGTCGCAAAGTATGAGGCTAACTTTACAAGGTTAGCAAGGTATGCTGCAGATTACATACGTAACCCAAGGAGTAAGATTGATCGTTTCTTTGATGGGTTAAAACCATTTCTCCGTCGAGCTTTGGTATCACAATCCTTCTCATCATACGAAGATATTGTCTCGTGTGCTATCAAGACAGAAAAGGAATTCTCTAAGTCTTATGACAACAAAGTAAAGCAAGAGAAGAAGAGAACGGTGGAACAAGAGACAGATAAAGGGAAAAAGGGAAAGAAGGATTTTCCATTATGTGATAATTGTGGGAAGAATCACCCTGGTACTTGCCTAAAAGGAATGGGAGTTTGTTATAAATGTGGAGAAAAGGGTCACCAGGCTCGTGATTGCAAGGGAAAGAAAGAGGCTGTCAAAGTTGAATGCTACAATTGTAGAGAAATGGGTCATTATGCAAATGAATGTCCTAAGCGTCAGGGAAACTTACCTCAGAAAAGGCCAAGGGATCAAGGACAATCTTATGCTGTTACTACAGTTGAAGCAGAATAACTAATGTATTGGTGCTTTTGGACTCAAGGATTATATTCTGGTTATAAGAATAATGTAATATATATATATGGATTGTACTGCAGTACTTTTTGATTTCAGTAAGGTTTTAATATGATTAAGGTAATCATATTTTTAGTATGTGACAATAAGAGAAACTTTTCTTTGTTTGGGGAATCTGATGTTACAATTGATTTTGGAATTTAGAGACCTTTTAGAGAAAGTCTGGATGAAGGTATTTGGGATAACTATAAAGGTTGGAGTGGATTAAGTTGAACTTTGGATAGTATTGTTTAAGGTTAAAACATTTATGAAGATTATTTTTGGAATAGTATAGTACTATATTTTTAGGAAAAGGACAACCTGCAGGGTGGGGAATAACCCGTCGCATCGGACACAGCTGCAGGAATCGAACCCACAACCATAGTGCGACAAGCCTTTATTTCCTACCACTAGCCTACAGGAAGTCCCTGGTTATTACAAAATCGTTTTACTAATCTAAATGGTATGTGTTAACATTTGGAACCTTATACAATTAGGATAAATAGAATATTTTTGAGTTCCGTTACCATTTGGAGTAAAAGTTGGGTTTGTGGTAAAAATTTATTAACGAATGAAAGTATACATAACAAGTATGTATATTCCCTTACGTTCTTAGTAAATCTCCTAAATAAATTCCTCAACATTATAAAAGGTAACTTAAAACAAAAATGTTGTCGGTTAACTTTTCCAACTGGGGATTCAATGACCGTTTAACCAATCACAAGTTTGTGATTTTCTTATGGTTAAACATTCTCCTAATCCTGTTTTCTATAACTCTCCATCAGACCTTGATGGTTTGTTTCTCCTCCATATCCATATTTTTATATAATCCTAGAATGGGCTATATCGGGTGACCTTTGTATTTATCCTGCTTTCTTTTAATGTTATATATTTATTAACCTTATTTCCGATGTGGGTTTTCCTCAAAGGTATTGTCTCTTTTCAACCTTTTATTTTCAAAGAAAAATTTCAAATTGCGAGGACGCAATTTATTGAAGGAGGGGAGAATGTAACACCCCGAGCTTCCACGATACGCTTCTCATTCAATAATGAAATAGCTTGCATTGAACGCAACTTCGAGTTCTAAAACACCGTGACTAATCAAAGTAGCTGTTATGAATAGTAATACCTACTTTTTTAAATATTATAAATTTTATTTATCAAAATGGACTTCATTTTTGGATTCGGAATATTGAAATTAGCCTATGTTGAATTTTTGGTATTTTTCTGAGAACTTCTAAATTTTTATGAATACTGAAAAATACTTAAAAACAACTTTTTTAATCAAAATAATTTATAGTGATAAATTATAATATTTAGTGGTTTTAAAGTATAATTAGAATATATTTTTACCATTTTATCCAATGGTGGTCATTAGAATTAATTTAACATTGAAATTGGACATAAACAATTGCCAAACTTTTAATATAAATTGTTTCTTAAAAACACGCTATTTGTTGTAACAGCGGGAATTAATTATAAAATTAATTAATACAACTTATATGTTTGGAATTTTGTAAAATAGACATCATTTTTGAATTCGGAATATCAATTATAGCTTAGGGTGAAATTTTGGCCTTATTCTGAAAAACTTCAATTTTTGATGAATAGTGAAACCACTAAGTGGTAGTTAAATAACTGATTTTTCGTTTAAATGAAATATTACCACTTCTGTGATTTGATTTTCAAAAATCCGACATACATGGTTGTCATTAAGAAGTAAAATGTGGTTCAATAAGATTAAAATAATTTTTTGGTGAATAGTAACTTTTAAGTTCTTAATCGCGATTAGAGGTAATTAGTGTAGTTTAAGGTACAAATAATGTTTTTATAATATGAGATGAGCATGACACTTGTCCTACTCCTATTGGATGAGTCATGGCCGACCAAGACAACCCATGGGTCAACTTGGGGACCCCATGGAGCCACTTTAGTTGGAAAATGACATTAATATATATTTATTTAATGTTAAAGTTAAATTGACACAAACATGAGTTATTTTACTAAAACAATTTTTAAGTGGGGTTACACAAGTCCAAATTTTGATTATAAATATTCATTAGAACTCTAAAAAGATTTCCTACATCATAGTATTTTTTTATAATTTTTAGACATTAAATAAATTAAATTATTTATGACATCATGATGATGCAGTGATGACCTCATTATTTAACGATTTAAATAAAATGAGAAGATAATGCAAAATCCAATGCTTACACTTGTCCAAAGCCAATTGGATGAGGATATTTCGAACCCTTATCACCATAGCCTCGAATTATATAAGTTTGGGACCTTTAGAATCCGAAAAGCATTGTGTAAATAATGTAACATTTCAATCTTTCCAAAAGAGCCCCTCCTCTCCACTTATAAAAGGCCCCCACCTCTCCCACCTTATTCACACCTTCAAGCCATTTGGCTCGGCCAACCTCTGCCCAAATACTCTCCCAACATCCCTCTATTACTCCTAGAATCCTCACTTTGGGCAGAACTCTTCCCAAGGAATCCTTTGGCTCAAATCAAAAAGCGTTACCCGATTTTGAGGTAATGTCTTTTCTAATGTTGTTTTGTTTTATTTTTCTTCTCCAACCCCCTAAACTCATTTTATTCATTTCTTTTGTAACAACACCAGTATCCTCAATATACTAGGATGTTGTTATAAGAAGGATTCGAGCTACACTTACACACACCTACATCTAATGGTTAAAGAACATACGGTTTCTGTGGATGGCGAATTTCTGCCTCACGAAACGATGATTGTTCAACACTCATATAACACCTTCAAAGGTGGCCATTAAGATGTCACTATATTTATATATGATATATAATGTGTTTATGTTTTACTTATTCTTCTGTATTTCTCATTTATGGCTTACTTTATGATTTCCATTATGGGTAAAACGCGATAATTTCATTTTAGGAAGTGCGGACTACCGCCCCCTCAAAGT
Organism: Viscum album; assembly: GCA_963277665.1. Classification (NCBI taxonomy): domain Eukaryota; kingdom Viridiplantae; phylum Streptophyta; class Magnoliopsida; order Santalales; family Viscaceae; genus Viscum; species Viscum album. Next base: position 247,757,992 of record OY728137.1, read on the forward strand.
GATTTGAATCGTTAATGCCATATGTGGGATGTATAAAGGATGGAGTAAATGGTATTATACACTATATTATACTGGAATTATATTATACATTTATATCATTATTATTTAGTTCCATTAAATATGAAATTGAAATGAAAGTAGCGTTCATGCGTACGTACGGCTTACCGTCTCCATGAACGGTGCATTTCATTTCTTACCTCTAAATGTTACGTAATATTATAAATGAATGTATATACTGGATATATAAGATATATATGACATCTAAATCATTAATATAATTCTGGATATAATGGATATTTCACCACATAAACAACTTGTAATTATAAGAAGCTTATTGTTGACTCAAGTACCAAAGATCGACAAAACGACCGTTATTAACTTAAATAATTACATAATGTTCATATCATTGTAATAAGTGATATAATAAGGATAATGAAATTGAAAATGGTTCTTGATAAGGTATATATTAACTCTAGTTTATTATTCAGGAGGTTAAAGAACGGTTGAGTCAAGTCAGACACGAGGTAAGGGAACTTCTTAACCCAATTTCCATTCTTTGGGTTAATCTCCTACTTTCAAATTATGTCATGATGTTATTATGTACTATTTTGTATTTTTACTTTCTTTATGTGTACCTATAGTGAATACACATAATATATCTATTTTATTTTAAAAATGATCTTTTTAAGGACTTCGTCTCAATCTCCTTTCATTGAGGCATATTTTGTTTTATACACAAATTTCTTTTATACGGTGTATAAACCCCTTTGACTTTTACGTTTATTCAAAAGGAATCTTTTTTATACGAAGTGTTTTACTAAACGACAAAAAGGGAATGTTGTTCTTTCCGTACTTATGCGGCGACAATGACTTCTCCGCCGCCGTGACCATTATTTGAGTTTCGGCTTCCTCTACAAGCCATCATTTTATTTTAATGAAAAATAAATACAAAGTTTTAACTTTCTTTTATTTTGGTATTGAAAATGGTTTTGAAAGCATTTTTATTATATCAATGTGTTGTATTTATCTTGTGATTGAAATGTGGAAATGTTATGTTTCCTTTATGCATGTTTTATGTGATATGATTATGTTATGGTTTATGATATGTTTAAACCTATTCATATGAGGAATGCATTGGACTTAATAAGTGACGGGTGGAGCCCGCTATAGCTCCTCGATGCATCGGCAGGTCTCATGAGACAAACTAGTGTCTTGGCACAAGGCCTTGACAAAATCTTATTTGTGGTCTTGGCACGAGGCCTTGACTACGTGGTTATGATAGTCTGGCATTATGCATTCCATCATTATGAAAGTGGTTATTGATATTGCATGTGATTATTCGACCAGTAGAATATCCATGTGAAGAAGTAAATGGCATTATCTCATTTTACTTTTGCCATATTATGTTGATGTTCAAGTTTAAAAAGGCTTTTGTTTTAGTTATACATTGCCTTAAATGTTTATGTTTATTTATGAAAGCTTCCGCAATATTGTTATCCTTACTGAACATCTGAGCTCACCCCTTTCAATGTTTAAATATTTTCCAGGATGTGAAGAAGTGTATTATGACTGACTTGCAAGGATAGTCAGTGAAGATATGAGTGTGGACTATGAAGACCATGTTATTGTAGTTTGTTTAATATTGATGTAATGAAAGACTTATGAATGTATCTAGTGTTTCCAAGGCTACTAAACTAATCGGTCTTTCGAGACTTGATCTTTTGTGATCATGCCAATGTTACGAAGTAATGCACCGACTCTGGGTAGCTGGGGTCGGGGTGTTACAAGGATAACACATTTTTTTGTTTCAATATCCCTTTACTAAAATTTAAGAATTAATTTATTAATAGAATAAGATATAGGTATATATATATATATATATATATATGCTTGACAAGTAGAGCTTCAACCTATAACTAATTTCTACCACAAACTCATATTTCACTCAAAAGATAATGGAACTCAAAAATATTATATTTATCCTAATCGTACAAGGTTCAAATTATTAACACATACCATTTATATTAGGAAAACTTTTTGTAATAACTAGGGACTTCCTGTCGGCTAGTGGTAGGTAATAAAGGCCCGTCGCACTATGGTTGTGGGTTCGATTCCTGCAGCTTTGTCCGACGCGACGGGTTATGCCCCACCCTGCAGGTTGTCCTTTTCCTAAAACTATAGTATTATAATATTCCAAAAATAATCTTCATAAATGTTTTAACCTTAAACAATACTATCCAAAGTTTAACTTAATCCATTCCAACCTTTATAGTTATCCAAAATACCTTCGTCCAGACTTTCTCTAAAAGGTCTCTAAATTCCAAAATCAATTGTATCATCAGATTCCTCAAACAAGGTAAAGTTTCTCTTATTGTCACATACAAAAATATGATTACCTTCATCATATTAAAACCTTAATGAAATCAACAAGTACTACAGTACAATCCTTATATATATATATATATCACGTTATTCTAATAACCAGAATATGATCCATGAGTCCAAAAGCACCAATACATTAATTATTCTGCTTCAACTGTAGTAACAGCATAAGATTGTCCTTGATCCCTTGGCCTTTTATGAGGTAAGTTTCCCTGACGCTTAGTACATTCATTTGCATAATGACCCATTTCCCTACAATTGTATCATTCAACATTGATAGCCTCTTTCTTTCCCTTACAATCATGAGCCTAGTGACCTTTTTCTCCACATTTGTAACAAACTCCTAATCCTTTTAGGCAAGTACCAGGGTGATTCTTCCCACAATTATCACATAATGTAAAATCCTTCTTTCCCTTTTTCCCTTTATCTGTCTCTTGTTCCACCGTTCTCTTCTTCTATTGCTTTATTTTTTTGTCATAAGACTTAGAGAATTCCTTTTCTGTCTTGATAGCACACGAGACTATATCCTCGTATGTTGAGAAAGATTGTGATACTAAATCTCGACGGAGAAATGGTTTTAACCCATCAAAGAAATGATCAATATTACTTCTTGGGTTACGTATATAATCTGCAGCATGCCTTGCTGACCTTGTAAAGTTAGCCTCATACTTTGCGATATTCTCATCCTCCTTCTGCCTCAGCCTCAGAAATTGCCTTTCCATATCTGCTTGATGGTCATGTGGAAAGTATTTTTCTAAGAAAATTTCCTTAAACTCCCTCCATTCCATAATTGATACTTCTTCATCTTCCTTTGTGTTTTGAATCAGCGACCACCATTGATCGGCATCTCCAATGAGGCGGTAGACTGCCATGACAACCTTCTCCCTTTCGCTACTCCCCAAGGCGTGGAATATTTTCTCTAAGGAGTTTATCCATTGCTCAGCTACTAATGGATTTATACCCCCATTAAATGTTGGCAGTTGTTGCCTCATGAAGCGGTCTAACATTGATCCTCCATGTTGCGGATCAGGGTGCTCCATATGAGTAAGGTTATTATTCATAACCTGAGTGAGTTGTCCCAGTATGGTAATAAGTTGATCATCACCAGTTGTATCTCCAGATCCACAATAATTATCATGAGCAGGAGGGAAATCCCTACACGGAGTTCATGCATTGATACGGTTTCCATTCCTTCCACTAGGCGCCATTTCTAAACAATGGCATAAACTAGATTAGTTTATGAATCAAAATACATAATTCAATAATTGTAAAACACTTAACACTAATTGAACTATTTATTGATATAATCCATAATCATAAAAAAAGTTTTCTTTGAGGAAGTATATACTCATAACCCTTTATAGTGGTTTGTAAAGAAAATAAAAATTATCCTAAGCATATCCCCCGGGAGTGTCGTAACCAAGAGTGCAGCAAGGCCCGTTGTCATGCACCAGTTCCCGTTCGAGTCTAGATCAAAGCGGTGTTTTCAGGTTTTACCCCTAGGTACATCTGTGCCAGAGCCACCTCTACCTGCTCGTATCCAGACAGGGATGTATTGCTCGGAAAACTCACAAAATCTCTATAATACCAAAATTCTAGGAAGTTCTTCTATACTAATCCTCAAAGTCTATCTTTGGGCTATGTGCTATAATCAGAGTTTATCTAAATCTAGCTTCCAAGATTAGTACTAAACTACCTCTGATACCAACTGTAACGCCCCGACCCCAGTTACCCAGAGTCGGTGCATTACCTCGAAACATTAGCATGATCACAAAGGATCAAGTCTCGAAATACCGATTAGTTTAGTAGCCTTGGAAACACTAGATAAATTCATAAGTCTTACATTACATCATAAAGTAAAACAAAACTGCAACATATTATCTTCATATCCCCTTATATTATCCCTGCAGGTCATTCATAATATACTTCTTCACATCCTGGAAAAATTAAAACATTGAAAGGGGTGAGCTCAGATGCTCAGTAAGGATAACAATATAGTGAAAGATTTCATCAATAAACATAAACATTTAAGGAAATGTATAACTAAAACAAAATCCTTTTAAACTTGAACTTCAACATAATATGGCAAAAGTAAAATGAGATAATTCCATTTACTTCTTCACATGGATATTCTACTGGTCGAATAATCACATGCAATATCAATAACCACTTTCATAATGATGGAATGCATAATGCCAGACTATCATAACCACGTAGCCAAGGCATCGTTCCAAGACTACAAATAAGATTTTTTCAAGGCCTTGTGCCAAGACACTAGTTTGTCTCATGAGACCTACTGATGCATCGAGGAGCTATAGTAGGCTCCACCCGTCACTTATTAAGTCCAATGCATTCCTCATATGAATAGGTTTAAACATATCATAAACCATAACATAATCATATCACATAAAACATGCATAAAGGAAACATAACATTTCCACATTTCAATCACAAGATATCAATACAAAACATTGATATAAAAAGAACACTTTCAAAAACATTTTCAATACCAAAATAAAATAAAGTTAAAACGTTTTATTTATTTTTCATTAAAAAATTGTTATGTCTTGTAGAGGAAGCCGAAACCCAAATAATGGCCATGGCGGCGGAGAAGTCGTTGTCGCCGCATACGTACGACAAGAAAAACATTCCTTTTTGTCGTTTAGTAAAACACTTCGTATAAAAAGATTATTTTTGAATAAACGTAAAATTAAAATGGGTTTATACACCGTATAAAGGAAAGTTGTGTATAAAACCAAATATGCCTCAATGAAAGGATATTGAGACGAAGTCCTTACAAAGATCATTTTTAAAATAAAATAGATCTATTATGTGTATTCACTATAAGTACACATAAAGAAATTACAAATACAAGATAGGACATAATAATATCATGACATAATTTGAAAGTAGGAGATTAACCCAAAGAATGGTAATTGGGTTAAGAAGTTCCCTTACCTTGCATCCTGTCTTGACTCGACCGTTCTTTAACCTCCTTAAAATCGGGTAACTCTTTTGATTTGAGCCAAAGGCTTCCTTGGGAAGAATTCTGCCCAAAGTGAGGCTTCTAGGAGTAAGAAATGGAATTTGGGAGAGTATTTGGGCAGAGGTTGGCTGAGACAAAAGGCTTTGAAGGTGTGAGTAATGTGGTAGTGGTGGGGGCCTTTTATAAGATGAGAGAAGGGGCACTCTTGGAAAGATTGAAATGTTACTTTGTTATGAAATGATTTTTCGGATTCTAAAGGTCCCAAACTTATATATTTAGAGGATAAGGTGATAAGGGTTCTAAATCTACTCATGCAATAGGTTTTTTACAAGTGTAAGTCTTATATTTTACATTATATTTTTATTTTATTTAAATCGTTAATTAATGAGGTAATCGCTGCATCATCATGGTGTCGTAAATAATTTAATTTATTTAATGTATAAAAATTATAAAAAAAATATCCTGATGTAGGAAATATTTTTATCTTTCTAATTAATATTTATAGTCAAAAATATGACTTGTATAACCCCATTTAAATTTTTTTTTAGTAAAACATCTCTTGTTTGTGACATTTTTATTTTAACTTTAAATAAAAAGTTATTTATGTCATTTTCCTACCAAAGTGGCTCCATGGGGTCCCCAAGTTTACCCATGTATTTTCTTGTTCGTCCATGACTCATCCAATAGGTTTAATACAAGTTTCAAGGTCATTTTATATTTTTATAATATCATTTTTACCTTAAATTTCACTAATTACCTTTAATCGCGATTAATTAAACTTAAAAGTTACTATTCATCAAAAAATTATTTTAATCCCATTGAACCACATTTTACTTCCTAATGACAACCATGTATGTCGGATTTTTGAAAATCAAATCACAGAAGTGGTAATATTTCATTTAAACGAAAAATCATTTATTTAACTACCACTTAGTGGTTTCACTATTCATCAAAAATTGAAGTTTTTCAGAACAATGCCAAAATTTTACCCTAAGCTATAATTGATATTCCAAATTCAAAAATGATGTCTATTTTACAAAATTCCAAACATATAAGTTTCATTAATTAATTTTATAATTAATTCCCGCTGTCACAACAAATAGCGTGTTTTTAAGAAACAATATATATCAAAAGATTGACAATTGTTTATGTCTAATTTCAAAGTGAAATTAATTATAATGAACAGAATTGGATAGAATGGTAAAAATATATTCTAATTATACTTTAAAACCACTAAATAGTATAATTTATCACTATAAATTATTTTGATTAAAAAAGTTGTTTTAAGTATTTTTCACTATTCATAAAAAATTGGAAGTTACAAAAAATTCAACTTAGGATAATTTCGATATTACGAATGCAAAAATTAATTCCATTTTTAAATATAAAATTTCTATAATTTTAAAAAGTGGGTATTAATATTCATAATGACTACTTTGATTATTCGTGGTGTGTTAGAACTCGAAGTTGCGTACAATGCAAGCTATTGCATTATTGAATGAGAAGTGTATCGTGGAAGCTCGGGGTGTTACAGTTTCTCAATATTTCATTGGCTGAATCCTCATCACCTTCTTTTTATTCCACCAAAATCACTATAAGAAACCAAAACATGGAATATAATCAAGTTAAATTGTATAAAACTTTAAGATAAATCTATGTACCTAATTTCAATGACAAAAACTGGAAGTTATAGAATAATGATAAAAAAAGATTATGATATTAAAACTAGAATTCTAATTCACTTACCTAAGTTTCATGGTTTGTCAAAAGAAAATACCAATAGGAATCTGTGATCATTTGGAGAAATTCGTAATGGATTCAAACCTAGAGGATCCACCGAGTCTCAAATCAGTTGTAATACATTCCAATTATATCTTGACAGATCTAATAAGGATTGGATTCACAACATCCATCATAGGGAGATCACCACCTAGTATAAAATCCACTAAGTTTTTATCCAAAAGTATTTCCATACATCAAAGAGTGTCTAGATGAGGAAATTGATTTATGAAATCAAACCAACAAGTGGAGATACCCTTTATGTATATTGGAATAGATTTAAAGGATTTAAAAACTTCTTCCCACAAAAAACCTATGAAGAGAATATATTTTTGGTATCCTTTTACCAAGTATTAATTGATAGTTGTTTAACCTTTTGTATGATTCCTCTAGAGGATAACTAGTTGAAATATCACATGTCGAGGTTAGAGAGTTGATTGGCATAATTTCCAAGAACTCTCTCTAAAATTTGGTATTAGAACTACTATAAGGGGACTACATGATTTGAATGGTTACAACTCTATATTTTTTATAAAATTGATTAAAAAACCTCAATTGTAAAAAATATAGCTGTGAAAAAAAATATTATGCATAACCCACCATACCCCCTTGGGTATGCCAGGTTTTTTTCTCATGATCACTTCATCGAATGTTGTCCTAAAGTTCAAGAGAATTTTGAATCCATGTTCCAAGGACCATACCAGAAACATCCAATCTATAAACAAGGAATGAGAGAGTACTCAATTACTCAATATGAAGCTGAAAACCAATAACTTTATAGGAAACCCTTTCAGCAAGGTTTCCAATAAAATTCCATCCTTCCACCATTTAAAGATAGAACTCTCAACCTTATACATGTTATAAACCAAGGAAAGATCAATAAAACTTAATAGATGATCTAATAAAATGAATTTTTAAGTCCAAAAACTAGATCCTAACTAACATCAATTAATTGAATAACCAAGGATCATGTAATCTTCCTACATAATCCATTCTTAAATTAGAGTAAAAATTAGTTCTATTACACTAAGGAGTGGTAAGAAGTTGGGAAGCAATTAAGAATCATTATTTGGAGAAGAATCCATATTTGGAAATCCCATTGAACTTGAAGAATTTACCCATGTAAAATTACCTAAAGAATAAGTGGTAATAGAAACACCCCCTGTGAATAAAAATAAAGGGAAATACAAGATGGAGGGACAAATTCAACCCCAACTACCCTTCAAACAAAATATGAAATAACCTAAGAAAACTAGTGAATAATCATTTCCAAAAGAGATCCTAAAAGTGTTCAAAAAAGTGGAAATCAATAAATCAACATCCCTCTATTGGATTCCATCCACCAAATTCCAAGATATACTAAATTTATCAAATAAATTTTAATTGGAATGAGAGGATTGTGAGGTAATGAAAATCTAATTCCAATAAAAATATTTCTTCACATGTAACCCTACAAATACCTCTAAAATTTAAAGATATAGGTATCATTTCTATCCCTTGTACAATATGAGAGATTTATTTTTCCAAGGAATTATTTTATTTAGAAGCATAAATTAACACTATGATTTAATTTTTTTTATTCATATATATAGATAGGATAACTCAAACCCACCCTAGTGTTCATATAGTTTTCCAACCAAGCCATTTTCAACCAGGTAGGTGTTTTAAAAGACATTTAGGTAAGTGTATAAGGTTATAAATTCCCTAATAATTTCTATATACAAACATAGAGGAAGAAAAATTTAATGATCATTTTCATATCATATTAGGTAGATAATTTACCAAGACTAAAAATAATAATAAATGTCAATGAAGGAACACATCCCATGACTTTCAGTGTAGAAATAATGGATTTTAACATGCTTGACATGATAAAATTACCTCATGATTTACAAAAAAATATTACTATAAACCATTTATAAGTTCCATGTTCTTATAAAAAATAAATTTGAATTTTGGATGATAGAATTATATGGATAAAAAATTTGGAATATCATGATTCTACTGAAACTATTTTTGAAAATGTGTTTAATCTAAAATTTATTTTAAGTGTTGAACAACTTGAGGAAATTGTTGAAAAGGATTTAGGGAATTTTATAAAATTTTCTATTGAAACTTATACCTTACCTTTTTAAGATAAAAGAAATGATGAACTATTTTTTGAGCTACATGAAAAAAAAACTTATGGGTTTCCAAAGGAATTTAATCAATGTTTGGAAAGACTGGAGAGAAGTGGAAGTTACATAAGATAGAGGTGGAGAAACTAAGACCAAGATCTTATGAGAACACCCTATTGTGTATGTAAAAGACTATATCTTTACATAAAATACTCACCCAGAATTGATACTTTCAAGTAGGATAAAAAAGTTTTCTTTCAATCTTTAAGAAGAAAGTTGGTGATTGGTAAAAATCTTTCCAATTTTATTGGAACATTTACAATGACTAACATTTTTTCATTTTCATAATTGAAATTAAGAGTACTAAATCATAGATTCCCTTTAATGTGAAGGTAAAGCATATAAATAAAATTATGAATATCCATGGAAAGATCTCATAGAGGAGTCTAAACCCCTCCATGATTTCATCAAATAAAGGAACCTCAGTTGCCTCTTTCCTCTATATTTATCTGAGAATAATTTTTTAAATTTTTACTTTCCAAAAAAATAAATGTATCACTTAACTGGAAAGGTGTATATGATATGTTTGTGGGATAGAGAAAAAGTAGTTTTAGGATGCAAATACCATTTTTCTATTTTATATTTTAAGGAAAAAATAGTACAAGACAAAATCTCAATTATTTTTTATAAATCTATACATATTATCTATAGGTTTCTATTTTTAAATTTTTTGGGAATATAAATAAATAAATAAATAAGAGATAAGAAAATTGAACTTCAATGTTTTTTCACCTAATTAATATACCATGACAATTTTTTAGGAGTATAGTGATTCTAAAATTATCAAATGAGAATGATTTTTGAGTGAACATGGCCTATGTTTAATGTAACTTCTATTTGAAGACTAGGAAAATATAGTGAAATTTGAAAATATCTTTGTGGAATAAAAATTATAATATATGGTCACCAGAATTTCAAACTCAATATTGAGTGACCTCACCTTTATGACTAAATATCACCTTAGGGAGACTCCCTAAAATAAATTGATTTAAGTCTTTTGAACCTAAAATAAAATAGGCTATTGGGATCTCATGATGAATCTATGAGATAATGGCACTAGGTTTATGAGTATCCCGATACAAAAAAATTTAATAAGTTACTTTACACTGTGTTATGTGCATACATGGCTGGGAAAATTAAAAAAAAGAATAAATTTCACATTTTTAAAAAATTAATTCATTTAGGTGAGAGGGATATTGAACACGTGAATATAGAAATTGACTTATAAAAATATCATTTATTAAGTATCAATGAAGTGTGAAAGTTGTCATTGGTTTGATAAACATTGGAATGAGTGCCAGGTGAAGTAGATACTTTTTTAAATTGTAATTCTACTTAAATATACCAAATTCACTCATATAACTAGAATTTGAATTTGAATGAATCAAAAGTGTGTGAAAGTAATATTAGAGGTAAGTATAATTGATGTATGAATTCTTTGATTTCTTTCAACTATGGATTATGTAATTGAGTTTAGGTGGGACAATAATCTTTTTGAAAATCAATGATAAACTTTCCACGGAGCACAATAGTACAAGTGTGGGGGAGTGAAGTGAGCCCAAATTTTTGAAATTTTTAATTGAATTTCATTTATAATAACCTCGTTATTAATTTAAATACAGGTTAATTCATTAATTTTTATATATTTTTTGAAATTTTAAAATTTATTGAAAATTGTATTTAAACATGGTTTAATTGATATATTCATTTTTTATATAAATTGGGAATCCATACATGAATTTTGAAATTTTTAATTATAATTTTATGATTCAAGAAATTAAAATATTTCAGGGATTTATTTTTTGAGTTTTAATTCTTTCATTCGTATTTAAATTAAATTAAATCCGAAAATTGATTTTGAAAATGAAATTAAAATCTATTATTTATGAAACTTTCAATTTAGATTAAAATATTAATTTTTAAGGATTAAAATATTATGTTTTTTCAAATTAAATTTGATATTATTTTATTAAAATAAATTTTAAATTCTTTTATAATAAATTTTTCAGAGGTTAAAATTTTTATCTAAATTTCTTTATCATTTTTGAGATTAATCAGAACAAAATTATGCACTAAAATTATCTTTTTGTGAAATACATATTAAAATGTGACAAATACTCAAAGTTTCCATGCTTGAAAATTTTTGTGTTGAATTTAAAGTGATTGTGTTCATTGAATATAAGTTATCCAATATTGACGGTCACTTTCACAGGTGATCAAAGGCACTTATGGTCACTTCTACAAGTTATCAAAGGAATAATTTATCATTCTTGAAAGAAATTAAATAGATTTTTCATTTCATGATCACCTAACTTACCATAATAAAAAAAATCCTACTCCATGGTCAGTTAAGTGCTTAGGGATTTCCTACCAAGTGATTATGAGCCTTCTTATGGTCACTTCTCTCAACCGACCATGGGTAAACTACCATATATCCCTTCCCTAAAACCTACCACATATCCATGGTATCTAAAGCTACCTTGATCCACTATATTTTCTTAAAACCAACCACGAGATCCAACCATGCCATCTCCTTCATCCACAGTATCTCACCACAGCACCTCCCCATTGTGGAAGTTTTCCATAGCCAATTTTGACCAAATTCACACCACCCTTGTTGCAGAATATGAATCATTCCTATAAAATATATTCTATCTGAAGTCACATTCCTTCCAAATTCTACACTCGGTCTTACTAGGGAATCCACCTGTTTAATCATTCATCACCTACACAACCCAAGGAGAAGATGTTGCATGCATGTATTCTAGATTAATTTGCATTACCACAAGGGTGATGTCTAAAAAATCCTAATTGAAACCAAACCATGAGTAGATATCTGGTCCACCATGATTGAAGAACTAAAATACTTATTCCTAGGAATACCATAATTTGGAGCCATACGAGCTACAATATTGGATATAGCTGGAAAAAAAATTATTGTTATTTTTTTGATATTTTTTCCCTGTATAGAAATTTGAAGATCAAAGAGACCTCACTCAACCCCAAATCACCAGTTATATCTTTGGAAAAAGATGTACCAAAAGTGATTGTTGGAATGACTCAATGAATTCATTAGTATATTGAAAATTCTAATTTGAGATTTCAAGCACCATCACCAACCTCATCTGAGATAACATGCTTTATTTCAATGATGGTTTTCACCTATTAAAGCCTCTGTACAACACCAATTTTTATTTTATTAATGTTTTTAATTAAATTTTACAAAATTGATTAAGTTTTCAAGTTTAATTTTAAGTCATCAATGTGAGTTTTTAATCCCCAATTATAGTGACATCCCAATACCAAGCTTGGTCATCCCTCTTTCAGTCCACTAGAATCTAGATCTAAAGTCCAATTTCATCATCTCTTTCCTTAAAGTGTAGGATGAAATGCATTGTTCTATGAAGTACTGAAGAAATTTTCCTTGAAATTTTTATATATATTGATAATGTGATGTGTGAAAATTAGTTTGGAAATGTTCGTGATTCCCTATAAAATCTGTCATAGCCCTTATGTTGTACACGAGTCAAGGATCCAAAATTCACTAAGGCTAGGTGCTAAAATTAAAGAACATTCCTAAATAAGTTAAATAAATTCATGCTTCTCACATGGAGAATTTGGAATCACACCTCTAAGAACTATTCTATAAATAAATCACTATTAACTATGCTAAAAAAATAGATCCCATTATCAGAGTCCATTTATAATATCATCCATTTCTCTCTATTGTTTTACATTTTATTTTATTTATTATCACAATAACTCTGGTGATGTCACACTAAGCCCTTAGTGGTTGAGCTAATGTGATTCTTTTTATCCCCCTTGTTAATGAATTATGCATATCAACTATTTAATATCTTCTGATTTTATCAATGGATTCATTTGATGTACATTTACATTAGGAGATTTCTTATTTCTAATATTTTGAATTATTATTCTATTCTTAATTAGATGTCACACACATTCCACATATGTTTACTTCATTGATTTTTATTATGATTAGTGGTTTTACCTAAGGGTAATTAGATATCTTTTATTACTAGGCTAGGGTAGATTGGGGTTGAATTGATTATTTTATCCCTCCAATTAATAAAAAAATTCAAGAAGAGAGTAATTGAGTTATATTTCACTTGATATAGAAAAAATATGAATGTTTAAATTGTAATAATGATTAAATAGGGTGGGTAAGGGGATATATGAGGTCATACCACTTATTTAAAAATAAAATATAAAACAAATCTAGTTTAATATACCAAACTATTTTCATATACTGAACCCACCAAACAAATTTAGAACACACCCATAGCTCTATCCTCTTTGGAGACAAACCCAGGTCCCACTACAACTATATTTTCATTAGGTTTAATAATTGATTTCTTGATCACATTGTGATAGAAGGATCATCAGTGTTCTCTTTTTACATATCCTAGTGTAGGTGAACCAAGTATAATTGATGTATCTCATGCATATTTTTATTTTTGGTCATACATTTATATGGGAATCAATGATTTGGGGGGGATTATCAAATGAAATCCACATCAAGGTGATTTTTTGTAATTCATCCCATGAAATGTGGGAAAAATTTAAATATAAATGAGGGAAACTGAAAATTCTGAGAAGCTAAGTTTCATGTTTTTTGGAACAAGTATTTGGACCTGAGAATTCACCCTAATGAGTCAATAGATGCATTTATTGAATAGGATAATGTTGTTGTGGAGGATATTCATGGTCTTAGAGAAATCCTCAATGATTTTTAGATCTTCAATCGTATCATGACAAGATTTCCACCTTAGTTAAATATGAAAGTCTATGTATTGGAGTAAAAAGATCCAAAGGATATGACATTGGATAGTTTACACAACACTCTTATCGTGAATGAGATGAGAAATAATGATAATGATTTTATGGAAAAAGTAAAATACAAAGTGGTGGAATTAAAGGATATTAATATGCTCACCATAATGGATGTCTAGGAAGAGGAAGAGCTAGATGAATTCATGTCATTCCATTCCTCAAATATGAAAAGTGGAAATTAAATTTTAAGGGAAAACATCCACAATCATTATTTCATTGTGGAAAAGTTTAAAATATTGCAGCAAGGTGTCCCAATAAGTTTTAAGGTGATTATGGGGATGAATATGAAATTCCTATGAATAAGTATTGAGACAATGTAAAAGGTAGGAAAATCATTAAGAAAAAATTATTCAAGAAGAAGAACCTACTTTCACAAGAAATTGATAGTTCCAAAGAGATTAAGGAATAATAAATTAAAGACTATAAAGACCAAAATGAAAATGATATAATAAAATTTGTGAGAAATTCTTAGACAATGGAAGAGAGTGGAAATTAATAATGAGAATTGGAAGGAGTATTTGATATTTAGACTAAATTAGAATACACTCTTGAAGAGATAGATATTTAGAGATCTAAAATGAAGAAATCCAATATAGTGGTTCATAATGAAAAACTCTATGTATAGTCTTAGGAAGAATATAATACTAATATAATGGAAAAAAATAAATTCTTAAGTTTAAAAATCTATAGAATACATAAATGGTCATTGAGTACAAGCTAAAAGTTGAAGAATGGAACAGGGTGATCTATGGTCTGACTGGTATAGTAGAAGACAGGGTTAAACTGGCAAGAATGTCCTAAAGGCCTTCATTTTTTATTATTTTTTATAATACACCATTCAAGGGGTGAGGTGGAACTCTTACAAGTCCCAAAGTCTTAGAGACAATTATATGACCTGTAGGTCTTAGAGGGAATCACCCCAGACAAGACAACTTGGAGGAAGAATTTTTTGGCCTGTAATGAAAAGTTAAAGATGATGAGAGACTCTTGACTCCTAGTTTGGCATCAAGAAATAAGTTTATAAAGGTATAATAAAAAGGTGAGTTAGAATTTGGAGGACTGAAAAAATATAAAAATAACTTTTAGGATGATAAAATGAAACAACTAGTATGAGGCTTGATCGCAAATAGAAAGTACTGATAATTGATGCCAGACCACAAGAACCAACTTTGAGGTAGAAAAATTATTTGCGTATGAATAAAAATTATAAGGTTTATATATCCCAAATAATAATTGGTCATGTAGTAATAACACATAGCAATTCACCTCATTTAAGGTGTTACAGTTGTCTAAATATGGGACATTCACAAATCTTCTATTACATAACTAAGTGGTACCAAAGAGAATAGAGAAAGAAAGGAATCCAAACAAAGTTCCATATTTCATGAATACTTTTTATGGTCACTATTTCTAGTATATATTATTTATAAGCATGGATAGATGTTTCTCACCAATAATATAGAGGAAGGTGTTGAAGCATACCCAAAGTGGTTATAAGTAGCAACTCAAGGAATCATCAAATGAGATGAAAATAAAAATTCGATTTTTAACTTTTTATGATGAATTTGGTCATAATACTATGAGTAATATCATGAATATCATTCTACATAAAGTATAAATCCAAATACATGGATCAAAAATAAAATATTTGAGCATGCAGTGGTTGCAGATATTGATTTTAAAGAATAAAATCACACTAGAACATGGATCATTGATAGTGGATTCACGTCCCTTATAAAGATAAATAAGTATATAGAGATAGTAATTAAGTATGATAAGGAATGTGTTCTTATATTTGGATATGATTAAGTGCTGAATATTATTGGATTAGGAAAATCCATGTTTGGAGGAATATATCTTAGACGTGATAATTTCTTGGTTGTTGAAGGTCTCTATCACAATTTTCTAAGTTTTAGTAAACTATATGACTTAATAAATTCTATAAGATTTACCAAGAATTAGTGTATCATAAAGGGAAAATAAGGGTAGTTTTTTTGTAGGGAAAGTGAATGAAGGGGGGTCAATACCTTGTAACTGGAGAATAAGATATGATCTTTCTATCTACGGATAAAGAAAATAGGATATGGAATAAAAAACTTGGCCATGTTTTCTATCCAAACTTGTAATATTTGGTGAAATACGATGAAACACTAGATCCACTCAGTCTATCATGTGATCATATGAATACAAGCGATTCTTTCCAATAGGGGAAGATCATTCAAAATATCTACAAGGAAAAAATAATAGAATTCAAAAATAGTTCTGGAAATGTTTCGTATAGATTTTTACGGTTCTATCTCACTAATATACATTAATGGGAATACATTTTATGTTCTTTTCATTGATTATTTATACATAATGTCATGAATATTTGTAATTCCCCATAATTTTAAGGTGTTTAATTGCATGACACAATATCATAGGGAAGCTAAAAGGTTACTTTGATATAATATTCTGATGTTCTAAAAAAACAATAGTATATAATTCACTAACATCCAAGTAGAGGATTATCTTGAGAAATAAGGGATAAGGCACCATGTTTCAATAGTAAGAACTTTTCATCAAAATGGAGTGGTTGGGAGGTAAAATTGGATCAAAAACAACATGGATAAAATTATTCTTATAAAAAAGGATCTAACAAAGAAATTTTATAAGAAATCAGTCTTGAAATCAGTCTGTATTTCTAATAGATAATTATTGTGTTTGAAAGAAGAAAATACTATATATAAGATATGGTACAGAAGGAATACATCATTGAAATACTTTCAATTATTTTGAATTAAGTGTTTTAATCTCAATATGTAGAATCACTATAAGTATGAATTTTTTTAAGATGAGGGGAGATTCCTTGGAGGATATGGAAAAATAAAAGCATATAAATGCTTCAAAAAGAGGCTAGGAAAGGTGAATGGAAAAAATTAAGTTTCTATAATTAGAAATTAACAAAATACTCAACAACACGGTGAAAATTTTCATGATGATAGTGATGATGAGGTAACAGATTTAGGGGGGTATAAGTGGAAAATACTAATTCAAAAGAAGATATTTATGATGAAAATTATGAATTAATACATCTATGTACATGGAATATTAATATTTGAGCTGAAATTGATAGATATAACATCATCGGTGATTAGAAAGCTCCAGTTCAGATAATGAGAATTAAGCGTCTATAGAAAACATCATATTTATCTTAGGTAGAGAAAAAATGTTTTGATGAACTATATAGGGAATAAAATTAGGTTCATTCTATGAATTAATATCTTGAAAAAATAAAAATAGCTAAACCTGGTAAATTATTTTAATGACAGAAGATAAGAATATCATTAGGAAAAAATGGGTATTCTCAAACAAACTTAATTTGATTATTCTTGACCATAGTAGTGAAAATGAAATTCAATGCTTTCCATATGGATGACATATCTGCATTTCTAAATGAGGTTCTGGAGGAAGATGTGTATATCAAACAGCCTGATGGTTTTCTTATCCATGAAGATATGGAAAAAAATTACTACATAAGGATTTATATGGATTGAATCCGGCACAAAAAGTGTGGTATTCAAGACTTGCTCAGTATTTGAAGAATCTTGGTTTCTAACATGGTGGATTTAATGAAAATATCTATGTAAAAAAATGATAGTAATCATATATTGATGGTGTTAGTTTATGTCCATGAAATAATATTGGTGGATCAAAAAATGTACAATAGAAATAGTTCATATAATTAATGAAAAATAAGTTTGAAATGTTAATGATTGGTGAGATGACATTTTCCTTAGTTTAAAAGTGACACACAGAAGGCATGTAACATTTATCTACCGATACAAATATACCAAGGAGTTTTTAAGATGATTTATAATGGATAATTCCATGGATATGAAAAATCTGGTTGCATACCACAAGAATCTATCATGAGATAATGAAGGTAAAGTGGTGAATGTCATAGAATACAGGAAAATCATTAGTAGCATACTGCATTTAACATCGATACGACCCGTTATTGTTTTTGAAACATGTCAAGTGGTGAGACATCAAATAAATCCCAAGGACATCAACTTACTTATAGTGAAAATAAGACTTCATTATATCAAGGGCATTGTGGATTTCAGTTTTTTGCACAATGATAAATCTCAGCAATAATTCTTATGTCAATCAGATACAGATTAGTCTAGTTCAGCAGATGATAGAAAATCAACATCAGGTGGTGCATTATATCTTAGTGGAATGTGTATTTCTTTTCTAATAAATAAATAATATTTAATTTCATTAATAACCATAGAATACTAATATATTGTGACTACAAAAGATTTCATGCAGTTATTATGGATGAAACAATAACTTGAAGATATGGGAGTTGAATTGAAATATCCAATTAGAATCTATTATGATAATTCGAGTGTTATAAATATTATGAAAATTCATGTACATCACTCACAAAAAAAATAACATCTAAATCAAGTTTCATTTTATCATGGAGAATTTAGATAATAGGCTTGTGAAGTTAGAGTATGTGCTGATATAACTACAGGTTACAAACATTCTAACAAATTCCACACCCAAAGAAATGTTTTAACATCATAGACTAGATCTTGGATTCCAATTGACTCCCAACACTTGAACAAGGGTTAAACTGTAACCCCCACTCCCTAGGGTATGTTTTGTTATTCACTATGGGATGATATATTTTCTTTTCCTTATTTCAAACAGTAATGGAGTTCCCTCTATGTTCTTTGACAAAGGTGGATAAACTGTGATCATGAAATGAGGAGAAACTAAGCAAGGGGAGTGGAGAAATAGGGGAGAAAATAAATATGTGGGGTTTAAAATATGACAATGCTAAATATTTTCATTTAAAGTTAATATATTAAGATAGATAACCTATGGTATTATTGATGAAAGTAGGTTTCAAGAGTAGATATTATCGATTTCTATCATGATTCTCAATAGATGGGGTCATCATTATTCTTGGGAGATGATGAAATTGTTTTTTTGAAGTGGAAGAGTTCTATGAAGGGTTATTTTGAGAACCAAGTTATTTTTTGATAATATTTTTATGATAATTTTGATTCTTCTGCTGATCATGGCTCATGTGAGATTTGAGTATGTGTTGATTAAATCCATTTTTACCTCTTGAAGTCATATGATTTGATTTGTGGTTTAATATGGAGGAGTAAAATTTTTCATCAATAAGATACTAACATAGGGATTAAAGTAGTATAAATATGTGAAGAGTTTTCAACAAACCCAAAGGTGAATATTTTTAGGGAAAAATACCTCCATGTGACATCACAATAATTTTGGATTGGTTGTGTTTGTTGACAAAGCAGGTTTACAAGGTCAGTTGTGAAGTTATAAAATAATTATTGAAAAGGTATGATGAAAAATCTCTAAGAAAAAGTTATGGAAGCACTGGAAGTGGTATAAAAAAATTTGGTACAAGGCAGTACCATCTTCTAATGTTTCCTACATTTTTTGAGTCCAAAATCTAGATAAAGGGTAAAGTTTTAGAAAATATTTAGTTTCAGGACTAACCCATGAAAATATGTAAAAGGAATAAAATTTTTAAAGGATTTTATGATTTGAAGAAGAAATTTTTGTGAAGGAAGTAAGTTTCCTAAAGGTGGAAATTTATGCAAAGATGCAATGTTTTTCAAAAGTATACATGAATAGAAGATATTCCTAGAAGTTTTATGAATAAAGGGAGTTTCACTAATAGAATGAAGAGCTTCACAAAAGGAATTAGATATAAATAAAGTTTTAAAAAGGGGTGGAAGCATTTATAAATTGGAGGTTACCCCCCCCCCCCCCATTGAGTACAGAAATACATAATGAATATCCAATGGCTCTATATTCATGAAAGAATTTAGGGAATGTTTTTATATCTTGAATCATTCATAAGAATATCAGTTTCAGGAAAAAAATAACTCATTTCAATCAAACCAAGTTTATTTCATGAAATTTTATAGATCTTTTTGAATGGATGTGATTTTCATGAAAGAGAAACTTTTCATGAAGAATTGAAATGTTTCACAAAAGTTGAATAGGGGTTACGCGAAAGTTAATCTTACACAAACCAAAATAAATTTCTCAAAAATTATATGGTAAATTGGTATTCATATAGTGGATGAAAAATGAGCTTCATGAAACACTAAATGAGGTGTAAAAAATATTTATTCAAGTAATAAATAGAATAATATTCTAAATGAGTAGTGATAACACTTCAGTTGAGATGTTAGTGAGCTCATGAAGTCCTACACCAGTGCTATGAGCATAGGAGGAGGAGGAAGGTAATAAACCTTGGGTGTAAATTAATGAAATGATAAATATTTTAAAGTTAGTGAGCCTAGAATATAGTTAACATAGAGAAAACATTATATCCATAATAATAGTAAAGATTATTGAATCTTGTTACATTGATTGAATGTTGGTGTGTACTCTTTAGATGTAGCCCAGTGTGGGTGAACCAAGTAAAGTTTTTTTGTCAAATACATGTTTTTATATATTCTCATATATTTCTATGAGAAGGGAAGATAAGTGTTTTTTTTAATGTTGAAAAAAGATCCAAATGGGTGGAGGTTTTAATCTTTCATACCCTAGTTCACCCCTATATTAGGATATTTAACCTGGTAGATCCAACTAAGAATGTTCCCTCTACTTTTCTATATCCTCAATATCACCTTGAAATGGAATCGGAAATATATGGTGGTACCCTAGTGTAGTGATTTTGTATAGAAGTTACCTTTACATAGCAGCTTTTATCCTTAACATGGTGGACGAACCATAACTACCACCCTTTTATAGCATGGGGAATTATCTATTTACCTTTACATAGAATTTACTTTACCTTCATGTAGTTCTCTACTAAAGTGTCATAAAATGGATAGGCTAAAGTCATATGATGCAAGTAATCCATAAAATCTAAACTTTTTTAATTTTTAGTTAGGATAAAACTTCAAACATTTAGTGTAGTATTTATTCATGTTAAATTTGGAATGATTTAAAATAATGAAAACTTGATTAAAGATCCCTTGAAAATTTTCAACATAAAACCACAAATCAATGTAAGTCTTGTTAAAAAATGAATAAAACTACTAAAAATCATGATTAAATTCATTTAAAATTTTCTTTAAAAATTATTAAAATTAACAAAAATCACTTAATTACCAAGGTTTTTATTAAATTTTGGGGTTAATTATCCTTGAAAATTATTTAAAAAAATTTTAAATATTGGCTCTCATCACTCCCCCACACTTATACTATTTAACTCTTAGGAAATAAAAATAATTAAACCTACTAAAACAAATTGTCCTTACTAGGCTCAAATACACATACCAGAGATTTATTTCACCTTATAAGAATTTGTAATATTTCAAGGAATATTTTTGAATCCATACACTGAGACGATACAAAATTCCAAGGCTCGATGAGCCTATTAGGGATATAATAAAACTATTAAATATATTTTATCATTCATGAAAAAAATTTCAAAAATAAAGGAATAAAACCTGAATGGAGTCTCAGATTAGAAATATGAGACCATGGTTAATTCTGAAATGTTGGGTTTACCCTAGGTGTTTATAAAATTCATTGGCATTGAACGTTTTGTGGAAGGCGGTCATTGACGGTGTGTTTGGTGAAATAAATTATTTACTTATTTATTTATTTTATATTCCAAAACCTAACATTATATTTATAAATATAATTCTATGAAAAATACATAAGGTTATCTACATAACATAAGAGATTATAGAGGAGGAGGAAGAGATCTTTGTTGGTGGTGAAAAATCAAGAATGTGGATTAATAACGACAATTGAGGAAAACCTCTTGATGGATGAAGAATGCAATGAGATCTTCAAAAACATTACTAAATATCATGTTCTTCACTAATTATCAATCCATTCTCTAGTTAGGGTGTTTTCTTTTTGGTATTATACCTGTTAAAATTTTATATGAATATGAATTAATCATTTTCCAAATTAATTTGTGGATCGAACTTCATTGGGTTTTCCAATGTCTGATTTCACTTCCTAGATCTAGGAATTTTAGATTTATTATTCTCATTTATTCTTGTTGATTTTATGACCTTATTCATTATATTATTTCAATGATGGCCAAATTAACATGACCATCGATCAAGGCTTACTTTTTGTTATGTGTCCTTCTCCCTCTATTCTTGGAATTCGTCATCAATAACCAGTTGAATGGTGATTCAATGATATTCAGAAATACCAATCATTTTGTGTTTGTTATTTCAGACAATGGATCATGTCCATGAGGTTGGATTAGGATTTTGTAGACACAACGAAGGTGTAACAGTGACGATGGAAACTAGAATTTGGATCGAGTATCGGTAGTTTGAGAGCCTAATTGATCGGATCTCTCCAGAGTAGTGATTAATGTTTCTGAGAAATGGGTGGATAGAATCTAACTATCGATGATGATGGCATTCAATGTTGTTGTGTATGGTAGGGTTCCCATGAATTAGGATGTATGGTTTCTACTAATTGAAATGATGGATGGTTTTCTAATGAAGAATGGTCGGAATCTGATTTTCGATCAACCTAGGAGGGTGGTGTGTGTTATTATTATTTTTCAATAATAATATGTGATATTTTTTATTATAATAATAATAATTATTATTATTATTATTATTATTATTATTATTTTATTAAAACAAATGAAGGTAGATTGTATGATGGGTGAGGACCCAGTTCACAAGGGAGCGTGCATGAATTCCTACCACCCCCTGCCCCCAACCTTTCATCTCTTTATGTAATATTATAAAAATAAGATATACTTTATAATAATGATAATTAAATTATTATTATTGATCAAGAGATAGGTATATTCAGTTGCATGAACACAATAGTTGGAGGATGACCTCTACACACATGTAAAATGGAGAGGATTTATACCAATATGTCATTATTATATACTATAATAATGCTAATAATAATAATTTTATTATTATTATTTTCAAAACATTGTTTCAGTCGTAACTTTTCTCTGTGATGTTAGATTAACGAGAAGTCTATGGAATTGTGACCATGATATTTAGGTGGACATTTTAAGACAAATTTTAGATATTTTATTGTAACTCATGGCTTGAACCTTTGAAGAAACGTTCATGCATGTTATGAAAAAATTCATTTTTCACCGTGTATCTATTTTGGACAATTAAATTGCCCATACTAAGTTTTTGTCATCAGGATCATAATGGAGATATATTTTTTCCATACATGGCCCTTTGTAGTAACATATTGGTGGATTTATATTTTATCCCAATGAACCGATGATGAGCCTCATGCATTCATCAAACATTTTCTAGATTCATATTTCGGCCCACAACCAGCCTATCTTGAGTAATATTCCATTTAGAACATGATGGTAACCTTCCTTTGTGAATCATAGGTATAATATGAGGTTTTATGAATGTGATTCTTCTTTTAGTGATGCTTGTATGATAGTAGTGATCAAGTGTGATCCTAGATATGTTGTGGTTGGTACTCCCCTTTCACACCAGAGAACGGGTCCCCCATGCTTTTTACATAGATAGATTCGATACTCTTACATACTATAGTAGGTCATGGGTCCTATATCTATGGGGTATTACTCCCCTGTTATCAAGATCTGACGGGGAGTGGGTCCTTCACAGGAGTTGTGTCTCCCTCGATTGTGGAGCATAGAAGCGAGGTACGGGACCCTCCATATAGATTCTAGTGAGGTCACATGGGATGAATGGTTTGTAACTGTGTATCCCTTAGATATGTAGTGTAGTAGAAAGGTGTGGACCCCTCCACCCCGATTCTTATGCATCTATGCATGATGTTAGGCATCGAAGATGGACCTTTGGAGCTGCAGGCTGACTCACCATTTTTAGTTGAGATATGGAGATGGATATCCCCTTTATCTATTTGTTTGGGATTCTTGTTGAGTATATCCAGATTATGGATGTAATGGTTATTATGTTTTTTATCTTAGGTTCGGATTGATATGCCCACGTGGTGATAAGATGACTACTCTCTATTGATGCTTCATGTTTTTTGATTTGGGGTGTCTTGTTGGGTATGTTTAAACTCACCCCTACATAGGTTTTTTCCACATATATTATGTCTTATGAGGATGACATATTGATTCACAATGACTATAGTGGAATTAGTATCAGTGGATCTTAGATAAAGGTGGTGACATTGACCATATTCGATGGTCAGCCTCCGGGATCTTGAGTTGGGCTCTCCCATACGCTACTCTTTACATTTATTTTCAGTTCAAGCTTCCCCCTTGTATTTCTATTTATGCATTTATTTTTACCTTTTTCATTTTTATCACACTACTATAGTCTGATATGTGTATTTCCTAGAGGTTTTTGCATGCATGGTTTTACTCAAGATATTACAATCTTTATTATATTTCTATGCATGGTTTCATGGAGATATTAGGGTGTGTGTATATACTTACATTAGGAAAAGGCTTTCCATTATAGTTATTACTTCATAGTGCTTTCCATCGGCCCCTATCCTATTGATGGTGGGATTGGGGTTATAGAAGCTTGGCTTTCCGCTGACCAGGAAGGCCCTAGCAGTTTGGGTCATTAAAAAATCAATGATCCATCCATTGTTTAATGTCATGCCTCCTCAATGAATTAATCATACTACCTTGATTTAATCTAATTCAAATCCATAATTCTAAGAGTGAAACAAATAAAATATTAGTGGAATTAAATCTTTAAGAAGGGTAACTTTCAATTATTACTCTCCACTAGGTTCTTTAAACCAATGATATTTTTTCTATTTCCTAGATACAACCCAAATTATATTCTTATAATTCAAATTCACATTCTTTGTTTGGTTTCAATATTCCCCTCACCGAGATCTATTAATTTTCAATAATTAGGTACTTATTTGAATTTCCCAAGCCATGTGTTGTGAAAAGAACTTATTGGATGTAAAATGGAATTTATTACTCACACACTCATTGCCTAACTATCTTAAAACTTCATTTTTGTATCTCAATTTCTTATTTTACTATTTTTTCAAAAAACTTATATTTTTATCTTTTGAGTTGTCTTTGTGTGTTGTTCTATTTTAAAAAATCCAAGTTACTTAGGTCTTAGTAAAAAAATCTAGTTACCTCATGTTATAATTCCTATTTCACATCAAACTTTTAAATCACACTCATTTTCCTAGTTCTAAAATTTAATTTACATAGAAAAAGAAGTAAAATTCACTCAGCAATCATCTAATTCCAAAATTTCAAAATCAGTGGAATCCTCAAAACTAGTAGGTATATTTACTTAGAAGGAAAAAATTTAAACTCAATTTTACTAGAATAAAAATTTAACAAAAATCTAAAACATGAAAGAAAAATATTAAGAAGAATTTTATTTAAAGACCCTAAGAATATATCGTAAATATATTTTAAAATGGTATAAAACTAATCCTAAAAAGTTTTGAATCCATTAACCAACTCTTATTTAACACTGCCCCATTTATGTTTATAAAAATATAAAAATATTTTAGTGATTAAAAAATGTAAAAGGATAGAAAAATCATTGGTTTTTCTAGTAGGCTTGAGTTAGGCACTCCCCCAGATAGTTTTTAGACATCCTTGAGCTAGCATCCTTGGGTGTTTTCTACTTTAAAACCTATATAAAATAGAATTAAAACATATGAAATATTATTGAAAAAAATAGAGACATAAAAATTGGTTTGTCTCTCAAGTATATACTTTATTTTAAAAACCTCCAATGGAAACTTTTAGTTATTAAATCTAATCATATGGTGGGTTTGGTTTCTTTAATAGAAACAATAACATTTTATTTGTACAATTTCCATGCATAGGAATTGGTCTTGGAGATCCCCATGAATATAGTGAACCATTCCCAACCCAGAAAAATAGAAAGATAAATTAATATGGGGTTGGAGTAGGATATATGGGGCCTCCCTATCGGATGTATTCTCTCCCTCCATATGGTAGTCAATTTTTAGTTAAGGGAGTAGTCACTTCACTATAAGTATTAGATATTTTTATTCTTCATCAACCACTTATTGAGTGGTATTGTGTTTATATCACAACCCTCCTTTAAGATGAGGTAAGGGATGGAAAAGTGTTTTGACCTTCCTTCATCAAGATGAAAAAGAGATAATGACCTATGGTTCCCACCTTTAGTCGGCCCCAGGGTGGCAACCAACACCAACGGTATATAATCTCATGAACATGGAATGAATTTCCCTTTTTATAGAACAAGATTGGGAGATAAGATGGTAAATACCAAGCAACAGTAGACACTAAATATAAAATTAAATCCAAAATCCATCCCACATTCATGTTCAAAAAGTAAACAATTAAAAGTAAAATAAAACTCCAAATTAAGTACCAAAAGAAAAAAAACTAAGCAACAACACGACAATTATCCCGACGCCCGAGCTAGTAAGGTCTAGCATGGTCCGTATAATATTTATAGAAACCTAAAACTGTTTTATATACATAGGGTGAGAATAAAAGTATACTCAATAGGAAAATCCAAAGTCTCTCATTCATAAGTGGGAGAAGCATACTAATTCCCATGTGAGAAAAACAACATAAACTCAAAAGCACTTAACAAGGTATACTATCCACCCCACCCTCACCAAGACACACTCAACCAAATAACACAAGTCATGTAGAGTGATATAATAAGCACATCGATGATAGGGTACCATGTACCTATTCCCACTAGTAAACTACTCATCCCTAACAACAAACCTATTGATGCTACCATGATCTTCCACAAGCCCCACTGTCACAACCCTCACGCACACACCAGGTCCATATTCCACATCCTGCATGCAAACACCTAGGCCACAACCACATCACATCTTGCTCGTAGACACCTAGATCATAAAACCACAACCTCATCCTGAATACACCTAGGAAAGTTAAACTAGATAGAAAACTTCTCTCGTAGACACTTGGGCCTCACAACCACACCACAACCTTCCTGAAGAGTATAGTGCTACCAATTCCTAGAAGAGGGAGCAGAGAATATCCAATAACCATCCATCCATCCTCCCAATGGGATGTTGGGAAAAGACACCCTCCTTCATAACAATGGGGTGTTCATCGCGTAGTGCTCCACACAAGTGAGTTATATATAGAAATCACAAGGAACTACATGTATATATATAGGTACCAAACACTCAACCTAACCTAGGGGTTTTCAAAATAAACAACTAAACCACACAAAACTACCCTTGTTGCCACCTCTAATGCATAACCACATAGCCATCCACAGACTTAATTCATAACCCTAGCCAATTCATTTAATAAATTATCATTCTGCACTAATCAATTCTTTTATTTATTTTGTCAATTCCTACTCAAGAAACTACCAAACACAGCACACCACAAGTAACATCATAACCCACACACACCTCACAAAGTGTCAGGAAAATTCGAGTGAAAGTCCTACACAATGTAACGCCATACTTCTTCAAAATTATCCCTCCTAAACCATCCTCGACAGCCCCACTGCATGAAAAGTACCACATCTAGAAAAACAAAAAAAATCAACTAGATTTTAGTCCCACTGCATAATAAGTTCATCCATTCCACAATCAACCAATATCTCAACCTAATATTCCATTACACCATTTGTACCACCCCATAAACGAAACTATAGCAACCATCACCAAAGTCATAGCCCCATTGCATAAACATACCACACCATACCTATAGATCCAACCCCCTTGTCCGCCCCTGCATCCACAATAGTGCTTCCTACCGTAGCACCGTACTACCCACATAGGGAAATATAACCAAACAGAACCATACACAGCACACAACCAAACTTATAAAAAAGAGTGTATTCATATTTTACCAACATTGTTCTTTAATTCCACATTCATAATTTAGGGGTTATCATAGAACAGGTTTGATCCTGGGTAATCCACTGAATTAACCAAATATTCATGATTAATCAAGTTTTCATGTGCACATCCTTTCAACGAAAGATTAACAACAAGTATTCATGAGTATGTTGCGCAAACAAATACCACCAATATTCATGATTTTTAGAAGGATACTACCCATAAGATTCACAATAGGTATCAAAGATAATAGATAAAACAAATAAACATCATTAACATCATCTCACCCCTCATTTATCTTTGTTAAATTGGTTTCAACCTTACCCACAAGAAGACATAAATACCCACACACTACATGATACACAATTAAAAGAGAGATGAAGGAATTCCTACCTTGAAAATAGATGATTAGAAACTCCTCTTTGCACTGAAAACACAGGGTCACACAAGCAGCAGGAGACTCCAAGGGAAAACTTGACTGACATCTATAGCACAGCACACACAACTCCATGGGGAAGAAAGGCTCTATTCTCACCAAGAGAAAATGGAAAAACATTCGGAAGAGAAGATCTCGGCTTAGAAGAGCCAGATCCTATATCAATGGAAGGAAACAGTTTCAATGGCCATTAAAGTTGGATCACAATCAAGATTATGTGGTTTGAATGTTTCAAAGTCCCAGGTGTGTTAGGATATCAAATATATAATCAATATCCTTTAAATGCCTTTATAAATTCTCAAACAAGGCTTTAAAATCAGTTTATGTCAAATAAAATGTAAGTGGGGTGAAATTGGAAAGACTGGAAAAAGCAGGAAATGACTCACCAATGGGTGAGTAACCGATACAAGTCACTAACAGTGACTCACTAACAATGAGTCCCCGATGCGACCCACTGATGCCTGACTCACCAACCCGAGTCATTGATGCCCGACCTACCAAAGTCTAACCTACTGATGCCCGACCTACGGACATCCTAACCTATCGATGCCCTCACTTATCGGCACCCTGACCTACTGATTCCCTAACCTTCCAGTGTCATGACCTACCGACGCCCTAACCTACCAACGCCCTGACCTACTGATGCCATGACCTACCAACACCCCAACATACCAATAGAAAAACTGGAATTTTGGGAAACTCTTGAAATGAGCTATTGGTGCCTCCTAGAACACCCAAAGCACTGGATTTTGACAAAGTAATGGAATGGGGAGGTTCGGGCCATTACATAAAATACCTCTCAAACTATTATCACCTTTGAGAATTCAAAACTGAACCTATAAGAAAGAGGGGTCTGAACAACCACCCCAAAAGATACCTCTCAAGGATAAACTACCAAATGTTATTTGAAAGCTGCATTGAAACCTAAACATCTAAGAACACTTGCTCCCACACCTGATAACCCAACCATCCAAAAGATACCCAACACAAGAACCAATAGTCTGGACACATGAATCAGGGAATACCTTCCTCCATGTCAAGATAATATTTGCTCTGGGCAGCACTGACTCACCCGCATGGGTTTAATCGCATCTTAATTGATGCGTCTTGATTAAGAATCTGGTCTCCCCATTTTCACATATTAGGACTTCAACACACATTACGGAACAAGGAAGCATCCCTTCTTATAGAAAACAATATTCAAGCACTGCATCACAAAGAAAAAGACACAAGAAAAAACTTAAAACAACTCTGGGTACTGGGCATACATCTGCACTTCTCACTCCCAAGTACTCTCCTCTAGGACCCCATGTCTCCAAAACACGTGAACCAAATGAATGGTTTGTCAACACAGAATCTTCTCCCGATGATCCTGGATCTCCACTGGACACTCTGCAAACGTTGCATCGTCCTTGATATCCAACTCTACCCACTCAATGACATGGGATTCATTGTGAATATATCGAAAAATATGGGAGACATGAAAGAAATCGTGGATCCTCTCCAACTACAGTGGAAACTCCAACTG
Source organism: Viscum album (assembly GCA_963277665.1). Lineage (NCBI taxonomy): Eukaryota > Viridiplantae > Streptophyta > Magnoliopsida > Santalales > Viscaceae > Viscum > Viscum album. The sequence goes on from OY728137.1 coordinate 247,787,982, forward strand.
GTAGGCCACCTCACCAACTCACCCCAACACCTTGAAGGGTCTGATGAACCTGGGAGAATGCTTGCTCCCTCGGCCAAACCTCTTCTTCCCACATCGAGGGTAAACCCTCAGAAACACATGGTCCCCAACCTCGAACTATAAGGGCCTTCTTCTACGATCGGCATATGACTTCTTTCGGTCTTGTGCAACATTTATCCTCTCATGGACAAGATACACCTTCTTAGTTGTACTCAACACCACGTCCAGACCAAGAACAATTGTCTTCCCAACTTCTATCCAGCACAAAGGTGAATGACACTACCTTCTGTATAAAGCTTCAAACGGAGTCATGCCAATGGTATAGTGATAGTTGTTGTTGTAAGAAACCTCTACCAAGGAAAAATTTCAAACCCAAGACCCACCAAAATCCAAGACGCATGCTCGCAGTATGTCCTCCCATGCTTGGATTGTCATCTCTGTCTGTCCATCTTTCTGAGGGTGGAAACTAGTGGTGAGGCATAACTGAGTGCCAAAAACATGAGGCAATCCCCTTGATAGAACTGGAGGTCATCACACCCCTCAAAATTAAATTTTTATAACCTACACTCATATAATGGTGCAGGGTCAATCCATGGGGAAATCAGGTGAGTGTTCTAAGGCTTTTCAAAACAGACAAACCCCACTGGTGTCAACAGTGGGGGAACTATTTTTTTTTAAACTTACTATTTCTTTTCTTTTCTTTTTTTCTATTACTCTTTAGAAAGAAGTAATGTGAAAACAAAGTTGACTAAAAAACTATGTCTTACACTAATTAATGATGAAACTAATGGAAAACAATAAACTTAAACACATAACCAAGGACTAGGGAGCAACAGATCAAGTGAAATACTCGGGAATTGTAAACTACTGGTTAAATGGTTGACTTCTTCACTACTTTGTATTGAATCACTCAAAGAAATGTCGAAGAATCTCCCTCACCAGGAAACTCAACAGATAAAAAATTTATCCTAGGAGTTCGCAACTCCAAAATCAATTGAACTACTTGAAAATTTGATAAAGGAAACAGTTGGAATTAAACTCTCTATAAAACACTAAAGTTTATGACATTAAAGCTTTGAAAAGTGCATTCAGGATCTACCTCTCCAGTTTATCTTGAAATTTTTAATTCAAAAACAATTTAGGTGTGAACAAATAAATAGAGAATCATAATCAATCTCTCTGGTTGATTATGATTCTGAAAAATGAAAGTGCATGAAGAAATTTTAAAGATAAACTAGTAGGTTCCAAATTCCTGAGATAATAATTTGTAGCCTATGCTCATATTGATTAATTGAAAATGAAAATCATTAGATTACAGAGTCGAAAAAACGGAAAATATTTCCCCCTTCAATCCTATACTGCTGCTCTTGGGCTCCTTCATCTCTAGGTAGTCTCTATCTCCCACTGCTCTCAAAATGGTATGATTGTGGAATGTGAATGAGAGGTGTCTTCTGCACTACTACTGGTCTGCTTTAAAAACATCCATCATCTGCTTCAAATCACCGCTTTTCTGCACCAACTATAGTAAGTCCTTCATTTTTGCACTGCACATGTGCATTTTTTCATTGCATCACTTATCACTATATCTTTTCCCTCATAACTAACTTCTTCAACTGAATCTAATGAATCTGGATGCAATCCCAAACTCTGCTTGAATCTGCATACAAAAAACAGAGGCCAAAATTAAAACAGTATAGCTTAAATAAAATTTACTATTATAACTATTAATATAATTATTGAGTTAATATTTAATTAATTTTTATTCATAATTAATAAGAATCATTTATTAATTGTTATTATTAAAATTGACTAAATTATATTATTTTATTTAAAACTTTTATTAATTATTAAACATTTTTTTAACATTATTTAAAGTTATTATTTTACTATCTTAATAAAGGATTATTATTTTATAAAGTTAATTATTTATTTTATTTTAATATTATTATTAAAGTATATTTTAATTAATAATTTTAATAATTTTATTATAATTAATAATTTTATATTAAAGAAACTATTTAAGTATAATATATTTTAAATTTGTTTGATTTAATTAGTAAATTTTAATGCTAAATTATTAATATTTTAGTTTTATATATTTTCATTAAATTAATTTATTTTATATTTTATTTTATTATCTTTTTATTATTTATTTTTCTTTATTCCTCCCCCACCCCCATTCTTCAATTTTGCGCGGCGGGCCGAGGGGGAAGGGTTTCGCGTCAGCGGCGGCTCAGCCTTCCTCCATAGACCAGCGGTGGCGCGCCTCCCAGAAGCTCCTCCGGCGGCAACTCTGGCTCCTCCATAGGTGACACGGTCTCACCCGGCTCTAGCAGCGGCATGCTCCTTCTCCAGTTCTCCAAGGCGGCGACGGGTTCTTCCCCGATTAGCAGCGACACACCTCCTCCGATCTCCACCGTTGAATTACACTGGTGAACGAAGGGAAACAATGGTGTCAATAAAATATAAATTAAATAATTAATTAAAAATACAAATTAATTAAAATAATTTAATATTAATAAAAAGAACTTATAAAATTAAATAAATTAATGAAACAAATAAAACTTAAATTAAATTAATTAGCTAATTAATAATTTCAAAAAATAAAACTTAAATAAAAGACTTGATTTAAACTTAAATTAAGAACTCAATAAATTTAAAGTAAGTCAATTACATTATTGAAAATTAAAATAATGATTCGAATTCAAGCTATAAACTAAAAAGATTAAAGTATTTGAGGCCAACAGTGAGTCAAGTATGCAACGGTGAGATAGTCGCACATTGGAGGCAACGGTGAATCATAGACTCACTGTTGAGGATTGGAAAATGAAGTACAAAAAGTGTCACGGTTGGGTTCTCAACGGTGGCTCACCTAACTGGCAGGGTGGGTGACTTCAATTTTAAACTGCAACATAAACTTAAATCAATTAATTACAGAAAACTTAAACTAAGACAAAAACAATTATCTAATTAATTTAAAACAGAAAAATATTTCATGAAATTAAATTGAATTATAAACTAATTAAAGTAATTAAACACCATAAAAATGAATTGACTCATAACATTAGACTTTAAAAAGACATTAATTAATTAATTAATTAATGGGAATTAATTATTAATTTATTTCAAGAAAAAATAATTAAGAGATTAAAGATTAATTTAATTAATAAGTAAATTAAAAGATTAAAAGATTACTTAATAAAATTTCATATTATTAAAAAGTAAAGCAAATTAAAACCACTAAACTATTTAGTAAATTATTAGACTAGAAAAATTAGTAAGACTAAATTAATTATTTTAAAAGCTAAAAATACAAAATTAATTAATAAATTTATTTATAAAAATAAAAAGTGCCTTTAATTAATAAAAACATTAAAATTAATTAAAGAAATTATTAAAATCTTAATAAAATGATGTGGAAAATTACATAAAATTAAGGCCACATCACCCCTCCAGAGTCACGAGGTAAAACATGTATCCTGATCTGAGATGATGGATCTCAGAACCCCATGCACCCACACCACCCCATCCACATACCTCTACGCTAAGCCATCCACTGCGCTTAGCTCCTTAATTTCTAAGAAGTGAGATGATTTCGTCAGTCGGTCCACCACTACCCAGATTGCATCGTATCCTCCTAATCCCTTGGTAATACTGTGATGAAATCCATCGAGATTTCATCCCATTTTCACTTGGAGACATCCAGGGGCTATAACAAATCACTGGGAACACGGTGCTCAATCTTCACCTATTGGTACACTATGCACTTTTTCTGCAAACACCGCCACTATCTGCTTCATCCCGAGCCACCAAAACTTTTCCCCCAAGCCACAATGCATCTTGGAAACTCATGGGCATACCACTAAGGGTGAGCTATGAAACTCATAGAGAACTCCCTCAGACATCACCACTGGGACAAATAGCTTTCCAAAAAAACATCATCTGATTTTGACCATCCTCTAACCATCCCTCTAGAGGATCACCCTGGTTAATGCAATCATGCATCACCTCCACCTTCGAGTCTCCCCACTGAGACTCCTCCACCAGCTGCCTCAGAGATAATGGTACCATCATCTAAAACAAACATCCTCTACCATCATCCATTCCTTTATCTAATTGAAAGTTGTCTAACTTCTCCACCACCTTCCAAGCATCGAAAAATTCCCAAACAACATCCTTTCGCGACTTCCTACTCAAAGCTCCGGCCAAAACATTCCCCTTTCCTGAGGTGTAAGAGATATCTGAGTCGTAATCCTAGAAAAACTTCATCCACCTCTATTTTTGCAAGTTCAGATATCACTGAGAAAAGATGTACCTCAAGCTCTTGTGATCCGTGAAGACCAAAAATCACTCTCCAATGAGGTAGTGCCACCACAACTTCAGTGCGAACATGACCACTACTAGATCCAGATCATGGGTAGCATAGTTACGTTCATGGGTACGTAATTGCCTAGACCCATAAGAGATCACTCCTCACTGCTACATCAGCACACATCCCAATCCTACGCAGAAAGCATCACAAAACACCTCAAACATCACACCCTCCTATGGAAACTAGAGCAGTGGAGCACTGACCATCTTCTCCTTCAGATAGCTGAACGCTACCTAGCATTAGTCTCTCTACAAAAAATATTGGCCTTTTATGGTCAGAGCTATCAATAGAGCTACTACTCAAGAAAAATTGGGTACAAATATCTAGTAATAGTGTGCCAGATAGAGAAAACTGTGAACCTACGAAACATTCTTGGGTTTTTTCCAAGAAAAAATTGTCTCAGCCTTCAACGGGTCCATTACTACACCCCACTAGGACAACAGATGTCCAAGGAAGCGGACCTCCCATGTCTAAAACATGCACTTGGTCAACTTTCCGTAGATCCGGTGGCGTCGAATGAACTCCAGGATAGTTTTGAGATGCTCGGTATGCTCCTCCTCTAACTTCGAGTAGATCAAAATTTCATTGATGAATATGATGATGAATCGATCTAGGAACTCACGAAAGACAGATTTCATAAGTCCCATGAATACGGTTATTGTGTTTATAACATCGAATGGCATAACCATGAACTCAAAGTGCCCATACCTACACCTGAAAGCAGTCTTTGGGATGTACCACTCCTTCACCCTCAATTGGTGATACCCAGACCAAAGATCGACCTTAGAAAACCAACTTTCTCCCCTCATCTGGTCTAAAAGATTGTCTATCCTCATGAGAGGGTAACAGTTCTTGACTGTTACATGATTCAACCTCTGGTAGTCTATACACATCCTCAGACCACCATTTACCTTCTTCACAAACAAGACCAGGGCACCCCACAATGACACACTATGCTGGATAAATCCCTTCTTCATTAGATCGCCAATATGGATCTGAAACTCCCGCAACTTATAAGGATACATCTAATAAGGATCCATCGAAATCGAAGAAGTATCAGCCTGCAATTCTACCCCAAAATCAAAGTCATGTCGAGGGGGTAGAGTGAAAACCTCATCAGGAAAAACATCCAAGAACTCCCGAAAACTCCTGGAACCTACATTATCTCAACATCCACTAATTCCACTAACAGCTTGGCTAACATGGAAATAAGAGGCTCCACATGCTACTTCCCACCTGACAACTCTGCTCGCCAATGAAAGCTACATGCTGGCCATCCACATCTAAAAACACGACTCTCATCCGGAAGAATTTGATTATAGCATTCATGGAGAACAACCAATTTATGTTAAGGATTACATCGTATTGTTGAATTTGTAGCAAGAAGAGATCCCCACTAGACTGATGTGGCCCCAACATCAGTCTACATCCCTGGTAAACATCTAACAAGCTGGTCTGACCTCCGACCGGTGTACTAAACACTAGGGGAATGAAAATTCTCTCTATGTATAGTCCAAAATCATGGGCTAGAATGGGTGAAACAAAGGAGTTAGAAGCTCCTAAATCAAAAAAAATTAGAAGCAAGAGTACTGAACACACTGATTGTACCTCGAATGATCTCTGGCCCCGCTGGAACTACTACCTCTACAACATGAAACTAACCATGCCTAGCTCATCTACCTCTCTGATATTGACTACCACTTTGTCCACGTCTGAGTCAAGGTCCCTAAGGAACACCCTAAGGCCAGCCTCTGCTTGCTCTATCTCCCCTTGGTAGAGCAGGATCCTGTTATCCCTACGGCTGAAATGTCAAGCCCGAAAACTACTGCTGAGGCGGGGGATGAACCTACCCACCTCCACCATACTGATCTCGAATTAGGCACTAACTCTGAAGGTTCCCATATCCTCTATAAGCAAAACACCTCATTCACAAGCCTACAGTAAAATCATGATGACTCGAAGGTCAAAACTGAAACTGCTAAGGTTGACTCCCCACTGGACGAATCCTCGAAGGCCCCAGTGCCTAAGACCCACTGTTGGAAGAATTTCCCTTCGTAGAACCATATTATCTCCTCTCTTGTGGTAAACCTCCTTGTGAGTGCATCCTCTCAACCACTTACTCCTTCTTCTGGACCTCTAGATATGTCGGAAAGGTGAAGGGAGTAACTATATACTGGAGGGAAGAACGAAGTGCCTCCTCTAAGAATCTTGTCCAAGGATCCTCATCTAAAAAGATATCTAGATCAAAGCAAAGGAGATATTTGAACATGATCCCCGGTTCATGTACCAACATACTCCCGTGTTGGAGGGAGAGTATCACCTATCTATTTTCAGCATTTTTGTTAGAAGAAATGAATTATACCTAGAACTCCTTCTCAAAATCGGCCCACAGAACATCTGCCTCCTTTCTCTCTCCTAGGTACAACATCCACCACTGACGCGCAACACCCCACATCTAGCTCACTATCAGAGGAACCTATTACTCCATCAGAGCCCGGATCAAGATGAAAGTGATAACTATCTCCTCAATCCAACTCTCCATCTCTATATATGAAATTATACCTTCATACTTTCCCAGAGTATGTTGCTGGACAACATGTAACATTCTCTATCACTGGTTGTCCTCCTCCTCTTGATCAACCCTCTACCAATCAGACAGATTAGCTTGGTGATCCTCCACTTCCTAAGCTACTCATGGATGATAATCAGGTGTTATAGTTGAATGGTAAAAAAGGAACACCTAAGCCTGAATAGTATATAATTTTTCTTAAGATTAGTTTCAACTCATTGTTTATTTTAATTTCCTGAAATTTCCCAAAACAAACAAGAACACTAGTCACCATGACACGTGTACCTTCCATAGGGTCTCTACCCCACAAATGGTGTATCCTCACTCGGTCGTTCGATAAGCTCAGAGTCCTTTCATAGGATCACAGGGGGGCCTAAAATCCCATGTCCTAGTCACTCTTCCCTATACTATGTCATGCACCAAGATTACCTCATACCTTTTCCCTACCAACCCATAAAATCCTCACTATTTCTAACTCCAAACTCCATCCAATATCTCAACAATCAACCTCATATACCATTCTATCACGACCCTCCTTCAATATGAGGGAAGGGGTGGAAAAGTGTCATGACCTTACTTATTCAAGATGAAAAAGAGATAATGACCCCTGAGTCCCACCTTCAGTAGGCCTTGGTGTGATGACTAGATCCAAGGGTATATAATCTCATGAACATGGAAGGAATTTCCCTTTTTATATAACAAGATCAGGAGATATGATGGTAAATCCCAAGAAATTCTGAACACTAAATATAAAGGTACAGGAAAAATCCATCCCATATGCATGTTCAAAAATGGAAACACACTGGGAAGAGACTCTAAGGGAAAACTTGACCGATGTCTACAGCATAGCACACATGACTCCATGGGAAAGAAAGGCTCTGGGCATGCTAAGAGAAAATGGAAACACACTGGGAAGAGAAGATCTTAGCTTAAAAAATCTAGATCCTATATCAATTAATGGAAATGGATTCAAGGGCCATTAAAGTAGGATCATGATCAAGATTACGTGGTTTGACTATTTCAAAGTCCTAGGTGTGTTAAGATATTAAAGATATATTTAATATCCTTTGAAACTCCTTTAGAAATTCTCAAACAAGGTTTTAACACTACTGGAAATAGTATATTTCCCAACGGTTCAGAACCATTGGGATAGGCTGCAGAACCGTTGGTATATGTTATACCAACGGTTCTGCCAATCGTAGGGAAGTAAGCCGTTGGGAAAAAGATTTCCCAACGGTTTATGTAGAACCGTTGGGATAGGTTTGTTACATTAACCTATACCAACAATTCAAACCGTTGGTATATCTAAGAACCTTTAAATATATACCAATGGTTCCATAAAATTGTTGGTATATGTATTTCAAAAAAAAACATACGGTGGGATTTGATCCCACGACCTCTAGTTTATTAGTGAACGACCTAGACACTAACCTAACATGAATTTTGTGAACATAATTTCATAAATATATATATATATATATGTATTATCATAATTATTTTAAATTTTGATTTATATAATGTTCTCGGTAATAGGATTCGATAAAAAATAAAAGGACTTATACCAATGGTTGTCAAAACCGTTGGTATAGGTCTATACCAATGGTTTTGACAACCCTTGGTATACTTCCTTTGATTTTGGGGGTGACGTTAGTATATGGGACACTTTTCCCAATATTTTGGCCAAACCGTTGGGATAGGTACACCCTTTCCCAATGGTTTGGCCAAACCGTTGGGAAAAGTGGCCTCAAAGTGGATTTCCCAACGGTTTTTACAAACCGTTGGTATAGAAGCATTGGGAAAGGTCATATTTCCAGTAGTGTAAACTTATTTTACATAAAATAAAACATAAGAGGGGTGAAACTGGAAAGACTAGAAAAAGATGGAAATGACTCACCGATGGGTGAGTCACCAACATGAGTCACCGACAACGACTCACCAATAACAGGTCACTAATGCGACCCACCAATTCCTGAATCACCGACACGAGTCACCAATGCCCAACATACTGATGCCCAACCTACTAATGCCCGACCTACTGAAGCCCAACCTATCGATACCTAACCTACGGACGCCCTGACTATTGACACTCTGACCTACCAACGCCATGACCTACCGACACCCTAACCTACTGACACCCTAACATACCGACACCCTAACCTAGTGATGTTCTGACCTACTGATGCCCTGGCATAGCGATTCCCTGACCTACAGATGCCCTGACCTACCGACACCTTGATATACCGATGGAAAAAAATGGAATTTTGGCTAACTCTTGAAATGATCTACCATTGCCTCCCAAAACACCCCATGCACTGGATTTTGAGAAATTAATGGACCGAGGAGGTCTGGTCTATTACAGTTTACTATCTAGGGATGTTTATATACATTTTTCTTAAAAATATTGAGGTTTTAGTTCCATTCCATCTTGTTCAGCCATTGGTATGCCCTCATCTTTTAAATCTTCTACTGCTGATTTGAGTAGATTATCAAAATGTTCTTCATTCATCTCCAATTCATCATGTCGTTCATCCTTTTCTATTATTTCCAACTCTAATGTCTCTTTAATAGTGCATACCTCAGTTTATTCTCTATTGTGCAGGGCTATGTACTACTCATCCTGACCTAAAATTTCCACACAATGGGAGTTTGATAGTAGTAAAAACAATGGAAATTTATAAAAAAAATTCATTCAATGGGTAGTTCCACTCCCTTGGGTAGCTCATCCATGATCCCATTCTTTTGAAAATAGACCTCTAGATTAGTTCCTTCAGAAGTGGGTAGTGGGTACATAATTTTTTATTCAAATCCCATAATCTCCTCTTCTTATTCTTCTTCCAAGGAATACTCCATCAGTGTTGATTCTCTATCATTAAAACACAAGGGTTCAAATTTCAAATGAATTTTATAAAAATTAAAAACAAGATAATCAAGAGTTGGGTAATCCCCCCTTAAGTTTCATGGCTAATAATAGTGGTTATTCCTTGAAGGCCTTAGGTAAAATCTCATAAATGGGAGGGATTAAAGGTTCTTCAAATAATTTTTCCAGCTTCTTAGTTGATCATAGGAGGGGTTCTTGATTTGGTTCATCTTCTTATTATTGACTAAATTACTCTATGATTTCTTATAGGATGGTTTCCATCATGTTCATCATGTCCTTTAACTCTCCCATTTCACCTTGTTTCTCTTCTAAATATTGGTCCATCATTAAGGAGTTACTGATTTATGATTTGATTTTCTATAGTGTAGGCTTTTATTTAATCATATAGTGTGGGGAGATATTACTAGATTGTTGATTATCTTTATGGTGGTATCATTTTTCTTCCTACCACCAATTGGTATGTAACAAAGGTTTATCTTGTTATGGTCCTTGATATTTTTGTTCCTCAGGATCTTGTGGGAAGAGAGATTGATTAGTATTAAATAGTTTGGTTGGGTGTGGTTCTGTATCCCTAGCAGTGAGAATGTAAATCTCTTTAAATAATAATATATTTTGGGATCAATTAATGAATAATGGTTTCTATTTTATACTTATACAGGATTGATGAATATAAATAAACAAACAAATAATGGAAAATATAAGTAATGAAAAACACAATTTCTAATAACTTGAGATTTTAAAATATAAACATAATATTCGATAGGGTGTTTGATATGTAACACCAAGTGTAAAGTGGAATATAACATCCCAATAATTTATGGTATATTTATTTTTAAATAAATTAAATCTTTTTGGTATCTTTCAATTCACGCAACACCGGGTTTGAACGAAACATGATATACTATTAAAATATTATTATTTAAACATTATCATTATAACCTAGCCGTTAAATTGGCAGGTATGAATAGTAAAAAATAACTTATGAAAATTTTATGGTTTACATATTTATAAAATAAATAAAATAGAAATCTATTTATTATAGATAAAATTAGAACCATTTGAAATAAAAAAGAAATGTTTTTTGAAAAACAATATTTTTCTAAAAGTTGGTTTAATCGAGCTTTGTGTACATATTAATAATTATTTTTTACCACTTTTATATAATGTATTTTAAAAAATAAAATTAATTTTTTAAATCATCATATCAAAATTTTCTTATACTAATTTTTTGAATTTTTCTAAAAAGTTTCATTTTTTTTAAGTGAAAAATACGGAATTTTTATTGAAAACTGCCTTTTTGTTTAATTTTTTTAATGTTGAATTATATTTTTAATTATTTTTAAAGTAAAACTAGTTCAAATGAATATATATTAATCAATTTTTTTCATTATAATCAATTTCATATTTATTTTTGATATACAACTTTTTAAAATTTTGAACATTTTCTCTTTGAAAAATCGCTTTCTCATCACATATGTGGGATTAATTTTAAATTACATTTTTGCACTACTGTGAATGGAATTTTTAAAAATGGATTCCATATTTGGAATAATATTAATTTATAGTAACTAATAATTTAGAATTAATTTTTGATCAAAATAAATAGTGAAAATATTTAAAATTAATTATTGTAGTCAAGGTAAAAATGGATTTACCGGGGGTTAAAATAAAAAAGATAAGGGTTAAAATGACTTTAAAAATTTTATAGACTCTATTTTATGGAACTATTTAGAATTTATAGTGTATTAGTATCGATAATACTTCATTTTGGACCCCTTTTTCATGTTAAAAACATGGTTACACCTTTTTCTTTTCAAAAATTACAAGTGTGTCAGTCACCTCACTTATAAAAGGCCATCCTCTCTCCTCTATTCTTCACACCATAAAAATGATTAGTTTTTTACAAGACCTATCCAAATCACTTCCCAAATTCCATACCTTCATTCTAGAATTCTTCTTATTGGTAAAAAAACCCATTATAGTAATACTTTAGGTATAATCCTAAAGAGGTGGTCAGATAACAGGTAAAATTCCTAACTATGCGTTTTTATTTAATTTATTCTCCCATATCCTTAAATTGTTATTAAAAAATAATGATATAACAAACTCAGTATATTACATATACTGATATGTTTTTGTTTTAGGTTAATGACCAAAAACCATCTACATTTTCATCAAATGGGCTATAAAATCATCATTCATGTGTATGGTGGAAAATCGTATCGTGAACTGTTGTCATTCATTTTTTTCATTAACACCTCTCACGGTTGGGTATGATGATGGATATTAAGTATATATATTACATTTATAACATAATTATATATATGGATTCATTATATCATATATATCTTTTTTACTTTCCATTCTGTAGGGGATAAGATAACGTCACTCGTGTGTACGACAGACTACCACCTTGCAAAGTGATGTGATTCATCTTTCACTGATGCTTTACATGAAAGGTGATAAGAATAAATTTAATGAATATATATGATATTATTGAAATAATTATTATATTAATGAAATATTTATCATTCTAAAAATATAGTACTTAATTTTTTTTACCTTTTCACTCACTAAAAGATGTTAATTTTGTTCGTGTATGTGAGGACTACCGCCTTCATAAAGTGATGTGACTCTCTTTTCATCACATCAGCACATAGATGATATATATAAGTATATTTAAAGAAATAATATGGATTTTTTTATTTCATTATCACTATGTAAATAAAAAATATCACTTACCTCTTTTCTATAATGATCATTGAAAAATGGAAATGTTACTCTTGCGTATGTACGGCCTACCGTCTCTATGACTGAAACATACTTCATTTTTCATAATCATATTTCATGATTTGTTTTAAAAGTATATTATATGTATAAATATGATAATTATTTAATTATTATTATTTTTTATATGTTTAAATAATGAACTCTTTGACCATAGTCAACCTACCAAAGTCATTTTTGACACATAAGCCAAATATCATCAAAACATACGACATAGACTTAATTCATTAAGTAATCATATATAAAATTGTAACAATTGAAATAAAAGTAATAGTAAACTTGAAAAATGTTCTTAATAAATATAATAATTATTATATATTTATTATTCAGGAAGATAAATAATTCACATGACAAGTCAGACTCAAGGTAAGGGTTTTTCATGTCACTTTTTCTTTCGTGATACATAGGCCATATTCACCACTTATTTATTTTGTGTTAGGTATATACTAAAATTTTTGTATTTCATATCATGAATTAATTTATATTCATGGTATTTAATTTTTCATTTAATGTTATTTCTTTCATGGGTTTTATGTTATAAAATTTACCAAAGTTGTAAGGGTTTATTTCATAATCTCATCATTATTTGGGATTTTTTTTGTTTAAGTCTCTCTTTGGAGAATTATTGGATATTTCTATCTTAAAATTAATATATTTTATCCTAATATGGTTATTAATTAACCTTTTCAATTAATAGTACCATTTTTTCACTCTTTGGTACTTAAAATTATTGAGAAAATGTTTATAAGAAAATCCAAATTTATTTCTATCTTCAGTCAGAAATCCTTTTTCATCAAAACCCATGTTTTATAAAAAAATCAAAAATGTTTTTAACATTTTAAAAATGATTTGTTAAATATATTTTTAACAATTTTTACTTATTACAAAAAAAATTAATGGAATATTCGTGTCATTTTCAAAACAATGCTCATTTGGCTTTTATCAAAAATATGAAAGGAATATTTATTTTAACGTGTACGGTAAGAACATAATTTTACACCATCATGACAAATAAATGTTTTAAAGCTTATTTTACAAGTTTTCAAAGGTTATTTTTGAAGAAAATTATTTTCAAAATGTTTTTTGAACTTTTTTTAAAATGTGATTTTCAAAATGAACAGGTTATTTTCCTCAAAAATGTTTTTAATGTCATTTTTATGGTATTTATAGTCATCAATTACATCAACCCTTTATTGTAATTATAATCCAATGAGGGTTTTTTGTATTTAAATCATCCTTATTCCTTATATGGATGGTTTATGATCAATTTTATTGATGATATACAATTTTATTACCATTCACCATTGTACTCTCTATGGTTTATGATTATGTTTATTTATTGAGGTAAGTATTAACATTTAATATGTTAGTTTTTAAATACTAATGTTTATATTGATTATGTTTCACCCATTTCATATGTGAAATTAATTAGACTTAGTAAGTGGTGTTTTGGGCTCTATATATCCTCTCGATGCATTGTGAGGTATCATGAGACAAACTAGATTGTGTTTTGGCTGATGCCTTAACCATTTATATAAATGTCTTGGTATAATGCCTAGATGGTGTTAGATGTCTTGTAAAAAGTCCTCGATGGTATTTTTTAGATGCCCAAAATTATGAATTTCAATATTATGAATTTAGTTATTGATATATCATGTGATTATTAGATTAGTTAGAATATACATTGTTAAGTTTCAAGATCATGTCATTATTTATATGGAATTATTGATCATCAATTATTCCTACCATATTATACTCAAGTTATTTATTAAATGGAATTTTATTTAGTTATTTACCTTTATATATTGATTAGGACTAATTTATTCATAGATTGTTTTGTAAACTTACCCTTACTAAGTATCTAAACTCATCAATTTCTTATGTTTTATTTTCCCTGGGATACCAAGAAGTGTTTTTTGATTGATATACAGGGACACACTATAAGGAATAATGACATTATAAAATAAAACACTTTGTTTATTTTATGTTTTCGATTATAATGTGAGATTCAAATATGTATCTAGTTTACCATGAATACTAAACTATTCTATATTTCGGGATGTGATCCTTGTGTATTATACCAATGTAATAAAGTAGAAACCAGATCTAGGAAACTGGGGTCGGGCACTATAGTTGGTATCAGTGAATGTTTAGTAGAAACCTTGGTAACTAGATTTAGGAAAACATAGATCAGGGAACATAACACTGTGATAAAATTTTAGGATAAGTATAAAATAAAATCCTAAAGTTTTGGTAATGATGAAATTATGCGGTTTTTTCTAGAAAATACATCCATGTCGGGATACTAAAAGTGGGTGTGGTTATGGAATAGATATACCTAGTGGTAATAACTTTGAAAAGGGTGCATTGGGTTTGAATAGATCACCACCTAGTGCATGAAAATAGGCCTTACTCCACACCTAGTTTAACACTTCTGGGGGATATGCTTAAGATAATTCACATTTTCTTTACAAACCATTATGAATGTTTTTAAAATAAATATATCCCCAAAAAAATCATGTTTATTATTATGATATTACCTATGCATACATTTTTTAATTTATGTTAAGTATTTCCCTTGTTTTAGGATTATATATTATGTTTCATAATGATATGATCTAATCTAGTGTATGTCATCATTTAGAAATGGTTTCTAGTAGAATAAATGGAAACTACACCAATGCATGTAATCCAAAGAGTAGGAATGATCATTTCTTTGATATGCTTAAGCCAATATTTCAAAGGGAACTAGTCTCCCAAACATTCTCATCATATTAGTACATAGTATCATGTGATAATAATATAGATAAATAATTATCTAAGTATTATTTTTTAAAAGGGAAGAAAGAGAAGAATAGGGAGACAGATAAAAATACAGATAAAAGGAATAAGGGAAAGAAGTAATTTACCACGTGTGATAATTATGGAAAGAAACACCCTAGTAATATCTTAAAGGGAATGGGAGTTTACTAAATGTGTGGAGATAAGTGCCACCATGATCATTTTTTCAACAGAAATAAAAAGGTTTCCAATGTTCAATGCATCAAATGTAAGGAGATGGGGCACTACCCAAATAAATTCCCTAAGAACCAAAGGAATATACCTAAAAAGTATCAATTGAATCATGGTCAATCTTATATTATTACTACAAAATAATTGGAATGATTAATTTTATTGTGCTTGGATTCAATAATTTTTTTCATTTGAGTATTTTATCAATTATATTCTGGTTATAAGAATTATTAAATGTATAAGGATTATACTACAGTACTTTTTCATTAAGGACTTGAAAGTAAATTTTGAACGGTGTTAATGACCAAGAAAAATGATTTAGTGTCAAGTTTAACTTATTTGAAAAAATATGATTGAGGGAAATATAACCCTTAATATATTCCTAATTTTGATATAATGATGTTGGGATAAAGATATGATTGATATGGATAAAGTAAATTGGATTGTACTAACTACCTTAGAACTGATTAATGATTTGTTGAAAAATTGGTTTATGCTATCACTGATGGTGTTGAAAACATTTTTTTTATTTAAGGAATATATACAATAATCATTTTTTTATTTAAGTAATAAGTAAGAATTTAAGTTTTAAATAAGTTTTTATGATAATTCATGTTATTACCATATTTTAATAGAATACATGATGAAGGTATTCACATGTTTGGTATGTGATGATTAAGATATACTTCATGTTGTTTGAGAGATTAATGATAAGTTTAATTTGGAAATTTAGTGACCTTATTTCTATATTTTTGTATCTTAATCATTTGGATGGGTCCTAAGGATAACCATTTATTAAATGGTTTAAGTTAAACTTTGGATGAGGTTTTAGATATTAATGTATTGCTTCACCATATAAAGATTTATTAATATTGGATAATATATAATTACCATTTTGTTATAATAATAAAATGAGATCAAAGGAATGACTTATAATTCTATTATGGATTTGAAAATCTGTTAAAGGTGAATTTTAGTACTTTAGGAAAAAAATCATTTTTAGATATTCATTTCTTAAAGTGGGTGATGAATTGAAAATTGATAGAATCATAACCAAAGGATGAAATTGTGATTATAAAACATATCAAGTAAGTTTATATTATTATATTTTTAGATAGTGAAATAATTCATCAGCTTTAGGAAAAGGATCTTGAAATAAAAAATTATCTTATTACCTTCATATCTGATGAATCAAATGGTCCCTTAAATCATCATAGATTTATGTTTTTTTATCATTAAACTTCTATATATCACCCACATTATTGTGATAAATGATCTTTATCACTCTCTATTAATCCTTGGGTTTTAGTGTTCTCTTTCATGTCTATGTTTTCATTTCCTACCAATTTTCTCCTACATGGAAACCTAGTGATGTGTTATTCTGGATGAACTTTATACACCCATTGTCTATTATAAATGGGATATTTTATTAAACCTTTTTATGATATTGGATTTCAACAAGGGTATTTAAAATTTCAGACCCTTGATTACCAAGATCAATATTAAATTAGGAGGACACAATTTATTTAAGGGTATACAATGTAACGCCCTAAGATTTTGAAATATGAACATCATATTCGATAACGTGTATGAAACACAACACCAAGAATAGAAGGTAATATAACATCCTAAGAATTTATTATATATTTATTTTTAAATAAATTCATTCTCTTCGATAGCTTTCAATGCATGAAACATTGGGTTTGAACGAAATAATATACACTATTAAAATATTATTATTTATAAATTATCATTACAACCTAGTCATTAAATTGGTAGGTATGAATAATACTAACTAAATTTTTAATATTATATGGTTTACACATATATAAAATAAATAAAATGGACACCTGTTTATTAGAGATAAAATTTGAACCATTTGAATGAAAAACAAAATGATTTCTGGAAAATGGTATTTTTCAAAAAGGCAGTTTAGTCCCACTTTGCACACAAAATTTATAATTAATTTTTACCAGTTTTAGAAAAATTATTTTAAAGAATAAAATTAATTTTTTAAATCAAAATATCATAATCATCTTAGGGTTATTTTTTTGATTTTTCTGAAAAGATTCATTTTTTGATGAATAGTGAAAATATTGAATTTCAGTTGAAAACTGCATTTCCATATAAATTATTTTTAATGTTGATTATATTTTTAATTATTTTTTTAAGAACTCAAATTTATTAAAGTAATATTTATGTTATAATTGTTTTCAATATACTTGTTTGACTTAAAGTCAATGTTACAGTGATTGAAGTATAAAGTTTCTATCATTAAATTAGTCTTGATAATTATTAAGATGGAAAAGGATGTTTTTATTTTAAGAAGTTTCTTTAGAAGAAGAAACATTATTTTTGATGATTTCAAAACTATTCTTAATGACCAAAACATGTTTAAATTTCATTTGGATAATGAAAATTTTTTATCACATTTGAAGAAGACCTTATGATACTAATTATTAATCAGTGGGTTGTGGAAATGTAGAAAAGTTGAGATGGATCATGTTTTTATGATCTTGGATGTTTCATCATAAAATGATTGATGAATTGATGAGTTAAAATAAAGATGAAATGTGATGACCCAACAAATATATATTTTACATTATGAATATTTTGTGAAGAAGTTTGGAGTATTTTGGATTTGATTCTTATATAGATAATATTTTTTGTAAGCCTACCAAAAAATTGGATTAAACAATGTCAGTCGTCCAATGGGGGTCTATATCCACTGATTAGGTGGACAACCAATCAACCTAAATCCAACCTGTAGGGATAAGATGAGGGACATGCATAGTGATCTTGGAGGTGTAGGGGAGCAGCCTTGAGCCACCAGGTGGGGTGGCACGATGATGTACAAGAGCACCGACACAGAGCATTGTGGCGTATATGAGGGATAGACTTGTAACCATTTCTAGCCTCCCTAAGACATTCCTTGTATTATAAATAATTAGGATACTGAATACCATTTTGGTTTGGGACACTCTATTTTTGCGTACTATATGTCTACTTTGAATGTTCATAAAGAACCAAGGTTTTCCGATGATATTATCCTAGCAGTTGGATCATGGCACAGATCGCATCTCTATCCTCGGCCTTACTTGAGTATTCTATATTCATCAAATCTCCATGAAATGTTGATATAAGTTCTATATAAGACTTCTGATTTCCATTTGAGTGTTTTTTTATTCCAATATGATCAAAATATCATGCAATTCCATTTTCATGGTAAAACATTCATGACTCGTCCTAGTGGGTCCAGTGTCACAACTCCCCAAGACCGCCACCAATAAGACATGGGCTGGTGACTAGAACCGAGTAGGCATATCACTGACATGAGAGTAATTTCTTATCTACCTATACCCATGTACACATCTCCAATCCCACAAAATTTTGAAATGTAAAAACCACTAAGAACCAAATGCATGCATACCACTATATCCCAACCAGAGTACGAAAAGAAAGTAAAGTTTAGTAAAGTAAACCATGATAGAATATAAGCCCACCAAAAAGAGTCTGTAAACCAAAAATTACAAGCTATAAACAAAGGTACTATAATTTTTTTATGTAGCCATAGGAACACATCTTATCCTGTCTGAACTCACAAAGCTCTGTCCGGTCCTAGTTTTCCTAGGAATCTGTCAAAAGGTCACTCGTATGCACAAGACACAACATGTGTGGGAAAAACCCGTGCAGGAGTGAGTATAACAATACTCATTAAGACACCCCAAAACCAAAAATAAATACAAAAAGGAAATATATAGTCATCTCTACACAAGTATATGTCTGCATAACATATAACATGAATATCTAGATATACTAAAACCAAGACATGCAGTCTAGAGGCAAGACACAACCACGATATACCAACACTAGAGGTCCAACTCAAAGATTCCATGAAACATTCATCTTAGGGAACAAACTTCTCAGTCATATAGCACTGATGACTTTCGTTTGATAATTATTTTTCGTTGGGAACCTTCATGATAGAGATACACTTATAGATCTGAAGATAATATGACACCAGAGATGAGGAACACAGCCAGGACCATGGGGTGATACCAACAACTCCATCTGGATTAACCTGCTAAGTAGAGGATCAATGTCTGGTGAATTTTTTCATGTCAATACTAGGGACTCCACCTAGGTTATAAAGAATGAATAGAGGATCCTACTCCAGGCCTCTTTGGGGGGATTCCAAAAACTCTATCTTGGAAGTCTTGCTAAAGGGATCATACTCCCGTGACTAGGAAATGATACGCATCAACCTTCAGGGAAACGATCAAGGGAAAAAACCCTAATAAAAATTTTCCAAGATACAATGGAAAAGAGATTCAATCCATCTAGAAAGGGACACACAGTATATAGTAGGGTCACACACTATGTCCCTTGGCCCCGGGTACTGCCTGTGTACAATGGACTGTATTGTTTAGAGCATGTCATGTAGAATATAGGTAAACATTGTGTAGGAGGGTCACATGTTCTGTACTTCCATTCAGGATCCACCCATGTACTATGGTCTTGTTCCAGTACATGGAATCAACCTGTTTCCACCTGCCTGTATACTAGTACATGGGGTAACTTGTGTAACCAGTTTGGGCCAAGTTGTGTGGTGGAGTACACGCCATGTAGGAAACCTATTTACTCCACCCCATGTCCATGCATCTCCAAAGATAAATTTTGAGTCTCTGGGAAGGGCCTAAATACTATGTTACAGGGGTCACACATTTTTTGACACCTAATTACCTCTTAAAACCCTATCCACCACTTAGTGGGGGCAACACACCATGTAACCCTAGGTTACACTCTGTGTTCTTCAAGATTTTCCAAAATCCATTGTTCTTAATCTACACACCTCGTTTTATGATCTTGATCTCAATATAATGGTATATTCACCTCAAAACTATATATCTAGGGTCGTCTGACCATCGCAACACTGAATCTGTGAGTTTAGAGCCTTCAATCGACTTTGAAATCCTATTTTGTTCATCTTCTAATAAATCATCCGAATAATGGGTATTCCCAAATCACTTTAATTAATTTGTCTCCATCACCATCGCACCTCCTCTAGGTGTCCCCGATGTCAAATATTCAATTTCAGATTTTTTCTCCAAGAAATTAAAGTGAAATGATCAATCGTTCATAACCCACGAAGAATGAAAAATGAAGAACACAAGGAAAAAAATCAAGGAAGAAAAGGCACAATGAACAACCCAATGAACGAACCTAATCCATTGTTCATTATGACCTCAATTAATTTATAAAAGGATTATCAAGAAATAAAAATCAATTCTCAATCAACAAGCCCCAATAAAACCCCACAATTAAATCCCATCTGCAAGAACGATTGATTTTCAGATCAACTTGTTCATTGGTTGGTCTGCATTCATCATTGAATCCAAGAATGGGGAAATATAATTCAAAACAACATGACCTACCATTGATTTGAATTACTCACTAAATAAGATCGATTGTCATGTCGTCACTATTGGTGAGATCTGTTGAGAATGGAATATGTCGATCTTTGATGCAAGTTTTTGTCATTATTCTCCACTGATAAAATTCTCCAGGGTTTTTCTCTAGAGACTCTAGGGAATTCCATGGTTACGAGCTTAGCCCTAGATCCCTATTTATAATTTTATTTAAAATAAAACATCGCTTTGTCGACAAAACATAAATAAATATAATAAATCCATAATTTATTTTATTCATTAAAATGTATAAAAACTAATTTTCACATCTGACCCACTTCAGCTGATATGAGGCATCTTCTAGGGTAAAACTGCTACTCTGAATGCAATAGTGCCCTTTGATTTCTGATCTTAGAACCCATTTCTAATTTATTCCACTTTTTCAAGAAAATTTTATGTGTATGCTATTTAATATCTTAATATATTTTAAAATTTTATTCTGGGCACACCGAGCCTTGGAATCACATGCCGACTCAACTCCTAGTCTCGAAATTAATCTATATAGTATTTAAAAATAATACATAGAATAATCTGGGACATTAAATTCTCCCCACCATGGTATTTACATCCCTGAAAATACAAAACAAATGTTACTCAAAAATATGTGGTTATTGAGCATGAATCTGAGCCTCCCACTCCTGAGTTATCTCAAATAGATTCTTGTGCTACCACCAAACACACACTAAAGGAATTTCTATCCCATGAATGATCCTCTCCTACTGATCCTAAATTTCCACTGGGTACTCAGCAAAATTCACTCAATCATCGATGTCCAGATCACCCCAGTCGATAATGTGTGATAGGTCATGCATGTACCTCCTCAATTGTGACACGTGGAATATGTCATGTACCTGATATAACTACAGGGTTAGTGATAAGTGGTACACCACCCTACCAACTCTACATAGTATCTAAAAAGGGACGATGAACCTTAGATATATCTTGTAACCCTGGAAAAATCTCTACAATCCTCATCGAAGTGAAACCTAAAGGAACACATGGTCTCCTTCCTCAAACTACAAGGGACACTACTTCTTATCATCATATAACTTCTGATATATCTATGTAGTCTTCATCTGCTCTTGGATGATCTGCACCTTCTCTGTAGTAGCTCACACCAACTCTAGGCCCATGATTGATGACTCTCCTAGGTCAGTCCAGCATAGTGGTGACTGGAAGGGTCACCCGTACAAGGTCTCAAATGGTGTCATACCAATGGTGGAATGGTAGCTTTTGTTTTACATGAATTCCACCATTGGTAGGTGATCCTCTTAACTACTGCTGAATTTCAACATGCAAGCTCATAACATGTCCTCTAAAACCTAAATGGTTTGCTCTGTCTGGCCATCTGTCTGTGGGTGAAATGTTGTGCTCAAGAGTAACTGGGTCCCAAACACCTCCTACAATACCTTCCACAATCGAGATGTAAAATAAGCATCATGATATGAAACAATCGTCAATGGAAATCCATGGAGTTGAACCATCTCTTGAATGTAGAGGCATCCCAAGATCTCTACTAAACTCTGCTCTCAGATAGTTAAGAAGTTGTCCGACTTGGTGAGTCAGTCAATGATCAACCAGATGGAATTATGTCCCCTGGATGTATGTGGTAAAACCTTCATGAATTCCATCAATATTCCATACCACACACATTCTGTCACCTAAATGGGTTGAGCTAAACCCGTTATAACTTGGTGTTCAACCTTCACTTTTTGACAAGTAAGGAATCATGAAACGAACTCTACAACTCCCTTATTCATTCCTAGACACCAAAACTGACATTGGAGGTCCTGGTAGATCTTCCCCACACCTAGATGTACCACCAAAGGAGATGTATGAAACTCTCTCAGAACCTCCTCCCATAATTACACTGGCACTATTGTACGTCCTTAGAAAAGGATGATGTGCTCCCCACCTTTATAATATCCATCAAGAGCATGCCCTATGGATATCTGATCATATAGAGTCTCTCAGTCAGTATCCCTAAGTTGTGCCTCTCTAACTCACTATAAGAGTGTAGGGGTAATAACCATCAATTGGAGGAAAGATACTCCATCTCTGTCCACTAAGGAAAACTATAACGAGGCCAACTGCTCTGATGCCTCATTCAGCAACTGCGAACTAGATATCCTATTAAGACCATCAGCCACCACGTTCCACTTCCCAGGGGTATAGGAAATCTCAAAGTCATAGTTCTAGAGGAACTCTATCCATTACCTCTGTCTCAAGTTTAGATCCTTCCAAGAGAATATATACTTGAGACTTTTGTGATCAGATTAAATGATAAACTGCTCACCCATCAGGTAGTGTCACCACATCTTTAATGCGAAGACTACTACTATTAACTCAAGATTGTGGTTTGTTTAGTTCTTCTCATGTGGTATCAACTGGTGTGAACCATAATAAATTACCACTTGACTTTGCATTAGGACACAACCAAGCTCAGTCCCCGATACATCACAGAACACTACGTACTTGACACCCTCCTCCAGCAATATCAAGATCGGAGAACTCATCAAACTCTACCTCAACTACTAAAAATCCTACTGGTACTTCTTTATCCATATTAAAGGTTTCCCCTTTCGAGTCAAAGTTATCATTGGTGATGATATCTTGGAGAAATCAAGTATGAATATCTGGTAATATCATGCTAGCCTAAGAAATCACCTCACCTCCATCATGATCCTAGGTGTCTCCCATGATAACACTACTTCAACCTTGGAAGAGTCCACAACCACTCTATTTTATAACATAACATGTCCCATAATGTGGACTACCTGAATCCATAATCGGCACTTTGAGATTTTTCTATAAAACTGATGCTCTCATATTATGTCTAGAACCATCCTTAGGTGTCTCGCATGATCCTCCTCAGATGCTGAGTACACAAGGATATAATTGAAGAAGATTACCACAAAATGGTCTAAATAAGGATAGAAGATCCGGTTCATGAGTCCCATAAACACTACTGGGGTGTTCATAATTCTAAAAGGCATCACCAAGTACTCATAATGACTATAATGACATCTGAATGTCGTCTTTGGTTTATCATCATCTTGTAATCACAGCTGGTGATAGCCAAATTGAAGTTCAACCTTCAAGAATCATCATTACCCTCTCAACTGATCAAAGAGGTCATTGATTCTCAGTAGTGGATACTTTTTCTTCATGTTCACCAAGTTCAAGTGTCAGTAGTCCACACACAACCTCAAGCTCTCATATCCCTTTTTTGAAAAAAAAACCGGGGTCACCTAGGGTGAAACACTAGGTCTCATGAATACCTTACTCTACAAGTCCTCCAAACACACCCTTCACTCATGAAGCTTTAAAAATCCATCTGATATGTTGGTGATGATATCAGTATCATCCCAGGGTGTAATTTAATGCAGAAGTATATCTCCTGGTGGGGAGGTAATCCTGGAACATCTATGGGGAAGACGTCCTTATACTCCATCACCACTATAGAAAACTGGTAACTCATAACATCAGCAACACCTAGGGTTAGTCTATCCAACTGATGTGTAATTGGTTGCACCCTCCTATAGATGAGTACATCCTATGCTTCCTAGGTTTCCTTTTCACCTAAAAAGGAAAACCTCGCTCCATCACTATGGACACACAACACCCTTCATCTAAAATAGTAAATCTAGGCTTGGAATATGGATAACCAATCCATACCAAGAATGACATCGTAAGGCCTCGACACTTCCATCAATAGGTTCCAATAGAAACTCTCTCCTCTAAGTATCAGGTCACACTATCATTATAGATGTTTTATCATGAATTCTTCTCCAGTAGGTGTCTCCAATAATAAGAGTCAATTCAATGGTTCAACCAGAATCTCTATGTCTCGAACAAGATATGTGGAGAGAAATGAATGACTATGACCTATGTCAATCTGTACTATAACTAAAATAGAGAAGACACATATTGTACCTTGAATCATTCTTGGAGCCCTTGGGTCATATGTCTCGATGACATGAAGTTGTCCCTGCCTCTGTCCTCCAGCTCCCTGAGCCTGGCATAGACCTCCTGGGGGTGGTTGTAACATGTCAAAATGTCGAACACCTCATTCTACTCTCTCGTATCCTCTTCCATATTTGTCTCCCTACAAATATTCACACACCTGTCATTTTCTCTATCTTAGTGGTCCATTAACTATCTCCCTGTCAGTAGCACAATGGTCCATACAATATCAAGCAAGATGTCTCCTATCATCATATGAATAGAACCGCCTCTACCTAGGCTGACTGGACCCATCCTGTGAGCCCTAAAATACAGATCCTCTAACTCAGGATCTCCTCCTAAAACATCACCCGCTTCTGGATCCCTAATACTAATGTCATCTTCCTCCTACAAAATTTTATACACCTCCTCATCCACTACTGACTACCCCCGGTTGTACCTACTCATCCAAGAAGCTTTTGACCACCAAAGCTCACTCAAGCACCCCACTATATGTTGGAATTCATAGAGGGATAACGTTGTATCGAATGTCTCTATGCAGACCTCGCTCTAAGTTCTTATCCCTGAAGTACTGATCTTTAACCTTATCCATTGAGTACTTTGAAAGGTTGGTGAACCTCAATGAATAATCTACCACTATCTTGCTAACCCGTTGGAGCTGAAGAATCTCTTGTATATGCACATCTCTCAACATAACTAGTGATAAATCCTCTCTAAAGAGGTTCTCCAACTATATCCATGAAATATTCTCCTCCTCGTGAGTATGTATAGAGAAACTCCACCATCTCCCTGTTGAACCATGTAGAAGGATCACTGATAGGACCACCATCTGATCCTCTGTTATCCTAACTAAAAGGAAACATGGGTCACCACCTTGAGCCAATCCTTAGGTGACTGAGGGTCAGGATCATCTCGAAAACCTAAGGGGTATCTGTCTTTGGAACTCGTGAAGTGTACTCATCATGTGCTCCTCATCTGTTGGTACTGCAGGTACCACGTGTTTCTCCACAAGTGGTGATAACTAGTGAACCACCTAGAGGTAACATCTGGGGAAATTTTCCATGTATCGAAGCCTTATCACTGAGGAGTTCATCCTCATGATTGATCTATAGAATCATATTAGATATGTATCTTGGGGAAATCCTATAATAAAAAAAGATGTATCGTAGTCAATGAGTATATCATGAGAGCTAACTCAAGAAGGACATTGAACCACAACCCCTTCCTGTATGATGCATGTACCATTATTTTCCCTAAAACCAATTCTCTTATAAACTAAGTCGAAAATTAGGTTATTATAGTCATGGTGTATGGATACATCAGCCGCTGCACCAACACTAGAGTCTATGGCCTAAAAGATAAACTCAAAAAACTTAACACTGTTGCGCCAAAAAGATCTCATAGACTCCTAGTCCTAAAGTAGAACCGACTATCTCTGATAACACTCTATCATGGCCTGTACTAGTGGGGCCTATGTTGTTACTCCCCAAGCCTACCTCCAATAGTCCAGGGGATGATGACTAGCATCGAGTAGGCATATCACTAACGTGGGAGGAATTTCCTTTGTACCTGTAAGCACACACACACATCTCGAAGCCCGCAAAATTCTGAAATGTAAAAACCACTATGAACCAAATGCATGCATACCACTATATCCCAACCAGAGTACGACAAGAAAGTAAAGTGTAGTAAAGTAAACCAGGCCAGAATAAAATCCCACCAAAAATAGTCTGTAAACCAAAAAGTCCAACATGGAAATAAAGGTATTGGGACTGTTGTCTGTAGTTGTAGGAACACACCTTGTCCTGTTTGAACTCACAGAGCTCTATCTGGTCCTAGTCCTCCTAGGACTCTGTCAAAAAGTAACTCATCTACACAATACACAACACATGCAGGCAAAGACCATATAGGGGTGATTATAATAATATTCAGTAGGACACCCAAAAACCAAAAATCAATACGCAAAGGAAAGATAAAATTATCTCTAGACAAGTATATGTCTACATAACATATAAAAAGAATATAAAAATATACTCAAAATAAGAGACATAGACTAGAGGAAAGTCACAACCATTGTATACCAACACTAGAGGTCTAGCTTGAAGATTCCACAAAGCATTCTTCTGGAAGAACACACTCTTGATTCTATTAGCACTGATGACATCTGTCTGATAAGTACAGTTCATTAGGAACCATCATGAGAGAGATAAACTGATAGATGTAAATAGAATACAATACCACATATGAGGATCATTGCTAGGGCCATGGGGTGATACCAACAACTCCATGTGGATTAACCTGCTAAGTAGAGGATCAACGCCTGGTGAAGTTGGTCACGTCAATATTGAAGAATCTACCTATGGAAATAAGAATAAATAGAGGATCCTAATCCAGGCCTCTTGGGGGGGGGGGGGTTCCAACAACTTTATCTAGGAATTCCTATTGAAGGGATCATAATTCTATGAGTAGGAAACAATATGCATCAACCTTCAAGGAAATGATCAAGGGAACGAACCCTAATGAAACTCGTCCAAGATACAGTGGATAAGAGATTCAAGACATTTATGAAGGGATACACTATGTGTATTTGGGTCACACACTATATCCCTTGACCCTAGGTACAAACTGTGTACAAGGGATTGTGTTATTTAGAACATGTCATGTAGAAGATGGGTACACGCCGTGTAGAAGGGTCACACACCGTGTCCTTTCATCCAGGGTTCACATGTGTACTTTGGTCATGTGCTAGTACATGGTTTCAACCCATGTCCGCCCTCCCATATACCAGTACATGGGGTAACCCATGTAACCAGTCTGGGCCAAGATGTGTGGTGGAGTACACGCTATGTAGGCAAACTGTATACTTCACCCTGTGTCCGTGTATCTCTTGAGATACACACTGAGTCTATGGGAAGGGCCTACATTCCATGTGACAAGGGTCACACACTGTGTAACACCTAAATTCCTCCCAAAACCCTATCCACTGCTCCATGGGGGCCACACACCTTGTAACCCTGGGTTATATTCCATGTTATTCAAGATTTTCCATAATCTTCTATTCTTCCTATGTGCGCCTCAGTTGATAATCCTATTCATGATATAATGATCTATTAACCTCAAAACTATAGATCCAGGGTTTTCTCGCCATTTCAATTATGAATCGGTGAGTTTTAGGCCTTCAATCGGCTCTGAAATCTGATTCTATTCATCCACTCATAAATCATCTGAATAATGAGTATTCCTAAATTACTTCGATTCATACATCTCCATCACTGTTGACCTTCGCTAGGTCGACCCAATTCTAGATCTTCAATTTTGGATCATTGCACTAAGAAACAAAATTGAAATGATCAATAATTCATAACCCACTAAGAATGAAGAATGAAGAATGTAAAGAAAAATATCAAGGGAGAAAAGGCACAATGAACAAACCAAGTAATGAACTTAAACTATTGTTTGTTCTGGACTCGATATGTTCTCATAAGAATGATCAAGAAATTAAAATAAATTCTCGATCAAAAAACCCTGATAAAACCCCGAAATTAAAGTTCATCCTACAATAATGATCGATCTATAGATCAACATGTTCGTTGGTTGGTCTGCATTCCTCATTGAATCCAAGAACAAGGAAAGAGAAATCAAAACAACATGACCAAACATTGATTTGGATAACTTGTTGAAGAAGATTGATTGTTACGTCATCTTTATTGGTGAGATCAATTAAGAACGGTGTCCATCGATCTTAAATAAAAGGTACCGTCATTGTTCTACACCGAGATAATTCTCCAGGGTTCTCTCTAGAGCTTGCAGAAAATTCCAAGGTTATGAGATTAACCCCAGATCCTTGCCTCTAGGTTTATTTAAAATAAATCATCTCTGCATTGATGCGTCAATGAAATAGAAAGAAAGAAAATAAATCCACAATTTATTTTATTCATTAAAACATTCAAAAATTTCTTTTCATATCCGAATAGATCTAGCCGATGTTAGGCCTTGCATAGGTTAAAGCTACAACTCTAAAAGCAACATTTCGCTCAGATTTCTGACCCAGAATCCCGTTTAGAATTTATTTCCTTTTTTTCAGGAAAACTATGTGTGCATGCTATTTAAAATTTTAATATATCTCAAAAATTTATTCTGGGAACATCAGGCCTCAGAATCACATGCCAACTCAATGCCTCATCTCTAAAATAATCCATATAATATTTAAAAATAATATATAGAAAAATACGAGATGTTACAAAAATGAAGATCAAATTGATGTGATACAATGTACAGAAAATATTGTTTTTTAGTGATGGTGATATCTCATAATGTCATCCAGTGTCGCATGAGCTAATGAAATGTGTTCATCTCTATATTTTTTAGATCAATGAATCTATGAATATTTTTATATAAATACATGAGAGTTTCTCATTTTCTGTATGAGTTTATCTCATATCCGAGAGAGATTTATTGGGATAGATAATATGAAATAGAGTAGTTCAAGCATAATTTATTTATAGATAAGGTTACATATATTCATTATAATTATCCACATTTTTTATCACAAGATGATATGAGATTCTGTGAGCCAGTTACATGGTTTAACTTAGTTATACGAAGGACAAAGTGTACCTGTGTAAACTTTTATGAGATGAAGAAATAATTTTGCATCATCATTAATGAATGAATCTCTTGAAAAGAAGGTCTTGGGAATACAATTTTTCTTTATAAAAATCATTTTCATCACGAAGGATTTGTTTTCATGAAACAAACAAGATAGTGTAATCCTCTATGTTTTTATCTACTGGTCCTTGTACGAATTGTGTTGATATATTGATAACTCAACCTTGAACAAATAATAACAGAAACTTGAAAGATTTGTGATAGTGTATAAATACACTATACTTTAATAAGGAGTAAGGAAGGATAATCCACTTGAGTGTATAAAAAATATAGTGCATGCACCAGTGAAGATAGTGTACTATTTGAGTAGTGTGCAGTGTAGAATAGTGGACATCGCTATTGCATGAAATAAAATAGTACACACTATATAGAAGGGTAGTGAAAATATATTTGGGTGTGTTAAATTGAGGAAGTTCATGCACATTCATGATATCCATGATTAGAACATAGAAAGTGTGTGTGTGTACAAAAGAGGTTTGATAAGGAGAAAGAAAATAGTTCACACCTATTCAGGTTTGGGCAATCAACAGTGAATGAAATTTGTGATATATGAAATATTAATGAATAAATATGATATGTATATAAACTATAATAACTATGATGTTTTCTAATTTTTAAATTAACTATGTTTGTGAATGTGAACAGAAACACTACAGTCACAGAAAGTATAGGAAGTGTGTATATTCAAATGCACATGAAATAATGCATGCAAAAATTAAAGAAGACCGTGAATTTAATTTTATATACATGAGCCACATGCAACATAAATTACATGATAAGTGTGCAATGTGTTTTTTAGATTAAACATGAAGCATTATATTGGAATGAGACTTGTAGTGTATTGGTGAATCTTTAATTATTCATTCTAATTTTGTAGTGACATGAGGTGGAATTGATATATTCTACAATTTAGAAGAGCATACTGAGTCGACTTGCATGCAGTGTTGTTAATTATATTCAATGCTAGTCAAAGACTTTTAGTTGAAGTGAGAGAGTGTATAATTAGTTAATTCTCATTTTCTCAAAGAGGAAGATCATTTTTGTGTTGTAGTGGCATCTTGAAGATTGTGTGATCTTTCTCATTGTGTTAATTTTTGTGTTTATAAACACCAATGGGATGCCAATATAAATAACACCAGCGGGATGCCTATATAAAAAACACTAGTGGGATACCATTATATTTTGGGAAAAGGTTCATACCTACCCAACATGGTTTTATGGTGATACCTGATCAACCCACTTGTAATTGGTGATTAATTCTTAGTGGAGAATTTGTGTCTCAGATCATCCTGAACACAGTAAGGATGTAGTCAGCCACATTGGGGAAAAACCTTGTAAAAATATTGTTTTTTTGAGATTAATTTACTTTATTTATTACATTTGGTATTTTTTTAAATATGGAATATTCATTCAATCTAACAAGTTCATAGGCTCAAATTAAAAAGGGGTAAGATAAAAGAAAATAAATATCGGTAAAATTTGTGTAAATTGATCCACCCCCCCCCCCCCCCTCAGCATTCCTACATGATCCACTGTTCACTATAGTTTTAAAGTAAAATTAGTAAAATTATGTATCTATTAATCCAATTTATTTTATTATAATCAATTTCATATTTAATTTTAAAATAAAAACTTTTTAAACTTTTGAATATTTTCTCATTGAAAACTCGTTTTCTCGTCGCATTTACATGATTAATTTTAAATTAAATTTGTCCACTTATGTGAATGGAATTTATTAAAATGGATTCCATATTTAGAATAATAATAATTTATATTAATTAATAATTATAAATTAGTTTTTGACCAAAATTAATAGTAAAAATAGTAAAAATTAAGTACAAAAGTTAAGGTAAAATGGATTTACCAGTGGGTTAACCTAAAAAGATAAGAGTTAAAATGACCTAAAAACTTGTCTAAAATCTATTTTATGACCATATTTCTACCCTATAATGTAAAATACTCTATAATACTCAAATTTGGACTCTTTTTCATGTGAAAAACATGGTTACACCTTTTTATTTTCAAAAATTACAAGTGTACCACTCACCTCACTTACAAAAGGCCACCCACTCTCCGTTATTATTCACACATTATAACCATTTTTTTAGGTAAAATACATAAAAAATAACTTAAAAAATTTCATAATATCATCATATAATCCTTTTTTGGTTATAAATCCATTCTAGTGATACTTTAGGTATAATCTTAAAGAGTTTTTCCGATAATAGGTAAAGTTACTTACTGTGCATTTTTATTTTATTTCTTCCTCAAACTCCTTAAATTATTATTAAAACATGTTGATATAATAATCTTAGTATATTTCATATACTTATATGTTGTTTTTTTAGGTATATGAACTACAATAATCCCCCCACTTCCATTAAATGGGTTACAAAATCATCATTCGTGTGTGCGGCGAAATACCGCCTCACGAACAGATGTCATTCTTTTTTTCATTACCGCCTCTCAGGAATGTGTATATGTGATATTTATAGAATAATTATACATATTTAGTCATTATATCATATATACCATTTTAATTTCAATTCTGTAGGGGATATTATAACGCTGCCCATGTGTACAACAGACTACCGCCTCACAAAGCGATGTCATTTTTCTTTCACTAATGCTTTACATGTTAGGTGATAAGGATGAATTTAATGAATATATTTTATATAAATTAAATAATTATGATATTAATGAAATATATTATAATTATTAAAATAAAATACATAAAATTTTATCTTTTTTTTACCTTTTTACTCACTAAAAGATGATAATGTCATTCGTATACGTGTGGACTACCGCCTTCATGAAGCGATGTTACACTCTTTTCATCACCTCACCACATGGATGATATATATAAGTATATTAAAAGAAATAATATTTTATTTATGATATTATTATCATTATTTAATGATAGAATATTGCTTACCTCATTTTCATAATGATCGTTAAAAATAGAAACATTACTCATACGTATGTACGGTCTACCGTCTCCCTGATCGCAACGTATTTAATTTTTCATAACCATATTTATGATTGGTTTTAAAAGTATAATTTATGTATAAATATAATAATTATTTCATGATTATTATGTTTTATATTCTTAAATAATGACCTCTTTGACCATAGTCAGCCTACCAAAGTCATTTTTGACACATAATCCAAATATCATCAAAACATCTAACATAAACTTAATTTAATAATTAATCCAATATAAAATGGTAATAAGTAGAATAAAAGGAATAATAAAATTTATAATTTTTCTTAATAAATTAAACAATTAACATACCTTTATTATTTAGGAAGATAAAGAATGTACGTGATGAGTCAGACTCATGACAAGGGTTTCTCATCTCACTTTTACTTCCGTGAGACATACACCATATTTACTACTTATTTATTTTATATGGTGTATATACTACCCTTTTTCATGCTATAACATTAATTAATTTATCTTCATGTTATTTAATTTTTCATTTAAAGTTAATTCTTTCATGGGGCTTATGATACAAAATTTACCAAAGTGGTAAGGGTTTATTGCACAATATCATCATTATTCAGGATGGTTTCTGTTAAAGTATCCCTTGGGGGAATAATTTGATATTTATATCTTAAAATAAAACTATTTTATTCTCCAATTATTATTTATGATATTTTTCAAGTAATAGTACCATTTTTCTACACTTTGGTAATTAAAATGATTGAGATTATGTTTATTAGAAAATATGACTTTATTTCTATCTTGCATCGTAAATACTTTTTCATCAAAACCTAAGTTTTCTAAAAAAAATTAAAAAATGTTTTTAAAATTTTTAAAATTATTTATTAAATACATTTTTACAAATTTTTAGTTTTTTTAAAAAAATTAAAGGAATCTTCATGTCGTTTTCAAAATAATTCCTATTTGTATTTTGCTGAAAATGTGAAAGGATTATTTGTTTTAAAGTTTAAGGAATGAATGTAATTTTATGTCATCGTGATCAATCGATGTTTTAAATACTATTTTAAAATTTTAAAATTTTATTTTCAAATAAAATTATTTTTAAAAAAAATTGAACTTTTTGTTTTAAAAGTATATTTTCAAAGTGAAAAGGTTATTTTCCAAAAAAAATTAAGGATATTTTTATGTTATTTCTTTTCATCAATGGAATAGAACCTTTATTCAAATTATGATCCACTGGGGATATGTTGTATTGAAATCATCCCTATTCATTATATGGATGGTTTATGATCATTTTGATTGAGGATATACATTTTTATTACAATTCTTCATTTTACTCTAGATGGTTTATGATTATGTTTACTGATCGAGGTAAGTATTAACATTTCATATGTTAGATTTTAAATATAAATGTTTATGTTGATTATGTTTCACCATTTTCATATGAGAAATTCATTGAACTTATTAAGTGATGGGTGGATCCTATTATATCCCCTTGATGAATCTGTAGGTCTCATGAGTCAGACTAGATTAGGTTATAGTCGAGGCCTTACCTTTTTATATAGATTTATTGGAACAAGGACTCGGCGATATTAGATATCTTGGAATGAGTCATCAAAGATATTTTTTAGATGTCCATAATTATGAATTCCATTATTATGAATTCAGTTAATTTTATCACATGTGATTATTTGATTATTTAAAATATCCATGGTTAAGCCTCAAGCTCATGTGATTATTTATATGGTGATATTTTATTATAATTTATTTCTGACATATTATGCTCAATTTATTGATTAAGATGAATGTTTTTCAATTATTTACCTTTATATATTGATTATGAATTATTTATTCATAGCTTCCACTGAACGCTTACCCTTACTGGGTATTTGAGCTCACCCTTTTCTTATGTTTTATTTTCCCCAGGATATCTGGAAATATTTGTTGATTGGTATACCGAGACATTATATAAGGAATAATGACATTCTCAAAGATAAATTTTTTGGTATTTTATGTATTAAATTGTAATTTTAGATTCAAATATATATCTAGTTTACCAATACTACTAAACTATTAAGTCTTTCGGGATGTAATTCCTTGAATCTTATACCAATGTAATAAAGTAGACACCAACTCTAGGCTTCTGGGATCAGGTAACAACACAATTTATAAATGTGAATGAGATAATTGAAAACTCAAAACAACTACCCATAAATTATGGTAGTGATTCGAAGGCTTTTTTGGGCCTTAAAATCAATAAAAATTTACAATTCTCCTAGAACACAGTACAATGGTTGAACAAGGTCATCTCTCAAGGATCTAGTTTTGAAAACTCACTATTATATAAGTTATGGTTATTTTTTATTATTTTTAAAGTAATGGGGAAATGGGATGGATTTTTATGGATGCAAATAAATAAAGAAAATTAAAATTGAAAATAGAATGAAATACAAGAGAGGTATATGGTCATAGGGTAAATTTTAATGGGATCTATCATCATTTATATATAATCTAAACCACCCAATCCAATAAAAAAACTCAATACCATTAATCTACTAATCCTCCATTATTATTATATATTAAATCACTAATACGTTCAAGGAATATTCAAACAAAATAATAATCTCATTTGTTCTCCTTGGTGAATGGGAAATAACACTCCTTAACTGAGTGAATATACTTACTCATACACCCGGTACAAACCATATATTATTCATCATTTTAAACCATATAACTCTACTAGTATGGAGTGAAATATAATTTGAGGGAGAATTTGATGTTAAAATAGTGGAATAATTAAGCAATTTTAATGTAATAAATTGCAAAAAAATGTCATATACACTCCACCCTCACTGTTACACCAAAATCAAGGTTGAAATAGAGTAGAATTAAATGAATAAATTCAATAAGACTCAGAATAATTCCCATTGGACCACTAATAATAGGTTATATCTCCATAATAATAGATATCAAGATCATAGTTACTTCACAGAGTTTAAGGGTTACAAAGAATGGGGGAAGAAAGTGGACCATTATACAAACATATGAGAAAATAGAATGAATTAGATTGAAATATAGGAATATAGTGAATTCATAAATTGAATCAAATTAATGTCAAATGGAAATGCCTAAATTATTTACAATGGGAGAGGGGGGAAATTTTATAATAATCAGATAACCTTCTTCATTATCTTGATATTCAGTGTATTAAGCTCCCATTATTCCAGTTTTAGATGACTTCCACATGTAAAACTCAAAGGGTGTGGATTTCATTAGATAGATCCCTCATTAAATTTCTATTTTCTCAACATTATTTACATGATATTCACCCTGGTCAGTTTTTGGATAGGCATTTCATGGATGCAGTGGATGAGCACTTCCCGATTTGGTTGAACTAGAGAAGTGAAATTTGATATCTAGTTGAGATATAATTTTTTAAATAATTTATAAAGAACCATTATGTATATCTTCTTCTAATTTGACAACCCTTACACAAGTTATGGAATAGTTTAGTTTTCCTAACATAGATCGATTTATGGTGAGAGACCTTAACTCAGCATAAGACTCACTTTTGTGTGGCCTTTATAATGGTGTAAGTACCATTATGAAATTCCTTGATTTCCTTTATGTAGTTGAGGTACTAAAAGGATACCTTTACATATAACTTTATTACCTTTATGTAGCATGTACAACATGACCTTAAACATTACTTAGTGGTAGTGTGACCATTATACAGCTTTGGAATACTTTGACGTAGCATGTTTGGAATGACTGTTACCTTTATACATATCATTGAACATTGAGATTACCCTTATATAGTATACAAAATGATCCATATACCCTTATATAACCTCAGAAAGACCTTGATGAAATATGTGAAATCTATAGAGGTACTCTAATGTAGAGCTCGCCTATATAAGTAATCTTTGTGTAGTGGTTTGTCACCTTGATGTGGTGTAGGAACCATGGCTGCTACCCTTTCTTAATCTATGAAATGTTCTATTTACCTTTACATAGCCTGTACTTTACCATCACATATCTCACCACTGTAGAGTCATATGACAGATAGGTTGATTTCATACAAAGGAAAAAAGTCATACAATCCTTTTTTAATTTTTAGCCCTACAACTATGAAAATGCAAATTTTCAATATAGTAATTATTCATGTTAAAATAATAATGACTTAAAATAATGAAAATCAAATTAAAGAGACCTTAAAAAATTTTAAACATAAAACCACAAATCAATGTATGACTTGTTATAAAAAATGAATAAAAATACTAAAAACATGATTAAATATATTAAATAATTTAATTTTAAATTCTCAAAAATAACAAAAATCAATTAATTTCCTAGGTTTTGATTAAATTTTGGGATTAATAATAATTGAAAATAAGTTAAAAAATAATAAAATATTGGATCTCATCATGAAAGTTAGATATTATGGAATATGTAATGTCTATGGAGTGTCTAGTATAGATCCAAGATTATCATAAAAATGTGTTTTTCATGAGATTTATTCCTTTAGTTCATGTTATATGGAGGTGTGGTAATTTTGAAGAAAGTATGTGGGAACATGAGTCACATATTCACACTCAGTAACTCAATCTTTTTTGAGATTTTTTACTGTAATTATTGGGTTTTTTGATTTCATGTTGTAATGTTTGAGATAATTTTTTATGTTGAGAATATTGAATATTAATGGTTGAAATATTTATATGTTCCTCTAGTGTTTCTTTATTTTTAGTGGTAGCATTGGTCTATTTGAAAGGTATATTCTGAATGGAGTGTCTGGGTTGGCAGTTGTTGGTTTCTATTTAGGGTTGGTTTTGATTATTGGGTATGAGAATTGTTTTATAGGTATCTAATGGAATGGTTTGGACCTTATTAGAATATTAATTTGTGTATTTTGGATTCTAGTGGTGTTGTGAAGAGGCTGGAAAGAGAGAAAATATATTAGTATGGAGATTAAAATATGAAGAGGGGGTGTTGTGGTGTGCTTGGTTTAGCTGCGACATGTGATGGTTTTCTAGGTTTGGTTAATCATCTATGAATAGCCCTGAAATGTGGACCTAGGTGCTACCTCATGGGGGTCCATAGTTTGTTATTGATGGTTATTCCATTTTAGGTTCCCCAAACCATGTCATGATGGGTTGAGAAAAGCAAGAGAAATTTTATATTTTGTTCTTGTATTTTTAAGGGTAAATAGTGATTTTTCTTATTAAAGGATCTCGTGTAATTTTCTTGACCACTCTTTTGGTCCTGAAATATGTTTTTTACCCTAGGATAGAAGTTTAGTGGAATTATGAGTCTTTCATATTTTCATAGAATATTTAATATTTAATTAATTAAATATTATTTATTCATGCACATTAAAATGGTTATATCTTCTATTTGGAGTCTCAGATAGAAATTTTTACTCTTCAATTGATTCCATAATGGGGGGTTTCCTAGGTGAGGTATAACCTTGTTGCAGATGTTAGGTCTGATTCTGGGTCCCTTTTCCTTTTTTTATTTTTTTCTCCTTTACCCTTATAGATTCATACATACCCCCCCCATCTGTGGGTTGCATAGCTAAAAGTTAAGAGGGATATGGAGATGGAGGATGCACTGTCAGTGGTTCATCCAAGGTCTGGATCAGGATGTGGAAACTATGGATAGCACATATGGATCAAAACGTTGACATTTTATGCTCGTAGGTATGTCATTTTTTTTCTAAAAATATAGTTTGTATAGTTTTTTTATTTTTTAATATTTTTTTTAGGTTGTTGAGGATCCCTAGATGATTGATCTGGTGTTTTTTTGGGTGAATCGATCATTTTGGGGGATCATAAGGATTTTTAGTTTGTATAAATCTAATCAAATTGTGTGTGTTCTTCAGTCAAATGTCATGTGTTCTTCCTTTTGGGTCAAGGGTTGAAGTTGAGGGTTATACGGCATGTGTGTTTTGGACACACAATATAGAGAAACTTGGGGTGTGGATGGATATAGAGATAGACACCCTGTATGGGGACCACATGGCCATGTAGGTTACATGGATAAAGCCTAAGTGTAGTACACACTCAAAGTCAATATGGAATATATATCCTTGCCCCATGTGGGGTACATTTCCAGGTATATGGTCGGTCACACCATTTTTAGAAAACATTGTATACTTATTAGTCATTTCATGTACTTTGTAAAGTGCATATTTGTAACACCCGAGACTTTTATGTGAAATATTTTGTTTTTATGTTATATAAATCATCAAAGGAATCTTTTACTACACACAACACTATCTTGGCTTTCTTTACACGCAATCGCGACCTTCCTCGATAGCTTGCGTTGTACGCAATACCGAGTTTCACTAAACAACGATATGCTATTAAAATATTATTAAAACTAGCCGTTATGAATAGTAATAACCACTTTTTGAAATTTTATAAATTTTATTTTTCAAAATGGAATTCATTTTTGGATTCGGAATATCGAAATTATCCTAGGGTTAAATTTTGGTATTTTTCTGAAAACTTTCAATTTTTGATGAATAGTGAAACCACTAAGTGGTAATTAAAAAACTGAATTTTTCATAAAACTTAATTTTACCGCTTCTGTGAGTGGAATTTCAAAAATAAAAGAGACACGGTAAATATCAAGGACTAAAATGTGGTTCAATGAGATGAAAATAATTTTTGGTGAATAGTAACTTTTTACTTTTTTTTACCACGGTTAAAAGTAAATAGGGTAATTAAGGGTAAAGATGATATTATTATTACCCTAAAACATGTCCTAATTCTATTGGATAAGTGTAATTCGACCAAAAACAAACTTATGAATAAAATATGACCATTTAGGCCCACTTGGATTAGATTAGGACATTTATTATTAATTTATTTAAAGAAGGGTTAAAATAGTTAAAATCAAAGTTTAATAAGTAAATAATTTTTAATATGGGGTTATACATAAGATAAATTAGACTATAAATATTAATTATAAAGATAAAAATATTTCCTAAATAATGGTATTTTATTTGTAATTTTTAGACATTAAATAATTTAATTTATTTATGACACAAAGATGATGCAATAATTATCTTATTAATGAAATATTGACATAATTAATGTTATAAACACCAAAATAAATGTAATTTGAGACTTTTTATGAATTCGACTAATTTTCTAGGTTAATATGACATGTTAGTATTAATTTAATTAACTTGGTTCGAACTAATAATTCTGTTATGATTTTCACAAAAATCAATTACTAAATACTGTCAAAATTGACATAAAATAGTTTTTAAAACAAATATTATATTATTAATTGTTATTTTATTCCTAAAAATCTAAGGTTCGGAAAAATGACTTAGATAAGGTTATATATATTAATAATAAACAACTTGGGGTTCGTTTGTCTGCTTATAGTACGTTTATTAACCTTATAGTATAAGAACACAAGAAGACACGGTAAAAGTAAACTTATTTAACTTAATGTTAAATCTTAATGATAAGGTTAAAATAGGAACCTAAACTTGTCTAAATTCTATTGGATGAGAGTATTTAGACCCATACCCACCTTAGCTTAGAAATATATCAATTTGGATCTATTTAAAACCGAACTTGACTTTATAATAAAATAATATTTTTAGTTTTCCCAAAGGTGCCCCTCTCCTCCCTTATAAAAGGGCACCTCCCCCCCCCCTCTTCCTCACACCACTTTGAGCCTTCAAGCTCGGCCAAACCCTGAAAATTCCTCCTCTCCAATTCCCTAGAGACATCCTAGAGGTCCTGGTCTTCTTCAAAGACCAATTTTAGTTCCCTAAAAGAAGGTCTCAAAGAAGCACTTCAAAGAAGAGGTAATGTCCGTTACCGATTCTTTCATCTTTATTTCTTATTCCACTTATTCTTCTTTAGTTGTTTCATTATGAAGTAATAACATCAGTATCACTCATATACTTATATGTTATTATAAATATTAAACAAACCTATTTCACCATCTATCCATCCTACGGAAAAAGAAATCACCGCGCGTGCGTACGTACGGAATACCGTCTCCACGTCGTGGTGTAATCTATTTTCCACCACCACCTTACTTGGATGGGTATAATGGTGTAAATAATGACTTTATATGACTATTATAAATTTATAATGATTCTTAAATAGTATAAATACACTCCAATACAATTCCACGATCATAGGAACGATATCATCACTCGTGCGTACGTACGGAATACCGTCTCCACGATGTGATGCGACTCATTCTACATGATCTTCATTTCATGATGATTATATAAATGAATTGAATGAATTAATATGATATATATTACACTAATACCATTCTGGAAATGAGGTATCTATAACCTAAATATATGAATAATAATTTATTCGACAAAACACGCATAAGAACAAAAAGTTATAAACACCCGAATAACAAGTAGTAATGAAATATTACTACTAAGAAGCTAATAAAATGACCATATATGATATCATAAAAATAATTATGATTCTGGAATAAGTCAATAACATTATTTAAATCATTATACAGTAGTTTCGGACACTTACGAAGCAAAACGGACCTAAGGTAAGGGAAATATCACAATCTCATTTTTATCCGAGATTGTTTATACTTTAGTATTTACTGGTGTGTATTTTATCATCCACATCCATGTTTCCTCAATATGTAATATTATTTCCATTCAACTACAATTGTTTAAATCCTATTTTACCCTTCGGTGAGTTTTTAGTAAAAGATATGAAAGGAATCTTTTGTCGTTTTTCGTACGAGGTACTTTTTTTAC
Source organism: Viscum album (assembly GCA_963277665.1). NCBI lineage: Eukaryota > Viridiplantae > Streptophyta > Magnoliopsida > Santalales > Viscaceae > Viscum > Viscum album. Next base: position 247,829,440 of record OY728137.1, read on the forward strand.
TTTTCCGACAAAAGTACGAGAAGAATGTTTTTTTTAACTTATACGGCATGAATGGATTTTTAAAACATTATTTCCAAGAATATTACTTTGAAAGTTTTCATGTTTATTTTTAATCAAATTCTCTTAGTTTATAATTGTATGACATGTTAAGAAAGGAAAAGTGTTTTTGATGTACAAAAGATATTTTCCTCAAGAATGGAGTTCAAGTGTTTTATCAAAATTATTTTCCATCTAAGATAATTATAGGGTTCTGTTTCTATCCCTATTATTACATGGATTTGATTATATTGTTATGGAAATATTTTTATGAATTCCTTTAACTTATATGAATTGTTTTATGATGTCATGTTGTTTAAGAATCCCATTTTTACTACATAGGTTATGCAATGATGTATGATTTATGATTTTGTGGCACACATAAGAATGGTATCATTATGAGATGGGTGAGACCTATATCTCCCTCCAATGCATTGGGTAAAGATTTTATATCTCATGAGATAGACATGACTGGAACAGTAGGTTATACTGGTTCAGTGAAACAGGACTGAAACGAGGGTGACTCGGTTCAGAAATGGACTTTGTCCACTAAGATAGTCTTGGCAATGAGTCTTGACTAATAAGATATGATTCTCTATGATTATGTGTGTATGCCACAAAGTTTCATGTTTTAAGTTATGATTATTGTGATTACATTTCACTACCATGATTTATCCCATGTTATGAAATTATGATCTCTTTTTCAGGTTAAGATTTCCAAAAGTTATGTGCTTATGTATATGATGTGATTGATATTTCTTTTGTTTACCCTTACTGAGCATTTGAGATCACCCTTTTGTATGTTTTCTTTCCCTAGGTCAGGAAGAAGGTTATTAAGTAAGATATGCCAAAAGGGACTATAGATATGATGAAATAAATGGGAGACAATGTAGATGCTTTATGAACCAGTTGTTTATGTTTCCCAGTTTCTAAAGACACTATACCTATACGATCCTTTCGTGGTTTTGTTATATGTTGTAATAAGTATGCTTCAATTTTGAAGTATTAAAAATGTATGTAAAGTATGGGTCGTTATAGTTGGTATCAGAGGAAAGGTATAGTCAACCTTTAGAAACTAGGATGTGAAAGCCTTAGTAAGAACCCTAAGGATAAGTCTAAGCATAGAACACAATATTAGTGTTTTAGAAATGGCCATGAATAACCTAGGATAAGACCTTAAGTGTGAAATTTTATTCTTGATTATGTGTTTTTCCTATTATAATTAGTGTTTCTCACACTATTCTTCTTGGTTTTAGTCAATGGCTGGAACCCGAAGGAACCGTGTTAATGCAAAATGCGACGGGCAATGCAATGATTGTCCCCCTGAGCAACCAAACATTATGGGAGCTGGAATGAAAAATCTTGTAGCCATGCTCACACAACTTTCTCAAGCTATGAATCATGCAGGACTTCCAAACGAGCAAAGGAAGGAGCAACATTCTGTTGAATCCTTCATGAGGCAGCATCCACCTTCTTTCAGCGGGTCTACTGATCCATTAGTTTCTGAACAATGGATTAGTACTACTGAAAAGATATTTTCAGTTCTTCAATGTTCTGAACATGATAAAGTCATCCTAGCAGTGTATCGTTTGGAAGGAGATGCTGATCAATGGTGGAATCTTTTTAAGAATACGAGGCAAAGGGATGAAATTGAGTCCATGGAATGGGACGAGTTCAAGAACTTATTTTTCAATAATTACTTCCCTCGTATTCTCCGAACAAAGATGGAGAAAGAGTTTCTTGAACTGAAGCAAAAGGATGATGAATCTGTTGGTACCTATGAAGCAAATTTTACAAGACTTTCAAGGTACGCTTCTGGTATTATTATCCAACCTGAGAGTAAGATCGATCGATTCTTTAGTGGCTTAAAACCAAGTCTTTGAAGGGCATTAGCCATAAGGGACTTCAATATCTACGAGGAAATCGTTCGATGTGCTCTCAAAGTCGATATGGAGATTAGAGTAACCCATCAGTCATATGGGTTTGATAAGAAGAGGAAAATGGAATTCAAAGGAAAATCTAAAGAGCACACTGAAAAGAAGATGAGCTTTCCCTTATTCTCAAAGTGTGGAAAGAAACATGGAGGGAGTTGTCTTAAAGGGACAAGTAAATGTTTCAAATGTATAAAGGAAGGTCATCGGGCATTTGAATGCCGCGATAATGGGAAGAAGATGTCTAATGATTCAAATAAAGGAAGGGATACACAGAATGAACCTACTACACTTCAATGTTTCAAGAGCAAGGAGATGGGACATTATGCCAATAAATGCCCTAATCCAAGGGTTGATGATGATGGTCGACGTCAACAAACTCTTAAGGCTAAAGACAAAGGAAAGTCACATGCAATTTCTATCAGAGATGTGGAGTACAATAACGATGTGGTGAAAGGTACACTTACCATCCACTCTAAAGTAGAAAATGTTTTATTTGATTCTGGATCCACCCACTCTTTTATTTCTGAAGAATTTTCTAATGGTATCACCGTATTACCTTAACAATTAGATGTTGAGTTAGCTGTGACAACACCTAATGGCACAATAGTCGCATCAAAAGTTTATAATTATTCTCCGATCGAAGTTTGTGGGAAAGTGCTTCCTGAAAATCTTGTGATCCTTCCTATAGTGGAATTTGATGTGATTCTTGGCATGGATTGGATTTCTTTATATGGAGCTCATATCAATTTCCAAAGAAGGGAAGTCACATTTCATATTCCAGATCAATCTATGATCGTCTATCAATGCAAGGATGAACATAACCTTCCAGTGGAAATTTCTTCCATCTTATGGGTCTTTATTCCACTAAATGAAGGTTATTTATCTCAAATGGTTGGTGAGAAACTCATGATTAAGAATATGCCCATTTTACGGGAGTTTGATGATGTATTTCTGGAGGAATTACCGGGACTTCCACCAAATCGTGAAGTTGAGTTCTCAATAGAACTCGTACCGGGTGCTTTGCTTATTTCAAAGACACCTTATAGAATGGCCCCAACTGAGTTGCAGGAATTGAAGAAGCAACTCCAAGAGAATCTTGATAAGGGATTCATACACCCTAGTGCGTCACCTTGGGGAGTACCTGTTCTATTTGTTAAGAAGAAATATGGATCAATGAGACTCTGCATTGATTATCGAGAACTTAACAAGATCACTATCAAGAACAAATATCCTCTCCCACGCATTGATGACTTATTTGACCAACTACGAGGATCTCAATACTTTTCCAAGATTGATATTCGTTCAGGGTATCATCAATTAAGGGTCAAAAGGGAGGATATACCAAAGACGTCTTTCCGTACAAGGTATGGACACTATGAATTTATAGTGATGCCATTTGGTCTTACTAATGCCCCTGCTATCTTCATGGATCTGATGAATAGAGTCTTTAGGGACTATCTTGATCAATTTGTGGTAGTCTTTATAGATGATATTCTTGTCTATTCAAAGAGCAAGGAAGAACATGAAGATCACTTGAGAATTATATTGAAGACCTTGAGAAAGGAGAAGCTTTATGCCAAATTTACCAAGTGTGAATTTTGGCTTCAAAAAGTTTCATTTTTGGGTCACATAATCTCAAAAGGGGGGATATCCGTGGATCCAGTAAAAACAGAGGTTATCGAAAGATGGTCGAGACCAACAACAGTAACCGAGATCCAAAGTTTTCTTGGTTTGGCTGGATATTATCGACGTTTTGTGAAAGATTTTTCACGATTATCTAATCCACTCACCAAGTTGACTCGGAAAGGAGTTAAGTTTGTCTGGACGGAAGAATGTGAAGAGAATTTCAAGGAGTTGAAAAGAAGGTTATCCAGTGCACCTGTGCTCACACTGCCTTGTAGTGGAGAAAGGTTTGTGATCTATAGTGATGCATCCAAGAAGGGATTGGGGTGTGTTCTTATGCAAAATGATATGGTGATAGCTTATGCCTCACGACAGTTGAAAATCCATGAGCAAAATTACCCAACACATGATTTGGAGTTAGCTGCGGTAATCTTTGCATTAAAGATTTGGAGGCATTACCTTTATGGTGAAAGGTGTGATATTTATACTGATCATAAAAGTTTAAAGTATATTTTCACACAAAAGGAGCTGAATATGCGTCAAAGAAGATGGTTGGAGCTGATTAAGGATTACGACTGCTCAATCCATTACCACCCTGGGAAAGCAAACAAGGTGGAAGATGCATTAAGTTGACAAGACCATGCTAGTTTATCCATGATGAGGATCACAAAAGATCCAATATTTATGGATTTACAAAGGATGGATCTTGGAATTATAATGGAGGGGAAAATATTATCTTTCTCAAATGAATGTTCAACCATCTATACATGTGAAGATTAAAGAGGCACAGAAAGAAGATGTCGAGTTACAAAAGAAGGTGAGAAACGTTCCTGAATTCAACCTTGATTGTGATGGGATAATAAAGTTCAAGAATCGGGTTTGTGTTCCTCCCATCCCCGAATTAAAGAAGGATCTACTGGATGAGGCTCATAGTTCTTCTTTCTCTATTCATCCTGGAAGCACGAAGATGTATAGGGACCTGAAAGAGTACTTCTGGTGGGATGGCATGAAAAGAGATGTTGCTGAATTTGTCTCTCAATGCTTGGTTTGTCAAAAAGTTAAAGCTGAGAGACAGAAGTCTAAGGGGATGTCACAACCATTACCCATACCCGAATGGAAATGGGAAAACATCACTATGGACTTTGTCACAGGACTTCCTAAAACATCCAAAGGCAATAATTCTATCTGGGTCATAGTTGATCGTCTTACAAATTCTGCACACTTCATTGCTATTAGAGAGGATTTCTCTCTGGATCAGCTTGCCAGGATATATGTAAAGGAAGTGGTAATATTGCATGGAGTACCACTTTCTATTATATCCAATCGGGATCCGAGATTTACCTCGAAGTTCTGGAAAAGTCTTCAGCATACTCTAGATACAGAGTTGAGTTTCAGCACTACTTATCATCCTTAGACAGATGGTCAGTCTGAGAGAACAATTCAAACCCTAGAAGATATATTGAGAGCTTGCTCTATGGATTTCAAAGGTGGTTGGGATCAACACCTACCTTTGGTGGAATTTTCTTATAATAATAGATTTCACTCCAGTATTCAGATGGCTCCTTATGAAGCTCTCTATGGAAAGAAATGTCGGACTCCAACTTGCTGGGATGAAGTTGGGGAAAGAAAGCTATTAGGACCTGATCTCGTTGATGAAATGGCAGAAAAGGTCAGATATATTCAACAACACATAAGAGCAGCTCAGAGTCGACAAAAAAGTTATACTGACAACCGAAGAAAAGACCTAGAGTTTGAAGTGGGTGATAAAGTGTTCTTACGAATATCTCCCTGGAAGAGGGTCATGAGATTTGGAAAGAAGGGGAAGTTGAGCCCTAGATATATCGGTCCTTTCGAAATACTGGATTGTGTTGGGAAGGTAGATTACCGATTGGCGCTTCCACTGAATCTCTCTCAAGTTCACGATGTGTTCCATGTATCTCTCCTGAGAAAGTACATACCTGATCCTTCACATGTACTCAGCTCAGAAGTTGTACCACTGGAGCATGATCTTTATTATGAAGAACAGCCGATAGAGATTATGGATCGTAGCGAAAAAGTCCTACGAAACAAGACCACTCGATTGGTGAAAGTTTTATGGAGGAACCACCAATTAGAAGAAGCTATATGGGAGCTTGAGGATATGATGAGGGAGAGGTATCCTCATCTGTTTGTTACAAAGTGGCGAATTTCGAGGACGAAATTCATTTTAAGGGGGGTAGAATGTAACACCTGAGACTTTTATGTGAAATATTTTGTTTTTATGTTATATAAATCATCAAAGTAATCTTTTACTACACAAAACACTATCTTGGCTTTCTTTACACGCAATCGCGACCTTCCTCGATAGCTTGCGTCGTACGCAATACTGAGTTTCACTAAACAACGATATGCTATTAAAATATTATTAAAACTAGCCATTATGAATAGTAATAACCACTTTTTAAAATTTTATAAATTTTATTTTTCAAAATGGACTTCATTTTTGGATTCGGAATATCAAAATTAGCCTAGGGTGAAATTTTGGTATTTTTCTGAAAACTTTCAATTTTTGATGAATAGTGAAACCACTAAGTGGTAATTAAAAAACTGAATTTTTCATAAAACTTAATTTTACCGCTTCTGTGAGTGGAATTTCGAAAATCCAAGAGACACGGTAAATATCAAGGACTAAAATGTGGTTCAATGAGATGAAAATAATTTTTTATGAATAGTAACTTTTTACTTTTTTTTACCACGGTTAAAAGTAAATAGGGTAATTAAGGGTAAAGATGATATTATTATTACCCTAACACATGTACTAATTCTATTGGATAAGTGTAATTCGACCAAAAACAAACTTATGAATAAAATATGACCATTTTGTCCCACTTGATTTAGATTAGGACATTTATTATTAATTTATTTAAAGAAGGGTTAAAATAGTTAAAATCAAAGTTTAATAAGTAAATAATTTTTAATATGGGGTTATACATAAGATAAATTCTACTATAAATATTAATTATAAAGATAAAAAGATTTCCTAAATAATGGTATTTTATTTGTTATTTTTAGACATTAAATAATTTAATTTATTTATGACACAAAGATGATGCAGTAATTATCTTATTAATGAAATATTGACATAATTAATGTTATAAACACCAAAATAAATTTAATTTGAGACTTTTTATGAATTCCAATAATTTTCAAGGTTAATATGACATGTTAGTATTGATTTAATTAACTTGGTTCGAACTAATAATTCTGTTATGATTTTCACAAAAATCAATTACTAAATAGTGTCAAAATTGACATAAAATAGTTTTTAAAACAAATATTATATTAGTAATTGTTATTTTATTCCTAAAAATCTAAGGTTCGGCCAAATGACTTAGATAAGGTTATATATATTAATAATAAACAACTTGGGTTTTGTTTGGCTTCTTATAGTAAGTTTATTAACCTTATAGTATAGGAACACAAGAAGACACGATAAAAGTAAACTTATTTAACTTAATGTTAAATCTAAATGATAAGGTTAAAATAGGAACCTAAACTTGTCTAAATTATATTGGATGAGAGTATTTATACCCATCCCCACATTATCTTCTAAATATATCAATTTGGAGCTATTTAAAACCGAACTTGACTTTATAATAAAATAATATTTTTAGTTTTTCCAAAGGTGCCCCTCTCCTCCCTTATAAAAGGGCACCTCCTCCCCCTCTTCCTCACACCACTTTGAGCCTTCAAGCTCGACCAACCCCTACCAATTCCTCCTCTACACTTCCCTAGAGACATCATAGAGGTCTTGGTCTTCTTCAAAGACCAATTTTAGTGCCCTAAAAGAAGGTCTCAAAGAAGCACTTCAAAGAAGCGGTAATGTCCGTTACCGATTCTTTCATATTTATTTCTTCTTCCACTTCTTATTCTTTAGTTGTTTCATTATGAAGTAATAACATCAGTATAAATAATATACTGATATGTTATTATAAGTATGAAACAACCCTATTTCACCATCTATCCATCCTACGGAAAAAGAAATCACCGCGCGTGTGTACGTACGGAATACCGTCTCCACGCCGTGGTGTAATCTATTTTCCACCACCACCTTACATGGATGGGTATAATGGTGTAAATAATGACTTTATATGACTATTATAAATTGATACTGATTATGAAATAGTATACATACACTTCAATACAATTCCACGATCATAGGAACGATATCATCACTCGTGCGTACGTACGGAATACCGTCTCCACGATGTGATGCGACTCGTTATACATGATCTTCATTTCATGATGATTATATAAATGAATTGAATTAATGAATATTATATATATTACAATAATACCATTCTGGAAATGAGGTATCTATAACCTAAATATATGAATAAGAATTTATTCGACAAAATACGCATAAGAACAAAAAGTTATAAACACCCGAATAACAAGTAGCAATGAAATATTACTACTAAGAAGCTAAGAAAATGACCATATATGATATCATAAAAATAATTATGATTCTAGAATAATTCAATAACATTATTTAAATCATTATACAGGAGGTTCGGACACTTACGAAGCAAAAAGGACCTAAGGTAAGGGAAATATCACAATCTCATTTTTATCCGAGATTGTTTATACTTTAGTATTTACTGGGGTGTATTTTATCATCCACATCCATGTTTCCTCAATATGTAATATTATTTCCATTCACCTAAAATTTTTTAAATCCTATTTTACCCTTCTTTGATTTTTTAGTAAAATATATGAAAGGAATCTTTTGTCGTTTTTCGTACGAGGTACTTTTTTGACTTTTCCGACAAAAGTACGAGAAGAATGTTTTTTTAACTTATACGGCATGAATGGATTTTTAAAACATTATTTCCAAGAATATTCCTTTACAAGTTTTCATGTTTATTTTTAATCAAATTCTCTTAGTTTATAATTGTATGACATGTTAAGAAAGGAAAAGTGTTTTTGAAGTAGAAAGGATATTTTCCTCAAGAATGGAGTTCAAGTGTTTTATCAAAATTATTTTCCATCTAAGATAATTATAGGGTTCTGTTTCTATCCCTATTATTACATGGATTTGATTATGTTGTGATGGAAATATTTTTATGAATTTCTTTAACTTATATGAATTGTTTTATGATGTCATGTTGTTTAAGAATCCCATTTTTACTACATGGGTTATGCAATGATGTATGATTTATGATTTTGTGGAACACATAAGAATGGTATCATTATGAGATGAGTGGGACCTATATCTCCCTCCAATGCATTGGGTAAAGATTTTATATCTCATGAGATAGACATGGATGGAACGGTAGGTTATACCGGTTCAGTGAAACAGGACTGAAACGAGGGTGACTCGGTTCAGAAATGGACTTTGTCCACTAAGATAGTCTTGGCAATGAGTCTTGACTAATAAGATATGATTCTCTATGATTATGTGTGTATGCCACAAAGTTTCATGTTTTAAGTTATGATTATTGTGATTACATTTCACTACCATGATTTATCCCATGTTATGAAATTACGATCTCTTTTGCAGGTTAAGATTTCCAAAAGTTATGTGCTTATGTATATGATGTGATTGATATTTCTTTTGTTTACCCTTACTGAGCATTTGAGCTCACCGTTTTGTATGTTTTCTTTCCCCAGGCCAGGAAGAAGGTTATTAAGTAAGATATGCCAAAAGGGACTATAGATATGATGAAATAAATGGGAGACAGTGTAGACGCTTTATGAACCAGTTGTTTATGTTTCCCAGTTTCTAAAGACACTATACCTATACGGTCCTTTCCGGGTTTTGTTATATATTGTAATAAGTATGCTTCAATTTTGAAGTATTAACAATGTATGTAAAGTATGGGTCGTTATAATATTAGGTCTATCTAAGATACACAACTAGGGAGGATTTCTTGAGGTACATGTCATGCACCCAAGGTACATGTCGTGTACTACCTCCTTAGAGGAGTTTTTCTAGTTTTTCACCCTAGAATCAGAATTGGACTTGTGAGTAGTTATTCTGATAATTTTTTTCTATATATTATAATTTTTCAATCCTTTTAACATGGAGAGGTCGTATGAATGGTGTTTTGGGTTGGGAGAGATTTACTATGAGTATTTCCTTTGAGGTTGTTGTTCTAAAATCCTTACAAGGTTTGAGTTTGGTGTGAGGCTCAGATAAGGGTCGGATAATTGTTGGTCACTTTGGATTGATGAAACCAAGTGCATAATCTAAGGTTATTTAGAATATTTATTGAATAAGGTATCAAGTTTTTTCTTGGATAGCTTTCACTATGTGGTTGTTTTAGGTTTAGTTTTCTTAGATCCTTTGGTTTGGAGTAATGTCATGGGGTATTTCTAGTAGGGTATTTTTTATTTTATTTTCTTTATTTATTCTATATATATATGGTTGTCCCTATAGTTGAATAGTTTCTGTATGTTTTATAAAGTTTGAGTTTGTATGTGGAATTTCATTTATTATAGAATACTTCTATTTCAGTTATTTATTATGCTTACACTAATGTATATTTAGGGATACATATATATTTGGCTTATTTATGTCGTTATTACACTATTATCTAAGGAAATAGTATCCCCATCTATAGCATCCAGCCTTTTTATAACATAAACTTTCATTACATTACACAAAACTGAGGATCTTTAAGGTCTAGTGTCTTGGAAACCAGGAACATAATACATGGAAACAATATAAAACATTCTTCTTAAACACTTGAAAGTCGTCTCCTTAAGTTCATTATAGGTTCATTACTGCATCTCATAACCTGGGGACATACATCAAAAGAAAGGGTGAGCAGAAGGCCCAGTAAGGGAAACAAGAGGAACATTTTACATGTGAACTTGAGATACTTCAATAAGGACATGAAAAGAACTTTAAGGCATAAGAAAGAAATCATGAGGCATTTCATAATAAAAATAACATTTTTCATAACTTGAAGATGTGGCTACATCATTTAACATAGACAATCATGAACATATCACCAAGGTCCATCCCCAAGGTGTCATTTGAAAATTACCAAGGTTATTCACCAAGGTATCGTGAAAATTGTAATCTCTGGTGGTTACATCATTACCCAATGCATTGGAGCGCTATCAGGGCGCACCCTTAAATTTGCCTTTATTATCATGTGAGCCACATATATCATCATAAAACATTTCATAAATAACCCACATAGCATAAAATAAATGGGTTTCATTTCATAATCATAACGTTTTAAAAACTGCTTTAAAGACATGATCTTTACGTCACTTTAAACCCACGGAAAGGGAAAGCGGGTCTCATGTATGTAAATCCCAGAATTTAAAATGGAACATTTTGATATATATGTGAATACCCTTGTAGAAATAAGAGCTTTGAGTATTCACTTTATAACATAAAATAATTTTTGAGAAAAGAGAGAGGCATTTTGAGGGGAAAATTCTGCAGCATAACGGCTAAGTTTCGGGGTTTTAGAAAACGTTGAAATGAGAGGGGACATGGGTCACCCACTCATAAATGATCCATAAAACAGTATGGTGAAAGAATAAGAAGGACATATGGACATGGTAACGAAATTTTAGGTACATACCATTTGAAATGAAAAACATGGAAGGAAAAAGATTAGATTTCTCTTATGAAAATTCGGCAGCCTTACGGCGTCACTTAACTTCAAAAGAAAATGATTTGACAAGATCAAAAAGGGTCCCTCATCATATGATCATAAGAGATCAGTATGATTGATATAGAGATCATACCCCAACATAATAAAAAGGAACTTGAAAGACTTGACATGAAAATTGAACTTGAAAAATGAGAAGGGTGAAAGAATCCCTTAAAAATTCGGCAGCCTAACGGCGTCACTTAAACTTTCATAAAACGAAATGATGAGAGTAAGAGGGGATCTCTCATCATATAAACATGAAAGGGCAGTAAGAGGAATATAAAAGAACATCCTTCTCACATAAAAACATGGAGAATAATAGGAATGACATAAAAGAGATTTCATGAAAAGAAAGAGAGGGGTCGGATCCCTTACCTTAAAATGTGACTCTTGAAACTCAAAGGATTGGACCTTGAGGGCTTGGGGGCACCTTGGGAGGACTCCTTGGAAGGTGAGAAGACCAGAACTTCGTTGGGGGAGAGTTGGGAGTGAAAACTAAGGGAGGAAAGGGTGGGTATTTATAGGGAAAGTGAGGGGACAAAGCATTAATGGCCAAAGGACACCTCACATGTGCTTTTCTCAAACCCATGGGCTCTCCCTTGGCATTTATCATGGAGTTAGGCCACATGGGGCCCCCAAAACAATAATTCATCACCCTTGGCCGGCCAACCCTCAAAAGATCTCATGACATCATCATGACGTCATTATGATGTCATTAAACATACCGAAACCCTAAAACGGTATTTTTACTATTCACTGAAAATTCAACTTTCTCAGAATAATCCCAAAATTTCACCTTAACCAAATATCAATGCTCTGATTTCAAAAATGAAATCCATTTTATAAAAATAATTTTCTAAATATTTTTAATTTAATTTTTAAATAAAAACACTATTCATCGAAAATTCATTTTTTTTTTCAGAAAAATCCCCAAAAATTACCTTAACATAATATCGATGCTCCGAGTTCAAAAATAAAGTCATTTTTATAAAAATAATTTTCTAATTATTTTTAATTAAATTTTTAATTAAAAAACACTATTCATCCGAAAAAACTAATACTTGAATAATAATTTATGAAACCGTTATTTAACCATTTTATTGAATCACATTACTTAATCTAGGTGTCTAAATTATATTAAAACTTTCTTTGAGTGAAATTACTAATCCATTTGGTCATATTACTAATCCTAATCATAAAATCACTATTCATAATTTACTATTCATCAAAAATCAAGTTGATCTTATTAGACTCTAAATTTCGTACTGAACATAATTGTAGAAGACCATTTTTCGAAAATCATTACAGATTTTTAATTATTTAAGGTTTACACAACCATTTTTAAAATATCCTTTTTCTAAAATTCATCAAAAATATGCATACAATATTTATCCGGTAATTTGAAAATTCATAAACATCATCATAAGAAGAAATCCAATTTTTTATTTAAAAAAAAGGATTACACAAGGCAATTACGGTCTCGTTACATAACCCCTTATAATACCAGCATAGGACCTAAGAGTAAGGTGTGCTAGGGTGATAGAATTTTGGGGCGGCTCAGTCAACATTGCCCGAGTAGTAATTTCTATCAGTTTGAACTTCTCGCGAAGGCGATTCCGTTCTAGCTTCACATGATGAAGTTCGGCTTGGATTTGGTCCAGAGCAAAGCCCAATGGTGCTACCTCCTTCCCAATCTCTGTTAGATGGGCTTCGATCGGCCCAAGGCTACTAGGTGAGGCCATCAAATCTTCTTTCTATAATAATTAACCAAGATTACTTAAATTTAGAGACAATAATCAAAACATTTTGTTCACGGTGGTCATATTGACCGATGGTCATATAACACTCAAAAACCAATGGTCTCATTTTATTTATAATCATGTTTATCAAATAAAACATTTTTTTTGAGTATAAAAATAACACATGAAATTAGAAAACAAGATTTATTCAAAATTTCGGGTCGTTACAATCTTCCCCCCTTAAGAAATTGCGTCCTCGCAATTTTTTTTAAAATTGGGTTTTGAAATTTCATTAAAAGTCCCACATCGGAAAAAGAGTAAGTAACACCATTACTTTAAAAGAAAGAAAAGGAAGTACAAAGGCCACCCGAGTTAACCCACACTCGGGTTCCATGTAGGAAAACATGGACATGGAGGAAAAAACAAAGGGTCAGTTCTGAGAGAGAGTGATAGAGAACATGATTAGGAGAAAGTTAACCATGAGAAAATCCCAAACTTATGATGTGTGTAAACGGTCTTTGATTACCTAGTAGGAAACGTAAACCAACAACATTTTTGTTTTACGTTTCTTTTCATAATTTTGAGGATTTCATTTACTACATAGAACAAAAACATAAGAAAATATACCTACCTTCAAGTAGAGTTTCATCCTTTAACAAGTCCCTACCAACACTAATCTTTTCGCCAAATGGTGAGAATTCAAAAACACTTGGTCTCATAAAAGCACAAGAATCATCTTCTATAGAATCACATAATCTACAAAAGATTAACTATCTATTTCTTCTATCTTTAAACATTATCCAAAAAACAGAAAGGTTAAGGTAAAACAACTCTTCAAAAAGAAAGAATCCCATAGGAATAGAACCTACTTTTAAATCTTCAAGGTTCCATGGTACTACCCAACGTTCATCATAGACCACTCCATAAATAACGGTCCTTAAAATTCCTCAAAATAAACCAAACTAAGATTGAAACCCAAATACCAGAAGGATTTGATAACATAGTCTTCCAAAACAACTTCATTGTTCATCTCCAGACAACATCAACCACTCCTAACATCTTATAAAAAGTAGCTAATCTAAACATATTTTACCCAAGATAGGTTAGTCATTCCCTTAAGTAACCTAAATTACTATAAGTTCACCTTAAATTCATCGATTCTTCAAAATATAAGTCAACCTTACTCCTCAATGAAAATACCGTAGTAATCTATTTACCTCGATCAAATATGGTTCCCAAAATAATGAACGTCTTCCAAAATAATAATCATATTTTAATCCCCTAATCATCCCTGTCATATTAATACGAAAATCGTCGCATTTCCTATCACATTGGTTGTCGGAACATGTTCTTCCGTTTCCCACCATTAACTAAGAAGAGAAAGCATAATTAGGGGCTTAAGTACTTAGCTAATAATCATGAAAAGGAACTGAAAGCATATAAGGATAACTTGTATATGAAAGGTATACCCTAACTTGTGATCTCCTAGGTTCCCATCTAGGTTATGAATGATCATATATTCTTATGTGAACCTTTATTTTATTTTATCTTTGTTCCTTTAACAATGGTTCATACCAAGCTTATGAATTTACCAAAGCATATCCCCCGGGAGTGTCGTAACCAAGAGTGCAGCAAGGCCCGTTGTCGTGTACCAGTTCCCGTTCGAGTCTAGCTCAAAGCGGTGTTTTCGGGTTTTACCCCTATGTACATCTGTGCCAGAGCCACCTCTACCTGCTCGTATCCAGACAGGGATGTATTTGCTTGGCAACCCCTTACTCAATACTCACCAAAATACCAGGAAGATTTCCTATATTAAACTTTTCTATAGGGTTCCTCCTAGAGTTTTTATATCCTAATTTCCACAAATAACTAAACCATCCTTTGATACCAACTATAGTATCCAGCCTTTTTATAACATAAACTTTCATTACATTACACAAAACTGAGGATCTTTAAGGTCTAGTGTCTTGGAAACCAGGAACATAATACATGGAAACAATATAAAACATTCTTCTTAAACACTTGAAAGCCGTCTCCTTAAGTTCATTATAGGTTCATTACTGCATCTCATAACCTGGGGACATACATCAAAAGAAAGGGTGAGCAGAAGGCCCAGTAAGGGAAACAAGAGGAACATTTTACATGTGAACTTGAGATACTTCAATAAGGACATGAAAAGAACTTTAAGGCATAAGAAAGAAATCATGAGGCATTTCATAATAAAAATAACATTTTTCATAACTTGAAGATGTGGCTACATCATTTAACATAGACAATCATGAACATATCACCAAGGTCCATCCCCAAGGTGTCATTTGAAAATTACCAAGGTTATTCACCAAGGTATCGTGAAAATTATAATCTCTAGTGGTTACATCATTACCCAATGCATTGGAGCGCTATCAGGGCGCACCCTTAAATTTGCCTTTATTATCATGTGAGCCACATATATCATCATCAAACATTTCATAAATAACCCACATAGCATAAAATAAATGGGTTTCATTTCATAATCATAACGTTTTAAAAACTGCTTTAAAGACATGATCTTTACGTCACTTTAAACCCACGGAAAGGGAAAGCGGGTCTCATGTATGTAAATCCCAGAATTTAAAATGGAACATTTTGATATATATGTGAATACCCTTGTAGAAATAAGAGCTTTGAGTATTCACTTTATAACATAAAATAATTTTTGAGAAAAGAGAGAGGCATTTTGAGGGGAAAATTCTGCAGCATAACGGCTAAGTTTCGGGGTTTTAGAAAACGTTGAAATGAGAGGGGACATGGGTCACCCACTCATAAATGATCCATAAAACAGTATGGTGAAAGAATAAGAAGGAAATATGGACATGGTAACGAAATTTTAGGTACATACCATTTGAAATGAAAAACATGGAAGGAAAAAGATTAGATTTCTCTTATGAAAATTCGGCAGCCTTACGGCGTCACTTAACTTCAAAAGAAAATGATTTGACAAGATCAAAAAGGGTCCCTCATCATATGATCATAAGAGATCAGTATGATTGATATAGAGATCATACCCCAACATAATAAAAAGGAACTTGAAAGACTTGACATGAAAATTGAACTTGAAAAATGAGAAGGGTGAAAGAATCCCTTAAAAATTCGGCAGCCTAACGGCGTCACTTAAACTTTCATAAAACGAAATGATGAGAGTAAGAGGGGATCTCTCATCATATAAACATGAAAGGGCAGTAAGAGGAATATAAAAGAACATCCTTCTCACATAAAAACATGGAGAATAATAGGAATGACATAAAAGAGATTTCATGAAAAGAAAGAGAGGGGTCGGATCCCTTACCTTAAAATGTGACTCTTGAAACTCAAAGGATTGGACCTTGAGGGCTTGGGGGCACCTTGGGAGGACTCCTTGGAAGGTGAGAAGACCAGAACTTCGTTGGGGGAGAGTTGGGAGTGAAAACTAAGGGAGGAAAGGGTGGGTATTTATAGGGAAAGTGAGGGGACAAAGCATTAATGGCCAAAGGACACCTCACATGTGCTTTTCTCAAACCCATGGGCTCTCCCTTGGCATTTATCATGGAGTTAGGCCACATGGGGCCCCCAAAACAATAATTCATCACCCTTGGCCGGCCAACCCTCAAAAGATCTCATGACATCATCATGACATCATTATGATGTCATTAAACATACCGAAACCCTAAAACGGTATTTTTACTATTCACTGAAAATTCAACTTTCTCAGAATAATCCCAAAATTTCACCTTAACCAAATATCAATGCTCTGATTTCAAAAATGAAATCCATTTTATAAAAATAATTTTCTAAATATTTTTAATTTAATTTTTAAATAAAAACACTATTCATCGAAAATTCATTTTTTTTCAGAAAAATCCCCAAAAATTACCTTAACATAATATCGATGCTCCGAGTTCAAAAATAAAGTCATTTTTATAAAAATAATTTTCTAATTATTTTTAATTAAATTTTTAATTAAAAAACACTATTCATCCGAAAAAACTAATACTTGAATAATAATTTATGAAACCGTTATTTAACCATTTTATTGAATCACATTACTTAATCTAGGTGTCTAAATTATATTAAAACTTTCTTTGAGTGAAATTACTAATCCATTTGGTCATATTACTAATCCTAATCATAAAATCACTATTCATAATTTACTATTCATCAAAAATCAAGTTGATCTTATTAGACTCTAAGTTTCGTACTGAACATAATTGTAGAAGACCATTTTTCGAAAATCATTACAGATTTTTAATTATTTAAGGTTTACACAACCATTTTTAAAATATCCTTTTTCTAAAATTCATCAAAAATATGCATACAATATTTATCCGGTAATTTGAAAATTCATAAACATCATCATAAGAAGAAATCCAATTTTTTATTTAAAAAAAAGGATTACACAAGGCAATTACGGTCTCGTTACATAACCCCTTATAATACCAGCATAGGACCTAAGAGTAAGGTGTGCTAGGGTGATAGAATTTTGGGGCGGCTCAGTCAACATTGCCTGAGTAGTAATTTCTATCAGTTTGAACTTCTCGCGAAGGTGATTCCGTTCTAGCTTCACATGATGAAGTTCGGCTTGGATTTGGTCCAGAGCAAAGCCCAATGGTGCTACCTCCTTCCCAATCTCTGTTAGATGGGCTTCGATCGGCCCAAGGCTACTAGGTGAGGCCATCAAATCTTCTTTCTATAATAATTAACCAAGATTACTTAAATTTAGAGACAATAATCAAAACATTTTGTTCACGGTGGTCATATTGACCGATGGTCATATAACACTCAAAAACCAATGGTCTCATTTTATTTATAATCATGTTTATCAAATAAAACATTTTTTTTGAGTATAAAAATAACACATGAAATTAGAAAACAAGATTTATTCAAAATTTCGGGTCGTTACACCATCACATCTGTTTAGGCCTTCACTACTAATCAGTAGCCTTTGGCTTATAGTTTGGCATACTTGAGGCCTTGTCACATGCTGGAAAAAGTGATGGGTCTGGTCAACTCAGTTTGGTTCATGACTAAATGGTATCAAAGTATTATTTTTCCTTTTATTTTAATTTGGGTAGATGGTATATGATAGGTATATAAATGTGTCGGAGCTTATGTTGGATATTGGACTGGTGTTTCATGAACACCTTTTATAATAAGAAGTCCAATTTTTTAGGGAGATGTGATTATTGTTCTTATTTTTTGATGTTACAATTGTTTGATTTAACCTTGAGTGATGAAATTGAGTTTTTCATATTTATTGATTTAAAATTTATGAGATTTTTCTCTTAGATTGATACAAAGTGGTTAGTGTTCATGAATCATTCTAAGAATGTAGGATTCACATGACATTTGCCTATTTATGCATGGTTTCATTGAATATAGAGGTTTATTTGTTTAATGTTTTAAAAACGGTATATATAGTGTTGTCCTATATTGCTTCATCGTGGAATTTTACTCTAATGAACCACATGTAATTTCCTTCTAATGACAGATCATGTGGATCCCTTGGTGAGATGTTCATCGGTGATGGAAATGAAGTCCCTTCATTAAGGGATATATAGATACCCTTTTGGGTTGGTATGGGACTTTGTTTCCTAGTTGTTGGTGAGGTATCAATGAAGGAAAGGATGTGTGAGAGTTTTTTTGTATTGGATTTAAGTTTCACTGAGATTGTGAATTTTATAAAGTTCCAATTTTGGGTTGCTAGATTGGTGTTTTAAAACCCCATTAGAGTTGGTGTTTTTCCTACCATGTTTCATCTATCAAGTCTTGTGGTGGGGTCTTAAGGTCCAACTATTTGTTAGGAGTTTGGGTGGGAATGACTAATCTTTCAATTAGTAGGGCTCTTTAGGGTATTCTATCACCAGGGGATCATTTCATGGTAGGTTATTTTGTGGTTATACATGAGGTCATCGTAGGCTCCTAAAGTGGAGTTCTAGGAGTGATCCTAGTTTCAAGGTTAGATTAAGGGGTATTTTTAGTTGATTCCAATCCTAGTTGTTTCTATTTTTTATTTTTTGGTGTAGTTGGACCATGTCTAGTTGATTGTGGTTTTGGATCCATGACCAAGTGGATGGCAGTCGTGATTTTGATCTTGAAATGAGAGATATGCCTAATTTTATTGAATAGGAGTGTCAATGGTGGTGTGGTTTTTTTAAATTTACTTGCATAAGGAGAATATTTAGTAGTAAGGTTCATTATAAAAGGTCCATAGAGGCTATGATTAGGTTAATGTGAGTCTGTTTTTGCATTCAGGTTGTGTGGAATCATACAACTATTTTGTTTGGATGGGCCTAAGTAGTTTAATGTGTGTTGTACTAGTTTGGTTTTGAAATGATGATGTATCCATGGTGGACCTATTGATGTCATTTATCGAGGAGAGATGTAAGGTAAACCTTATGGTGGGGAGTACACCATAGGTCATTTAAGGAGGTAACCCTCATTTTAAGTGGTTTGTTGATCATAGTGAGCATTATTCCTCGTGATCCAGGAATGAGTGGAGGTTGGTATTTTAGGTTGGAACCTGGGTGTGAGAGAGTAGGCCATATCTAGTCACCATTTTCGGTGGTGGATAGATCACGATTTGTAGAGTTTGGAATTTTGGTCATGGGGAAATTATAAGAATACTCTTATGGTGGGGATAATCTTATTTTCCACAGATGAACGACCTTAATATTGGGACAACCTTAGTCATTGTGAAAATGATCGGTGGGATTTCATGGGGGCATTTGATGATCCAATTATCTAGGTGTATCATAGTAGTGGGTTCAACAATGAGGCTTGTTGGAAAAAATAAGTGTCATGGTGGGGATTTTATCATGAATTGTGTCGTGATGAGTTAAGAAAATTAGGGGAAATTTGATTATTTTTTTCTTGGGTGGTTTTAATGGGGAAATTGTAATTTCTCATGTCATAGGATTTAGAATAAGTTTTCTTTCCATTCTATTGGTCCCAAAATAGGGTGTTTACCCTAGTACCAAAGTTTTGTGGAATTATGAGTCATTCATATTTTCATGAAATATTTAACATTTAATTAATTAAATATTATTTATTTGAATATTTTTAAATGGTGATATCTTTCATTTATAATTTCAAATTAAAATTATGACTTTTTGTTTGAGTTAGAAATGAGAGGTTTATCCCTTGTGAGGCATAACCTTGTCACGAGTGTCAGGGTCGGGCCCAAGCCCCTTTTAGTTTTCCTTTTCTTGTTTTTATTTAATTTTTATCCATTTATTTTCTCTTTTCCCATTATGTATTAGTGTGTATGCCTCTCCCCAATTTTGGTCCACTCGTCTGAGATAAAATAGGGAGGGATAGAGGGAGGAGGAAAAATCAGGGGTTTGTCCAAGGCCTAGATCGAGATGTAGTGACTACAAATAGCAGATCTAGATGGAAGATTCAGCATTTACACCTGAAAGTGGGTAATTTTTTATATAAATCTCTTTAGTATAGTTGTTTTTAGTTTTTAATCTTTTATTGGGTTTTTGGGGACCCCTAGAGGGTTTATTTGGTGTTTTTTGGAGTGAATTGATCATTTTGAGGGATTGTAAGGGTTTTTTGTCCAGGAAAACCCAATCACAGGACATGTGTTCTTGATTAAAACATTGTGTTCTCTTCTTTTTGGTCTAAGGTTTGATAATTAGGGTTATATGATGTATGTGTTCAAGACATTACATGTAGAGGCACTTAGGGTGTGGCTAGATAAATGACCAGACACCCCATGTGGGGGGCACATGGTCGATTAGGTTACACAAATAGAGCCCAGGTACAGTACATGGACAAAGTTCATGTGTTGTATATGGACTAACCCTGTATAGGGTACATGGATAGGTTCATGTTAAGGTATCCCATGTGGGATATATGTCATATACTAGGTAGAAACTCTGCGTTCTTTGGAAAGTATATGCCTGGTTGGGCCAGGATACATGACCAGGGAGGGTTACTTAAGGTACATGCCATGTACCTACTCCCTCTATGGAGGTGATTCACTTGTTTTTCACCTTGGATTCATAATTATACTTTTTAGTAGTATATTTTGAGTGATTTTGGACATATATCATGATGGTTCAATCCTTTGGGAATGGAGATGCCATCTTGATGGTGTTTTGGATTGGGTGATATTTATTGGGAGTATTTCCTTCATTTTTATTTTTCTATAATCCTCCCAAGGGTTGAGTATGGTGTGAGTCTTAGGTGAGGGTTGTGTGCTTATTGGGTGACTTGGAATGAGGATGATAAGTTTGTTATCTGAGGTTATTTGTATGATTCCCAGAAGGTGAGATCATGTTTTTTATTGGATGGGTTTCACTAGGCTATTGTTTGGGGTTTTTTCTCTTAGATCCTTTAGGCCAGTGTGATGTCACAGGGAATTTTATATGGGATGGTTCCATTGATATTAGATATTAATATTGGTTCAAGGGACCTATTGAGTATTCCCTTGTGGTTGTAGTGCTCTTTGTAGTTTCCCTTGTAGGATTTGTTTTGTTTGAGGATAAGTTGTGTGTCAAAAGTCTAACTGAGTATTTTTTATTTCAGTAGGCTTGAACTAAGTTTCTAATTATGCTAGAGAATCTACTAGTAGGTTAATTGATTCCAACCAAGTTTTTTAAAAATATTGAGGGTGCCTCATGATTTTTATTTACCCTAGAGGGATCAGTGCTAGTTTTTGATAATGGGTTTGATGATAGGCCTACCCCTATTTTTTTCCTAGGGTGTGGTCAAGTTACTTGAGGTAGTTCCTACTTAGGTTTTGGATGTGAGAGTAGGTATTTGGGATATTATTAGACTAGAAATTATCCTTGAGTTGATTTTTTTCTTTCCACTATTGGTTGGATGGTGTTAGGTGGGTCTAGGGAGCTAATGGATGATCTATATGAGTGAAACCCCATTCCGGTTGACTAGTATGCCCTGGATAGAGGATCTTTGAGATTATGAGATTAAGAGTCACTCATGGAGTGGGCTATGTTTTTAGGGGATGGTTATTCTCTCTGAGAGACCCATTCATGAACTTATATTCTCTTGGTGGTTATAGATTTTAACTCGGTTAGTTCTAAAAGACTCTCAAGACGTGAAAAGTTCACTATTTGTGTTGACCTAGATGTTCTTATGGCCAATTAAGATCATTTTATTGGAGTATTATAACCTATTAGATGTGATTCATTGTTTTATACCCCTGGGATGAGATCATTTGGTCTGACATTCATGTTTTTTCATTATTTGGACTTTTGGATCTCCTTATTGATCCATCGAACACACCTAATGATATGTGTTTGGGTGAGCCACATACTACGATTTCTATGTCATAGGCTAGATAGGGGTAGATTTACCTATAGTTTTAGGATAGAACCTAAGGTTTTTTTCTTTATGTTCAACCCTTATTATTTATTTTCAATATTTTATTTGTTTCATGATAGTTATTATTAGTCTTCGACTAGGAAAGGAATATCACATGTTTCATGGACATGTTATGTTAAGAGATGTTAAGACCATCGTTGGGGTGGACTAATGAGATTTTTTTCTTAACCCCTATATAGGTAATTCAATACTTGTTTTTGCCTTATTTATACTTTTAGGTTGATCAAAAGACATGGTGGGTCATGTGGAGGCCTGGTGCTTCATGATCAAGTAGAGGAACTCATGTGGGGTCTGAGGTTCATGCTAAAGTAGTTTTACCATCATGGAAATTGGGTATGTGGTATGGATTAGAGTTGGTGAAAGGTAATTTTTTATTTTATTTTATTTATTTATTTTATATATGTGTTTGGACCTATGGTCGATCGATGTTTGTATGTTATATCATGTTTAAGTCTGTATGTTGAATTTTATTTGTTGTAGCATGCTTTTGATTTAGTTATTTATTATGTGTATTATGATGTCTGTTTTTGGATGTGTATATGTTTAGCCTATTTTCACTATTATTGGACTCTAATTTGAGGGAATAGTCTCCCTACTTAATCTATTTATGCCCACTCCATAATCTGATATCCACCGACATACATGGAGTCACGCTTGAGGTATTATTGTGATCTGGATCAGATGACGGATCTGGTCAACCCAAACCATTTCATGACATTAGGATCCCTTGTGTTGTGGCTCTTTGGTTACACCATGATTTTATGTTTTTTGGTATAGGTTTAAAATCAAAATCACCATAGGATATCATTCTATTTCCATGGATTCTCTCAATATTGGGTAACCTTAAGTGTTCTTTAGGTAGAACTTTCAGTGCCCTTTTGCTCAGATTTGATCCTTGGATTTTTATATCCCTTTTTCATGATCTGAGGTGAAATTTCATTTTCTTATCCTTTATTTTATTATATTATTCTACCTTGTATGTTTTGGTAAATGATTATGGTTCATTTTCATATATTTTGGGTAATTTATTTTGATGGGGGGTTTTGTGATTTATGTTGATCAAGGATTCCATTGTGTGAGTTTCGTCTTACATTCTTCTATTTCCTTCGTTTATGCATAGGTGCTTTCAAAGCACCAGTTAAGGTAGGGGATTTTATAACTCTCTTTATTTATGTGTGAATTATATAATTTTCAGGAAATTGATATCATTGGGTTTATGTTAAGGATTAATTTAAAGAAGACAATCAAATGAACTAACAAGAAAATTGATGTGAAGGGAGTGTTTCAAATGTGTTTACCTGTTTCCATGTGTTGCTCATGTGATTAATTTTTGATTGTTCCTATTACTGAAAATTGTTATTTATGCTAATATTGTGTACTATTTCTATGAATCTACTACTAAAATCACCTTTTATATAAGTTAAATAACATAAAGGTGGTAAATAAATCAGTTTTTGGGAAATTGATATTAAAGCGATGTTTCTTATGAAAAGAAAGGGAAATTTGTAAGTGTGTAGATGTTAGAATTGGGTTTTGATTGTTTTGTTTTGTCTTGTTATAGTGTTGTGACTTGTGTAGCTATTATGGGAGCTATTGTGTGGTAATTTTAATGGATTTTTCGGGATGTGGGTGTATTGTCTAGTGGGGTTGTTATTGGTTATCATATAAAGGAAATGTGTTATGTAAATGGTGGGGGTAGTTTATATATGGTTGTGTGGTGTTTTATGTAGGTAGTTTCCATGGTTATTATGGGATATGTTGTTGGATGATTTTTGTATGTTTGGTTGATGGTTGTGGGATTATTATATAGTTTTACAATAGTAATGGAATATAATGTTGATAATGAAATGGTAAAGGGTGTGGGATATAAATAAATAATTAGTGGTTATAAAGGTAATTTATAGTACTTGATATGTAAGGGTAATGAATGGAAATAAATGTGGGTAAAATTATGGAAATGGGTTTTCATTAAATATTAAATTTATTTTCTTTATGTACGTAACATGGATGGTAAATGTAAATCTATATTTTCTTGATTTTATGATCAAATATGAGAATTATGAATACTTTTTGTAGATTTCTGGAGTGAAAAGGTGGGAATGATGATGTGGTATAAGTGGTGTAAATTGCTTGTGAAAGGTTTTAGAAGTGTGGTAATGTTTGTGTGATATTATAGGGATATACTTTTTAAACTTTATAGGGTGGTCTTTCGTACATCTTATTATACATTATTTCCTCATGGTTTCATATGCACCCCACAAAAGTCGGATATCCTTATAAACACCCAAATGTTTTGGGTTCTGAGTGTTTTCTACAAACATTGAGGTTGGTAAGGGAATATGTGGCTAACCACTCCCTCTTCCCTATTCTCTCTTCTGGATATGGTATGGTTGTGATGATGGTACATGGTGGGGGTCCTACATGATGAGAGGAGGGAATAAGGTTGATGTATTTCAAGTTTAGGATACCCTACTATAAGGGATATGGTTTTGTGGTTGTGATAGTGAACTGGTGCTAAAGAGTATATTGGACTCTATATGGGTTGGGGTAGGTAGGGTTGTGTTATGACCACTATTGAATGAGATATGAATATCTGGATCGGTTCCAAAAATTACATTGGACCCTACATTGTTTGTTCTAGGTAAGGTTGCAGTTTGACCCATATCATATGTGACTTTCCGTATATATTTTTTGGATATGATTGTGATGATATGGAAGGAATGAGAGCAAAAATACATTTTTCATTGAGGTGTGAGAGTGAAAAAACTGGTGTTAAATAGTGTCAGGTACCCTTGTGATTATATTATTTTATATTACTTTATTATACTTAGATTTGTTACTTGGTGAGTGGTCATTGGTGAGGTTAGGTGATGGTTTCCTAAGTAGGTGCTTATTGGTTCTGGTGTTTATTCACTAAAGCATTAGTACGACTCTTCCACATTTATATGTGATATCTTAAGTAGGATCCCACTTAGTATATAGGTTTTCTCACCCATATATATATAAATCTATTTTTTAGGTTTCAGGGTGAGTTTTTTATCGAGTTGGATAGTACACTTTACCAAAACTTTCATTTAGCGATGGTTTAAACCATCCTTAAATGATTTCCGATGTTTTCAATAATTTTTTTTACCTATGTCTCTAATTAATTAGTAGCAATTTTTTCATGGAAGTTTTTTATTTTTTGAAACATTTTTTAACATCAGTTTAAAAAAAAAATAAAAAAATGAAATTTTTTATTTTTATTGCCTAAAAACACTGGCTCACTTGCGCCGGTCACCCAACTTGACCAACCTGCCCAGCCCAGCCCAATTTGCCACTTAACCCACCTTCCCTGAACCTCCCTAAAAAATGAATTATAACTATGTATGAGGTAGGATTTGAACTGGTTATCTATTAGTTATTCTGAGAATTCTGTAACATTTTTGTTTTTTCCATGAAAGGATTTGGAATATATCTAATAATATATTCAGAGATAGAAACTGAGATAACGTGAGATTCTAAGGCTCTATGAGCCCAGTATTGATATTATAAAAATATTAAATATATTAATATCCCATGGGGATAGTTTTCCTAAAATAGTGGAACAAATACTAAACAGATACTTGGATGATAAATCTATGATTTCTTTTGAGTTTGGAACATGGGTTTTACACTAGGATTGACATAATATTTTTCAGCATTAGGTTTTATCTTGAGCACCACCATGGGTGAAATAATTAAATAAATTAAATATTTATTTAATTATTTTAATTGAAAATCCTAACCTAGATATCTTTTATAAATATGAGGTTATGTCCAATATGTAGGGTTATCCACATAACTATGAGAATTGAGAGGAGAGCATGGAGGAGCATTGGAGGAATTCAGGATCATGCATCAATGATCAGTATACCACAAGGATCACCAACAACAATGCAGTTAGCAGGTCTCTCCAATGAAGATGTTGAAAATTTGATATTCATCATCGATCAATCCAAACCTGAGGTACATCATTGTTTTTTGTGGTTTATTTTCCCCATTATTTACCCCATGATGAACACGAATCAATTATTCTAGCATTTTGATTCACGCGCGAATCATTCTTGTAGGTTTGAGTTTATTTCTTCATGTAATTTTTTGAGTTTATTTGTTGATTTTTATTAATCTTCGTTCATTATTCTAATGACAAAAAATAAAGGCCAACCTGAACACGACCAAGGTTCATTTCTCATTTTTGATTTGTTAATTTATTCCATATTTTATTATACAATTTATTGTTGGTATTTATTTGGAGGGTCGTTCGATGAATACTCGATATTTGATCATTTCATGATCATTCTTCAATATAAAAGATCGATACCACTGGTGTGGCACTACACCAAAATTTGTATTTAGCGACGGTTTAAACAATCGCTAAATCATTCTGCGGCGGTTTTGGAAAATCATTGCTAAATCGTGTGTCGGGAAATTATCATAATTTATTTATTATCATAATTTATTTATTATTGTAATGTATTTATTTTTTTATTTTTTTATTTTTACCATGCTCATGCTCATCTCCATGCACAATTCCATGTCCATGCACATGCCCATGCCATATATAGAAATCCTGCATTGGTTGAGATATGAACCCCTTACCTCTTACTTATTCTCCAAAGACTTTACCACTCCAACAGACTCTTCATGTGGTCAATAAATCGAATTTAATATACTTATATATATATATATATATATATACTAATTGGAAAGGCAAATAATATATAACAAATAGATACATGCTAAATAATTATTAATCAATAATGATTAATCAATAATCACCAATTAATAATTAATAATTACTAATTACTAATTACTAATTACTAATTACTAACTAATAAATATAATGTAAATGAATAATAAATAAAGAAATAAATGATAAATAAAAAATATTAAATAATAAATAGTAAATAATAAATAGTAAATAATAAATAGTAAATACTAAATAATAAATAGTAAATAGTAAATAGTAAATAGTAAATAGTAAATAGTAAATAGTAAAAAGTAACTTGTAAATAATAAATACTAAATACTAAATACTAAATATATAATATATAATACATAATATATAATATATAACATATAATATGTAATATATAATATATAATATATAATATATAATATATATAATATATATAATATATAATATATATAATATATAATATATATAATATATAATATATATAATAGATAATATATAATAGATAAAAGATAAAATATAATATATAATACATAATACACAATACCTAATGTATAATATATAATATATAATATATAATACGTAATATATAATATATAAGATATAATATATAATATATAATACATAATACATAATATCTAATATATAATATATAATATATAATATATAATATATAATATATAATATATAATATATTATATATTATATATAATATATAATATACAATACATAATACATAATATATAATATATAATATATAATATATGATATATGATATATGATATATAACATATAACATATAACATATAATATATAAGTAATGTATAAATAATAAATTAATTAAAAAATAATTTAATATATGATATATAAATAACAGATTAATAAATAATAGTTAAATAAATAAATAATAAATAATAAATAGTAAATAGCAACTAGTAAATAGTAAATAGTAAATAATAAATAATAAGTAATTAATAATTAATAATTAATCATTAATAATTAATCATGAATAATTAATAATAACTAATCATTAGTAATTAATAATTAATAATTAATATTTAATATTTAAAAATTTATAAATAATTAATAAACTATTAATAAATAATAATAATAATTAATTAATAATTAATAAATAATGAATATTGAATAAATAAATTATAAATTAATAATAAATTAATATTTTTTAAATTAAAAATTAATTAATAAATAATAAAGAATAAAGAATAAAGAATAAATAATAAAGAATAAATAATAAAGAATAAAGAATAAAGAATAAAGAATAAAGAATAAATAAATAAATAATTAAAAATTAAAAATTAAAAATTCATAATAACTAATAATTCACAATTCATAACTAATATTTAATAATTATTAATTATCAATTAAAATTTAATATTTAATATTTAGTATTCAATATTTAATAAATAATTAATAATTAATAATTAATAATTAATTAATAATTAAAAATTAATAAATATTTAATAATTAATAAATAATAAATAAATAATACATGAATAATAAACTAATAATAATTAATTAATAATTAATTAATTAATTAAAAATAAATTAATAATTAATGTGTACATAATAACTAAATAATAAATGAATAAATACATACATATTAAATATTAATTAAATAAATAAATAAGTAAATTTATCAATAATTAAATTGATAAATATATAAAAAAATAATAGATAATAGATAATTAATTAATTAATTAATTATATAAATCATAAAACATTAATAACCTCTTAAATCCCTAAAAATACTAAAATGACCATAAATTCTGATATGGGACTTCTTTTTATGCGTCACAACTAGTCAAAACGATGATCGTAAAATGAGCTTCGCTATGATATGTGGTACATGCCGAACGAACACCTGGATCGAAGGTTATAACCATTTGAATTTTTAAGAAATCCAGGTCTGCAACTAAAACCTCTATTTTAGAGGTCTTCTAGGCCTTTCTAGATGAATAAAGAGGGGTAAAATACTCAAAGAGTTGGTACCAAACCTAAACGATGTAGAGCTCATCGTGGGCTTCGATTTGATATGTGGTAGAGCCCAAACGAATATCTGGATTAAAAGTTATGACTGTTTGAATTTCGAGTTTAATTTTCAACTTTTGAAATTTGAATATATTTTTTTTACTTTCATTATCACTTGATTAAAATCTCACTTGGTTTTAACTCATTTGATAAGCTTTGATTTGACTGGTTGGGAAGCTGAAATGGACCCCAGATCAGAAGTTACAGTCATTTGATGTCGAAGTCTGTTTTTCAACTTATTGAAGATTTGTTTTTAGTTTAAAAAATTATTAACTAATAATTATAAATATTTACTAATTGAAAAATTATAAATAATGAAAATTATAAATAATAAACTATATTTTATTGGAAATAATAAATAAATAATAATAATTAATAAAAAAAAATTTAAAAATTTTCTTTAAATTTGCGGTGGGTTTGAAAACACCGCCGCTAAAAAAATTAAAAAAAATTGAAGAGATTTTAAAATATTTATAAAAAATATATTTTAAAAACATTTAGTGGCGGTTTTTTCACGGCGGTTTTCAAAACCACTGCTAAATTTTTGATCAAAAAAAATTTAGCGGTGGTTTTGAAAACCACCGCTAAAACACTGTTTCTTATAGTATGGTTAGTGATCGAGGGTTTGATCATGGTTAGATGAAGGTAGTTGATGATCTAAGGTGGATTGGGATCAGACTAGTGATTCCCATTCTTCTTGGTTTGACATGCCAAAATGGTACAGAGCGACGGTAGTATATTTCTGAGTAGGTCATTTGGTTAAAATTTGACTTTCGATGATAGCAATGCTGCTCAAACTTGGATCCATGATCATCGATATGATTCATGGCTAAATCAAAGGAAGGAGGCATGGTAGGATATGTGTTGAATAGTCTGAAATTTTTGAGAAATTTTTGACTGCATGACGTATAGTCCCATAAACACACACCGTGCAGTATATCTTTTATGGTGTTAGTGTTTACACATAGAGAAAATTATCATAGGTTTTGTGAAATGTGTCACATGTCATGTGACCCTGTACTGGAGGATAGGTGTGTATCCCAGTGGATAGACATGTATAGACATAGCCAGGAACACGATCATGGGTAGAGTACATGGGTATAGCCTAGTACTTTGACACAACTAGCTATATGGGCATGAACATAGTACATGGGCATGGCTTGGTGTACATGGGAACAATTAGACGAACATGGACATAGACACAGGTCGGTCTTTTATTATAGGTACACATTGTGTACCCTCTATACATGTTGTGCACTTCCTCTAAGGCAATTTAGATCCCTTCGTTTCCTCAGTATATACTAGTTTCAGTTGAGTGTAATTCCTAGGTCCATACCTATAAGGTTACAATGTGATATTACATCCTCATCATAGGTTGTGATCCAATCTATGGATTCTTTTTCAAATAAATTTTGTGGTATCCCTCCATGATTCATGGGGTGGGATCCTCTATACTATCTTTCTTAGGTGGGGATGGTGGTATTGGAATGATCACCATGCACAGGGCATATACCCCCTATCTAGTAGATTGACCCATCAGGGTTGGTGGAATCCCCCAGTGATCCTAGGTGTGATCCCCTATCTGGACAATGTGATCTTTATAGATCCAATGAGTATATCTTGAAAAGGCTAGATGAGCATGACCTCCTAGATGATTATCATCAATGAAAGCATGGATCGTGGGTTGAGTCCCCCCATGTGAGAATTACCTTGAATTCTTGAGCATAATCCTGTGTCTGATAGTATTGGTTGAGAACTCTTAAGATCGATTGTCTGTTATGAGTATATTTAGGTTTGTTTTTATTATTTCTATGTCTCATATCTTGATTGACATGCCTGTGTATTAATGAGCTAAATAATATTGATTATTATTTTTGGTTATTTCATGGTGTCCTACTAGGTGTTGTTATACTCACCCCTACATGGACTTTTCCCACACATGTCATGTGTTATGTAGACAATTAGTCATTTTACAATGTCTTAGGAGGACTGGGAGAATGAGGAGCTTAGTATTAGGCTAGATAAAATGAGGTTCATACTGGTGTTCATTTTATAGTATTTCCTTCCTTCTGATTAGGTTAGACTCTATTTTGGTTTGGGATTTTATTTGGCCCCTTCTATTGCTTTCAGTACCTTTTTCTTACTCTGGAAATGGGAAATAGTTGTATATATGCATTGTTATCATTTTTGTTGCTCTATATTTCAGCATTGTATAGTCTTAGAGATGTGTGTGTATACAACTACTTAGTATAATGTCTCCCATATGTGGTATATGCCTACTCAGAACTATTCTCCATCCCCTAACATATTAGAGGTGGGCTTGGGGTTGTCACACTCAACTTATTGCCTTCCAGGCGAGCCTCAGTGGATTGGTTCATAAAAAAGTGGTATTAGAGTAGTTGTTTCTACCTTAGAAACAGATTTTGGAGATTTTCTAGCTATGAGGTTGGGTTTGGGATTTATGGGAATAGTGTTATAAAGTGTTTTGAGTTTGGATTTCAGGCCAAGGAATCTAGTATTGGTGTGGAAGCTAACGTATCCATTCACCAGGACTCTAATATCCTGCTTTTTGACATGGTACATGTTGGCACTATTAGAAGGATAAAATATTGGTACATGCATCAAATAGGAAGAGTTTGTGGCTTCCATATCCTTCTTGAGTCAGCTCCCCAGATATACTCATTGATTGTGGTGCATCATTTTTATTTCAAGATGCCTATGTGAAGACCTCCATCTAGGATTCTACTGTGTGATCACGAGGATGATCTATCAAGTTACAAGGCTTTAGTACAGGGGCTTGTACAGGAGGGGGTACCTATAGGTGTTTTTCCAATTATGCCACCACCCATTGAGCATAAGTTTAAACTAGAAGTACCAGATGAGGATGTGCATAGTCTAAGCACACTCCATGAGCTTCATAGGAAAAAACATCCTAGATTACATGCAACCCAAACCACCAAGTATCTAAGGAATAGCTTGAGTTAGTGACCTTAGTTTTATATATTATGAGGAAACTTGTATATTAGATGGTGTTCATAGTGGTGAGTCTTCTTTAGGGCACCACTGGGAGATGGTGGAGTCTGTTGACTCGATCACATGATGAGATAGCTCTCTCCAAGTCATATTTCAAGTATCTCTTCAGGGAAGAGTTATATATGGCCACACTGCGATTGGTAAAAATTCATGACATTCTATAGTTTCATCAAGGTATTATGACCATGTCATATTATTTGAGGAGGTTAAATATCCTTTCATAATAATATCTATATATAGTTTTAGATTCATTATTAAATCACAAAATTTTGAGTGGGGGTTACGTAGAGATATCATGGATGAAGTGATATCTCTTTGTATTCCCACATATGTTGGAGTGTTTGACTGGGTCTTATTAATGGAGAGATTCCTGGAATATAATATTCTAAAAGTGGGTGATGGTAGTGGGAATTCATGATCTAAGACCTCAGTAGCTGGTAGTCAATGGAAGTCACAAGGATCGGGCAATGTTATATGCTTCATGATAGGATTAGATGATATAGTATTGGTGGTTTAGGGATCTCAGGATGGCTCGAGTTGGCCAACAGAGAGTTGGTTCTTCTCATGTGATGTATGGGGACATCTTACTCGAGATTTTCTAACCCCCCACATAGTAGACTGGGAGACGGCCAACAGACCACCTAAGAAGAGACAGTTCCAGGAACATGGAGGTCTTCAAGGCGGCAGATGTTGTAGATGAATGGGGAGAGAATATAGAGGTGGCAAATTTTTTGACTTGTTTCCACCACCACCACCCCCGGGTGGTCCACGCCAAGCTCAAGGAGCTAGTGGTCAGGGATGGGGATAGCTGCAGGTAGTGGATGCCTATGAACCTAAGGCTTAAAGAATTATTGGAGGTATAATGTTTTTCTTATCTACTTTATTTTCATTACTAATATACATAGGATCATGCCACTCTTTTCTTTCCACTTCTCTAGTTCAAGATTTAGAGATTTTGGTTGATCCTCTGCCTCAATCCTTGTGCTTGGAGGCTCTTAACAGAGTTTACTCAATGATCGCACACTCATATTGATAGTGTGACCCAATGCTTTAAGACAAGATATTCACATGGTATCTATTTATAGAAATGATGAGTTCTTACGACATCATCTTTGGTATAGACTAGCTATCTGGAGATCATTCTCAAATTGACTATTTTAGTTGGAGGATGCAATTTATCTATGGTCATTGATCAATTTTTTTCCTTCACATTTGAAAAGGAAACCTTAGAAGATCATGATGGGCCCATTCATAGGAGGATACTATCAATTACTCATTAGTTGGAAAGTATTTCCCTTGGAGTAGTGAATGATATGGTCTCTTACATTCCTATAGTAGTGGAGGAATATGATTAAGTCTTTACTAAGGACATTTCAAGATTACCTCCCCACCAATAGATAGAATTTTACATTTAATTACACCTTGTTATGGCCCTGATATCTACACCATTATATCACATGGACCTTGCAGAGCTTCATGAGCTGAGGGTGAAGTTGTAGGACTTGTAGAGGAACGGCTTTGTTAGACCCAGTGTGTCACCTTGGGAAGCCTTAGTTTTATTTTCCAAGAAGGGGGATAGGAGCTTGAGGTTGTGTTTGTACTATAAGTGCCTAAACTAGGAGACCATATGGAATAAGTATCCACTACCATGGATCGATGAACTCTCTAGTCAGTTGAGAGGGGTGAGATGGTTCTCAAATATTAACATCAGATTAGGCTATCATCATCTTCAAGTACAAGGTGAGGATGTATTAAAGATGACATTCCGATTTCATTATGGTCACTATGATTACATGGTGATTCCTTTAGGCATGATTAATTACCTTGAAGTGTTCATGGGACTTATAAACCATATCATTCATCCTTTCTTAGACTAGTTTGTGGTGGTAATCATCAATGATATCCTAATGTACTCTTCATCCAAGGAGGAGTATGTGAGACACTTTAGGATTGTCATAAACATACTCCTAGAGCACCAGATTTATAGGAATCTCTCAAATTGTTAGTTATAGATTTGATAGGTCCACTTTTTGGGACATATCATCTCGGTATACAGTGTAAAAGTGGACCTGAAGAAGGTTGAGGTAGTGTTAGCTTGGGAGCTACCCAGGTCTGTGATGGAGTTATGGAGCTTCCTTGGATTGGAAGGATATTATAAGATATTTTTAATTGATTTCTCCAAGATATTAATGCACTTAAATTCTTTTAATTGGAAGGGTTATCTATTCATTTTGATAGAGAGGTGCTAACAATCTTTCCAAGAGTTTGTTCAGAGATTGACGAGAAGCCCCATCATGAGATTTCCATTAGAGTTTGTCAGGTATGTAGTGTTCTATGATTACTCAGGGACCAAAATTAGTTGTGTTATGTTGAATATTCAATAAGTGGTTTCTTATAGGTCCTAATAGTTGAGACCCCACAATCATAACTATGCAACCCATGATCTAGAGTTGGCAGCGATAGTATTTTCCCTAAATATGTGATGACACTACCATATGGGAGAGGGGTTTATAATCTACTATAATCATAAGAGTATCAAGTATATATTCTCTCAGAAAGATATTAACTTGATACATAAGTGTTGGCTAGAGTTATTATAGTATTATGACTTCAAGATATTATATACTTCTGTGAAAGGGAACATGATGGTATATTCTCTTAGTAGGGGATCTTGTTCACAGTTGTTGACTAAGGCTTATAAGTAGTTAGTATAATTATAGTTTTCATTAGTGTATAATGATAGTGTAACTTATTTATATTTGATGGTTGTTATCCCACCACTTCTACAACATGTTGGGGGGATCAACATGGAGATATCAACTGCGAGACCTTACATGATCAGATATCCACTAGACATGCTCCTAATGCATTTTATGAAGGTGTGGAGAACATTAAACTTTTTAGAATATGGATGATAGTTCCAAGGATGTTTCATGAGGAGGTGATAAGGGAGTTTCATACCCCCCCCCCCATAATAATACATCTGGGTGTGGAAAAGATGTACCAAGACCTTCGATGTCAATTTTAATGGCCAGGAATGAAGAAGTGTGTGGTAGAGTTTGTCTCTCGATGTACCACTTATCAAAAAGTGAAGGTTGGGATCCAGGTTCCAGTCGGTTTGGCTCAAAACCTTGAGGTTCTAGAGTGGAAGTTGGATAGTATATCTATGGACTTTGTGATAAGGCTTCCATAGACATCTAGAGGACATAATTTCATCTAGGTGATCATAGACCAACTCACCAAGTCAACCCAATTCCTAGATATCTGAGAGCAGAGTTCAATAGATATATTAACACACCATTATATATAGGATATAGTATGGCTCCATATATTTCCCTAAATGATCATTTTATACCATGATTCTCACTTAATGTCATGGTTATGGAGAGGATTATAGGAGGCCTTTGGGACTGAGTTTAGTTTTAGCATAGTGTTTCATCCCCAAACTAATAGCCAGACTAAGTAGACCATTTGGGTTCTAGAGTAAATGCTTCAGGCCTATGTGTTGAACTTTTTCCATACTTTGGATGACCACCTACCCTTAGTGGAGTTTTTGTATAATAATGGCTACTATTATACCATCGTTATGACACCATTCTAGGATTTGTATGGGTAACCCTTTAGGTCACCACTATGTTTGACTAATCCAAGTGATTCAACACTCATGGGCCTAGAGTTGTTACTAGCTAAAATAGAGAATATTTTGATCATCTAGTAGTAGATGAGGATTGTACGAAGTCTTTATAAGTCTTATACAGATCAATGAAGGCAAGATTTGGAGTTTGAGGAGTGAGACCATGTGTTATTGAGGGTCTCACCATGAGATGAATTGTAGAGATTTGGCTAGGTCAATAAGTTATCTTTAAGATTCATTATCTCTTTATAGATAGAGAATAGGGTCAGTGAGGATGCATACTATTTGGTCCTACCCCCGTAGTTAGATAAGGTACACAACATCTTCCATGTGTTTCAATAGAGGAGATATGTACAAGACCTTTCACATGTTATCAACTAGGGTGAACTAGACATTTAGGATAGAGATACCTTTGTAAAGTACTCAGTGGAGATCAAGGATTAATAAGAAAAGATCCTCCATGGAAGATTGATTCTCTCGGTTCATGTCCAGTGGCATTATAGGAATATTCATGAGAGAACCTAGGAGCAGGAGACCCAGATGCGATTTTAGTGCCCACATATATTTGTATAGACTTTCTTCACCTTTCAAGATGAAAATACTTAAGGTAGGGAGAATGTAACATCTTTTTTCATGTAAATCTTTAGAATATATCTAATAATATTTTTTGGATCTAGGTGTTGAGACGACACGAGATTCCAAGTCCCGGTGAGCCCGATATTAATATTGTAAAAATATTAAATATATTAATATCACACACACACATTTTTTTCTAAAATAGTGGGATAAATCCTGAATAAGGACATAGATGGGAAATCTGAGACTTCCATTGAGTCTAGAATTTGGTTTTTACTCTAGGTGCAACATAATCTTTGTCAATGTTGGGTTTTGGATTGAGCGCCACCATGGGAGAAATAATTAAATAAATTAAATATTATTTTAATTATTTTAATTAAAAATAATAACCTAGATATATCATATAAATATGTTATTATGTCCAATTCATAAGGTTAACCATATAAACCTAATAATTGATAGGAGAGCGTGGAGGAGTGTTAGAATACATTGAGATCATGCGTTAACAATCTGTATACCTCAAGGATTTCCAATGAAAACATAGTTAGTGGGTCTCACCAATTACGATGATGCATATTAGTTATTCATCGATGATCGATCCAAAAATGAGGTAGGGAATTGTTTTATATGGTTTATTTTCCCTATTGTTTATCCCATGATGAACATGGATCAATTTTTCTAACTATTTGATTCATTGTTCAACCATTCTTGTGTGTTCATGTTTATTTCTTCCTGGGATTTTGGAATTTATTTGTTGATTTTTATTACTCTTTATTCGTCAATATAATGGAAAAAATTGAATCCAACACGAACATGTCTAAGTTTCGTTCCTCATTAGTTAATTGTGCATTTCTTCCTCCTTTCTCTGTATGATCCATCACTGATATTTCTTTGTCCAATGGTTCGATGAATACTCAGTATTTGATCAGTGCATGACTATTATTTAGTGAAATGGATCGATAATTTAGGTGTATTTCATGATCAAGGTTACGATCGAGGTGAGGTGATGGTGGTAGATGAACAATGGTAAATCGGGATCAGACCAGAGATTCTCATTCTTCCCAGTTTGATGTGTGGTGATGGCATGGGGAGGAAGTGGTGTATTTATGAGCAGATCAAACAACCAAAGTACATACAAAGTAAATAGTAGGGATGATCAACCAAATATCCATGATAATCATTCTTAATCACAACTGAATTGAAGGAAAGATTCATGGGTGAAGACACATTTAATATTCTAGAATTTCTAAGAAATTCATGATTACAGATCATGTTGTCCCATAAACACACATCGTATAGTCCATATTATATGGTGATAGGGTTTACATATAGATAAAAGTATCACACACCATGATACACATGTCACGCACCATGTGAACTTGTGTTGGAGTCTTGGCATGTATCCTGGATGATACATGGGCATTGAGATGACCACACACACTGGAACAGGTAGAGTGCATGGGCACAACCTGATACTTGGAAATGGCCAGGTATATGGGCATGGACTCAGTACATGAGAATGGATAGGTTTAAATGGGCATGAGTAGAGGAATATAAGAATATACATGTGTAGTTTTGGGATTATAGGTATACATCATGTTCCCTTTATACACTCTGTGTACTTCCTCTTAGCCAATTTAGATCCCTTAATTTCCTCAATATAGACAAGGTTCAATTGAGTGTGATTCCTTGGTCTATTATTATGAGAGTATAGTGTGGAATTATTTCATTAGTATAGGATTGTGATCCCATCTATTGTTCTATTATGGATAGAGTTCACAGTATCCCTTTTTGAGGCCTGGGGTGGGATCCTCAATCATATCTTTCCTAGGTGGGGTTCATGGTATTAGTGTAACCAATATGCATATGGTATCGATCCCCTATCTAGAATATTGATCTGGTAGGGTTGGTGGCATACCTCTATAGTCCTAGGTATGATCTCATATCTAGATAGTGTGATCTTTAAATATATGGTGAGTGCATCTTAGTAAGGCCAGATGAGCACAACCTCTCGAATGAGTGGAATTAGGGACGACATGGATCATGGGGTGAGTCCTCATAGATAAGAATTACCATGAAGCCTCGAGTAAAATCCTATGGTTGGAAGTATTGGTTGATAACTCTTGTGACCGATTTTATTTTATGTGTATATACAGGTTTCTTTTTTTTATCCCTATGTCTCATATCTTGATTGAGATTTCAATGCATCAATGAGTTGAATACTCTTGATGCTTTATGTTTGGTTATTTTAGGGTGTCCTATTGGGTATTTTTATACTCACCCCTATATGGTCTTTTGCCACACATGTCATGTGGTAAGCAGATGATAGGCCATTTGACAATGTCCTAGAAGGACCAATCAGGAAGAGATTAGTATTAGGCTAGACACATGGAGCTTCATACCAATGTTACATTTGATAGTAGTATCGTCCTTATAAGAGGGTAAGACTATATTTTTATTTGGTCTTGTATTTGGACCCTTTTATCATTTTCAATACTTTTTTTTCATACTCTTTTTGTGGGATATAGTTGTATGCATGCATTGGTATTAGTTGTGTTGTCTTACATTTTAGTATTGTATGGGCTTGGAGATGTGTGTGTGTGTGTGTGTAGGTACTTAGGTTAATGCCTCTCATATGTGTGATATGCATACTCAACACTGGTAGCCAGTCCCTGATCTATTAGAGGTGGTCTTGGGGTTATCACACTTGGCTTATCACTGGCCAGGTAGGCCCTGATGGGTAGGGTCATGACAAATCCTTTACCACTCCATCAAGTCATCTTTCTGTTAACTAAAATAAATTTAATTTTATTATATATATATAGTTAAATACATGTAAATATATGTGTATACATATATATGATAACATATAATTATAATTATATATAAATAAACATAAATATATACATATACATATAATTATAAATATATTAAATAAATATAATTATATATTTATTAAGGTCATGAGGGTTACAAGAAAAGAAAAAAACACACACTCATGAGCCTGCAATGACAAGTCACAC
The DNA here is from genome assembly GCA_963277665.1 of Viscum album. Lineage (NCBI taxonomy): Eukaryota > Viridiplantae > Streptophyta > Magnoliopsida > Santalales > Viscaceae > Viscum > Viscum album. Next base: position 247,868,831 of record OY728137.1, read on the forward strand.
CCCCTCTAAGGGTTGACTCACTCCATAGCTGATCTATTACAATTTTATGGATTAAAGGCTCTTTGGCTTGAAAGTCATTATATGCCCAGAATTCCCCCATCATCATGGTCCAAAATCCCCTTGGTTGTGTCGTGTTATGTGTTAGCATGTATCTAGGTCTTCACCCCTATTTTCATTATCGTATGTTTCAACAAATGCATTGTCGTCCATAAATAGCCCTAAAATCCCTCCCAAGGGGGCTTATCAGGTTTGAAAATAGTTCATATGTAGAATTATGAGGTGAATTTACCACTCGCATAAGCCCCAAGATGCAAATATAATTATATATAAATATATATAAATGTATATAAATATATATAAACATACATAAATATATATAAATACTTTTAATTATAGAAATGTATACTTATATATATATATATACATGTATGTATATGTAAATATATATGTGTGCATGTTTATATACATACATAAATATATATAATTGTATATAAATATCAATAGATTTATACATAAATATATAAATATTTATTAATATATATAAATATATAAAACATATATAATTATAAATTTGTATAAATATATACAAATATAAATATACACACACCCATATATATATATACATTTAAATATATAAATATATATATAAATATATATAAATACACTTATATATAATTAGATATTTATTTATTTATATATAATTATATATAACTATATTCACATATATATAGTTATATATATAATTGCTTGATGTTCACTAAAATGTTCATGTCTGGGATCCATGTACATATTTATATGATGCATGGAGTATATATATAATATATGATATTATATATAGTGTACATTTATTAATGCATAGGATGCATGTATTTTTCATGCTTGTGATGCATGAATATTATATATATATATATATATTATACCAAATTGATTATTCATCAATCCATTATGAATAGATTAAAGGAATTTCATTAAATTCATTAAAAAATTAATTAATTACACCCAACAGGCAGAAATTCATATGATGCGTTATGAATAGGAGGAGCTATGATATTTTCTTATATAATAGGTTGATATCCTCTCATGTTGGGAGTGTGTTGTGTGATGTGTATGAGCCTCTAATAAACTCTAATCTTATCGATATTTTTTTGATCTCTTTTGAGATGGCACTAGCACCCATTCATATTTTTGGGTATCCTCAAGATATGATTATGGATCCATTGGTCGGTGTATCACCTCGAAGGCAAGGTACTTTCATTCACTGATCCTCATGATCCTCCTCCAACATTATCTATAGAAGGAAGATGGAAACTACTACTACTCCTGAATTCCAGGTACCCTTTTTTTGTATTATTTACACATTGATTTATTAAAGATATATCATCTATATTTTGGGTTGTCTTCCACTATAAATGGTTATTATATTATCATACATGTAACATCCTGACTTTTCTCAAAGGTAAGAACCATTTTTCTCATTTTTAATTCCTTAGTTTGGCCTATCTAATACTTTTTAATGGATTCATGGAGGTCATGGGGGTTTCCGGGGCTTTTTCTGAGCCTGGATCCCCAAAAATTGGAGAAACAAAATGGGTCATACAGTTAGGAGAAATCGTGTTTCCCAATCCGGATGGTTTCTATAATCATGTGAGAGTGTGAAAAAATGAATTAGGGGGTGCATGATTGTGTGAAACAATGAGGAATAGGGTGCATGCATGTGTAGGTTGCAGACCCACCCCCCAATAGAGGTATTCTACATGTCTAGAGAACAATTATCCAAACTGTACACCAAACCCACGTGAGGTTCCCCTTTGAGAAGAATAGGTCGCATGATCAGCGTACGGTTTTCCCAACCATGTGTCCAAACTATACAGCCTAGTAAATGATATGAAAATGAAAAAAAATCCCCTTAAGTGTTTTAATACCCCAAATTCCTTTCCTCCTTCCTCCAGCAGACATCCCCCATGCCTGAGGCTTCACCTATCCTTCTTTGTAGGATTTTTTCTATCTTCCTCATCCATTATCCAAATCATTTTCCATTGGATGTGTTGGAAATTTTGAGGTAAGATCTACACTCATATTTCTTTCATTCATTATTTCTCTTATTCGTTTTTTCTCTATTTAGGTGTGGCCTATTTTTCTCTATTTTTAGGGAATTTATTGATTTCTTCGATAACTATCATTCTAGCTTGATTAAAGAGCCGAAAACAGATGATTGGTCTTCTTATAACCTAAGGTAGGTGTTATAGATTCTTTCTTGATGTTTCTTCACTTTTTATATGGTGTGTCATTCAGCCACATGTCAAACCCTTCTGTTAATACCTCTAATTTGTTAAATTAATTAAATTAAACACCTTTCCATATCCAGTATGATCCTAGTGACCAGAAAATCAACCTTTTGGTTGATCTCCATGGTGTTATCCACCCCTATGGATGAGTTTTTCATTTCTTGGCCTAATTCCCATTAACTAAAGTTGTTTGAACACCTTTGAGGTGAGTTTCACCCATAATAAATATTGTGATCTTGTAAATTGAATTAAGATGAATTTTACGCCATGAGTTATGCCTTTAAACTTTATATATTATGATTTATACTTAATTTATTATGCTTATTTCTTATGCCTTATATTATATGCCTTGTGATTTATTCCTTTATCACATCTTATGCCTTATTATTATCACCATGTGTCTTATTCAATAGATTATTAGATTGAATTAAATGACTTAGATAGCTTTCCTATCATGTGGTTATTGAAATTCCGTGTAGATAATATGTGATCATGAATGATACACCTTATCTGCTTATGGGTCGGGAGAGAACATGGGTCCCAACATAATGACATCATGGATGGACTCATCATGCTTGGTATTAGTACTACTTGACGCATTACAAGTGACACTTGGATTTCCAAGTACATGTTCTCTAGGTAGATTATTATACCCATGAGTGACATTGGTTCACTAGGGGAGGCATCGTAGATGAGATCATTGGCAAGATGATTATACCATGCCTCAAGTGATACTTGGTCCCCTATGTGAGATACCTAGGATGGGCTCAGCAGTTATGCATACACCATTTTGAGAATGATACAAGGGAAGCCTTTAATGGTTTTCCTTGGATGGTTTCTCTAGTATTGAATATTTTAGAGGCTCCTCTAGTGACCCTTTAGATTACTGTATGGATCTCCTTATATGGGCTTAGGATTCCACATTGGATTTAATAGTTGTTTTGTTAGATTACATATGATGACTTGTTATCATTAAAGTATGAGAATGTTTTTACTAATGTGTTAGGGGTGTGATTGCCAATCCAATTCACAATCTTGGGTTTGGTCCATACTTGATGATTTATGATGACCCACGTACTCACCTATTACACTCGTACAGGTTCCCTTGATTCAAACATCTGAATTAGGTTGAAGCAGGTAGTGTTGGTCAGGTATCCAGGTGGAACCCAGTCCACCTTGTTTATTTAATTATTTCCTAGAATTTAATATTATTGGAATACTATTCATTTAATATGTCATAAACTGGATTGATCTATACACCATCAGTGGTGGCCTAATAAGTATATCTCACACTCTACTTCGGTCACCTTTGGTACCTAATTAGACTTCATGATTGCATAAAAAATCGGCGTTTAATAGCATTGGTATTTATCAGCGCTAGAAAAAAGCACTAATAAATGGCATCTTTATCAGCACTTTATTTTTAGCCCTCATAAAGGATACCCTTTATTAGCTCTTAATTTTTAGCACTGATAAAGGTTACCCTTTATCAGTGCTATATTTTTAGCACTCATAAAGGAGTTCTTTATCAGCACTTTTTTAGTACTAATAAAGGTCTGAATAAATAAAATGAAAAAAAAAATAAAAAAAAAATAAGAAATGAGTTTATTAAAAATATATTACAAATTTTATTAATTAAATAATTATTGATAAAAATGAATAAATTGATTATACTATATATAAATTATAAATACTAATAAATAGTATATATTAAATATATAGATATGTAAAACGAAAATTAAAGAAATTAAAATTAAAAATGAGTAAGTTGAGAAAAATATTAAACATTTTATTAATTAGATGATTATTGATAATGTTAATAAATATTATATATTAAATATATAGATATATATTAATGTATATAAATATGTTTTATATATTAAAAATTATTTATGAGCTTTACATTAAATAGTCATATATTTAGTGAATAATGGTTTATAATTAAAAATTGATATGAATTAAAAATACTAACTAAGTGCATAGAGTAATGGACATATAATTGAATGTTGTTTGATTTTTCAATTTAACATAGATCAAATGTCAATTATATTGATTTCACATATACATAATTAATGAATTTTTATATACAATTCACACACACACAAAACTTATCTATTTTTTCAATATTATTAAAGTGTACTTATTTTTAATTTATTTAATTTCACTCATTTTAACACGCATACACTTAAAATTAGATATTTATTAATAATGTTAAAAAAATATTTATAGATAAATATATTCATAAATAAATTTATTTAAAAATGTAATGTTATATTTATAAAATTATATATTTATAATTTTAAATAAATAAATATTTTTTTAAAAATATTTATATAATTATAAATAAATAATTATATATAATTAAATAATTATTAAATTTATAATAAATTTACATAAATAATGAATATATTTACTATATTTATACTTATATATTTTTATTAAATATATATAATTATATAATTATATAATTATATAAATATATAAAATGATATAAATATTATTTTCTAAAAATATTTTTAAAATTATAAATAAAAAATTATATATTTAAATAATTATAAAATTATAATAAATATATTTAAAAAAGGAATATATTTACTATATTTATATATATATTTATTTATTAAGTATATATATATATATTTACAAAAAAATTATTATAATTATAATTATAAATCATTCATCAGCATTTAAGTAATAAATGCTGATAAAAGAAATCTTTATTAGCATTTTCTTTAGCGCTGATAAAGATAAGGCTTTATCAGCACTAAAAAAAGTGTTGATAAAATTCATATTATCAGTGCTAAAACTTTATCACTGATAAAGACCTACCTTTATTAGTGATAAAAAGAGCTTATAAATATGCCTCTTATCAGTGCTTAAATAATAAGCACTGATAAAAGGACTCATTATCAGTGCTTTTAAAAAAGTGATGATTAAAGTGTTCTGATCTAATTAAAAAATCCTAACCAGTTATGAACCCATCATAATATCATAAGCTTTTCACAGAATCTACCCATTATCACCACTCCTCCTTAGTGAATCAAAGCTCAAATCACACAAACTCACTCAAATCACACAAACCCACTGCCTCCAGTTTCTCCAACATCATCCAGTATCTGGTGTTCGGTTTAAGTTAGGGTTTCTAAATAAAACATCAATATTTGGATCCAAGGGTCTCATATTTTCTTTAACCTATTGAATTAGGCTTGTTTTTTATTTTATAGGTTCTGATTTTCTTTCTGTATTTGTTGTTTTGAGATCTAGATCCGAGGGTTTCTGAATTTCCTTTATTTGTTTTGATTTTATTTTGGTATTTGTGCTCTATTTATTTTATTTTATTTTTCTTTTGTTTGTGATCTATTGTTTTCTTGACTACTACTTTGGATATCCTATTTTGATCCTTTTAAATTTTTGTTTTGAATAAATTTTCTTTTCTTTCTAAATATATACCTTATCTTGCTTTACTATTTTGAATTGATTTCCTTTATTGGTTTCGAGAATATTGATTTAGCAAACCAATTCTTAGTATGATGATGGTGCAAAGCAGCAACAGAATATGATTTTATGAAATTCATGTAAGAGAATTTATTTATTTAAATTCTATTTTAATATTATGATGTAAGGGTTTTTCCTTAAAATTTATTTTCTCAAAATTATGCTGTTTTATTTTAAGATGAATCTTTGTAAGGGTGATACAATATTTATTTATTTTCAATGGCTCTCTATTTTTAAAATTAGTATAGTGTTGTATTTATTTTACTATGATGTGATATTCTTCTATAAGGGTTACATATATTTTTATCAATTTTATTTTATTTTATAATGATATATATACATATATATATATATGTAAATATATATATCTTTCTATCTATTTATATGAATTTTTTAGAACTTATAACTTAAGGGTGATTTTATAATTATTTATTCACAAATTATGGTTATATATTTCCAAATTATAAAGGGATTATATTTATTTTCATTAAAATTATGTTTAAATGTGCATTTATTTTGAAATTATGTGTATTATAAATTCCATGATATATATATCTGTTTAAATGTGTATGAGATAGACGTTGCAGGGGTTGGTGTGTTTTTCTCCTTTGTTTCTAATATATCTTGTTGATGTGTATTATTGCTTTATGCCAACTTTTTTATGGATCTCCCTAGAATCTCAAGGATGGGTCAATGCATATTTGATGGTCTCCCTAGAATCCTTAGGTTTCTACATCATTTGTTCCAAAAAATAGAATAGAAGTTATCAAATTTTATATATTAGAAATTATTTTTAGATATTCGTCATTTTAGGTATATATATACATTTTAGGTTTATATATACATTTAATTGACAGTAATATAATTTATACTTAAATTAACAATAAAATATTGTAAACTTGTGTTACTTTCAAAATAATAAAATTAGGTAACTATATATACATTTTTTTTGAAATTATTAAACTTTCCAAAATTTAAATAATTATATTTTATACACAATTATGCAAAATAATAATCATTTAAATTTAATATAATTTAAAAAAATTTATTAATATTATTTGTGTAGTTTCATTAGAAAAAATAGTATTATATATATACATCGAATAATATATTGTATATTTAAATAAATTTAAATATGATAAATAATATACTGATATATATAATTATATTTATATAAAGTTAATAATACAATACATATATATATATTTTACATATATATATATTTTACATATATATAAAATATTTAGGTATATTCACTTTATCTATCTATATATCGAATGAGGAGTGACCTCCATTTTATAGTTTTTGACGGTGGAAGGTGTAAACCCCATTTAGATTTATTACCTATCGAGGTAAGTGTGAACAAAGTACACACCTCCATCGACCTATTTTTCCAATAATATGAAACCCTATAATTTTTTTATAAAATAAAACCTATTAAAAAACCAAGTTTTATCAAAAATACAATATAAAAAAATCATCAAACAATTATTCTTTAAAATTTTATTTGGATCCTTGTGGATAAATTCAAGGAAAAAATGAAAGTAATTCACCATTAAATCTACCTCCATATCAAATCAAATAAATTAATTTTAGTAACATACACTCATGAACTGAAATTAAACTATATCAACCCAAGACCCCCAGGCTACGCAGCACTACATTTGTGTATTCTGAATCTTCTGTCTCCACCTTCTCCATTTCTTTCCCACCTTTCACTCTATAATTTCTCTAGTTATGTAGAGCTTTGCTCTGGAAGGAGTTGGTTGAAATGGAGGCATTGAGTTAATAACTAGTTTCAATGGTTTAATTCTCCCAAATAAGAGTAATTTCCCCTTTTAGAGAACACAATGAAGTAAATGGGAGGTATTTCCCCTTGTACTTCACTATGTTCTCCTAAAAGGGGCAATGCCTGTCATTTGTGAGAATTATACCATTGACGCTAGTTATTAACTCAATGCCTCAATTACCACCAACTCCTTATATATAAATTCTCCACATAACCATATAAACAATAGTGTGAAGGGAGAGAATAAATGGATAGGGTGGAGATGGAAGAATCAAAATACGCAATTGTCGTGTTGTGCAGCCTAGGGGTCTTGGGTTGCTATAGTTTAATTTCAGCTGATGAGTGTATGTTACTGAAACTAATTTATTTTATATGAAATGGAGTTGTGGTTAATAATGAATTAATTTCATTTTTATCCTCAAATTTATTAACAATGATTTGAATAAAAATTTAATAAAACAATTGGTTGGGGATTTTTTTATATTGTTTTTTTATAAAGCTTAGTTTTTTTAATAGGTTTTATTTTATTAAAAAATAATAGGGTTTTATATTATTGGAAAAATATGTCAATGTGTGTGTGTACTTTGTTCACATTTAGATAAATGATCCATAATTCATTTGAGATGTGTAGGAATCAGTCACGCCTCAATTAGACCCATGGTGTGACTGCTATGACTCAATGTGATCGTTATCAGTTTAAAATTGAAAATTTAGTTCAAAAAATATCACTCACTAAAAACAAATCAAACATGCCCATATTTTCTTAATAATTTATTAAATTTATTCATAATCCCTTTTTGATAGGTAGGAATTGGTCTCACATCAAACTGATACTTGATATGATCGGTATAGGTCAAATTGCATGTTTCCAGTTTAAAATGATATTTTAGTAAAAAAAGGTGACATACTCAAAATTGAGAAAATGAATTTGGATTGATCTGATACTTAATTAAAACAATCCATAAGTCATTTTAGACAAGTATGAATTATCTATAACTCAATCTGATGCATGTTGTGACCGATATGACTCCAAATGTGTCCTTTTATTTAAAAATGACATCAATTTTAATAAAAAGGAAAACTGACCAAATCAAAACTAATCAAACACATTTAGATTATTTGATACTATATGAAAACAATCTATATGTCATTTTTTATGTGTAGGAATCATCTTAACCTTAATCTGGCGCACGGTGTGCCTGGTATGACTCAATGTGTTCATTATCAGTTTAAAATCAACAGTTTAGTTCAAAAAATGTCACTCACTGAAATTGTGTAAATGTGCTTAAATTTTAATGATAATTTAGGAAATTGATTCATAAATAATTTGTTAACTGTAATAATTAGTCTCGCATAAAACTGATATGGTGTGATCAGTATGAGTCAAAGTGTTTGTTTCTAGTTTAAAATGACATTTTAGTAAAAAAGACAACTGACATACTCAAAACTGAGTAAATGCATTCATATTATTTTGATACTTTATGAAAATGATCCCTAATCCATTTGAGACATGTAATAATTTTTCACACCTCAATCTGATACACGGTGTGACCGGTATGAATCAAAGTGCGTATTTTTATTTAAAAATGACATCAATTTTAATAAAAAGGACAACTAACCTACTCAAAACTGAGCAAACACATTCATATTGTTTCGAAACTTTAGGGAAATGATCCATAAGTAATTTGTGATGTGTATGAATCATTATCACCTCAATCCGATGCATGATGTTCTCATTATGACTCTAAGTTCATTTTTTCAATATATAAGTATCCTTTTAGTTTAAAACGCGTATCACATCACCAAAACTGAGAAAATGATCCTAGATTATTTTCTATTCATTTAAATTATATATTCAATCAAGGATAACCATTTAATTGGTACATAACAATTAGTTCATTCTAGTCCTAATGTAGATAATATATTGTACATTAGACGGGAGTACAAAGAGGGGATTTTGATTCTTAATAGAGGAACCAAATCCTTGAAACATTTAAAAATATAAAGAGAGTTCAATGAGAAGGTAAAAAAAAATTAAGGTATTATGTTTTTTCTTATAATATTATATATTCTCTACTACATTAAAATAATCTAAGTTTACACATTATGATGTTAAAAATCCCTCATAAGAACAGACTATAATAAAGGAAACCCTTTGGAAAGATGTAAAATTAATGTTACGATATACTTTCTTTATTTTACCAAAAAATTATATAATGAAATGTTGATTTATTTTTTATTATTATTTATAGAGTTCATTTATTTTAGAATATTTCTCTACATGTGTCATTCCTTTGAAAGAAGAGCAACAACACCATGTTTGTTTAATCACAGAGGTAATATTGATGTTTTTATAGTAAAATCATTATCTATTTAATTAATGTATTATTCCATATTTATGTTTAATTTGTTTCTTTTTAGTTTTAATCACATAATAATTGTTTTCTTATATAGGTGTATTCTTTTGTTTGAGTTAGGGTGCTCTTTCTATCTTTCATGTCTTTCTGCACCAAAACTTCCATAGACTTATTCTCTCTTAAAACCTTTTCACCCATATAGTGGTGCATTTATCAATTTATTTTAGGTTACATCCACTACCTTTACAGGAAGAGAAAATATGTTGTCTCTGCTCAATCATAGAGGTAATATTGATGTTTTCATAGTAAAATCATTGTCCATGGAATTAATGTATTGTTTTATATTTACGTTTAACTTATTTCTTTTTAGTATTACTCACATAAAAATTGCTTTCTTATACAGGTGGATTCTTTTGTTTGAGTTGGGGTGCTCTTCCTATCTTTCATGACTTTCTTCACTATAACTTTCACAAACTTCTTCTCCCTTAAAAACTTTTCACCCCTAAAGTGGTGCATTTATCAGTTTCTTTCAAGATACCTCCATTACCTTTGTAGGAAGAGAAACGACGATGTCTCTTCTCAATTATAGAGGTAATATTGATGTTTGCATAGTAAAATCATTATCCATAAAATTAATTTATTATTTAATATTTATGTTTAATTTATTTATTTTTAGTATTAATCATATAATAATTTTTTACTTATACATGTGGATTCTTTTGTTCGAGTCGGGGTGCTCTGTCCAATTTTCATGCCTTTCTACACCAAAACTTCCACAGACTTCTTCTCCCTAAAAACCTCTTCACCCCTATAGTTGTGCATTTATCACTTTATTTCAAGTTACCTCCACTACCTCTAAAGAAATAGAAATGATGCTTCCTATGCTCAATTATTGAGGCAATATTGATTTTTTTCATAGTAAAATCATTGTCCATAGAATTAATGTATTATTTCATATTTATCTTTAATTTATTTATTTTTAGTATTACTCGCATAATAATAATTTTCTTATACAGGTGGATTATTTTGTTTGATTTGGGGTGCTCTGTCTATATTTCATGCCTTTATGCACCAAAATTTTCATAGACTTCTTCTCCCTCAAAACCTTTAACCCCTATAGTGTTTACATTTATCACTTTCCTTCAAGCTCCCTCCATTGCTCAATAATAGAGGTAATCTTGATATTTTCACAATAAAATCATTTTCCATATAATTAATGTATTATTTCATATTTATAATTAATTTATTTATTTTTAATATTACTCATAATAATTTTTTTCTTATACACGTGGATTCTTTTTTTCGAGTTGATGTGGTTTGTTCGAAACTGCTCATGTAGTATTGGAATTTCGATAAATAAAGTCAATGGAAATTATGGTAACATTGATAGTTAGGATTTTTTTGATACTTTGGGATGTGTGGGAATTAGTTGAACCTCAATTAGACACATTATGTGACCGTTATGAATCCAAGTACTTCTTTCTATTTAAAATTGACATTAATTTTAGTAAAAAAACAACTGACTCATTATGCTCGTTATTAGTTTAAAATTGATATTTGAATTTAAAAAGTTTCACTCATTAAAAACTTAGAAAACACACTCAAATTTTCTTGATAATTTAGGGCATCGATTCAGAAATAATTTTTGACGTGTAAGAATCAGTGTCAGATAAAACCAATACATGATGTGATCTGTATGAGTCAAAGTATGTGTTTTAAGTTTAAAATAACATTTTAGTAAAATAAACAAGTGAAGTAATCAAAAACAAGACAAAATATTCATATTGTTTTGATACTTTAGGAAAAAAATCAATAAGTGATTTGGAACGTATAAGAATCATTTGTACCTCAATCTGATCCACGGTGTGACTGGTATGTCTCTAAGAGCATCTTTATTTAAAATTGATATCGATTTTAGTAAAAACATAAACTAACCTTCTCAAAACCAAAAAAAAACATTCATATTGTTTTGATACTTCAGTAAAATGATCTATAAGTGATTTGAGATGTGTATGAATCAATAACACCTCAATCTAATGCACAATATGGCTAGTATGACTCCAAGTGTGTGTTTTTATTTAAAATTGACATCAATTTTAGTAAAAATACTAATTAACCTACTCAAAACTAAGAACACACATTAAAATTGTTTAAATAATTTAGAAAAATAATCTATAATTCATTTTTCATGTGTAGGAATCAGTCTCACCTCAACCAGATACACAATGTAATTGTTTTGAGTTAAAGTGTATGTTTTAATTTCAAAATGACATTTTAATAAAAAATACAAGTGGCATACTCAAAACTGAGAAACCACATTAATATTGTGTTTATACTTTAGGAAAATAATACATAAGTCATTTGGGACGTGTAATAATCAACCGCACCTCAATCCGATGCATGGTGTGACTAGTATGACTCAAAGTACATCTTTTTATTTTAAATTGTCATCAGTTTTAGTAAAATGGAAAATGTCCTACTCAAAACTGAGAAAAAACATTTGTATTATTTTATACTTTTTTAAAACAATCCATAATTAATTTAATGTGTAGGAATCATTTTCTTTTCAATACAATACACGATGTTCCCAGTATGGCTCAAAGTGTCTGCTATCAGTTTAAAATTGACATTTTAGTTTAAAAAGTGTCACTCACTGAAAACTGATAAAACACAATTTCATTTTCATGATAATTTTAGAAAATTATTCATAAGTCATTTTTGAGATGTAGGAATCAGTTTCACATCAAATAGATACATGGTTTGATCAGAATGAGTCAAAAGTACATGTTTCTACTTTAAAATGACATTTTAGTAAAAAAGAAAACTGACGTGCTCAAAACTGAGAAAACACATTCAAATTGTTTTAATACTTTAGAAAAATGATCTATAAGTCATTTGAGATGTGCTGGAATCATCTACACATCAATATGATGCATGGTGTGACCGGTATGACTCCAAGTTTGTCTTTTTATTTAAAATTGATATCAATTTTAGTAAAATTAAAGCTTTATGTTAATTTATTTCTTTATATTATTACTAATAAAAAAATAGTATACAGGTGCATTGTTTTGTTCAAGAAGGAGTGGTTTTTTAGTAATAGCATGAGTCAGGTCATGATTAAAAGACAAACTAATAATAATGTTTTTGAATGTACGTAATAATTTGTATTTATGTAATTGTATAAACCAATGTTTGAAATGTCTATAATATAGTGTTTTTTCTTGTGTTTGTGTTGTAAATTTTATTTCATTTAAATCCTTTATTGGAACTTGTTTTTTTTATATCTGGTGTGTTTTTGGTGCTATGGTGTGATGTTACAGTACACTACAGTGGTGTTATAGTGGGCTGTTATAGCACACAGCAGTATGGCCCTTTATCAGCACTTTTAAAAGCAATGATAAAGGAAACATTTATCAATGCTTTTAAAAGTGACGATAATGGTCTACTTTATTAGTCATTCTATGAGAAATTATATAAGGTCCTTTATCAGTGCCTTTATAATAATGGTTAAAGGTATAATTTTTCAGTGCTTCTATAAGCACTGATAAAATACCCTTTATTAGTGCTTTTATAAGAACTGATAAATGGTGCCTTTAGTGGTACTGAATTAAAGTACTGATAAAGGTCCCATTTATCATCACTTTTTTTAGAAACGATATAGGACCCCTTTATTAATGCTTTTTTAGTGCTGATAAAAGACCAAGTATTTTAACCTGACTCATGTAGTCAGTGCTTTTCTTGCACTGATAATAGGCATTTCTAGCACTGTTAAAGGCCCATTTTGTAGTAGTGAGGTATGGATAAAGGAAAGAGGCTTGCATCCAATTCTTGATTAACTTTCCTGGGATGGAGTAAGACATCATATTACCAAGCCTATTCTCATGATTCTAGTAGTAGCTACATTTTGTCCTTTTGTATTTTTGATATCATGTGGTACATGCATATATCCTCTATTCCCTATGTACTCTTGTGTATAGTTACATGACATCATAATCATCATTTTTTATATATTATTTATTTTTCATCTTCCTCTAGTTATTTATTTCTCTTGGATGATTTATTTTTCTTAATGTTATTATTATTCTATTATATGTTTCCTATTACTACTTCTGCTACAGCGGGTTACTGTTCTAATTATTATAGAGTTTTATTTTGTAGTTTTTTATTTCTTATATACCTTTGTTCTCCACTCTGATCTATGAGGGAATAGTCTCCCCACTGATACACCTTAGGCCCTTTCTTTTATTCGACAGTATTTGGAATATGGGGAGGCATGCTTTAGGTATTATGTCCCACCATCTCAGGTAATTGTTAAGTGGCACTCAGGGTGGGATGCTACAAAGTTGTATTAGGGCATTTTTAATTTTTATCTTTCTATTTGGTTTTAGATAGGATACTAGGAACAAATAGAATCTAGAATGATCTTGTACTTGGGAGTAGCTTACCAATGTACAAGGGAAACCCAAATTACTTGGGATGGGTTATTGCTGTTTTGTTTTGTTCTTGTTATAGTTTCACGGATTTCATTATTGGGTTATGAACTTGTTTTGTGTTGTTTCTATAGTTGATGTTATTATTATAGTTCATTCCACCCTGGAATAATGATATGAGGGAATATAAAATTCATGCATTATACTAGGAACCCTAGGAATTAAATGTCATGCATTATTCCATGTCATTTTTACTTTCTTCATGCATTTCCTATGTTGTATGTGCTTGTTATGGTGCCTTTTTTGCTATGTAATACAGTGTTCTAGTGGCCTAATTGGCCTAATTAAAGTTTCAAAATCAATCTAAACATTTTTTCCCATATATATTGATGATGACTCCTTAATTAACCAACTATTCCATGATCAGGCTATGATCCATTGGTTCAATAGGATAAATATTAGTTGGTTTGATTGGGCGAGTACCTTTATAAAAAATTGGGAATGGTAGTTCACTCAATTAAATCACTATGTATGACATGTTACATCCTAATACCAAATGCGTAGGCTAGATCACAATTACTTTACATTCCAAATTCAATTTATAAAGAGTATGGGTCTTTATAAATTTGGAATTGGTGACAGACTTAACTAGTTAGAGATATTAATATCCAAATAAACAAGAATAAATCACACTAAATTAAAGTTTTAAAATAAAATGGTTACCACTAAATGGGTCTTAAAATTTCAAATTAA
This sequence comes from Viscum album, assembly GCA_963277665.1. NCBI lineage: Eukaryota > Viridiplantae > Streptophyta > Magnoliopsida > Santalales > Viscaceae > Viscum > Viscum album. The sequence goes on from OY728137.1 coordinate 247,883,940, forward strand.
AGGATGTTTTCCTCTATACATTTTATTTTACACTCCATATATTAGAACCTTAGTTGTTGTATGAGACCTTGAACCTGACCTGACCTAAGTAGTGGGCAGTAGGCTATGTATCCTATGATCCTTCTAGGAATTTTCTTCTTCATCTAGACCTGGATCTAGGGGTAGGATAAGGGTTTTGACCCACTTGTAAGAAGTCCTTGTGCATGTTCCTCCATTTATCGCTTCCCCTGTCTATTATAAATCTTATCTAAGGGGTGTGTTTGGTAATTGTAGATATATTCCATTGAGACTTCCTAGCATTGTATGCCAAGAAAGTGGAGACAAGCATGTTCTGAGGTTGGTGGGCCATGAGACACCTGTAGTACCTCCTATAGTTCCACTTGAGGCACCTCTTGTGGATATTCCACTAGTTTTTGATACTCAGTTATGTGATAGTTTCTTTCAGTTTATGCGGTATGTTTAGTGTTCTCCCTGAACTTCCCCTACTATGGCAGAGCTAACTCGGGATTTCCAGCAGTATCATCCTCCCACCTTCTCGGGGGATGGAAGACCTCAGGCTATTGATTCTTTTATAGAATCCATGGTATAGATCTATTACCATCTTGATATGCCTCCAGGTTAGGGGTCAATCTTTCTACCTTTATGTTATGTGATTCTGCAAAGTGTTGGTGGGATATCATATCTCAGGCTAAGCGTCATCGGGGTATGGTCTAGGAAAACTTCCATATAGCCTTTTATGATTACTTTTTCTATATAAATTGAGAGAGGACCATTCTAGGGAGTTTATGAATCTCCATAAGGGAACTATGACCATGCTAGAGCATTCTGATCACTTCACCAAGCTCTAGCATTTCGTTTTGACTTTGATTAGTGATGATTTGACGACTGTGAGGTGATTTTAGGATAGGATTGTGTAAGTTTCCCAATCATATTTGAATAATTTTTAATTGAGTATTTTAAAATATATAGTGAACCAGACCCTTATTACATAATGTAACCTTAGATAATTTGGAAATATGAGCTAGGGCGGTTCAATCCTGAGAAAGGGAAACAGTTCATCTGGTAATAGGAAGTTTCATTTCAAGGGTGCGCATGGGGGTGATGAAAGCTAAGAGAAACACACTAAAATTTATGTGGTGTGTCACTAGTGTGGTATTTCATGTCATAATAAGCCTCAGTTTATGAGAAACTCGATCGAGTTTCGAGCTTGGGGTGGGATGGGTCACCTTCAATACTTCTACTGATCTTTTCCTCTAGCATCGAGTGAGAGGGGATCTGTACTGATGCCACTTTCAGGTATAGGATCCATGACTCCATTTTAGGCTAGGAATTGGTCCTATATTGGCCGATCAGGCTAAGGTGGTGGTCGTGTATGAGGTAGGCATGCCTCAGAGTCTTGGTGCTAGTAGAGTGGGCCTACTCAGGTCAGTTAGGTTGCATCTCAAGGATGTGGTTCAGGCCATATATATGCAGTATAACCTACCCTAGAGGATAAGATTCCAACAACATCTATGGTTAGAGGTACTATTATGGTGTCCTATACTTTATTTTCTTCCCTTTTTGATACAGGTTCATCACACTCTTTTATATCTGTTGTGTTTATGGGAAGTCTGGGTCTTTTGATAGAATACTCAAGTGGTGCGATGACTCTTGGTATGCCACTAGGGGTCAGATCAAAGGGTATATGCCTATGCAAGGAGTTACCCCTTGAGATAGGTGGGTACCATTCCCTGTTTAATTTCTTCATCCTTGAGATGACTGGCTTCGACATTATTCTTGGTATGGGCTAGCTAGTGCCTTATCATGTCCATGTGGATCTATATCATAGATAGTTGTCCTTTATATCACCTAAGGGAAGCACATACATTCATAATGAAGAATGGGATATCCAAGAATGTTGATCTGGAACTGAGCTCACTGGGTTGGGTAAGGTGAAATCCCATATAGAAAGTATCTTTATGAGTGATCAAATAATGAAGCTCATGGAGTTCCCTCCTATGGTGAATTATTTTAGAGACGTATTCCGTGAAGATTTATACGGCGTACCTCTTGATAGAGATTTTGATTTTACCATTTATCTAGTTCTAGGAGCGTCACCAGTGTTCATTCCTACCTATAGGATGGCACCTACCGAGCTCCACGAACTCAAGAAGCAGCTTGAAGATCTAGAGGCAAAGGATTTTTTCTTACACAGCACATTGTCATGGGGTTAACCAATAATTTTCACTAAGAAGGTGGATAGAATCCTTATATTATATGTGGATTACTACTGATTGAACCAGCATATGGTGAAGAACTGGTATCCACTGCCTCCTATAAACAAACTCTTTAACAAACTCTAAGGAGTGACTATTTTCTATAAGATCGATTTGAGTTTGGGCTACCATCAGGTGTGTGTGACGCAATTATACATACCATGTACAACATTTTCAAAAAATTATGGCTTTTATGAGTATTTGGTTATGTTGTTCGGCCCCATGAATACCCCACGGTCTTTATGGCTCTGATGAATAAAGTTTTTCACCTATACCTTGATTCATTTGTGGTGGTCTTCATAGATGACATTTTAGTGTATTCTCACACCAAAAAATATCATTCCAACCATCTTGAGATCATGATTAATACATTCAGAGAGAATCATCTATATGCAAATATTAGAAAATGTGACTTTTTGATTATTAAGGTTTACTTCTTGGGTCATATCATTGTAGAGGTAGGTGTATCTATTGACACATAGAAGGTGAATGTCGTGGTTTATTGGGAATATCCCAAGATTGTGTTTGATATACTTAGTTTATTGTGGATATATAGCTATTAATGGTGATTCATAATATATTTTTCACCCCTAGATACACCTCTTATGGGCTTGATGAAAAATGGTGTGAAGTTCCTCTGGTATGAAGCTTGTGAGACATATTTTTTGGAGATAGAGGGAATACTGACTTCAGTGTTAATACTGATATTTTCTAAGTCAATAAAAGGATGTATTTTTTACTGTAATGCTTCAAGAATTGGGATGGGTGTAGTTATTATGCAAGGTGATCGGGTTTTGGTATAAAAGTCATGCCATTTAAGGCTTCATGAGCTGAATTACCCTACACACAACCTTGATCTAGTATTTGTGGTTCATGTTATATGCTATTAGAGGAATTATCTATTGGGTGAGTGGTTTTTTGTTTACTTGGATCAAAAAATTCTCAAATACATCTTTTCACAAAGATACTTGAATCTGAGGCAGGACAGGTGAGTTGAATACCTGTAGTTATTCAACTTTGAGCTTTCTTACACACCCAAGAAAGGTGATTCCATAGCTAACACCTTGAGCTATAATTCTCAGTAATAGGTCATCCAAGAGGTTATAATTGAGTGTTAGTTTATATATTTATTTTCTAAGATGCTCCTAGAGGTTTTGTAATATCACGGACAGCTATTTTTAGCAGCTCTAGCAATAACATCCCCTCTTATGGAGTGGGTGCAGATGAGACATCTATCAGATCCTGAAGGCCTTTTCCTGAGGGAGAGTGTCTCTAGTGATAACCCACATCCTATTTGGGTTGTTGATGAGAATGATACTCTACTATTCTATGGGCTTGTTTGGGTTCCTTCTAACATAAGGGAAGAATTGATGTGGGAATCTGATGCCTCTATATGAGAAGTTCACCCTGGTCTTAACAAAATGTATCAAGACATACAACGTCAATGTTGGTGGCTAGGTATAAAGAGGTATATTATAGGTTTTATCACTCAATTCTCCACCTGTCAGTAGGTGAATTCAGAGCACCAATGGCCTACTGGACTTCTATAAGCTCTATCAATTCTTGAGTGGAAATGGAATGACATCACCATGGATTTTGTGATAGCTTTGCTGAGATCCCCTCAAGGCAGTGATGTGGTATGGGTCATCATTAACAAGTTGACCAAGGTTTAACACTTACTACCGGTCTGGGATACCTTTACAATGATGATATAGGAAGGCTTTACATCTGGGTGATTATCAACCTTCATGGTGTTCCCCATTATATCATATTGGACTGATATGACCACTTTACATCACAGTTCTAGAAAGAGTTGCAGAAGGAACTAGGTTCACATGTGTTATTGAGTACATCATATCACCCTCACACTAATGGGTAGTTTGATCGAATGATACAGATTCTTGAGTAAATGATCTGGGAATGTGTTCTTGGTTTTGGAGGTTCATGGTAGAAACATATAACTCTTATCGAGTTTTCCGACAAAAACAGTTTTCAGGAAATGATCTAGATGGATTTATGTGAGACCCTTTATGGTATTTCATTCTATTCACCTCTCTGTTGGATAGAGGTAGTTGAGTCAGTACTACTGGGCCCTCATCTTGTTAAGGAGACTTTAGACCAAGTACAGCTAATTCAAAAGTATATGGATGCAACTCAATCCAGGAATAAGACTTATACTAATTTTCATCATCAACCTCTAGACTTTGAGGTGGGACATCAAGTCTTTCTGCATGGTTCACCTAGATTGGTTTATAAATGAATTCATAGATAGGGCAATATATCACCTCGATATGTCAATCCTTTATAGATAATAGAGAGAGTCAGGTCGGTATTCTATCAGTTGTTGTTACCTCAGAGCTAAAATTCCATGCACGATGTATTATATGTATCACATATTCTCTAGTATCATGCTGAACCATTTCATTCATTTGACCCTGTGGATATTGATTTGGAGACAGATGCATCCTTTGAGGAGCATCTGATACATATCGTTGATCGGAGCATGAAGGCTCTCCGAGGCAGATCGATTCCAATGATCTTGGTGCTATGGTTGTATGTCCATTTTCAAGATGAGTCCTAGGAGAGGGAGGATAATTTATTATCGTAGTGGATATAACTCTTATCAGATGACATCTTACCACACTCGGAATGGAAACTTAGGGATGATTTTTTTTAAGGATGGGGGTTGTAAAGTATTGAATTTTCTCAAAGGTATGGAGCATTGTTTTCTGTTTTAATTCCTTTTTTTCCTTCAAATGTTTCTTAATGGATTCATAGGGGTTATAGGGGAGTAAATGGTTTGTTTAGATCCCAGATCCCTAAAAATTTTAGAAATGGACTGGGTCGAACGGTTAGGAGAAACCATGCATCCCAGTTTATAAATTTTTCCTAACCATGTGGGAGTGTGGGAGAAGAGAGTAGGGGACCACATGGTTGTCTAAAACTATACAGAATGGGGCACATTCTCATGTAGGTTACAGACCCCCCCCCCCCGATAGAGGTCTTATATACAGCTAGAACACGATTATCCAAACTATGTGCCTAGCCCATATGAGGTACCCCATTAAGTGAATAGGGTGCACGATTAGTGGATTTTGTGACCAACCATGTGGCCTGGTAAATGAGTATAATATTAATTTTTTCCCCTAAAATGTTTTAATACCCCAAATTCCTTTCCTACTTCCTCCCATAGATATCCCTCATTCTCGAAGCTTCTCCTCTTCTCCATGGTAGGGTTTTTTCTATCTCCCTTGTCCATCATCGAAAGCATTATCCATTAGATACATTGAAAATATTATGGTAATATCTACAATCCTCTTCCTTACTTTTATTCTCTTATTCATTGTTTCTCTCTTTAGGTGTTCCCTATTTTCCCCTATTTTTAGGTAATACGGTGATTTATTTGATAATAATAATTCTAGCTTGATTCAGGGGCCGATAATTGATGAGTAGTCTTCTTCCAACCTAAGGTAGGTGGTATAGCTTCTTTCCCAATGTGTCATCACTTTTTATATGATTCTCTATTGTTTTTCACATTGTACCCTTATAATAATGCCTCTAATTTGTTAAATTAATTAAATTTAATGCCTCCCCGTGTCTGGTATGATACTAGTGATAAGAAAATCAACCTTTTGGTTGATCTCCATGGTGTTATCCACCCATATGGGTGAGTTTTTTCTTTCAAGGCCTAATTCTCATTAACTCAAGTTCTTTGAAAACCTTTGAGGTGAGTTGCATCCATAATAAATTCATTGAACCTGTAAATTGAATAATGATGAATTTTAGGCCATGAGTTGGTCCTTTAATCTTGATGATTTATGATTTATACTTCATTTATTAAGCTTGTTGATTATTCCTTATACCATGTGCCTTGTGCTTTATGCCTTGATCACATCTTATTCCTTATGCTTATCACCATGTTTCATATGACATAGATGATTAGATTGAATTAAATGAATTGGATAGCTTTCTTATCATGTGGTTATTAAAATACCTTGTTGATTATATGTGATAATAAATGTTATGCTTTATCTGCTTATGGTCTAGGAATGAACACGGGTACCAACTTAAGGATGTCATGGATGGACTTGTCATGCTTGGTATTGGTACTACTTGACATACCAGAAGCGAAACTTGGATTTCCTAGTACGGGATCTCTGTGAGGATTATTATAACCTTGAGTGACACTAGTTTTATAGGGGAGGCACAATGGATGGGATCATAAGAAAGATTTTATACCATGCCTTAGGTGATACTCAGTATCTTATGTGAGATACCTGGGATGAGCTTAGCGGTTATGCATACATCATGCTGAGAGTGATACAAGGGATGCCTTTAATGGGTCTCCTTAGACGGGCGTTATGGTATTGAATATTTTCGAGGCTCTTGTAGAAACCCTTTGGGATTCCTTTATAGATCATATTGGATGGTCTCAAGATGCCACATTGGATTTGATGGTTGTTTTGTTGGATTACATGTGATTAGACACTAAATGAGGCTAATAATAATTTTTAATATATATAATATTCATGTCATTTATTATTCATAAACACCATTTTAGTGCATTTTACACTTTGAACATCATTTCACATTATGATTGTAATACCTTCTTAAAATGCACTATTATGTGGTACATTTTTTAACATCATTTAAAGTACCCAATGATTCATCTGATTCTAAGGAATGTAATTATCCATATTTTAATTTTATATTTTCTGAATTTTATACTCACTTAAATTTAAACATTTTTCATTCAGGGATCAATGGATTATTCATAAAGGATGAAGGAGATATTTGGCGATGAAAAAAAGCAATTCTGGAGAAGTCAGATTGGACACCAGCCCACTGATGAGACTGTGGGGCCCAACATACAGGCCCAATAAATCCCAAATTTCGTGGGATGCTAGAAGATATTTATAGAAACAAATAACTCTTCAGTATATAATGATAATTCGGCCTAAATGGTGTCCATTTAGTCGTCCCAATTTAGAGATAAAATTCTCGGCCAGATTCTGCGGCCCAGAAAAACATCCCACTAATATAACCATATCTCGGAATCCACAACTCCAAATGGACCATAATTTTACAGACGGTTATAATAAATAATGAGATACATTTTCTTCTTCTATGTAACACTCTGATTAGGCCATATAGAAGGTCTTACAAGCGCATCTATTCGGTGAAGGAAAGCTGGCTGCCACCTCGGGTCAAGGGTGGAAAAATCAACTCTCCCTTACTTTCCACCCACCTATGGCCTACCACAATTAATTGAAGAGACTTGGAATGTTGGAGGCTTGACCCAAGGGCTCAAAAATTACTATTTATGGCAGTGGTTTTTGAGTATTGAAGAATATTTTTGAGGTTTCTTTCATTGTAATGTTATGTTGCGGTTTTGTTGTCTCAAATTTGTCTTCCACATGTAAGTTGTTTTAATTCATCCTTGTTTCTTAATAAAAGTTATTCTTATATTATTATTTTGTTCTTATCCTTATCACTTTTATAACTTTGGTTCAAGGTGTGAACTTTTTCATACCAAACCTTGTGATATTATCACACAACGGTGGAGTGATTGTTATTTTATTGTGTTTTTTCTTCTTCTCCATTTCCTTCCTCATGAGTCTACTTTCCGCTTCCATTGAAACCATAGCATCAATGGAGGGATAACCCACTTATGGGTTGATCCAAGGGAGTATAAAGGGTCTGGATTGGATGTTATTTATCACCCCATTAATGTATAATTACTTCTTTTAAATGAGTTTTTTATTTGATGATTTTTAAAATCCATCGTCCTTGTTGAATTTAAAGCCACACACTTCATGTGCTAATATGAACCTTTACCTTGAAGTGATCAAAACTTTGATCCTTCAAGTGTATATGTGATTAGTATTAAAGGGTTTAGGCATTAAACTAGTAAGTTATGATTATGTTTTATCTTCTTAAATGAATCCATCTCAATTATAAGAAATTGAAATCATTAAAAAAAGAATTAATCCAATCCACCCCGAGCGATAACCTAGGATCAACTCATTACCATAATTTGAATTAACTTAAATCTTTTAGTGATCCTTTAAAACAATCTTAAATCAACATAAGTTTTCCACTTAATATCCAAAAACAATCCATAGAATGAACATGTCTGTAGGTACTTCTTAGGTCTTTGAGGATTCGACAACCCAAACTAGACTACAAGGATTGTCCTACCTTCTTCTTTTGGGTAAATTTGAGCAATAATAAAATTTTGGCACCATTTCTGGGGACCTAATTAAGTTATCTTAGACACTATCATCCTTTTTTTCATCCCTCTTCTTTTTTCTCACCCCCTCACTTCTATGGAAATCAATTTTGAACAAGTCCAAACATGGGAAACGTATCCCTACTTTGATCACCCAACCCCATGTATGATATACAATGACCATCCTAATTCCTACTTGTGGGATCATCAAAAACCTGCTTAACCACAATGTTTTTATGCATATGATCCAAAATACATTCCAACCTATAATGAGTTTCAATCCCCACAAATCCAATCTGAACATCCTCCTATGGAATTCCAACAACATAGTTATCCTCTTGGAATAGACCATCTGTCTCAACCCCTTATCCAACCTGATCTGCAACCATTACTTGAAAAATTGTGTCAAAAAATGGAGAAAATGAATTTTGAGGTTTCATATTTGAGGTTAGAACTACAAAGCATTAAAACTTATGAGGAACACATCTCTACACCAACTGTCCCTTCCATAACCTTATGTGAAGTGTCTAGTTTCCCACAAACCTCTCATGAATTTATTGAAGAGAAAACCTTTGGATTTGGGGAAGATTAATAGGATCAAGGAATTGTTGATGGGTTTTTAAATCAAGAGGAAACTGATTTTTTGTATTCACAAGAGGGGAATTTTACATCATGGATTGAGTCTCATGAATATAACTCCATTGATGATTTTTCAAAAACACAAATCACTGAACCATTAAGAGAAATCACAAACTTTGAGTCCATACCCATTCCTGAAACTGATCTTTCTAATTTGGTGGTTGAATCTTCTATTCAAAAGGAACCCATTTTGTTGAGAAATTTGGAAAATGAAACTGAGTTAGATTCAAAATATCAACTTGTGTCTAAATGTCCTATCCAAACTGAGCTCAAAATTATTATCCTTCCCTCCCCTCTAAAGAATCCATTCATATGGTATAATCATGACCTTTCAATTGGAATTCATTCTTCTCTTGAAACCAAAAAAGTTGGAATTATCATTGATGTCTTAGGAAAGACTACAGAGGAAACTGGATCAACCATTTCTGATATTCCTTTGATTTTACCACTCATTTTAGAACATAGGTTTGTATATGAAAAAAATTATAAAAGTAGAATGAATCTCAACCTAGTAGAAGTGGTGAAACATGTGGTCCTTAAAATGTTGAAAATTGGTATTGGGTAAGTTTGGGGGTTAATGTCGGTCTAATGACATTAAACAAAAGCGTTGCATGGGGGGCAACCCATGGTTTTCAAGTTTCCTATCATTTTTTTGTTTTAATAAAATTTATATTTTAATTAATCTTTTTTATATTTTAAAAAAAATACTTTTGACCTGTTCTTCTATTATGAGTATGGATGGGTACGAAAGGGGAGCACCATATTCATCTGTGTCACGTGATGTGATCCTTGAGTAATACCTTACCCAGAAATTTAAAAAGAAGACAATGTATCATTAGTTTATTTTATTTTATATATATACTTATATTTTAATTATATATATATATACTATTTTGTTTTGTTTGTTTGTTTTCCTTTTTCTACTAGGGAACTCTGCAAGTGATATGGATATCAAAGGATTAAAAGGGAGTAGCAAGAATTTCAACTTCAACCACCAGGTGACTTCATTCCATGATCCTCATTTTTAATTTCCTTTTTGAACTTTAATTATCTACCTCTATCCCCTTCTAAATTTTATTTTCTTTAAACACTGGGGACAGTGTTATTTTATGTTGGGGGGGATATAAAATAAAAAAAAATGCTTTTGTGTAACAAAATGAATGATTTGACAAAAAAAAAGTGTAAATGGAAGGAAAAATTCCTTTAACTTTGAACATGGTAATACACATTGCACACTTTGAAACTGAATATCAAATAATTTAGCATGCCCAGATTCTGATTTTAATCCTTGTATAATTTCATGAGCATATATTTTGAAAAATGTGGTTGTCCAATGTGATATTTCATCTTTTATATTTTCATCCAAATAAAAAAATCACAATGCACGTCCTTTAGATAGTGGGGTATTAGTTTAAGTTCATGGGGTCCCCCAAATAAATAGCATAGGCTTGGTGATCATTTTAGTTTAATATGAGTATTCAAAAAAAATAAAAAAAAATTGCGCGTAGAGCAATGAAATGACCTAATGCGTGGCTTTCAGCACTTGGGGATCGTGACTCTATAGTTGTCTGGCCCAGAGTTGGTAATTTTATCTCTATTTTTGGTAATTTGAATTTGTTTTTAACTGAGTTAACTCGAGATGATGCCTGAGTATGTGGTATTAACTTGGTTCCCTAAGGTCTTTGAGCCTGGGAGTCATAGGCAAAGTCTCGCTACAGGGGTTGACTCTTTTGAGTGCAATTTCAATTACCATGGAAAAACTGTAAAGAAAAACAAAACAAAAACAAAACAAAAAAAATAATACAATAAAAAAATTGAATACTCATATTAATATTGAAATGTGATTCTACCTAGTGATTCTGTCATTTCCCCCTTGAATAAAGATGAATCCCCATGTCTATTGTGATGCACAACACATCCTCATACTTAATTGATATTGGATGAAATATGATAATCAATTTGAAAAAAGGAATGGGCTTGGGATTGGGATCTTCTTATGAAAATATCATGTATTAAAATATTTTTGATGGGTTTCATGATTGTTTGGTATAAGGGTTTCTGGTGATCATTGTGTATTAAAATGTTTTTGGAAAATGGAATTCGAATTTCATATTGTTGAGATATATTTTGCTCGGGACTAGAAAAACTAAAGTTGGGGGGTGTGATTAGCCACTAAATGAGGATAATATTAATTTTTAATATATATAATATTCATTTGATTTATTATTCATAAACACTATTTTAGTTAATTTTACACTTTGAACATCATTTCACATTATGATTGTAATACCTTCTTAAAATGCACTATTATGTGGTATATTTTTTGAACATCATTTAAAGTACCCAATGATTCATCTGATTCTAAGGAATGTAATTATCCATATTTTAATTTTATATTTTTTGAAATTGATATTCAATTAAATTTAAACATTTTTCATTCAGGGATCAATGGATGATTCATAGAGGATGAAGGAGATATTTGGCGATGAAAAGAAGCAATTCTGGAGAAGGAAGATTGGAAACCATCCCACTGATGAGACTGTGGGGCCCAACATACAGGCACAATGAATCCCAAATTTCGTGGGATGCTATAAGACATGTATAGGAACAAATAACTCTTTCGGATCCAATGCTAATTAGGCCTCCATGGTGTCCATATAGGCGTCCCAAGTTAGAGATAAAATTCTGGGCCAGATTCTTCGGCCCAGAAAAATAGCCCACTAATATGCCCATATCTCGGAATACACAACTCCAAATGGGCCCAAATTTTACAGGAGGTTATAAGAAATCCTGAGATACATTTTATTATTCTATTTTCCACTCTTATTATTCCATCTATAAGGTCTTACAATCGCGTCTATTCGGTGAAGGAAAGCTGGCTGCCACCTCGGGTCAAGGGTGGAAAAATCAACTCTCCCTTACTTTCCACCCACCTATGGCCTACCACAATTAATTGAGGAGACTTGTACTATTTGAGGATCGACCCAAGGGATCAAAAATTCCTATTTAAGGAAGTTGTGTTGGAGTATTGAAGAATATTTTTGAGATTTCTTTCATTGTAATGTTATGCTGCGGTGTTGTTGTCTCAAATTTGTCTTCCACATGTAAGTTGTTTTAATTCATCCTTGTTTCTTAATAAAATTTCTTCTTATCTTATTATTATGTTATTATACTTATCACTTTGATACAATTGGTTCAAGGTGTGAACTTGTTCATAACAAACCTTGTGATATTATCACACAACGGTGGAGTGATTGTTATTTTATTGTGTTTTTTTTCTTCTCCATTTCCTCCCTCATGAGTCTACTTTCCGCTTCCATTGAAACCATAGCATCAATGGAGGGATAACACACTTATGGGTTGATCCAAGAGAGTATAAAGGGTCTGGATTGGATGTTATTTATCACCCCATTAATGTATAATCACTTCTTTTAAATGAGATTTTTATTTGATGATTTTTAAACTCCATCGTCCTTGTTGAATTTAAAGTCACACACTTTATGTGCTAATACGAACCTTTACCTTGAAGTGATCAAAAATTTGATCCTTCAAGTGTATAGGTGATTAGTATTAAAGGTTGTAGGCATTAAACTAGTAATTGATGATTATTTTTGATCTTCTTAAATTAATCCATCTCAATTATAAGAAATTAAAATCATTAAAAAAAGGAATTCATCCAATCCACCCCAAGCGATAACCTAGGATCAACTCATTACCATAATTTGAATTAACTTAAATCTGTTAGTGATCCTTTAAAGCCATATTAAATCAACCTAAGTTGGTCACTTCATAGCCAAAAACAATCCATAGAATGCACGTGTATGTAGGTACTTCTTAGGTCTCCGAGGATTCGATAACCCAAACTAGACTACAAGGACCGTCCTACCTTCTTCTTTTGGGTAAATTTGAGCGAGAATTAACATGTGATGCCTTATTATCATTAAAGTAGTATAATGTTTGACTGATGTCTTAGGGGTGTGACTACCAATTCAAATCACAAGCTTGGGGTCGACCCACACTTGATGCTTTATGATGACCCATGTACACATATATTACACTTGTATAGGTTCCCTTGATTCATACATCCATCTTAAGTTGAAGAAGGTAGTGGTGGTCAAGTATCCAAGTGGGACTTGGTCCGTCTTGTTTATTTACTTATTTCCTTTCATTTATTACTATTGAATCATTGTTCATTTTATATTTCATGCACTGGATTGATATAGACATCATTGGTGGAGGCCTACTGAGTATATCTCATACCTTTCTTGGGCCCCCTTTGGTACCCAAGAAGTATTCATGATTACAGGTATGGATAAAGGTAAGTGGATTTCTTTTGATACTTTATTGACTTTCCTTGTATGGAGTACAGGATCAGAGGACCGGGCCTATTCTCATGATGCTAGTAGTATCTTCTTTTTAGCCCTTTTGTATTTATGATAGTACATGGTATATTTATGTATCCCCCATTCCTCGTGTACTCTTTCTTTATAGTTAAATGACATCATAATAATAATTTCTGTATCTATTATTTATCATTCATCTTCAACCAGCTATTTATTTCTATTTCATGATTTATTTTTCTTAATGTTATTATTCCTCTGTTGTCTATTTCCTATTACTAATTCCACTACAGTGGGTTACTGGTCCAATTTTTATAGAGTTTTATTTCATAGTTTCTTATTTATTATATACCATTGTAATCTACTCTAATATATGAGGGAATAGTCTTCCCACATAAACACCCTAGGTCATTGCTTCTAGTCAGCAGCTTATAGAGTATGAGGAGGAACACTTGAGGTCTTGTGGCACACCATATCAGGTAACTATTAAGTGGTACTCAGGGAAATATACTGCAATAAAAAAAATAATCAATGGTATAAAAGTAAAGGTTAAAGAGTTAACTAATTCCTAGGAAATCTCACACATGAATAGTGATGAAGTGTGGCTCTCTACCCCAGAGCTCCATTGTGATGTAAAGAGTTACATACCCAAAGATTTGGGGCAATGGATTCCTTTTATAGGTTAATATGGATGTAATTTTGGATATTTTCATATAAGGAATAGATATTATACCACCCATAATGGGTATCAGAGTGAGGTTCTTCAAGATTTTGATGTGTTTGAATCATTGGTTTTCAAAGAAAAATGAAATATAGTGTTTTCATAAAACCAGTGAAGGTTTCAAACCCTTATGTGAGTTTTTAAAGTTAAATATGATTTACCCTTACATAGGTAGGTTAGTTAAAGGTTATATCCTTCTAAATTCCATTATATAAAGGTAGTTATGCCTTTACCCATACGTGATTCCCATACACATAAGGTCTATGTAAGGGTAACTTCTTTTTTACCTTTACACAAATGAGTTGTGTAATGGTAGTAACCTTTCACTAGGGGTTTTCATAAAGTTCATTATCACTTTACCCTTATGTGTAAATGTATTTGAGTCATTATGTAAAGGTATCTTATTTTTATCATTATGCTGCGTATGAAATATTTAAAGTACCCTTATGTAAAGGAGTTGTGTAAAGGTAATACCTTTACGTGAGGGAGGAATGTTAAGGTAGTTCTCTTACACAACAGGTATAAATATGGGTACCCTCAATATTACCTTTACAAAAATAGCTTGCATAAATGTAGTACCCTTACATAGGTTGGTTATATAAAGGTCATACCCTTACACAAATGGGTTGTGTAACGGAAGTACCCTTACGTGAGTTGCGTAAGGGAAATATCTTCTATACCCTTACACAAAGTGAGATACATAAAGGTAGGGGAGGATACACTTATGTAGAATATGGGTTCTATGTAAGGGTAAATAAAAACTATATTTAAAAATTGTTTTTAAATTTAAATGAATTTTATGGTTTATAAAATGTTCATTAGTCATAATAAAAGCTATTTTAGGATATTTTAATTTATAAGGATTTTATAAATTAATTAATTAATTATAAATTTTTTATAATTTATTAAATAAATGTTTATGAAATATTATTCTAAAATATTAAAGGTTAATATTTTAATATACCTTTTGAAAAATTAAATGGCATGCCTTTTGATCAATAAATAAATGGTTTATTTATAAATCATAATAGGTGATTTATAAAGTGTTTATAAATTAAAAAATATATGATATTAAGATTTTATAAAATGTTTGTATAATATATATTTAATATTAAAATGTTTATAATTCATGAAATATCATATAAATTCCATTTAATATAAAATAAGAAGGGGTTTATATTGAAATTAATATTGATTTTTATATTCTTGTTAAATTATAAAATGTCTATAATTAACATTTCATTATGAATAGTTCATAAATGTCTAATGTTTTTTAAAATAAATAAATTGTTTATTTATTTGTTAAATTTACTTTATATTCATGTTTAGTAAATTTTTTATGAGATATGAATATTGTGTATGCCCATTTATATGATAAATTATTTCTAGGATATAACCTTTCATATCATACTCGGTTTGATATCATAAAATTTAGCTTTCATCTACCTTGAACTTGGTTTTTATTTTTAGTTATGATCTTGAGAATAGTTGTTGGGAATATTTTGTGCATATTAGGTGTTAGAGTTTTTAGGAATTTAATTCTATCTTGAGTAAAGTCTCCCAAGGTAGAGGAACTTGGGGTTAGACCATCTAATTTCTTGGAGGATTTCCTTGGCTACAAAATTGAATGGGGTTGGTTATATATTTCTTTGGGCTTACTCATGTGGAGTTTTTCAATCTCATATGACTTTATTCCTTTACATGAATAATTAATATACCTTATGTATAAGGACCCAATATTTTTAAATAAACATATTACATATTTTTAAATGAATATTCAATACATTACAAAAAAACATACATGAGGACCGTAATAGTTTAGTGACTTTGGAGAATAGGTACAAAATCTTCTAACTTAGTGAATGGTCTTCAATATATCTCATAAATATATTCCCTTTAGGTACTCTTCATACCATACTTAAAACGTTTCTTTATAAACTAAGGGGAAAACATAATAAAGAGTGAGATCACATGCTCAGTAAGGCTAAAAAAGGGAGATACATAAGCATAAAATGAACTTAAGGGTATGATAACATGACCATAACATTTTAAAACCATAACCTTCATATAAAATATTGTAATCTTGAGTCATGAAATAAATATTGGAAGTTCATAAAACATGAATCATAAGAAAAATAAAGAACATGAGCCATGATAGTATAAAATTATCATAATACATGGATTTTGTGGCATACACATCAACTTATAACATTATAAACATGTATTAATAGAAATAGGTTCACTCATTAAGTTAAGTACATTAAATCAGGACCTTGTATAAACTTTCTCCAATGGCCCGAAGGCCTTAATTTTTTTTGTGATAATCCACCTTTCAAGGGGTGAGGTGGAACCCTTACAAGGACCGTAGGCATAAGTATTACATAACCCATAGGTCTTAGAGGAATTCATTACCCATAGGCTTAAAACATTAATTACAACCCAGAATAACTACTTGGAACTGCTCCTCCCTAGCATCTTCATCGTGAAATCAGCTCTCCACCTTCGCATGGTTGTTCGGCTAGGCTTTCTCATGCATGCACAGGATTGTCCCAATGGCAGATTCCATACCATCTCATAACATCATAGTAGTCAATGTTTACTCCCAATACCATAATAGAAAATAAAGGCCCATATTGAACTGAGTTTAGTCTCCATTCCAATCTTGTCTATCTCATGAGACATAAATATTTACCCAATGCATTAGAGAAAGATGTATTTCCCACCCATATTTGGTTATAACTTAACCACAATCCTTGGATATAATTTAACCACCATCACATAATGAAAATCATGTATATGTTTACCACAAGACCATAAAAAATTCATCATATCATAACCCATGAAAAGAAGTGGGTTTTATAAGAATTTCCTTAGGTATAGCCCATGGAAGTGAAATGGTTTTCATAAACATCATTTCATGAAAACATAAACCATTAAAAGAAATAATAATAATGGTATCCTTGGATCATATCATACTAATTCATAGGTAACATCAATAGATGTCATCTTATATGGAAAATAATTTTGAAATATTATTTAAAACATTTATTGATGAAAATTTTCTTTTCCTATTTTAAAAAACACTTTTTAAAACATAAAAAAATTTGAGAATATTTTTATCTCAAAATAAAATTTAAAACTTATCAAGGAATATTCAAATAAAATACTATTCATGATGACAAGAAGTTTTTTTATTCTGTATGCATTAAAATAAATATTTCTTTCACATTTTAGGTAAAAGAAAAATAGGCATTATTTTTTAAAATGACACAAATATTATTTTTAAAACATTTTATAACAAGAAAAAATAGGTAAAATTTATTTAATAAATCATTTTAAAAAAAATTGAAAATATTTTTGAAAATATTTTTAGAAAACATTTTTAGAAAACATGTTTTTGGAAGAAAAATGATTTTTGATCGAAAAGACTATTTTTTATAAAAACATTCTTTTAAACTCTTGAGTATATAAAGAGAGGAAAATAAATGAAAAAAAAATATTCTCATGAAATAAAAATAGGATAAAAAGTTTATGAGTTTATTTACAGATAGATAATAATATTTCAACATTGTAAATATAACCATAAATAATCCCGATAAACAATGAGATTGTCACTTAAATCATTTACCACTTTGGTAACTTTGAATTGTATGCACTATGAAAGAATAAAATTAAATGAAACTTAAAATATCATGAAAATAATTATATTCATGATATATGATATCAAATGGGTATTGTATACATCTCATATAAGAATATAGGTTCATAACATAACTTATTTCCCAAAGAAGGAAAATCGAGACAAAAATCCTTTATCGATTTGTTAACTTTTGTACTGTAAATCCCTAAAAAGAGAGATACTAAAATGGATATATAAATCACTATAATTTTATGTATAATAATCATAAAATACATTCATGGTTATTATATACACCAAATAAAATAAATAGGAGGTGAATATGGCATGTGTCTCATAGAAGTAAAAAATTTAGATAGAAATCTCTTACCTTAAGTATTGAATTCCATTGTACTCATTCAAAAATCCTATATAATAAATATATGTTTATTATAAATATATTACAGAACCATATTAATATACATCATACCATATATTATTTTCTTATGATCTTTTATTACCCTCTTATTAATTATTTTTTGTTAAAGTTACATCTTGGGTAATAACCGCTTTGTTTCCGTATATGTTTTGATCTGTTATATTTTTTTCCTATTATTTTGATCATGGTTCCATAATATATAGAATGATAAACATGATATAAATATCATATATATTTAGTATATATTTATTTATATTAATCCATAAATTTAGTGATAGAAAATGAAATATGTTGTTCATAGAGACAGTAGGTCGTACGTACATATGAACGCTATTTCCATTTTCTTATTGGATTGAAAGAAATAAATGTAATTTATATATATTATCATTATAGAATAATTTTTATTTCATATATATCTCGTATTTTCATTAAACCAATCCGTAATACCTTTCTTGTAAATTGTGAATGAATCGCATCACTTCACGAGGTGGTAGTCCTCCGTACACATAAACGATGTTATCGTATTCCCACAAAATGGAAAATATAAAGGTATGTGTGATATAATAATTCCATAATCATAATAATATCATAAAAATAATATATATAATATATAAACAATAGATTTATCATTATGTTCATCATCGAAAGGTAGTAATGGAAAAACGAACGACATTAGTTCGTGAACGGTAGTCCATTATACACACGAATGATGATTTCATAACCCTTTTGATGAAGGTGGAGAGGGTTATAGGTCATTAAATTAACATAAAAACATATCAATATATGTAATATATTTATTTTATTATATAATCATGATATAATAATAATTTAATGGGGTGGAGGAAGAAATAGAACAAAAATGCTCCTTGATGAACATTACCTCTTCTTCAGGTATCCTCCTTTGGTTTTCACTAAAAGCCTTCATAGGATGGATTTCTACCCAAAATAATGTATCTAGGATTAGGGTATGAAATTTTGGATCTGATTTGGGTAGGTATTTGGTGAACCAAAGTGGTTTGACGGTGTGAGGAATGGAAGAGAGGCGGTAGCCTTTTATAAATGGGGGAGAGGACACACTTGGTATTTTTTAAAAGAATTGAGTGCTCCCACATTTTTCATTTGTCACAAGGGTCAAAAATAGAAAATTATAAAACATTATAGGTGTAATGATATAAATATGTCCATAAAATATTTTTTATACAAGATTATAGGTGGTTTTTACCCTTATCTTTTTAATTTAACTCCCCAATAAACCAATTTTTACCTTAACCGCGGTAATTAATTTTTATTACATTCACTGTTCATTTTGGTCAAAAATTAAGTTGAAATTATTAGGAAAAATAAATTATTATGATTATAAATATTTAATCCATTTTTATAAATTCAAATGACATAATTTACAGATTTTAATTTAAAATTAATCCTGCAGACCTAACGAGAAAGATGGGTTTTTAAAGAGAAATGTTCAAAATTTTACAAAGTTTTTATATCAAATTTAAATATGAAATTGGTTCTAATGAAATAAATTGGATTAATAGATGTATAATTGAACTAATTATACCTTAGAACTAGTTTAAAATATAATTTAATTTTATAAATAAATTAAACAAAAATGCATTTTTCAATTGAAATTCAATATTTTTCAATATTCATCAAAAAATAAAACATTTCAGAAAAATCATGAAAAATCACCCTAAGATAATTTTGAAATTATGAATTAAAAAATTATTTTTTATCAACTTAATTTTTTAAAAGTGTAAAAAATTAATTTTATTATTGTTCACAAAAAGACATAAAAACATTTTTTTGATAAAATTGTATTTTTGAAACATATAAAAACTTTAACAAAAAAATATTTTATTATAAATATGTTTTATTTATATAAAACTATTATACTTAATAAAAATTTAGTTATTACTATTCATATCACTATGTTTAATGGCTAGGTTATAGTGGTCATGTTTAAATAACTAAATTAATAATATATCATGATCTGTAAAAACTTAGTGTAGCGTGTAATGAAAGCTAAGACAATGTTGCATGTGGCATAATATTAACTTGGTGTTGTGTATAGAACAATATTAACTTTGTGTTGTGTTTAATTTAATCCATAAAAGAAATTTGATTTATTCAAAAATAATAATTCATAAAAACTCGATGTGTTATATTCTACCCATCTTAAAATGAATTTCTTCCTAAAAATTAATCACTATGATACAAAAAATGCGGATAATTATTCCTCGTCATATCCCCAAGTTCTCATGTAACTTCCTTAGACTGGTGGTTTTTTCACAAAAAATTTACTAGGTAGGTGGTCTTATTTTTTATAACTTTCTCTGTTTGATCCAGAATCTCTACCAATTGTTCCTCATAATAAATATCATGCCCCATAGATATGAACTATGAGTTCAGTACATGTGATAGATCAGGTACTTACATCCTCAGGAGTGATATATGGAACATATAATGAACCTGAGAGAGGTTTGGTGGAAACTCTAAACTATAATCTACTATCTCGATATAATCAAGTATTTTAATGGGACTGATATATCTAGGTCTTGGTTTTTTCTTCTTTCTTCCACATAGAAATTTTTATAAAGTACTTTACACCAAATTTAAATTCTATATCACATCAAAGATTATTAGCAAAACCTTTATGTCGACTTTCTTCTGCATGTACATGTTTTTGAATGGCTATTACCTTCTCTTCTATTTCATCATATATCATAGATACCAATATCTTTATTTATGAAACTTCATTCTAGTACATATAAAAAGATTAAAAAGGATCCATCTAAATGATCGAGTGAAATTTATTGTTGTAAGGAAACTCAACTAGAGGAAGTTACGATCCCAACCACCTTTGAAATCCATTGAACAAAATCTTAGCATATCATCTAGGGTTAAAATTATTCTTACAGTACTGAAACTCAAGTATATATCAAGATCTTGTTGAATGATTTTCCAGAACTTCAAGGTAAATCTTGGATCCCGATCATATATAATTGAATTTGGTACTCCATATTTCCTTACAACTTCCTTAATGTATATCCTAGAAAGATGATCAAGAGAGAATTCTTATTTCATAGTG
Source organism: Viscum album (assembly GCA_963277665.1). Classification (NCBI taxonomy): domain Eukaryota; kingdom Viridiplantae; phylum Streptophyta; class Magnoliopsida; order Santalales; family Viscaceae; genus Viscum; species Viscum album. Next base: position 247,905,273 of record OY728137.1, read on the forward strand.
ATGATGTGTGCTGACTTTGTAAGGCAATCGACCACAACCCATAATTAAATTATCTTCAATGATAAGATAAACCCTAAATGTTATTGGTACCTTTAATCATATGACCAATAATGTTTAAATCCATTCCTCCTTAAATAACATTATCACTAAAACATATACAAAACCTAAGAGTTGTATTTCCATAAATGTATCTTCAAATATCCTTAATCATGATAAACTTCCATCATGTAAAACCAAAAAATGGGTTTCAATGACTGATCAACCTTAAACTCATAAACCCATGATGATATTCATAACTCTTAAGTTAATTTTATTTGGAGACATATATGATTCAAAAAGATAATTCACCCTCTATTCCTTAAATAATATCTAATCTTATACAAAAAAATCATTGGAATCATGGGTTAATCCTTATACTGATAAAATATAAAATGTGATTTAATTATTCTAGAATCCAAGTAGAGGTAGATAATCACATGAAATTTCACTAAAGGTTGAACAATAATATTTTCATAGGGCTCATTCATACAAAATAAAACATGAAATTCCTAAATAATTAAAGGAGGATAAGTGTTCCCTATTTATCCTGATTCACTTCATCCATTATGATTGAAAAATCTTTTTTGTTGCCCTTTGTCTTCATAGGTTGTGGTGTCTTATCATCCACATTATCCTTTGGATTGGGTAATTGATTCGAATAATTCTCAAACTCCTTACACTTGAAACACAAAATTGTAGTTGGTGCATTCTATTGAGACCTCTCTCCATTAATTTCATTGATTGGCTTCTTTATATCACTTCTACATTCTTTTTATTGATGTTCAAGCTTCCCATACTTGAAAAACGTCCTTTCACTTTTCAGGAAGTTGCCTAATTTATCCTTCCCATAGTTTTTGAAAGTAGGATTTCAAAACTTTTTCTTCCTTCCATGTGGAATATCATTGGATTTTCCATGGAACCCCATTTTTATTTTCTTATAACCAGAACCAAGAGGGTTTCTAGATTCCATTTACACTTTTATTACACATCAAATGATTTCTTCATAGAATCCAAATTTCTTTATGGCTAACGCCCTTTGAAGATTTGGTTTGAATCCATTGGATAATCAGTCAACCTTACTTTTAAGTTAAATTATAATACCCAAAGAGTACCTTGAAAGTTTTATAAAATTTTCTTCATAGGTACCGACAGATTCATCATCCTACTACTTAATCTTTAAGAATTCCTTCTCCATTTTTGTATAAAGGATATGGGGAAAGTACTTATAGAAAAAAACTCTTAAGCCCATCCATCTTTATAAATTCAATTTCTTATCATTGACTTATATTCTTAATAAGATTCCACCATTTATCCACCTCACCTTCCAGAAAGTAGAGAGTCACAGTGAATTTTTTATGCTATGAACACTAGAGAATGGAAAAATATATTTTCAGTGGTATTGATCCATTTTTTAGAAAATAATGATTCAACATAACCACTAAAAGAAGATGGAAATAGCCTCATGAAGGAATCAACAGAACATTGTTCCCTCCTTTTCTCATTTGGATGTTCGCCATGATTCATAACTTGAGAAAGTTATGTGAGCATAGAAATGATATTTTTTATTTCAAATCCCACAAAATTAAATTTCTAAAGAGGAAAATAATTGAATTATTTATTTAATTCTGTAATAACACAGTTCCTTTGGGTTTTAACCATTGAATAAAACTAAAAACATGGTGTGATAAACACTAATCATAGTGGGGAACCACATAATCATGAAAAATAACTTATAGGGTGTCTAAATCGTGTAATATCCTTTTCAATATATGAATCATTAGGATTAATCTAGGTCATTCATGTTCATTATTTATTTAAATCCTTCATGGTGGTTTATAAAGAGTTTGTGAATTTCCAAATCATATCCCCCAGGAGTGTCAAACTAGTTGTGGAACAAGGACCATTGTCATGCACTAAGTGATGATCAAGTTTATCTCAATTCACTATTTTTAGAGTTATTTCCCCTAGGTACCTCTATGCTAGATCCATATCCACTTGTATTATACAGATAGGGATTTAATTACTAGGAAACCACTTTTTCTTTTCTTTACCAAAATTATATGACATTTTTCTATACTTTGACTCATCCTTAGACTTATCCTTAGACATATCCTTAGGGATCTCCCTAATTTTTTTCATCCTAGTTTCCAAAGTTTAACTAAACCATTCCTATAATACCAACTATAATTACCCAGTCTTTTCAAACAAATATATTACATTTTTAGAAGAATATTCAATACATTACACAAACACACACCTGAGGACCATAATAGTTTAGTGCCTTTGGATACTAGGTACACAATCTTCTAACTTGGTGAAATATCTTCAATATCTCCCATAAATATCTTCTCATTAGTTACTCTTCATAGATATACCCTACATAAAACCTCTCTTTATAACTTGGGGAAAAATAAAAAACAGAAAGGGTGAGCTCGTATGCACAGTAAGGGTAAAAAGGGAGATACATAAGCATAACATGAACATAAGGGTATGATAACATGATCAAAAAATATTAAAACCATACGCTACATATCAAATATCTTAATCTTGAGTCATGGAATAAAGATCGATAGTTTATAAGACATGAATCATAATGAAATAAAATAACATGATCCATGAGAGCATGACATTGGTATAAGACATGTATTTTGTGGCATACACCTTAGCATATAACATTTTGAACATGTATAAATAGAAAAATATTTACTGATTAAGTTAAGTACATTAAATCAACCCCTCGCATAAACTTATGGAGATTCAAGATGGCCCACACTTAACATTATGGACATGAAAGATAGGTCTATGCATAACATTTTGGACATGTAATCAGGTTCACTCATAACATTGTGAACATATAATCAGGTTTATGCATAACATTATGGACATTAAATATAGGTCTATTCATAACATCATAGTATTTAAGGTTCACTCCCAAGACCATCTTAGTAGACAAAGTCACTAAACTGAGTTCACTCACCATTCTAGTCTTGTCTACCTCATGAGATATAAATCATTTCCCAATTCATTAGAGGGAGATATAGTTCCCACCCATATTTTTTTATAACATAACCACCATCCTTGGTTATAATTTAACCAATATCACACAATGAAAATCATACATATTTCTTCCACAATACTATAAAACATTCATCATATCATAACCCATGAAAATAAGTGGGTTTCATAAGAATTTCCTCATGGTATAACCCATAGAAGAGAAACAGGTTTTATAAACATCAATCCATCAAAACATAAACCATTAAAAGAAATAATAAGAATGATATCCTTGGATCATATCCCAATAAGGTATAGGTAACATCAACAAATGTCATCTTAGATGGAAAATAATTTTGAAATATCATTTAAAACATTTCTTTAGGAAAATATACTTTCCAATTTGAAAAACACTTTTTAAAACATAAAACATTTTGAAAATATTTTTCTTTAAAAATAACCTTGAAAAAATATAAATTAATATTCAAATAAAATATTGATCATGACGATTGGAAGTTTCATTCATGTCAAACATGTTAAAATAAATATTCATTTAATGTTTTTGGTAAAAGAAAAATGTGAATTACTTTTGAGAATGATATGAAGATTACTTTTAAAAAAATTATAAAATGAAAATATACGTAAAAATTAATTTAAAAATCATTTTAAAGAAATTTTAAAAACATTTTTACAAGACATGGTTTGGAAGAAAATGAATATTTGACTGAGAAGAAGATTTTTTATAAAAACATTCCTTTGAAATCATATGAACATAAAGGGAGGAAAATGAAGGGAAAAAATTTATTATCATGAAATAACAAGAGGATAAAATGTAAATGATTTTCTTCAGATAAAGATCATAATATCTCAACATTGGAAGCATAATCATAAACAATTCTGATAAATTATGAGATTGTAACATAAATCTTTTACCACTTTGGTAACTTTAAATCATAATCCCCATGAAATAATAACATTAAATTAAACTTAAAATATCATGAAAATAATTATATCCATAATATATCATGTCAAAGGGACAATATATATGCCTCATAGAAGAAGATAGGTGCATAACATAACTTATCTCCCAAAGAAGGAAAATTGAGACAAAAATACTTTATCGATTTGTTAACTTTAATGATGTAAACCCTTGAAAGTGAGATCATAAAATGGGTAAGTAAATCCACATAATTTTGAGGATAATCATAATAAAATACATTCATGTTTATTATATACACCACATAAAATAAATAGGTGGCGAATATGGCATGTGTCTCATAAAATTAAAAAGTCGGGAGGAAATATCTTACCTTAAGTCTTGAATTTCGTCATACTCATTCAAAAATAATTTATAATAAATATAAGTTTATTATAAATATATTAAATGTTTATATTCATATATATCACACCATATATTATTTTCTTATTACCTTTTATTACCCTCTTATTAATGATTTCATGTTAAAGTTATGTCACAGGTAATAACCGCTGTGTTTTTCTTATATGTTTTGATTTTTTGTATTTTTGGTCGTATTACTTTTATAATGGTTCCATCATCTCTAGAATTATAAAAATGATATAAATATCACATATATTCATTATATATTCATTTTTACTAATCTATAAAATTTAGTGATAGAAAATGAAATACATCGTTCATGGAGACTGTAGGTCGTACGTACGCATGAACGTTATTTCCATTTTATTATTGGATTGAAAGAAAAAAAATTAAGTGATATATATTTTCATTTTGGAATAATTTTTAATTCATATATATCATATATTTTTATTAAACTTTTCCTGAATACCTTCCATTTAATGATTGAACTAATCACATTGCTTCGAAAGGTGGCAGTTCACCGTACACATTAATAGCATTATCATATTCCCAAAAATTGTAAAATATTAAAATATTTGAGATATAATAATTAAATAATCATAATAACATCATAAAAATAATATAACCATAATTTTTTCCATCCTTGAGAGGTGTTAATGAAAAAACGAATGACATCGGTTCGCAAGGTGGTAGTCTGTTGTACACACGAACAATTATTTTGTAACTCATTTGATGGAAGTTGAGATGGTTTTAGGTAATTAAATTAAAATAATAACATATATATATATATATATTTAATATAATTATTTTATTATATCATCATGATATAATAATAATTGAAGGTTCTAGAGGAAAAATAAAACAAAAACACTTGTTGATGAATGTTACTTCTTCATCGAGTATCCTACTTATGTATGCACTAAAATACTTCCTAGGAATAGAAAATAATAATTCTAGGATGAGGGTAGGGAAATTTTGAGGTTATTTTTTTAGTTATTCTCAGAACTAAAGTGTTTTGAATGTGTGAATAAGGTAAGAGAGGGGTGGCCTTTTATAAGTGGGTGAGAGGATACACTTGGTATTTTTGAAAAGGATTGAGTGCACCCACATTTTTAATATGTCAAAAGGGTTAGAGAATGAGAAATTATTGAACCTGAGAGGTTTAATGGTATAAATATGTCCATAAAATTGTTTTTATAAATGTTTATAGGTTATTTTTACCCTTATCTTTTTAGTTTAACCCCCATTAAACACATTTCTACCTTAACCATAGTAATTAATTTTTACTGCATTCACAATTAATTTTGGTGAAAAATTAAATTGAAATTATTAGATAATATAAATTATGATTTTTCTAAATATGGAATCTATTTTTTCCAAATTCCAATCATGTGAGTGGAAAAATTTAATTTAAAATTAATTTTGTAGATGTGACGAGAAAGTGGGTTTTTTAAAGAGAAAATGTTCAAAAATTTAAAAAGTTTTTATATCCAATTTCAATATGAAATTGATTAAAATGAACTAAATTAGATTAATAAATGTATAATTTAAATAATTATACCTTAAAACCAATTTAAAATATAATTTAATTTTATAAATAAATTTAAAAAAGGCAGTTTTCAATTAAAATTCAATATTTTTCACTGTTATTCAAAAAATTAATCTTTTTAGAAATATCATGAAAATTAATCATAAGATAATTTTGACATTCTGAATTAAAAATTTAATTTAATTTTATCATATTTTTTTCATAAAAGTGTCAAAAATTAATTTTATTATTTTTCATAAAAAGTCATAAAAAACATTTTTTTTGAGAAAATAGTATTTTTGAAACATATAAAGACTTTACTAAAAATTATGTATTTTATTATTAATATGTTTTATTTATAAAAACCCATTATACTTAATAAAAAGGTAGTTATTATTATTCATATCACTGTGTTTAACAGGTAGGTTTTAACGATCACATTTAAATAACTAAATTAATAATATATCATGGTTTTGTTAAAACTCAATGTTGCGTGTAACACAAGATAAGCCAGTGTTGTTTCTAGCGCAAGATTAAATTTTTGTAACTTATAACACAATATTAACTTGGTTTTTCATTTAACTCAATCCATAAAATAAATTTAATTCATTTAAAAAATATTAATTCATTAAAACTCAAGGTGTTACATTATGCATATAATGCATTTGGATATGTATGAATATACTTGACTTCTATTTTTGGGTGATTGACTAAGAATTTTGGGTTGTGTAAAGTGTTACACATTAAATTGGTTTTAAAAAATTATTCTGGTAGTTAGAATAGGGATTTATGAAACTAAATTGTTTGAGACATGCATGCACAAAAGGAAATAAAAAATGAGAAGATAATGATTGTATAAGATGTAATAATTATAAATTTAATATAAATGGGATGTTTATTAAATTTGTGAGGATTTTAAAATAAAAAACCCTCAAATAATAAGTGTGATATTTTTTCCAAATAGACACTTTTCAAGACCTTGATCATCCAACTAGGTAGGTCATGTTAAAGTTAAGTGCCCTTATACTATAGTGTGTAAGGAAAGCATGTAATGAGTGACTCTGGATTATTTTTTTGGGTGGGTCATGCTAAATCTTGGTTCCCATGGATCATACTTTTTCAAATTGTTTTTGGAATTTACGTTGGGCCACACTGCCTAGAAGACCTTAATAATATTAGATTATTATAGGAATAGAGTTGAGAGAATTCATATGATGGATTTGGATAAAGAGTTATCTACTCACTATCTAGGAGTCACAAATGTTGTGATTAGGATAATTCTCTATCTAAATAACTTAGTGGTAATATAAAATATAAATAATACTCATTGCCTAGTGAAATATTTTTCTTGGGTCACTAAATGGATATGACTTATGGGGCCATCAATTTTAATGGGAGAGCTTTCATTAAAATTTCTTGATGAAAAGATATAAGACATGATATTCATATGATAAAAAGGTTCTGTTGTAGATAAATGTACCATCATCATCAAATTAAACTTTATATTAATCCATGAAATGTGAATATTTAAGTAAGTAACTCCTAAAATTGGTATCTTAAGAAAATTTCTTGAGAAAGAGAAATAATCTATGTGTTGGAATAGTTCCTTCTTAAGTAACCAAGTGTTAAACAAGAAAATAAAGATACTTGTGGAAGCATGGAATTATTGATTTAAGGATTCAAAGGAATTTAATTCAAAATGACCTTAAGTAATTTTAGACTCTTCTAATATACTCAATATGATTGGTTATGTCAATGATATTAAATATGATTGAATATCCTTGGAGAGGATGAAAAAATTCTTATAAGGACTATTTTGTTTAAGGAATTAATTCTATTATAATATATGTAAATGTTTCAATAATATGGATTAATTCAATAAAATTTTACCCAATATTCTCAAATTGTTTGGAATGGATGAATTAGGAATATTATGTTTAAGTTATGGTACTTTAAAGATAGTACAAGGAGGTAAAATTTCAAAAATGGAAGAGATAAAGTTGGAAAGTCCAATAAAATTTCTTTATAAATCCAGTTATGGTTATTTGAAAAATTTTACTATTATCAATAAGGAGTAATGATTTCATATTATGAGATTATCTAGAATACCTTGATGGGTTTTGGAACTCCATGGAAATTCCATGTCATGTATTAATATTATAGAAATTGGTTCTTTCATTTTGAAGGGTATGTGATACCGAGCACATGTTTTACAAGTGTTATAAATATAAAAGAATTCAAAATCATTGGAATGATTGAAAGAGATTATTGTTTTCATTCAAGTGATATAGTAAACAGTTTATACATAAAAAAAATTAATTTTTATCAATATTTGATGAATCTATGTAAAGGAAGTATATCTTTATGTATCTTATCTTATATGATAAGAGGTGTTAACAAAGAGTTGTTATGAACAACATGCAATGATTAATTGTATACACTGGGTTTATAATTCATTGGTTTCTATAAAATGTTTTGATAAGAAGATGTGGATGATATTTTTTTATCTAGGATAAAGATTTTATCTATTTATTTGTGAAAATATGATGGAATTTTATTCCCATCCATAGTGGTGTATTTTAATGAATAAAATTTTCTTTTTCAATAAAATACTCTAAACACATAGAATGACATATGATATATATAAAAAATATTGTATTTGTATGATATTACCACTAAAATGAAATAAGTGTTATTTCTTAAAAAACATAATAGTTTTTTTGTGCCTTAGAATGATATTCTGAAGAGAATATAGTGTCTAAGAGGCAAGTGGGAGTATGGTTGGACTCATAGAAGTTCAAAGTTAAAAAATAAAATATTTTATCAATATATGTTTGAGTGTTTTTCTACTTAATATCATAAATAGTTACGATATGTGATAGTAAATAAAAATATAAATAGTTGCATTCAGTTACCATGAGAAATAAAATATCACTATTAACTAAAGGATTATTCCAGTCTAAGATTATAGTTATTCTTAGATTAATATCTTGTATGTGATGGTAAATAAAAATTTAAAGAGTTACAATTATTTTTCATAACAAGTGAAAAATTCTATTCTCTAAAGGTTTATACCATCCGATACACAAAGTGTATCACTTTGTATTATAAACTAGTTTGGAGTATGGCAGTAGAGAGAAATGTAAATAGTTACATTAGTTTCTATAATGAAGTGGATATCGCTTTATTCTAAAAGAGTTTAGGATGTGTTGGTAAAGTGATAATGTAAATAGTTACATTATTTAAAAAATATTTCAATGAAAATTTTTGATAGAAAGGTATCCAATGATGATGATGATGTACATAGAAAAAGTTTTAAGTAGATAACATAAGACAACATTATAAAATTTGATGTTATAAAGTAAAGTATTTTTAATATATGTTCAAATAATTGAACATCAGGAATTTTTCCATTATTGAAACTAGAATTTTTCATAAATGTTACTCAATTAAAGGTTAGTGTGATTATTCTATCATATGGTCACTTAGGGATGTGACAAGAATTATATTTGGATGTAATATTCCAAAAACATTTTTGCAATAACCGCATGAGGGTCATGTGGAATCACTGGATATTAAACAGTTAATAGATTGGTTGTAATGGTTGTAAACATATCATATATTTATAATAAAGGTAATATCCATTTATAATTCATTCATGTGTGTTTCAAATTTACTTTACATGAATGGTCGGATGATAAATATCCCCTCAAAGTAAAAATGTTGATTTTTACCTTACCAATGATCGCCATGGAGTATAATTGGTTATGATGATTTGTAAAAGATATCTTGAATAGATTATTTTATCTATTACAAAGGTTTTTATATGAGATATTAAGAATAGATTCTTGAGGTAATAAGTAATGTCTTATTACATGGACTAATTTTTGAAATTATATCTCATGGAATGCCATGCGGTCATAGATATAATTAGGGTTGTATTCTTATTATCAATCCTTATTACTTGATTTTTGTGAGATAACTAGAATGATAACCTTCATAATTTGATACCCTACATACACAAGTCAATATATGTACTTATCTAATATAGGGGTGGCTGTGTATGTTGTTAATCATGTCGTCGGTTGGTGTGCAACCAAGATGGGATTTGTCCACTTGTATGACCAGAAAATATATTTGGACCTTGATTGAGTTAGAGTGATTAAATGCACAGTCATGCTTAGTTATTTCACATATGATGTGTTCAACTTATTAGATGAATGGTAGGTGATGTATTCATTGACTTGGTAAGTCTTTTTTTAGAGAATCAAGAAATGATGAGTGACCAATACTAGATTGACATGTTCCATGTCTAATGATTACTCAATGTCATGGAAAAAGGGATTATAAAGGTATAAATACTATGTATTGTTGGAGTTGGTGTCCTAGGACCAACTTATTGTACTTTGATTATATGTATATTCGATGTATTGAATATTAATTAAACATCATGTTACACATTGTTCATTATTTTACATGACTTTAATGTAATAATGTCTTAGATTATTTGTCAGAATGATAAGGTCATAGAAGTTCTTCACTATGATGAGAACCTTGAAGTGCTATGGAAATATTCATAATATAGTTATATGGTTTCATAACATACTATGATGGGACACATGGTATGTGGGCCTTCAAGTGTGAGTACTCATAAGTAGATAAAACTTCTTCTCGTGAAGTTTTCACTTGATAATATCCAAGATTGGATATTATGAGAATAGACCTAGTAATAAGAATTATTCATGTTTTGGTGACATCATAATTTCTATCAACAAGCATGTGTAACGGTCCTTAGACTTTAATATTATCATTTGTGCATGTCATGACCCACACACTTAGATTTAATGACAAAAACCATCACACCATATGTTGGTGGGAAGTAGGGTATGTTGGGTGTGTCATGATTGACATGTCATTAATGGATAATTCTAGGAAGGATGTTTCCATTCCATATTTATGGGAGTTGATATCTCAACCCTTTGATTGGAATATAACCATCGCCTAAATTCTATGACCATTGTGTATCAATGTGTTTATTTCAAATAGTAAAAGAAAGACGTATCGAGAATATAGGTTGATGAAACCATTGTGCAACCTGCTTGACAAGATATTGTAATAGAGGGATTATATTACAAAGTGAGTGTTCATATGTGGTTGTCGATGTTGTGACATTATGATCTTTCTCTTGGTTATCTTGACCCATCGCTAGAAAGTAATCTTATACTTTAGGCAAGCCTGTCTAATACCAAAAATAAATAATCCTAGAGGGCTACACACTAATTTTTTTATTGATATTTATTAAATTATATTTGAATTTAATTAATGGAATAAATATTATTCTCAATACTAATGAATAATTTTATGCAAGTTATATTTATTTCATAAATTAAATAAATATTTATTCGTCGACATGTGAATAAAAAAATAATTTATTTTATTGAATATTTAATAAATATTTATTCACCGTTATGTGAATGAAATGTTTATTTATGAATAAAATATGTATTCAGGTATTCAATAAATACTGAGAAGTTTGAATGGACCAAGACTACATCCGGTGATAAATAATTATTTACAAGCTAATAAATGTTATTTATCATTTGTGAAATATGGTTCACACCATAAAAATATTATTATTATTATTTTATGGATTGGGGTTTATTAAAGGTTTTAATATTTTTTAAGGGATGGAATGAAATTAAATAATATTCTAACTTAAAACCTAACTCTATAAATAGTTTGTTTTGGATATTGTGCAGGAAATCAAAAAAATAGAGAATTATTGCACACAATGAATTCTCTTTCAAATCCTCTTCTCTCCCTCTCAAGAACGAAAATACAAGAGATATTTATTCAAGATTGAAGAATGAGAGATAAAGAAAAAACAATACAAGACATTCAATTCAATATGCTAGAACTTGAAGATCAAGTGTCATTGATCAGATATCATTAGGAGCACGTTTGGATAACCACTAGAGTGATTCTATCCTTGGATCCTCACAAGCACAATAAAAGCAATCCAAAAGGGTGTTTTGGGATGATCAATATTGACTATGAAGAAAGAAACCTAATATGAGGTAACTACTTTATTACAATCTAGATAAATTCATTATAAACCTAACTTCAAATATCCATTATAGTGGTTCCATACAATTGAAATTAAAAGAAATTTTAATTATCTTATCACCCACCACATGCTTCTTATATGCCCAAAACTATCAAGTGGTATTAGAGAACCATAATTTAAATTTATAATTATTTATTTGATCGTTGATCCATGCACAATTGTGGATAGATTTTCATGTTATATTTTTCATTCATTAATCTAATTTTAATTAACATGCTTCGACATATTAATCATGTTTGTTAAGTGTTTCATTTTATTAAATGTCTAAGAACAGATGATGAATGATTAGAGATTCCATTGATAATTCCCAAAACTTTTGTATGGTAAGATAGGGTTACATGACATGTACTCATAAGTACACATCGTGTACCCTATTATAATTCATCTAGATGTGTTTAGGGATACACGGAGCACCACGCAGTTACTACACACATAGCATTTATTTCACACTGTGTGTAGATTGGGCCAGGCTGGCACACGAGTTGTTGGATTACACGGTGTGTATCGATGTACACGTCGTGTAGTTTACACAGGTTAGCAGCGTAAATCACAAAATTTGTGTGGACATTATACATGGATAAAATAAAATGGGATCGATAATCTAGATCATTTATGATATACATGATGTGTATGTGGTTTATACGACATGTATTTCATCAATTCCCATATTTGAAACACACGCTGAAGACCTAAGAGTGCATCCCAAACACACAGTAAGCAGATCACACTATTTGTATCTAGTTTGTATACACCATATAGTCTGGCCAACGTATATTTTGTAGATAGTCATGTACCCTGGATACACAGAAAACAAGATACATGGCATGTAGATCGTCTGTACACTCCATTTAGTCTCCTATTAAAGTATATAATTAAAAATTGCATTAAATTAAAATTTTAAATATTAAAACCTTATTTTATTTATTGTCACACCAATTTGTGTTTGACAATTTAATAATGGTTTTAAATAATTTTAAATGCTAAATTAATTTATTATAATAAATATGTCATTATTGGTTATGTATTTTATTTTCCATGAATGCCAAAAATGATGGGTATCTCCAATTAAGATCAGATGATCATTAAGATAAAATAGAATTAATTAATTAATTAATTAATTAATGCAAGTGAATACATATTAATAATAAATAATGAATAAATAAATTAATGTTATCCCATTACTTTTGTATATTTGTTTCATGTATGACCGATCAATAGCTTGACCAAGACATATATATATGTTGGAATTTATTTAATTTAATTTATTGTATGGGTTTGGAATTATTTAATATTAAATTAAATGATTTCCTATGAGTCTCCCCTCCCTCTATTAATTCAATCCTTTGGTTACCCTCACCTACATGTGGGTAATAAATACTTGTAATTAATAGAGCATCCCAAGGTGTGTGGAGGCAATTCAAGACTGAACCATGATGATTCCAACTCGGTGATACATAGGTGTAGAGGTGGAATGATGTAACTCATGCCAAGACCATAAAATGAAGTTATTACCCTAGTTCATGGGTTGATTTAATTTTATCTCATTAAATCAACCTTTATATAACCTCATGATTGGGTAATTTACATTATTTATTTATTTTTATCTATGCATTTTTTATTTTATGTATGCAGGACTGTAATCACATAAATAAATGAATTAATGTGAAAAGATGGAATTTAAATAAATATATTATACATAAATGTTTTACCCAACATGGTTAATTAATTAAGTAAAATCCACTTAATATTAATAATACTTGTAAAGGATAAAACAAGATAAAAAATTATGCATAATAAATTAAAATCTCTCAAATAAATATTAAGTCATACTTTTCCTTCCATTACTTGATTGGGAATAAAACCAATAAGTGTTTGACCAACCCTTGTTGTGACACTTAATTTTATAATGGGAGTTATTATGAACGTTTTGGGTTGAATTAACCATTTTACATCAAGAGTATTATCCATTACTATACTTGGTGTAATTTGGAGGCAAGTGTTAGAGAAATCCAAGTCAGGATTTCTAGATTGGGGAGTCTACTCAATGGATCAAAGACCCACAAACCCACATTTGGAAAATAACTTCCTGCCTAAATACCTTCAAATATATTGACCAACCCTTGATAGGGTTATGTGAAGGTAAATATGGATCCTTTACACTATAATTTCCTAGAAACTAGACATTCTGAGTTCATTAGTGAGGGATATTGGGACTTGATAAAATAGTGGGATATTTAATAAAAACAATTAATTTATTATATCTCACATAATTTGTAATCAAGAAAATTACTAATAATGTACTATTTTAAATTGTAGAAAAAATGTAAATCTCATCATCCACACTATCTCTATGATCTATATTGGAGAAATACCATCTCCTGATTAGTAATTTCTTCCAGAAATGTTATAGATGCCATCAAGTTGTTTTATGTCATGAACGGAAATCATACGTGCTAGAGTCCTAACTTCTTAATCCGACTTGAAAGGAGGTGAGTTATGAAGAGTTCCTAGTCTAATATAACATATGAATGATTCATTCAATATTCAATTTTTTATGCTTGCATCTATCTCCATTTTTCTCATGAAGTGTCATGAAAACATGGATGCCTATAGCATGCTCAAGCATATCCATGGTCTATATCAGGAGAGAGCTAGACAAGAGTAGTTTAAAATTTCCAATGTTCCCTTTCATAGTAAGATTATGGAGGGTTCCTTGTATGGTCCTCATGTAGTCAATATCATTGGCTACATAGAGAACCTAGAGTTTCTAGGGTTTAAACTCCCTAAATAACTAGGAATTGATCTCATTATTTCATCACTCTCTCAGAGGTTCTCCAATTTTGTTGTGAATTTTAATATGAACAACATTGAGAGGTATTTCCGAAATCTTATCACTCTTATCTTCAAGTAGATAATGAGACAATGCATGAAAATACTTTGGTACTTATGGTGAAAAACTGGAAAGGCCAAGTGAGAATCCCTAAGGTCAGGGCTTCTTCACAACGCTCTTCCAAGAAAAGAAGATCAAGGGGAAAGTAGGGGAATATGATGTTGTTTGTTTCTCATGTGCAAAGAAGGGAAACTAGAATAAAAACTACACCCATCCTAAGAAGAAAAGGTAAGCTTCAGGTGCATTTTTTATCAAGTGCAATTTATCTTTCTCTACAAATTGAGTACTAGATACAGCTTATGGAGCTCGCATATGTATTCAAATATAGGAACCAAGTAGATTTAGAATAATTGACTGAGGGGCGGTAAATCAAAGAGAATCCAACAGAGATAAAAAAAATTGGTGTGGCTCTTAGGGAATACCACCTCACATTATCGATTGGAATGATCTTGGTTTTGAAAGGTTGTTATTATATTCAATTTGTTACCAAAAACATTATAACAGTATCCAAACTAGATACTGTAGCAGGAACTATGAAGAACTGTAGTGGGAACTATAGCAGGCACTGTTTGGAACTGTAGTAGTCAGGAATATTCCCCCGTTTAGGCCTTCGGGCCACTGATTTGGTCCCCACGTTCTTTAAGGCTTTTGGGCCACCCAGGCCTTTGGGTCAGTAAGGCTTTAGGGCCACCTCAAGGCCTTCAGGACACCTTGAGTGTATATGGAAACAAGACAACCTACAAGGAACAAACTTCAAAGGAGGAGGAGCAAGGATCTTTTACCATAGAAGAAGCTAAACGGATTGCAAGAATGAGAGGGTATGGCACCTGCCATCGGCACAAGCCTGTGCTTGCATGGGAAAGCCTAGCCGAACAACCATGCGAAGTTGGGGAGATAATTTTATGATGAAGATACTGGGGAGAAGTAGTTTCAAGTAGTTAGTCTGGGTTGTATGTAATGTTTGATGCCTATGGGCATTTAATTCCTCTAAGGCCTACGGGCCATGTAAATCTTACGCCTACGAGCCTTGTTAGGGTTCCACCTCACCCCTTGAAAGGTGGATTATCAAAATCAATAAAAAATGAAGGCCTTCGGGCCATTTGAGGAGGTATCCAAACTAGATACATATGGTTTTATTTTCAGTTCCATCTTTTATAAAGATACAATTTGTTATGTTAAGGCACATTTGAATAACATTCTTTATGTGTTGAACTACACAAACCAAGTAATGGAAATCAATAATGAAACAACCTCACAAGACTCATACCACACCCAAATTTTTCATCACCATATAGGTCATGTAAATGAAAAGAACTTGACAAAATTACAATAATATGGATATTTATATTCTTTTTAACTAAAACCACTTGGTGTATATCATGCGAGTTTATAAGGAAAAATGGACAAATCTCCATTTAGTGGGAAAGGTGAAAGGTCCAAAGAGCTTCTGGAATTAGTTCATATAGATGTGTGTTGGCCATTTCCTATTGAAGCAAGGTGTATATACTCATACTTCATAACTTTTAATAATGATTTTAGTAGATATAGATATGTCCACTTAATATGGTATAAGTTGGATTCATTTGAAAAATTTAAGTAATATAAGAATGAATTTGAGAACCATCTTGGTAATAAGATTAAGAAACTCCACTCGGACCGTGGTAGAGAATATCTCAATCAATACTTCATTTATTATTTATGGGAGTTTGGGATTTTATCTTAACTTACTCCTCTTTATACACCTCAATGTAATGGAATAATTGAAAGGAGGAATCGTACCCTGTTAGACATGGTGAGATCAATTATTAGTATTGTGAGTCTTCCATTATCCTTTTGGGGATAAGCATTACAAACAGCATCACATATACTAAAAAATACCAAATAAATCGATAAATGGTATTACATATGAATTTTGGAGTGGAATAAAAACCATTTTATCAAATTTACATGTGTGGGGAAGTAAATAATTTGTTAAGGCCTCTTCAGGTAACAAACTTACACCCCAAGGCACAAAGTGTACCTTTATAGGATACCCCAAGGAAACAAGGGAATATTACATATATGAACCCTCATACAAAAATTTTAATGTAGAAATACATACTATATTTCTTGAGAGGGAAAACATCTATAAAAGAGATAGTGGGAGCGAGATGGGATTTGATAAATTTGAGGTTCAAGGCGTATAAGAGTTGGTACAGGAATAGATTCCATAAATCCCCATGGAAAAAGAAATTGTTCTAGGGATACAAGTACTGTGTAGGAGTGCAAGGAGATGTTAGAGAACCAGAACATTATGGTTTTCTATTCAATGAGGATGGTGACACATTATTAGTTGATAATATTGATCCTCTAACCTATAAGGAATTAGTAAGTGGAACAGATGTTTCCAAGTGGAAACACGCCATGAATTCTAAAATGGATCCATGTACTGAAACCAATTATATATTTTGGTAGACCCTCCAGTAGATGTAAATCTCATTGTTTAAAAATTGGTATTCAATAAGAAACTGGACATGGAAGGAAAAATTGGTACCTATGTGGAACGACTGGTTGAAAAAGGTTTTAAATTGCATCAAGGAATTGACTATGACAAAACTTTTTCACTAGTTTCATTGTTAAGATCCATCATAATTCTACTTGTCAATACAACTTTCCATGATGATGATATTTTGAAAATGGATGTAAAAATAGCCTTACTTAATGGTAAACACTATGAAGATTTATATATGAAAAAACGTGAAGGTCTTGTGACTCCAAAGTATTCCAACAAGTTATGAAAGTTATAAAGATCCATTTATGGATTAATTCAAGCATTCAGGTCATGTAACATTCATTGTGTTGTGGTTATAATGGAATTTGGTTTCATAAATAATGAATGTGAGATTTTTGTTTATAAACAGTTTAGTGATAGTGTAGATATTTTCTTAATAGTATATAACGATGAAATATTACTTATTGGAAAAAAAACTAGTCTTATAGTTTGTTAAGTCATGGTTGAATAAATGTTTCTCCATAAAGTACTTGTGAGAGGAAGCATATATTCTTGGGATCAAGATCTATCATTATGGATCCAAGAAATTTCTTGGCCTAAGTTAAGGTACATAAATTGATAAGATATTAAAGAGATTCAATATGGAAAAATCCAAGAGGGTATTGTCACCAATGTCACATGGTTTACATCTTTCTCGGAATATGTATCCTCATGCACATAAGGAATGAAATAGAATATAAAGGATTCCATATGCATCAGAAATTGGGTTAGTTATGTATGTTATATTATGTACTATGCTGGATTTTACCTACGCATTGAGTGTGGTGGGTAGATATCAAGATGATCTAGGTGTATGTCATTGGATGGTAGTCAAAACAATCCTTAAGTATTTGAGGCTTACTAAGAATATGTTCCTAGTCTATAGAGAAAATGAGGAACTATTCATCAAAGGATATTAAGATGATATTTTATAAATAGACCAAGATTACATGAAGTTACAAATTGGATACATCTTCACTCTGAATGGAGGTGATGTGAACTATAAGAGCTCAAAGCGGGTTGTGGTTATAGATTTTATAGCAGAGTATGAGTATATTCTAGATTCAGAAGTAGCTAAGGAATCTATATGGATACACAACTTCTTCCAAGATCTTTATGTGGTACCTATTAGTAAAGATCCAATCACACTATATTGTTATAATACTGCATTGGTGGCTCTCGTAAAGGACCTAAGGTCACACCAACGGATGAAACATATAATTCATAAGTATCATCTATTGATGGATTTTTTTCAGAGAGGTGAGGTTGTACTGAGCAGTATTTTCATGAAAGACAATGTGGTGGACCCCTTGACTAAATCCTTAACTCGGTATAAACATGATTATCATGTGAGTTCTAGTGGAATAAAAGTTTTAGGAAGTTGGCTCTGGTTTAAGTAAGATTTTGTTGGAGTTAGTTTCCTAGGAACAAGTAATTGTACTTTTATTACATGCATATTCAATGTATTGAATATTATTTAAACATATTATTACATATTTTTCATTATTCTTCATGACTTTAATGTACTAGTGTCCAAGAGTATTTGTCGCATTGATAAGGTCATAGCAGTTCCCCACTATGATAAGAACCTTGAAGTGTTATGATAATATTATTAATATAGTTATACAGTTGGATAACATACTATAATGGGACACATAGTATATAGACCATCAGGTGTGAGTTTTAATGCCCTAAAATTCTGAAATAAGAACATTGCATTCAATAGCATGTATGTCACGTAACACCAAGTGCGTAAGGGAACATAATATACCGAGACTTTATAATATATTTACTATTTTAAATAAAATCAATCTACGATATGGATTTAAATGCACACAATATTGAGTTATCATGTATCACACATGACAATGAGTTTCTTCAATGGCTTTTGTAACATTCAAGATCAATTTTTACCGAAAAATAATATATTATTAAAATATTATTATTAAATATAATAATATATAACCTAGCCGTTAAATTAGAGGTTATTAATAGTATTAAATAACTTATGAGAATATATATTATATATCCAATCAAATGTTTTGACATTACCCTGATATATTTTTTAGGCATAAGATGAGAACAAACCCAGTATTACACATAAAAAGGCTATATTTTTATAAAGGCACTCTTACCGCCTTTTAATGGAGAAACTATTTTAAATTATTTTTTGTGACTTTTATAAATTTTATGTGTTAAAATAAACTTTATTTTTAAAATAGTAACATAAAAATTATCTTAGGGTTAATTTTTTGTTTTTTCTGTGAAGTTTCATTTTTTGATGAATAGTGAAAAATACTAAATTTTAATTCAAAACTGCTTTTCCATCAAATTTATTTATATAGTTAAATTATATTTTTATTTGTTTTTAGAGTATAATTAGACCAATTTCATATAATTTAATACAATTTAGTTCATTATAGTCAATTTCACATTGAAATTAGATATAAACGCATCTCAAACTTTTGAACATATTTACTTTAAAAACATGCTTTGTCGTCCCATCTACGGGATTAACTTTAAATTAATTTATACCAATTAAATGATTGGAATTTTGAAAAATTAATTAAATATTTGGAATCAGAATAATTTATAATTTCAAATAAGGTCAACTTAGTTTTTGACCAAAAATATTAGTAAAAGTGATTAAAATTAATTACAACGATTAAGAGGAAAATTGGATTAACAAGTGACAAAATATTAATATTAAGACCCAAAATGACCTAGACGCATGTCTAAAATCCATTGTATGGACATATTTAGATAATATACTCCCTTATAACAAAAATTTTACATTATTGGAGGCATAAGATGTAATGGAGACCTCTCAATAGTGCTTACCTTTTTATATTTACAAGAATATCAATCCTCCACTATAAAAAAGGCACTCACCCATCCCACCTACTCACACCTCTAAAGGCACTTTAGATATAAAAAACTTGAAGTGCACTGTGTTTCATTTGTTGTCAATGAGGCATGATGTTGTCATAAAATGAATGGATGTCAAGGAATGTCAAGATGTCAATGACAAAGGATGTGATGGTGTTGGTGAGGAAAGGAGAATGGCCATGGTACTAAGATGCATGTCACTTAGGAGATTCACTAAGTGACATAGGATGTTGTGGTTGAAACATTCTCTATGTGTATCAGACGATTGTATAACTGTTCTTAATGTTTCAATACTTGTATCAAGGTGATACTAAGTTACAACACTTCAAGAATGAATGATGATGGAGCATCATTACATCAGAAGATTGATGAGCAGATCTTTAAGTTCAAAGAACTTGTATCAACTGGATACAATGTCATCACAATGTTATAAGACCATGCATTGTATTGACAATGCATGAGGAGATGAAGAAGATCCAACTTGATCTCTGATTGGATCAATGAATAACATTGAAGATTATGTGATTTAGGAGCTTCGGTTGAAGGAAGAAACCTTTGGGAATTCCATTCCTTGGTGAAGAACCATTCCTTGGTGAAGAATACATGATTGAAGAGGATGGAAGGGATTAAGAAGATGGAGGAATTCTTTTGATGAAGAAGATAGAGGAATTATTTTGAAGAAGAAGAAGAATGGAGAAGAGGAAGAAAGGCTTGGAAGAACTGGCTTGGCATTTGGCATTTGGTACTTAGTAACCTTGTTTTTACACGAAGTCTAGGTTCTACACTTAAGCAAAAAATTAGCCAACCTCAAGGGCCATCCTTAAGGGTTCGACCCAAGGCTCTTGTGGGACTCAAGGTCACCACGCCCATGGGGATCCCATGGGGCCAGCCCAAGAGGAGGTCAGGGCCGTGTATAATCCTCGGGGCCACGCGGTTATGAAGCCCGCGCAGCCTGGGCACAGGAGGGCGCGCCCGTGAGGAAGCATGGTGGGCGCCAGTGGCGCGCCCGCAGGGAGCAGAGGTGGGCGCAGAGCACGCCCGCAGAGAGAACACGGTGCGGGGCGGCGGGGGGAAGTTCAACTGAGCGGCTGTCGGGAGCGTATCTTTGATAAACCACAGAAAATCCGTGGTTCGTTTCGATGTGGGACGCGGGATTTTTCCGCGGAGCGAATCCTGGCCGCTCGATCGATCGCGCGCCAGATCTCGACCGCACGATCGATCCCGCGCGAGATCTTCTGATCGTGGTCGTCCAAAGTTTTCTAATCGCCCGATCCAACGGCCCGCAAGGTATCTTCTTCCTCGAGCTCAACCGGAGGCAAACCGCAACGCCTCCTGAACCAGTGGCCTCCCCGAGCACTGAATTCGATCTCCCGGTCACCATAGATCGAGCTAAGGTGTTCATTGAGTTCGTCTGGACCTAACGAACTCATCCATGCAAGAAAGATGCATGCATGCACGGTAGTGAGGAAATTCGGACGTGGCCGAGGCAAACAACGTTGCTGAGGATATGAGGTTTATGATTTGCGTGGTTTGGTCTTTAACAGAGACATTCATGCGTTCGAAAACGCATGCACGTGAAGGAAACCAAAAAAGGAGAAAACCTGCATTAAAACAGAGAAGAAGAACGCGATACGCTGAAGATTTTTTAACGCGTTTGAGGTTTTCAAAAACACCTCATATTTCGGGCATTTAAACTTATATCTCCGCGGATCATCCTTGCATCCCTTGCCTATAAAAAGAGGAGTCCGTAGCCGAGAGCCGTTTTCTGAATCTTTGTTGAAGATCTGAAGTCCCGCGAAGCCTCGGTGCTTAGCGAAGAAGAGACCTGCGCGCACCATTTGCACGGAAGAAGCCCGGAGCTCCCCTAGCTCCGTAAGGACCCTTTTGCACACCCCTTGCGCGAAAGAAGAAAGGGAGGTCCCTACCAGCGTACTCGCGCAGTAGAAGGAGCCCTCATTGCCCGCGGACTTGCGCGGCAGGAGGTGCTTGCGCGCCTGAGGTGTTCTTGCACCCTTGTGGCTTGCGCGACCCACGACCATCCCTTGCGGCTTGTGACCCTTGCGCGGCACTTGCTTGCAACCTGTGCGGAAGTGGAGAGGAGTGGCCGCACCCCTTTCGTTCCCTCTTTGTGAAGGGGTTTGGGTGAAGAACAAAACACACCCCATGTGTGTGCAAAGTGGGAGAACACCCTACGGGCAGTGGGTGTGCAAAGGGGAGGAAGGCTGTGCCTTAGTGCCTTGTGTGCAAAGTGAAGAAGTTGTGTGAGCAAAGTGAAGAGGCCGAACCTAGTGTGTGCACTAAGAAGTGTGTATACACTTAGAAGAAGAGGAGACCCCCAAACTAAAGTATAACACACATTCAAGTGTGTAAACAATGAGAACAAAGTGTGTGAAGGAAGTGAGAAGGTGTGTGCCAAAAGAAGAATACACCCTTTGAGGGTTTATCACACCAAGAAGAAGGAAAGGGGAGTGCATGCTTGTATGCATGCACGTGCACACGTGAACAAGCTCAAATCTGGTTGTGTGCATCTGAGTTGACCAAGACCGGAAGTTCTTGAAGATTATTGAGAAGCCATGCTGTCAGCACATGTGGATGAAGAGATTCCATGCACTCAGTGCATGAAGTTGATGTCAAGTCAGCCTGAAGCCAGACTGAAGATAAAGAAATAAGTTGTCTGAGTTTTCAGTAGATTGAGAAGAGCTTGATCAACTGAATTGATCAGAAGTTTTGAGCAAGACCAACAGACCTTATCAGAGGTTGTTGAATATTCTTGAAGAGAGAAGCCAGGTCATCCTGAGAAGAAGGAGATAAATCCTGAGCAAGACGAGAAGTCCTGATCAACTCAAGTGATCAGAGGAAGAGAGCAAGGCCAGCAGCCTTTATCCCAGGCTACTGAAGATACTTGAAGAACTTGAAGTGAAGAAGTGCTGCTCATGTGACTCGAGAAGCCAGGAGAAGCCCCCTGTGAGACTCAGGGTGGAAGAAGTATTCAGTGGGATTCTAGAGAAGGCCAGTGGGACTCTGGTAACACTGTGGGACGCAATATAAAGACCCTCCTATGGGACTCAGGAGAGATACAGTGGGACTCTGTATCGACCATTGTAATTTTAACAGGTTATAATGGAGAAACCATGTTGGGGTGTATAACCAACATGGCAAGGACGTAGGCCTTTGGTGCCGAACCTTGTAAATCCTTGTATCCTGTGCCTTTACATTTACTGCATCACTCGAGGAAAGGCTGAGAAATACAAGAAGAGTGGATTGAGGCCTTAAAAAGCCATAGAGGTTTAATTGATAAAGAATCAATTAGTAAAAAGTTTTAAAGGATCACTGATTCACCCCCTCCCCCTATCAGTGATCACACTGATCCGGGCACTTCAATTGGTATCAGAGGTAGGTTACCTCTAAAAGATGCAAGGGAGTCTTTATGAAGTGCAGATTTGAGGAAATGAGTGACCAGCCTCAAATGGAGATATCTGCCAAGACTCTGAAAAACAGGAAGAAGAAACAGGCAAAGAAGATGAAGAAAGCCTGTCCTAGATGTGATGAAGTTGGTACAATGAATGATATTCAAAATGCACTCAAATATCTTCAGAAGACAGTCCCCAAGGAAGTGGCAATGTGTATTACTACTGGCATCCTTGATCTTCAAGAAGAAAAAGTACAGCTAGAAGAAGAAGCCAATGCAATGGAAGATCAGTTGGCTAAAAGGGTTGGCATAACCAACACTCTCAGAACGCTGGTGAAGGCTAAAGATGAAACAGTTTCTCTTTGCAATGAAAGATATGAAGATACTTGTGAATAATTGCAAAGAAGCCTTTCTGAGAAAGAATTCTTTAAGACAATGGTCAAAGAAGTTTTCCATGCACTGGAAAAATTGCACAGAGTTTCAATGGTTGTCAAAGATGCTCAACTAGAACACAAAGTCAAAAGGGTGAAGGAGCTGGACAATTCATTACTAGAAGTAAAAAAGGTGCATGAAGACCAGATAAAGCAGCTGGAAGAGAAATGGGAAGGAAGGCTAAGAAATATTGAGGATGAGAAGAACTCCCTCAATATAAAATGCTTAGAACTGGAGGTGATATTGAAAAATCAGCAATCACCCAAAGCCAAAGCCTCTCAGTCAGCTGAAAGGAGAAATGTTGCTACTCAAGTATGCATTGAGCAGGATGATTCTAGAAGAAAGACATCCTATAATAAAAGGGCAACAACTTCTAAAAAGAAGGTACCATCCATCCCATCTTGTACTCATGTTTCTAAATGTGTTTCCACAAAAAGTGCAGAATGGAAGAATAACTCCAAACAAGTATGGATGAAGACAATGAAGAAAGAGAGCTCTCCTGAAACAACACAACAAGTCAAGAAAAGTACCCAACAACCAGAAGGACTCAAAAATTCAAGATTTGTGGGTCAATGTTGGTGTTGTAACAAGTATGGGCACTGTGCAAAAGATTGTTGGTATAATCCACTGAATGTAAAAGCACAAAGGAAGCCCATGCCAAGGGGGAGCAAGCCAGAAGGAAAGAAGTAGCATCCACAGGTCCAGAGACATCTGTTTACTGCAAATAGATTTGGATTGCTTGACAACATCTGGGATGTTTGCAAAAGTGGTCAAAAAGATACATGTCAATCTCCAACTGTATCCAGAGCTAAAAAGAAGAGAAGATCACTGAACCTGGCTAAAATGGAATCCTTGGGAAGCAAGAAGAAGGTTGAAGATGCTCCCAAGAAGTTTTTGAAAAAGGAAAAGAAGTCCTTGGAGTCTAAATCCAAGAAGGGTGATGCATCCAGAAGGACCACCAAGAAAACATGCTTCTATTGTGGAAAGAAAGGACACGCCATGGAACTGAATAGAAGCAGACTGGACTCAAAAATACAATCAATCTAGAAGAATCATAAGGGATTGGTTGAAAACAAGTTTCCTAAGAAAGGTAGCTTGAAAGCATCAAAGAAACCATGTGGAATATCCAGAACTGAGGCCACACTTCCAAGTGACTTACTAGTCATATGGCCAAATCAGTTGCAACTTTCCAAAGATCTGCAAAGAGCTGAAGATGAAGTTCTGGAAATTTCTAAGGAAAAAGGGAAGAAGAAGATTTCACATGAAGATGTATTGAGATCCACACCAGCACAAACATCATTGAAGATCAAATGTGAAAGTGTGAAGAATGGTGAAAATGGTACATCTCGGTTGAGAGAATCTTCTCAACCTTGTTGTTCACATTGATGAACCAAGGAGGTTCCATCTTATTCCATTATACTTCTGGTATTTACATGTGCTAACATTGCAGGGAATTGAAGATGATGATCATTCTCAACTGGAGGATGGTTTGGACAGAATGGAGTGCACCCCTTGAGGGGGAGCCAATCTGAAGAAGATGGGATTCTGAGATTAATACCATCTTGAGAAAAGCTGAAGGTATTCCAATCATACTTTCATTCCTTGTTTATTAATTGTATTCATCATGACAATAAAGGGGGAGTATTGATTGAAGGCAAATGGATGAAATGGGGAGCTTTATCTTTGCACTGAACTTTCTAATGAGTTTTGTGAAGTATGTGCAGGATTTAGCAATTCATTGTTATATCTGAAAATTTTCAAACCCCTTGAAGCATGATCTCACATGTATAGTGAATGTTGGACAACATTGATAATCTTGGTTACATCACTCTTGTTTTCTACACCGGTTTAGCCCAAGTAGACTTAGAGATGATCTACTAAAGATTCTTTGCTAAAGAGAACATGTGACATCATCCCTCTATTAGTGCTTTTCAAGAAGATGTTATTCGAAGGGAGGAAAAGATATTTTGGAAGAGAGCCACACCACATCTTTGCATTTGATTTCCAATAAGGGGGAGAAAATATTGGCACACATATTGACCCATTAATATGTGCAGAAGTAGTGTATTGACAACAAATACAAAGGGGGAGATTGAAGTGCACTGTGTTGCATTTGTTGTCAATGAGGCATGATGTTGTCATAAGATGAATGGATGTCAAGGAATTTCAAGATGTGAATGACAAAGTATGTGATGGTGTTGGTGAGGAAAGGAGAATGGCCATGGTACTAAGATGCATGTCACTTAGGAGATTCACTAAGTGACATAGGATGGTGTGGTTGAAACATTCTCTATGTGTATCAGAAGATTGTAGAACTGTTCTTAATGTTTCAATACTTGTATCAAGGTGATACTAAGTTACAACACTTCAAGAATGAATGATGATGGAGCATCATTACATCAGACGATTGATGAGCTGATCTTTAAGTTCAAATAACTTGTATCAACTGGATACAATGTCATCACAATGTTAGAAGACCATGCATTGTATTGACAATGCATGAGGAGATGAAGAAGATCCATCCACAAGTTCTAAGTGTATGATGTGGATTAATGAAGTCCATGCACTATCACTTAGTGCATGTGAATCTGAAGAAGATCGAACTTGATCTCTGATTGGATCAATGAAGAACATTGAAGATTATGTGATTCAGGAGCTTAGGTTAAAGGAAGAAACCTTTGGGAATTCCATTCCTTGGTGAAGAACCATTCCTTGGTGAATAATACATGATTGAAGAGGATGGAAGGGATTAAGAAGATGGAGGAATTCTTTTGATGAAGAAGATGGAGGAATTATTTTGAAGAAGAAGAAGAATGGAGAAGAGGAAGAATGGCTTGGAAGAACTGGCTTGGCATTTGGCATTTGGTACTTAGTAACTTTGTTTTTACACAAAGTCTAGGTTCTACACTTAAGCAAAAAATTAGCCAACCTCAAGGACCAGCCTTAAGGGTTCGACCCAAGGCTCTTGTGGGACTCAAGGTCACCACGCCCATGGGGATCCCATGGGGCCAGCCCAAGAGGAGGTCGGGGCCGTGTATAAGCCCCGGGGCCACGCGGTGATGAAGCCCGCGCAGCCTGGGTGCAGGAGGGCGCGCCCATGAGAAAGCATGGTGGGCACCAGTGGCGCGCCCGTAGGGAGTAGAGGTGGGCGCAGAGCACGCCCGCAGAGAGAACACGGTGCGGGGCGGCGGGGGGAAGTTCAACTGAGCAGCTGTCGGGAGCGCATCTTTGATAAAACACGGAAAATCCGCAGTTCGTTTCGATGTGGGATGCGGGATTTTTCCACGGAGCGAATCCTGGCCGCTCGATCGATTGTGCGCCAGATCTCGACCGCACGATCGATCCCGCGTGAGATCTTCTGATTGCGGCCGTCCAAATTTTTCTAATCGCCCGATTCAACGGTCCGCAAGGTATCTTCTTCCTCGAGCTCAACCGGAGGCAAACCGCAACTCCTCCTGAACCAGTGGCCTCCCCGAGCACTGAAGTCGATCTCCCGGCCACCATAGATCGAGCTAAGGTGTTCATTGAGTTCGTCTGGCCCTAAAAAACTCATCCATGCAAGAAAGATGCATGCATGTACGGTAGTGAGGAAATTTGGACGTGGCCGAGGCAAACAACGTTGCCGAGGCTATGAGGTTTATGATTTGCATGGTTTGGGATTTAACAGAGACATGCATGCGTTTGAAAACGCATTCATGTAAAGGAAACCAAAAAAGGAGAAAACCCGCATTAGAACAGAGAAAAATAACGCGATACGCTGAAGATTTTTTAACGCGTTTGAAATTTTCAAAAACACCACAGATTTCGGGCATTTAAACTTATATCTCCGCGGATCATCCTTGAATCCCTTGCCTATAAAAAGAGGAGTCTGTAGCCAAGAGCCGTTTGCTGAATCTTTATTGAAGATCTGAAGTCCTGCGAAGCCTCGGTGCTTAGCGAAGAAGAGACCTGCGTGCACCATTTGCGTGGCAGAAGCCCGGAGCTCCCCTAGCTCCGTAAGGACCCTTTTGCGCACCCCTTGCGCGAAAGAAGAAAGGGAGGTCCCTACCAGCGTACTCGCGCGACAGAAGGAGCCCTCATTGACCGCAAACTTGCGCGGCAGGAGGTGCTTGCGCGCCCGAGGTGTTCTTGCACCCTTGTGGATTGCGCGACCCACGACCATCCCTTGTAGCTTGTGACCCTTGCGCGGCACTTGCTTGCACCCTGTGCGGTAGTGGAGAAGAGTGGCCGCACCCCTTGCGTGCCCTCTTTGTGAAGGGGTTTGGGTGAAGAACAAAACACACCCTGTGTGTGTGCAAAGTGGGAGAACACCCTACGGGCAGTGGGTGTGCAAAGGGGAGGAAGGTTGTGCCTTAGTGCCTTGTGTGCAAAGTGAAGAAGTTGTGTGAGAAAAGTGAAGAGGCCAAACCTAGTGTGTGCACTAAGAAGTGTGTATACACTTAGAAGAAGAGGAGACCCCCACACTAAAGTATAACACACATTCAAGTGTGTAAACAATGAGAACAAAGTGTGTGAAGGAAGTGAGAAGGTGTGTGCCAAAAGGAGAATACACCCTTTGAGGGTTTATCACACCAAGAAGAAGGAAAGGGGAGTGCATGCTTGCATGCATGCACGTGCACACGTGAAAAAGCTCAAATCTGGTTGTGTGCATCTGAGTTGACCAAGACCGGAAGTTCTTGAAGATTATTGAGAAGCCATGCTGTCAGCACATGAGGATGAAGAGATGCCATGCACTCAGTGCATGAAGTTGATGTCAAGTCAGACTGAAGCCAGACTGAAGATAAAGAAATCAGTTGTCTGAGTTTTCAGTAGATTGAGAAGAGCCTGATCAACTGAAGTGATCAGAAGTTTTGAGCAAGACCAACAGACCTTATCAGAGGTTGTTGAAGATTCTTGAAGAGAGAAGCCAGGTCATCCTGAGAAGAAGGAGATAAATCCTGAGTAAGACGAGAAGTCCTGATCAACTCAAGTGATCAGAGGAAGAGAGCAAGGCCAGCAGCCTTTATCCCAGGCTGCTGAAGATACTTGAAGAACTTGAAGTGAAGAAGTGTTGCTCGTGTGACTCGAGAAGCCAGGAGAAGCCCCCTGTGAGACTCAGGGTGGAAGAAGTCTTCAATGGGATTCTGACGCAGGCCAGTGGGACTCTGGTAACACTGTGGGACGCAGTATAAAGACCCTCCTGTGGGACTCAGGAGAGATACAGTGGGACTCTGTATCGACCATTGTAATTTTAACAGGTTATAATGGAGAAACCATGTTGGGGTGTATAACCAACATGGCAAGGACGTAGGCCTTTGGTGCCGAACCTTGTAAATCCTTGTGTCCTGTGCCTTTACATTTACGGCATCACTCGAGGAAAGGCTGAGAGATACAAGAAGAGTGGATCGAGGCCTTAACAAGCCATATAGGTTTAATTGATAAAGAATCAATTAGTAAAAAGTTTTAAAGGATCACTGATTCACCCCCTCCCCCTCTCAGTGATCACACTGATCCGGGCACTTCAAAACTCTTCCTAGATAATATTACAACATCCATACCCTCATTATAGAATCCTCTACTTGGGAATAAAGAAAACCAAGGAAGTATTTTGGTTTAAACCAAAAGGAGTTACCTGAATAAGAGGTAACATTCTTCAATGATCGTATTTTGGTTCATTTACTTCTCCACCACTTAAATTATTTTTTTATCATAATTATATAATAAAATAAGTATCCAAAATATGCTAATATTTTTTAATGTTAATGGTTAGACCTTCACTTACACACACTTTCATCTAATGGGTAACGAACTTACTGATTTGTGTACGGCGAACTACCACCTAGTGAAATGATGATTGTTCGTTCTTCTTTTACCACCTATAATAGTGGGAACTATGATTGAAATTATGTTTATATATGATATATATTATATTTATAATTTATTTGTGCTTCTATAATTTTTATATAACACATACATTTATTCTTTCCATTTTTTATAAATATGATAACATCATTTGTGGAAGTGTGGACTACCGCCTCCTCAAAGCGATATGATTTGTTCACGCTATACATGGAATGTATAAATGATGGTTTTGATAAAAATATGTGGAATATATGACATAAATATAATATTGTAATTATAATATACATATACATCTATATCATATACTTTTCATTATTTTAAATACGACAAAATAAATGGAAATATTGTTCATGCATACGTATGGCCTACCGTCTCCATGAGCGGTGCATTTCATTTATTATCTCCAAATATTATGGATTATTATAAATAAATATATTCTAGATATATATTATAATTACATAATGGTTTAAATTTGGGAGATAATTAAATCATTATCGACGTAAGAAGAACAAGTAACAAGTCAAAACATACTAAAAAAACTAGGCAATTAACACCTAAAATAGTTAAAATGATGAAAGGTTGTTAACAAACGGGTAATAAGATATTATAATAAGATCATATATGATATTATAAATATTATTATGTCCATTTTATAAGTTATTTACATGTTTAAAACCATTATACATGAGGTTAAAGGATGTTCACCTGAAAGGAAACACAAGGTAGGGGATTCTTATCTCACTTTTCTTTCCATGAGGCATACACCATTTTCACCACTTATTTCTTTTTTGTGGTGCGTATACTGACCCTATTTTATTTTATATCATCAATAAATTTATCTTCACAATATTTAGATTTTAATTTTAAAGTATTTATTTTGTGGGGATTATAATTCAAAAGTTACCATGTAGTAAGGGACTTCGTCTCAATTTCAATTCTTTGAGGCATACTTTATTGTTGTGAACATAATTTATTATATATGGTTTAAATACTTACACTTTGATATATAATATAATTATTAATGATATTTTGAGTTTAAAATTGAATTATTTAATCTAAGGGGGTTTTAATTAAATGTTACCAAGTGGAAACGAATTTTATAACCCAATTTCTTTCATTGGGTCATATTACTTCCCCATGTTGTTAATATTATAAGATTATGTGTGTAATCACTTTTTAATATATATTATTTTATTTTAAATTGTTTTATATGGATTCACATTCAACAAACATAATCTATGACTTTATTGATTCTCACATCAATGTTATGGTATTTTCGAAGGTTTACTTCACAATTTCATTTTGTTTAGGACTGTTTACATTTGAATTTTCATTAGAAAAAATTATTTAATAATTGTTTAATAAACCCTTTAATTTTATTATAATATGGTTATTCATGAAACTTTTTAAGTAATAGTTCCATTTTTTCACTCTTTGTTACTCAGAATGTTTTATAAATTGTTTTTATGAAAACCAGACTTTATTTCCCTCTTTAGTCAGAGAACCTGTTTTTTTCTAAAACCCCATTTTCTAAAAAGGTTTCCAAAAATATTTAACACTTTCATAAATGATTTATTAAATAATTTTTCCCCTTTTTTCTTTTACAAAAAAAATTAAAGGAATATTCTTATCACTTTCTGAACAAGGCACTTTCTTAAACTTTTACCTTATAAAAGGAATGTTCTTTTTACCTTGTATGACATATATGGAATTACCTACTATCATTTATTTTAGGATTCCTTTGTAAGTTTAAAAGGTTAATTTTTAAGTAAATTTCTTTTAAAAGTTATTTTCAAATAAAATTATTTTCAAAATTTTTTCCAAAATAAAAAGGATATTTATCTCAATATTGTTTTTAAAAGATTTTTTTATAATATTTCCATTCAACAATAAAGACAACCCTTTATTTTTACTCCGATTGGTATATGTTTTCATATTTATTATTCCACTAGATAGTTTATGATTTATTTTTCTAAGTATAGTATTACCATTCACTTTATTGATTCTTTTGTTAAGTTCCCTTGAAATATTCAATTTTCTATGATCATTAGAAATTGAATTTCCCCTAATTATCCATATCATTTATCATGGATATATTTATTTCCTAAATCGTATATCATTTTTACATATGGTGTTTAAATTGATAGTTATTTGATTTTCTAGGGAAATATTGATAAATATATATCCTTTTTCAATATGGATATTCGATAAGGCATATTGTTTATTAATTAAATAGATTATTTGATATAAGAAATGATTTGGATAGGCAGTGATGGGTGGGGCCTAGACTTTATATATCCCCTCGATGCATTAAAATTTTCTCATGAGAAAAATTATTTTTGGAAATTAAACTGGTTTCAACCTGTAGTTTTAAACCATCTTGTGAAAGCTCTTGAAGGTATGGGTTTTCATGTGCCTCATACATGATGCCTGATAATTAAGAATTTCCTTCATTTTGATTCAGTTATTATTTATCCATGATATTTTATGTCGATATATATGTGGATACATTTCATTCTAATTTTATTGATTAAATAACATGTGTTTCAGTTTCTCACTTTTCTATATTTATTATTCCTTACCTAGTTATTTAAATGGAATGTGTTTTTAGTTAATTAACTTTCCATATTTTTTATGCACATCCTCCTTAGTTTATTGATTACATAGCATGTGTGTATAGTTATTTATCATTTCATAATGATTATTATCATTGATATGTTATTTCTTTCATTGTACTTTACCCTTACTCAGTATTTGAGATCACCCTTATTTTTTTTATTCCCTGGGAATCCAAGGAGTGTACTAAGAAAGATATGTAAGGATATGCTAGATGGAATAAAGTTATCCTTAAAAGAAAAAAAAATATGTTGTAATTAGTATATTCATTTGTAATACATGAATCATATATGTATCTGGTTTACCAAGACTACTAAACTCTTAAGTCCTTCGGGATTTGATTCTTTATAATGATGCCAATGTAATGGTAGTAGACACTAACTCTGGGTTTTTGGGGTTGGGATGCTATAGTTGGTTTCAAAGGAAGTTTAGTAGAAACTGTGGGAACTAGATTTAGGAAAACATAGATTAGGGAACATATCCCTAAGATATAATTTAAGGATAAGTATAAGAGAAAATAATAAAGTTTTAATTAGATAGATATTATGTAATTTTTCTAGAAATACATCACTGTCTGGATATTACAAGTGGAAGTGGTTCTGGCAAAGATGTACCTAGGGGTAACAATGCCAAAAAGGTGTGTCGGTCCTAACTTGAACATAACCTAGTACATGAAAATGGGTATTAATGCACACCTGGTGTGAAACTCTTGAGGTATATGCTTAGGATAATTCAAATTTTCTTTACAAACCATTATGAGGAATTTGAATAGATAATGACAACGAATGATCTAGGATAAAACTTAGTTATTTTAGATTAACAATAAGGTTTCATGATTTAGATGTCCTGTAAATAATTATACATTTAACTCAATATGACTATTGTTACTCACACTATGATTTTCAGTTTTAGTAAATGGATATAACCTGAAGGAGTCAAGTTAACATTGAACATGAAGTACAATGTGGTGATAAATAGAAACCGAATGAGGTGTCAATAGGAGTGAAAGATATATTGTTTATTCCTAATCAGTTTTCTTGAAATATGATTAACAACATATACCTTAACCAACTCCCAGACTCACCAAATAAGAGAAGGATGGAGGTTTTTAAGAACTCAATTAGTGGAAACCATAGAGAAAAGAAGGTTCAATTTCCATAATGTAATAAATATGTAAGGAGGCACCCAAGAAAGTTTCTCAATGGAATTGGAAAATTATTTATATGTGGTAAAGAAGGACACACAGAAAATAATTATTTAGTAAAATTAAGAGCAATATGGAAGGAAATGAAACTCACCCTAAGGATCCATTTATTGTTCATTGCCTTAAATTTGGGGATCTTGGGAATTACCCAAGTCAATGCCTTGTTCTATAGAATAAAATCTAAACCAAGGAAGGTCCTCAATGGAAATAAATGAATAAAGTATTTATGTATTGATTTTGTATTGAAAACCTTAGTTAAAAGGATATTTAGTGAATAACCTTATTTTAAGGATATACATTATATTTATTTTGGAATTTATATTAATATAGTTTTATAAAAAGTATAACTTGTATTTTAGGTGACAACCCATCATGTACAGCAAGGCCACAGGACTTGAACCCATAATCAAAGGATGGTAAGGGTTTAACACCAACCACTAACCTAAGTAATTCCATGGTCAATATGTTATTGTTTTTAGTTAAACAATTTAATGAATAAATATTAATTATGAACCTATAGTATTAATTTTTAGGTTTAGAGATTAATGTATTAACCATATTGAATTTGAAGAATAGTCAGAGACAAATAGTTATACTTTTCACTCTTTTATAGTCCTTATGATCCATTATAAGTGTATTTTAGCGCTCTAAAAAAAGGGTTTATTCTAGGATATCAATTTCATAGAGTAAAGGATGAATTAGAATTTGATCAAATTACTAAAAAATTATGAAAATTGAGAAATATAAATATGTCAAGTACATATATTTTCTTATATTCTTAGGTAGTAAAAGAATTACCCAACATTAGGAAAATTATTTAGAAATAAAATGTTGTCCTAATACCTTAATTTTTGTTGAAACAATGGTCTTTAAATCATCATGGATTTATGGTTTTGAGACCTTGAATTTTCCATTGATCATTCACTTGTTTATGATTGATGACCTCAATCTCTCCCTATAAATATTTATGATTTTTAGCCATGTACATATCTCCACTTACCACTAATGTTCTCCTACTTAGAGACATAGTTATATGTTAGTCCACGCGACCTTTGTACTTCCCATTCTCTCATTTCTAGAGGATGTTTTACGAACCCTTCTCATCCTGTGGGATTTTATGTAAAGACACGTAAAATTAAAGGAAAATTTTTTCTTAATTTACTTTGGGATTTTACAAGAACGCATTTTCTGTCGGCACTTGATTCCGAGGCCCGGTGTGCCCGGAATTCCTATTCGAATTTTAGCTCGGGTACGTTCAGTGAACGAACGAGCGGGAAATTCTAACTTTTGAACCGGTGCTCGGAATCGAATTCTGAGGGCACTGATGGAACCGTAGCACCGATAATTGCTTAGGAACGTCATTTCCGGAGTTGCGTTTACACGAGGGAAGTTGTTAATTTATGTGGAAGGTAAAATAAAAATTATGCAACAATTTTTATTTTTACTTTAAGTGGATTAAGCTTTGGGTGGAAGTTGGGGAAAACCACCCAACTTCCATTTGTAGGTTATGAAGGTGGTGGGGCCCACACAAACCCTACCCCTTCACCTTCCCTAACCTTCCATAATCCTTCATAAATTATGATAACTTTTGTAATTTATTTTTGTGGTTCAATTCAAACTTTTGAATTTCAAACCTTATGTTGTGTTAATAAAATAAGTAAGTGTCTTATTTTATTTTTGGTTGGAGTCTTATTGCCTTGAGAGCTTTGTGAGAAAAAGCTAAGGGAGTCTTGAGTTTCTTCATCCTCTTCGTCGAAGAACGCGAAGAATGCCAGATTCCTCGGAGGTCGACGTCTCCTTCCATGACACCTCTTCCCGCGACGGATATTCCACGACGAATCCTCGTTCGACGAATCTCCGTTCAAGCTACGCTCAAGGTACGGGTTTATTTAATTATTTTGTTCGTGATTACTACTTTGACGTTCTTCGTGGAATATGACCATTTGCTATCGATTAACGAGAGGGGGCCGGACCGCACAAACACGGCTGACCCTCCTCCATTATCCATATTGGTTTCTAATGTGGATTGGAACGGAATGGCGTGGTTTCGTCGCACCGCGCGGGATCGTGCGGCAAGAAATGCGTGGCGTCGTCGCGCCGTGCCGTGAAATCGAACAAGGACGCGACGCCGTCACGCCGCGTCGGAGAAACCCGAAGACAACGCGACCGGAGCGGGGCCGCAACAGAGGGGCGCGGCGCCGTCGCGTCGCGGCGGAGGGGCACGGCGCCATCGCGCCGCGGCGAAGGGGCGCGGTGCCGTCGCGCCACGCCGGACGAACCAAGGCCGCGGCCGGTTTCGGGCCGCCGGCGTCGGAGCAAGGGGGACCGGCCGTCGCCGGTCCGTGGTGGCAGAAACCGGCCGGTCAAGCGGGCCGACCGGATAAAGGAAGGTCGGGGGTTACAAACCCCTAGCGGCCAGCTCAACGGCCCCCCTTAATTGGGGGCCGCGGTTTCAAAACTAGGGGGAAGCCCCCCCCCCCCCCCCCCCCGCTCAACGGCTCGGCCGTTTGGCCGAGCGCCTGGCCAGCGCGCCACGCCCAGGCCGGGCCGGCTGCCTGGTCGATCCGCCAGGCCGGGCCGCGCCGCGCCGCGCCCAAGCGGGCCGGACTTGGACCCGGTTCGGGTCGACCCTGGGGGTATCGGGTCGGGTCAGACCGGGCCCGAACCCCTTAATACCGAATCTTTTCCAGTCAGACGCCCATAACTTGTGCTACGGGCCTCCGATCGACGCACCGTCAGTTGCGATGTGATCCTTGGATCGAGACAGTCGTTTAGTTATATTGCACTCAAGGTTACGGAATACTTTGGGTTCGGCCGAGTTGGTTCGTACATGAAACCAATCGGGCCCTCGAAGCGGAAACGTTCATAACTTGAGCTCCGAACGTCCGATTGACATTCCGTCGACTTTGTTGGATACCTCTAAGTGAGAAGGATCTTTTGGATTACTATGCCCGAGGTTTGGATGCAGGTGGAGTATGGTCGGGTTGATTTTTCCTTAAAAACCAACCGGGCTCCTAGAACGAAAAAGCCAATAACTCTCAGACCGGGCGTCCGATTGACGCACCGTCTGCGACGCTGAGTTCCCGTTGACGATACGGAACTTTTGGATACATCAACACCGGACTTTGTGTTAGTTGATGTATCAGCCTCTCGGCTCGTGGAGCGGACCCTCCCGAACGAGCTTGCTGTGTGCGGGAACCCTAGAGCTGGCTGCGTTGCGACTGTGACGACGACGACGACGACTGTACAGAGATCCTCAGTGGATTTGATGGCGACGACTACAGCACTCAGCGATCCTACGTGGATCAATACTATAGATCCTTTGTGGGTCTGATCCTGTGTGGGTCAGTGCTCAGCGGTTCTGTGTGAGCCAGCGCCTACAGATCCTGTGTGGGTCCGATCCTATGTGGGTCTTTGCGAGGTTAGTTACCTATCGATCCTTTGTGGGTCAGATCCTTTGTGGGTTATTGTGGGGGTTAGTTACCTATCGATCATTTGTGGTTCAGACCCTTTGTGGGTCATTGCGGGGGTTAGTACCTATCGATCCTTTGTAGGTCCGACGGCTTAGATGAATCAGTGGCAATATCTGATCATCTCTATCGTCATACGAAGAAGTATACCTGTGTGAGCTGAATCCTGTTTTTATTTCCTATGTGGATTGTGTTGAGCTATCCTGTGTGGATTTACGTTTTGCTTTCCTGTGTGGACTGGGATGTACTTGGGCTCAGATGTTGGAGCCGAACGAGAATTGATGACTTAGGTATATGTATGGGCATATACCTAAGTAGTGTCGGATGTTACTTCGTGATTGCATCTTTCCTTTGTGGATTATCCTTTGTGGATTCTGGGAGACCTTCGGGGGTCACGGGGTCCCTACTGAGTAGCTTATACTCACCCCTGGACGGGCTATGCCCGCACTATGTTGTGTTGGTTGCAGACGACGGACATCGCTGATTGTGGTTGAGGCTTGCGGAGCAGGACGGTACCTGGAGGTGGACCACTGGGCGGTACGTACTCGGAGCGGTCGGCTGGACCTGAGGAGTAGTGGAGGCTATCTTTACCCACCCTTCCGGTGGGACTTTCAGTGGATGGCTCGACGCTGCGGCTCTACTTTACAGTTTTTGTTTTCCCTTTCCAGTTGTACTTTACTTTCAGTTTGGGTTTGTATACTGGCCCACTTACTTTTCCCCACTTACTATTGTAATCAGTTTTTACTTAGTGTTTACTTCTACTGCTTCCTTGCTCTGTGGTGTTTGTTTACTTCACAAAGGCAATGTCTTCCCTTTTTACCGGGAATTACGCCTTGGTGCTAGTCGTCAGCCCCTGGCCTATGGAAGGCGGGCTTGGGGTAGTCACGGCGCGGGCCCCGAGGACGGGTCGTGACATTTTAACATAGTAAATTTCAAACAATTTATTACTAAGACTGAGTTTAAATTGTGAGTATGAAGTTTAATTAAGGTGGTGAGAATGTAACACCCCAAAATTCTAAAATAAGAACATTGTATTTGATACTATGTATGACATGCAGCACCAAGCGCATAAGAGAATATAATATCCTGAGACTTTACAATATATTTAATGTTTTAAATAAATTCAATCTATGATATTTCATGATATGCACACAATATTGAGTTAGTTTTCATCTCATGAAACAATGAGTTTATTCAATATATTGCATTACACGCAAGACCAAGTTTTACTAAACAACAATATATTATTAAAATAATATTATTTAATATAATAAGATATAACCTAGCTGGTAAATTAGTGGTTATGAATAGTATTAACTAACTTATGAGAATATATATATTATATATTCAATCAAATGTTTTTAAATTCACCCAATATATTTTATAGGTATAAGATGAGAATGAACTCAGTATTACACATAAAAAGGTTATATTTTTATAAAGTCATGTTTACCACCTTTTAATAGAGACCCTATTTTAAATCCAATTTTTGACACTTTTATAAATTTTATATTTCAAAATAAACTTAATTTTTAAAAAAGGAACATAAAAATTAGCTTAGGTTTAATTTTTGATGTTATTCTGTGAAGTTTCATTCTTTAATGAATAGTGAAAATACTGAATTTTAATTCAAAACTATTTTTATCTAATTTATTTATATAGTGGAATTATGTTTTGATTTAATTTTTTAGTATAATTAGACCAATTTTATATCATTTAATATAATTAAGGTAATTGGAATCAATCAATCATTGAAATTTGATATAAACACATCTCAAACTTTTGAACATATTTACTTTAAAAACCCGCTTTATCATCCCATCTGTGGGATTAAATTTAAATTATTTTTTTCCAGTTAAGTGATTTGAATTTAAAAAAATTGGATTTAATATTTGGAATCAGAATAATTTATAATTTATAATAAGTTCAACTTAGTTTTTTGACCAAAAAGATTAGTGAGAGTGATTAAAATTAATTACAACAATTAAGAGAAAAATTAGCTTAACAAGGGACTAAACCTTAAACTTAAGACCCAAAATGACCTATAAACTTGTCCAAAATCTATTTTATTGAAATATTTAGACCATGCCCTCATTTGGATCAAATATGAACCATTATTGGAGGCATGTGATTTAAGGGATACCTCTCAATAGTGTTTACCTTTTTATATTTACAAGAATGCCACTCCTCCTCCACTATAAAAAGGCACTCAACCCTCCCACTTCCTCACACCTCTCAAGCCACTTTTTCTTGACCAAAATCTGCCTAAATAATCTTCCAACATCCCTCCCCTCATCCTAGAATCATTTCCATGATCATAAATCAAACCAATGAAATCTTTTGGTTTAAACCAAAATGAGTTACCCGAATAAGAGGTAACGTTCTTCAACGATAATATTTTGTTTCACTTACTTATCCACCCATTAAATTATTTTTATATCATGATTACATAATAACATAATTATACTAAATATAATAATATGTTTTTATGTTAAGGGTTTAAAATATACTTACACACACTTCCATCTAATGGGTAATGAACTTACAGATTTGTGTATGGCGAACTACCGCCTCGTGAAATGATGATTGTTCGTTATTCCTTTACCACCTATCATGGTGGGAATTGTGATAGACACGCTATTTATATATGATATATATGATATTTATAATGTCTTTATGCTTATTTTATTTTTATATAATACATATCTTTATGCTTTTCATTTTGTATAAATACGATAACATTGTTTGTGTAAGTGTGGACTACCACCTCCTCAAAGCGATGTGATTTGTTCACGCTATACATGGAATATATAAATAATGGTTTTAATAGATATATGTGACATATATGACATAAATATTATATTTTAATTATAATATACATATACATATATATCATTTACTTTTCATTATTTTAAATATGATAAAAGAAATAGAAGTAGCGTTCATGTGTACGTACGACCTACCATCATCATGAATGGTGCATTTCATTTCTTATCTTAAAATATTATGGATTATTGTAAATACATATATACTGGATATATATGATAATTACATCATGGTTAACATTATGGAGATGATCAAATCATGATCAACGTAATAATAACAACAACTAACAAGTCAAAGCATACTCGAAAAACTAGGCAATCAACACCCAAAATAGTTAAAATGATTAAAGGTTGTTAAAAAATGGGTAATATATATTAGGTTATTGGGGGTAAAATAACATTAAATATACACACACCACACACATAGACTATAAAGTCAGGTCATGTCCCCCACCCCCCTAGGGATAGCGCACCCACCAAGCCTCATTTATTCAGTACATACCCCCAAAAAGCCTAGTGGGAATAAAGCCCATTACATGGCCCAAAGGCCCACAAACTAGATCGAAGGCCCAGTGCAACATCATTATTGCATCATTTCTATATCACCATCGGTTTGCGTTATGCCTGTAACACCGCGTGCTTATGTCACACCTACGTCACCGCTTACCAGTGGAAATTCTTTCTCACCCGAATTTGAACTTGGGTCTGGTGCAGAATTATGGGGAGCCTTTACCATTATATAGGAGGTTAAAGGATTTTCTATTGAAAGAAAACACAAGGTAACTGATTCTTGTATCACTTTTATTTTGGTGATTCATACATCATTTTCACCACTTATTTCTTTTTTTCTGTATATACTAACCCTGTTGTATTTTATATCATTAATAAATTTATCTTCATGGTATTTAGAGTTTTATTTGAAAGTATTTCTTTTGTAGAGATTATAATTCAAAAGTTACCATGTAGAACCCTGGTTTCAAGTAAGTAACCCTTTAATTATAGTTTTAAGTATATAAAGTATATGGGTGAGGTTTGGGAGAGTTTGGAGAACTTTTGGAGAGTTTATAGGGATTTTCTACAGGTGCATGGTTGATGCACGGTTTGGGAAAATTGTGCACCACCTATAGGAAGTCGTGAATAGTGAGATTGGGGAAAAAGAGAAGGCACATAGGCAGTGCATGGTTTTTCTAAACCATGTGGCTGCCTAGTAGAAATTGTACTCTTTGAAAAGTGGCTATGGTCTTTTTTAGGTAGTGACTTCAGCACAGTTGGTGCATGGTTTAGAGACTGTGTGAGGAAATCGTGTGAGGTTCATCCTTAAGGTAGTGGTTGGAACATGATTACTATATGGTTTTCCTAACCATGCGACTAAATTATGTATGGAAAAGAAACTAGATCCTAAAAAATGGATCTAGGTCAGCCTTGTGTTTTAATGCCTCGTTTCCCCTCCAAAACAGCTCTAACTTGGGATTTTTCTATCTCAAAGGTCAAGTAAGGTTATACCATCAATTTATAGGTGATATAAAGTCTTCCCTTGGTGATTAGAAGCGTATTCCTTATGTTAAGTGATCTTTCTTGGTCGTCCTTGGAGTTTTTCTTAGATTTACTTCGCCCTCTCTCAGTTTCTTAGATCTACGCCCGTTGTGGGTAGACTAAGGTTGTGGATTCCAAATATGATTATTTTTGTCCTTTTTGATGATATAGGAGGAGATCTAAGGTAGGATTTTGGATATTTAACCTGATTTTGGGACGTTTTTTGTGTCGTTTATCATTTTCACCAAAACTTTTGAGGTAGGTATCTTCACTCTCGACTCCTCTTTCTAGAACTGATTGGCTTAGTTTCAAATTGGTTTAATTTCTTTATTTTTATTGTCAAATTGAGTTCAAATCATGATATAAATCCTATTTAGTATTTATGGTTTTTTGTTAAATTATGGAATCTTGGTAATTTTTTTGTTTAAAGTGTTTTGGTTTCATGATTTTAAAATTTTTATTTTAAAATATGTATTTGATGGATTTTCAAAATGGATTGTTGGAAAAAGGTTTTCAATAAAAAGGTTGTTTTATTGAAATAGTTTTGGAATGATTGTATTGGAATAGTTTTTGGGCATACTTGGTGTGCGTGTTCAAATTGCATTTATGAGGCTTGGTTGAAATATAACTTTGTTCTTGGTTCCAAAGTTTTAATGGAACAGGGGATTTAATTACCTTGTGATGACTTGGTAGATTGATGAGAAACCACTTATGAGTATGGAACTGTCATAAAAAATCATGCATGGTTGGATATGTGGAATGGAATGGTTATTCCAAATGGAACTTTTGAAATGGTTTTAAAGAATTATTTGGTTGCTTTCTTTGAGAAAATGTATTTTTTTGGAAAACTAGTTGATATGACACTTGTTTATATTAAGTTATAAATTGTTTTAGAAATTGTTTTATATAAATTGGTTTATATAAATGTGGATAACTTTTCTATCCTAGTGGCGTGAGTATGAAAGTCATTGGGGAAAACCTATTGAGTTTTAGTACTCACTTATACTTTATAACTTTGGTGATTTTTCATATGTCATCTACCGAGACATTGGAAAAGGTAACATATCACACGTCTTTAGCACTACCTCGTGATACTTGGGTTGCTTGGTGAAGTTGGAGCATAGAGATTTTGGATCTTTGGAGTCTTGTGATTGTCTTGGAGTTTTAATAGTTTGTCTTCTACTGTTTACTTTGATATTGTAGTCTTCTGCTACGGTACTTTAATTTAGTATGATTTTTGATAAATGAAATTTTGAGTTGTCTTTCATTATTATCATGCATTATATAGTGGTTTGTTTGGTTATGGATTGTTTGGTTAGTTGTTTTATTCTTAAAGAGAAAATCATCCCCCACATGTATTGAAGCCTTTCGACATTTATTGTTAGCATTTGGTATCTTGGGGATGTCTCTTAAGGCCTAGTAACGTCTCACTACCCTCTCAAGCCAATGAGAAGGGGTGGAACATTACATACCATGAAGTAAGATACTTTGTCTCAATTTCCATTCTTTGAGGAATACTTTATTTTTTTGCACCTAATTTCTTATATATGGCATACATACTGCCACTTTAACATATAATATCATTCTTCTTGATATTATAAATTTCAATTTAAATTATTTAATCTAAGGGGATTTATATTAAGAGTTATTAAGTGTAAATGTATTTCATAACCCAATTTATTTCTTTGGTTATATTAATTTCTCATTGTTGTTAATATTCTAAGATTATGTGTATAATCACTTTTTACTATCTGTTTTTGTATTTTCACTTGTTTTATATGGATGTATATTTGACACACATGATCTATTGATTGATTGATTCTTGCATCAATGTTATGGTCTTTTCAAGGGTTTACTTCACAATCTCATTTTGTTCAGGATTGTTTACACTTGAATTTCCATCAGATAAAATTATTAGATAATTGTTTAATAAACCCTTTCATTT
The DNA here is from genome assembly GCA_963277665.1 of Viscum album. Classification (NCBI taxonomy): domain Eukaryota; kingdom Viridiplantae; phylum Streptophyta; class Magnoliopsida; order Santalales; family Viscaceae; genus Viscum; species Viscum album. The sequence continues at coordinate 247,948,884 of OY728137.1, forward strand.
TATTCTCCTCTGGTTATTCATGACCCTTTTCAAGTAATAGTACCATTTTACACTCTTTGGTACTCAAAATGTTTTATAAAGTTTTTTAAAGAAAACCTGACTTCATTTCCCTCTTTAGTTGGAGAACCTATTTTCTTCTAAAACCCCCTGTTTTCTAAAAAGTTTTAAAAAAATGCTTTACCCTTTCTATAATGATTTATTAAAGACATTTTTACCCTTTTGTCTTTTACAAATGTTCTTAAAGGAATCTTCTTATCGCTTTCTAAATAAGGCACTTTCCTAACCTTTTACCTTACAAAATGAATGTTCTTTTTACCTCATACGGAATGTATAGAATTACCTGTTATCATTTCTTTGAAGACTCCTTTATAAGTTTAAAATGTAGTTTTTTAAAGAAAATGTTTTTAAAAGTGATTTTCAAAGAAAATGATTTTTAATTTTTTTTCAAAATAAAAAATATATTTACCTCAAGAATGTTTTTTAAAAAAATTATTGTATTTTTATTCATCAACAACAAAAAACATTTATTTTTACTCTACTTGGGATATATTACCATCCTTATTCTTCCTCTGGATGGTTTATGATTGATTTGTTCAAGGATAATATTGACATTCACTTCCTTTATTCCTTTGTTAAGTCCCCTTGAAATATTCAATTTCTTATGATCATTGGGAATTTAATTTCCCCTAATTATACATATCATTTATCATGGGTATATTTATTGTCTAAATCATATATCATTTTTACATACAATGTTTAATTTTACATTTATTTGATTTTCTAGGGAAATATTAATAAATCGGTATCCTTTATTCAATACGGATATTTGATAAGGCATATTGTTTATTAATTAAATTGATTATTCGATATGAGGAATGCTTTAGAGGGGTAGTGAAGGGTGCGGCCTGGAATTTATATAGCCCCTCGATGCATCGATAGGTTCTCATGAGACAAATTAGTTTTGAAAATTAAATAGGTTTCTACCTGTATTTTTAAACCATCTTAGGAAAGGTTTTGATGGTATAGGTTTTCATATGTCTCACACATGACAGCCAATAATTAAGCATTGTATTCATTTTGATTTAGTTATTATTTATCCATTAGATTTTGCATCGACATATCTATGGATTCATTTCATTCTCATTTTATTGATTAAATGGCATGTGTTTCAGTTTCTCAGCTTTCCATATTTATTATACTTTATCTAGTTATTTAAATGGAATTTGTTTTCAGTTAATTACCTTTCTATATTGTTTATGCACTTCCTCCTCAGTTTATTGATTACATGGAATGTGTTTTTAGTTATTTATCATTCCATAATGATTATTCACATTGATTTGTTATTATTTCCAATGTATTTTACCCTTACTGATCATTTGAGCTCACCCTTATTTTGTTTCCTTCCCCAGGAATCCAAGGAGTGTATTAAGAAAGATATGTAAGGATATGCTATATGGAATAAAGTTATCCTCGAAAGAAAAAAATGTTGCAATCAATATATTAATTCATAATACAAGACTCATGTATGTATCTGGTTTACCAAGACTACTAAACTCTTCAGTCCTTCAGGATTTGATTCATTGTAATCATGCTAGTGTAATGGTAGTAGACACCGGCTTCAGGCTTCTGGGGTCGAGGCGCTTCATGAGTACTCGTAAGAGGATGAGTCTTCTTCTCATGAAGTTCTCACTTGGTAATTTTCAAGACAGAATATTATGAGAATAGTCCCACCAGTAGAAGTTATGCATGTTTTGGTGTCATCGAAAATTCTTATATGTGAGTGTGTGTAATGATCCTTAGACTTTAAGATTATGATTGGCGCATGTCATGACTCGTGCACTTAGATTTACTAACAAAAACCGTCTTACCATATGTTGGTGGGAAGTAGGGTATGTTAGATATGTCACGATTGACATGTCATTAATAAATATGTAGATGAAGGATTTATTCCTTCCATATTTATGGGTGTTGATATCTCAACCCTTTGATTGGAATATAATCGTTGCCTAAATTCAATGGTCATGGTGTATTAATATGCTTATTTCAGATAGTCAAAGAAATACGTATCAAGCATATAGGTTGATGACACCATCATTCAACCTGCTTGATGAGATATTGCGACAAATGGATTATGTTACACATTGAGCATTCATATGTGGTTTTTGATGTTGCGATATTAAGTTCTTTCTTTTAGTTGTCTTGACTCGTTGCTAAATAGTAATATTGGACTTTAGACAAGTCCGCCTAATGACAACAAGAAAGAATCCTAGAGGGTTACACATGAAGTATTTTTGTTGATCTTGATTAAATTTTATTTGAATTTAATTAATGGAATAAATATTATTCTCAAGACTGAGGAATAATTTTATTCAAGTTATATTGATCGCATAAATTAAATTACTATGTATTCACCAGCATGTGAATAAAAAATATATTTATTTATTTTATTGAATATTTAATAAATAGTTATTTGTTGGTATGTGAATGAAATACTTATTTATGAATAAAATATTTATCCTAGTATTCAATAAATATTGAGAAGTTCAAACAGACCAAGACCGTGTCCGGTGATAAATAATTATTTACAAGCTGATAAATATTATTTATCATTTGCGCAATATGGCGCATGGTACAAAATAATAATATTATTATTATTTTGTGACATAAGGTTTATTAAAGGTTTTAATATTTTTTAAGGGTAGACATGCAATTAAACAATATTCTAACTTAAACTCTCTCTATAAATAGCTCGTTATGTCTATCATGTAGGCTATCAAAAAAGGGAGAATTGTTGTGCACGATGAATTCTCTTTCGACTCCTCCATCTCTCTCTCTCTCTCTCTCTCAATAATGAGAACACAAGAGAGATTTTTTCAAGACCGAAGAACGAGCGATCAAGAATGAAAAAATCAAGACATTTGATTCACCGCGCTATCACTCAGAGATCGAGTGACATTTCTCAAAGATCATTAGAAACACATGTGGATCACCACTAGAGAGATTCTATCATTAGATCATCACAAGCACAATGAGGGCAATTCAAAAGGGTCTTTTCAGATGATCGATATCGACTATGAAAAAGGAAACCTAAGACGAGGTCATTTTTTTCTTCCTTTCTAAATAAATTAATTAAAAACTTAATGTGAAAGATCCTCTATTGTGATTCAGAACAATTGAAATTAAAAGAAATTTTAATTATCTCATCACCCACTGCCCCCTTCCTCTGCGCCTGAAACCTTCATGTATATGATACATCTTGTGGTGGACATGTTCATATAGAGATATGAGTATTTTTAATGAAGATCACACCAGACCCCTCAGTAGCTTGAGTAGCATTGATATTTTTCTAAAGGATTCTATCTGCTTGCATCTATGAAATTGGGATTTCATAGTTGTTGTTAACATTGCTAAGGCCCGCAGGGTCACACGATTAGGCCCTTGAATAAGGATAAAATTTTGGACAAAATGTTTATTCAAAATAAAGAGACTTTACTGAAAAAACATATACAAAAGAGTTTGAATGGATTCACAAAGAGTTGTAAAGTTTTGCATAAAGTATTTATGAGATTTTAGTGCAAGTGGGAGATTGTTGGATTTACAATAGAATGTTCATGCATGAGATGCATGTATATATGCATATGATGCATGGAATATATATATAATATATGATATTATATATTGTGTACATTTAATGCGTATGATGCATGTTTTTTTCATGCATGCGATGCATGAGTATGATATATATATTATTCATGTTCTCTCGAATGATTTATTCATCAATAAAATATGAATGGATTAAAGGTTTTGACTTAAATTCATTGAAAACATTCAATGAATTACACCTGACAGACAGAAACACATAAGATGTGTTATAAATAGGAGTCTCGGGCATCGCCTATATAAGTGGTCGTGATCCTATCCAGTTGGGAGTGTGTGGTTTGAGCCTCTACTAAACTCCCTTCCTCTCGATACTCCGTTTATCTCATTTGAGAATGCATTAGCACCCCTTCAAATTTTAGGTATCCCCGCGATATGATCGTGGATCCATTGGTCGGTGTATCACTTCAGAGGCATGGTGCTTTCGTTCACTGATCCTCGTGATCTTCCTCAAACATTCTCTGCAGAAGGAAGATGGAAACTGCTGCTGCTCATGAATTTCAGGAACTCTGTTTTTCGAATTATTTACACGTTGATTTATTGAAGATATATGACCTATGTTTTGGGTTGCCTTCTGCTGAAAATGATCATTAGATGATCATACAAAACTCATCAATATTTACAAATATATAATTTATATAATTATATAGTTATAATATATATATATTATTTATTACTAATAATTATAATAAATTTGGCAGATCGGGTCGGCAAGGTGGGTGGGGTAATAAAAAAATCTATTTTTTTAAAATATAAATATTTAAATAAAAACCGTCTCCAATTGATTTGTGACGGTTTAAACCACACCTAAAAAAACATCATGAAATAAAAAACCACTACTAATTCGATGACTTTTTTTGAAAAACCATCACCATTTAAACCGCCAATACAAAAATTCAAAAAGAAACATTTATTGACAGTTCTGAAAACCGTTGCTGAATGCTTTTTTTTTCAGTGGTTAAAACTTGGAGCTTGGGATTGGTGTCAAGGTTGGTGCCTAAGTTTATTTTGGTATTTTAATTTAGATATATGTATGACATATCATACATTTTGGAACTTTGGTTTCTTTTTTTCTTCTCTCTCTCTTTTTGTATTGTGGTGCATATTGATGGATCCCTAATTTGTCGGCTGTTTCTTTGAAAACCATCACCATTTAAACCGCCAAGAAAAAAAATTAAAGAAACATCTGGTGATAGTTTTGAAAACCGTTGCTAAATGCTATTTTTTTTGCGGTAAAAACTTGGAGGTTGAAAGTGGTGTCAAAGTTGGTGCCTAGGTTTATTTTGGTATTTTAATTTGGATATAAACTTGGAGGTTGAAAGTGGTGTCAAAGTTGGTGCCTAGGTTTATTTTGGTATTTTAATTTGGATATATGTATGACATATCATACATTTTGGGACTTTGGCATCTTTTTTTCTTTTTCTTTTTGTATTGCGGTGCAGATTGTTGGATTTCGTATTATATTCCTGGATGATGTTTCAAGATTTTTTTTTTTAATAACTTGGTATTTGATTGATTGATTGTTTTTTTTATTAGTGCCTTGATAGAGTAACCACACCACCACTATATTTCTTAAGATCTGAAAGCGTAATTTTTTTCACAATATATGTTTAATTCTCAATTTCTCAGCGAGTGAAGGTAGGTTTTTATGATTGCATCAATTTGAGTCTTGGCAAAAAAAATTGGGCTTTAAGATAGAATGTATAAAATTGCAATATGTATACATTTTGATCAATGCCTCATTATTGAATAAATCTTGACTCTGTATTTTTTAGGCGTTTATTAAATTTATTTCCAATGATTTAATAGAACTAGCTTCCAACAACCCTAAGACGTCATAGGATTTAAAGAAGGGCAGCGCCATTACAAGACCTCATACCATGACAATATTCATCACAAGGCCAATTAATATTGTGAAGAAAGCCTGACAAAATACTTAACAGTACAAAAACATTATTTTAACGTGCAACTCTAAACATTATTCCTTTTGCACTTCACATGATGGATTTTGAAAATCACAACTAATATGTTGAGATCATCACGATGGACCAACCATCTCATTATTCTTCTAGTTTGCCAAATCAATTTTCAGTCATGATAATTCCTAAATACAAACAGTCCTAGGGCTCTTTTTAACATGGTTTAATTGGGCCATCATTCATTTAGAGAGTTTAGGTGCCTCATGGCCACACGTTCTTTCAGCTGGGGTGTCACGCTTTTGCATGGCAATCAGCTCGGTACTGCAGCTGGAAAAATTGGCGCATTCAGAAAGTTTATGTAGAATTCATAAATGGAACAGTAATGGAGATGACATTAGAACTTCACCTTTGAGGATCCAGGAGACTTGTTTACCGATCCGCGCCCATTGGGCCGTCTCTTTGCTGGAGTCCTGAAGGCTCGAGCTCTGCAACTCGATGAGTGGTCCAAACTCCTAGCTGTTGCAATGCGTGATCCATTGCCATTTCTGCGCCCATCATCTGTGAGAAATCGAAATTTGAGATTAATGAGATCTAGGGGTTGAATTCGAAAGGCAGTCAAGCTTGGTTCAGGGACAGAAGAGGTCGAGAGATCCTTGGTTACCGGCAAGAGAAAATGCCACAGCATCCGCAGCAGGTTCGGCACCGTAGCGTCTCCGTTCAGGATCCTTCCAAAAGAACGAGCAACGTAAATCATCTGAATTCTCCGTCTTCTTCACGGATTGCAGGATCTGCACCACCTGCTCCTCCAGCCGGACGACCTCCTCTTCCAAAACAGCCACCTCGGCGAGCAGTTGCAGCATCTGCTTAGGAAAGAGGATTTCCAGACGTTGCACAAATTTCATTATACGTTAAATTCGGATCAACTGTTAGTAATAGAAATAGTTCTCGAATAGATAATCCTTGCGTGGGGAAAGGATTCCAGTGAAGATCGCCGGTTTTCAATCTCTCCGGTCCAACGTTCGCTGATAATGAAACAGGTCGTAATCATGGCTTACACAAGGTGGAAGATCTGGAGGGAGACGAGGCAAAACGCCCAGGGGCCTCGTGAACGCTCGCCTCAAAGCACTGTGCACAGTTTCTTCATATTTCAGCTTCTTCCTTAATTCATCAACCTGAAATGTCGGACAAGTGGATCGCGCTTACTGCACGAGATGTGCAGCGGAGCTGGAAAAAAACAAGGAAATATAAATCATTCCAAACATCTTGCAGCAGAGCTGTTTTCCTCTCTCCGATCGGGCCTTGGTGAGTTGGAATCCGTTGTCTGCTCCCCGGCAGTTTCGTCATCTCCTTCTCCTTCAATGAAACAGAGGTAAAACAATGCGCGGGGCTGAGGCAAGGATTCAGGCCAAATATGAATAAACAGGAACATTTCTGGATAATAAAATGAAATCCGTAGGGATCGAAGACAGACTGATGCGAAGAGGATCAATTACCTTTTCACGCTCCGTCGGAAGTTTCAGCGTCTTCGCAATTTTCGAATTCATCTTTCAGGCGGCAGAGCCCGATCTGCGATCTGCAGGCGCGAATCCTCCAATTCTGAAACTGTACTGAATTAATCAAACCGGTATCGAGGAGGGGAATAATACATTCAAAACAGGGAAGGAACCGAAGAAACAAAATATGAAGGGAAAAAAACATTGCACAAAGCCGATGAACAGGATATATAGAGGCAATAACTGTAAAAACGTTATCTCATTTGTCAAATTCAGACGCAGGAACAATCAAAAAACAAACCAGACTTCGATAAGCCGATCCGTTTTCTCTCTGTTTCCCCCTTCGCACTTCTAAATCAAATTCCGGTTCTACTGGAGTCGTCCAAGGCTCGATGGCGATCAGCGCGAACGCGATGGACAAAGAATCACCGAAAATTCAAGGGATTCAGACGAACTGGATGGAGGGGAAGAAGCGTAACGAAGGTTTTACAATTAACAGTATCGGAGGACTGGACGTCTCTCCTTCCGCTGCCACCTCCTACTGGAATTCGTACTTTAAAGGGCGACGAAAGCGAGAGATCCGAAAAAATGGAAATAAATAAATAATATTAAATGAACAAGTTTCATCAATGATGTTGGCCCTATTATGGGTTTTAATATGAAAAATATATAGAATTTTGGATGTCATAATTTTGAGTGGAAGGATCATCTCCCAATCTAATCTCTTCACCATACTATTATTGGTTTTAGATCTAACTTAAAGGATGTGGATAGATATCAACCATTAATTTTATATTTTAAAAATATATAAATATAAGATGATATGATGATTAAAGAAGAATTTTAAACTTCATGTCTTTTTAATATTTATTTCTCTCACTATTTACATAACCATTTTGGTTGTTCATCATCTTCAAGCTTTTTGGTTGATGTTGTATTTATGAACACATGTTTTCAATTGATGTTATACTCGCAATTATCCAAGAATAATCTAGGTAGGGAAAGATTAAGAGTCCTTATGTTTCGAATTTTTTTAGGGTTAAAGGTATTTTTATTTACAAACCCATTTATCTAAATTTTTATTTATTTGTTAAAGTTTTTTTCCCGAAATCAAAACTAATATCAAATATGGGTGTGACCCCCAAAACTCATCTCCAATAAGCCGTGGGTTGGTGACCAACACAACGGGTATAAAACACGAATATGAGAGACAATACCCCCATGGATCCCGAGAATAAGAAAGGAAACCGTCAATCAATTATTCGTTTGTATAAAATTAATGTGTTGGAGTTGATCCCCTAGAACCAACTACTTTGTACTTTATATTAGATGTATATTTAAAGAAGTGACATATTAATTATTCTTTTGTATAAAATTAATGTGATAATATCAGAGTATTTTTCGCATTGAAAATGTCATATGAGTTTCCCACTATGATGAGAATCTTGAACTATCATAACGATATTCTTAACTATTATTCTACAATTAGATAACATACTATGATGTGACACGTAGAATGTGTTACTGTCAGGTACGAGTATTCATAAACAGATAAGACTTCTTCTCATGAAATTAACACTTGGTAATCTCTAAGATGAGAGATTATGAGAGATTATGAGAACAAACTCATCTGTAGGAATTGCGTATGTTTATGTGTCATTGAATATTTATATCCACGAGCGTGTGTAATAATCCTTACACTTTAAGATTATTATTAATGTATGTCGTGACCCATTCACTTAGATTTACTAACCAAATATGTGACACCGTATAACAGCGGGAAGTAGGGTACGTTGGGTGCATCACAAATGACATGTTATTAATTGATAAGTCGAGGAATGATTTGTCCCTTCCATATTTGTGAAAGTTGATATCTCGACCCTTTGATTGAAATTGAATTGTCATATATAATTTCATGGTCATAGTGTAACAACGATTTTATTTCAGATAATCAAAGAAAGACATATCAAACATATAGGTTAATGACATAGATTTGCAACATGTTTGATGAGATATTACGACAAAGAGATTATATTACACAATAAGCGTTTGTATGTGGTTGTCGATGTTGCAAAATTTAGTTCTTTCTCTTAGGTTATTTGACCCACTGTTGAACATTAATCTTAGGCTTTCGGTAAACCCGCCTAATGCCAACGAGAAAGAATCCTAGAGGGTCACACATTAAGTGTTTCATTTGATCTCGATTAAATTTTGTTTGAATTTAATTAATAAAATAAATATAATATTTAAGACCGATGAATATTTTTATTTATGTTTTATCGACAACATAAATATTAAATAAATATTTATTCACCTGATTGTGAATAAAATATTTATTTTATTTATTGAATATTTAATAAATATTTATTTACCGGATTGTGAATAAAATATTTATTTATGAATAAAGTATTTAATTTGAAATTTATTCGGGTATTCAATAAATACCGAGGAGACCGAGCGGACCAAGATCGTGTCCGATGATGAATATTAATTTACAAGCTGGTAAAATAATATTTATCATTGCGCCAGTTAGCGCACACCATAAAATAATAATATTATTATTATTATATGACATGAGGTTTGATAAGGTTTATTATATTATTTAAGGGTCATTCTGTAATTAAGTAATATTTTAATATAAACCCTAACTCTATAAATAGATGATTATATCTACTGTGTAGAGTTAATCGGAATAGATAATCGTTTCACACAATAAATTTCTCTCTTAGATTCCTCACTTCTCTCTTCCTCTAAAGAACGAGAAGCATAAAAGTGATTCCCTCAAGCCCAAAGGAACAAAAAGTGATCAAGGCGAACACAAGATGATAGATCTGTTGCACTAGCACTCGATGTTCCATCGGTGTTTCTCGGAGATCAAATGAGCACATGTGGGTTACCACTAGAGAGATTATACACTTAGATCCTCCCTATACAATGAAGGTAATCCGAAAAAGGGTTTTTTGATTGATCAAAAAAATCATCGAAGAATGATTGTAAGACCAAGTAAACTTTCTTCTGATCTAAATTAAATTAATTATAAATTTAATATGCAAATATCCTCTCTGGGTTTCGAGGTTTCCTATGGAAATATCTGATTAGAAAAATTTTGTTGGCCATGACATTCACTTCTTGCACAATATGCAAATGATCCATCGGATCTGAAAAAAACCTATATGGTTATTCACCCACCAAGGCACTTTCATTGTATATTGAACCTTCAAGTGGTATTAGAGGTGTTGCATTTAAAATTTAAAATTATTTATTTTTATTGTTGATCGATTATGCACAATAGTGGATAGATCTTTCATTTCTAAATTATTCGTTCATTAATCTGAAATTTAATTAACATTATTTTGACATATTAATTATCATTGTTCAATGATTTGTTTTTCTTAAAGAACTAATAACAAATAAAGAATGATTAGAGATTCCATCAGGAAGTGTCAAGGATTCTATTTAGTGAGACTGTGTTACACGACATGTAGTCAAAGTACATGCTGTGTACCCAAGTGCACTACACCTGGACATGTCATGGGATATACGACACACTAAGTTGTAACTACACACGGTGCATTTATTGCACACAACGTGTAGACCATGAAAACCTATCCCACAACTTGTCGAATTACATGAAGTGTAGTTGGCATACACATCATGTAGTCTACACGGGTTGACAGTGAAATTCGCACTAACCGAGTTGTCAAATACACGGTTTCTGAACATGTGAGACAGACATTCTATGCAATTAATGAGATATATGGAATGTAACTGGCATACATGGTATATAACTCATTATTTCACGCATCTGAAGAACATGCTAAGTCCTTCAGTGCGTTATGCAGACATACGGTTAGCGGAACACACAATGTGTAGTCGGAGTACACGTCGTGTGGTCATGTGTCCGAAGAACACGCCGATCCCTTTGGCAGGTTACACTGACATACAACAAGTGGAACACAAGATGTGTAGCAGGTTGGTACATGCCATGTAGTCCAGTCGAGGTACACATCGAAGCTCCATGCATTTATCCTAGGTATACGACAAACAAGGAACACAACGTGTAGCTTATAAGTACACGTCATGTAATCTCTCAACAAAGGACAGAATTAAATTAAATTTAAATAATTAATTGTAGCATTAAACCCTAATTACACTGATTGAAACCTGACATGTTTGACAATGTAATAAAGGTTTTAAAGAATTAAAAATGCCTAATTAATTTATTATAATTATCTGTAATTATTGGTTATGCTGTTTATTTTCCATGAATGCATTAATGATGGGTATCTCTAAGAGAATTCAGATGGTCATTAAGATAAAAAGGAATTAATTGATTTATTAATTAATTAATGTAAGTGCATTTATCTTAATAATAAAGAACAAATAGAAATGAATGTTAACCAGTATACTTTTGTGTATTTGTTGCATGCGTATGACCGTTCATGAGCTTGACCAAGTCCTTTGTATGTGTTTATTTTATTTAATTGAATTTATTATATAGTTGTGAAATTATTAATTACTAAACATGATGACCTGCGTGTCATCCCTTCCTCCTTTATTATGTAGGACATGTGTTCCCAATGTTAATTATGTAATTCCCCTTAACCAATCCTTTAGTTCACCTCACCCGCGTTTGAGGTATAAATACATGTAATAAAAGGAGTATCCTAAGGAATGTATAGGTAGTTCAATACAAAACCGAGATGATAACAACACCAGTGATACATAGTTGGATAAGAGGAATGCTGCAACTCATGCCAAGACCGACATAATGAGTTTTCCATTAGGCCATAGGTTGATTTATTGTCCGCTCAATAAATCAACCATTAGATAAGCTCATGATCATGCCATTCATTCATTCATTCATTTATGTCTAATACATTATTTATTTTATGGATGCATGTCAGCGACCACATAAATAAATGGATCAATATGCAAAGATAGAATTTAAATAATTGGATTATACGTAAATGTTTTATCAAAACACAGTTAATCACTTAAGTACAATCCACATAATATTAACAAGACATGTAAAGGATAAAAAAAGAAAAATTTTATGCATGCCAAATAAAATCCCTCAACTTAATATTAAGTCAGACTTGGCCTTCCATTACTTGACTAGGAATGAAATACATAAAACTAAGTGTTTGACCAACCCTCATTGGGACACTTACTTTTATCATGAATTTATTATGAACGTTTTGGGTTGACTTAACCAAATTGAATTAAGAGAATTAGCCCTCTCTTGACTTGATGTAACTTGTAGGTGAGTGTTAAGGAAATCTGAGTCATGATTTCTAGATTGGGGAGTCCACTCAATGGGTCAAGGATCTTCAAACTTACAGTTGGAAAAGACCCACCTACCTTAATACCTTTGAGTAATTGATCGATCCCTCACTTAGGTTATGAAAAGGGGCATATGTATCCTTTCCACTAGAATGTCCATGAAACAAGACATTCTGAGTCCAATGGAGAGGGCTATCGGGACTTGATAAAATTGTGGAAGAATTAATAAAATTTAAAATTTATTATGCATCACATAATTTGTAATCAACTAAAGTAATACTCATCTATTTTAATTATTATAGAAAAATGGAAAGTAAAACCACAAAACCAATGTTATCATTTCTTAACTCAGGGTATGTTCTTACAAATACAAATTTCTGGATATTGTACAATAGTTTATGTGATGCATTATTATAATAAAATTTATATTATGTGTTGGAATCCCCTATTCATGTTTTGCCACCCCAGTAGGTGAGAAAAGGTGAAAAGGATGCCTAATAGAGATATATAGAGGATGCTTCCTACGATCATTATATTATATTATCAATTATATATGGATAGTTTTTTATAACATAAGAACATGGATGCTTACACCATAATATCTCATCTTCTTTTTTCTTGAGAAAGATAAGGAAAATCTTGAAATAAATAAGATTTTCAATGCACTATATTAGTGTAAACTGGAAGAAGGGAATCTAGCTACTGATCATGGTTTTAAAATTCCATGGTCTATAGATCAGTTAGTGAAATTGGGATTCCACTTGGGTAAGAAATTATCAATTAATATTATCTTATTGTTCTTATCACTAATATTATCCTTATTTTTACTAGTCTGAATAAACAAAATGGATAAGTCTCTTAAGAAACATTTGTCTATACTTCACCAGACAGATTATGATTGGTTGAAACATGTTTCTCCACCCTTTATGGTGAAAAGTTTAAAATACAAGGTTGATATCCCATGGCTAGTATAAATACAAAAGATCCTTTATAGCATCATTCAAAGAGGTAAAATATTCAAAGGTAGAAGAATGAACTTGTGACTATTTTCTTCTTATGTGGAAAGAATGGAAACTGTAAAAGAAATTTCAATGAATTGAAGAAACATGTAGTTTCATGCACTTCAGGTATATTCATCAAGTTTCTATTCGTCACTTGTGTATTAAAATACAATATAATCACAACATACATTTATTTAAATATAGTAAATGAGAAAAAATATAAAAGGTTATGGAGTGAACTCAAAAAGAGCTGAGAAAGGGATATTCCTATTCCAACCAAGGGGTGCTACTTCTCATTGCCAAATGGATTGATTAAAGTGTGTAGTGAGTGTTACTAAAAAATTTATCTCAATATCTGACTAGACACAATAAGTCATTATTTCAAATTTGGAATAAATGTTGTTATAGTACTTCAATACTAAACTAATGGTTTAGCAACTCTTGAATCATAAATATCCATCACAATGAATGCTGAATATAAAATATAGGAATCTTACCCAATTGTGTAAAGATAATTATTTTTCAAATAAAACTGAATGTAGTTGACATGTTTATACCCATAAAAGTGTTTTATTCTCAATTGAGCTATGATAATGGATATACAAACAAACTAGTTGTCATGTTTTAGATAAAGAAATATTTATAAATAAAGGTATGTCACAAATCCTTTAGAGTTAGTTCAACACGACCACATGAAATATTCTAAATCTAAAGGAAAATTCATATACTTCATGAGATTTATTTAAGAAAATTTAGAAATTCCAAGTGAAGTAAATGAGAGAACTTGGTAAATATTGAGGAATCTCCGAACAAGATTGTTGGAGAATATCTTATCCAAGTAATCATTGATCATAAATATGGAGTAAATGTTTTACTAAGCTCACATTTCCTTATATATATCAATTTCAAGATGGTAGTAAAAAGAAGATCAATGATGATTCTTATATGTATATATTGTAAGTATTCCATTATTTCTTCCAAGACATGTTTTTTTCAAATATAATTACAAAAACTAACCATATTACAATGATATTGTATAATGGATATCATACAAATTACAATGTGAGAAGAATCTATTAGGACACTACCACAAGTTTTTGTTGAAAACCTTTTGTTAAAAGCTTGATTTAGCTAAAAATAGACATCAAATACTAATGTGCATCTGAGTTAATAATCCTATAGCCACTAAGGATGTTAACATGTAGTCAAGACCGACTATATTTTCATAATAGAAGCGTATCCCTTTAAATATATTGGGATAATACTTAACTTCTATAGGTTAAAGCTTTGAATTCACTTGGGTTAGCATAGAAATACTATAATCCATTGAGCTTAGTGGGATGAGTAGTTCTAGAGTCAGATACTGCGTATAAATTTATAACCAAAGATGTGGTTTATGTTCACCATGGTGGGTGATACATATATTTTTATTTTAGAATAACGATTCCTATAAAGAACTAGTAAATGGTAATTTGATAAGGTTGAAAAGAATGTATAAATTCAAGTAATGGAATATATGTATCAAGATTAGGGACTCTGTATTTTGAATGTTTCTAACACTTGACGCTGTTGGTGAGTATTCAAGAGAAACTGAACATGGATGGTACAAGACATTTCCAATTAGGAGTGATTGATTACTAAATGGTTCAATATAAGACAAAACTATACACCAATCATTATGAATAAGTTCTTTTTGAATTTAATTTGTCAAATAATACTTCTATGATCATAATATTGGGATATTTATTGTCAAGGCCACCTCATTTGGAGGAATCATTATGGAAGATGTCGATATGACATGAAAAAAGGAGACCCTATGGTATATGTCTACAAGGAATTACTAGAAAGTGTTGGTGACATCAATAAATGTCAATAAGATATACGAATAACATAAATTCATTTATGAATAAATCATGCATAATGATCATAGAATATTCATTTGGAATGAATGAGTTACAATTGTCTCTAATAGGTTAGTGGGAGCACTAAAAATTTTCAATATAGATACATTGAAAACATATGGAAAATAAATGTTGTGTCATACCAGTTTTTTAAGACTAAGGAATTAAATTTTCTCTAAGTATAACTTAAAGTAGAAATCATGTTATAGGGAACAAGATATAAAAAATAGATCCATGGGTTTGCTAAATCTAGTCATAGTACATATATTCTTATATTGAAAAATACATTTTGAAAAAAATTTCAAGACTAAATTGTTTTTGGAATATAAACCTTTTAGTAGAATAAGCACATATATAGGAAGAGATTATTGAGATTTAAAATTTCACAAGATTAAGTGCTAGGAATTCATCATATATTCCATTTTATGTATTGACATTAGATATTACTGGTATATAAATAATAATCGGTGAATATTAAACATATCCAACATAACTGCATTGACATGAAATTAGAACTATCCGACAGTACTTGGAAAAGTAAACTGGATGAGTTCATAGTGTCTAGAGAAGCAAGAATAATAGTGATCAAGGGAATTGAAAACTTTTCTTCACTTAGTTTAATTTTATCTAGCATAAAAAAAGAAAAAATTATTACAACCAATGTTTTCCATATCTAAAATATCCGAGTATATTGTGGATTATGATGCAATATAAGGAGTGTTTTAGCAACATACAATCCTAATTTTGGGTTATACCTAAAGAAATAGTTTTATCATAATTATGATAAACTTTGACTATGGAATTAATTAAGATGTTAAGACTCTAAGATAGGAACAAAAGGTGGATACTTAGTTATCTTACTACTTGAGGAACTTTATCAAGATATTAGAGTTACAGTAATCATATTCACCACACAGACTAGTTGATTTTCCATCCCTAGGAAAGAAAATGTGATTGGCCCAATAGATGTATCCATACTCAACAAAATCATGTTTAACATGTGAGAATTGACCAATCATTACCAGCTGGGTCTAGTGAAAGTGGGATTCTGTTAGAGTTGGTGCCCTTGAACCAACTAATTTATACTTTATATTACATGTATATTCAAAGAAGTGAATATTAATTTAAATACCATATCACATATTGATTATTCTTTAGAATAACATTAATGTGATAATTTCCTAGTGTATTTGTCATGTTGAAAAGGTCATAAAAATTTCCCACTATGATGATAACCTTTAAATTCCACGATGATATTATTAAATGTTGTTCTATAGTTGAATAACATACTATGATGAGACACAAAAAATGTTGACTGTTAGGTATGAGCACTCATAAGTGAATAAGACTTCTTCTCATAAAGTTCACACTTGGTAATCTCCAAGATAAGAGATTATGAGAGTAGACCTGCTGGTAGGAATTCCGTATGTTTATTTATCATCGAATATTCCTATCTATAAGTGTGTGTAATGGTCCTTAGACTTTAATATTATTATTAACAAACATCATGTCTCATACACTTAGATTTACTGACCAAAATTGTGATGCCATATGTTCATAGAAAGTAGGGTATGTTGGGTGCATCATGAATGAAATGTTGTTAATTGATAAGTTATGGAAGGATTTGTCCCTTACATATTTATAGAAGTTGATATCTTAGATCTTTGATTGAAATTGAACCATCAAATTAAAATCTATGGACATGGTGTAATGACGAGTTTATTTCAGATTGTTAAAGAAAGACGTATCAAACATATAGGTTGATGATGCAAATGTGCAAAATAATTGATGATATATTGTGAAAAAGAGATTATATTACACATTAATCATTTGTATGTGGTTTTTGACATTGTGACATTAATTTATTTCACTTGGGTGCCTTAAATCATTGCTAGACAGTAATATTAGACTTTAGAAAATCCCACCTAATTCCAATGAGAAAGAATCATAGAGAGTCACACACTAAGTGTTTCTATGGATCTTGATTAAATTCTATTTGAATTTAATTAATGAAATAAATATTATTCTCAATATTTAGGAAAAATTTTATTCAAGGTTTATCGATTGTATAAATATTAAATAAATATTTATTCTTCATACTGTGAATAAAATATTTATTTTATTTATTGAATATTTAATAAATATTTAATTTCTAGACTGTGAATAAAATATTTAATAAAATATTTATTCATGTTTTCAATAAATGTATAGAAGTCCTAGAAGAACATGATCATTTCTGGTGATAAATATTAATTTTCAATCCTATAAAATAATATTTATCATTGCGCTAGTTAGTACACACCATAAAATAATAATAATAATAATAATATAGCATTGGGTTTGATAAGGTTTATTATATTATTTAAGAGCCATTGTATAATTTAATAAAATTTTAACCTAAACCCTAACTTCATAAATAGATGGTTTAGTCTATTGTGCAGGGTTAATTGAGAATTGAGAATCATTGCATACAATATATTTCTCTCTCAGATTCCTCATTTCTCTCTTCCTATAAAGAATGAAAAGCATAAGAGATATTTCTTTAATCCTGAATGAACTAGAAGTGATCAAGATGAATAACACAAGAAGATAAATCTAATATGCTAGCACCCAAAATTATATCGGTGTTTCTTGGAGATCAAAGGAGAATACATGGATCACCACTAGAGAGGTTCTACACTTTGATCCTTCCTATGTAATGAAGGTAATCTGGAAAAGGATTTTTTTGGATGATGAAAAACATTATTGAAGAAAGATCCTAAGACTGAGTAAAATTCACTCAGATCTAAATTGAAATAATTTTTAAATTTAATGTGAAAATATCCACTTTGGGTTCTAGGATTTTCTATATCAATATCCAATTAGAAAAATTTATTTGGACATGATGTGCATGTCTTTCACAATATGCAAATGATTCATCAGATAACAAAACCTATATGATTATTCACCCAAAAAGGCGATTCCAATTCATCCGAAACCTTCACAAGTATACTGAGTATGTTATCCCCCCCCCCAAAACCTCCCATGGAAGTGTAGAAGAAACATACTAATGCCTCAATGAATAAATAGTAGAACAAACTCATTACCAAACTTGGTTAATGAACCACTCATCCCCACCAAGGATCACTTACCAAAATCTGTAGGGCAATTATAACAACATAATATGAGGAAAATATATATGAGGAGGTACCCAAAACCCACTTCTCTATTAAACTATTCACCCTCATACCAGAATAAAAAAACATACTACATAACCAGAGCCATATACTAGATACCACAACCACATTATGACAGAAAATACACCATGAAGACATAAACCTCATACCCTCCTCCTACCATGTATGTCTCCATCTTGTACCCACATTATTACCACAGAATATCACACTATAACCTCATTCCATAAAAACCTATAATATTTCTATAAGAGACACTAGGGAAGGGGGAGTAGTCAGCCATATGTATCACCTCCATCTAGAATTTTGAGGGTACACTTGGAACCCAAAACCTTATATCTACATCGACTTTACCTGACTCGGGTGATGGTGTCATGAACCAAACCTACTAGAACCCCTCCTAGGTTTAAAAAAAATATGAGTATGAACACTAAATCCCACATCCAATAGGCCATGAGTTAATAATTAGAACTGAGGGTATGGGATCACACATATGAGAGACATTACCCACACAAATCTTAGTAATAAATGAACCACCAATCAACTCCATGATATAAAATAAACAAACCAATCCTACGTTGCATGAAATTTCATACATGAATATAAAACTACAAAAATAAAACCACGTGGCAACTCCTATGATAATAACCCATGAATACCAGCTAACAATGAAAACCACCGCAAGTTAGTAATGTCTAGCTCATTCACCAACCTCACCCAGCATACATGAAATACACACACACCCACGCAAGGGTGAGAATATATGTATACTTACTAGGATCCTCACCAAAACTTCTTGTGAAAATGTGGAATAATCATAAAAATTCCTCAATGAATAAACAATGAAACCAACTCGTTACTTATACTAGGTCAAAAAATTTCCAAAACCTCACCAAGGTTCACTCACCCAATATCACAAAAAAGTATAGTAATATAATATTATGAAAAATTAATTAGTAAAGGAACCTTGAATCTACTTCCCCACAGAACTAGTTACCCTCAAGACCCAACATCATACATCTTGGTGATATCATCCAGTCCATATTTACATAGTTTTATAACTGCATATCATATATCCACATATCCACCTGGCCATGAACCAAATCACCATATGCCCACATACCACAACCATGTAAAAGTAGCAGGACTGTCCCGGAAAACTCTTAAAAATTTTGTTTCCCAAGACGAGGAGCATAAATGTTTCCCCTTACAATATGCTACAGTGACTATACAGTATATGTATAGTAAAAAACTTTCCTGTTGCCCTAGACCAGGGGCTTGCTGGGCTTGCCCCAGGGCCGGCCCCGAATAGTAGGGTAATTTAAACATGAAGGAAATAAACCTCATACCCACTTCCTTCCATGTACACCCCCACTGTGCACCCACATTATAAACAAAACAAATTTAAGCCATTACATACCATACATTATAACCCTTAACCATTATAGGCAACTATTTGTCTAGAAGAGAGATTGGGTAAAGAGTATTCAAACATCTATATCCTTTATAAACTAGATGTTGCAGATAATACCCAAAACCCAGGACCTCATATTAGAATCAATAACATTACCCATCTTAGGTGGTGGTGTGTAAGAAATAATAATAACTACAATTATTATATAACAACACACATACCTAAACTAAGGGAATACTACCTAATACTATAACAATAAGACTAGAATTACATCTACTTCATATAAATATCATTTCCACTATTAACCAGTTCCATCACCACACTACAACACCATAATATCACTTACATAACAAAACAACTCTAAGTAATTTCAAATTTCACTATTATTTCATATTATTCAATAATCAACCACTATATATGTTTCACCATTATTATTTTCTTATCACTTTCAATTCCATCCTCTCATTTAATTTTTTATTATCATAATAAATCCAATTTTAAGGGTTTAAGTAGTAACCCTCATACCATCATTAGTCAGAACCAACATCCTCAAGAAGCTCGAATTAGGAACAAAAAAAATTCCATTTTCAAAAACTAAATTATAATTTAGGTCTTGGGAAAACTAGGAAGGTAGGAAATTGTGTCAAGCTATGTGTACCATGATCCCTATGAGACCTCGAGACCCTATGATGACACGAACAGTGTGGTCCCTCAGATTACCACTCATTGACACTATCATCCAATTCTAATGGATTATATTGAGTCATCTTGAACCATCATCTACCTGAAATCTTCACAAGAAAGAAATATTAGAGACCTCCACCACCAAAGCACTGAAGCATCACATCTAGGGAAAAAACAGATCCAAACACTCATAGAAAAAGTTAAACAAAAAAAGCATCATCCTCACACACTAGACAAAACATCTCCATCATGCAAAATTCTCACCACCGAATCCCACCACTATGAAATCAACACACACCCTCCAACAAAGAAAACACCCATGAAACTCTATCCGAACAACTAACCTAAAATTAGATTAAAGAGGCTATATCAAGGAATTTCACTCAAGAAAAGGAAGAGTTGGGAGAAGTTGATGCCATAATAAAAGAAAAACACTAGACCCAAGGTATCAATGTAGAATAAACCAACAAAAATGAAAATAAACTGAAGGAAGCCACACACTAGGTCCAATTATAGAAACACAAGCTCATCAAAGAATCTAGTACCACCATGACAGAGTATAAAAGACAATGCTTATTTGAGATGGAAGGCTCACTATTGAGGCCTAAAGGTACCAATTTCTTGCAAGGTGTCGTTAGTTATTATGGTCTATCAAGTTTAGAATTTATAAATACTATTCATAACTACTAATTGTAATGGCGTAACAAGTTGGTAGTTAGAGGTCAAACCCATAAAGGCGTTTTTTAGGAAGTAACTCAGAGAAATTAGAACAAAGAAAACAAACTTGAAATCACTCCAAAATGATGAAAACAAACCAAGCTTAAGTTATCTAGGATCATGAGCTAGTGAAGAAAAAAAATGATTGATTAACCAAGTTTTTGTTGGATTTTGTTCAAATAAAATACTTGGTCTTGGAATTAAATCACTAACTTAAAAATTACCCCTTTTTATTATCAATTACTTCAGTACATTTAAAAGATAGTTTACCCAAAACCATATTTAAACACAACACACAACTCACTCAATGATCATGAATAAATCCATATTCCAATCAATGAATTAAAAAGAATATAACACTCAACACAAAATGGACATACATGAAAAATAAGATAAGATATATAATAATAAATTGAATTTAGAAACCTAATGTGGACTAATAAAATAATAAATTCACTAAAAACAACCCCCGTCATTTCATATCTTGGAACTAGAAAATTACCCCCTCATATTATCCATGAGAGAGTGCATGAATACAAACTAACCCCAAACTCATTATTAGATGAACTCAAACTAAAGATGACAATTGGAGATCCTCCAATTTTTATATAGATTCCAGATATAGTAACACCCTCAATTTATAGGTTTAAAATGTCCCTTTAATATCCATGTATCTCCCCAAACATCTCTCTCTATATATTTTTTACTCTGGATCCAAAGCCAACTCCTCTTAGATAGGCTTGAAAACATGAGTGGAATAGAACCACTCTCTTTCCCAAGACTAAAATTCAATAATTTCTCAAGGAGAGAAAATACAGAACTGATATCATTATTATAGACATAAAAAATCATGGTGTGAAAATGTACTCATGATGAAATAGAAAATTTCTTCTTCACCAAATTTGTATAACCATGGAATAACACCATGCATCCAGGACACAACAACCACCTCTAAATCTATTGAAAAACATATATCATCTCAATCATGCAACACAATCATCCTTTACATCACACATAATTTCTTCATGGAAACAAAACCTTATCCATGACGTGACACGAACCTGTGATTATTAATCTTTGTGTTGTCTTATCTTATTCAACCACATGGAATAAGCTCCTACACCACATAACAATAGTTCCCATGAAATCTCAACACCTCCCCATGAATCCATACATCCATAATGTAATGATAAAGGCCACGAAATGAGAAACACTTCCCCATATTTTCACAAAGTAAAACACCCTTACCTATCAACAATGTCTGACACAATTATTCTTATGTATTGAGCCCCCATATGAGAATTTTTAAATTTACCATCACCATCACACCATAAAAACCTTAAGAATGGTGTGATTTTATATTATGTACCAATACATAACTTTTTGTGGAAATGTAAAGAATCTCACACATCAGACATATCTCTTTCACATGCACAATGAAGCTCTAAAAAAACCTTACATATATAGGGAGCGCGACCTGAAACTTTTCCAATATATCACTCTAATTATTTGAAGGACTCTTATGTGTTATTGAAGGAAATATTATGTATGGGTCCCTATGAACACGCCTTTTCCAAAATTCTTGTCTTCATTCATATTCTTCCAAAATCAACCAAAATCATGAAAACTCTAAATTCCAAAATAAAGCACCCTTATACCATAAAAACATAAGACTAATAAAAATTAGAAAAAATAATAAACAAATAATAAAATAAAAAATAAAAAAAATAAAAAAAATTATGCATGAAATTATAGCCATAAAATCCCCCCACACAATAAAACTTGCTTATACTTAAGCATAAAATCTCCACACCATCATAATGAAAACCAATCAAACCATAGTCAACAAAATCAAACAATTATCAATAAGGAATAAAATTCAAATCATCATAGAAGAAATCTATTTTCAACTCCTCACTTTTCAAGAAAACAAATCAACCATGCGTTTTACTTTTACTCTTGAAATAAATATGCTTTTCCTAAATTTTATTCATATCTTTCAACTTATTATTAATATTAATTCCATTTGTAATATAACTTACCAAAAAAATTTCCCTCTTCACTAAAGGAATATTTAACTAGAGTTATGCTCAAAACTTGAGTACACACATCCTAACCATAGACTTGAAAAGAATATGAATCTATACCCTATAAAGAGAAAAAACAAAATTAATAATGAGGGAAATCATAAAATGATCAAATGGATCTCATAATGAGATTTGGTAGGTAAATGATGTAAAATAAGGTTCAAAAAATAGATTACAATCTAAAGTATAATGCATGATGAATAATAGAAATCTCAATAAAAAACCCTCCTTAAAAACTGATATCACCCAACACTCCTCTTCATCATCTAATAGGATCAAAAATTAGGAAAATAATAATTATGAAGTATACACCCTATCTTCAACAATAGTTAATTTTTAAGTAATTACCCCCTATTCAACAATGATTTTTTACCTTTCTTTTCTTTATTTTTTATTTTTTCCAAAGGGTAGACAATAAAGCACAATTAAAAGTAATTTATGAACCATTCCCTTGAATATAAATATAATACCTCACATATTCACTATTTCATACACATAATCCCCTTAAACATCATGAAACAACTTATCCCCCCACACTTATTCCATTGTAAATCATGAAAAAATAATAAGAGAAAGGTAGGAATGATACATGGGATTATAATATAGATTTCCTATAAAGGCCATTCATAGATAATACGAGATTAAAATAAAGATAAAATTTAAAATAAGGATTCAAATGTATAAAGGAATCAAATAAAAAACTCCTTAATCAAGTTAATGTGACTTTTTTATTTTCTATCTTTGAAAAGATATCATTGTAATTTCTAATAGTAAACATTATTTGAGTATCTACCAAGAAATAGGTTATAAAAAAGAATATGAAAAAATGGTTTAGAACCCTCCCAAGAAAGTGAAACCTAAAATATTATAAAATCACTCATATTTTTAATAATAATGACAAATTAATCAACATACAATTTTCAAAATCAAAGCATAAAAATTTTATAGTAATTTCATCTTCATAAATCCATGAATATTCTAAAATCACGATTCATCAAATAAATACTCTCATGATTATATTTAATCATCCATCCTTCATATTACTCATTAAATTCCATAAAAAATGATATCAAAATCATGGAATTATTTTATTCCTAATAAAATCTTTGTATCCTATATAAAAATATATATAAAAAAGTATAGGTGTGGCATGAAGATCTGCTAAACATATATTTTTTTAAATATTGGGCAAGTAAAATTGATAAATAATTTAAAGAAATAATCGCCTATATTTTTAAGCTCTTACCATTTATTTTACCTTATATTATCATATCATTCCTTCCACCATCATCATTATGTACCTATAAAATAAAAAATAACAAGTGAAAGTGAAAGATCCATTCAAATTAAAGCTAAAAATTATAAGGGTGATCGAATATATATCCTAAAATAAATTACTAAAACAAAGTTATAGAAAAATAATTCCTAATAAATAATTAAAAAACTCAAGTTAACTATCAAAAGTTCTTTGTTTGATATTTTCAAGCTAGACATTACATCATAATTCCAAGTGATATAAGATTAGATTTTTTTCCCAATTTGGATCAACAAATGGGTGTATTTTATATTTATTTACATAGATGGGTCTTTTTCCTTTCATTAAAATTTTCTTCACTCTTCCTTGAGGTAGAACCTTCCCCCTTCCATTCATCTAATCAACTATTTTTAGTTAATACTAAAAAATAAAACGTTAGATCATAAACTAACCAAACCAATTAACCCTCTTTAAACTACTCTTTCATAGTATCTTCTCTAATATCCTTGATCCTATCAAGTATCCTTATTTTACTTAATTTCGCATCTTTATTTATTACCCACAACATGCACTTCTCTCCCCTCATCAATGGTAGAAACATCCTCCAATTTTAGTTTTCAATACCCACTCAAATCAACATCCTTTTCATTAAAACTTTTCATACTCGGATGGATATTAATCTTAACATGATCCCCACCAACCTTCAATGAAAATTCCCTAATTTTCACATCAATCAAGGCCCTTACCATTTCAAAAAACATCCTTTATAAAATAAATATGTTTACTATTTATCCATATTAAACACAATGAAGTGGATTAAAAAATAGATTTTATCCACTTTAACTAAAATATATTCAATCAAACCATGTGTATGTCACACTATTCTGTTCTTTAGTTAAAGAAAAACCTTTGTAGACTTCATCTCCTGTAATCCCATGATTTTGAATATCAACTCTGGCATGATGTTCACAATTTACTATAGGTCACACAAAGATTTTACAAACTCATAAGATCTAATATTAACAGGAATTGAAAAAATACCATGATCTTGTTACTTATTTGGAAGACTTCTCAAAAAAATGGTTTAAAATTCTATTGTGAGTGGTATTGTTCCCATTTACTAATGTATTATCTTATTTAAAACCAACCATTTAATGAACTTCACAAATATGGATACATTCACTAAATATTTTATAAAAAGGAATTTCAATATAAAGTTTCTTTAAAATTTATAGAAAATTACCCTATTTTCCCTCAATATTGCCTTGATTAATCTTTTTCTAGGAATGGTAGTGGTGTTTTTTAAGGTGGTGGTGCTTATACTCAAACTTCTTTCTTTGATTCCTTTTCATTATCTTTCCTCATATCATATTTTTTCTTTTCCTTTTTTTCTTATTTATCTTGTTTATTTCTACCTTTTTCTACACTATCAAATATGTTTTTCCACTCCTCAAGATGACATTCTTAAATTCCTCACATGTTTTGAACTTTATGTCACTCGATAACACTCCTCTTATCTTATCATTGAATTAGTTTGAAATTTTTTGAACTTGAAATTAGAGATTCCTCATGGAAAAATTTTAATCTTTTGAATCATACATCAAATCATTGATGGATAGTGGTTTTTATGAATTTCAAAAAGCTCTCCTATAATGAATTTATTTTAATTTTAAGATATGTACTTATTTTTGTTGGAACCCCAATTCTATTTGATGGTATCCATAATTTTTTTATTATGGTCTCCAACCTAGAAAATTATTTTTATGCTTATAATCAAAATAATTAGTATAATTAGTCTATATAACTTGGTATTAGTGGAAATATATAATAACAATAATCTTATTTTTAAATTATTTCATTTGTGAATCCATCCGTCCATTGTTTTCAACCATATGAACTCCTATTTTTTAAACTCCTTCCTTCTACCATTGTAAAATATTGATGGAAATATTGTCCAAAAAGTCATAGATTTATCTTGGTAATTTCTTCATCAATGAACCTCCAATAATGAAATCCATAATTGACCTATTAACTTTATAAAAACCCATATAAAATGTTTTAGTTAGAAATAACATCTCTATATAATGATGGGGAAACTTCCTTAACAATTATTTAAACATATCACATTCACTGTAAAGTGATTCATCATTAAATTGATTGAAATTTAAAATATTTACAAAAATATTCATAGGTTTTTATGGAGGTAATTTAAATACCTGATATTTTATAAATAAAATTTCTCTTTTTTAAATGAGTAAATTTCTTATTAATAAGTGAAGTTATCGAAAACAATGGCACTACTTTGGTTAATTTGGATTGTTATATAGTCTGTCAAATTTAAAACACCATTAAGAATAATAACCATTAAAAATATATACATTGCATAGTTACTATTAATATGAGTATATTAAGTTTTATGATAAATTCCATTTGACACAGACCAATGAAGCAATGGCCTCGACCTGTAGTATCATACCCTATGAAGTCCATTTATCAGATCTTCTGAGGGAGATAACATCATTGATCTTTGAACTCGACCAATACTAAGTTTATATTCAATAAACAAAGAATGAAAAAACCATTTATGGGATAAGTTCAATATAATTGAGATCATGACCGAAGTCATGTTTTCCAAACCACCCCATAAAAATCTCACTATCACACACCCTACCCTCAAGGCGTTCACTAGTGTAATAAAGAACTATGTATCTTAACCCTAGTAGTATGAATTTTTATATTTTATTTTTATAAAATAATGATTATGTTTATCCTCTTTTAATATTACTTTTTAAATGAATAAATAAAGAGTTTGATAAAAATTAGATTCGGATACAGTGACACAAAAATTGTATTTTTGGGAAATATATAGTTTCAACCCGAACACACTTTTTGATGAATTTAATAATTTTTGAAATAAAATATATTTTAATAAAATATTATTATTAAATAATATTTATTAAATATAAATGATAATATAATTTTATGAAGTCAAATGCAATTTTTATAAGGATCAAAAAACTGTTATTTCCAAAAAACCAAAAATGTTTCAATAAATGGGTATTTTGATTTAAAAATTTAAATTATTATATTTATAGAATTATTTTGATAAAATAAATATATTTTTTTTGAAATAAAAAATGTCAAAATTATCCAATGGTTATTTTTTCATAATTTTCTGATACAATCTAATTTTTAGGTAAAAATTAAATATGACATAAATATACAGTATGTACTATAACATCATAATGACACAAAAGTGATGTAATATATGCCATAAAATGTATCCAAGACCAAATATATATTTATAATTTAAAATAATGTGTTTTTGAAGTTATTTTATTAATTTTATAAACCCTTTATGAATAATCCAAAAACAATATTATATTTTAAGGTTTTAAAATCAATTCTTTATAAACACGACTCACTAAAACATTACCAAGGGAATTATTTTAATTTTTTTCAGTTAATATCCTTATAAAAAAATTAAAACCACTCCTATTTGGTAGAAACCATGGGCAAAAACCATGTTAAGGTTTGTGTTTTTCATTACTTTATCATATAAGGTCTAAAACCCAACTCTACAAATTAATAAGGAATTCTCCCCTCTTTTTCTATATAAAACCAACCAAAAATACCATTAAACCTCGCTAAAAACACTTGTATCATGAAATTACTCTACCTTTACCTCTATATAGTCCTCCCAAGGTGAACCAATCTCTTAATAAGCTCCTCTCTAGCTTTTAGAAGTGTTCTCTCAAGGTAAGAGATCCTCTATTTATTCTCTTTATTCAAGCACCACCTTTATATTTTGCCTTTTGTTTTCTATTTATTCATGTTAGGATATATTTTCAAATACCCACATTACTAACATTATGATTTATAAGTGATGAGACACCCCTTTAACTCTAATTATTCCCTCCCATGAATCTTTAAGTATCCCTGTTATGCTGCTAAAATTATCATGCAACTTTCTATCCCAAAAATTTGTGTTGTGAATACTCATCCCCATTTCCACTCAAGGGTATTGAACTAGATGAAACTATACTTAATTGATTTTGGTAATTCCATTTATTTATCCAAAATTCCTTAATTTTGGTATTAAATGTGATGAAATATGATCTTATGTTGAATGATATATATGGTACACTTATGCACATATATGATATGAATGTGATGGGTGTGCTCGAAATTATATAGAACTCCAATACATTGGGTAATGTTTTAATATCATGATATTCCATGTATGGTGTGTTTGATGTTATCCTAATTACACTATGTTATTTTTTCTTGGTGTTTTTCATTGACTTATGTTTATGATGTTATGTTTAATGTTATTTCCACATTCCCATGTTGCCTTTCTGCTATCATGTTATATCATGCCTCATTTTTCAAGATTATAATTATCACCCCATTTATGATAACTTGATATAACTCTTTTATAACATGTACTACTTTACCTTATGATATTCTTTGTTTATTACCTTATTGGGATTTATATCTCACTCTTTTTCTTATGTATGTCCTCAGGTTATCCTGAACTATTTTAGAAGAACGATGGATTTTAAGAGCATGTTAAAAAAGTTTTCAATAATGTTATTGTAATTATGTTACAAGTTTTTATTATATGCACCTAATTTCAGGAATACAACATGAATCATGATCTTATGGATTGTACTAAGTGTTCTTTTATTTAATAAATCATGAAATAAAGTTTATTAAAGATATTGGTTGTCATAGTTGGTATTAGAGTAAAGTCTAGTTTTTTTGGGGATTAGGACTAGAAAACTCCAGTGAAATCCTTAGGGATATGTATAAACATTAAAAAAATCCCTAAATTTTTGTAAAGTATAGATTAAGTGGTTTCTAAGAAAAAATATCCATGTCTAGATACTATAAATGGATGTGACTCTAGAATAGAGGCCCATAGGGGTAATAAACCCAAAAAGGGTGCATTGAGCTAGAATCAATCATCACATGGTGTTTGAAAAAATACCTTGCCACACACCTGGTTTGAAACTCCAAGGGGATATTATTTTTTAAATTAAAAGTCTAATTACCTACCATTATTAAGAGAAAAAAATCCCATAAGTTTTTATTTTAGGAAATAGATCATGGATAACATAGATTAAAACTTAGAAATTAATAAGTTAAGGAATATATGTCATTTATGAGTTTTCCCTTTAATGTTCATAGATTCCCTTTTATATGTTTAATAGTTTAAAAATAATCATCCCTAATTTTCCCTTTATTTTTATTCAATGGATGGAAATAGGATAAACCAAACCAACAATCAATGTGAGGGGAAATGTGATGACTGCCCAAATGAGATGCCCAACTGATGGGAGTAGGAATCATGAACTTTGTGACAATACTTTCTTAGCTAACTAAAGTTTTAAACCAAAAATTGAATTAGAAGGAACACCCAAATCCCCCCTAAGAAAGAGAAAGTTTTAATTAATACCTTTATGTGATAAAACCTATGAATTTAAATGGATCTTCTAATCCCTTAATCATAGAATAATGAATCAACTCCATTGAAAAGATATTATCCATCCTTCAATGATTTAAGCAAGAGAAGTCCATACTAGATATTTATTATATTGAGGGAGAATCTAATAAATGGCGGACATTGGTAAAAAATATGAAGCTTGAGGAGGAGATTGAAGTGATAGAGTGAAAGAACTTATGGATTTTTTTTTCAAAAAATATTTTCCTTACACTCTCTGACTTAAAATAAAGAGATATTTACTTATCCTTAAGCAAAAGGATGAAAATATATTAGGGTGTATGAGATAAAATTCACATGAATTGAATGATGTGACTATGAATTTTTCATTACCTACAAAAGTAAATTTGAAAACTTCTTTGGTGGGATAAATCAAAGTCAATGAAGATACTTAGACATTCAGGACTTTGAAATCTATGCAGAAATTTTCCAATGTGGCCTCAAAGTTGAAATAAGGATCATAAAATCTAAAGGTTCTCATAGGGATAAGAATAATGAAATAGATTTTAATTTTGGAAATATGATGGAGAAATTTAGTAGTGGAAATAAATTCCAATATCCCACTTTTCAAAAGTGCGGGATGAAACATCCTAGGAATTTCATGAGGGGGATGAGGAAATGATTTAGGTGTAGGAAGGAAGGACACCTAGCTAGAGAGAAAGAGTGAACTTATGCCATCACAAATGCTGAGCTAGATCCTAAAAATGAAGTAGTGACAAGTATGTTATTTATTCATTCAAGAATAGTGAAATTACTTTTTGATTTTGGTTCTATGAATTTTTTCATATCATATAATTTGAGTAGAAATATTCAAAAAACACCTCAAAACATGGAAGTAAAGTTATCGATGAAGACAAAAAATGGGTCAATTTTTTCATACCAATTATATAACTCATTCCCTATCTAAATTTGTGGGATAAATTTCCTAGAAAACCTTTTGATACAAACCTTAGTGTAATTTGATTCTATTATAAGAATGGATTGGATTTCCCTATTTATAGAAAAAATAAATTATCAAGGGAATTAAATCAACCTCTGTATCACAGATTTCCCTCTAACTCTATACAAGTTAAAGGAGGAAGATGAATCTTATATGATACCAATATCTCAATCATAGATATTATTTCCTTGAGAGAAAGTATATTCGGATCAAATGATTAAGACTAAAGAAAAGATCATATCTAGTGACATTCCCATTGTAAGGAAATTTTATACTATGTTTCCCAAATAATTTCTTTGTATTCCTCCTAGCCATGATGTCTATTTATCAATTTGTTAGGTCCACAAGGCTGAATAACCTGAGAGGGGGGAGGGGGGTGAATCAGGGTATGATTAATTAAAAATTATAGCCCGTTCTGATCTTGTTTCATTGTTAAGAAAAACCATATTCTCTCTCTTTCCCGTTGCACAATATAAACAGAAAGTAAAGCATGCATAGGACACAACAATTTTTACTTGGTTCACCCTCACTGGGCTACGTCCAAGGAGCATACAACAACGATGTGCTACTGTACCAAATTCACTAAAGCACACTGCTGTTTACAAGGTTCAGGCTAGATCACTTATATACCCAGGTTCACTGTGTTTACAAGGTTTAGGGTCAGCTCACTGCTTTCCTAAGGGTCACTCCCTGTTTCTCTCTCTCTGGCTCACTGCCAGTGGAGATGATCACCTTCTTTCTCTTCCTTTGCTCACTGATCTGGAAGGGATCCACTCACAATTTATTAACCTACAGGTCTCTTCATTTTCATGAAGGAATGCATCTTTCTCTGTATGTAGATTCTCTGTTGAAGTCCAACTTTCACCCGTAGATGAATCTCTCTTTTCACCGAAGGTATCGGGAAATCTTCCAGCTTTCACGCAGCCCTGAATTACCACCGTGAATCAACCTTACTTAGTGCACAAGTATAATCTGGCGCACAAGTATCGACACACAAGTCACAACTGGTGCACAAATCTACCTCAATCACTTGCACGACACAATCTTCTGCAACTCCAAACTTGAGTGACTCAACCCCTTTTATGCTCAAGCCAATATTGACGCGCAACTACCAACCGAAACACAACTTCAAACACTGGCGCGCAAGTCCACCTACACAACCACACACCACTTGTGCGACCACCACATCTGTGCGATTGGAGATCTGATTTTTCTAAGTGTTGAACTCTGTTAAAAATGAGGAGGGGTGGTCCTGTATTTATAGGCATTTGGACACCTTGCGCGATGGTGTGCAAGTCTGCCCTTGGCGTGCAAGTCTCGGTGCGTAGGTCTCTTCCCCTGCAAGTCACTTGCACGGCCCACTTCCAAACTTGGGCACCCTTCTCCCTTTGCCATATTTTCTTATTCTTATCTTGAAAAACAACAGGCGCACAAGTTTCCAATCTTCATAGGCACCAACGCACATGTCACCTGCGCGACCAACCCAATACTTGGGAAACCCTTATCCCTTTGCCATATTTTGATGATCTGATCTTGAAAAACATATGGCATGAAATTTTCCATTCCTTCAAGTACATGGCGCGCAAGTCCCTTCGCCAAAAACCACTTTTCTTTATTTTTAGATTTTCAGGCCCAAAAATTTGGCAAACACTAGAAAACGACGCCACCTTGTATTTTTTATTTTTATACCGCCTCCAGATCATCCATTCCTTTGTCGACGTTCTTGAATAAAACATTGATCATTGACCATTCCACCATGAAATCCCCTTTGTCAACAAATTTGTATGTCATGGTTTTCTTTGTCAACAATCACAACACATATGTCCACTTTGTCAACAAACACAACCACCTAAAAAATGCTTCAATGATACCTTGAGGGATTTTTTCCCAACAATATCTCCCTTTGGGTTTGTTGAAAACTCTTCCATAAAAAGATACATTATAAAATTTTCAGCCATCATTCGCCTATTGAGATTCCGATAGCAATCAAGGATTTACTCAACACATACTCTAAGCCCACATGAGAAATTCTCGACGTGAGAAACAAGAGTAAATGAAAAGTTCATCAATGAATCACTTCAACTCTGACACCCACTGTTGACACCAAACTGATACCGATTTTTACCAAATTGATACCAATTGTTGGAAATATTCTTACCACATTCCAACACCACTCTTCTGCTTTCATCACGATCCTCAGCTGTCGTGATATCTATTCTTTGATCAATCACTTCTAGCATCGTCAGATTTAATAAGCTCCCCCTTTCTCATTGCTCCCCCTACCACGCTGCTCCACCTGTCAGCTTCTCCCTATATCATTCATGATTTTCCAAATAGCCACACTGTCTCCCCCTTGAATAATCACTTTTTCTCCCCCTTTGTCAATGAACCCAAAGGACACTCCTTTGCAGTCTGTAACAAAGTAGAGAACACATATCAGTACATTAGGGAAAAACACATCATACCTTGGGGAGAGGGGGTGGTCCACATCCAAACTCTTTTAAGTGCGGAGAGTCAACTGAACTCCTAGAGCCAATCGATGTCTCTCAAAAGCTTCCTTGGGTAAGGCCTTTGTTAGAATGTATGCAATCTGTAGCTCTATAGGCACATACTCCAACTTCACGATTCCTTGCTCAACATTCTCCTTGATAAAATGATACTTTATCTCAATGTGCATTGTCCTTGAATGATGGACGGGTTTTTTGCTAAGATTTATAGCACTTGAGTTATTACAGTAGATTCCGATCGGAGACTTCACTTCAACTCCCATATCTTCAAGCTATTGCTTTATCCATAATAACTGTGTGCAAGCTTGAGTGGCCGTAATATACTCAGCTTCTTCGATGCTTAATGAAATGAAATATTTCTTCTTGCTAAGCCAAGAAGTACACAGTCCACCAAGATAGAACGCACCTCCTGATGTTGATTTCCTATCATCCGCTGAACCGGCCCAATCGGCATTAGTATATCCCAATAACTCTGTCTAAGATTTGTCACTATATGTCAATCTGAAGTCCACCGTGCCCTTGATATACCAAAGTATTATTTTAACTGCAAGCATGTGGATTTCTTTGGGATTACTTTGATATCTCGCTGCTTGGCATGTGGAAAAAACAATATCAGGCCTTGTTGCAGTCAAGTACAACAAACTTCCAATAATTTGCCTATATTCTGTGATATTAACTGCCTTACCATTCTCATCTTTTGATAATTTCATCTGGGTAGCAACCAGAGTCTTCATTTCCTTGTAATTATCCATTACAAACCTTCTAAGAACCTCCTTGGCATATTTATATTGAGAAATGAATCTTCCATTCCTTCCTTATGTCACCTGTAGACAAAAAAACGTTAGCTCTCTAATCATTGACATTTCAAACTCATTTTTCATGAATTCAGAAAACTGTCTGCACTGAGCTTCATCTGATCCACCAAAAATTATGTCATCGACATACACTAGCACCATCATCCATTGATTACTGTCATTGTTGAAATAGAGATTGTAATAAACTCCTCCACGCTAGAAACCAAGCTTTCTCAAGTACTGATCAAGCCTTGAGTACCATGCCCTTGGTGCTTGTTTCATCCCATACAACACCTTCTTCAATCTACAAACCTTGTTCTCATCCTCATGAATGAAAAAACCATATGGCTGCTCAATATACACTTCCTCCTCCAGAACCCCATTCAAGAATGCAGATTTGACATCCATCTGGAACACTTTGAACTTTATTTGCACTACTATGGCTAAAAATAATCGGATTGTCTCCAGCCTTGCAACCAGTGCAAATGTCTCATCAACATCAATTACCTCTATCTGGGAGTACCCTTTGCACAATAGTCGTGCTTTGTTTCGAACCACTGCACCATCTTCATTCATCTTGTTGCGATAGACCCATTTAGTCCCGACGACATTCTTATCTACTGGTCTTGAAACAATCTCCCAAGTCTGGTTCTTCTCAATCTGATCAAGATCTTCATTCATAGACTAAACCCAGTTTTCATCTTCAACTGCATCAACAAAAAATTTCGGCTCTACTTGAGATAGGAAAGATGTATGCTGCAGTGACTTCATTCTTCTTGTCTGAACTGGAGCTGTCTGATCACCAATGATATTCTGCTAATCAATTTCATCTCGACTCTTTGGCTTCCTTGAAGACACAGACTTTGTTTCCTCTTGCTCATCATTAGTATCTTCTTCTGAGTTAGCTTCTTCCACTTCTACTCCCCTTGTGTTTCTTACATCCTCATCACTTTCATCCAGAAACTGGTCACTAGGTTGTTGAGTATTCTGTTTATTTTCAACTATAGTGACATCATTGCTCTCAACAATTTTCCCAGCCTTTTGTTGAAGCATTTATATGCTTTGATTTTTCCTGAGTAGCTAAGGAATATTCCCTCATCTCCTCGTGACTCAAACTTCCTGTGATTTTCTTTGTTGATAATAAAACACTTACTTCCAAAGATTAAAAAGTATTTCAATGTTGGCTTCTTTCTGTACCACATTTCATACGGAGTCTTCCCTTTCTTCGGACACAATAGAGACCTGTTTGAAATATAGACCGATGTCAAAATTGATTCCTTCCAAAATTTCTCTGGTAGGTCCTTTTCAATAAGAATTGTTATGGACATGTTGTTGATGATCTGATTTATCCTTTCAATAACTCCATTCTGTTGGGGAGTTATCACTGATGAAACTTGATGCCTTATCTCGTGTTTCTCGAGATAGTCTTCCACTTGAATGTTTTTGAATTCTATACCGTTATCTATACAAAACTTCAAAATTTTCTGCCCAAGAATCCTTTCTAATTCCCTTATATATTGATTGATACAACTGAATACTTCTGTCTTATGGGTAATGAAAAATAACCAATCCATTCTGCTATAATCATCAATGAAAAGGAAATAGTACCTTTTCCCATTTATGGATCGTGGTGAGATAGGTCCACATACATCAGCATGCACCAATTCAAGCACTCTGGTTGATTTCTGTTCCTTTGTCCTATATGTCTTTATGATGATCTTCCCTTGTTGACAAGCATCGCATGTATGAGTACGATCACGTGATAGTTTGGGAAGGTCTCTAGTAGCATTACATTTTACCATATCTTCCATGGATGGTTGGAATAGGTGACCAAGCCGCTT
The DNA here is from genome assembly GCA_963277665.1 of Viscum album. Taxonomy (NCBI): domain Eukaryota; kingdom Viridiplantae; phylum Streptophyta; class Magnoliopsida; order Santalales; family Viscaceae; genus Viscum; species Viscum album. The sequence goes on from OY728137.1 coordinate 247,985,059, forward strand.
ATGCCATAACTGGTTTTCTTCCTCTCTGGATAAAAGGCACATATCTTCTTCCCCACTTACAAGGTAAATATTTCCCTTTGTCCTTTTTCCTTGTAGAACAAATTCTCCATATTTTTCTTTCACAACACACATCTTCTTAGTAAATAGGATAGAGTTCTCAGAGTCACATAGTTGACTAACACTGAGTAAGTTATGACTAAGACCCTCTACTACCAAGACATCAGCACGTCTCATTTCTTTTCCCCTAAATTTGGCCTTTCCGGAACCAAAAATCTTCAGCCCATCATCATTCCCAAACTTGACAATTCCATCTTTGTCATATTTTATGCCTGTAATGAGATCCTTGTTCCCTGTCATATGGGATGTGCAACCACTGCCAAGGATCCATACTCCAGAACGATCTGAAGCTTTAAGGGAAATTTCCACAACTACTACCTTTTTATTACTTTTCTTTTTGATCCATGTCTTCGACTTCACACTTGGTGTGGTTTGGAGAACTTGATCTTTCCTAGAGTGTGATGGACCAGCTTCATCTTACAATGCTGCAAATCTATTTTTCACTTTTAACCCACCTATTGATTTATCGATATGTTGCTTGCGAACATTTTGATTTTGATTTGGCACATTCCTCTGTATGGTTGAAGTGCAGTACCTAGCCATGTTCCCAAATCCTCCACACCAAAAACAATATCCTTTTAAATATGTTCTCGAGAACCATTCTCTATTTGACTGCCACCTTTGTTCTTGTTCCCTTTGATATCTCTTGGCTATGGAACACACATACTGTGAATGTCTCATCTTCCTGCAACAATAACACCTGATATATGGTGCATTCCTTCGTGGTACTTTAGCACTATGAGTTTTCCCTTGGGATCTTTGAATATTATGATTTTGATTTGTGCCTAAATCAACCTTCAATCTTGGGACTGGTGCTTGCATTCTGACTTCAATTGTCACATATTTTTGTTTCTGATTAAGCCCGGAAACAGCCTTAACGTCTGAGCTCAATTGCCGCTTCTTCCCTGCTGAAATACTAGGATCCTATTTCATCTTTTCAGTCTTCTTAATAACCTGATTTCCCAAGAATGTGTTAGGAATCAAAGGTTTTTTCTGGTCTTTGACTTTTCTCCGTGGACCGACAACTTCCTCTTCAAGCTCTTTGATACGCTTGACGTGATCTTTCAATTTTCCGTTCAAGCCATCGATCTCCCTTTTCTGTTCTTCAATCTGGGGCTTATGCTCATTAACCTTTTCTATGCTCTCTGGCCTCGAAGACTTAAGGTTTTATATTTATTTTACTAGATCGGACTTCTCTTATTCCTGCTGTTGCATGTAGATTTTGGCATCATATACCACCTTGTTGGATTTATTTTTTTTCTCTCTCCAAATATCTATCTCTTAAAGAGCTGCTTCTAATTCAGCTTCCATGTCAACTCTCCCTTCAATTTCTTGAGCACTACCAACAACAGCCACCATTGAATTTTGTCCATGATCTTTACAATTTTCAAACTCTTCAACCTCTTCACCCTCAGACTCATCTGAACTGTCTATTTCTTATGAAATAAGATTCTTCTTCTTGAAGAAATTTCTCTTGAACTGCTTCTTCCCTTTCACATAGGCTGAAGATTTCTTCTTGGGATTTTCAACTTCATCTTCATCATTTAATTTTTTAAACTTTTTGGGGCATCTTGCAACAATATTAAAAACTTTTCCACATCTAAAGTAAGCAAGTGGAAGTTTCCCTTTGAACTTTCCTTTTCCTCTTTGAAGATTTGAGGAAAGGAATGACATAACCTCATTTGTCTCTTATTCTTCCTAAGAATATTCAATGGTGAGCTTCTTCATAGCCTTAAATGCCATCTCTTTGGATTTACCCTTTTTTACAGCCTCGTTATCATCATTCCTCATCTCATATGCAACCAAGGTACTGTGCAAATTGTCCAGTGTCAGCTCTTTGGGATCTTTATCTTCTAGTACAGAAACTTTCGCATTGAACAAAGGTGGAAGCTTCCTCAAGATGCGCTTTACAATATTTATGTCTTCAATGACTTCACCAAGTCCTCGCATATCTTCCACAATAATATTTACCCTGTCAAAGAATGCATCAACAGACTCATTCGGGTTCGTCTTCAGATCTTCATATTTATTCCACAACACTTGCAGCTTTGCCTCTATGACCTTTGTATCTCCTTCATATGTATTCAATAGATTTTCCCACATTTCATGTGATGTTTTTCATGACATCACCTTTGTATATATGGGATTGGAAAGGGATCCTCCTAAGGCATTGATTTCTTTGGCATCAGTATCCAACTCTCTATGCTTTGCTTCTGATAATCACTACGGGAAAAAATGGTTTTTGCGACGGGGATAAATCTCGTCGCAAATAGGTCCGTTAGAAACTTATTTGCGACGGGGGCATTTTTCCATCGCAAATAACTAATTATTTGCGATGGGAAAATCTCACCTGTCGCAAAAGGTTTGGCGCTCAATGCGCGCCAAACCGCGGGAATGTTATTTGCGACGGGTGGTTACCACCCGTCGCAAATAACCGGCGACGGTAAAAAATATTTGCGATGAGAATATACCCCCGTCGCAAATAGTATGTCGGAAGGTTATTATTTGTGACGGGACCCATCGCAAATAACTATTTAACCATTGACCGTGATAAATGCGGGCTAAAGTATTTGGGACAAGATACCCATCGCAAATAGTCCCGTCGCAAATAAGCTAACCTATAAATACCCCCATCCCTTTTTTTTCATTCATTCTCAAACTCTATCTTCTACTTCTCTCAAAACTCTATTTTTAGAGTTCACAGTTTCGTAAGTTTAATTTTTATTTCCGGAGTTGATATTGAAGTCTTCGACAACTATCAGAGATCAACCTCAGATCAATTTTAAAGGTATTTATGTTCATTTTAATTTAATATTTATTTTTAATTTTTTATTAGTTTTAATTATTCTTAATTAGTTGTAATTTAATTATGTTTAGATTGTTTTGTTATTTAATAAATTTAAATTATTAGTATTCATTGTTCATAGTTAATGGTAATTAGGAATAATTAATAATAATTATAAATAATTAATAATAAATAGGAATAATTAATAATAATTAGTCATAATTAGGAATAATTAATAATAATTAGTCATAATTAGGAATAATTATTAATAATTAGTCATAATTAAGAATAAATACTAATAATTAGTAATACATACTAATAATTATGAATAAATAGTAATAATTAGTAATAATTAGTAATAATTTAGAATAATTTAGAATAATTAGGAAATAATTAGGAACAATTATGAAAAATAAGAAAAAATACGAATAATTACTAATAATTAATAATAATTACTAATAATTACTAATAATTATTAATAAACCTCCCCCATGCGCTCATTAACCTTTACAACTAAGCCATTTCATTTTTTATACATTTAATGATATATATATATATATAGTTATATTTATTCGTATATTAATATAGATTTATATTAATATAAATATATTTAGTTATATGAATAAATATATATATATTTATTCATATATTAATATATATATTTATTCGTATATTAATATATATTTATATATATATATATTTAGTTATAAATTTTTATTCGTATATTTATTTGTATATTAATATATATTTATAAACTTAGTTTTAAATAAATTTATAAAATATGTTTTTTATGTGTATTTATAAATAAATAAAAAAAAAAATAAATGCATATATACAATACACACACACACACACACACATATATGTATAGTTATGAATGAATACATAGAAATGAGGGGGTGAAAATCCATCGAGAATGTTAAAACGTCTATAACTTCTAATCCGTAAGTCTGTTTCAACTCCACAACCAATAAAATAGAAGAACATGAAATGATCTTCGATATGATATGCGGTACAGGCCAAATGGACATCCGGATCGGAAGTTATAGCCATTTGAATGTTAAAACGACCATAACTTCTAATCCAGGAGTTCGTTTTAGCTTTAAAATCAGTTAAATCGAAGAACATGAAACAATATTCGATATGATATATGGTACAGGTTTATCGGACATCGGGATCAGAAGTTATAGCTATTTGAATGGTAAAAAACCGGGGTACCCCGACTAAAAACTCAGTTTTGGAGGCCTTCTGGGCCTTTTTTGGCCTCGAAAAAACCTTGGACAAGTTTCACCAGTCCATAGGGCTGTAGAGCTCGTCGAAGGCTTCGATTTTATATGCTGTAGAGCTCAAACGGAGTTCCAGATCAAAAGTTATGGACGTTTGAAGTTTGAGTTTCATTTTCAACTTATTTTTGATCTTTCATTAATTTTTTTATTTTTTTTATATTCAAAGAGTTATTAAATGACTATTAATTGATAAAAATTACATAATTACTAATTAAAAATATTTTTTAATTTATTTTATAATCCTCTTTTATTAAATATCTTATAAATTAATATTATATTTCCATAGATCCTTTCAAAAACATATTTATAAAATAAATATTATATTTATATCAATATAAATAGATTAATATATTTAAATATTAATAAATAATTTTTTAAATTTTTTTAAATTTTTTTATTCTTATTTGTGATGGGCCTGTCGCAAATAGTCTCTTCGAAGAAACTATTTGCGACGGGAAAAGGGCCCGTCACAAATACTTTGTTGCGACGGGCCCGTCGCAAAATTGTTTTTTTAAAAAACCAGAAATCTATTTGCGACGGGCCCATTTTCCGTCGCAAAAAAATTTATTTGCGACGGGCCCGTCGCAAAAACAATTAGTTGCGACGCCGTTTTCCGCAACGGGTCATTTGAGACAGGGCCCCGTCGCGAAAGGCCATTTGCGACGGGATCCCGTCGCAAATGACCCGTCATAAATACATGTATTTCTAGTAGTGAATGCCCCACTATTAATATCAGCTGTGATACCATGCATAGTTGCTAAAAACACATCCATTCCCAAATATTGGAAATAGTGTTGCATTCGATTCTTCCATATCTGAAAATTACATCCGTCGAAGATCGTAATCCCTTTATGATTAGTGACCTCCATTGAGAGAAGAACAAATACCAACCTTTCGCTTTGATACCAATTGTTAGGTCCACAAGGCTGAATACCCTAAGAGGGAGGGGGGGAGGTGAATTAGGGTATGATTAATTAAAAATTATAGCCCGTTCTGATCTTGTTTCACTGTTAAGAAAAACCCTCTTCTCTCTCTTTCCTGTTGCACAATATAAACAGAAAGTAAATCATGCACATGAAACAACAATTTTTACTTGGTTCACCCTCACTGGGCTACGTCCAAGGAGCATACAACATCGATGTGCCACTGTACCAAATTCACTAAAGCACACTACTGTTTAAAAGGTTCGGGCTAGATCACTTCTATGCCCAAGCTCACTACCTTTACAAGGTTTAGGGTCAGTTCAATGCTTTCCCAAGGGTCACTCCCTGTTTCTCTCTCTCTGGCTCACTGCCGGCAGAGAGGATCACCTTCTTCCTCTTCCTTTGCTCACTGCTCTAGAAAGGATCCACTCACAATTTATAGACCTGTAGATCTCTTCATTTTCATGAAGTAATGCATCTTTCTCTGTATGTAGATTCTCTATTGAAGTCCAAATTTCACCCATAGATGAATCTCTCTTTGCATCGAAGGTATCGGGAAAACTTCCAGCTTTCACACAGCCCTGAATTACCACTGTTAATCAACCTTACTTGGCGCACAAGTCTAATCCGGTGTGCAAGTATCGGCGAGCAAGTCACAACTGGAATGCAAGTCTACTTCAATCACTTGCACGACACAATCTTCTGCAACTCCAAACTTGCGCGACTCAACCCATTTTACGCCCAAGCCAATATTGGCGCACAACTAACAACTGGTGCACAACTTCAAACACTGGCACACAATTCCACCTGCGTGACCACACACCACTTGTGCGACCACCACATCTACATGATGGGAGCTCTGATTTTTCTAAGTGTTGAACTCCGTTAAAAATGAGGAGGGGTGGTCCTGTATTTATAGGCATTTGGACACCCTGCGCGACGATGCGCAAGTCTACCCTCGGCACGCAAGTCTTGGCGCACGGGTCTCTTCCCCTGCAAGTCACTTGCGCGAACCACTTCCAAACTTGTGAGCCCTTCTCCCTTTGCCATATTTTCTTGTTCTTATATTGAAAAACAACAGGCGCGTAAGTTTCCAATCTTCATAGGCACCGGCGCGCAAGTCCTCTCTCGGCGCGCAAGTCACCTGTGCGACCAACCCAATACTTGCGCGACCCTTATCCCTTTGCCATATTTTGATAATATAATCTTGAAAAACATATGGCACGCAAGTTTACATGCCTTCAAGTACATGGCGCGCAAGTCCCTTTTCCAAAAACCACTTTTCTTCATTTGTCGATTTTCAGGCCAAAAAATTTGTCAAACACTGGAAAACGACACCACCTTGTATCTGTTCTTTTTATACCGCCTCCATATCATCCATTCCTTTGTCGACGTTCTTGAATCAAACATGGATCATTGACCACAAGTCTTGAACTCGACATTCCACCATGAAATCCCCTTTATCAACAAATTTTTATGTCATGGTTTTCTTTGTCAACAATCACAACACAAATGTCCACTTTGTAAACAAACACAATCACCTCAAAAATGCTTCAATGATACCTTGAGGGATTTTTTCCCAACACAATTGATCTCATACTTAGATCTTTACCAATATATAAGAATCCATATAGAATAGCCATTGTTGAACTTGAGGAGATGACGAAACAATTACATGAGTATTTAGATAAAGGTTTTATATGCCCAAGTGCTTCACCATGAGGTGAAATGGTCCTCTTTATAAAGAATAAAGATGGGTCAATACACCTATATATTGATTATCATGAGATCAATAAGAAAATTATAAAGAAAAATTATCATTTTCCCTGGATTGATGACTTGTTCAATCAACTATGTGGAGCCCAATACTTCCCCAAGGTGGATCTTTAGTCATGATATTACCAAGTAAAGGTGAAGAAGGAGGATATCCACAAGACTTATTTTTGTATAAGGTAAAAGCACTATGATTTCATAGTGATTCCATTAAAACTCACCAATTCTCTATAAATATTCATGAACTTAATGAATAGAGTCTTTCGAGATTACCTTGAAAATTTTTTGGTAGTATTTATAGATGATATTCTTATCTACTCCAGAAGAAATGAGGAACATGAGTAGCATTTAAATACTGTACTGAAGATCTTACATAAGGAAAATTTATATTAAAATTATAGTAAATGTGAGTTTTGGTTAGAGAAAGTAACTTTATTGGGGCATGTTATCACTAGAAAAGGGATATATATGGATCCATAAAATGAAGAAGTAATTGAAGGATGACCAAGACCAATATTTGTGACAAAAATCCGTAGTTTCCTTGGATTATTTGGGTACTATAATCGATTTGTGAGAAAAATATCATGATTTTAAATCTTAATAACCAAGATTGATCATAAGGGAGTCAAGTTTTTATGGTATGATGAATGCGAAGAAAATTTTAAAGAGATGAATAATAGGCTAATCACTACACTTGTGCTTACATTATCCACTAGTGGGGAAGGATTTGTGATTTAAAGTGATGCGTCCAAAAAATTATTAGGTTGTGTACTCATTAAAAATTACAAAGTGATGGACTATAAATCCCATCAATTAAATATCCATGAGTATAACTATCCAACCCATGATCTAGAATTTTCTGTAGTGATATTCACATCGAAGATTTGGTGACATTATCTCTATGAGGAGAAGTCTAAAATATATACCAATCATAAAATTCTCAAGTATATATTCAAAAAAGGAGCTTAATATATGATAATGAAGGTATTTAGATCTGATCAAGTATTATGATTGTTCAATCCATTACTATCCTGGTAAAGTAAAAAAAGTGTAAAATTATTTGAGTAGAAAGAATCCCACAACCCTATCAATAATGAAGATTGTAAGGGATCCAATATTCTTAGAATTCAAAAGGATAGAAATGGTAATCATAAAAGGATCTTAATTCTACCTTACTCACATAACTACCTGAACATCTATTCTTGAGAGGATCAAGGAGGCCTAGAAATATGATGAGTTACGATTGAAAAATGTATAAAATATTCCAGAGTTCAACTTTTCTCAAGATGGAGTTATATGGTTTGGAACCTAAATATGTGCCCCATCAAAAATAGAACCGAAGAGAGAACTTTTTGATGATGATAATATAATGTGATTATTTATTAATCTAGGAAGAACTAAGATGTATAGAGATTTGAAGAAAAAATTCTGGTGGGATAACATGAAAAGGGAGATTGTGGAGTTTGTATCTCGATACTTGTTATGCCAACAATTCAAGGTGGAATGAAATAAATCTAAGGGTATGATGTACCCATTTCCCATACCAATATGGAGATGGGAAAACATAACCATGGATTTAATCATAGGAGTCCCTAGGACACCTAAAGGTAATAAATCCACCTGGGTGGTAGTCAATCACCTTAAAAAGTCATCACATTTCATTTATATCAATAAATATTTCACTCTTGACCAACTAAACAAAATATACATAAGATAAGTGGTAAGATTCCATAGAGTTCCACTCTTTATTGTATCTGATCGAGATCCAAGGTTTACCTCAAGGTTTTGGAGCATCCTTTAGTAAGCATTGGATATAGAACTAAGATTCAATATTTCTTATCACACTCAAATAGATGGAAATTCTAAAAGGACCATTAAAAATCTGGAGAATATGATGAGATAAAATTCAATGGATTTCTAAGGATATTGGGATCATCACCTTACCCTAGCGGAGTTCTCATATACCAAAACTTTCCATTCTAGCATCCAAATTCAAACTTATGAGTCTCTACATGGGAATAGGTTTCAGAATACAACATGATAGGATGAAGTTAGAGATTAGAATCTAATTTTTACTGATATTATCCAAAATATGACAATGAAGGTTAAAAACATTCAACATTATATGAAATCCACACAAAATTGACAAAAAATCTATCTGAATAATCATCAATGAGACTTAGAGTTTGAGGTTGGAGATAAAGTGTTCCTTCATATATCACCATGGAATAATTTCATGAGGTTTTGGAATAAGGGAAAACATATTCCTAGATACATCATCCCCTTTGAGATCATTTATTTCATAGGAGTAGTGGCCTATCTACTAGCACTCCCATCCAACCTATCTCAAGTACATGATGTGTTCCGTGTATCTATCTTAAAAAAATACATACCAGACCCCTCACATATACTGAATCCAAAGGTGGTACCATTAGAGAATGATATTTCATATAAGGAGAAACCATTGAAGATCTTATATCATAGAGACAAAGTTCTATGAAACAAGACAACTCACCTCAACAAAGTGTTGTGGCAGATTTTTTTTGAGGAAGCGATGTGAGAATTGAAACAGAAAATGAAACAAAAGTACCCTAATCTATTTTAGTGTATGAAATGAAAATTTTTATGGTAAAATTTTTAAAGGGGGAATAATTTAATGACCCAAACTTTTATAAATTAAATTTCACTTTTTAAATGAGTAAATTCTTTATTAAGAAATGATGTTATAGAAAACACATACAGTACTTTGGTTATTTTGGGAAATTATATGGCATGTAAAATTGAAAATACTATTAATAATATTAACCATTGATAATATATCCATTTTATAGTTACCATTAAGATTAGTATATTAAGGGTTATGATAAAGTCCATTTGACATAAGCAAAGGAAGCGATGGTCTCGACTAGTATGATCATACCCTATGAAGTCCGTTTATTAGAGGTTCTGAGGGAGATAACATCACTCATATTTTCCCTTGATCAATCCCAATATTATATTCAACAAATAAATCATGAAATAAACTATTAATGGGATAATTTGAATCTTATCAAGATCATAGACCAAACTATGTTCACCAAACCACCCCATGAAAATCTCACTATCACACACCTTACCCTTATGGAATTCACCAGTGTAATAAAGGGCTATGTATCTTAACACTAATAGTATGAATTTTTATATTTTATTTTTTAAAACAATGATTATATTTAACTCTTTTTAATATTAATTTTAAAATTATTAAATAATTAGTTTGATAAAAATTAGATTATGATGTGATGGAACACAAATTGTATTTTTGAGAAATATATAGTTTCAATCCAGACACTCTTTTTGATGAATTTAAGAATATTTTAAATAAATTATATTTTAATAAAATTTTATTATTAAATAATATTCATTAAATATAAATGATAATATAATTTCAAGAAGTCAAATGTAATTGTTATAAGGGTCAAAAAACTGTTATTGTCAAAAAAGCCAATATTTTCAAATAAATGGGTATTTTGATTTAAAAGTGTAAATTATCATATTTGGATAATTATTTTGATAAAATAAATATTATTTTTGAAATCATCTCATTGAAATTATCCAATTATTATTTGTTCATAATTTTATGAGATAGTCAAATTTTAGGGTAAAAATTAAATACGGTATATATTATGACATCATAATGACTAAAAAGTGATGTAATATATGCCATAAAATTTATCCATGACCAAATATATATTTAAAATTTAAAATAATTTATTTTTGAGGTTATTTTATTAATTTTATAAATCCTTAATGAATCCTCCAAAACTTATGTTATATTTTATGGTTTTAAATTCAATTCTTTATAAACATGAAACACTTCCAAATAGAAAATGGAATTATTTTAATGTGTTAGGTTCATAGAAATATAAAATAATGAAAAAAATAATATTTGGTATAAACTATGGGCAAAACCATGGTAAGGTCTATGGTTTTGATTAATTTATCATATAGAGTCCAAAACCCATGTTTGGAAATTAATAAATAATTATCCTCTATTTTTCTATATAAACCCAACTAAAATCCCATTCTTCTTTACTCAAAACCATTGGATCATAAAATTAATCTGAATTTACCTCTATATAGTCCTCCCAAGGTTCCAAAATCTCTTAATAATCTCATTCTAATCTTTTAAAAGCACCGTCTAAAGCTAAGGGATCCTCTCCTTCTCCTCTTTATTAAAGCACCTCCTTTATATTATACCTTTTTTTTCCACTTTTTCATGTTGAGATATGTTTTCATAAAGCCCTATTACTACCCTTATTATTTAAAAGTGATGAGATACCCCTTTCAATCTCATTAATCCCTCCCATTAATATTTAAGTATCCACATTATGCCGCCAAAATTATCCTATGATTTTCCATGCCAAACATTTATATTGTGAATAGTCATCCACATTTCCAATCAATTGTATTCAACTATATGTACCTAAAATTAGTTGATTTTTTTACTTCCATGTATGTATCACACACTCCCTGATCATGGTATTAAATGTAGTTAAATATGATCCTATGTTGAATGATCTATGTGGCACACTTATGCATGTACATGATATAAATGCGATAGGTGGGACCAAAATTATATATCTCTACAATACATTGGGTAATGTTTTAATATCATTATATGACATGTATGGTTCATGTGAGGTTATCCTAAGAAAACTATGTTATTTTTTCTTATTGGTTAGCCTCAACTTATGTTTATGATGTCATGTTTTATGTTGTTTCCACATTCCCATGTTGCCTTTATGCTATCATGTCATATCATGCATCATTGTTCAAGATTATTATTATCACCCCTTTTATGATACCTTGATATTAATCCTGGATAACATGTACCAGTTTAACTTATTATATTCGTTTTTATTCTCTTACTAGGATTTATATCTCATCCCTTTCTTATATATGTCCCTAGGTTATCCCGTGTAGTTTTATAAGATGGTGAAATTTTAAGAGCATGTTAAGGGAGTTTTCAATAATTTTGTTATACTTATATTGAAATTTTTTATGCTATGTACCTAATTTACAAAATAAACCAGGCCTTATGATTATATGGGTTGTAATAATTGTGATTTTATGTAATAAATCATGAAATAAAGTGTATTAAAGATATGGGTTGTCATAGGGAAGAACTTTGTTAAGAATTTCCTTTCCATATAATACCATGTAGTGATAGAATGTGGATATAAGATTTGGATCCATTATCTTGATTTTTCTCTTAATGAAAACCTAAACATTCTTAACCACACCACATCACTGAAAACATTATTGAAATGTAAAGTATCGCACAACTCAATAAATGTTCCCAAGTGTGTATTAAAATCTTCATATTATTGATTGAAAAATTAAATTGCATTTGATATCATTTGGATGATTGATGGATTTAACTTGAAGTGATTTTTAGTTACCTGAGGCACCAAGATACTTGTTTGTACCCCCATACATGAAGGTAAGTCATACTCAATGACTTCCCTTTTCCTCAAATCTCTCCCCTGCATAACATGTTCCACTCATTTTTTTCATTATATTCTAGTCATGTTCTCTTATTTCATTTGATTCCTTAAGTTTCTTTCCAATGTGGGATCATAATTGAGAATCTATTTTACTTTTTTCCAATTTTAGTACCCGTACATCAATGATATTACCTAAAAACTACAATAAGATAAAACCAAATATACTAAAGGAAAATAAAATTGAAAATAAAAAATAAAAAAACCTAATTAGCCCAAGTTTCCAAATAAAAGTCTCCAATAATGGTGCCAGAAACTAAGACATCCCAAAGGGATTTTTTAATTCCTATGAGTTATCAAGTTTATATTTTTTAAATAAAATTCCTTACTACTAACTATTATGGTGTATCAAGTGGGAAGTCTAAGGTCTAACCCACAAATATTATTTTTAGGAAATAAATCATAGAAATTAAAATGAATAAAAAATCATTACAACACTCTAAATAATGAAAATACACGAAGCTTATAAAATCTATGATCATGCACTATTGAAGAAAAAATAATAATTTATTAACCAATTTACTATCAGAGTTGGGTATAATCAAATCCCTGGTCCATGAATTTACTCTCTAACTCAAAAAATCCCATTTTCATATGATAAGATACTTAGGTTAATTTAAAATACAGGTGACCCAAAATCATATTTAAGCACAACACATAACTCATGAAATGATACTGATGAAAGATAAGTCCTAGTCAATTATTTAAAAATAATACCATCCTTCAACATACAATAGTCATGTATAAAGAAAGAGATAAGATATAGAATAATAAATTGAATGAAAAAACCTCATGTAGACTAATAAGAGAATAAATTCACTAAAATCAATACCCCTTTATTACATAGCTTTACACTAAAGAACTGCCACTTCATGCTATCCAAGATAGAGTCTATGAATAAAAACTAACCCTATCCACAATAGTTAATGAACTATAACTAAAGATGTAAATTGAGAATCTTATAATTACTAGATAGATTCTATATGAAAAACCTCCTCAATTTGTAAGAATAAAATACCCCTTCAATCTCCATATATCTCCTCATCCATCTCCATATTTATATTTTCTATTTGAATCCAACTCCAAATACTCTTAGATAAGAACCAAAATCCTAGTATAATAGCACCTCTCTCCAAACCAATACATATATTCAATAATCCCTCAAGGATAGAAAATATCAAACTCATATATTTACCATAGATACAAAAACCATAGCATGACAGTGCCCTCATGGAATAATAGAACATTCATTCTTCACTGACATTGCATAACCACAACATAACACTATGCATCCATGAGATAATAACCACCTTCATATCTATAGAAAACCTATATATTCTTATCCAAGACACAAAAACATCCTTAATGGTGTAAGAAACTTCTTCAAGGTAACAAAACACTCTCTATAATGTGACAGGACCCTGTGATCCTTAAACTCCACACTCTCTCCTCCTCTTCTGCACTAACACAACATGGGATACTTCACTACATAACAATAGTTACCATTCAATATCAACAACTCTCCATTATTGTATATGTCCATGAAAGAATAAGGAAGGTCTTAACATTAATAACACTTATCCAATTTTCTTTCAAAGTACAGTACCCTAACATATCCCGACCTAGTTATTCCTATGTATCAAGACCATGCATGGGAATTTTTATAAATTTATCTTCCCCATAAAAACATAAAAAAGTTAGGTGTGGGATGATTTTATCATATACACCAACTCATCCATTTCTATAGAAAAGTGAATAATCTCATGCATCTAATATATCTATAATGTAAACACAATGTAGCTTAAAAAAACCTTATACAGAGAATGTAGCCTAAAAGTTTTTCCAAATATAACTCCATTTATTATAATGAATCTAACATATTAAAGAAGGAACTCTTTCATATGGTTCCATATGTACATGCATTTTGAAATATTTTGGAATTCAACTAGATTCTTTTAAAATCTACCAAAGTCATCACAACTCCTTCAAATTCCAAAAGGAAGAATTTATATTCTATAAAAACACAAGACCAATAAAAATTCAAAAAACTAATTAATTAATAAATAAAATTAATAAAACTAATTACAAAAAACAATGAATGAAATTATATCACTCAGGTACTATTAGTAATGGCACTTTAATTAAATCATAACAACATCCACCTTCAAGAAAATTCCATTGAATAAGATGAAAAACCATGGGACCGAATATGATTGATGAATAAAACCATGAGACAAACTTCCGAGAAAGGAATAGTGGGAAGGAATCCCATTGAGGAAAACTACAAATAAAAATGGAGAAGAATCCCAAACCAAAACTAAAGTATCAATGCTGTATTGAGAGAAAAAAAATCCAAGGGAGAACCCAACAAACCAATTGAGAAAGAGGAATATGAATTGTAGTCACTAAGAAACCCTAGAGGTGTGATGAGATCAGTCAAGTGGAGATACTAGGAGAATAAGAGGACATTTTTAATAATTATTTACTATTTCCTTGAATTATGCTCAATTATCACTTTATTTTTAATCAAATTAACATTTATCATCGCATTATTTTCATAAGGCCACTTATATTCTAACCTTTACAATTTCATATAAGCATGACCATTCATAATTACTAGTTCTGATCACCACCTTAATTCACATCCACTATAAATTAAAAATAACCATTCTTTTAATTACCTCAATCTCTTTAATTAAATTTAACAAAATCCTTCCCATTATTTAATTAATTTATTCATTACCATTCTCTATTTTGGAAAATTAATACATGAGTAATCAAACACTAGGTAAACTACACCAAATATCAATACAGCTACCAAAACACCATCATTATCATCACATCACAAGAAAATAACCCCCTCATACTAGGATCACTTCCTCAACATCAATCCTATCACTACTCCACATAAACTACATCACACACCACCACCACAAAAACACATTGACTGCCCAACCTCTACCACAACAAACCAATCACACAAAAAACAATTCTAATTTATGTAAGGTGATAACTATACTAATCACTAAAATAATAAAAAACATCAGTAAGATAAAATTATATTATTGAAAACTAAAAATATAAAATATTCAATCATACTACAATAACATAAAAAAATTCCAAGAAAAGACAATAACAACGATCAATTCCATATTTCAATATCTTATTTTTTGTTTACTATCTTTATGTAATTATCCAATCATGAACATGTTAAAGTAATTGACATAGACCATGAAATCACAATATCAAGTAAACAAAACAATCTATGAAATAATATATAATGAATATCATGAATAATATAAAACACATATGATGCACATCTCCCATTCCAATTTATTATGTTCATTTCATTATCTTCTTAGATTAATTCCATATCTTTAACAAATGACAACAAGATAAATACATTCACACATATTAATAAAATAGAAGTCTCAAATCCCCCACCACAAATAAAACTTCAATTATTGTAGTGTAAGTATGAAAGGATGAACAATGACCACACCACCATTGGTTCTTAAGAAAACTCTAAAAAAATATAGGCATCATACCCACTATTAAACCTTGATAAAGAACTATCAAAACTCAAACCAATCCCCCCACTATGGCCTCTTAAGAAGGAAGAACTAATAATAATATAGAGAAGAAGAAGAGGATAGAAAGGAGAAGGGGAAAATGATACCTTTGATCAAAATAGAATTTGTTTCTTGAAATAGGGACCTTTGATATTAAAAAAACTGTTCAAGGGACACTTAATAAGATACAAGAATCAGACAGGGTTTGAGATAATAAGGGGGAACTGAACTAAGAATAGAAAGTACTCAGAAGTTATAAGAAAACATAAGGGATACACATTATGGAACAATGAATAAAAAAATGTCTATTTTGACCTTAGTCAAAGAGAGATATAATATTCAAATATTTTAAAATAGATTTAATACCCTATTAAACACTCACTATAGGAATATAGTGTTGAGTTCCACCTTGTTATGGTGGACTCTAAAATAGGTGTCTTAGCCTCAACCCCTGACTTTACTCAAGAATGGCCATGGCATAATTGCTCTACTATAACTATTTCCACAAGATTACTTAAGTGACCATGACATACAAATCCTCTAACCATGAAATATAGGATAAATATAATTTGAAAAGATATTTTCTACCTATATAATTTCTTATAAAACTTCCACTAAAAACCTTCCAAGACCACGTGTTACAAAATTCCTACCAAAATACCTAGATAAGTACCATGCTATATACACCCCAAAAAATGGGAATTTCATGCCTTGATTACATAAACCCTCAAAACATCCAACCAAACATGTAAAAACATCACCAAAATACTCAACATGGATATCCACCATAACATAACCTTCCTCAAAATGGATTTTTTGGACTTCAAAATTAAAAAACTCAACTTCTCACTCATAAAATCCACCCAAGCCCCACTCTAACACCTCCAAAACCATCACATGACATAGTAAAGGGACCAAAAAGGTTTATGATTCTAAAAGCGGTGCATTAGAAATAGAAAAAGTATAATGGATATATAATATAACATATGACAAATATAAGGGTTCTCTACCTAAAACAAGGACACTACAACTACAACTATCAACACCACATATAGTGACTAAATTTTTTATATATAGACCCTTTGAATAATTTAAAATTCTATCTTGAATTTTTCTTCAGAGTTGGATCAGAGTTACAAGTGTTATAAAACCCTGGTATTGATATATTAAAAATACTAAATATATTTATACCCTCACATGAATAAATTCATAATTAATGGAATTCCCATCAATTAGAGTTTTAGATGGGAAAACCATGAATGCGGATGAGTATAAAACTTGAGGATTAGTCTATGAATGACATAAGTTGTATACACATAGGTTTTGGGGATGATTCACAACTGCTAACAGATTAAATAGATAAATTAAATTAAATGATTAAATTCATTTAACTTTTTAAATAAATTTTATGACCTGATTCTTTCCCTATTTAAACCCTGTTATAGAAAATCTTCATGGTTAGTGGAATAACTATAGGGGATTACTAGTGGAGGGAGATTCCACCACTATGGGAGAGAACTTTTGACATTAGATTAAGGGATATTTGAGAATTAACAATGTATTTCTTGGATCTATCCAACGAAAGTGACACAAAATTGTTCTTTGTTAATGATCGACCCAATATTCTGTTAGGGCTTACTATTTATGAAAATTTTCCTTATTAATCTTGAATTAGATCTTTAATTTTACATCTATTTAATTTATTGGATTATTCTCATTCTTCACTTTCCCAGGAAAGGTCGGTTATTTTTTTGAACATGGATTTAATCTGTTTCACTAGAGTTCTTCAATTTCATATTTTTTTCTATGATTACAATTAATAACCAAGTTTACAATGACCATCAATGAAATCACTATGTTTATTACACCTCTCTGTCTCATTTCTTCATATGTTCATCATAAGCTTATGGAAGGTTAATAATTTGACTACCATTCCAGTTTGACGTGTGATTAAACCTCATAAACATGATATTTTGTGCGATTGATGATGGATATGGCAGTTTATAAATACAAAGAGGGTTAGTAATGGATAATAATTTGAAGGTTGAGGAATGGATCTCAGTAGATAATAATGGGGTGCAACAAGTTTTCATAAGGGGTGACACAATCATGTTCTTCCGAGGATGGATGGCTAGAATCTAGATATCAATAAGGATTAGAGTGTAGTCAACATGCATGGTGGATTCCATAGTGAATATGAATGTAAATATGGGTGTTTCAGAAAATCTTCAAGAAGAAAATGATGTTTCCGTGAAAAACCAAACCATGCACCATGTATACTTGAAGAACACATACCACGTAGTCTTATTTTAGCAATGAATAAGGTTTCCAAGCTGAGTTAAATATCACACACCGTGTTTGTGGGCCCACTCATCATGTGACCCTACTTAGATTTCTAATTCATGTGTAGGGAGCACATGCCTAGGACCCTGAATGGTCTTATATGCTATGACCATAGAGGTATATTCTAGGTAACACTACCTGAATTGCTAATATGTGTTTATAGAGTACATTATTAGGATTCTGGGTGGTCCCACATGTTGTGTGAAGTAGACTACATGTCGTACACTTGGGTTTTCACATGTCAAGTGGACCAACAAGACACATCTAGGTGATGACTTGTAAGTACACCCAATGTACCCTAAAGGACACACCATGTACTTATTTAGAATGTTTACCCTATTTTATCTCTTTCTTCGGGACTTAGAATTGTGTCTACAAGTAGTCATTTTAAGTATATTTCCACATTGGATGTGATGGTGGCCATTTTTTTAACATCAAAGATATGATGGGTTATGGTGAGAGTAATTCACTATTATCTTAGTGATGGTTATCCAATGTCAAGGTTTGGGTGTGATCATTGGAATTGATGTTGGGATTAGTACTCACTTGGTGGAGTAACTTTCTCTCAAGGCATGGGTCTCCAATTTACTTTATATAGGTAGGTTCATTACTCCCCATACAAATTTGGGCATGGGTTCTCTATCTATGGAGTTGGTGCTCCCTTGTTATTGAGCTCTGATGGGGAGAGGGTCCTTTAATGGAGTCATTACTCCCTCAACCGAGGAATCTTCTAGTGAGGCGTGAGTTCTCCATTATATTCTCATGAGGTTACATGGGATTTTGACTTGGATTCATGATTTATGGAGCTGTGGTCAGACTCTAAATTTATGTATGGTTGTGGTGATTGAGATCTCTTTCTCTCTTTTCCTCACTTTCTTCATGAGAATATATATTCCATATGGGTTAATTATCTCACTTATTTTGGGTTCAACTGAATACCTTCTTATCATTGATCCCTTATATTGTTTTGAGTGTCCTACTGGGTATGTATATACTCTCCCTTTCATGGGATCTACCTACACATGTCATATATTATGTAGAAGATAGGAATCTTAGAAGAGACTTTGGTGGACCTGAAGTAAGGGGATCTTAGTTATAACTAAAGGATGTAACCTTTTATGGTGGTCAGTTCCTAAGATAGTGAGTGGGGCTCTCCCTTTAATCCTCATTAGTTTTTTTAGGTTGGGATACTTTCCTTTTTGTTGGGTCTACATTTTCCCCTCTTTTGTACATGAATTCTTTTTCTATACTCTAATGTTTACCTAGAGGTTTTTACATGTATTGGTTTTCTTTCTAGAGGTTTCAACATTTATCATTATCCCTATTCTATTTTTTGGGGATTTGGGTGTGTGTATAGGTAATTTAGGCTAATAATTCCCATCATGTGAGATATGTCTACTTAGTGATTGTCTCTTCCCTTGACCTATTGGAGGTGGGCTTTTGGTAGCACACTTAGATTACTTTCAGTCCAAACATGACCTTGGTGGGTTAGGCTGTTATAGATTGGTATAAAAGGGGGTCTATCCTAGGGATGGTTTTTGGAGATATATGTGCTGTGAATATTGGTTTTGGAACTACTATAAATAATTTTAAAGTGCCTATATTTCGACTCTCAGGCATGGGACCCCAGTGATGGTGTGTCAAAAGATGTATCCATACTCTAGGACTATGATAACCTTATTTTTGACTCAATACAATAAGGAATTGGTTGTAGGTAATCACTGATACATGTATCATATAGGAATGACTCTTTGACTTCCATGTATTTCTTGAGATGGATCCCTAGGAATTATTATCTTATCATGGAATATCTTATGAATTTTTAGGATTCCTACACAATGATAACTAATGAGGATTATATGATGGATTAATGAGGATAACCAACTTAGTGACAAGACTTCCATTCATAGGCTATCCTTGAGACATTCCCTCTAGGGAGGTAGAAAGCAGTTCCACTGCCCATTGAGTGGCAAGAATATCTAGCTCCAATGGACCAGGTTACTGACTCAATTTACATTTAGTAGCTAATAGTTATAGAAGGATAGAATGATGAAACACATAGGCTTAAAGAAATATGCGAGTTTTAGTGAAAGAGGCCACTTTGCTTTCACAATAACCCAGATCCTCAACTAGTAGGGGATTGGCTACAGTCAGCAACACAAATCTTTTGACTTATACATACTTTTTATTAAATGGTTTCACTTGGGGATGACCTTCTTCATGGAGTAGTGGGGTGCTGGTAGTTACCTAGATTAATAATGAGATGAATCTCAGCTAGATAGAGTTTGAGCATCATTTCTGTGAGGAGTATTACCCATTGACCAATTGCTCAGTCCAAATTTAAGAGTTATTAGAGATGTAATAGTGAAATATGACTGTCATAGAGTATGTATTTAGGTTCATTGACCTCATATGTTACTCCCTCAACATTATTTGAGACATCTACTTCTAGGCATGGAAGTTAGAGCATAGATTTCACAAAGATATTAAGGATAACATGATAAATATTTGCCTCCCCACTTATGTGGGAGTGATAGAGATTTCCCTAGTTATAAATAAATTTTTGGTAAAGGAGATTTAGGTGGTGGGTGTAGGCAAGGAAGGTTATGGAGCTGATATTTCCACCGCAGTTGGAAGACATACGATGTTAGGATCCTAGTGAAGGAGGTTTATACAAGATTAGACCCAAACTTGAGGATCAATAGTATAAGGATCCCACCAAGGATCTAGTTAGACGAGAGATGGATGATTCTATGCTTATGATGAGTGAGGTCACATGGTGCATGAATTATTGACTTGATGTATTGTATAGGATGGATAGATGGTGAATGGATCATTGTGGTAGAGGTAGAACTATAATCTAGGATCTCCTAGAGGTGACCAAGGTGGAACCTAGGGAGACAAAGCTATTAGAGGGGTTAGAGGAGGCCCAAAAAGAGAACATATCAGAGGAGGAGGATTTTATGATTTACCACTACCACCACCACCACCACCACCACCACCACCACCAGGAGGACCACACTAGGTGCAGAAGTTTGGTGGTAGAGGGTGTTGAAAGTTGTAGACTGTGGAGGAATATGACCTTGAGGTGATGGTGATGGTTCGATGTATTCTATGGGAATTCTCTACTTTATCTTCAGTACAGATAAACAAATATATAAGCTAATTATTTATTACGGTATCCCTGGTCCACGAGCTTGAGATTCCTATAGATCCCTTAGCTTGATCTATATAGATAGAGACCCCTAGAGGTTTAGATTCCAATATATCTCTCATCTGCTAGTAGTGCGAGTTGGAACTTGGAGGGGAAAGTATTTTATGGGACCTATTCATGGCTACAATTAGACCATATAATGTCATTCTTGGTATGGATCAGTTATCTATAGTTTTTTCCTAGATAGACTATCACTACAATATAATAAGGTTCCTTCAGATGTATAAGATATGATTTTCCTTCATCAAAGAGAATTAATTTTTAGAAGAGTGAGAATGGATAATAAACAAGAAGCTATAACCCATCTATTATCAGTTTGTGAGATTAGAGCTTGGTGCAACAGGGTCTTTAGGCTCTAGAATTCAAGTGTAAGTGGAGGGATATATAGATTTCTTACTTAGGGATGTGCCGAGGCTACCACTTGTAACAACCCAATTTTTTATAAATGGAAATTACTTTCTTATAAATATGTCATAAAATCACATGAAAACACAACATAATGAACTAATATGTGCTAAGTGACCTTTAAACATAAGTTTTCCACTTATGTGTTTGGAATTTCAAAAATCTAACATACATGATTGCAATAAGTTATTTGGAGTCCGACAAAGAAAACTTAATTTTTGGTGAATAGTAACCTACCCTTATGAATAGTAACATAACCTTATGAGTAGTGATATACTATAATGAATAGTAACTTTACCTATGATAATATATAAATAATATTCAAGTTGAAAGTATGATATACCTATATTTTAGAATAAGTAAATGAATGTTTTAAAACTAGTTTTTGATAATAAATTATGATTTTAATTAAATATTAAAATAATCATATTTAGAAAACTATTTTTTAAAAATGGATTTCTTTTTTGGATTCTACATGTCAAAAAATTATTAGGGTAAATTTTTGATATTTTTCTGAAATACTTGAACTTTTGATGAATAGTAAAATACGATAATTTACAATAAATGCTAAATAATGGATTTATTGAGTCATTGATGATGATCTTCTAATGCAAGCCCAATTGGTTTGAAGTAACATGCATTTATTACTGTTTTTGGTCATGGAATCATCACTATTTATGGTCTTGAGGGAAAATAATAAACTAATGATTATAATATTATGAAAACCCTCCTCTTCTCCACTATAACCCCCCTCACTCTCTCTTCTATTCACTACTCTCAAGCCTTTTTAATTGCCAATATTCTTCCCAAATCTCCCCCCAAGATCCTCCCCCACGTCCAAAATTCCCTATACACTTAAAAATATCAAAACCTATCCCCTTAAGAGGTTCTCAATGGAGGAAGTCTCAAGAGGTAAATTCCATTTTCCAATTCCTTCATTTCTTTTAAGTTCTTTTCTTTTTGTTTCTTTCCTTACCTCCCTTCACCCAAATAGTATGATAACTACAGTAATATACATGTACTGGGATTTTTTATTCTAATGGGATATTTCATTATCTTATCTTCTTTCCCCACATTTTTATTTGAAAGAAATGAAAGCATCATTTGAAATGTGCTAATTTAGCACATTCAAGGACAACGGTTTATCAATTTCTATTATAATCTTTAATTATGGTCATGAAACCATTTATGTTATGGTTGAAATATATTATTATATAGGTAATATATTCTATTTGTGTTTCTTTAATCCTTTGGTACAAATTGTATTAAGTTATAAAGCAAAACATGTTCTTTGTAATCAAAACCGCCGATTAACAAAAACGGTTGTCACTATGGTTTTATATAATAATTAGACTTCAATATAAGTAAAAAAAATTAAATTTAAAACCATGTAATCTCCTGGATGTTCAATAATGTCATATAACTTCAATTCTGGACAACCACTTTCATCTTACATGTTTATCCAAACATAAATATAAGCGAACCAGTCATTAAAACCAAGTAAACAAACGAGCTCGGACAATGAAATTAAACCTCATAACCAATTATAATGGTTATAAATGAACTTAAAATGATTATACTAAACCAATTAAATATATAATAGGTTTTGGAATTATTAATTAATAAACCTAATTTGTTTATTCAGGTCTTTAATAACAAGTGGATACCACCAACAGATTTAAGGTAAGGGATCCTCTTCATTTCACTCTTAATCAAGAATGTCCTTTATGCTATGCATATTTATGTGTTATTCCAAATGATGGGGTATGATTTAGAGCCTCCCCCATAAATACCTCATGATTTATAAGTGATGATAAACCCCTTTTATCCCTCATCAATCCCTCTTAGGTACACCCAACACCATGCTAATAAACTATAACGAATTTTACCCAGACCTTTTTGTTCTTTTGGGTTGCCTTATCTTTATTTATATCAAAATAGAGTTATATCATCTGTTTATGTACATATTATAAATTCTGTGTAAGTTTTAAAAAATTAATTTATGAAGACCCTTTCATCACTCTCTTTTGGTGATATACATGTTTTTAAAATATTCCCTCCTTAGAACTTTCTGATAAGCAAACCGTTTTTAAGGGAACTTCATGAATTGTTACCCAATTTCAAGTGCAATCTATCCTCTATTTTAAGACACAATTGTCCTTATAAAATAATTATTTTTATTATGAAAACATTTTTGGTTTAATTTTGGTTTTATATAAAATATTTTCCTCTTTTCTATTTTAAAAGCTCTAAAGTATTTTCCTTAAAACCGCACAAAAATGTTTTAATAATAATGTTTCTCAAATAAATTTCTTACATGTTGTAACTTCTATTTGAAATCACCTACCATTTTATATTACTATTTTACCTTATGAACGTCCATGTATGTTCTAATCCCTTTCTTTCATGGACACTTTCATGATACACCCATTGGTTATGCTTTATGTCATGATTGTGGTACCCACTTCTTTCCACAGGTACCCTTAGGTTTATGTATGGTTGATTATGTATAATTATTTATGTAGAAAGAATATTCATGAAAATGTTGATATGGGTGAAACTAGATATCTCTCCAATGCATTGGGTAAATTTGAGTCTCATGAGATGCGATGTGAAATGATATTGGTTGTTAGCCTTAACCCGTACTAAAATGGGAAACTGGACTGGCAGTTAGCCTTGACCTGTACTAAAATTGGAAACGGGATTGGTGGTTATCCTTGACCTGTACTAAGGAATTTTTTTATGATTCTTCCACATTTATATGATTCCATTCTTATATGATTCCATGTTTATATGATTCCATGCTTATATGATACAATTTTATATGTTCCATGCTCTGGATATCATTACGTCATGACTCCTAACTCACATTCTTAAGATGTATCCTTATGTTCATTCCCTTTCTGGGATTTTCATCTCATCCCTTTATTCATGTGTTCCCCAGGGTACCCTGTGAAGATGTAATGGATCAAAGGAAGTTAGAAGATCTTTATGGAGATTAAATAAAGAAATGTTTTTTTAGCCCCATGTTTTATGTACCTAGTCTTCCAAGACACTATACTTAACAATCCTTGGCCTATACTATGATGTATAATTATGCTTAAAACCATTTAATGTTATGTGTAAAAGTCTTGGGTAACTATAGATGGTATTAAAGGATGGTCTAGTTATTTTTGGAGATTAGGAATAGAGCACCTCAATGAGAACATTAAAGATGAGACTAAGTATAATAAAACATTCCTAAATTTTGGTGAGTATTGAGTAAGTGGTTTATCAAGAAAATAAATCCCTGTATGGATATGATCAGGTAGAGGCAGCTCTGGAACATATGTATCTAGGGGTAAAACCCAAAAACACCGCTTTGAGATACACTCGAACGAGAACTGGTGCACAACAACGGGCCTTGCTGCACTCTTGGTTATGACACTCTCAGGGGATATGCTTTGGTAGATTCACGAGGTTAGTACAAACCATTATTAAGGAACAAAAAAAAGCCCATAAGAATATATGTTAAGAAATAGATCGAGGATAACCTAGATTTAAACCTAAGGAATAACAAGTTAGGATATACTTCTTCTTTATAAGTTTATCCTTTTATGTTCAATTTTTCTTTTTTATGCTCAATAGCTAAGTATTCAAGACTTATAATTATACATTCTTTTCTTAGTTAATGGAAGGAAATAGAAGAACACATTCCAACAACCAATGTGATAGGAAATGTGAAGATTAACCTAATGATATGCCTGATATGATGGGATTAGGTGCTCAAAACTTCATGACAGTACTTGCTCAGCTGGCTTGAGTTATGAATAATAACTTGAATCATGCAGAATGCCCTTATCCTCCAAGGAAATAGAAAGTTACCGTAGAGTCCTTCATATGGAATAGGTCTCCCATGTTTAGTGGATCTTCTGATCCCCTCCTCACAGAACAGTGGATTACCTCCCTTGAAAATATATTCTCTATCCTCCAGTGCTCGGAAGAAGAGAAAGTTGTACTGGCGGTCTATCGTTTTGATGAGGAAGATGATCAGTGGTGGACACTGATCAATAATACAAAGTCCCAAGAAGAAATTGATTCCATGGATTGGGATGAATTCAAGTGGATGTTTTTCAACAAATATTTTCCTCGAACCCTTCGCCTTAAGATGGAAAGAGAGTTCCTCAGACTCAAGTAGAAGGAAGATGAGTCAATCAGGGCATATAAAGCAAACATCATAAGGCTTTCAAGGTACACCTCTAGATTTTTTATGAACACCGAAATCAAGGTGGATTGCTTATTTAGCGGACTAAAGCTGAGTCTATGAAAAGTATTGGCGATTTGAGACTTCGATAGTTACGAGGATATTTTCCATTGTGCCCTCAAGGTTGAAATGAATATTGGAGACTCTCAATGGTCTCGTGGGCCCATTGAAAAGAAGTGGAAAATGGAGAACAACATGGGTGGTTAATTAAACAAATCCCATGATGGAAAGAATCCTGAATTTTACTTTTGTAAAAGTTGTGGGAAGAATCATATTGGTAACTGTCTGAAGTGAACCAAGAATTTCTTCAAATGTGGAAAGTTTAGTCATCTGGCCAAGAACTGCTGAAGGGATATGAAAAATCTTGCTAAATTTGAAGAATAAAGGAAGGTTCATATCAACACTCAGCCTACAGTGTAGTGTTACAACTGCAAAGATCATGGGCATATGAGAACAATTTCCCTAAGTTGAGGGTTGTCAGAGGAAATCAACAATAACCTCCAAGGAAACACGGAAGGGATTATGCTATCACTACTGACGAGGTGGAGTCGGACAACGATGTGGTGACATGTATTCTAGTTATTCATTCAAGAATATCGAATGTACTATTTGATTATGGTTCTACACATTATTTCATATCTTGTAAGTTTAGTAGAACAATTCAAACACCACCTCAAAATTTGGAGGAAATGTTATCTGTGAGAACATAAAATGGAGAAATTATTACATCCATGGTTTATAACTCCTCTCCAGTTAATGTTTGTGGAATGAACCTCCCAAAAAATCTTTTCATACTTCTTTAGTAGAGTTCGATGCTATCTTGGCCATGGATTGAATATATTTATACAAAGCCAACATTAACTATCAGAAAAGGGAGATGACTCCTCACATCCCAAAGCATCCTCCGATTCTTTACAAGTGTAAGGAGGAAGATGAATCTCCTTTAGAATAATCATTTAAAGTGTGGATATTACTGCCTTGTGAGCAGGAATATCTAGCTCAAATGATTGAGACAAAGGAGAGAATCATGCATGAAGACATTACCATCGCAAGGGATTACACTGATGTATTCCCTGAAGATTTTCCTGGTCTTCCTCTTAACCGAGAGGTTGAGTTCTCAATTGAACTTATCCTTGGATCTATGCCTATCTCAATGATACCTTACAGAATGGACACTGTAGAGCTGGAAGAGCTGAAGAAGCTATTATAGGAGAATATGGAGAAGGGTTTTATAAGCCTGAGTGTTTCACTATGGGGTGCACCAGTCCTTTTCATCAAGAAGAAGGATAGATCAATGCGCCTCTTCATTGATTATCGTGAGCTCAATAAAATCACAATAAAGAACAAGTATCCCCTTCCACAGATAGATGACTTGTTCGATCAGATTCATGGGGCCATTTATTTCTCTAAGGTGGACCTTTAGTTGGGATATCACCAATTAATGGTGAGGAAGGAAGATATTCCCAATACTACCTTTCGAATGAGGTATGGACACTATGAGTTCATAGTGGTGCCATTCGGACACATTAATGCTCCAAAACTTTTCATGGATTTAATGAATATAGTCTTTAGATATTACCTTGAAAAATTTGCGGTAGTCATTATTGATGATATTCTGATATACTCCTAGAGCAAGGAGGAACATGAGAAGCATTTGAATACCATGTTAAATACTTTGTGAAGGGAGAAGTTTTATACAAAGTATAGTAAATTTGAGTTCTAGATAGAGGAAGTATCATTCTTGGGGCATGTTATCACCAGCAAAGGGATATCTGTGGACCCTTCCAAGATGAAGGCAATTGAAGAGTGGCCCAGGCCAACTTTTGTAACAGAGATCCACAGATTTTTGGGTCTACCTGGGTATTATCGACGATTTGTGAAGAACTTTTCAAGATTGTCAAACCCAATGACCAAGATGACACAGAAGGGGATAAAGTTTTTCTGGACTCAAGAATATGAAGACAGTTTCACAAAGTTGAAAAAGAGGCTTATCATTGCACCAGTACTCACAATACCAACAAGTGGAGAACTCTTTGTGGTGCATAGTGATGCTTCCAACAAGGTCTTAGACTGTGTGATGATGCAAAATGATAAAGTGATAGCCTATGCCTTAAGGAATCTGAAAATACACGAGTAAAACTATCTTACGCATGATCTGGAGTTGGAGACGGTGATATTTATGTTGAAAATCTGGAGACATTATCTCTATGGGGAGAAGTGTGAGATATATACTGACCACAAGAGTCTCAAATATATATTCACACAAAAAGAGCTTAATATACACCCACAAATATGGATAGAGCTCATTAAGGATTATGACTGCTCAATCCACTACCATCCTGGTAAGGCAAACAAGGTGGTAGATGCTCTAAGTAGAAAGGATCCTGCATATTTATCAATGATCAGAATTGAAAAGGATCTAATCTTCTTATATTTTCAAAGGATGTACATGAGAATAATTAAGGGAGGAACATCATCAATCCTTTCTAAAATTATTTCTCAACCATCCCTCTTGGAGAAAATAAAGGATGCTCAAAGAAAAGATGTGGAAATTCTAAAAAGGGTGGAAGCTATAAGAAATGGGAAATCCTAATATTTTAAGGTTGATGAGGAAGTATTTGTAAGATTTGGGACACGATTATATGTACCATCTGATCCAAAGATAAAGAAGGAGCTTCAGAATGACACACATAGCTCAACCTTCTCTATCCACCCAGGGAGCACAAAGATGTATCAAGTTCTTTGAGAAAACTTTTGGCGGGACAATAGGAAAAGGGAGATTTCTAATTACACATCAGAGTGCCTGGTATGTCAGCAAGTAAAGGCTGAGAGGAAAAAGTCTAAGGGAATGATGGAACCACTACCCATACCAACATGGAAGTGGTATAACATTACAATAGACTTTGTCACTGGACTTCCAAGGACATCTAGAGGAAACAATGCTATATGGGTCGTTGTGGATCGTCTTAAAAAGACAACTCAATTTATCATGATTTTAGAGGACTTCTCATTGGATCAAATTGCACAGATTTACATCAAAGAAGTAGTAAGGCTGCATGGAGTACCACTATCTATTGTATCTGATCGTGATCCGAGATTCACCTCAAAGATTTGGAAAAGTCTCCAACATTCTCTAAGTACTGAACTAAACTTCAGTACGGCCTATCATCCTCAAATTGATGGCCAATATGAGCGAACTATTCAGACATTGGAAGACATGTTGATAGCATGTTCTATGGAATTCAAAGGAGGATGGGACCAACATCTTCCACTGGTTGAATTCTCCTACAACAACAGTTTCCACTCGAGCATCCGAATGGAACCATATGAATCCCTTTATGGGAAAAGGTTCATAACACCGACGTGTTGGAATGAATTTGGTGAGCATAGGCTGCTAGGATCTAAAATGGTCAAAGAAATTGTGGAGAAGGTGAAAAACATTCAACAACATATCAAGCCAGAACAAAGTTGACAGAAAAGTTATGCAGGAAATCATCGAAGAGACCTTGAGTTTAAAGTTGGAGACATGGTATTTATACACATATCTCCATGGAAGAAGGTCACGAGGTTTGGAAGGAAAGGGAATTTAAGTCCCAGGTATATCAGCCCCTTCGAGATCCTTGATCGAGTCGAAGTTGTGGCCTATCAACTGGCACTTCCACCTACCATGTAAAAAGTACATGACTTCTTTAATGTATCCCTCTTAAGAAAGTACATACCAAACCCTTCACATGTACTCTCTTTAGAGGTGGTACAGTTAGAGGATGATCTTTCCTATAAGGAGCAGCCAGTGAAGATCTTGTATCGTAGAGAAAAAGTTCTACGCAATAAGACTACTCATCTGGTCAAGGTACTATGGAGAAACCATAAGTATGAAGAGGAAACATAGGAACTAGGGGAAGAAATGAAGGAAAATTACCCCCACCTGTTTTTGGATTAGAATGTAAAACGAAATTTCGGGGGCAAAATTTCATAAGGGGGGAAGAATGTAACGACCCAATGTTTTATAAATGGAAATTAATTTCTTATAAATATGTCATAAAATCACATGAAAACACAACATAATGAATTAATATGTGATAAGTGACCTTTAAACATAAGTTTATTTCCTTTTTGTTTGGAATTTCAAAAATCTAACATACACGGTTGTAATCAGTAATTTATTTGGAGTTTGATAAGGAAAACTTAATTTTTAGTGAATAGTAAACTACCCTTATGAATAATAACATAACCTTATGAATAGTGATATAACTTAATGAATAGTAACCTTACCTATGATAACATATAAACAACATTCAAGTTTAAAGTATGATATACCTATATTTTAGAATAAGTAAATGAATGTTTTAAAACTGGTTTTTGATAATAAATTATGATTTTAATAAAATATTAAAATAATCATATTTAGAAAATTATTTTTGAAAAATGGATTTCATTTTTGGATTCTACACGTCAAAAAATGGTCAGGATGAATTTTTGAGATTTTTCTGAAATACTTGAATTTTTGATGAATAGTAAAATACGATAATTTATGATAAATGTTAAATAATGGATTTATTGAGTCATTGATGATGATACGGTGATGTAATACCAATTGGTTAGAATTCACATGCATTTATTATTTTTTTTGGTCATGGAATCATCACTATTGATGGTCTTGAGGGAAAATAATAAACTAATGATTATAATATTATTAAAACCTTCCTCTCCTCCACTATAAACCCCCCCTCACTTCCTTTTCTCTTCACTACTCTCAAGCCTTGTGCCCTACCAATATTATGCCCAAATATCTCCCCAATTTCCTCCCCAAAGTCCAAAATCCCCTATCCTCTTCAAAATACCAAAACCTCTCCCCTTAAGAGGTTCTCAAAGGAGAAAGTCTCAAGAGGTAAATTCCTCTTTCCAATTCCTTTATTTATTTTAAGTTCTTTTCTTTTTTTTTCTTTCATTACCTACCTTCACCCAAATAGTATGATAACTCTAGTAATATACATGTACTGGAATTTTTTTATGATAATAGGGTATTTCATTATCTTTTATCTTTCCCCACCTTTTTATTTGAAAGAAATGAAAGCACCGTTTGAGATGTACTAATTTAGCACATTCAAGGACAACGATTTATCAATTTCTATTATCATCATTAATTCTGGTCATGAAACCATTTGTGTTATGGTTGAACTAGATTATTATATATTTAATTTATACTATTTTTGGTTCTATAATCCTTTTTTACAAATGGTATTAAGTTACAAATCAAAACATGTTCTTTGTAATCAAACACACCGATTAACAAAAACGGTTGTCACTATGGTTTTATATAATAATTTGACTTAAATCTAAGTAACCAAATTAAATTTTAAACCATTTAATATCCTATATTTTAACTAATGTAATATAAATTCAATTCTATACAACCACTTTCATCTTACATGTTTATCCAAACATGAATATAAGCAAACATGTCATTAAAACCAAGTAAACAAATGAGCCCGGACAAAGAAATTGAACCTCATAACCAATTAAAACGGTTATAAATGAACTTAAAATTATTATAATAAACCAATTACAAATATTTTCTGGAATTATTAATTAATAAACCAAATTTTTTTATTCATGTTTTTAATAACAAGTGGAGAACACCAATAGATTTAAGGTAAGGGATCCTCTCCATTTCACTCTTAATCAAGATTGTCCTCTATGATATGCCTTTTTATGTGTAATCCCAAATGACGGGGTGTGATTTATCACCTCCCCCATAATTCTCTCATGATTTATAAGTGACGAGAAACCCCCTTTCTCTCTCATCAAGCCCTCTTAGGTACATCCGACACCATGCCAATAAACCGTAACGAATTCTACCCGGACCTTTTTGTTCTTTCAGGTTGCCTTATCATTCTTTATATCAAAATGGAGTTGTCTTATATGTTTATGTACATATTCTAAATTCTATTTATGTTTTACAAAATTCATTTATTAATACCCTTTCATCACTCTCTTTCAGTGATATACATGTTTTTAAAATATTCCCTCCTTAGAACTTTCCGATAAACAAACCGTTTTTAAGGGAACTTCCCGAATTGTTACCCAATTTCAAGTGAACTATATCCTCTATTTAAGACAAAAATATCTTTATAAAATCATTATTTTTATTATGAAAACATTTTTGGTTCAATTCTGGTTTTATATAAAATATTTTCCTCTTTTCTATTTTAAAATCTCTCAAGTATTTTCCTTAAAACCGCACAAAAAAATGTTTTAATACTAATGTTTCTCAAATACATTTCTTATATGTTATCACTTCTGTTTGACATCACCTACCATGTTATATTCCCTTATTAATGTACATGTATGTTCTAATACCTTTCTTTCATGGACACTTTCATGATACACCCATTGGTTATGCTTTATGTCATGATTGTGGTGCCCACTTTTTTCCATGGGCACCCTTATGTTTATGTACGGTTGATTATGTATGATTATTTATGTGGAAATAATATTCATGAAAATATTGATATGGGTGCACCCAGATAGTTATCCAATGAATTGGGTAAATTTGAGTCTCATGACATGCGATGTGAAATGGGATTGTCAATTAGCCTTGACCCATACTAAAATGGAAAATAAGACTGGAAGTTAGATTTGACCCATACTAAAATGGGAAACGGTATTGGAGGTTAGCCTTGACCCATAATAAGGAAATGATTTTTGATTCTTCCACATTTATATGATTCCATGTTTATATGATTTCATGTTTACATGATTCCATGCTTATATGATATGATTTTATAAGTTCCATTCTTTGGATATCATTATGTCATGCCTCCTAATTCATGTGCTTAAGATGTATCCTTATGTTCATTCCCTTACTGGGATTTTTAGCTCATCCCTTTGTTCACGTGTTCCCCAGGGTACCCTGTGAATATGTAAGGGCTCAAAAGAAATTAGGATCTCTTTATATAGATGAAATAAATACATGTTTTTTAGCCCCATGTTTTATGTACCTAGTCTTCCAAGACACTAGACTTAACGATCCTTATAGTGTACTCTGATGTATAATTATGATTAAAAACATGTAATGTTATGTGTTAAAGTCTTGCATCGCTATACCACTAGGGTGGGAGATTGAATTCTAAATTTAATTTTACCCATGTAAAACCCAGATATATTCTGAAACATATCTAATTCCCCTAATGAGCTTTATGATCAAAGGGTGAAGTTAAAGTCCCTTTAGAAGAAAGGTTTCATCAGACCAAGAATTTATACTTGTGCAGATCTAGTGTTGTTTTCCAAAAAGGTGATCAAGAGATTGAGGAAATGCATAGACTATAGTTACTTGAATTAGGTGTTGATCAAGAATAAATACCCTTTTCTAAGGATCAATGACCTATTTCACTAGCTAGAAGGTGCAAGATGGTTCTCAAAGATTAAACTTAGGTCCAACTACCATCATTTGTGGGTTCATAAGGTGGATATCCATAAGATGGTATTTGTTATGTCTCTATGGGAATTATTAGTTACTAGTGATTCACTTTAGTGTGAATAATTCCCTTATTGTGTTCATGGGACTCATGAACCAAATATTTCTTCCCTTATTGGATCAGTTCATGGAAGTCTTTATTAATGACATTATCACATATTTTTCATCATTGGAGGATCATATATAGCACCCAAGGATGGGCCTAAATTTTCTTTGGGGCCGCCAAATTTATGGTAAAATCTCAAAGTTTTAATTTTTGGATTATAGAGGTACACTTTTTGGGGTATTTCATCTCATAGGCTGAGTAGTTGTGAAGAAAAATAAGATAGAGACAATGCTAGCTTAGGACCCAACCAAGAGTGTATCTAAGGTGTAGAGTTTTATTATTTTGGTTGGGTACTATCAAAGGTTTTTGTAATAATTTTATAGGATTATTTATCCTTTTACTACCATGATATGAAATGTTAATCCATTCTCCTATACCAAGCATTTTTATAAATCCTTTGAGGTGCTGCGGTAGAGGTTGACCATTGATCCTATTTTGAGACTGGAAAAGGAGGGTGTTGAGAACATGGTGTTATTTGATGCCTCTAGAGTTGGGCTCAGGTGTATGTTGATAAAGAGGATAGTGGTGATATCTTATGAATCTAGGCATTTGAGTCCCCCTGAGCATAACTACATGACCCATGACTTAGAGATATAAGTAGTTCTATTCTCCCAGAAGATATAGAGGAATTATCTTATGGGTGAGCAATTTGTAGTTCAATAAAACTCCTAAAGTAATAGGTATATCTTTTCCTTTATATAACTCAATTTGATATAGATAAGTTGGCCTGATTTTCTAAAGGAATATGACTTTAAGATAGCCTATACTATAGGTAATGACAACTTGGTAGATGATGCCCTTACTATAAAAAACATTCTCTCTTGGTAGAAGAGGCATCCAAACATTTAGCCTCTTTATAACTAACCCTAGTGTAGGAGAGAGGATAATCACATCTCTAGTCGATAGTAGTGGATCCACTAATTTTCTAGAGGGTGAGAGAGGCTTAGTTGGGATACATCGATTAAGAAGTTCATCACAACTAGATATTCTCAGAAGATTCTCCAAATGGATTTTCTATAGGTAGGTAATAAATCATCTCTTTCCAAGGATATATAGTGGTTCTAATCACATTTTATGATGAGGTTCTTAGGGAGTTACAAATATCCCCCTTAGTAGTATATCCTTGAGTATAAAAGAAGCACAAGAATATTTTACAACAATTTTGGTGGCCTGACAGGAGGATTATTGTTGAATATGTATCTAGATTCCTCACCTATCAATAGGTAAAGATAGATCACCAAAATACAATAGGTTTGGATCAACCCCTTGAGGTTGTTGAGTGAAAATGATATGGAATATTTATAGACTTTGTTATTGGGATTCTGTGAATGATGAGAGGCCATGGAACCTTTTGGGTGACTATCAATTAACTAACTAAGTTATCACACTTACTTTCTACCCAATAGTATAGTACCATAGAGATATTGGGATGCTTGTACATGCGGTAGATCTTATTAATTCACAGTTACCCTAGATTATTTCCTTTGAACATGATGCTTGATTCATGTTACAGTTGTGGAGAGGATTGTAGGAGGATTTTGAGACCTAGTTGTGGATGAAAACAACATTCCAACCTAAGAAAAATGTCCAAAAAGAGTAGACTATTATATTTTTGTAGGATATGTTGAGAGATTATTTGATATATTTCAATAGGGTCTGGGAGGATAACTGAACCAAGTAGAGTTTTATTATAATAATAACTACCACTCTACTATAGGTATGAAACTATTAGAGACCTTATATGGGATACCTTGAAGGTCACCATTATATTGGATTTATATTGGAATGTAATCTCTTATGGGGATAGAGTTGGTGCGAGTGACGATGAATAAGGTTCGGGTTATTCAGAATCTTATGAAGGACATTCAGATCTGACATAAATCTTATGTAAATAAACATCATAGGCCCTTGAAGTTTGAGCAGGCATACCGTGTTTTCCTAAAAATCTCACCATGGTGAGGTTTTCTTGAGGTTTGGATAGGGTATGAAACTATCCCCAAGGTTTATTGGTATATTAAAGATCATGCATAGGGTCATCGAGGTTTCTTATCACTTATCATTACCCCCACAGCCGGTTCGGGTGGACAAACTCTTCCATATATCACAATTAAGAAGGTACATGCATGATCCATCACATGCTATTGATTGGGGTGATGTAGACATTGAGGAAGAGGTTACCTTTTCAGAGTACCTAATGGTGATTGAGGATTGATAAGAGAGGACTCTTCAAGAGTATACCATTTTTCTTGTACAGATCCTTTGGCAGCATTGGAGCCTCTAAGAGAGCTTATATAAGAGTGATATCTAGATGAGGGCTTAGTGCCCTCACTTTTTTTAGTAGCTTAATCTTTTATAGGTGAAAATATTTGATGGTGGGGAGAATATAGTGACCTTTATTTTTATGTATGGAAACTTTAAATAATTTTAAATCTTATCTTGTGGTTTTCTTCAATTTTTTCATAGAGTTACAAGTATCACCAGACCTAAGTATTAATATATTAAAAATATTAAATATATTTATACTCATGTAATAATAGTTTCATAATTAATGTAATTCTCATAGATTGAAGTTTTAGACAAGAAACAAATACTGTGGTTGTGTCCAGAACATGCGGTTCACCCTTAGAGCAATATAAGTTTTGTACAAGTTGGGTTTTGAGATGATGTGTAGTCACCAAAAAATTAAACAAATAAATTTAAATAATTTATTTAAGTCATTTAATTCATTAAATAAATGTTGTGGATTGATTTTTTTATCTATTTAAACCCTATTAAGGAAAATCTTTAGGGTTAACCACATAACCCTGGGAGATTACCAATTGAAGGAGATTCTAACATCACGAGAGATAACTTTTGACATTAGATCAAGGGATATTCGAGGATTGATGATGAAGTTATTGGGTATAACTAATGAAAATGATGTGGAATCATTATTCATCAGTGATCGATCAAACTGATAGTCATTTATTTTTATTTATGGAATTTCATCTTATAAATCTTGAATTTGATCTTGGATATTTTATTTATTTTATTTCTTTGATTATTATTATTCTTCGCTTGTCCTTAAAAATCTAATTATATTTATTTGACCTTGGATTTAGTTAATTTCACTAGATTTATTTGATTTAACATATTTTTTTAATGATTGTGATCAATGTATAGGTTCACAATGACCAAATATAAAATCACTTAATTTATTGTTTTTATCCCTTATTTCTTTGCATGTTTATCTTCAGCCTACAGAAGGTCAGTGATTTGACTAATAGTCCAGCTTGAGGCATAATTGATCCTCAAGCCGAAAATGTTTTGTAAGATTGATGATAGAGATGATGGTTTGAGAAAGTGATGAGAGGGTTAGTGATAGATCATGGTTATAAGATTAAGGAACAGATCTCATGTGACAATAATAAGGCATGATAGAAGTTTGTTTGGGGTGACAAAATCATGTTATTCAAGTGATGGATGACTGGAATATGGCTACCAGAAAGGATCAAGGGATGGAAAACATGACTGGAATATTCCATAATGAATATAGAGGTTAATCTAGGAATTTTGGTGAATATTTCAAAAGAAGAAGACATTTCTATGAAAAACCTGACTAAACACCATGTATCCTAAGGAACGCATGCCCTATAGTCCTATTTTAGTTCCAGATAGGGTTTCAAAGCTAATTTATATATCACACACCATGTGGGAAGGACTAAAAACCATGTGACCCTACTTGTGTATATGATACTTGTACATTTGGTACATGCCCAAGACCCAGAGTGAACCTACATCCTATGTCCCCAGAGGGACATTCTATGGGATGGTACTCGACCTACCATGCTATGTTTAGAGAGTACATGTATGGGACCCTAGGTGATCCCAAATTCTTTTTGGAGTAGAACACATTCTATGTACTTGGGTTTTCACATGTCAAGTATAATAGTATGACACAGCTTGGCAAGGACTTGGAAGTACACCCTATGTACCCCAAAATACATGCCACATACTTATTTCAAATGTTCAACCTACCATATCTCATTCTATGGGACTCAAAATTGAACCCATGAGTAGTCTTGATGAGTATATTTTCATGTTGGATGTGATGATTGATGTTGTTCCAACATTAGTGATTCAATGAGTGATGGAATAATCACATTAATATTATCTCAAAGATGGTTAGCTGACATTAGGGTTCGAGCATGATTGCCAAAGTTTATTCTAGGATCAGTACTCCCCTAGTGGAGGAAATTTCTCTCAAGGTTTGGGTCTCTCATTTTTTATATAGGTAGGGTTGGTACTCCCCATACACATCTAGGAACAAGCCTTCTATCAAAGGAGTTGGTACTCCGTCGTCATTGGGCATTGTCGGTGAGTAGGTCCTCTACTAGATTCAGTACTCCCTCGACCAAGGTATCCTGTAGATAGTTTTAGTTCATCTATTATATTATTATGAGGTTACATGGGATCATGTATTGAAATTGGGATTTATGGAGCTATGGGAAGACTCAAAATTTATGGTTAGATGTGGTGAACGAGAAATCTTTAACTCTTTTCCTCTGTTTCTTGATGAGAATATCTATTTCACATGGGTTTAATCATCCCACTTATTTTGGGTTTAGTTGACAACCTTTTTATTGTTACCACTTTATGTTTTTCATGGATTCATACTAGGAATGTATATACTGAACCCTGCATGGGATCTTCTCTCATGTGTTGTGTCTTATAAAGATGACATAAATCTTGGTAGAGACTTTAATTGATGCATAATAGGTGAATCTTTGTTATAATAGGAGTCTTTGACTGCATACAGTGGTCAATTCCCAAGACCTTGAGCATGACTCTCTATTTAATCCTCACTAGATTTTTGGGTTGCGATACTTTCCTTTATATTGGGCATGTATTTCCACCCTCTTTCATGGATGTCTTTTTTGATGCACTGTGATGTTTACCTAGAGGTTATTTCATGCATTCATTTACTCTAGATATTTTTCAACATTTATTACTATCCCTACACCATTGATTGGTGATTTGTGCATGTGTACAAGTACCTTAGTCTATGTCATCTTATCATGTGATATATTCTTACTCAACACTTTTCACTAGTCCCTAATCTATTGGAACTGGGATTGAGGTAGCACAATCAGATTACTACTAGTCTAGGAAAAACCTTGGTGGGTTGGGTTTTGACACCACACATTGAAATTTCTGGAACCATTATCCATTAAATGAACTAACTCCACTAATACACCACATCACTCCTATCCCATAACAATTCACCCTCATCCCATTCATATTTATCACTATTTTTTTTACCATTTTATATATTAAATTTCCAATTTTAAATTTTCTAGCCATATTAAATTTATTATTCCATATATATTTACACTGTTACAATTATATATAAGGTATTTTCTTTCAA
This sequence comes from Viscum album, assembly GCA_963277665.1. Taxonomy (NCBI): domain Eukaryota; kingdom Viridiplantae; phylum Streptophyta; class Magnoliopsida; order Santalales; family Viscaceae; genus Viscum; species Viscum album. The sequence continues at coordinate 248,024,253 of OY728137.1, forward strand.
CATTATAAATTTAATTTACCACATATCATCTACCCAACACTTCACTGATTATTTCTAACACATCACTATTCCACCATAAACCATTCCATTTATAATTAATCATTTCATTAATTCATTCATTACCATATTCTCCCATATTCCACAAAACCTATGACACAACCACATAATTATCTTACATAAATGCATTGATAACTATGCCAAAAACCATAACATTACTTCCACCACTCTTACAACATTATCCTCTCTATCCTATATCAATCAAATCAAGCTACTACTACAACAATAACATATAATCATCCCATTATAAACTATAGGAAACCAACCATACTATAAAAAATATAACCACAATAAGAATAACAATAATAATTACAAAATTAACTAACATCAGTCAATTACATTCATTAATGCTTCAATAATTATTGAAAAATTTGTACAAAAAAATATCAAAAATTAATTAAAAATTTCCTCTTCCACTTTCATTACTATATTTAGGTTATTAACCATTAATAAAAATGATAAATTATATAAAAATAAAAAAATATCACAATATTATTCTTATCAATCAATCTAAGTAATAATACATAAGAAATAACATAAAAACTATAAAAATAACACATGATCCACTTCTTCTCTATAATTTCCTTAATCCATGTCATTTGGGTTAATTTAAAGTACTTACTCATTGAATAAAACATTATAATTCTATATTTAACATATAATAAAGAGAAGAGAGATTTTGAGTCCCCTACCTCAAACGAAGCTTCATTAATCACATCATAAGTATGAGAAGAGAATGATGACCAAACAACAAAAATATCCCAAGAGGAACCCTCAATAACCCATGACACATAAATATTTATCAAGGCCTTGACCATAAACTAGAACAACCGAACAAACATAGCTTCCATAACCTCATCAAGATAAAGGATTAAGAGAAGAATGAAAGAGAGAGATAGGTAGAGAGAGTAAAGTACCTTTGATCATGAGAGATCAATTATGAAATAAAAAAAATCTTAATATCCACTAAAGTATGAACAAGGATCACCAAAACTAAACAAAAATGTGTCTAGGGTTTTAAAAGAGAAGGTATTTAAATATAACTTGAGAATTCAACTAAATTTATATTAAAAATCTAAGAATAAAAATCCATGGTGTGACAATCATGGTTATGATGTAACAGTGGTTGATTAATCGACCCTCTAAAACTCAAGGAGAAATTTCCCAAAAATATCAAGGGTTAAAACTATTTAATATTTATAAAAATGAGGAAGATCATGGTGTAAAACAACTTTATTTGACATAATGAATAAACCACCATAAATCATGGTGAAAATATTAAACATCCTCTCAAATCATGATAACACATAAGATGAAACCATAATGAAATAAATGGAATCATGATGAAACCATCTCAAACATAGTAACAAAAAAAAACAGCAAATACCTCCATGGCATAACAAAACTCCCCATATTGAAATCTTAAATACTACAGTGAAATAACCAAACCCAACCATTTGAATAAACACCAAAATATCACAACCCATGCATCATGGCATAAAAATAACCTTTAAATTACAACCCCATACACCATGGTGTAACTAACTAGACCACAAAAAAACTCTTATCCCCTAGTCACTGAATCATGGTGTAATGCCTTTGGTCATAACATTACTTTTTTCCTCTATCTAAAATTCTAGATATAACTAAACTCCCCCTCTTACAATCACCTAAAACTTCCTCCCAGTACTTATTATTCCCTAAAACCAAAAAGAAAAGGTCCATGAGAAATCTAAGCCTATAAATTAGATATCTCTCAAACAATTCCCTTCCATAATAATCAAAACCTCACCTAGAAGAATAATTAGAAACCTCCAAACCTAATAACTCTATGAGATACCTCTAAAAATAGAATCATACCATCTCCAATGCGTAACGACCCAAAGTTTAATCAATGGAAATTCTCTTCTTATAATTATGTCATATAAGCACATGAAATCAAAACACAATAAACTACTAAGTAATACATTACAATTAAAATAATATTTTCACTTCTGTGATTTGAATTTTGAAAATATGATATACACAGTTACAATCAGTAAGATATTTGGAGTTTGATAAGACAAACTTATTTTTTGGTAAATAGTAATTGAACCTTATGAATAGTAATGTTACCCTTATGAATAGTAATATGACCCTTATAAATAGTAAATCATCATAGTAAATAGTAACCTTACAAATGAAAGTATAAATAAAATTTATCCAACTTATAAGTGACAATATGATAGTGTTGGTATTTTTATAAGTCATACATATTTAATTAAAAATTTATGAATAGTTTAATAATTAAAAAATAAAATTTATTTTCATAAAATGTATTCATAAATTATTTTTTTTATGTCTTATTATTATAGGATAATTTTATGAGACCTTAGTTAAATTTTCAAAGTATTATAAAATTAGTTATAATTTTAAAATATGTATTTTTTTAAGTAAATGATGATTTTATTTAAAAATTAATTTTTCTATATTTAGAAAATTATTTTCATGAAATTGAGTTCATTTTTTAATTGTATACATTAAAAAATGATTAGGGTGAATTTTTGGGATTTTTATGAAATACTTGAATTTTTGATGAATAGTAAAATACGACAATTTACGATCAGTGCTAAAACCAGAATTTATGCATCATGCTTGAGTCATGGATGATGTAAATGGCCATTGGTTATAACTCACATGAAATTGTTACTATTTTTTTTCATGGAATCATCACTATTTCTTTTCTTATGTAGAAATAATAAACTAATGATTAAAATATTAAGAAAACCCTCCTCCCCTCCACTATAAAAACCACCCACACTCCCCTCTTCACTTCACTCCTATAAAGCCTTGTTCCTTTCCTAAATTATGATAAAATATATCCCCAATATCCTCCTCTACTTCCATAATCCCTTGGTATCCTCAAAATACCAAAACCTCTCCCCTAAAGAGACTCTCAAGGAATATATATTCAAGAGGTAATTTCCTCTTTTATTTTATTTTATTTTCTTTCATATTCCTTTGTTTTATTTTCTTTACTAACCACTAATCATCCAAATGGTATGATAACTATAGTACCTTACATGCACTGGAATTTTGTTATTCTAGTGGGATAATTCATCATCATCTCTCCTTTCCCCTTCTTTTATACGAAAGAAATGAAAACACCGTTCAAGATGTGATAAATTATCACATTAAGGATGACTGGTTATCAATTTCTATTACCATCTTCAATTCTGGTAATTAAACCATTTTTTATAGTTTAACAAGACTATTATATATTTATTTTATCTTATTTAATGTTTTGTAATCCTTATACACACATGATGTAATATAATAATACAAAACAAGTTAACTGTGAGCAAAATCACTAAATCAATCCAAGCATTTATCATTAATGGTTTATATAACGATTCAACTTCAATCCAAGTAAACAAATGAAATTTACAAACATTTAACCTTATTAATGTTAAATAATAAAATATATCACCAATTCTGGACAACCATCCTCACTTTACATGATTATCCGATCATGTAAATAAGTAAACTGATCATGAAACAAACAGACCCGAACAATGAAATTGAGCCTCATAACCAATAAAAAAGGTTATGAACGAACTCAATTTTTTTTATAATAAATAAATTGATTTTAAAATAGGTTCTATAATTATTAATTAAGTAACATAATTTGATTATTCATGTCATTAATATCAAGTAGAGAACACCATCAGACTAAAGGTAAAGAATCCCATCTTTCTCACTTTTATTCAAGAATCTTCTCTATGTTATGCCCTTTTATTTGTAATTCCTAATGATGGGGTATGATTTAAAACCTACCCCATTCTTACCTCATGATATATAAATTATGAGGTACCCATTTATCTCTCATTAATCCCTCCTAAGTACACATGTTACCATACTGATATTTGATAAGGGATTTTACCCGAACCTCCTTTATTCCTTCAGTTTTTATCATTATTTTTAACCAAATGAAGTTATCTTATATTTTTATGTGAATATTATAAATTCTGTATATATGTACCAAATTCATATATCAATACTCTTTCCTCATTCTCTTTCGGGGATATACATGTTTTAAATGACTCCCTCTTCAATTCTTCTCGAGAAGCAAACCCGTTTCAATGGAACTTTCTGAATTTTTACCTATATTTAAGTACATTATATAATATATTTTTAAGACACCATTATTTTTATAATACCAATATTTTTATTATTAAACCATTCTTGGTTCACTCTTAGTTTTATATAAATTATTATTCTCTTTTATGTTTTAAATGAACTTTGATATTTTACTTAAACCACACTAAAATGTTTTAATTTTAAATATTCTTAAGTACTTTTTTTACAAGTTGTCACTTCTGTTAGGAATCACCCATCATAATATATAAATTTTTCTTTTATGAATGTTCATGTATGATTTAATTCCTTTACTTCATGTACACTTGTATGATACTCCCATTTATTATGCTTATGACATGATTACGATACCCATTTCTTTCCATGGGTTCGATTATGTTTATGTGAGATTGATTATGTATGATTCTTTATGTAGAAAACATATTCCTAAACATGTTAAGATAGGTGCGCCCTGATAGTGCTCCAATGCATTGGGTAAAGTTGAGTCTCATGAGACGTTATGTGCAACGGTCTTGGCGGTTATCCTTGACTTTTGCTACCATGTGCATCAGTCTTGGAAGTTAGCCTTGACTTGTGCTACCACGTGCAATAGTCTTGGTGGTTAACCATGACTTGTGATACTCTATGTACAAAAAGCCTTGAATCATGCTAAATTCATGATTTATGTTGCTACCACATTATAATTATTCCATGTTTATATGATCCTAAGTTATACATGTTATGGTTCCATATGTTCAATTACATTATATACCTTTTTATATCATTATATCATGCTTCCAAACCAATGTTCTAAAGCTTTATTCTTATGATTAATTTATTAATGGGATTTTAGCTCATCCATTTTTTCATGTTATCCCCAGGTTATCCTTTGCAAATGTATGAGCACAATGGAAGTTATGAGTTTATTATGTTGATTAAATAGAAAGTTTTTTTATGATGCTTGATTATGTACCGAGTCTTTCAAGACACATGAATTTACGATCCTTGGCTTGTAATTTTAGGATCAAAATATGCATGTAGATTCTTAATAACAAGAGGGGGGGGGGGTGAATTGTAAGTTAAAACTTTTGTTTCTAACCTTGAGGAAAACTATGTTTAACAAAGTTAAACAAGTTAAATTCACAAGACCTATTTTAGTTATACAAACTTGCTAGGTTCCGAAAATATGATTCCGGAAATGAAACTTAAGAAAAGTTTACAAGGAAAATATTCTACCTTAAAGCATATATAATCTTACATATTAGAGTTTACAAATGAACAAGAAAGTATAAGAAGGTTATAATTTCTTCCTTTATCAAAATATAGAGGAAATAAACTTGAAACAAAAAAAAGTAACAAGTATGAAATCTTTTAACCCAAAGATAAGGGTATCCAACAACCTTGGATAAAGGTCCCATGATTTATACTTTCAAGAAAGTTTGTCTTACCCACACCATGGTAAGCCCTCAATAGGAATATTGAAATCTGTCTTTCTATCCCCGCAAGACCTCAAACTTTAAGGTAGTCGGCACCTCTATCTTCCTATCCCCGAAAGTCCTTGAACTTTAAGGTAGTCAGAACCTCTGTCTTCCTATCCTAGGAAGTCCTCGATTGTACACAACAACAATTGGAGTTGCACGAAGCAAGCTGAACAAGATGTTCAGTACGCACAAGGCATGATAGTCTCTCTCTCTAGAAATCACTTCAGCAGCATGAAATCTCTAGAGTGATGGATCAGTAATGAGATCGTTCAAATAAGATCCTATTTATAGGAACTTATCAAATGGTTGGATCCCTCCTACAACAGTCATATTTTCCTTGAATTTTGAAGGGACCTATACACGTTTCACTCAAACAACATTTAGTTAGAAACAGAATGTACGACATAGTTTCATAACTATAACAAGTGTAATAAAAATAAGGTTGCTTAACCAAATATATTTTTCAGAGTCTAGGAAAAAAATAAAAGTTTGGAGTCTAGGAAGAATAAAAGTTTGGAGACTAGGAAAATAAACACTTGGAGACTATAAATCATGGATATTATGATTCTATTTTTCAAAGAATTCGGAATCTGAATTATTAAGAGTTCGGAGAATAAATTATGAGGAATTTAGAGTCGAGATTCTGAGGAATTCAGAGTCCGAATTTTTAGGAATTCAGAGTCTTAATTCTGAGGATATCAGAGTTATAATTTTAGAGAATTCAGATTATGAATTTCAGAGAATTCGAAGTCTGAATTTCAGAGAATTCAGAGTCTTAATTTTAGAGAATTCGAAGTCTGAATTTTAGAGAATTCGGAGTTTGAATTTCATAAAATTTAGAGTCTGAATTTTGGAGAATTCGGAGTCTGAATTTCATATAATTCAGAGTCTGAATTTCAGAGAATTCGGAGTTTGAATTTCAGAGAATTTGGAATCTGAATTTTAGAGAATTCAGAATCTAAATTTCATAGAATTTATAATATGAATTTGGAACCTGAAATCAGAACCTGAAAACAAAATACTCTAAAACTAAGGATTTATAGGATTCTAAGGTTTTAGATATGAAACCAAATTTTACCCTTTATAAATAAAAATAGTTATATTTAGAAACTATAAAATGAACAATGAAAACATAGGTAAGGGTAAAATAATCTTGAGGAAGGAAAGTCTTCCTTATTAAGATAAATCTTAGGGAAAATATGATTTACCTTAAGATAGAGCATTTGCGATTTTCAAAACACAGAGGAGTGGAAAAGTCATAAGTAAACCTTATTGACTCAACAATCTCCCCCTTTTTGTAAAGCACAAACATCCTTACGAAAAAGAATATAATGACTTAGAAAATTTCTTAATGGACATAAAATAAAAACTTATCTCCCTTAACATATGAAACATAGTGAATACAACTCACTCCCCTTTAGGTTTTGAAATCCCTAATAATTGTATTCTTGATTTCCTAAATGAGATTTTACATTTTCTTACATATGAAAATATTCTTTGATAAGAACTTTCCCTTAGATGAACTCCCCCTTACTTAATGAAATCTCTTTTTTACTTATAATTCTTTTTATCATTCCTTTCTCCCCCTTTGTGATTTTCAAAAAGGAATAAAGAGAATGGAAAAAATGGTACCTGAAAAAATTAGTACTAAACAACCAAATATATGAAGAACAACCAAAATTAGATTAAGATTGAAATAATTTGTACAAAGAAGAAAATACAACAAAATATTGGATTTGGGAGAATTATCCTTCTTTCTAATTTGGCATAAAATTCTTCACAATGGTTTTCAACTTCTTAAGCTCCTTGTGATCTTCTTCAAAACACTTCAGTAGTTTATCCTAATCTTCACTTTTCTTCTCCAAAGCTTTAATTTTTTCTTGCTAAGCCTTAAGACATTCTGCCTGATCCTTCAAGACTTCTTCTTTCTTAAAAATATTTTCTTCAATATCAATTCTAAGATCCCTTTATCTATTCCAATTAATAGCCACTGAATTAATCTTTCCATTCAAGTCCTTTAATTCTTGCTTCCGGTTTATCTATTCGAGAGTTATATTTTCCTCAAAGATCTTAGTAATATAATTAATCTTTCCATATTCAGTGTCAAAATCATATTTCACATTATCTTGAAATTCATCAAAGACTCTAATCTCTTAGACTATATTTCTTGAACAACTTATAATCTTCTTGCATGATCTTTTATGAACCTCATAACCAATGCAAAAATATTTGAAATCTGCCTCAAGTCTAAAAAATTTATCCATAAGCATTGAAACTAAATCTGATTTCAGATTGAACGAATGCTGAAGCAACTGGAATCTTGAGTCTATACTTCGAAATAATGGAATGGTATCAACCAACTTTTTCAAAGATTGTACCATAAAATCATGTCCAAGAGAGGATGATTCCAAATCAGAGTGTTTGGTTTGTGAGGATTGTTTTTAAATCTCTTTAGCTTTCCTCTTTGATGAAGCACCAACTTCTTTCCTTTTCACCATATATTTCTTAGATATATCAACCAACACTTTTTTACATTATCATCCCTTGGAACGATCTTTTCTGATTTAGGTGATTCATGCTCACTATCAAATAACTGAAAAATATTATCTTCCTTAAGATTTTCTTTCTCAGCACTAGCCACAACATACTCTGGCTGAATAAAATCATGATTGCAGCTTTCTTCTTCAGATAGATTATTCACTTTTTCCTGACCTTTATGTTCTTTTCCAGGTGTATAAAATTTTGAAAATTCAACTTCAGAAGTTTGGATTGATAGTTTCTCATAAGAACTCTCCTTCTCATGATAATCCTCTACTTGAATTATCATCTCTTCGGTATCACCACTTCATTATTCTTCTTCTTTTTCCCCTACTTCTTCTTCTACTTATTATTCTACTTCTTCCTCTTTCAAAATTTCTTCTTCTTGATCTGGTTCTAGAATTACTACCTTCTTTCCCAGATTCGCAGGGAGTGATTCTTTTAAAAATTATTCTGGTACATGGTATTGTTCAGAGGCTTTCTCAGCATCTTTGATAAGGGATTGAACTATCTAAGCTTCAGAAAACTTCTTCCTTTTATTCTTTTCTTTATCTTGTTTTTCAAGATCTTTAGAAACCTTTATCTTTAAAGAATTTTCATCAAAAGGGTCCAAGCCAAAAGTAGTCTCCCCTTACTTCCTATTCTTCTTGGCCTCTCTCCACTTATCCACTACTTCATCTGGGTAAGTCTTTTGCTTCTTTGGTTTTGGGGGTGCTGTTTGAGTTTCCTTGGTCACATGGATTTTTTCTTTCTCTTTTGGTTCCTTTTACTTCATCTTCCTTCCACACTTTTTTGAAGTCTTAGCCACTTTCTGTTTCATTGATAGAGATTCTATTTTTGACTCAAACAAATCATAAAAATCACTAGATTTAGAACTGAAGCCAAATTTTATCCTTCTCAAAGTATCATCACTAAGCAGCATAACCTTGTAATTTCTTAGCTTAGAACTGAAAGGAATTTTGAATGATTGAATACAAAAAACAATAATCTTGGAGAGAATTTCTGGATATATGATAATTTGAGACTTTAAATTTCCATTCTTTATATTATCAATTGTAACCAATATATACTTGACCAAGTTTATCTTTCTAAGGTTTACTAAGAAATCCAGAATATAGATGTCACTTTTATTCAGGGAATCCTTATCCCCTTTTCTCGGAATGATAAAACCTTGAACCCATAATTCCAGAATCCAGAAGTTTTTAGATAGATGTACAATCTTTGAAGTCTACACATCTTTCAAACCAAGGAAGTCTAAAGCCATGTCCTTTTCAAAATATCCTGCTACATCTGGTAGCTTGTGGGTATAGAACTCTGCTTCTCCTTCATATAAAATTCCAATTAGATTTTTAGCCTTGGTGTAGGAAAGGGAGTAGGTATTTCCATAACACTTGAAGGAAAACTTATCTCTCCCTCCTTCATTGAAGAAGCTTACTGACTCATAAAATTCAATCAAAACTCCAGATAGAATGGATCCTGTGCCTTCAATTTCGATATACATAGGCTCTCCCAGCCATTCAGCTTAATATTCTTTGAAATGATAGAGTCATACTTAACATAGAATTTTGGATCGACCGACCTTTCTCTGTAAATCTTCCACTTAGATATTTACTTTACTGAAGACATATCTTTCTGAGGAGAGGTTTCTACAGACATTCGAAACTAAGGAAAGCCTGATTATTCAGAACAGGCTTAAGTATAGGGGTAGAGCTTCAACACACCGAGGCTTGAAAATTGTTGTGGGAAAAACATCTAGGGTTCCTTATATAGGCGTTTTAGATGATGGTTCAACTTCCTTGATTTATCCAATGGTTGAAAAAAAAACTCTTGATCAAATTTGACGGTTGAGATGAAAGCTGAAGAAGAGATTTAGTAGGTTCTGATCTATTGAGGTTTTTAAGATAAACATTCATATTTAAGAAAAAATGAATTTGAAAATGTTTCTTAAATAAGATAAAAATACCAACATGTAAAAAGATGATTATGGAAATTTAAGAAAGAAAGCATACCTTCTGAATTTCCAAGAAAAATATTCGTAATTAGGAAAATTCTTCTTGAAGAACTTTAGATTCTAGAAAATTTAGAGAGAAATTTGATTATGAAAACTTTTATTATAAAAAATTTTTATTATGAATTTTTTTTAAGAAAAATTTTGATTACAAAAAATTGATTACAAAAAAAAAAATCAATTACGGAATTTTTTTTGACTAACAAGAAAATATACTCCCTCTATGAAAAGGAGTTTCTTACTGTAAGGGGATATGTTTCAACAAAAATTTAATATAGAATATTACCTTACGGTTATCATTCCTAACTTTTTTAATGCATTCAAATCTATCAGAGTGTAATGATTTTGTGAAAATATTATAAAGTTGATCTTACATTCTGATAAATTGAAGAATTATATCTCCTTTTTGTGTGTGATATCTAAGAAAGTGATACCTAATATCTATGTGCTTTTCATGAGAGTGATGTGAAGGGTTTTTACTTAGGACAATGGAACTAGTATTATCACACAATATTTGTGTTTTGGTAAAACTCATACCATAGTTTGTGAGTATGTGTTGCATCCACAATACTTGAGCACACCAACTTCTAGCTTCTACCTATTCAGCTTCATTAGTGTAAAGTGATACTGAGTGTTACTTTTTTCATGACCAAGAAACTAATTAATCTCTTAAGAAATTACACGTTCTGGATGTACTTTTTATATTCATTCTACATCCACCAAAGTCAGCATCCGAAAATCTTTTTAAAACAATATCATTCCCAGAAGTATAAAAGAGTCCTAAATCCATGGTTTCCTTTAAGTAGTGAAAAATAATTTTCACTACCTTTAAATGAGATTCCTTAGTATTAGATTGATACCTTTCACATAAGCATACTAAAAACATTAAGTATGAATGACTAGCTTTCAAGTATAGTAAACTACCTATCATACCTCTAAATGATGTTTGATCCACTGGTTTCCCAGTTTCATCAAGATCAAGTGAATTTGAGGTACTAATGGGAGTACTTATACTCTTAGTGTTTTCATAACCATACTTTTTAAGAACATATTTAATATACTTATCTAGATATATATAAATTCCTTCCAGTTTTTGAGAAATTTGAAAACCAAGGAAAAATGTTAACACACCCATCATACTCATTTCATACTCAAATTTCATTAGATTTGCAAATGAATCAGTTAAAGATTGTTGATTTGAACCAAATATACTATCATCAACATATATTTGAACAATAAAAATATTTTTCTTATCTTTCTTTATAAAGAGGGTTGGATCAACATTTCACTTAATGTAATTTTTTTGTAACAAAAATCCTATAAGTCTATCATACCAGGCTCTAGGGACTTGTTTAAGTCCATATAAAGCTTTTTTAAGTTTGAAAACATGTTTAGGACGTTTTTTATCTTCAAAACCGAGAGGTTATTCAACAAAAACTTCCTCTTGAACATATACATTAATGAAAGAACATTTAACATCAATTTGAAAACGTTTAAAGTTAAAGAATGCTGCAAAGTATAGTAGAATAAAGATATATTCAAGTATAGATATTGAAGAATAGGTTTCTTCATAGTCTATTCCTTCTTGTTGATTATAGCCTTTATCAACTAATCTAGCTTTATTTCTTACTATGATTCCATTTTCATCACACTTATTTCTGAAGACCCATTTTACTCCAATAACAGAAGTTTCCTTAGGTCTTTCAACTAAGGTCCAAAATTTATTCCTTTCAAATTCATTTAGCTCATCATCACCTAAAGATTCATCAGTGCTTTTTAGTTCTAATTGATAAAGGAATTATAGATGTTCTAATTTATTTCTTAAGAAAATTCTAGTCCTTACAGGTTGATTTATATCAACAATGATACTATCACTGGGATGATTCTTAAGAAACAACTGATTTTGGTTTTGTAAAACCTATTCATCAATATATGTTAGGAAATATTCTGAGGTAAATGTATCAAAAACATTTTCCTAAACATTTTCCTTATAAGAAGGATCTTCTATCAAGGGTTCATAATCAGTTTTTGAAAACACATCCGTATATGTAGGTTGAGGGTGTTTAAAAACAAAAGGATTAGTTTCATCAAATTTAACATGTACCGTTTCCTAAAAAATACAAGTATTTTTTATTAAAAACTCTATAATCCTTAGAAGTTGTGGAATATCCTAAGAAAATTCCTTCATCAGATTTGGGTGCGAATTTATGTAAATTATCTTTAATATTCATAATGAATACTTTGTATCCAAATATCTTGAAGTAGGAAAGTCTAGGTTTTCTACCATCCAATAATTCATAAGGGGTTTTATTAAGAAAATGTCTAATTAAAACTTTATTTATAGTATAACAAGTAGTACTTACAGCTTCAACCCAAAAATGTTTGGCTACCGAATATTCACTCAACATGGTTCTTGTTATCTATTGAAAAATACAATTTCTTCTTACAACAACACTATTTTTTTGAGGGGTTCTTGGTGCTAATACATTTTCTACTAAAAAAGGTTTCAAAATCAAAATTTTGAAATTCTCCTCCAGGATCACTATGAATAGTTATAAATGGAAGGTTTTTCTCATTTTTAACTTGGGCTCTAAAAATTTTAAAATATGAAGACACTTCAGATTTATTTTCTAGAAAATAGACCCACGTAAATCTAGTGTAATCATCAACTAGAAAAAACACATAATATTTTCCTCCAATTCTTCCAGTTTGTGTTAGATCGAAAAAATCCATATTCACCAACTGTAATGCAATAGAAGTTGAGACTTCACCAATTGATTTAAAACTTGATTTATGTTTCTTTCCATATTGACAAGGATCACAAACTTTTGAAGGATCATATCTAAGATCCAGTATATCCTTAACTAGTTTTTCTTAGAGAGTTTACATAAGTTCCTAAGGTTAAAATGTACCAACCTTCTATGCCATAAACAAGATTGGTATTTCATTGCACTAAGAAAAGTTAGATCTTGGATCCTAAGGTCTTCTATGTTTAGTGTGAATACATTCTCTTTCTTGTGGGAAGAAAGAATAAAATCTTCCTTGGGATTATGTACTAAGCATTTATCATTCCTAAAATTCACAAGGCAACCTTCATAAAATAATTGACTTATTCTAATGAGGTTGTTCTTAATACCTTCAACAAATAAAAAATTTCAAATCAAAGTTTTTCCAAGAAGAACAATGTTACCTATACCAATAATTTCTCCCTTAGCATTATCTCCAAAAGTTACTTTTCCTCCTTTCGTCGTGATAATCTTTTCAAAGAAGTTTTTGTTACCAGTCATGTGCTGGGAACATCCACTATCCATGTACAAAGTATTTCTATTGGTACTATCTTTATTTTATTGAAAATAAGAGTGTTATACTTTCGGAACCCAAACTTTCTTGGATCTGGAAATTTCAGAAAGAAAAATTTTATGTATCCAAATTTTCTTAGAAAAATAAGTTTAATGAAAACCTAAAGACTGAGTTTTGTTTAGAGAACAATTTTTATCCTAATTCCCTCCACACTAACATTTAGTGAAGAATAGATAACTTTGAGGAATAAAGTAATTATTACTAAAAACCAGTTTAGAATGAGTATAACCAAATCCATAATTATTCCTTAGAGGTTGAATTTGGGAATACATTTTATCAAAAATTTTCTTTACCTAAGATAAAGTTTTACAAATACTTCCTCAAGGAAAATATTTCTGACTTTAGTCTAGTAATTAAGTTTTTATCTGAAAAAACATTAGTTTTAGCACTAGAGTTAGTCTCTAAGATATTTTTCTTATAAATTACATTTTCAAGATCCTTGGAAAGTTTATCCTTCTCAGAATTAACTTCCTCAAGGTTTTTGGAAATACTTTCGAAATCATAAATTTTCTTATCAAGATATTTAGAAAGATCTGACACTTCTTTAGTAAGAATAAAAAGTCTAGAATTTGGCTTATCAAGTTTTTTCTTGAGTTTAGAATTTTCATTCTTAAGAAGTTTAGCAAACCTAGATACTTCTTTATAAGTAGGTAATGCATTATCTTCATCATAAAAAGATTCTTCATCCGAATATTAATAATAATTATTATCACTATAATTTTTATTTAAGGATACATTAGTTATGGATTCATCATTGTGTACCTTGGACATTAGACAATGATTTTCAATATGTATCTTGGCAATTATACCAAGATTCTTCTGACAAAAATATTCATACTTCGAGGATTCATCAGAAGAGTCTCCACCACCGGTACTCTAGGTGTCATTGGCTTTCAAAACTTTCTTAGATTTTTCTTTGTAGTACTTATTTATATTTATCTCAGAATGCTTTTATTTTCTATCCTTTTTCTTAATCATAGGACAATCTGGCCTTATATGCCCTGCTATTTTGCATTCATAACAAGTAACTTCTGAGTCTTTATTTTCCTTTCTTTATTTATTCTTAAATCTATACTAAAAGTACTTCTTCCCAACTATCTTATTCATTCTTCAAGAAATATTAGATATCTCATTCTCAGAATGTTCACTTTCACTTGATTCGAATAAAACAGTGAATTTCTTCGACTTAGATCTTGTAACCCTTTCAGGAGTCTTGGATTTTTTATTAGTAAAGGACACACTCCCATTACCATTATTCTTATTATTCATGTTAGCATCTCTTTTAATTCTTCTATCATGTTGAAGAAGAGTTCCAAAAAGCTCAAAAAGAGTAATTTGAGATACTTTCCTATTCTCATCAATAACTGTTCTCTTAAATTCCCACTCATTAGGCATGATATCTATAATATTGTCCATAAGTGCCTCATAATATAAACCCTTTACACCCATTGATTGTAAAATGTTAACAATAGTCATAAACCTTTGTTGTACCTTGCATACCGGTTCTCCATAAGGAAATAGAAATCCATGATATTTTTCTCTAAGCATAGCTATTATAGTTTCTATAACCTTGTATGTACCAAAATGAGTGACCTCCAATTTTTTCCAAATACAATTTACAGCTTCACAAGAAGAAATATGACTATATATATTTATGGTCATGGAACACAACAAAGTATTGTGTACCTTGTAGTTTAGTTGATATTATGACTTTTCTTGATTAGTAAAAGTTCTGATTTCCTTATTAGGAATCTTGTGATCTTCAGTAAGCATAACGAAGTTGTCCACTACATTATCAACAACAAAAGTCTTCATACAATCTCTCCAATATTCATAGTCATTCCCATCAAATATAAGTGGTCTAGTAAGATTTATATTGTCAGTCAAACCAACATTCACTCCTGCCATCTAAAAGAAAATACCTTTTCACAGAAACTTATTAATAGTAAAAGTTTGTAAAAAAGGATAAAAATACCTAGAAAGGAAAATATTTAGAACAATGAGAACTTGAGTAAGAAATATTATATGTGAATATAAGTATTTCAGATACCTCCTCTAATACCAATTGTAGGATCTAAATATGCATTTAGATGCTCAATAACAAGAGGGGGGGGGGTGAATTGTAAGTTTTAAAACATTAATTTTTAACCATAAGGAAAATTATGTTTAACAAAGTTAAACAAGGTAAATTCACATGACCTCTTTTAGTTCTACAAACTTGATAGGTTATGGAAATATGATTCCAGAAATGAAACTTAAGAAAAGTTTACAAGGAAAATATTCTACCTTAAACCGTATATAATCTTACATATTAGATTATACAAATGAACAAGAAAGTATAAGAAGGTTATACTTTCTTCCTTTATCAAAGTATAGCAGAAATAAACTTGAAACAAAAACAAGTAACAAGTATGAAATCTTTTAACCCAAATAGAAGGGTATCCAACAACCTTGGATAAAGGTCCCTTGATTTATACTTTCAAGAAATTCTATCTTACCCACACCAGGGTAATCCCTCGATAGGAATATCAGAATCTATCTTACTTTCCCCGTAAGCCCTCGAACTTTAAGGTAGTCGGAACCCCTGTCTTCTTATCCCCATAAGTCCTCTAACTTTAAGGTAGTCGACACCTCTGTCTTCCTATCCCTGTAAGTCCTCGATTGTATATAACAATAATCACAGTCGCACAAAGCAAGCTGAACATTATGTTCAGTACACACAAGGCATGAGAGACTCTCTCTCTAGAAATCACTTCAGTAGCATGAAATATCTAGAGTGATGGATCAGTAATGAGATCGTTCAAATGAGCTCTTATTTATAGGAACTTCTCCAATGGTTGGCTCCCTCTTCCAATGGTCATATTTTTACTTTAATTTTAGAGGGACCTGTACACGTGTCACTAAAAATATAGTTAGTTAGAAACAAAATGTACGACATCATTTCATAACTATAACAAGTGTAAGAAAAATAAGATTGCTTAACCAAATCTATTTTTTAAAGTATAGGAAAAAATAAAAGTTCGGAGTCTAGGAAAAATAAAATTTCAGATACTAGGAAAATAAACACTTGGAGACTATAAATGATGGATATTCGGATTCTTTTTTTCAAAGAATTCAGAACCGGAATTCATTAGATTTCATAATCTAAATTATAATGAATTCAGAGTATAAATTCTTTGGAATTGAGAATTAGAATTCTTAACAGTTCAGAGTCTAAATTATGAGGAATTCAGAGTTTGAATTTCATAGAATTCAGAGTATGAATTTCAGAGAATTCATAGTCTGAATTTTAGAGAATTCAGAGTCTGAATTTCAGAGAATTCATAGTCTGAATTTCAGAGAACTGGGAGTCTGAATTTTAGAGAATTCGGAATTTTAATTTCAAAGAATTTAGATTCTTAATTTTAGAGAATTTGGAATCTAAATTTCAAAGAATTTGGAATCTGAATTTTAGAGAATTTGGAATCTGAATTCGAAACTTGAAATCAAAACCTGAAAATAGAATACTCTAAAACTAAGGATTTATAGGATTTCAAGGTTTTAGATATGAAACCAAATTTTACCCTTTATAAATAAAAAGTGTTAGATTTAGAAACTATAAAATGAACAATGAAAACATAGGTAAGGGTAAAATAATCTTGAGGGATAAAAAATTTACTTATTAAGATAAAGCTTAGGGAAAATATGATTTTCCTTAAGATAGACCATTTTTTATTTTAAAAACACAGAGGAGTGGAAAAGTCATAAGGAAACCTTATTGACTCAATAATAATTTTATGTTTAATTATTCTTAAAATCACATAATTATATATGTAAAAGTATAAGGTTTCTATAGTTGGTATCAGAGGATGGTCTAGTTATTTTTGGATATTAAGAATATTGAAATTTAGTAAGAACCTTAGGGATAATAATAAGTATAAGAAAAACATCCCTAAGTTTTGGTAAGTATAGAGTAAGTAGTTTATCAAGAAAATATATCTCTTTTAGGATACAAATATGTATAGGTGCCTCTAGCACAAATGTGTCTAGGGGTAAAACCCAAAAACAATGCTTTGATCTAGACTCAAATGGGAACTAGTACACGACAACAAGTCTTAATGTATTCTTGTTTTGACACTCCCAGCGGATATTCTTTGGTAAACTCATAATATCATTACAAAACACAATTAATAGAACAAAAAAATCTCATAAGAACATACGTTAGGAGATAGATTATGAATAACCTTGACTGAAGCCTCGAAACACAATAGTTAAGTAGATAATTGTAATTTGTAAGTTATCCCTTTAATCTCTTTGGATCGCCCCTTATGTGTTTAACTGTTTAAGATAATCATCCCTAATTTTTTCCCTTTATTCTAGACAATGGTTGGTAATAAGATGAATCAATCTAACAACTGATGCGAAGAGCAATATTATGACTGCCAAAATGAGATCCCCAATCAAATGGGAGCTCAATAAGGACATATCATGATTATGCCAAACCAGCTATCAAAAATCACGATTAACAATTGGTACTTAGTTGAATTCCCAAAAAAGTCAAGTAAGAGGAATATAGCATCTCATGAAGGTCCATCTCATAATGGTGATAAGGTAAAGAAGTCCCAATTTCATTCATGCAATAAGTGTGGAAAGAAGAACTGAGGAAAATGTCAAAAAGGGATTGGGAGATGTTTTAAGTGTGGAAAGATAGGGAACCAAGTATCCAATTACTGTATAAAAATGGATAATGTGATGAATGGAAATAAAGTTACATTTAAGGCATCATACACTGGTCTATGCCATAAATGTGGAGAAGTTGGACATTATCCAAGATGGTTCTCTATTTCAAGGGATAATAAGCATGATGAGCATCAACAATATCCATGACCAAGGGAGCACAAAAAGTTCTATGATAAGGTGTATAATGATGAATAAGTTACATGTAAACACTATTCCAAGTATTGTATATCGTAATGTATTTTAATTCATGTCCTCTTAGTATATCTTTTCTATTTTCTAAGAACATTGAGTCCCCACATGAAATGATATTAAATCATTAGGGAAAACTTTTATGAGTATTATATCGAATGATGAAGTTTGTGGGAGTGTTATTCTTGAAAATATTATAAGTCTCCATTTTTTAGAATCTAAGGAAAAATAAAAATTTCATTTCCTACACCTCAATATAGTTGAAAATCCATGAGCAAAATTATCCCACGCATGATCTGGAGTTGGCAGCTATGATCTTTGCTTTAAAAATATGGAATCATTATATCTATGGGGAGAATTGTGAGATATATAATGATCACAAGAGTCTCAAATATATATTCACACAAAAAGATATTAATATGCGCTAAGGAATATGGTTATATCTCATTAAAGATTATGACTTCTCAATCCACTACCATCCCGGTAGGGAAAATAAGGTGGCAGATGCTCTAAGTATAAAAGATCATGCATCTTTATAAATGATGAGAATTGAAAATGATCCAATATTCATAGATTTGAAGAGGATGAACATGGGAATTATTAAGGGAGTAACATCATAAATCCTTTCTCAAATGGTTTCTCAACCATCCCTTGTGGAGAAACTAAAGGATTCTCAAAGAAAAGATGTGGAAATTATGAAAAGGGTAGAAGCTATTAGAAATGGAAAATCCTCTGAGTTCCATATTGACGAGGAATGAGTTTTAATATTTGGTTCATGATTATGTGTACCATCCGATCCAGAGATAAAAAAGGAGATTTTGAATGAAGCACATAGCTCAACCTTCTCTATTCACCCTAGGAGCACAAAGATGTATCGAGATCTCGTAGAGAATTTTTGGTGGGACAATATGAAGAAAGAGATCACTGACTATACATCAAAGTGTCTGGTATGTAAGTAAGTGAAGGATAAGAGGAAAAAGTCTAAGGGGATGATGCAAACACTATCCATAAAAAAATAGAAGTGGGAGAACATCACCATAGACTTTTTCACTGGTCTTCCAAGGACACCCAGAGGAACAATGCAATATGGTTCATTGTGGATCGTCTTACAAAGACAACTAAATTTATCACAATTCAAGAGTAATTCTCATTAGATCAACTTTTAAAGATATATATCAAATAGGTGGTAAGGCTTCATGGAGTACCACTATCTATTGTATCCGATTGAGATCCAAGATTCACCTCAACGTCTTGGAAAAATCTATAACATGCTCTAAGCACTGAACTGAACTTCAGTACAACCTATCATCCTCAAAATGATGAAAAATATAAGAAAAATATTCACACATTGGAAGATATTTTAAGATCATGTTCTATGGACTTCAAAGGAGGATGAGACCAACATCTCCCACTGGTCGAATTATCCTATAATAATAGTTTCTACTCCAACATCTGAATGGAACCATATAAAGCCCTTTATGGGAAAAGGTGAAAAACACTATTGTGTTGGGATGAAGTCAGTGAGCATAATATTCTAGGACCTGAAATGGTCAAAGGAATGTTGGAGAAGGTGAAAAACATTCAAGAGCACATCAAGGCAGCCCAAAGTTGACAAAATAGTTATGAAGACAATCATCAACATGACCTTGAGTTCAATTTATCACAATTCATGAGGTTTGGGAAGAAAGGAAAGCTAATTTCTAGTTACATCGGCCCCTTCTAGATTCTTGATCGTGTTGGAGTTGTGGCCTATAGACTAGTAATTCCACCAACCATGTCTAAAGTACATGATGAATTCCACATATCTCTCCTAAGAAAGTACATACCTAATCCTTCACATGTACTCTCTTCAGAGGTGGTACAGTTGGAGAATGATCTTTATTAATAGGAGAAACCAGTGAAGATCTTGGATCATAGAGATAAAGTTCTACATAACAGGACTACTCACCTGGTCAAGGTACTATGGTGGAACCATAAGTACGAAGAGTCAATATGGGAACTGGAGGGGGCAATGAAGGAAAAGTACCTGCACCTATTTACGACTTATAATTTAAAATAAAATTTCGAGGGTAAAATTTCATAAGGGGGAAGAATGTAACGATCCAAAGTTTAATCAATGGAAATTACCTTCTTATAATTATGTCATATAATCACATGAAATCACAACATAATGAACTACTAAGTACTACGTGACCTTTAAACATAATATTGTCACTTTTGTGATTTGAATTTTGAAAATATGACATAAAAAATTGCGATTAGTAAGATGATTGGAGTCCGATAAGACAAACTTAATTTTTTATGAATAGTAATTGACCCTAATGAATAGTAATGTTACCCTTATGAATATTAATATGACCCTTATGAATAGTAAATCATCCAATTAAATAGTAACCTTACCAATGAAAGTATAAATAAAATTTATCTATCTTATAAGTGTAAATATGATAGTATTGGTATTTTTATAAGTCATAAATATTTAATTAAAAATTTATGAATAATTTAATAATTTTAAAAGAAAAATTATTTTCATAAAATCTATTCATAAATTATTTTTTTGATGTCTTACGATTATAGGATAATTTTATGAGACCTTAATTATTTTTTCAAATTATTATAAAATTAGTTATAATTTTAAAATATGTATTTTTGAAGTAAATGATGATTTTATTTAAAAATTAAAATATTAATATTTAGAAAATTATTTACATAAAATGGAGTTAATTTTTGGATTCTACACATCAAAAAATGGTTAGGTTGAAATTTTGGAATTTTTTGAAATACTTAAATTTTTGATGAATAGTAAAATACGATAATTTACGATAAGTGCTAAAACCTGAATATATGCATCATGTTTGAGTCATGGATGATGTAAATAGACATTGGTTCGAGCTCACATGCACTTATTACTATTTTTTTCATGGAATAATCACTATTTCTTGTCTTATAGAAAAATAATAAACTAATGATTAAAATATTAAAAAAACCCTCCTCCCCTCCACTACAAAAACCACCCACACTCCCCTCTTCACTTCACTCCTATAAAGCCTCATGACTATCCTAAATTATGCTAAAATATATCCCCAAAATCCTCCCCCACATCCATAATCCCTTGGTCTCCTCAAAAGACCCAAACCTCTCCCATAAAGAGGCTCTCAAGGAAGATATATTCAAGAGGTAATTTCCTCTTTTCTTTTCTTTTATTTTCTTTCATGTTTCTTTGTTAACTTTTCTTTACTAACCTTCCCTCATCAAAATGGTATGATAAATATAGTAACTTACACGTAATGGAATGTTGTTATGCTAATGGGATAATTCATCATCATCTCTCCTTTCCCCTCCTTTTATATGAAAGAAATGAAAACACAGTTCGAGATGTGCTAATTTATCACATTCATGGATGAGAAGTTATCAATTTCTATTAACATATTCAATTATGAACATTAATTTTTTTTATGGATGAACTAGACTATTATATATGTATTTTATTTTATGTACTGTTCTGGAATCCTTATGCACACATGATGTAAAATAATAATATTAAACAATTTAATTGTGAACAAAATCGTCAAATCAATACAAGCGTTTATCATTAATGATTTATATAATGACTAAACTTCACTAAAAGTAACCAAATTAAATTTAAAACCATTTAAAATTCTATATTTTCAATAATAAAATATAACACCAATTCTGGAAAGCCATCCTCACTTTAGATGATTATCCATTCATGTATATACATAAACCGATCATGAAACAAACGGACCTGAACAATGAAATTGAACCTCATAAACAATAAAAAAGGTTATGAACTAACTCAATTTTTTTTATAATAAATCAATTAATTCTAAAATAGTTTCTATAATTATTAATTAATGAACCTAATTTTATTATTCAAGTCATTAATATCAAGTGGATAACACCATCAAACTTAAGGTAAGGGATCCTCTCTTTATCACTTTTATTCGGGAAGCTTCTCTATGATATATCATTTTGTTTGTAATTCCTAATGATGGGGTATGTTTTTGAACCTCCCAATACTTCCCTCATGATATATAAATTAAAAGATACCCATTTCTCTCTCATTAATCCCTCCTAAGTACACCAGTTACCATGCTGAGATTTCGTAAGGGATTTCACCCGAACCTCCTTTATTCCTTCGGGTTTTTTATCATTCCTTTTACCCAAATGAAGTCATATTATATTTTTTATTTTAATCTTATAAATTATATATATATGTAATAAATTCATGTATCAATACCCTTTCATCATTATCTTTCTGGGATATACATGTTTTAAATGACTCCCTCCTCAATTCTTCCCGAGAAGCAAACCCATTTCAATGGAACTTTATGAATTTTTACCCATATTTAAGTACATTATATAATCCTTTTTAAGCCATTATTATTTTTATAAAACCAATATTTTTATTATTAAAACCGTCTTGTTTCACTCCTAGTTTTATATAAATGATATTCCCTTTTATTTTTTAAATGAACTTTGATATTTTCCTTAAACCACACTAAAATGTTTTAATTATAAAGATTCTTAAGTAATATTTTTAAAAGTTGTCAATTATGTTTGTAATTAACCATAATGATATATGACTTTTTAAATTATGAATGTTCATGCATTATTTAATTCCTTTCCTTTATGTACACTGGTATGATACACCCATTTATTATGCTTTATGACATGATTGTGATACCCATTTCTTTCCATGGGTTCCCTTATGTTTAGTTGAGATTTATTATGTATGATTATTTATGTGGAAAACATATTCATGAACATGTTAAGATATGTGTGACTAGATAACACTCCAATTAATTGGGTAAAGTTGAGTCTTATGAGATGCTATGTGCAACGGTCTTGGCAGTTGGCCTTGACTTATGCTACCATGTGCAAGGGTCTTAGCGGTTAGCCTTTAATTATGCTACCATGTGTAATGGTCTTGGTGGTTAACATTTACTTGTGCTACTCCATGTGAAATGAGCCTCTACTCATGCTAAATTCATGTTTTATGTTTCTTATACATTACTATTATTCCATGTTTATATGATCCCAATTTATACATGTTATGGTTCCATATTTTCAATTATGTTATATTCTTTTTTATATAATTATGTCATGATTCCTAACCAATATTCTAAAGCTTTATTCTTAAGATTAATCCCTTACTGGGATTTTAGCTCATCCCTTTGTTCATGTTATCCCTAGGTTATCCTATTAATATGTACGATCACAATGAAAGTTAGGAGATCATTATGGAGATTAAATAAAAAGTTGTTTTTATGATTCTTGTTTATGTACCTAGTCTTCCATGACACTAGAATTTATGATCCTTGGATTATAATTGGATGTTTAATTATGCTTAAAATCATGTAATGATATATGTAAAAGTCTGGGGTCTCTATACAATTCACAACACAAAATAGAAGAATACATTAAAAATATTAGCATAAAATTAATCATAAAATTATAACAAAAAAATCTTTAAAAAATATTTGGATATCATTCAAGCATTTGTGAATAATATTAACATGTACACTCCTTCACTACTCCTCTATAGGACACAAAACAGAAGGATTCCATGCACCCACTACACGTTCTCATGATGATCCTGAATCTCAAAAATCTAATCCACTAACATCACATCATTTTCAACATCTAACTCTCCCAGATTAATGATATGAGAGTCATCATAAAGATACCAATAAAGATACAACACATTTAAAAAATATTGGAATTAATCCATATATGGAAGAAGCACCAACTAATAAACCACCTCACCGGTATTCTCTAACACCTCAAATGGTCTAAAAATTTGAGGAAAAATATTGAATCCTTGTATAACTTCCATTGACCTAGATGAGAAGAACCCTTGAGAAACACATGATCTCCAACCTGGAAATCTAGAGGTATAATTATCTGATTAAAATATTAATTCTAATGGTATTGGCTCGAATTCATCTACTTATGGATTTCTTTAACCATTTCTATTATGCTCTATACCAAATTTGGTTCAAGAATCACTGACTCTCTAACTCTGGTCCAACATAATAAAGATTAGAAAGGATGCCCATTCAATTCATCAAATGGTTCAATACCAATGGATGAGTGATAACTATTATTATAATAAAACTCAAAAAAGTACAATTGATTCACCCATGAATGTCCAAAATCTATAAACCCATGTTTGGAACATGTATTCCAACGTCTGGATAGATCACTCCATCTCTCTATCTGTCTAAGGATAAAACATAATGCTAAGGAATAATTGAGAGCTATAATCACATTGAATACCCTTATGCACCTATAAGGTAAAATAAGGATAGTGATAAAAAATGATCTTCCTTAATAACCCATGAAGTTGTGACATCTCATCTAAATAGAGTCTTGAAAATAATCCACTGCACTAGACTACCATATTTCTATGAAAGGTGTTGATTTTTTAATCAGATCCACAATCACCCAAATAATTCCACACCCACCTTGAGATCAAGGTAAAATAGTAATTAAATACATCGATATGTACTCTCATTTATACTATGGAATATTATATGGCTATAAAAGACCTACAAGAAAATGATCCTTGACTTTCACCCTCTAATAGATCAAACAAAGAGACAAGAATCAGAACACTGACCTCTTTATCCCCAAACACCAAAACTGACTCCTCGAGGTATGATACATATTGGATAAACTAGGAGGAAACATTGAAGGTGATATTTAAAACTCATGGAGAACCATCTCAAACACCACTAGTAAAACAAAGGTACTCCCAAAAAATTAAACCTGATATTGATCATCCTCTAACCATACCTCAAAAAAATTCCATAGATGACATGATCTATCCAAACCTCTATCTTAGAATATCTTAGATGAGACCCCTCTACCTACTGTATTAAGGATGTATGAAATTTTATTTGATATAATCATCCTATACCATTCAATTCATATATATCAAGATACAAGGTATAACTATCCTCTAACATTCTCCATACACCTCTAAACTCTAAAAAAACATCCACACAACTTTTTTCTTAGCGCATTAGTTATTACTTTATCTTTCTCCAATATATTGAAGATATTGAAGACATAATCCAGTAATAATTCCATCCAACACCATTGAGGTAGATTTAAATCCCACCAAGATAAGATATATAAAAAACATTAGTGATCCATGAAGTGCACAAAATGATCTCTAATAAGACAGTTCTAGCACAACTTCATGGAAAACAAAACTTTCCTAAGTTTTAGGTCATGGGTAGAATAGTTACACTCATTATAACATTACTTTTTAGATATATATGAGATGAAAAACACTAATATAGATAAACACAACCTAGTCCATGGATAGAATCATCTAAGAAGACCTGAAACATGAATCCCTCCTTTAGCAAACAAAGAACTAGAGTATTGAATAAATTCTCATTTAGATACTCAAGAACCACCTAAAATAGATCTGTCTATAAAAAATCATGATACTTATATATCAAGGTTATAAAAGGATCTATAATCTGAGAGAAATAAAAAAAACCTCTTATAATATCCCATATAACAAAATAAATCGTAGACATCTGTAACATTCTTGGTAGTCACCCAAAAAAACTACCTCAATCATTGAATGATCCTCTACAACACCTTAATAATACACAATATATCCAAGTAAATTCTCCACTCACATAAAAAACATGTACTTGGATATCTTACCATAATACTAATTTTGTTAATTTTTTTTAGAATATCCCTTAAATTATTAGTTTTATTCTTCACTAATCTTGAATAAATGAGGATATTATTGATGAACATTACTAAAAACTAATCCAAAATCTCATAAAACATTTATTTCACTAGTATAATGAAATAATATTGGGTGTTCACGACACATGAATGAATTACCATAAACTTAAGTATCTAAAGCTAACCAAGAGTGATTCTTGGGGATATATTCATCCTTTACACTCATTTGATGATATTAAAACTAAAAATTGATCTTTAAGAACTATTTATCTCCCATAAAAAAAGAATAAATCATTAATACTTAGTATGGGTTAGATATTCTACACAATTACTTAATTCATATAATTATAATTGATGAACAACTAAAAACTATCATCTGTATTATTTGCGAACAACACTAAAGAACATAAAGTAAATACATTGGGCCTAATTAAAACCTTTCACAATAGATAATCAATATGATTTTTCATATTATAACTTTTAATTAACCATCATATACCTATATATAGAGATCATAGAAAATTTAAGTTATAACTCTACCCCAAATTCAAAGTCACGTCAAGGGGGTAAAATCACATAATATTTAGGAAAGTTATTAGATAACTCTTCAAAAACTATCAGAAACACCACCACATAAACTTACACTAATACCAACATCAACTATGCTTACTGAGAAGTAAGAGCATATAAATAACTATAATCTATCTATTGCATCCTCCCATTAATTAAAACTACACACCCTCACATCGTATAAAAATGACTCCTTAGAAATAAATCAATAGAAATCTTAACTAAATACAACCAACATTTTCCAATAATGAAATCATATGAATGTTTTTTCAATAATAATAATAAAAATTTGATCAAATGATGTTATACCATCATCAAATTACAACCCCAAAACACCTCAAACAAGTTATATTGAGATCCAACTAATTTAGTTATCTCTAATGGAACTATAATTCTCTCTACCATGATTCCCAGATAACTTAACAAGGTATTTTAAATAAAGGAGTGTGAAACACATGAATAAAAAAATGAATATACCATGGTAGTATATAAGAAGATGGTACATTTAATGGTATATAGTTCTCCCAAGAATAATAACTCCATAACATGTATATAAACTTGAAAAATTCTTTAAAATCACAAAACCTAATGAATACCACCACCGTGACCTCACTCATTCCTATGTACTTAAGGACAAGGAAAATCACCGGGCTATCCTATTCCTACTATATTTTCTCTATGATATCTAAAATCTATAGAACCCTACTTATTATTGATAATTACTCAAAGTAAATTATGGAAAATGATGTACCTAAAGAGGGATTATAGATCTTTGTTGAACAATAAGGAAGTTGGGAAACTGATAATTTTTATGTAAATGACCAATTTTAGAAAAAAACCACAATAGAACTCTTATTAGAGGTATTTGTTCTCTATAGAAACAAGAAGAATAGATAAGTGACTGAATCACTATTAGATGAATATTTGACTACTTAGATTAACAAGAACCTCTATAGATAAATTTTTTATTCGAGAAGTTATGATTACCTCACTCTTGAGATTAACCAATCTCTGATAACATCTTGTCTATTACCTTATCCTGCACTAAAACCTAAATATACATTAGTAATATAAGTAGGGTGATATGGAACTTGATCTCTATACAAAAAACAATCTTTAAATTCCATTCCCTAGAATCCTCATCTAAAGTAAGGTCAGAAGCATAAAAAATGATATCCTTGAACCAAATTGAATCTAACACACACTAGATATCCCTTTTCAAAGAGGAAAAAACTATGATCACTATGCCACATTCAACGTCGAAGAAATAAAATCTATTTTAATCTATTTATGAAACTTATCCCATGATACTTATGAATCTTTATAATCATCGATAGTAAATATACACCATTGAAGTGTATCTCCATAAAATATACCAATGAATAATAATGACCCATGAATATTGAGGTCATTGACATCTGAAGAAATTTGAATTTTTTTCTAAAGCATAGGGTGATTAGAGAATTCATATTTAGACTGGGTATCTAAGTGTTTGGACATCTCTAGGAAGTTATTTTGGATGTTTTTGGGTGGTTTAGAGAGGATTTAGAAGTATATTGGTATCTTAGAGAAGGATGAGTGTACGACAGATTTGTATATTTTCTACATTCTCCATAAAGTAATCAATATAGATCCACAAAGTACCTAGTGGCTTGGATTGTAGGATTATAGGGACTGGATACCCTTTTTCTAGTTGGAGATTGTGCACCAGGTGGTTAGTAGAGCACTAAGAACTTGATGCTTACTGACTAGTTACTCAATGAATTCTTTTATGGTTTTTAGTGGGGTTATGAGGTCATTTTCCAAAATCCTTTTGTCAAAACACCCACTCAAGGGTCTTCTTCCCCCATATGATAAACCAGTAAGGGGGAACCCCTTGATCTTATTCCTATTACCAGTTTTCTCCTTAATACATAGTGGTTTGGGATCATTATTTTAAATTTTTTTGGAGGTAAAAAATATTAATTCTTCACTATATCTTCTTTTTATTTACTAGTTTATTATTTTGTGGTCAATATGGTTTATGGTTTTGATGATGATTCCACTAGATCATTCTAAAATCTTCCTGATTTGAGGGGGATTTTTCCTGTGGTGGATAAATGATGTCCCAAGATAATAAATACACACTGTATTTCACTATTTTTGTTGAGATATGTCATTCAATGAATTTAATTTATAAATTATATTTAATTAGATTAATTTTTTGGTTTTAAATGTGTTAAGAGATATGTATTTTTCTCTCAGGTGTGACAAGGGTGTATATGGATCTTTATTACAACATTGGTAGTAGTTCCAATGTCCTAGGATATATCAATGAGTTTCTAGAGGTTATTCCACCTTAGGTTAAATCATTTAATTAATTATAATTGTTATAACTAATTTTTAAATTATTTATAAATGTTTTATAATTAATTTTTGATATTTTTGGCTTGATATATGGGATCATGCTATTGGTGTGGCTGGTCGAGGGCTTCACCAGGATGGTTTGTGTGTAGATTGAGGATATTAACTTTATAAAGTGGTAGGTGGACCCTATAATACTTAACTATATAATGGTTTATTCATGATTTTAAATTCCTACATGGAGTTTGGGTTTGATTGAAATGTATTAGGCATGAGAGTTCCCTAATTAGATAATTAGGTGGCTTAGTTCTTACCGTATGTGGAGAAGGTGCTCTATTATATGTTGAGTAAATTGGGAATGCTTGATGAATACATTTGTAAGGTAGAGAGGACGTCGATTGAGTTCATGAGATACCCAATATAGTTCTTAGTCTAGGATCAACTTTGAATAACCTAGGATGAATTTATTAAGGTTATCATGGTAGGAATGAGGGGAATTGGTCTAGGGATGGTGGGTGTGATGTCTATATATCTCAAACATGATTGGGAATACACTCTTTATGGTGGATATGAGTCTTGGTATGTGTGATATGTGGGATAAGTCCTTAGAGGCTTGATGTCATGTGACGTAGGGGGTTTCCTCTGGATGGATGGATTAAGGGATCTCTTGAGGGATATTTGTAATGTAATCTAGGTATGAATCATGGGAATCAACCTATCGATCATGAAATAGGATTATTAGAGGCTTGGGTTTGTTAGGTGTATTAAAAAACTTGGGTAGGGGGAGATGACATGATATGGGAATTTAAAGGGGTATTAGACATATTCTTTAGAGGCTAGGGTTAGATAGGGTATGTGGGCTATAAAATCATAGTGTGAAGATGGGAATGGGTTGGTATTGATGGGTAAAGACCAAGTTGGTCCTATAGAACATATTTTATTCCCATATGGGTGATATAAGGACATAAATGAGTATAGTGTGTGGAGATAGAATGCTTGATTCTTGTTTTCAAATTTATTCTATGAGGTTAGATGTATGATGATATGTGCATCAATATGTGGGGCTAGGTCATGGATGACTAGTTCTACATTGTAATCTAGGCATGTGACATAACGATTCCATGAAATTCCAGATAAGATCTAGTGCAATGATGTAATCTATGGTGTGTATATGAGACTGGTTATTTTTTTATGTTATTTTTGTGTGTGTTCACTAATTATGATCATATGGTTGATGAAGAGACATGATGACATGCCTCTCTCCAAGTGAGAGGGTTATAGAATGGACCACCCTAAGTGAGATAGTATTAGTCCATGATGAGATTACAATACCCACCCTAAGTAATAGGGGAAGTAATCGATATAATGTATCATGGGACTAGATGTGAATCCTTGACCTAAGTGAGGGGTTATAGTATTGAATTTCCTTAGTGAGAGGGAATTGGTTTAGGATATGATTACCACACCCACCCATATTGATGAGGTATTGGTCACTATGTTGTGGAATGTAAGGTGGTATGAACTTCACTCTGAGTGAGAGGGTGGTAGTTTGAGTTTCCAATATGGGTTATGATATCGATATTTTTTGTGGGACACTACCCTGAGTGAGAGAGTAGAGACTGAGACTTGGTATGATGTAATTTAGGATTGGTGTGTATAAAACCATGAGTGAGAGGGAAGTGTCCATGAAATGATATGAAACCTTACCTTGAGTTATATGGTATGAGTTATGGTTTTTTATAGGATTAGAATTCTTCCTCTAACATTGGATGATCCAGGTAAGGGGGTGTCATGATGATCTAATTAGAACATGATGACCCAACACACATGCTTGTATCCCATTTTTTTGCTTAATTTTAACCTAATGAATATACATATATATATGATATAATATATTAGGGTCACTTATTGTGACTCTATTGATATGTATTTCACACACCCTTCATGGGTACCTTGGTGTGATTTTAGACCTTATATTCGAATTTTAGGTGATAGGTTGCCTACTGGATCATGCTGGAGTAGCTTGGTAGTGATTGGAGATGATTTTTAGTGAGGCTTTAGGTTAAAAATAGAGTATATTTTTTGTATTTTATTCATTATTTATTTTTATACATGTGATTATCCCGGTTGGTGATCTGCTGGGATGCATGATTGTATGACTGCATTGCTCATTTATTATAACATGTGTTATGTTTATTGTTGTGGTTTTCCTTAGCTATAATTTCATACATGCATACTATAAAATATATTTGTGGATGATATCTGGTAATATATTATTATTGATGATTCTAATATTGAAATTATTATCTCCCTAATGTTGATCATAGACTCTTGACGCTAGTCGGTGGAATTTGGTATATGAGGAAGCATGCCTAAGGTTATATGGTGACCCAAATGAGGTGATGTACAGGGAATTTGTTCCCATCCATTAAAAAGTGGTATCATGTAGTTATATCTATTGTTTTATTATTTGGGTACTAGTAGAATAGTATAGGAATGTGTCAAAGCTAGTGATGGACCTCAGGATGGTGATTCATAAATACCCATCTGATGGGAAGTTTATACTACCAGGTTTATGTGATTACTGCTTGTAATTTTCACAATTGCAATTGAGTTGTTTAATCAAGTATGATGTACTAATTTGATATTGATTTTATGGTTTTATTCTTATCCAAGAGTGGTAATAGGTGTATACACATGAATTATATTTGGCACATGGATTCAGTTGACATATGTGTGCTTGTGTGCGGTTGATTTTGATGATGATAGTGGGTTCATTTGTTTAAAGTGTTAATAATAAATTATATAGTATTTTACTATATAAATTGTTGGTTCCATTCTACTCAGCTTTACTATAGAATTTTATGATAACAGGTCATGTATATCTTATTGTGAGATGTTTTCTAATGATGACTATACAATACCTAGGTGTAAGGGATGTTTATTAACCCTTGGTGGGTGAGTTTAGGCACTAGATTCCTTAGTTATAGTGTTATGAAAAATATATTTGGAATATTTTTGGATTGGGTTTATAATAATTTATGTTGAAGGAAATTCAAAAGAACATTACAATTTCATGTAGAATTTTTGACATGAGGGTTGAACAAGTTTTGTAAGAAAGAGGAAGTAGTAGTAGAAATTCTTTCTATAGGAAAAAAACAAATTGTGACATTCTAGGACATGCCGTGAGAAGGTTATATTAGATTTAGTTTTTATAGAGGTTGGTATCATGGAGAGTGTTTCACACTACGAAGAGAACCCCATGAAAGTTAGGTTATGAGTTGTTTGAAGTTAATTATTTATTTACATCATGGAAGATGGTGTCATAAAATGACTTCTAGATACATGTGAGTTTCAAAATAATGAGTAAGGTTTTTTAATTTAACATTTGGTGTGAATAATAATATATAAGAGTACTTAAAAAAATCTTCATACATAAGATTTGTATAGAATAATTAATGTAATGGGAAGAATGATCATACTATGAAGATAATATGTAATTAATAAGAAGTTACATTGTGGGAAGGATGTATATACTATTAAGTAGTTTTACATGATTTTAATGATTATGCCTATTTGTAGGTGATCAAACCTTAATTAAGAGTTGTGTCCTGGTGTTATAGTCAAAGGTGAATCCTGAGTTTATTTCCACAATATGTTTTTTATGGTGTGACCATTGAAACTCATAGGTTGTTGATTACAAACCACAAAAGATAGTGTCACACCATGGAGGTTACTGTGAAGGAATATGTTTGGGTTCACAATTTCAAAAGGATTTTAGCATCACACTATGATTTTAGTGCTCACATTGTGAAGAATTAGAGTTAAAAAATTTCCATATTCAAATATCAAATCTTTTAGGAATTAAATTAGGGAATTTAATGGATGAATTTGTCTCAAATTTTAAGAATATTGTTGTAAAATTTTTATTATCTTAATTAGGGCGAATTGAAGACCAATTAAGAGGGAAACCTGAATATTATTTAAAATAGGAGAGATATATTTCTTTAATATAATAAAAAAGATCATGGATCAAGTAAGAGATCAATGAGGAATTATATATTACTACTTTAAAGTTAAATAAGAAATGAAGGGAGATCCAGGAGGCCATCTCATTCAAGGTTCATGGAGTTCATTACATTAATTAAAGTGGATATTATTGATACAACATTGATTATGTAATCTCATTCTTGGTTCATGGATATCAAGACAAATTTTCTTGGATGAGTAGTGAGATTTATGAATGATTGAGAGTAGTGTGTTCTTTGTTTTGTGATAGTTTTAAAACTATAGAGTTAGTGTGATTTCCATAAATTATAATAAAAAATAAGTACACTTAATTTTTTGGGTATATAAACTCATCAATTTTATATTTTTAATGAGCCTCATCATTACGGTTTGGTGAAAATTAGAATAAATTTTAATTTTTGGTCCTAGAGTGAGAGATGAGAGTTTTTATCATTTTTTCAATGATTTATGAGATGGTCCAAAAGTGGTAGTTAAGTGGAGGAATAAACATAATGAATTCTTGGGTGTTGGTGGATGAATTATATATTAGATATACCATCACAACATAATTTTTGGGAGCCACAATGTGATAGGATATTGATTTAGGGATTATGCCAAAGCCACTGGGTTGTTATAGTGTGAAGGATAAAAGGAGGTGGAGGAGGTCATTTGATGTACTTTAGAAACTGTGGAATAATGATTTGTGTAAGGGGGAATTCATGGAATGGTGGAGGGTCAATAAGGTGTGATTCTTGGAAATATTTAAATTGGATAAGTCCTCATGCATAAGGTTTTGATAAAGTCATGCGGTGACTAGGGGGATCACACCATGATGGTGCGTAGGATTTTAGGGGATGCATGTGGTTATTGACTTTTTGAAATAATGATAGAGGAAGATGGTCACATGCACAGTGTGATATGCTATGATTTCATATAGCTAGGAAGGTTCACAGGTGATATCTATAGGGGTTGTACTGTGAAACCCCATCAGGATGGGCCATCATGGTTTGACCACCATGGTCACACCTTGATGGTGTTTAGCTAAGGGGTGATACCTCTATCTAGGGGTAGTCACACCATAACCCAAAGGGCCCACACAATGACATGGTCCTAGAGAGGAGGTGTCATATGATGATCATAATGGTTACATACTGACTCAATATCTAAGATGTTTTTTTTAAAATACAGGATGGTGTTTTAGGTACTTTAAAATGAGAATCCCCCTATAATTTTCCCATCTTATGATACAAAAGTAGGAGGGAAGATGATATCCACTTCCCATTCCTCCTCCTTTTCCTCCCTTTGATCCAGGTTTTTGGGAGGGTTTCTCCACATTGTTTTGAGGTAAGGTGCCTCTATTTTTTGGTATATTTTCCCCCTATTTTCCACTAATTTTGGTTCACTCATTTTAGGTTATGGGACCCTATTCCCTTATATCAAGGTGAAATCATGTCACTACATGGATATTTGGTGAGTTACATTTAAGGGTGGTCTTTAGAGGAGGTGCTCATACTATCATTTTTTTGTTTTTATTGACGTATGTTTACTAATAGATTTATTTAGGGGTTTTAGTGGACTTGGGTTTAATTGGTCATTTATTTCTAGATATAAATATGGATTTTTTTTGTGGATTAGGTATGAGTGTATATTGGGAATGGACCACACCCATTTTATCATGGTTTCACTACAATTAGGTCACTCAGTGAGTTTGAAACCAGTTACGCTAATTTGGGAATTGAGTTTTAAATGGAACGTTGATTAATATGATGGTATTTATGGTTGATATAGGTTCTAATGGAATGAAATGAGGTTATTATGAGCTTATAACCAATTTAATGATCATTAGTTGAGGCAGGTGGCCTTAAAATTCTTGATTCACTTACTCATTTGGTAATTTTATAACCGAATTTCATCATTATAATACTTTTTAGAATGTTTCAGCCTATGTGAGCTTTCCAATAAACCAGGGTGGTCTTGAATTGGTCCAATAGTCAATAAGTACCACATATATTTCTAAACCGTTAGTTAGTGGAACCTTGGTCTAACGAGTGTCAGTGGCCCTATTTATGAAGTGTTTAGTGTCATGAGTTGGATTTTTCTAAACAAATGAGCCTTTATTTTTAAATGGGTATTTAAAAAGGGTTTTAAGGAAAAATTAATTTTTAAATAAAATGATTTCATGTTATGGTTTTAAAATGGTGTTTAAAAAAAATACAGGGTTTTATAAAGAGTTATCTCATGGGAATTTTGAATTAGGACCTAAAGTGAGAAAGATGACATGTGATGCCTTTTCCAAACTGTTTGAAATGGGTATTTGAATTTTTATCTTAATGGAAAGATGGAAGGGATTAGTTTAGTTTGGTTTTGGTCCATTTTACCTCCTATGGATGATTCCTAATTTTCTAAAGCATGGTTTCTTTTATGTCATCCTTGACTGTGATTTCCTTGTTCATTGTTCGTTTCACGTTTATACATGATTATGAATTGGACCGATGATGTGCTATTTTTAGCACAAATTCACCCAGGTTAGGGAATTGATGTTGTGGACCCTTTATAGGTTAGATATAGGTAAATTAGATTAGGTTTGGTAGAACTGTTCAAGGTTCTATAAAGTGAATAGGGGTTTTCCTTTGAGTAGGATGAGTCTAATGTGAGATGTTTAAGCCTGATTGAGGCTTGGGTTCCCTAGAGTCCAAATATATGGTTTTTTTGATAGAAACTCCATTTTTTGAGGTGTTTAGTGTAAGGATATAGTTAATGAGAATAACCTTGGGAGGTTAGTAAGGGATAATCCAAGGACTTCTCTTGTGTTGATTTTGTTTTTGGTAGGTGTATTTAGGCTTGCATTTCTATATTGCACTGAGTTAATAATTTTTCTTTATACTTGGAATGTATTGTATATATGAATCAAACTTGAGTGAGAGGGTGTGATTGGTTACCTAATGTGATTTTACATGGGACCCACTTAGTGGTAGTGTGGTTTGGATCATTCCATGGGATCTTACCCTAAGGGGTTGTTTGACCTATGTGGGAGGTTTTCTATTTTGATTCCCTCCTAAATTTTTTCCCATATTATTAGGATATATAATTAACCATGGTACCAACCTAATTATCGTGTGGTTTAGATCGCATGATAGGTTATCTATCAATATTCCCTCCTCTAATCTCTTAATACATGTTGACTAGTGGGTCAGATACATAGCCATGGGAACTTTCCCAGAGGGGATGGTTTGACTCATGTGAGAGGTTGAATATCAATTTTCCTTATTCAAATTGATCACTGGATGTGATGAGTTCTCCTATTCTTGGGAATGTCTATTAAAATTGAATTCCATAAAGATTTTTTTCAAAATTACCAGAAATGGATATTGAGATGCCTTTCCCTGATGAGATTCCTTGTATCATAACTATGAAAAAATATTACTGATATTGATTGAAGAAAGTGAGCTTAAGTGTCATGGTGATCTGGTTAGTACATGTGAACCTATAAAATTTTCATGTATGTGATTTTGTGTTATGTTTCTTGGTGGGAATTTGGCATGAGAACAACTATACTCATATGTATTGCATGCACATCCACTTTATCATAACAATACTCTATATTGTTGAGACATTGGGGATTCCTACTAGATCATTGGGCTCACTCCAACCCACATACATGGAATGAATTTATATGTAAGTGGGTAAAGATTCATGTATTATCTCAAGCATAGTTATCGATTGAAGATGAACATATTGTTTGATTCTAGAAGTTTGTGGTGTTTGATAATTTGGAAGGTTGTATTATGTGAGTAAGGCCAAAGGCAAGTTTACTTTTTAGTTATTGTTTTTCATATATACTATTCAGTGCATGAACATGTTTGTTATATAATATTACAATTATATATTTTCATATTATTCTGATACTCTGTTATATTGTGAAGTTTCATACACACTATTTTTTATATTTTGGATTTTTGAGTGATGGGGAGCTCTTGGATCCTTGATTATTTATATGTAGGTTGTTAGGATATCTGTTATAAAAATTATTCATGCTAAATTTTTGATATAATTGGGTATAAATTTAGGGATTTACCTATGATGTAATAGTCTCCCTACAGCTTTTTAAGGCCCTCTATTTTAGTTGGAAGTCTATAGTGTATGCAGTGGTGCACTTGTAGTAATGTGGCTCCCTCGCTCTAGTGTTATTTAGGTGATCTAGCCTTGAGTGTCAAAAAATAGTGTTAGAGAATGTTTGGAAAATGGTTAATGTTAGTTAGAAGTGAAAATAAGTTTTTAGGTCTCTAGAGGTAGACTAAGTACATGAATAACCAACATGTCATTGATTGAAACCCAAGTCACCAAGGGATTTATTATATTGGGACCAACACTCTATGATGCGCAAGGCATTAGACTAATAATCCCAATGTGATATGGATGAGACTTGGGATGAGTCACAAGTCCTAGCTAGGATCTATTAATTCATTGATGCATCATCATAGTGGCATGATTAGGGCATGATATACAGACCTTTGGGTGATTTTGTTGAAATTATTTCCATTTCAAGATCAATTTTTAATTGAATCAACTTCTAATATATTAAATTTTTTCTCAAATAAATCATGAAGGGTAATTAAATTAATATAGATTCAAAGATATTGCTAATTTATTATGGATTGTGATTTTTTGACTTATGTAGGTAAATGAATTTTGGGATGTTTATTTTTGAGAAAAACCATATTTTACGAAGAAAACTTTGTTTTGAAAAGAAAACTTATGAGGTGGCATCGAGTGTGTGTGAAATGGTTTTATAAGTTGGTTTTACAAGAAAAATAACATCGATTTGGTGATTTTAAAATGATTTATATTTTTTGATGTTGGGAAAACATGATAGAAATGGTTTTGAAATTGAATTTCAAAGTCAATTTTGAAAACATGATAACTTTTTAGGAAATAGACCAGCTAGTATGGGGATTTTGAGATTTTAGATTGGGTAAAAAACCTTTATATTCTTAGGGATGTTTAAAAAACTCAGGTGACTTTTGGTTTGTGTAAATGATTTGAGTTGTTTTAAAATAATTAACTAGTACCTGGTAATTCAGGAATCTTGGATTTTAGTTCTTTGGCTGGGAATGGATTGGTTGTTGAAACTATGTGCTGAGCTAGTGTGAAAAGTTTTGTTGGAAGGCACTAAGTAAAATTGGTGAGTTTGGACCTATTATAGTCTCATGATGGGAAAAAGAATCCAGTTCATGTATAGATTGGGTTTTATTAATTTTCAATAATAGAACTTGGATGACCTGAGTGTATTAATTTTTCATTTAGTAGGTATGTTATAGTTTTTTTGAGATATTTGTGTGTTATAGGATCATGGGATGTATATTTATGTTTAGCTTGAGTAGCTGAATGTGAGTTTTTTTGTTAAGTGATTTGGACCGATTGATTTGTGTCTTGATAAGATATTCTTATAGTGGGGCACCATTAGTTAAATTCATTCTTTATGAGTGAATACTTATAGTAGAAAGAACTGTAAGTCTAAATATGCATTAGATATTAGAACTTTAGTGTCTTGGGATCACTAGGTGTGGTTGAGGACCATATCGGTGTTTTGTGAAATTTTTATGTATCTTTGGATGATATTACTGGTAATATGGGAAGGGTAGTTATCATTATTCATTTTTTCACTCATTTATGAGTAGGGAGGACACATCTAGTCATTATTCTCGAAAACAGATAATAATTAGTCCATAGAGATCAGATGTTCTAGCTGAGTAAGGTGATAATAAGGATACTCCTATAGCGGGGAGCATCAAATTAGTTGTGGATGTATGACCCTAAAGTTGGATAGGTTCATACATACAGTAGAATCCAAGAGTGATTCAAATATGAGATATGTTAGTACACATGGGTTGAATAAGTCAATGGATTGGGTTGGTCGAGGATGCAACCATGGAATTACATTGAGCATCATGTTTGTAATTTGTTGTGGTTTGGATGATTCTATGATTCCTAATAGAACTAAGGAATTATGATATAAAGATATGAAGATACATCAACAGGGGATGATGAGCATTTTTAGTGAAATTTGGACAGAGAAGGACCATCAAGTGATGTTGCATAGAAGTAGATACAGAGAGGAAGAAACTAATTTGGGAGGATTTATAGATGGATGAAAGTGAAATAATCCATGTGATGCAATGGTGGTCATGGGTAGATCTGTGGGAAGCTTAGTGGATGGGTATCTTAAATTTTGGTGAATAATTCACCTTAGTGTTTTTATTTGCATGACAAAAGAAAATTAGGAATGCAATGTTGAAATATGGAGAGTTAGTAGTGAATACACTAATGGAAATTTGTCCAACTTTCATGTACCTATATCCATGGATGAGATTGATCATGGCTATAGGTATCCTATAACCATGGTTATTCCAATGAATGTGCCTATTGGTAACATATAAATATGGTCTAGGATTGACTGTGGCTACGGGGTTTCCTATAAGAAGGCCATGAGAAAGAACCTATGGCCATATTTGGTCAATTGACCATGGCTATAGGATGATAAATAAGTCATATGGCCAGATTCGGCCAACCAATAATGGATATAGTTTGGAAGTAAAGGCCTATGGCCATGATCAGATAATAAACAGTGGCCATAAAGTGGTGGGGTAGGCCTATAAACATGGCCATTCATTCGACCATGTCCATAATCTTATGGAGAATTAATATTTTAATTAATTATTAATATTATTATAATAATAAAATATATTTATAATTATTTACATATATATTTTCTATATATATTTTTCACACATATATATATATAATGCGTGTGTTAGTGGAGTAGTAGTTTGTGCTGGATTGCAAAGTAGTGGTATAGGGTTCAAATAACCATGCTGTTATATATTTTTCACCCTATATCCATGGTCAAAAAATTGTAGCTATATGGGTGTCCTTAGGTAGTATTTGGAGACTCTATGGAATTGAGGCTATGACCATAGTCTATAGCCATTATCCCACCCATTGTAATATCCCCAGAGCATATTACAATAGAAATAGTCTCCACAGAATCTATGAATATGGTTATATCCTACAAAAATAGTTATAGGGGCTATATACATGGTCTTTAACCATTGATATAGCTAATATTTTTAATAGTTATAGAGAGTTGAGGTAGGTCAGGATTTATGGATGAGGAACCACCATGACTTATCAAGGATGAGAAGCATTATAGTGGGAATTTTGTATTGATCTATGTATTTATGGGTTGGTTAAAATCATGGTAAATTTTAATTTTTGGTTACAAGGAAAGGGAAAAGAGTTTTGATCAAATTTTTTAGGATCTATGAGATGTTCATGAAGTGTTAGTTTAATGGAATAACACCCAGAGCGAGTTCTAGAGTGTTGGTGGATGAATTATAGAGTAGGAAAACCATCACAATGTGATTTTTAGAAGCCATGGAGTGATGGTCAACCGATCCTTGGATCGTTACCTGACCACTATATTAGAATGGTGTGGAGACTAAAAGGAGGAGGAAGTCACACCATGGAATTTTTCCATCATAACATGAAGGTTCATGAAAGATATAAATTCACGATGTGAATGTTGGGTGACACGTCATGATGATTGGATATGTTAAAATCAGTTAAGTCCTCATGTGTAAGGTTTTTAGGAAGTCATGCAATGACCATGGTGTATCATGTTGTGATGTTGCATAATATTTTAGGGGATGTGGGAGATTTTTAGGTTTTTGAACTATTTATGGAGGAGGATGGTCACATCATGACATAGGGTGCTCTGACATGACTTCCTGACCAGGGAATGTTAATGGGTAGAAATTCTAGGGGTTATATTGTGAAACTAAATCAAGATGGTCCATCACGATATGACCACCATGGACACTCTAGGATGATGTGTAACTGAGGGTAGATAAATCTATTAGGAGGTAGTTGTGCGATGTCCTAGAAGGGCTATGCTATGAAGTGATCCTATTGAGGAGGAATCACGATATGAATGTCCTGGTCATGTCATGAATCAATAACTATGAATTTTTTAAATGGATATGATAGTCATTTTGGGACTTTAAAATTGAAAATTTAATGACCCAAATTTTCATGAAGGTACATCTTGTTTGTTTTTTTACATTGAATCCTTTGTTTAGTCTTGGTAAAAATTCATTACATCCTATGGAATGTTTTGAGAGCATCTGGGGCTTGTTCGGAACCCAAAGTTCTAGAAATCAAACATATAGAATGGGACACACAGTTAGTGTATGGTCATTTATAACCATGTGACTCAACCATGTGAGGTACCCAGTGCACAGGTGAGGCCGCACAGTTTTTCTACAACCACGTGAGTTGAGGAACACACCCGTGTGAGATTGTAGAGGTTTGGGATATTGGGTTTTTTCACGACTTTCATATAGTTAGAAAAATTTTATGTCTATCATGTGATGGGTCCCTCCTTAATAAGTGGAGTTAGTATGGTTTAGACATGGTTTGGCCAACCGTACAACCAAACCAGGAGACCCCATTTTTAGGGTTAAATTACCCTTTTCCATTGATTTTTTAAAAACCTAAAAACATTCTTTATTTTACCATTTCTAGAATGCAACACTTCTCCCCATCTCTCATGGATCTCTCCCCACATCTTTGTTAAGGATTTCCATAGCACCTATATCTAGTCTCCAAATTGAAATCTACCGGTCATGTTGGATCCAAAATGGTAATCTCCCTAATCCTCATGCTTCATTTCATAGATTATATTCCTTTCTCTTGTACTATTTTGGTGTGAGATCATTTTTTAATTTTTAGAACATTGTCCCATTATTTCATTTTCTCCTGTTCTACTTCAAAACTGAAGCTGATATTGGA
This sequence comes from Viscum album, assembly GCA_963277665.1. Lineage (NCBI taxonomy): Eukaryota > Viridiplantae > Streptophyta > Magnoliopsida > Santalales > Viscaceae > Viscum > Viscum album. Next base: position 248,066,235 of record OY728137.1, read on the forward strand.
TGAGGAGTCATCTACGACCCTATGGTAGGTGGTATAGTTATTTTACCTAAAAGTAGTGATGTTTTCATAGCTTCACCAATGGGACACACACTGACCATTGTCATTCATTTCCCTTGAGTGTGTTCTTCCCTTCTAAATAAATTCAAGATTGTTGTTATACTCTCATAGACCCTTTCTAAGTAATTAAAGGTTATTGAACTTATTCATTACCACCCATTTGGGTGTTCTAGATTAATTTATCTACTTTATGTATTTTTTTAGTTGACCAAAAAGATTGGTTAAGTGTTTGAATTAGCTCCAAGATGTATTTTGCTTGCTTATAAATTAAACATCTCAATTCAAATGAACTGTAGTGGGTGGAATGGCCACACCACCTGTTATATAATGATAGATTTGAATTTTATAGATTTTGATGCCCTTGGTTTTATTGGAATTGATTATTATAGTTCATTAGAGGTGATCTATCATGTTTATTATCATTATTATGAGTATTATATTACTATTTGAAGGTGAATGATGGTTAAGGGATTTTTTGAGCATAACATTTTACACTCACTTACATCAGGTCTTGGGCATGATGACTCACACCATTATAATTTTAACTAGGTGATGGGAATGATGTTCCACATTCCTCCGTATCAATTGTTGGGAATAATGACTCACCCCACCATATCGAGTGAAAAATACGATGTCTTTCATTCATATGATATTCAGGGATTGTACACTTTGGTGAAGCCTATAACTCATTAGACAAGTTATGGTCACTTGAGTTATTCCCTGAGACCATCTAGCACCTAGTATCCATGTATATTCCTACTTATGTCCTCACGTACTTAGCATATGTACTTGGTATAAATTATATAACTATATATATATGCTAATAGAATTAGACATATTTTAGCCTATGCCAAAGCATGTAGAATCTACCAGGTTCCCTGATGAAACTTGAGATGACTGGTATATATTTACTCATCCTTTTTTATCTTTCCTTATACTTGTAAAATGATTTTCTATATACACTGCTTGAATTATTTATAGAAACCTTTGGTGGTGGACTACTGAGTTTATCTCACATCTTACTTAGGACACCTTTGGTATATGAGTAGACTTCATAACTATATGTATGGATAAGAGAAAAATACCAACCACAAATGCTTGATCAGTTTTACATATAGCTTGGAGCATGGGAGAAGAGGACCTTGCGTATGCTCATGATACTAGTGGAGTATTCTTTTGGCCTTTTTGTATTTTTGTATGGAATGATGTATATGTATGTCCCTTGTATCCCCCATTTCCCTTTTTTGTACATTAACATTCCATGAAATCATCATTTGTATGACTCATAATATGGTATTTAGATTAATATTATAGTATATTGGTTATTTATGATTCCATATTTGATTATAATTTTTTAATGCTATTCCATCTACTCTATTATTCTTATGATGTTGTCTGTTTATTTAGTATATTTTTTGTGCCACTCCAATATGAGGGAATAGTTTTCCTATTGTACCACCTTTTTCCCTATCTACAAGTCAGAAACCTATGAAATACAAGGATGCATTATTGAGGCCATGTGATTCACCAGATTAGGGAACCAGTTAAGTGGATCCTGAGTTAGGACATTACAAAGCAGTATCATAGGGGTTATTTTTTTCCTTTGTCTTTCTATTTTGGTATTAGACATGAGACTAGGATGTAATGGAATTTGTTAATGAGTCTGTGTCTAGGAGTATCTAACTCGTGTACAAGAGAAACCTAAATTACTTGGGATGGGTTAATGTTGTTACTAGATTATGCATGTTATAATTGATACAATTTCACCATTGGGTGACACACATGACTTGTGATATTATTATTGTTGATGTTATTGATATAAACCTAGCCCTTGGCCTGTTAAGGCAAGGAATTATAATCTCATGCATCATTTTAGTCACCTTAGGACTAATATTACATACATTTTCCATGCCACATCTACTTTTATTATGCATTTTTCTACTACATATAGTTAGTGATTTGATTCTTATATACTAAAATGTGATAGCATTTCTTACAGGGATAATATAATTATATTAATTAAAGTTCCTAAATAAATCTAAATGGTGTTTCCCTACATATATTAGTGATGAAACCTTAATTAGAAAATTATATCATGTTATAGATTATGGACCTATGGGTTCCATGAACTGGAATAATGATAGTTGTTTGGATTACTTGAATTCCAAAGGTAATTTATGGAGTAAGAAATTATATAAATCCTAAATGTGATTTATGTAATAAAATCATTTTATGAACTGTTTCACCTTGATACAATATGTAAAGGTTAAGTTATAGTTAAATGACGTGCCAATTGTAATTTATAAGGAATATAAATTTTATAAATTGTAAATGTTGATGCATCTAACTGAACCATGATATTTATCTATATATTTATATAAAATACTATGAAATCAATAAAATTTAAACTTTTAAGTGAAATGTTTACCACTAAATGGGATGCTATTTGTAAAGGGTGTTTTATTCTATTCCTTACAATTGAAACTCTATATACTAGAACCACTATCATGTTTTATGATACCTATACCTGAACTTGGCCTTAGTAGTGGGTAGTTGGGAGTGTCTCTTACATTATTATGACCTAATATAGTTTTACTTACCATATAGACTTGGAATTTGTAGTAGGAAGAGAGGTGTGACCTTTCTTATAGGAAGGATATTTTCTTTTCCTTTTATATATCTGCAATATTTTCAAGTGTTAAATTCTTTTCTGAGGCATGTATTTGGAATTTTAGAATCATTCCACCATAATAGAATCAATTTTTATGTCAAGAAGGTATTGATGACCATGCTATGAAGGTGGTAGGCCATGAGCAGCTAGTGATACCTCATGTAGTTCCACCTATGGAACCACATTTTATTCCTGATATGGGCAGTAACACCTAGTTTCAAGAGGCATTTTTCCCTATGATGAAAAATATGAAAGGTGTTGATTTACCTACCCTAAATACAATATAGTTGACTCGGGAGTTCCAATAACAACATCCTCCCACATTTTTAGGGGATGGCAGACCACATGCTATAGTGTAAGGAATAGAGGCTATGCTTTCTATTTTCAAGAATTTGGAGGCACCTCCAGAACGGAGGGTCAATCTCAATGCTTATATGCTACATGGTTCTTCCTAGGGATGGTGTGATGTCATTACCTAGGTAGAACAACATTGAGATATGATCTAAGTAGACTAATAGAAAATATTTTATGATTACTTCTTTCCAAAAACATTGAGGGCTGACCGAGCTAGAGAATTTATAAAGCTAAATTAGGGAGTCATGTATGTCATGGAGTATTCTACTCATTTTATTGAGCTTTAGTGTTTTACACCAACTCTAGTGGGTGATGATATTATGATTGGAAGGTTATTTGAGGATGGGATGGTATACACCATCTGATCGTAGGTCAATGCCTTTCAGCTAATGAATATTTCTGAGATCATCAACCAGGACATCATTACTAAGAAGAATTTTAGGGAATCCGATGGTGGGAACCAGGGTGGTTCATATCCCAAACCTGCTAGAGTTTCTTCTAGAATACAGAAGTGATGTTTCAAGGTTTATCATTGCGGTATAAGTACTCAAAATAATCATACCGATAGCTTCCTAATATTCCACCAATGTGAGAATTCGGGGCACACAAAATATCAGTGTATGCGAGATCTAATAGAATGCTGGTGTTGTAGCATGATGGGAGAATATCTAGTGTTTCTGCATAACTTTTCCTTTAGTGTCTAGTGAGAGGGGTTCTATACCTACCCCCATTATAGAGTTAGAATAGTAGTATCTCGCTAGGCAAGAAGCTATAATACCACCGACTTCTTAGGTCGAGGTGGTGGTTGAGGATGGGGTAGTCAGACTCATGAATTGTAGTTCCATCAGAGTAGGCCTACTTAAAGTAGTCAGGCTGTGACTCAGGGTCATGGTACAAGCCAATTAAATGTAGTGTATCCTATGCCGAAGGAGCAGAGTGCTAATACTTCTACTATTCAAGGTACTATTCTAGTAGCCTCCACTTTAGCGTCCTATTTATTTGACACAGAAACATCCCACTCTTTTTTTATCTGAAGTTATTTTGGAGATTCTAGGCCTCAAGATAGAGTATTATTTTGGTGTTATGACACTCGATACCCCATTGGGTATCCGATCAGAGAGAATCCAACATTTCAAGGATTTTCCCCTTGAGATATTATGATATCTCTTTGAGATGAATATTTTCATTATTTTCATTACGGGGTTTGATGTAATTATTAGGATGTATTGGTTAGTTCCCTATTGAGAAAATATTGATTTTTATCACCAGAGGGTGATTTTTACATCATCAAAGGACAGTAGGAATGTACACAAGGGATAATGGGATGTCAATTCATCTTGAGATGGACCCGAGCATTAGGGACTAGGTAGAGTGACTACTCGGATTTCTAGTATCTTCTTGAATGATCAAGGGGTACGAACCACTATTTTCCCTCCTACAGTGGATAGTTTTAGGGATGTATTCCCCAATTACTTCTCTAGGGTACCTCCAAAGAGAGATAGAGAGAGGTATAATTCACCATTGAGCTAGTTCTAGGATCGGTACTAGTGTCCATTCCTCCTAATAGTATAGAACCAATGGAAATTATGAAGATAAATAAATAGTTGGAATACTTGGAGGATAATGATTTTATATGTCCCAAAACTTCTCTAGGGGGTTCACTGGTCCTTTTTTCCAATAAGGTAGATGATAACCTTAGGATTTTCATAGATTAACGATGGTTGAACTGGATCACAACAAAGAACCAGTATCCACAACCTCAAATAGATGATCTATTTGATCAAATTCAAGGAGTGAGGATATTTTCAAAGATTTATTTGAGGTCGAGATATCATCAGTTGAATGTGAGGTAAAAAAACATAACTCACATATATTTATGAATCATTTATGTTCTTTATGAGTACCTGGTAATGCTTTTCAGTCTCACAAACATTCCTTCTATTTTCATGAATCTGATAAATCATGTTTTACACCTGTATTTGGATTCATTCATGGTATTCTTTGTGGATGACATCATAGTGTATTATCATTCTAGATACGACCATTACCAATATCTTGAGATCATGATGAATACAAAAAGGGAGCACCATATGATTTCTAAGATTATAAAATACCACTTTTGTATTGACAAAGTTCACTTCTTGGGTTATATTATCTTAGTGTCAGAAGTATCAGTAGAACCAGAGAAGGTGAGAGCTATAGTTTCCTAGGAGCTTCCCAAGAATTTCTTTGATATACATAGTTTCTTAGGGATATATGGGTATTATGCTTCATCTAGTATTTCTAACACACATTAGTGCCTCTTAAAATATTGAATAAGAAGGTTGTAAAATTAATATGGTCAAAATATTATGAAGAAAAATTTCATTAGTAGAATGGAAGATTTAATTTAGTGCTAATACAAATTGTTCCGGATCTAGGAAGGAGTTATATAGTCTACAATGATCCATCAGGTATTGGGATTAGAGATGTTATAATGTAGTATAATCTATTTGTGGCATACGGGTCTCATCAGTTGAGTCCTCATGAGCAGAAATACCCAACATGTGACCTCAAGTTAGCTACAGTTGTTCATGATTTATACTATCAGTTACACTATTTACTTGGAGATAATTATGTGGTGTTCACAAAACACAAGATTCTCAAGTATATCTTTATATAGTGTGTTCTGAATCTTAGCCCAGTTGGTGAGGACTTGGAAAGTGCATCCAAGATACCGGAGATCAAATCTGGGTGGAGACATATTTCTGGGTAGTATAGCAGCACTGTAGTAGACATTGTAGCAGGCACTATTGCAGGCACTATAGTAGGTACTGTTTAGTACTTTAGTAGCCGGAACTATTCATCCATTTGGGCCTCTAGGCCATTGGTTTGGTCCTTGGGTCCTGCAAGGATTTCGGGCCACCCAAGGACTTCAGGCTAGTTGTTTCTCAAGGACTTCAGGCCACCCCAAGGCCTTCAAGCCACATGATGCAGATGTACCAGGAAGACTACAAGGGACAAGGATTTAGATGAGGTTCAGGGAAGGCACATTCACTAGAGTAGAACTAACCAGAATTGGAAGAGTGAGAAGGTATGGATTTGCCATCGGTACCAGGCCTATGCAAATTTGCATAAGAAAGCTAGCCGACCAGCCCTACGAAGGTGGAGTGTTGATATCATGAAATATTCTAGGGAGGATCAGTTACAAGTTGTCTTTTCTAGGTAATTCCCTCTAAGATCTATGGGTCATGTAATTGTATCTAAGCCTTCGGGACTTGTAAGGGTTACACCTCACCCCTTGAAATGTGGATTATCAAAAATAATAAAAAAATAAAGGCCTTCGGGCCATTCCGACAGATGGGTTGAGTATCTACAGAACTTCAATTTCGAGCTTGCCTATATGCCTGGGAAATGAAATTCTATTTCCGATTATCTAATACAGAAGACTTAGACACATGTAGTTCAGTAGGTGAGTGGTGAGTGGTAGATCTTGGCCTTGTTTTTATAGATGCAATTTGGGGTTTAGGAGAACCATGGGAAGACTATCCTGTCAAACTTATCAGAAACCTATACCCTTCTGGAATGGGTAATAATAAAGAAATTATTAGATACCAAAGGATTATTCCTAAGGGAAAGTATCTCAGATGAAAATTCATCTTCTAGTTGGACCGTGGATGATGATGATACCTTATACTATCATGGGTGTGTCTGGGTCCTAGTAGACACCATAGAAGAGATGATATAGAAATTTCATGCCTTAGTATTGGCGGTACATCCTGGTGTCACTAAGGTGTACTGATACTTATGTCACCAGTATTGGTGGACAAGTATGATATGGTATATAGCCAAATTTATCACTTGGTGTTCCACCTATCAACAAGTGAAGGTGGAATGTTAGTGACTGGTATGACTTTTACAACCATTGTATATTCTCTAGAGAGACTAAAACGATGTATCCATGTAATTCATGACTAATTTACCTAGATACTACCTTTATAATGATATAGTTTGGGTAGTAGTTGATCATTTGATGAAGGTCACACACTTCTTACCTATTTTTGATAACTTTTAGACAGACAATATAGGGAGGCTATACCTCAGAGAGGTGATATGTCTTCATGGATATCCATGTTATATCATATATGACAGTGATTATCACTTAACATCTTAGTTCTAGAAAGATCTAAATAAGGTATTGGGTATATAGGTGCTTCTGAGCATGAACTATCACCCTCATACTGATGGATAAATAGAGCGTATGATTTAGGTGTTAGAGGATATGCTCCCTCCATGTGTCCTTGATTTCAAGGGTTCTTAGGAGAAATACATACCCCTAGTTGAGTTCTATTATAATAATAGTTTTAAGGATTCCATTCATATGACCCCTTATGAATCCTTATATGGTAGGCCTTTTCGATCACCTTTGTGCTGGTTAGAGGTAGGGGGAGAATCTTTGATTGGACCATATCTCATCCAGGAGACTTTAGAGCAGTTCTAGTAGATTAGGAAGATCATGTTGGCAGCTTAGTCCAGACAACAATAATATACCAATCGACACCTATGACCTCTTAAGTTCGAGGTTGGGTATTAGGTATCCTTGAATGTTTCTCCTAGGTTGGAAAATCGATTAATTTAGAAGCAGGAAAAGATTTTTCCTCGATTTATTAGACCCTTTGTGGTTTTGAAACGAATCTGAACAGTGGATTACCAGATAACACTTCCTTATAAATATTTTTCTATGCATGATGTATTTCATGTATCTCGGCTTCAACAATATTATCTAGACACATAACATTTTTTACAACTAGATGAGGTTGAGTTGGATGTGGATGGTTCCTTCGAGGATTATTCAGTGCATATCATGGATTAGAGTGAAAATACACTCTGAGGTAGGATAGTTCCTTTAGTATAGGTGTTATGGAAGCACAACCAAGTATAGGACAAGAACTGGGAGCAAGAAACTGATATACTAGTATAGTGTCTAGAGATTTTCTTAAATGATCCGACTTTACCCATTGTGGGCCAACTCGAGGATGTGTTGCTTTAAGGAGGGGAGGTTGTAACGACCTGAATTTTCATGAATGTTCGGCTCATTTTTTTTCATTTTAAATCATTTTTTAGTATTAGTAAATGTTCGCTATAGCCAAAGGAAATTTCCAAGAGTGTATGAGGATTTTTTAGATCATGAAGTTCCAAAATTTCGAAAAATAGAATGGGATGCACAGTTAGTGCACATTTCATGTTAATTGTGCAAATCAACCGTGTGAGGTACCTAGTGCATAGGAGAGGCCACACGGTTTGTCTACAAATGTGTGATCCAAGGTGCATGCCCATGTGGGATTTCATTGGTTTAAGATAGTGGGTTTTTTCATGGATTGCATATGGTTAGGAAGACCATTATCCAAGACTGTGTGGGTCCCACCTTAGGTAGTGGAGGCAACATGATTTGCGCACAGTTTGGCCAACCATGCTTCCAAACTGTACGACACCATTTTTGAGGGTGAAATTACACTTTCCCTTTATTTTTTTTCAAAACTTAAAAAATTTCTTTATTTTCCCATTTCTAGTGTGAAACACTTCTCCCCCTCTCCCATGGAGCTATCCCTCCACATTCATTAGGGATTTCCACAACACCTCCATCTTATTTTTAAATTGAACATCGTTATTCATGTTGTATCCGCAATGGTAAGATCCTTAATCCTCATGCTTCCTTTCATCATTTATCTTCCCATATCTTATGATATTTTGGTGTGAGCTCATTTTACCTATTTTTAGGGTGTTTCTCTATTCTTCCATTTTATTCCGTTCTACTTCAAACATGAAGTTGGCATAGGATATGGAGTCATATATAACCCCAAGCTAGGTGGTATAGTTGTTTTACCTAAATTGTTTGATTATTTCATAGCTTCACCATTATGCCACACACTGGCCATTTCTGTGCATTTCCCTGGAGTGCGGTCTTCCCTTATAAATAAATTCAAGCTTGTTGTTATACTCTTGTGGACCCTTTATAAGTAATTAAAGGTTGATTATATTGTTAATTGACACCCCTTTATGTGTTCTATATTAATTTCCCTCTTTTATGTAAATTTTTAGGTGACCAAAACACCATAGAAGTGTTTGTATCATCTCTAAGATGGATTTGACTTGCTTATAAATTAAACAGATTAACTCAAATTAATGTTAGTGGGTGGCATGACCACACCACCTATTATATAATGATAAATGTGAATTTTATATATTGTGACACCCTTTTTGTATTAGTATTTATGATTATATTTCATTAGAGGTAATCCCCCATGTTTCTTGCTATTATTATGAGTATCCAATTGCTATAGGTAGGTGAATGATGGTTAATGGATTTGTTGAGCATGATGTTTCACGCTCTGTTACATCAGGTGTTGGGAATGATGAATCACACTATTATACTTTTATCTGGATAATGGGAATGATGTTCCATGTTCTATCATATCAAATTTTGGGAATTATTACTCACCCCACCATCTAGAGTGATGGGAATGATGTCTCACATTCATATTAGATTTAGGTCTTGTACCCTTTTCTGTATCTTATAGCTCGTTAGACTAGTTATGGATGCCTGAATTATGCTCCAGGTCCAAATAACACCTAGTATCCATGTATATTCCTACTTATATCCTCACATACTCAGTGTATATACATGTATACAGTATATACCTATATATATATATATTTACTTGTATATATATAATAATCAGATCAAACATATTCTAGCCTATTCCGAAGTAGGTAGATTTTTCCAGGTGGTTTGATGGAACTTAAGCCGACCGATATTTATTTATTCATCCTTTTTAACCTTTCCCTATAACTTCACACTTCTTTACTGTATACAATACTTGTATTATTTCTAGATACAATTGGTGGTGGCCTACTGATTTTATCTCACACCCTACTATGGCTGCCTTTGGTACCCAAGTAGACTTTATGACTATAGATATGGATAAGGCCAAGCACCATACTATAAATGCTAAATATATTTTACATATATCTCGGTGTATGGGACCATAAGAATAAATATATTCTCATGATTCCAGTGGATAACTCTTTTGGACTTTTTTTGATTTTTGTATATCATGATGTATATGCCTTTCCCTTATATCCCTCATTTCCCTTTTTGTATATCAGCATTCCATGAAATCATCATGTATATGACTCAATCTATGGGGTTTTGATTACTATTATAATTACTTGGTTATTTATGATTCCACAATTTATTATCATTTTTTTTCATTACATATACTTTATTATTCTTTTGATGTTGCTTTTTTATTTATCATATCCTCTATGCCACTATGATATGAGGGTATAGTCTCCCCACTATACCACCTTATAATCTAGCTACTAGTTGGAAACCTATGGTGTATGGGGAGGCACTCTTGAGGCCATGTAACCCACTAGATCAGGGAACTAGTTAAGTGAATCCCAGATTGGGATGCCACATAAAACAACCTTAGGATTTCCCCTTTTTGGAATGCATAAGTAGGGGTGGAGACCATTCTCATATTCCCATTACTCCCCCTTTTCCTCCCTTCAATCTTGGTTTTCTGGGAGGGTATCATTGTATGTATTTGAGCTAATGTATCTATAATTTTACCTTTATTATATACCCTTATTTTTCAATGATTTTTGTTTTTCTGATTAGGGTTTTGGGGAGACAATTTCCCCAGATTATGATAGAATCATCCTACATTGTTTGGGTTTTGGGGTGTGGCTCATTATGGAGGTCTTGAGATGAGTTGTTCTACTACTGTTTTTCATGTGTCTTGAGGTATGTTTCCTTATAAATTTATTTAGGGTTTTGGTGGAATTTTGTTTAATTATCCATTTATTTGGGGATATAAATTGAATATTTTGTATGAATTAGGTCCAGTTTCATATCAGGAGTGATCACACCCTGTTGTTTCTAGTTTTAGAGAAACTAGGCCTCTAGGTGAGTTTAAATTTGGTTATAAGTATATGGGAAGTGAGTTTTAAAAGTTATTTTGATTAATTTGATGGGTTTTTATGACTGAGATAGGTACTCATGGGCTCATATTAGGTCAATTTGATCTTAAGATAAATTTATGTATTTTTAATTGAGGTAGGAATCATTTTTATTCTTTAATATCTTGAAAATTTGGTAAATTTGTATTCACATACGATCATTATAATTATTTTCATCTTGTTTCATAAATTATGTGATCTCACAAATAAATTGGGATGGGATCACATTGATCTCAGAGTCAATAAAGACTATATATCTTGCTAAATGGTTTGTTGGTGGTGCCGCGATTTAACAAGTTTTGGTAGCACAATTTATGAAGTGTTTGGTGATGTGAGTTGGTTTTTTAAATACAATTGAGATTTCTTTTTTAAAGAGGAATTTTAAAAGGGGGTTTTGAGGGAAAATGGATTTTTAATTGGAATTATTTCAAGTGATTTATTTGAAATGTAATTCAAAAAAAAAAAGTTTGGTATTATAAATAATTATCTTGTGAGACAACATGTGAATCCTTTTCTAATTATTTTAGGCTAAGGTCCTAGCATTATTAAGACAACATGTGAATCCTTTTCTAATTAGTTTGAAATGGTTATTTTCACTGGTTTGTTTAAAATAATTCTGAAAGGGCTTGGTTTAGATTGGTTTTTGTAACACCTTAACTCTAGTAAATCAAATATTATGGTTATCTTACTATATTTTCACAAGATACAAGATATCACATCCTGAAGGATTGAATAGTTTAGCAGTAATGGGAGACTAGATGCATACATTATTCTCACATTACATTTGAAAATATTAAATATAACTTAAAATTATAGTAATAACATTATTATTTATTCTATTATATAGATAAAATCATTTATAGATCCCTTTTTAGTATCCTATGTAAAGGAAAACATAAAAAAAGGTGAGATCAGATGCTCATTAAGTGAAAACACATGACAAAAACTATCATAGAATAAATAAAGCAGGAATAATATAACATAGATAAATAATAATCAAATGTTCCATATAAGTAGTATTCTAAAAGTGGAATATATCAATGGATTTAGTAATAAAATAAATAATCACATAGATAACAAATAATAGTTTCTTAATGATTAAATACATAATTCAAAACATTGTAATCTTACTATCAAGGCCTCATTCCAAGACATAAAACATAAATAGAAAAGGTTTACACTATAAACCCAAAATAGTTTGTCTCATGAGACCTACTAATTTATTTAGAGGATATAAAGGGCCCCACCCATCACTTACTAAGTCTTATTCACTCATTATATGAAATAAATTAATAATAATTCAATAAAAAATCATCCTAAACATTAATATTGAAAAACTAGTATATTAAATATTAATATTTTCCCTAGTAAATAACTAGAACAAAATGATCACAAGCCATCTAGTATAATATAGTGGATGGCGTAGTTAGATTATATCCCCATTAAAGCATAAGATTCATCAAATGATGTTAAAATAGATGAAAATACTTTTAATAAACATTCAAACCTTTCATTGAAAACATAAGAAAAATTATCCTTTTATTTTGTAATATTTTAGATAAAAATTTCTAAAATAGTGATAAAATGTATTTATTTGAAAATACCTTGAAAAATTGTGAAGGAATCTTCAAATAAAAGAATCTTTATGATAGTAGGAAAATTAGTTCATACGATAAATGTAAAAACAAATATTCCCTTCACACTCGTGGTAAAAATTAAAAAGTAACTCATTTTAAAAAAAGATAAGAATATTTGGTTGAGAATGAATTTAAATAATCATTTTATCATATAAAAAACATTCTTGATTTTTTTACAAAAAAAATAATGGAAGAAAATGTTTATCTACCAAATAGAAAATAATGTCAACTTTTCTTAAAAAAACATATTCTCGAGTGTATTAAGTTTCAAAAAGAGGAATATGAAAGGAAAATATTTAAAATACATATTAAACCATAGTATAAGAAAAAATATAGGTTTTAGTATATGTTGGTCATATAATTTCTCTCAATAGAAATTCAAGCACACATAATCTCAATTAAAATGAGATTAAAACACAAATCCCTTAGCTCTAGTCTGACTTACCTCATAAGTGATTTTAAACTCCCATATAATAAATTTATATTTATTATAATTATATTGAAAAACCATATTCATACTTATAATTGTTGAAATAGTGGGTGCCCTAGACCCAACTATTCAGTGATTTTGATTACAATATCGTGTATACAGTTAGCTATACATGATGTTATCTTACCATTATAGTGTTAAATTTTCTGAATCCACTATTGAAATGGTAATTTCCAAAGGTTAGTTATCATATCAAGAGGTTATAGTAGTTCCTAGGCTATAATGAGAACATCTAGACACTATGAAATTAATCTTAAATATATGTTCTATGGTCTAGATACATTTTACTGATTGGACACAGTAGATGTTTGACTATCAGGTGATGGGGGCTCATAAGCATTGAGACTTATTCTCATGAAGTTTACACTTAGTGATCTCTAGTAGTGAGATCATGAGGACTGACCCACCAATAGTAACACCACATGTTTCATGTGTCATTGGATGTTCCTATCTATGATCATGTGTAATGGTCTACTGACTTGAGATCATTACCAATGTATGTCATTTGATTTCGTACTTTGATGCAAGATGAAAACCATGGAAATGAATTCATGGAGAGGTAGTTTGTGTTGGGTGCATCATTGGTGGCATGTGATTGGTTGAATGGTCAAGAAAGGATTATTCAATTTCAGGTTATGGAAGTAATATATCTTAGGACATGTTGATAACGATGGCGGTACCTTTATAAGACCATGGCCATGGGAGTCAAGGGTAAATCCATCCAGTCAAATCAGCAAAAAATAAAGCAAGAAAATGGCGATGAATGAGAGTGCATCATGCTTTATGAGATATTATATACAAAGAGATTATATTACACAGTGTGTGTTCGTAGATTGGTTATCGCTGCTGTGACAATACTTATCTCTTTATGGGCCATGATGGGTTTCTAGATCCCGCTCTTGGTCTATGAATACTATTCATTGCTGTCGAGATAATGGCTTAGAGGGTCACACATAATAGCGTATTTGAGAATCTTCCCTATTCAGTTGAAAAGGAGATTTGGACATGGTGGTCCCCACCACTGAGGTTTGGGATTTTTCCAAGGTTAAACGATCACCAATGCAATAAATAAATTCATATTATTCAAGTTTAGAATAATGAGTATTGAATTTATTTATTAAATGTATTTATGAGTTTTAAGTAAATACATGAAAAATATTAATTGATGAATATTAAATTATTCAAGGTTCAATTAATATTTATGGGAGCGGTGAGTCGAGTTAATGACTCAATTATTATCACATAATATATATTAGTATATTACAAGTGAGTGATAATAATATTTATGACTCAGATAAGTAGTCATAAAATGTCGTTAGTACTGTGTTGATTATTCGAGGGTTGGGTTGGCATTTCAAGGTAATTACATGACACTATAAATATAAGAGGATAAAAGATTACCAATGACTATTCATGAGGGTTATCTCTCCTCTCATATCTCCCATGATCTAGAGAGGGATGCTCTGGATCCAATGAGAATAGATCGAGCTCTCTCTCTCAAGAATCGCTAGCGAAGCGATGTGGTGATCGTTGGAGCGTCAAAGGTTTCATAGAAATTATGCGATAGCACCTGGAATACGATGAATGGTGTTCCTGTAGATTCCTTGAATCATGTGTGGATAATCTAGAGGAATTAAACTTCAGATTCTTCAAGAAGTGATCGCCAACGAAGACCAGACGTCGTGTGCAGCTTAGGATTAAACCAGGTATTTTTACGGTTTATTTTTGTGCTTAAAACCCTTCATGTGTGGTTTTCAACTAAGACTGGGCTGCCATTCACTGCCGTCGACAAGTTTACGTCGATCGTCTATGGATTTTTTTTAAAATCCCACCTTTTTGGGGATTCCGTTGCATGCCCGGTTTCAACAAGTGGTATCAGAGGGATGCATGTTGATTTTAATCCAATTAAAAAAAATTAAATTTTCATTAAATTTAATTAAGGGTGTCGATATGGTTCCAACGCCGCAAACAGAATCAGATTTGGACATCGTATGACCAATCTACTATCATGCAAAGTTTTGAATTTGGATTTGAGATTGAATTTCGGTGCTGTTTTGTATTTCGACCGAAAATTCCGTGGTCAAAATACTCACTAAAAAACAGTTTAGGTTTGATATTATTTTCTTAAAAATAATTGTGTTATTATTATAATAATAAAATTATTTGCTTTTATTATAATAATAATATTAATTTTATTTTGATAATAATATTAATTATATTATAATAACAATATTATTATAATAACAATATTATTATAATAATAATATTTTTTTCTAAATCATATACATTAGGCTAGATAAAAAAGGGGAAAGACCTGCAAAGCATGTTTTTGTAAAAAAATGGTATTTGGGGGGGGGGGGGGTGACCTGCATGTGCAGGTCACGAAAAAATAGTGGGTTTTTACGGAGGGCTGAGAGGCCCCCCATTTTTTTTTCCTTCCACGCATAATCGGCGCACCCGGTCACCGGTTACCCTCCCTTTCATATCACCGAACTGTAGCCGGGTAGCTAGGAGCTCAACACCGCCCCCTCACAAGGCGTTCCCCGACACCTGGCCACTCCGGCATCCCCTCCCTAGGCAGCCCCCTGCCGTGACCACGCCACACTAAACCGGGCAACAGTAGCAGCGGTGCAGCGCACCAAGGCCACCCCTGCACTCCCGAAGCAACGCCCAGCCAGGTTTCCGTACCCAGGCCACCTGCGGCCAGTTAGCACCTCGGCCCACCTCTCCCCTCTTCCCGAAGCGAAAAGCAGCAACCACACCACCCAAGCTATGCTCTCCTCCGAACTCCCTACACAACACCTGCCCAGCCGAGCCATTCCCAAATGCGGTGCACTAGACCAACAAACCTGGCTGCCCTCCTCGTCACCTGATGTGCCTTTCTGCCCTACCAATCTGGTCTCCTCCCTACTCTCCCACAGAGACCCACGCAGTGGCGCACCACCGCAGCGCTCACCCGCACCGGCGCCTTTGCACCCTCTGCCAACAGAGGCCGCTCTTGACTAGCCGGCGAGAGAACTCCCCCACCAAAACCTTTTGTCCTCCTCCCTCGCCACCGACGCGAACTATCCGGGTCGCCATAACGGAAACCCCAGCTTCTGCCTTGTCCTTATAGTAGGAAGGTATCTTTCCCTACCCTAAAACAGGTTTGGGCAGGTCTTCCCATCCTGAAATGGGCTTAGTCAGACCTTCCCATCCCAAAATTTCCCTGCATAGGGTTGTTATCACCTGGACTAGGCCTGCACAGGTTCGCCCCGACCTGCACAGGTCCTGCCCAAAGTTTTATGGGCCCGAGTGATTTAATTTAATCCAAAATTAAATAAAATATTTAATTTAATTTCAGTTGAGAATTAAATTAATTAAATATTAATTTTTGGTTATTAAAATTTATGCGGTGTAATTAATTTAATTGGGAGATTATTTAAATTAATTAATTAATTTAAATTTTAGTTTTAAAATTAAATTAATTAATTAGGACCGAACAATGACATTTTTTGAATTAAAATTAGAGTGAAATTTTAATTCAATAAATAATGCCCTCGGAATTTATTTTAATACAAGTTTAATTTTATTCTGCATTTATTTATGTACGTGAGTTAATGTGTAAACTGATCATGAGCTCAAGACCGACCAATGTATGTCTAGTGCCTTTTATTTAATTATTTATTTAATTATTGCATACAGTTTTGTAATAATTATTTTAGTTAAATAAAAGGTGATATGAGTATCGTCTCAGTATCCTTATATGTATAAGGACCTACATGTCCACTTCTCTAAGTTATATTTTATACCCCGAGACCCCCTCACCTGCATGCGAGTACTATTGTGTAATGACGAGATGAGGCATGACGCACTTCACTCCAAGTGATGGCGACACAATAGATAGAACTTGGATGCATTGAATGAGTAGACATTGTTATTGATGTTTCAATCCATGTGAGTAAAGGTACTTACCCTTAGGGTTTCAATTGGTCCATTATTCACTCAACATATCAACCATTAGAACCAGATCATGATTAGGTTTTTCATTTTATTTCTGCATGGTTTATTATTTTGTGAATGTGTAGTATAACACAATCACATAGAATAATAATAAACAAACATGCAAGATAAAATAAACATGTGACGCGGTGAAATTTCTATTTCTTGCATGGTCATATGTGAGTGCAATCACATAGTACATGCTTATAAAAATAGAAAATGATTTCTTTCGTCACACTAAAAATAATAAAACCCTCAAAGATATATTAAGTCATAACAGGCTTTCATCATTCAAGTTTGAAAAAAACTGGGTGTTTGGGGTGCCGGTCATGCCATAGCTAAGGGTGCCTCTTACTACTGGGGATTCTTTATAAGAGTGATGGGTTAACTTAACTAAAATTTCAGCAAATAAATATCCATATCTATCTTATTGTAATTTTAGAGGCAAGTGTTGAGTAAATCAAGTTCTAATTTTAGAATATGTGACTTCACTCAACAAATCGAGGAGCCGCAAGTTAAAGCGGTCAGCCAGCCAAAATCCCACCTAGAACCCTCCAAGTAGTGGTGTAGCCATATATTGTAGACTAGGAGGAGTGGTTCTGATATCCTTTCCACTAGAATACTCAAGCGATAGAGTATTCTGATTCTAGCACATAGGGTTCCTAGAATCTGATAAAATAGTGGGGGATATTAAATGATTTAAGTAATTAGTCAAAAATTTCTAAACTGGTAATCTAGATAAAAGGGACTCATCTTCTAAAATTAATTTTTTTAGAAAAATGGAAAATTATACCACAAGTTTAAAAACTAATATATTATATTGGACAAAGTAAATGTCTACACTGACACAAGTATCCATGAATAGTACAAGAGCATGTGAATAGTACTATGATATAGGGAACTCAAGGTGCCAGTGTCCCCAACACTGTTAAACTACCTCAAGAAGCAAGGGTGAAACTACTTACAAGAGAATAATGTACAAAGCGTATGATAGTTATATCATTATACTTTCATCAACGTCTAGTGTTAGTTGTGGTCGCTATACCAGGACATGGATGATATAAACATGAAGTCTGATCTACGAGATGTTTGCAAGGAGAAATTGAAGCAATGATATGAATAAGACAACGTTACACTGGTTTGTGTAAATTGAAAGATTGATCATTATCTTTAAATTGATCCCTTTATCATATCATATTCACCCCTTTACTCAAGTTTTGTTTTAAGTTATAAAACAAACAAGTGTTGAGTAAATGATTCATTACCTATTCAGGAAAGGTTCTCCAAGTGAATAAGAATATCAAATACAATTTTATTCTTATGGAGAATAAATTGAAAGAAAATGTGGAAAGGTCAAAGGCATTTAATTCCAATGGAACATTCATGACGTCCTTTAATTAATGATGTATTAACAAAGGTTATTTTCATTGCATATTATAAAATAATACAATGGAAGTTTAAAATCAATAAACTAATTTAAAGAAGCAATTTTCCACTTCTACATCAGGAATATTCATCAATGTAATGTTTCCTTTTACTACTTGGGTATTTAATACTATATATTTGTGTTTAAATATAGTTACCAAGTAAGTATGGGAACATTACTTGAAGTTAGGTGTATTCTCCAAGTGGATGTGGAAGGGTGATACCTTGGAAAGTAGTGAGAAATAAACGACTTCTTTAATTTCCAAGTGAAAGATTCACATTGAACTATTATTGAGTATAAGCACAAACATTAATCTCATGTGTCCTTGGATGTATGGAGACATTTGTTCTAGTTCTAGAACGAATGTTGTTTTTGGTAAACTCAATCACTAGTTTAGTGATACATGAATCATAGGCAATGTGTGATGAATATAAATGTAATACTTATACCCAGTTGTGACAAGATAATTATTTGTCAAGTAAAATTAAAATTAGACATAAATAATATACCAAGTATTGTATTTAGGATCAACATAGCTAAATAGTTTTGGTATTATCGACGTCTTTAGTTTGGACAATGGATCCTTTAGAAATAAATGTATGTCACAAAGATTTTGGAAATAGTTTAATAAGTAAGCATGAACTATTAAAAGTATAATCTAATGGTATATATAATTTATAAGACTCTTTTAAGTAATTAAGGAATGATAAAGTGAAGTATATGCATTCTCAGAAGATATGAGTTTCTTTGGGTTGACATACCGAAGAATATCTTAAACAAGAGTTCATCAATCATGATAACATAGCATGGAGTAATTCCTAAATTCACATTACCTTATCGACATAACAAAATTTATGTTAATGAGGAGGATTTATGATGAAGTATTACATATCAACGTTGATAAACAAACATGTAGTGTGGAGCAATTCTTAAACGGATATGTTATACATAAATTTTTTTATGTAAGTAGTATCAATGTTGCAACTTGCAGAAAATTCCATTATATTTCATGACGTGATTCACAAATAATGGTATAATCCCATAATCATATGCTAACTAAAATGACAAATGGATATCATATGAGTCATAATATGATTTAAATCCATTTTTTAATAACGACATGTGTTTGGATGCAAATAGTTTGTTCAGATACAAACAAACTTGCATCAAGATAAACACATTGTGCATCTAAGGTACTTATCCTAACAATTTCATAGGATATTACATAAATCCCTAAGATAGAAAAGTTATAGTCAAGTGATAGACTACATTATATAAGAGGGTGCACATCTCTATTAGAGATAGTGGGAGCTTTATTGACTTGTGTTTAGTCAATGATCAAGATGCACAAATAGTTGGCATATGAACTAGTTCCACAAGTACATGTGGAAGAGATTATGTTTTAGAGACACATACTGCATAGGAAGGATAAAACCATGGTGATGGTTTTTATATTCACCGCGGTCGGTGATCTAATATTCAATGTGAATAATATTTCCTACAAGTAAGCAGTGTATGGAAATTAGCTAAAATCTATAAGACAAAATAAAATTCAATTAATGGATTCCATATATCAAAGTGCAAAGGGGATTATTATTTGGAATACCACGGTGGGTATTCAAGTGAGTTGATACATGGATGGTACAAGTGTAGTACCAATAAGGCTCGATTTGTTTGACTAATTCGTTATGGCTAAATCCGTTAGAATTTTACTTATCATAGCTAATTTTATAATCAAATTATTTAGCATTGGGTGTCATGACCACAAATCCTGAATGGTGTCTATATGACACAACCAGAAAGGGATGGCCACATCACAGAATGCTAATATAGGTTGTAAGTTACTGAAATATAGTTTAGGATTAAAGTAAGCAACATGATCATAGAATATACATTTGAAATAAATGATTTCCATATGTCTATGAGAGATTAGTGGGAGCGCCAATGTTTTCTAATAAAAAATATATTTGACAACATATGGAAAACAGACATTGGTCTTATAGTTTATTAAGAAAAATATGAAATTTATTCTCCAGTAATTGACTTAAAGTAGAAACCTAAGTTCTAGGGAACATGACCTACTGAGGTAGATCTATAGGTTTCTTAGTCCTAGCCAATCGTACATATAGTGTCATTGTATTTAAAAAAATACAAGTTGGAATAATTCAAGAGATGAATTATTTTCTATGTCACATGGCATAATCTCTTCAGGTTGATATTTCCAAGACATGGAAGAGATAAACACGATGAGTTAAATCCATACATTGAAGTGATGGATCAATCACAAATTCCATGATATTTACAAGAACCAATATTGCCGAGGTATATTTTAAAATAGGAAAATATCACTTATATCCAGGAGCACTACAAGGGATGCAGTTAGAACTATCTAATTGTACTTCATCAAGTACAAAAGATATGTAACTGGTAAGTGGAGAAGAAAGGATACTAGTTTTCAGGGATACAAACTAGTCTGCCATAGATCAATGTGATCTACTATCGTAGTTAGGCTAAAGATGATGAGTGAGTCAAGATCATATCAGCCAGTGGTGGCCATACCTACAAGACCGAGTATGTTGCAGCTTCTAAGGTAGCTAAGAAGCAGTTAAATGGAATGATTTTTTCTAGTTATTGGAATCACACTTAGTGAAAAAATTATTATCATAATGTAAATTATGATATTATTACTAGCCAAGATGTCAAGTTATGACAGTGTAAAAGTGAGATATACCCGGGATACCATCTATTGAGTAGTTTTACTCAAGGAGACAAGGTCACAATAGAAGAATTTCCATGTGGAAGAACCGTGGTAGGTCTAGTAGCTAAATCCATTACTCAGCAGAAACATGATATTAATCATGTGAGTTTCTAACAAGTTTGGTTAGCAAGTTGGCTCTAGTGAAAGTGGGAGTGTTGAAATAGTGGGTTCCCTATACCCAACTATTTAGTGATTTTGGTTACGATATCGTGTATACAGTTATCTATACATGATGTCATATTACCATTATAGTGTTGGTTTTCTGCATCCACTATTGAAATGGTAATGTACAAAGGTTAATTGTCACATCAAGAGGTTATATCAATTCCCAAGCTATAATGAGAACCTCTAGATACTATGAAATTAATCTTAAATATATGATCTATGGTCTAGATACATCTTACTGATTGGACGCAGTAAATGTTTGACTATCAGGTGTTGGGGGTCCATAAGCTTTGAGAATTCTCATGAAGTTCGCACATGGTGATATTTATTAGTGAGATCATGAGGACTGAACCGCCAATAGGAACACCACATGTTTCAGGTGTCATTGGATGTTCATATCTATGATCATGTGTAATGGTATCCTGAATTGAGATCATTACCAATGTATGTAATTTGATTTTGTACTTTGATGAAAGATGAAAACCATGGAAATGAAGTCATAGAGAGGTAGTTTGTGTTGGGTGAGTCATTAGTGGAATGCCATTGGTTGAATGGTCAAGAAAGGATTTGTTGCTTCTGGGTTATGAAAGTAATATATCTCAGGCCATGTTGATAAGGATGACAGTAACTTTATATGACCATGTACATGGAAGTCAAGGGTAAATCTATCAAGTTAAATCATCAAACAATAAAGAAATAAAAAGGCGATGACACGAGAGTACGTCTTGCTTTATGAGATATTATAGACAAAGAGATTATATTACACAGTGCATGTTCGTAGGTTGGTTGTCACTGATGTGAAAATTCTTATTTATTCAGGGGATATGATGGGTTTCTAGATCCCGCTCTTGGTCTGTGAATACTATTCACTGTTGTCGATATAAGGGCCTAGAGGGTCACACACAATAGAGTATTCGAGAATCTGTCCTATTTAGTTGAATAAAAGATTTAAACATGGTGGGCCCCACCACTAGGGTTCAGGATTTATCCAAGGTTAAAAAATCACCAATTTAATAAATAAATTCATATTATTCAAGTTTATAATATTGAGTACTGAATTTATTTATTTCCACTTCGGTGGTGGTGTAGTGGTGAAGGAGAGTGGCACATCCCCACCGTTCTTTGGGAGGTTCAGGGTTCGAATCCTAGGAGTTGGATTTTGGGGAGATCCTTTCTCCTAGGATCCAACCTCCTTTCTGGGTCACTTGGTCTCTTCTAGGCGGAAAAAATGAGGCAAGGCCCAATCATAGACGGATCGCTTGACGGACTATCGCTACCAGGCTGTCACCCTCTGGGACGCTATGCCATCTCGGCTGGAAACAGCTCCTTCCCCGGCTGGGGCGCTACCTCAGGGGAGTGACCTCTTTGTGGGGGAGGGGGGTTTCCATATGTGGAGGGTTTGAAAAGGACACACAGGAGAATTCCCTTTAAAAAATAGAAAAGTATTGAATTTATTTATTAAATGTATTTATGAGTTTTAAGTAAATACATGAAAAATATTAATTAACGAATATTAAATTATTCAAGGTTCAATTAATATTTATGGGAGCAATGAGTCAAGTTAATGACTCAATTATTATCACATAATATATTTTAATATATTAAAAGTGAGTGATAATAATATTTATGACTCAGATAAGTAGTCATAAAATGTTGTTAGTAGTGGGTTGATTATTCGGGGGCCGAGTTGGCATTTCCAGGTAATTACATGACACTATAAATATAAGAGGAGAGGAGATTGCCAATGAATATTCATATGGGTTCCCTATCCTATCCTATCTCCCATGATCTAGAGAGAGATTGTCTAGATCCAAGGAGCTCAGATCGTGATCTCTCTCTCAGGCATCACTAGCGAAGCGATGTGGTGATCGTTGGAGCATTGAAGGTATCGTCGCAATTCCGCGCTAGCACCCAGAATATGACTAATAGTGCTCCCACGAATTCCTTTAAGTGTGTGTGGATGATATAGAGGAATTTGACTTCGGATTCTTAAAGCATCTATCACCAATGATGAGAAGACATTGTGCAAGGATTCAGATTAAACTGGGAAATTTTATGGTTTATTTTTTGTGTCTAAAACCCTTCACACATGGTCCTCGGCTAAGACCGGGCTGCCATTTACCGTTGTCATCAAGTTTATGTCGATCATCTGTTGATTTTTTTTAAAATACCACTAGTTTGGGGCTTCCGCTGCACACCCGATTCTAACAATAATATCATATATTATCCACTTATAATATCTTATCACCTGTTTATTAATAATTATATATTAAAACCACCAATCTAGGTGATATTTGTTTCATTTTTCATGCATGTTTTGGTTTGAAATTTCTAGTAATTTAAATTTAATCATGGTTAAATCGTCTCTATATTGTTAATCATGTAATTTATAAATTATTATTCAATAAAATCTCTAGTACTCAATATTCCATAATCATTCATCTCATAAATAATATGATATCACTTATGTAGGTGGTAAAACCAACCTAAATAAGAGCGTGTTATAAAGACTGAATGAGTAAGAACATGATACGATATAATATTAAAATACCATTTATATAATATTATTCATTTCTTAAATATTATTCCTATTAATCATATAAAATTTTATAACTTTATATAAAATTTAGACATTGAAAATGAAATATATCACTCACGGAGATAGTAGTCCATACCTACGCATGAATGATACTTACATTTTATAATGAGAAAAAGGAAAAGAAATTAGAAAATATTTTATAACTCTAGAATCACTATTATATAATAATTGTCATATATATTTAGTAAATAAATCATCATATCTACCCATAAGAGGCTAGGATGGAAAATGAATCACATTACTACATGGAGGTGATAGTTCGCACATATGTACGATCTATACTTTCATCTCCCATTTAATGGAAATGAGGTGAAAAATGGATTTCCAAGAACCATAATAACATAATAATATATTTAATATTTTGGATTAATTATATTGAAATGTATACAATATATTTATAGTAAGTATAAGAAGAAATAAACTTTGAAAGAGTTGCTAAATATGATTACCTCTTCTTTGAGAGACCTCCTTAGGTTTACACATTAAGCCTTCTTAGGATGGTCTTAAGAGAATAAAATAAGATCAATAATGAATCAAAGGAATATAGGAAGTTTTTTGGGTAGGGTTTGACCAAGATATATAGCTCAATGTTTTTTAATAAGGTAGGATAAGAAGTTTCCTTTTATATGTTAGGGGAGGGACACACATGGAATTAAATAAAACATTTTAAAAATATTAAGTCATTTTCTTGTTAAAATGGGAAAAATGAGTAATAAGTAGAATTAAAGATAATAAAAGATCTAAATATCTTTAACCAATAATATTTATAATATTTTAAGTTTCATTTTTACCTTTATCTCTTAGTTTAACCCTTGGCAAACCCATATTAATCCCAACCGCGATAATACATTTTTACTATTTTTACTATTTATTACGACCAAAAATTAAGTTTTCATTATTAAATAATATTAATTACGATGATTCAAAAAATGGAATCCATTTTAAAATATTAAATTATTATATGTGGGAAGAATTTATTTTAATATATGTTCATGAAACACAATTAAAACCATTTTTAGAAAACTTTTTATTTTAATCATAAAAATGATTTTAAAGAAAAATAAAGCATAATATTGATTAAAATTAAATTAATTGAATTATTTTAAATCATATAAGACTTATTTTTCTTTAAAACTAACCCAAAGGATAATGTAACCATGTGTATACTAGATTAATTGAGAAAAACTAAAAAAATTTTTTATTTGAATACAAACATTTCTTAGATTTACAAAATATTAAAAATAGATTTCTAAGTAAAAAATTATAATTTTATATGAATTATATTTAATATTAAATATATGTTTGGTCTTGAAAAAATATTTCATAAAATTTAAAGTTATTCTTATATCATTATAGTGTTATGAAAGTGACAATACTTGTAAAATCTGTATTTCTCACTATTCACCAAAAAACAAACTATTTCTAAAATATATAGAAATTTAAACCTAAGAAAATTTTGACATAATAATTGAAAAATTAATTTTATTTTATCAAATATAACTTCTAAAAATATCATAAATTAATTCTAATTATTTTCACATAAAACACCTAAAAACCATTTTTATGAAGAATGTATTCTTATGGAATAAAATGAAATTATTCTTCTGATTTTCCTAGTAAAAATAATTGGATAAATGTAATTTTTTTATTTAATTTATTATTTATATTAATAAAATTCATTCTAAATATATTTTCTGATTCAATTATTCATATTTTTACTCACCAACCCAATGAATTGGTTATAATGGTCATATTTAATATTTCTATAGTATATCATGGGTTTTTAAGCTTGGTGTTGCATGTATCACAATATATTATATATAAAATTCTTAAATAAAAATCTTGGGGAGTTATATTTTTGGTCTCTTTGACCTCATGTGGGGGATGACCTATTTTCTAAAGCATGTCTTATTTGATGGAATGCATGATTGTGATTTCCTCATGTGTTGTTTGTTTCATGATTATGCATGATTCTATGTTGGATTAATGATGTTCTGATATAGAATCAAAGAACCAATGTTATTTGGAATTGCTGAAATGGACCCTTTCAAGGGTAGTGATGGGTAAATTTTCTTAGGCTCTGTAGAACCGTGTTTGGTCCCATGATGTGAGGATAGGCTATCCTCTTGAGTTGGTTGGGCCCAAAGTGAGTTTTTTGAGCCCTGTTGAGTCTTTGGTGACCTAGAGGTATGGTATAATATTTTGGGAAATTAAACCTCTATTTTTTGAGGTATTTAGTGTTGATATATAGTTTAGGGACCAACCTTGAGATGTTGGCAAGGGAGAAGACAAGGGCCACTCCTGTAGTGCTTTTTTGCATGATATGTGTTGTTAGAATAGTTTTATCTTATCACACTAAATTATTAAATTCCTTTTCTACTTATAATTTAGTGTGTATGAGACCCAACCTTGAGTGATAAGGTGTGGTTGGGGACCTGATGATATTTTCCATGTGACCCACCGAATAATGCCATGGTTTTTCTCATATCATAATTGTATGGTTCATCCTATATAAGAGGTTGGATATCGTGATTACCTCCCCCAAAAAATTCTTATATTGTTGGGATATATGATTAACCATGGGACCCACCTATTATTGGTGTGGTTTGAACCATGTAAGAGGTTGGATTTCAATATACACTCTATAAATCTATTATAGTATATTGACCAGTGGCTTAGAGACATGGACAAGGGACCTTACCTTGATGGGATGGTTCAAATCATGTGAGAGGAAGAATATCAAGATTCCATCCTCAGATCACCCATTATATTTGATGAGTTATCATATGCTCATTATTTCCCATTGTGACTCCTTTACCAGATGATTTTTCTGATATGTCCAGGATCAAATACTGAGATGTCTTTCCTTGATGAGCTTCCTTGTGTTGTGATTATGAAATACATATTAACAATATTGGAAAAATTACGCGAGGTCAAGTATCTTCATGTCCTATTTAGCACACAATAATCTGAAACATATTCTGGTATGTGTATTTTGTGTTATGTTTCTAGATGGGTGTGTTGAATGAGTTCTATTTCACTCCTTATATGTATTTAATTAATATACACTTGATAAAAAACTCATTATTTTTAGGGAATTGGAGATTTATAATGGGTTATTAAATACACCCCTACCCATGTACACGAAATGAGTTTCAATGTACATAGGTAGTGCTTTATGTTTTCTCTCAGGCATAAGAATCATTCAGAGATGAAAACATAGTTTTGGTCTAGATGTTTTTGGATATCAAGGATTTAGTCATTTGGATTACTTGAGTAGGTCCAAAGTCCATTTCAATTTTTATTTATTATTTCACATATGTAATAGCTAGTGTTCCAACATGTTCTCTATACAAAATTCTTGATATATATGTTTATCTTTTTCTACTACTCTATTATGTTGTGATGCATCATATAAACTATTTTTACTGATTTATATTCAATACTATGGGGGAACTTTTGGATCTTTATTTATTTATCTATAGGTTGTTAGGATACCTATTATATGGATGGGTAATTCCAAATTATTGATAGAATCAGGAATGACCATATGGATTTACCTTTGATGGTATATCCCCCCTAAAAATTTAAGTCCCTCACTACTAATCAATAGATTCTGGCATATGGGGAGTTATACTTGAGGTCATGTGATCTACCCATTTGAGTCCTGTTTAGGAAATCAAATCTTGGGATTCACAGTATCTTCCTTGGATTTGCCCAGTTTGGTTGAACCAATTGATATTTCTTATTCCTCACTTCATTTTCTCCAGTGATCTATTTCTATTATGAGGGTGAGAAAGATTCCTACTTGGAGTGGAATAATATTATTGTTGAGGGTCATCTAAATAAATAAGTATACCCCAATTATGCCACCTTAGGGTATTTTTAACACCCCATGAATTTATAATAAATTTATCTTAAAATAAATTCAATTTATTTGATAGCTTATGATGTACACAACACCGGGTTTAAACAAAACATGATACTCTATTAAAATATTATTATTTAAACATGACCCTTATAACCTAGCTACTAAGTTGGGGGGTATCAATAGAAATAACTCAATTATAAAAACTATATGGTTTACACATGCATAAAATAAATTCAATTGTTATATATTGATTATAAATAAAATAAGAACCATTTTAAAGAAAGACAAATGTTTATAAAAAAATTGTATTTTCTAAGAGACGATTTAGTTGTGCTTTGCGAACATAATTTAAAATTAATTTTTACCACTTTTATAAAATTTAATTGAAAATAAAAGACGTAATTTTTGAAATCATAATATTAATATTAACTTATGGTAAAATTTTGGGATTTTTCAGAAAATATTACTTTTTCAGTGAATAGTAAAAATATCGAATTATATAAAATTATCATTTAATTTTATAAATTAAGTAACATTATTATTTTAATTTTATTTAAAATTAACATAAGTGTTATTTAGTTATATTAAATCTAATTAATTGAATTTAAATCATCTTTATACTGTATTTTATATAAGTTTATTTTTAGGCTTTAAAACACATTTTTTATGAAAACTATTTTAAAGTGTATAATGTTTATCAATTTTAAATAATTAAAATAAAACCTAATAAGGAATTATTTAAATTAAATTTATATATTATATATCTATAAATATTAATTTAAATTCATCTAATTGCGAATACTTTTCTTATAGTTAATATGAGATCATCTTTTCCTTAAAATATGCATTTCTTGGAAAACTGTTTTTAACACGTTTTCAGGTTGAATTTTAAATTAAATTATGATTAATATATGATTTTTATTTAAAAAAATGTATTATTTTTTTTAAATAATAATAATTTATATTATCTAATAAGGTTAACTTAATTTTTTACCATAATGAATAGTGAAGTAAAAATTATTTACCGCAGTTAAGGTAAAAACGGGTTACTGGGGGGTTAATCTCAAAAGGCAAGGGTTAAAAATCATCCAGAAATTATATAATTCCTATTAGTTTATCATATTGAGACCTAATATCTTATATGTTTGTAAATTTTCTATTTTGGACCATTGTGGCATAAAAAAATGTTGGTGGAATTGTTTCTTTTCAAAAATTCAAGTGTGTCCTCCCCTCCACTTATAAAAGGGAAACCACTCTTCTCTAATTTACACATTTTTGAAACCCATTGGTTCACCCAATAACTTCAAAAATCACTCCGTTAATTACACACCCCTTAATATAATCCTTTTATTGACCATAAATTCAACCTAGAAAGGTTTTTGGTGTAAAGATAAATATGTTGTCTGAAGAAGAGGTAACGTCTTTAACTGAGATTTTTATTCGATTTATTCTTCCAAATCCTTCATAACTTACTAAAACATGATAATATAATAACATAATTATATTTCATATAATTATATTTTTTTATGTTTGGGTAATTACCGGAAACCATCTTCTCTACCATCGAATGGGAAACATAACCATTGATCTTATGTATGGCGGACTACCGCCACATGAACCTATGCATTTTTTTCCACCACCGTTTCTCATAGATAGATATAATAATTTATATAATGTTTATATATGATATTTATGATATAATTATACTTATATAATTATTTTATAAAATATATATTCTTACTTTTCATTCCGTAGAGAATACGATAATGTTGCTCGTGTGTGTGACATACTACCGCCTCGTGAAGTAATGTGATTTTTTTCACTTATGATCTAAATAGAAGGTGATAATGAATATTATTTTTGTTTAGGTATTATATTAATGAAAATTTAATCATTTTTTTTAAAAAAAAATATCATTTAATTTCTTACCTTACTATCCATTGAATAATTGATAATGTCGTTAGTGTGTATGACAGACTACCACCTTACGAAATGATATGATTCATTTTTAATACCACAAAACATCTATGGTATATTTAAGGGTATTTGAAGAAATAATATTATATTTATTATATAATGTTAAACTATAATGATATAATAACACTTACCTTATTTCCACCATGATCATTGAGAAAATGGAAATAGTGTTCATGTGTATGTACGACCTACCGTCTCCATAAACAATGTATTTCATTTTCTATCTCTAACTTTTATGGATTAATATAAATAAATATATACTTAATATATATTATATTTATATCATGGTTTAAATTATACATGTGATGTAACCATGATAAAATTAATAGGTTTGAAAATACCAAATCAAAACATACATGAAAAATAAAGTAGTTGTTACCCGAAACATGATTTTAACAAGGAATTGTTAATAAATGGGTAATAAAAGGTCATAAGTAAATAACATATGGTATGATATATATATATATATATTTATGTTTCTATAATATATTTATAATAAACCTATATTTATTATATATGAGGTTCAAACATGTACGAAGGAATTCGAGACTTAAGGTAAGAGGTTTTTGTCTCAATTTTCTTTCTTTGAGACATATATTATGTTATGAACCTATCCGATTTTATAAGGTTTTTATAATTAACCTTTGAAATGTTATATCATGAATACAATTTTATTAATGATATTTAATTTTTCATTTTAATTTTTTCTTTAATGGGTCTTATTATTAAAAAGTTACCAATGTGGAAAGGGTTTGATGTTAAAATCTCATTGTTTATTAGGATTGTATATGATTATGATTTCGATGAAGAAATTTTTTGATATAATTTCCAAGAACTTAATGAATTTTCTTCTCCTCTAGTTATTACTTAAAAATACATGTTTCCCTCCGCTTTACTCACTTCATGTTCTCAAGACTCTAAAATAATATTTGTAAAGAAAACTGACTTTATTTTTCTATTTGGTCCAAAACCCATTTTCTTCCATATCATTTTTTCTAAAAAAGTTCTAAAAATGTTTTAATTTTTATAAATTATTTTTTAAATTCAATTTTACCTTTTTTTTAATTTTTTTTAAAATGAATCTTCTTGTCATTTTAAAAAACAAGGCCCATTCAAATTTTTCAAAAAATATGAAAAGAGTATTTATTTTAAACGTGAAAAACATGAAATAAATTTACCTCCATAATGAGAAATAAATGTTTAATTTTACAAGGTTATTCTAAAATAATGTTATTTTGAAAATAATTTGTGAATTTTAGTTTTAAAATATTAATTTTCAAATTAGAATAGTTATTTTCCTCATGAATGTTTTTAATTCTTCTAAAAGTATTTTCATCAATTAAAAAAACCTTTAATGTTATAAATTACCTAAAAATTATGTATATATGTATCACACATATATATCTAGATTATTCTACCTTACTTTTATGGGGTAAAACATTAATTATGTTCATATCTAAAATTACTTCATTATGATATTTTATTTGATTATAATATGAGACAAGATTTTGAAACCCATATTATTTCCATGGGTAATTATTATGTTATGAATTATAATTGAATTAATTTATACGGAACAAATAGCTCATGAAAAATTTATGATGGGTGCACCATGATATAAATCCAATGCATTTGGTAATTTTATAGTCTCATGTGATGTCATGTATGTGATTTCTGAGTAAACCTAGTACATTATGGGACTTTGTGAACCATGTGATGTTGTCTTGGTAGTTATCCTTGAATCAGATTTATGTCATGTTTTATGTTGTCTCCACTTTCCCATGTTTCCATGATCTTATGATACCATGATCATTATGTTATGATCCCATTTGATTACTCATGTGTCTTCTCTTTTATGATATTATATTATATATTTGAGTCACATGTTATGCTTCCTCATCATGTTTATTCCAATATTCATCTTTTTAGACCACCCTTTATTTAATGAATTCCCCAAATTATCCTATACATATTTGAAAGCTTGATTGAATTTTAGGAGCTTAATATGAATAATAAAATAAGGATACCATATTTTAGCTTCCTTTTATGTATTAAGAACCTAGTCTTCTAAAGAAAATAGGAATTTACAATCCCAGTGTTGTATTAATGGATATTTATGTTTACAAGTCATGTACTAATTTGTGTAAAAGACTTGGGTCTCCATAGTTTGTATCATAGTAAAAAATTAGTTAAACATTGGAACTATGATGAGAGAACTTTAGTGAGAAGCATAGGGATAAGTCTAAGGATAAGACTAATTATATAAAAGTATCCTAAAATCATGGTGAAGTATAGAGATAGTGGTTTCTGAGAAATTACATCCTAGTATAGATACTACAAGTGGATATGGTTCTGGAATAGATAATCATAGGGGTAATAAATCTCAAAAAGGTGTGTCAGTCTTGACTCGATTATTACTTGGTACATGAAAAATGGTCTTACTATGCACCTGGTTTGACACTCCTAGGATATATGATTTGGAAATTAACAGAATGTTTATGAACCATTATGAAGGGACTGAATGAATTTTTAGGTTAGAAAAACTAATAGAAATCATTAACATGGATAATGTAGATTGAAACCTAGAGGCCCATAAGTCAAAACATACAAATCATTTATGAGTTATTCCTTTTAGGTTTATAAGTTTCCCGTTGGTATGTTAATGCATTATCATATTGTTTATTTTAATATTTTTAGTCAATGGTGGGAAATAGAATATAGAATGTCAAAAACCATTATGATATAAAATGAAATGATTTTCCTAATGATATGCCTAACCTAATGGGGGTGGAAGATAGACATGTTGTGATCATGAAAAATGATCTATCTTAAATTATGATAAAAAATAGAATATATTTTAATTACCAAAGGCATCAATGATGACAAGGATAACATATCATGAAAGTTTAAGTGTTAAATATGAAAAAAATAAGATTCAATTTCCAACATACAAAAAATGTGGGAATAGGTGTCACAAATTGGGCTGGATTTCCATGAAACTCGACACCCAACCCAATCTGTGGAATGTCCCAAAGGGCATTCTCAATCCCCACGGGATGACAAGTAGTGCCCGGGTATCAAAAAAATATATTGGTAATGATTTTACCCAATTTTATGGTCATAAACAACCCAAAATAATTAATAATCCAAGACTGAATAATCACAATGAAACATGACATAACAATTTCTGGATTTATTGTTTACAACATTTAAATAATTCCAAAAAAGGGGCTACAAGAAAAAGGGAACAAGACACCATCCCAAACTAAAACACCATACAACAAGAGGAGTGTCTTCCTAAAGCCACCACCCTAACACTTGCATGGGAAGACCTCTAGAATCCTGAATCACCATCTCCAAACCTCTTTCCTTTACCTATTTAAAACATAACCAAGTATACTTACTCTCAAATGTGTAATTAGGGTGTGAGCCAAAGCCCAGTTGGATGCCACCCAACAAAATTATTCCTTGCTATAAACATTATAAGATAAATGAAATTCCATTTTGTATAAAACAACAAATAATATTTTTTTATTGAAAAAATTATTAAAGAAAACATGCCTACTTTTCAAACAACCAATTTTTTTACCATATGTCAATGGTAAGTATGATATCACCAAATATAAATAAGTCATGGGAGATCCCTATATGTACTAGCTAAGGGTGGGACCCTAGAGACATCTTATCTCAGTGAAAAGGGGTATAGAAACCAAAACCATCCGCTTCCTCATAAAAAATCTACTAGAGAAGAGAAAAATACAAAATTCTAGTGGTCTTAGATCATTATTAATATTTAGTTAGTGTTTTCATAGTCAATCCTGCTAAGTGAAT
Organism: Viscum album; assembly: GCA_963277665.1. Lineage (NCBI taxonomy): Eukaryota > Viridiplantae > Streptophyta > Magnoliopsida > Santalales > Viscaceae > Viscum > Viscum album. Next base: position 248,100,056 of record OY728137.1, read on the forward strand.
CCAAGCCGAAGCCACTTCTGAATCACTAGATTACTAGTCCTAGTCCACCCACATAATCATCTAGTATTCCCTTTATGCTTAATTCACATTACATATATCACATAGATTATCACTTGCACATACACGAGCCAAAAAAATATAAACATGCTTATTAAATCACTGTTTCCACAAAAAATTACTTTTTATCCAAAAATACAGCAAAACCATTCTAAAACATGATTCGAACCACTTGAAAAATTTATTGAACATGTTTCATAATTTATTAAACATGCTACACAATTTATAAAGCACATCCAAAATCCACAACAAGGATTCACACATGAAAACACCCAATTTCCTTTATAAAAACCACTTTTAAGCCAAAAACATATAAAAACCCTTCAAAAACTCCTTTATAACCACACACATAAATCATATAGTACTCTTAAACATTCAATAAAGAACTTCCAATTCATCAAATAATGTTTAATCATGTAACCACCTACCTTGAGTGAAGAAACTTCTAAAAATCAGTGAAAAACTTCAACCACACATCAATCACACCCTTGAGAAGCAACATCAAACCTTAAACATCAATATTGAACCCAAAATATTAATATATAATCTTAAAAATGACTCCCAAACTACTGGATATATGAAACCCCAAAGGAAGAGGAAGAAAAACCTAGAAAAGAGGGGGGGGGGAGAAGTCACTTACTTAAAGATTCATGGATAAATAGCCCCAAACGTTCCACCAAAATGGATCCCAAGGGATAGGATAGGAAGTGGGAGGCATTCCTAGGGTAGAAATCCAGAGTGGTGGGTGATTTTCAGTGTTTTGGAGTTAAAAATTGGGGAGAGAGAAAAAGTAAAACCTAAATTTTAATGACCTGGATAGGCCGCCCGGGTTGCCTAGACAGTTTGACAAACTGTGCGAAAACCGTTCTCCCCTTTCTTTCCAAGCAGGAAATGTCACATGGTTAACCTACATGGTTTATAAACCATGCAAAAATATTGAAATAATCCTTTGTTTTAAAATTACACCTTGGTGCACGGTTTCTTGGGCAATGCATACAATTTCCTCAAACCGAGCACATGCCATGCGCCACCCCCTGCCAAAGCCAAATTTTATATTTTTCTCAAGAAACACAAAATAAATCTAAGGGATAAAGATATTATATAAATAAATAGAGTAAATAATTGAAAATGAAGACACAAATGTGACAATTCTCCCCACCTTTAAAACTTTCCATCCCCAAAAAGTTATCTTGAAGATTGATCGGAGAAGAAAAATGGATACTCTTGCTCAACCCACGACTTCTGCTCCCAAGTCTCATGATCATCATTTCCATGATTCCACAAAACATAGACCAACATGATCCCTCAAATCCCATTCTATTGGGAATCTATAATCCACACTAGCCTTTCAAACACAGATAAGACATGCTCTATTTCCAATTCTTCCTAATTCAACACATGATACAGATATGGATTATATTTATTCAATTAGGAAACATGAAACATGTCATGAATTTTTGTCAAATTACAAGGTAAGGCTAACCTATATCCCACCTTAACAACCCTCTAAATGATATCAAAAGGTCTGAAATACCTTGGAATTATCTTTCCTTGCTCTCCTAAGTGATGGTGACCCAAGCGAGTTGCTACTTTCAGGAACACCCGGTCACCCATATAAAACTCAAGATCTCAACATCTTTTATTGGCATAAGATAGACATAAACAATATCTATATGAAAAACTTTAACTTCTTAGATGTCTCTTGCACTAAGCTCAGTTCCAATAGTGATGTATAACCGACCTCAACCCAACATAAAAGAGACAGACACAAATGACCATAGAGAGCCTCAAAAGGATCATTCATATCGAGGATTGAAAACTATTATTATATGAAAACTTTACCAATACCAAATATCTATCCCATGAATATCTAAAATCCAAGACACGTTCCTGGAGAATTTCTTCTAGAATCTGATTCACCCACTCTATATAACCATCCATTTGAGGATGGCATGCCATGATCAATTTCACTTGCAACCACACTGCCCTTTGAAAGCCTTCCCAAAACTGAGAGGTGGAATGAGGGTCCCCATCAGAAATGATTTCCAATGGCACACCCTGGAGCCTCACTACCTACTGAACATATAATAAATCCAGATCATCCAGTTTTTCTGAATCTCTAATTAGAAAGAAATGGTTATATTTAGTCAGACGATCGATCACCACCCATATAGAATTCTTCCCCCTAGGTTTATGAGGCAAGACAAGAATGAAGTCCATGGAAATATCTTCCAACTTCTAGGTATAAATGGGTAGTGGATAAAGAAAACTTGAGGGACTTTGATGCTTTACCTTTACCTACTGACACATACAGTGCCTCGATACAAAATCTGCTATATTTATACATGGACACCAGAACTTCCGATGAACATCATAATAAATCTTGGTAGTACCAGGTTAAACATCCCACTAAGACTGGTGAATATACCACATCACCACCATCCTCAGAGATAATAGAACCATAGAGTTACTATTAAAACACAATATTTCCTTGGGAGACAATGACCAATCACAAGGTGCCTCCTCTCCATGAATAAATTGCATAGACTGTTGGCACAACTCATCACCAGGATGAGTTGTCTCCCATCTCTCCACATCGATGAAAATATTTAGTAGGATATGTGAAAGTAAGTTGCATTTTCCTTACCTTCTAACACTGGTGAAACCCAACAAACCCTACATCTAAATCCACAAACAAATCCTATCGGGATGGATGGCCTAAACTACCACCTCCCTTCTTCCCCCGCTTGTCCCGTTTCCTCTTTTTCTCTAAGGAGATAACACTTTCGACAACTAAAATGGATTCATAGAATCCATAATTTCATTTTTGATCAATCTCAACCATACAAGCATGATCAACCACCTCATCATAGGTATTCGGATTGAATAAAAAGATTTAGGAATAAATCTCTGGACGTAGACCTGACTCAAACCTCGAAGATTTCATCTTCTCATTAGAAACGATCTCATTTGCGTATCACACTAGATCAGAAAAGAAATTATCATACTCTATCACTAGTCGGTCTCCCTAGTAAAGATCCATGAACTCTTGGGATCTGGCATAGAACAAAACTTTAGGAAAATACTTCTCATTAAATATGATCTTGAAATCTTTCCAATTTGTATGCTCAGTCTTCCTAGTTTGAACCATTGCGTCATACCACCTGTAATTGGGAACTTATAGAAATAATGAAGTGAAATTCACCCAAACTTTGTCAGGAGTTTTAAGGAACTCAAACATATACTCTATTTTCTCAATCCACTCCTCTACTTCCTGAGGTTCAACATTTCCCTGGAGAAGAGGAGGCTTGTTCCTAGGTAACTCTTGATCTTTTTCTTTTATAGGTTTTGGATTGTATTCTCTAATTGAATAAAGACTATAAACTGATCCCTATCCCAAATACGGTATAATCTAGACCACAACTTCCATCAATCTCGGATCAATTGGTGAAAGATAAAACTCTCCAAACTTTTCCTTAAGTAGCACATGAAGTCTCCAGGGAGGCATATTGCTACAAAAAGTAGCAATCAAAAAGAAAACCATTAATATCATCATTATTAAATTTTTTAGCAATAATAACAAACACCAACATTTCATAAATCCAAAAAATCAAACCCAATATAATCACATGAAAACCAGACCAAATTTCCACATGCCCCCACACACAACATCTGTATTTAGTCTACAGACTACATGTCTCACCTAGAGGATAAGTAAAATAAAAAAATCCCAATATCCCATGGCAACTCGAGTCATGTAATGAGGTGTGATGGCCATGAACCATACTCACAATCAGAACATCAAGCCCTAAAAATCCTAGATCATGTCCATCTAGACTCAACTCAAAACAACTTGACCCAAAAAGAGAGAAACCTCTCTCTAATACCATTTTGTCACAAACCAGACTGGGTTTCTATGACACCTGACACCCTCCTTGATCTATGGCATGGATCGAAGGTCATTCTCAATTCCCACGGGCTGACAACTAGTGCCTAGGTATCAATAAAATATCTTGGGAATGATTTCAACTAATTTTATGGTCATAAAAAACCCACAATAATAAATAAACCAAGATATAATTATCATAACCAAATATGACATAACAATTTATATATTTAATGTTTACAACATTTAAACAATACCAAAAAGGGCTACAACAAAAAGGTGAACATGAAACCATCCCAAAAAAAACACCATATAAATAGAGGATAATTGTTCTCAAGCCACCACAACACCAGTAAGGGAAAACCCTTAGCATCCTAAACCACCATCTCCAAACCTATTTCCTTTACCAATGTCAAGCATAACCAAGTATACCAATACCCAAAGGTGTAATTAGGGTGTGAGCCAAAGCCTATTAGCATTCCACCCAACTGAAGGATTCTATGTTATAAACATTATAAGATAAATGAAATACCAGTTTGTATAAAAGAAAAACTAAATTTTTTTTTTATTGAAAACATTTTAAAATAAAAAATGATTGTTTTTCAAACTACCAAAACATTTTACCGTATAGTGATGGTAAGTATGATATCACCAAAGAGAACTAAGTCATGGGAGATCCATATAGGAACTAGCTAAGGGGGGGGGACCCTAGAGACATCATATCTCAATTAAAAGTTGTATAGAAACCACAACCATCTGCATGCTTATGTACGAGCCACTAGAGAGTAAAACATACAAAATTATAGTGGTCTCCAATCATCATCAATATTTAGTTAGTGTTGTCATTGTCAATCCCACTAAGTGAATCCGGGCTGAATCCATTTCTGAATCACTAGAATACTAGTCCAAGTATACCTACCTAGACACCTTGGATTCCCTTTGTGATCAATTTACATTACATATATCACATATATCACCACTTTCACATACACGATCCAAAAAAATATAAACATTCTTATTAAAACACCATTTTCACAACCAAAATTACTTTTAAATCCAAAAGTACACTAAAACCATTCAAAAAAAATGTTATGCACCACTTTCATAATTTATTAAACATGTTTCAAAATTTATATAGTACATTCAAAATCCAAAATAAGGAATCACACATGAAAACAACCAAATTTCTTTAGAAAAACCACTTTTGAGCCAAACGCATATCAAAACCCTTAAAAAACCACTTTATACCCACACAAATAAATCATAGGATACTCTTAAACACCCAATAAAGAACTTCCAATTCATCAAATAATGTTTAAGCATGGAACCAACTACCTTGAGTGAAGAAAATTACAGAAATCAGTGCAAAACTTCAACCACACATCAATCGCACCCTTGAGAAGAAAGATCAAACCTTAAAAATAAAGATTGAACCCAAAATATTAATATAAAACCTGAAAAATGACACCCAACATTTTTTATATGCTAAACCACAAAGTAATAGGAAGAAAACCCTAGAAAAGAGGGGGAAATCAAGAAATAAGGCACTTACTTGAAGATTTGTGGAGAAATCACACCAAAATTACCCCAAATTGAAGCCCAAGGGAGAGGAGAGGAAGGGGAGGCATTCCTAGGGTATAAATCTTGAGTGAGAGGTGAGTTTGGGTGTTTTGGGGTTAAAAATTATATAAAGATAAAAATGGAAACCCAAATTTTAATTACTTGTACATGACATGTGGTTTGACAAACTATGTGGTAATCGTGCTTCCCTTACTGTCCAAGAAGGAAATGTCACATGGTTAGCCTACACGGTTTAAAAATTGTACGATAATCGCCTGTTCAAAATTGACACCTTGGTGCATGGTATTCTAGTTAATGTGCACGGTTTCCTCTAACCACATGCAATCCATGCACCACCCCCTTCCAAAGCAAAAATTTACATTTTTCTCAAGAAACTCAAAAGAAACCTGAGGGATAAACATAGGATCAAGATAAATATAGTAAATACCTATAAGTAAAGACACATATGTGACAATAGGAAAAATGTAAAATGACTTAAAGGAACTATAAGATTTCTTAGGAGTAGAAAAGTAGGGAATAAAGAAGATAATTTCCAAATAAAAATGAAGTGTTTACTTAACAAGATGCCGGGAAATAAAGTTCAAACTAAGGGACCATTAATAGTTCAATATCATAAATGTGTAAAACTTAGTCATTATCCGATTAAATTCCCTAATCCAAGGACTAATTACCAAGGTTATATGTTATGAAAATCATTAAAGTGGAATGATTAAAGGTTTTAAATTTTGTAACTTGATAATTACTTTATTGATATATTTTTATCAATGGTATTATAGTTATAAGAACCGTGAAAATTTTAAGGATTGCTATGCTATTGTTTTTCTTTAAAGATTTGCAGGAATATGTTGAATGGTACTAATGATCTAGAAAAGTGATTTAATGGTAAGGTGATACTCTATGTAAAAATAAATAATTTAATAAAATATAATCTTGGAGATGTGATTGATGTTGAAGTAATTATAGTTAATTAAAATTAGTTCATTTTTTGGAATAGAATGAGCTATATAGAAAATATTCATGGTTAATGAAAGTGATTTAATGAATTATATATTTTTTAATATGTTCATAATACCCTTGAGAATATTATTGGATCATTATAAATTATGAATATAGTTATCACATAAGTTTTTTCATAGTTTTAGAAAAAGAAAAAACTGTATGTTGGGTGAAAACCCGTCACATCTAGAAAGGACAGAAGGATTGAACCTAAAAATGAAGGGTGATAAGGGTGAAACACCTACCATTGGCCTACATGATGAACTGGTTAGTATGATATTGTTTTTAATAAACATTGTTTTGGATACATATTAAGTTTATTTTGGTGAATATATTAGAGGATCAATTTTTTTTTGATTTTTTTGGATTTTGAGATGAATAATGATATTTTGGGAAAACATTTATTGGTTTAGGATATATATATATATATTAGGTTTATCATAAAGGATTATTTTGGAAGAATTCTTTTATAATTTTGGAGATATAGGTTTAAGGGAATGAGATATCATTTTAGGTTAATACCTTATTTCTTTTTGAGGTTATTGGGGTTATTTGGTATATAGGGTTATTTATTTAATGAATGATATATGTTAAACCTTTAGTTTTATTGTTGAATTTTGGATAATAATATATTCTTTTCCATTTGATTATTATCTTACTTTAGGATAATCATTTTGGTTTTAATAATGTTATGAGGGAAATATTGTTACTCTTTTATGAATTTTATGATCAATTAAAAGATATTTTGAGCGCTTCAGGCGTGAAAAAAATTAATTTTGGTTATTCAATTCATTAGAGTAAGAGGTGAAGTGTAAATTTATCAAACCCCAATGAAATGATGAAATTTTGTTTATAAAATAAAAATATATTAGGTAAGTATATTTTACAGTGTTCTATATCTTCATAGAAAATAAATATATAAACTCTAAGAAAAAATAATTATTTTTTTAATCCTATTACCTTAATATCCAATGAATCAATGATCTTTTAATTCATCACAGTTTTATAGTTTTGTGGCTGTTAAGTGTCTCTTGATCGTTCACTTTCTTATGATTAATGATCATTATCACCAAACATAATTGTTTACCCTTTTCTTCCTTATCTATATTTTCAATTCCCACAAATGTTCTCCAAATTGGAACCCTTGATGTGTGTTATTCCATATAAACATCATATTTTCCTTTCCCTCTTTTAAGTGTAAGATTTATTAACTTTTTTTGTGATGTGGGTTTTCCACAAAGGATATTGTTAAATGGAAAACCATTGATTAGTGAGTACAAGATCAAATTATGAGGGTGAAATTTATATAAGGTGGGTTAGAATGTAAAACCATGAGAATTTATATTGTATTTATCATCAAATAAATTCAATCTATTTGATAGATTTCGATGCATGCAACATCAGATTTAAACGAAACATGATACTCTACTAAAATATTATTATGTGATAATAACCATTTTATCCTAGCTATTAATATGGAGGGTATAAATAGGGATAACTAAATTATTAAAATTATATGGTTTAAAAATTTATAAAATAAATTCAATGGTTATATATTTATTATAAATAAAATAAGAACCATTTGAAAGAAAAATAAATTTTTTATAAAAAACTGTAATTTCATAAAATATCGTTTAGTCGCACTCGGCACACATAATTTAAAATTAACTTTTAAAAATTTCAAAAAATATATTTAAAAAAAAAATTAATTTTTGAAATCATCATATCTATATTAATTTATGGTGACATTTTGGGATTTTTTAGAAAATATTACTTTTTTAGTGAATAGTGAAAATACCATTTTTTATAAAATTGTCATTTATCTTTAATAAATTAAGTCCCATTATTATTTTAATTTATTTAAAATTAACATAATTAATATTTATTTATATTAAATACAATTAATTAAATCTAAATCATATTTATACTAGATTATTTTATAAGTTTATGTTTAGGCTTTAAAACACATTTTTTTCCTGAAAACTATTTTAAAGTGTATAATGTTTATCCATTTTAAATAATTAAAATATCACCTAATTAGTAATGATTTAAATTAAATGTAAATATTAAATATCTATAAATATTAATTTATATTAATTTAACTATTATTACTTGTCATATAGTTAACATGAGATCATATTTTCATTAAAAAAATACATATCTTGAAAAAACATTTTTCGACACGTTTGCAGGTTTAATTTTAAATTAAATTATGAAAATTTTCTGAATTGAATTTGGAAAAATGGATTCCATATTTGGAATAAAATTAATTTAAATTACCTAATAAGTTCAACTTAATTTTTGACCCTAATGAATAGTGAAACAGAATAAAATTATTTGTCGTGGTGAAGGTAAAAAAAGGTTTACCAGAGTGTTAAACTAAAAAAACAAGTATTAAAAATGACAAAAAACTTTTATAATGACTATTTTATAGTCATATTCCGACATTATATATTCTATGGTTCTAATAGGATCTATTTTTTTATCCTTTTTTCATGTAAAAAATTGGGAGGAATTATTTCTTTTAAAAATTCCATGCGTGTCCTCTCCACCATTTATAAAAGCCCACCACTCACCTCTACTTTACACACTTAAAAAGAATTTTTTTTATAAAATACCTAACCAAATAAATCACATGATTAACTCACCTAATCCTTTAATCTTTTTAGTGATCATAAATCCAACCTAGAAATGTTTTTGGTGAAAATCTAAAGAAGTTATCCATAAAAGAGGTAACGTCCTTAACCAAGTTTTTTATTCCATTTATTATTCCAAATCCTTCATAAATTATTAAAAAAAGATGATATAATAACCTAAATATCTTAAATAAACTTTTATTTTGTTTTTTAGGGTAATGACCTATAACCATCTCTTCCTCCCTCAAACGTGAAACAAAACCGTTGATCATGTGTACAGCAGACTACCGCCTAGCGAACCGACATAATTTGTTTTCTATCAATGTTTATATTGAATGGATATAATAATGTTTCTAATGTTTATATATTATATATATGATATAATTATACTTATTAAATTATAATATCATATATACCTTCTTACATTCCATTCTGTATAGAATACAATGACGTCACTCGTGTATACAACAAACTACCACCTCACGAAATGATGTGATTTGATTTTCAATTACAATTTATATGGAAGGTAATAAGTATTAATTTTATGTTTATATATGATATTAATTATATATTAATAATTATGTAAAATAAATATATCATATAATTTATTACCTTACCATCTATTTAATAAATGATAATGTTATTTGTGTGGACAGTGGACTATCGCCTCGTGATGCGATGTGATTAATTTTTATTACCACATCACATGGATGGTATATGTAAGGTTATTTAAATAAATAATATGATACATATGAAATAATTATAATCCTATAATTATATAATAACACTTACCTTCTTTCCTTCATGATCGTTGAGAAAATGGAAACAATGTTCATGCGTATGTACGACCTACCGTCTCCATGAATGACGTATTTCATTTTTTATATATAACTTTTAAAAATTAATATAAATAAATATATAATGAATATATGTTATATTTATATCATTTTTAACATTATTTATATGATGGAACCATGATCAGACTAATAAGACCAAAAATACCAAATCAAAACATACATGGAAAACAAAGCAGCTATTACCCGAAACATGATTTTAATAAGGAATTTCTAATAAATGGGAAATAAAAGATCATTATTAAATAATAAATGGTATGATATATATATATATATATATTATTTTTCTATAATATATTTTTAATAAACCTATATTTATTATATAGGAGGTTCAAACGTTTATGAAGGAGTTTAAGACTTATAGTAAGTGATTTTTGTCTCAATTTTCCTTCTTTGAGACATATGTTATGTTATACACCTATCTTATTTTATGAGGTGTATATAAATCCCTTTTTAAAATCTATATCATGAAGCTCATTATATTCATTGTATTTAATGATTCATTTGAGGTTATTCTTTAATGGGTCTTACGATTCAAACGTTACCAAAGTGGTAAGGGTTTGATGCTTTAATCTTATTGTTTATCGGGGTTGTTTAGGATTACAATTTCAATGATGAAATATTATTATATAATTATCAATCACATAATAAATTTTCTTATAATATAGTTATTCATTTAGAATACATGATTTTCATTTACCTTCTTCTCTTTATGTACTCAAGAATTCAAAATAAATTTTTAAAGAAAACATGATTTATTTCTCTCATTGGATGAAAAGACATTTTCCATATAAATGTTTTATAAAAATAATTTAAAATATGTTTTAATGTTAATATATGTAATTTTAAATTCAATTTTACCATTTTTTTATTTTAAAATATTTTTAAAATAAACCTTCATGCAATTTTCAAAAACACGGCCCGTTTGGATTTTACTAAAAATGTGAAAAATATTATTCTTTTAAATGTGTACAACATGAACTAAATTTACATAAATCATGACCAATAAATGTTTTAAAGATTACTTTATAATTATCCAGGGTTGTTTTCACAAAAAAATTATTTTCCCAACAACTTTTTAATTTTAGTTTTTTAAATAGTTATTTTCAAAGTGGAATGGTTATTTTCCTCAAGAATGTATTTTATATTTCAAGAATTATTTTAATTAATGGAAATGACCTATGATTTTATATATTTCTTATAAATTATGTATATATGTATATCACATATATACCTAGATTATTATCCTTTAATTATATGGGGTTATACAGGCCTTATGTTCATCTCTCAATTGCTTTCATTATGAAATTTACTTTGACTATGAAGTGAGACAAGATTATGCAACCCAATTTTTCCATGGGTAACTATTATGTTATGAATTATGATTGAATTACTTTATGTGGAACAAACAAATCATGAACATGTTATGATGGTTGTTCCAAAATATCACTCCAATGCATTGGGTATTGTTATAGTCTCATGAGATGTCAGGTATGGGATTAATGAGAAATCCTAATCCATTATGGGACTTTGTCCACCATGTGATGTTGTCTTGGAAGTTATCCTTGAATCATGTTTATGTCATGTTTTATGTTTTTTTTCACTTTCCCATGCTTCAATGATCTTGTGATACCATAATCCTTATGTTATGCTCCCATATAATTACTCATGTTCCTGATCTTTTATGATATCATGTTATAGCTTTGACTCTCATGTTATGATTACTCATCATGTTTATTTCCTTATGAGGATTTTTAACTCACCCCTTTATTTCATGTATTAACTAGCTTATCCTATATAGATTTAGGAGCTATAATAGATTTTAGGAGATCACTATAGAGAATAAAATAAGGATTCCATGTTTTAGATTCCTTTTATGTATTAAGAACCTAATCTTCTAAAGAAACTAGGCCTTTAGGATCTTTTTGTTTTATTAATGGATATTTGTATTTATAAATCATTTAATAATATGTGTAAAAGGATTAGGTAACCATAGTATTTTTCTTCCTTGGGACCAACAAGTGGAATCAATGTTTAAGGTTCTCAAATGAGTAATATCTCTCTAAATAAATGGAGATGATCATTAACCACAAGGGAATTTAGATATTAATTGAAAAAAATTTCCTATTATAGAAGAATCAGACTAAACACTATTTTTTATATTTATAAAGGGTTTTTTTACAAGGATATCATACAAGTGATGTTGATTAGTATAGATAGGAACATATTATTAGAGAAATACCCGAGGGAGTTTGACGTAAATGAAAAAGGAGTCAATGATTTAAGAAAAGGTTTATTGAATTTAGTATACAAGAAGGTAATGCCGTGTATATCCTCACATGCCATGTGGGGAAAACTAATCAACATATTTAAATGTGATTATATGGCACATGATTTTTTTATGGTTTTATAGAATAATCATGAGTATTTGAGTATACACACAAATGATTTCATGGATTCATTCTTTGATCAAGTGAACAACATCTTAGAAGACATGCCAAGACTAAGATAAACCATCAACAATATCAAAATCATGAATAAGATTTTGAGAATATTTTCAATATGTTTAAATATGAAGGTCTAGTTCTCTAAGAGAAATAACTTAAGATAATAATGTTAGATAGTATTTATAGAACATTAATTTAATAAGTGGTAAAGAACAATGATAAAGATTACTTGAAGAAAAATAAGATTATCTGGAAGTGGAGTTTAAGATAGTGAAGAAAATAAAATTAGAGTATGATCTTTAAGATTGAGAAATTACTGTGGTGATGCCTTTCTTTTCCTCAAATCTCAAAAGAGAAAATGAATATTCAAAGTCAAGCTTCCACATTCTTTATTTAAATTTTTTATTATTGAGAATCTCATTGTAAGGTGTGAAATTTTTTTAGGATAATGATGAAGATGAATAACCTAATAATAATTCATCCAAGGGTGTGAAATGAAAATTAGTTAGTAATAGAAATTATTCAAACAGAATAAATTTCTTTTAGAATAAGATGTTTTCTTAGGAGAAATAAAATTTGAAAAAATTGAGTACTATAAGGACCTAAATTCTGAATTTATTATTACTATTATAGATAGAACTCAATTGGAGGACAATAATGATGAAATTTCCAATGTTATGGTAAGAGTAGACCTCAAGGATAAAGTACAGGAATCTCTTAAAGAAATTAATGTTTGGACAACCAAAATAAAGAAATAAAATGCAGTGGTATATGATTCCAAACTATATATAAAACATTAAGAATGAGAAAAATATGAGTAAAATGGAGAGATTGAATGTATCAAATATAAAAAATAAGAAAATTTATAAAAAAGTGATTGAGATATAGCTATAAAATGAAGATCAAAATTGAATTATTAATAATTTGACTGATTATGGGAGTGATTATGTCAACATTATTGAGGAGATTTAAGGTGAAGTTATGAAGATGTGATGAAAGATAAATTATCAAGAAATAATTCTAAAATATTTCATGAAATCGAGAAGTTCGAGTGTATGGGATTCTAAATAATCTATGGATAAACATAGTGAGTCAATGGAAAAGTTAGAAAATTTCCCACAAGAGGATACATTCAAAAAATAAAGAAATTTATTTAGGGTATTGATCATAAGAAAAAGGTAGTGTTGGTTGACATGAAAACCCCAAGTATCCACCCCTAGAAAAATTTTGTTTGGAAGACCCGAAAACGAATCGAAAATATACAAGTTGTGTAATAAAGATAGGTTAAAATACACAAAAAAATATGGTGTTATTATTATAGAAATATTGGGTATACACAATATGCATGTTCCATAGAAAAAAAATATTTTAGTGGTTAAGATAAAAAAATATACAAGCATAAAATCCTTTACCCGATATATTTTTAATGTCTATTGTTTTGTGTGTGAAGGTTATATAAATAAAACTGTGATTTTCACATTGAGAAAACAATGAGATATTCCAAAGGAGACCTAAATAAGGGTATCTCATTAGTTGGAAACATCATTATGTTGGCTGAAAAAATGATAATAAACTTTCATCCATGTAATATGAGGATGATCTAATAGATTTGGGGGTGAAAAAATATTATTCACAACCAAAGGGAGAAATTCAATAAACATGGATCAAGAGAGGAAAATCTCAGAAGGAAAATTTTATGGAAATAACATTCAAAGTTATGGATTGAGATGGATTATGGATCATTGATAATGGATTTACTTAACATATGATAAGAGATAAAAATATTATCACAGAGATAAAGTTTGGCAAAGAAGGTGTTATTCAATATAATAATAATAAAGGTTTGAATATCACTGAATCAATAAAATCCAAAACTACAGGCAAATACTTGAGACATAAAGATGTATTTATGGTTGAAGGTCTTGGTCATAATTTTATAAGTATAATAAAATTATTTTACTTTATTCATGAAGTTAATTTCAATAATAAGTATTACATCATAAAAGGAATAGATGGTATAGTTATGATGCAAGGGAAGCACATAAGGGGGAATCTATACCTCATTGTTGGAGAAAAATAAATGTGTATTTTAAACAAGGAAGAAGTATAAAAGTTGTGGGAAAAAAATTATTGACCACTTGAGTAAAATTCCCTTGGAGGACTTGGTTAATAATGAAGGATATCATTGTATCCATAAATTCACACATGACACTGGTGGAAATACAATCTTTACCAACACTTTTTTCCCAACCGTTTTAGTGAACCATTAGCATAGCTAATATAAATTGGGTTTTCCCAACGGTTTTGCAGAACCGTTGGGAAAGGTATACAATTTCTCAACCTATCCTTACAGGTTTTCTGAGCTGTTGTGAAAGGTATATAATTTCTAAACCTATTCCTATGGTTTTTCTTAACCATTGGAATATCAATCCTTTACCCTTAGTTTTTAATAACTGTTGAAAAAAACCCGCAATTATCTGCAGATCTCCTCTAACAAAACCCTCATTTCTGACAGATTCCTGAGAAAATATCTCCTCCTACTCTGACAGAGATATCCTATAATACTACTCCTCGAATGATTCATGAGAAAATCTATCCTCCTCCACCGATAGAGATCTCCTTGAACCCTACTTCCTGACCAATTCATGAGTCACTCCCTCCCAAACGGATATCTTGAGGTTGTCAACCCTAATTCCTGAGCGCACTTCCTCCAGAACTCATCTCCAACATTTTTCCCCAAAAAAGACCTATCCAGGCTATGAACCCTCCTTCCCAACTGGTTATTTATCTTTGATTCAAGTAATTTTTGTTCTTTCACTTCAAATCGGTACGTTGTAACTGAGTTATCTGTTCTACCTCCATTTATTTCAGCTTCTTTCATTGTGTTCGGTGATGTCGATGTGATGGGTTGGTCCATATGTATGTGACATAACACTAATAAGTTTGAGATGGATTTTAGGATGGGAATGAGGCATGGGGCTAGATCCCAAATGATTAATTACTAGGTTAAGAGTAAGTGTGTTGTGAAACAGGATGTGTTACATGTTCTTTGTTTCTTTTATGTGTCAAATTGATGCTTCTAGACATTTCATGCATTTATCTAAATCTCCATGCACTATTTTTACATTTTTTTTAAAATTGTACATTCTGTTTAGTTTAGTTTTATTTTTTAACACCCAATAGTTTTTATGTTGGGTTTTTCATTTTATACTATGTTGTACTTTATGTTTTCATAGTTTATAACACCCAAAACAATAAAACTATAGTGGGTAGAAAATTTGAGTATACTTCTTAAGGAAAACCAAATTATTTCTCTCATTAGTTGAAAACACCTTTTCCATATACATGTTTTATAAAAATAATTTAAAATATGTTTTAATGTTAATATATGAAATTTTAAATTCAATTTTACCCCTTTTTTATTTTAAACTATTTTTAAAATAAACCTTCGTGCAATTTTAAAAAACAAGGCCCGTTTGGATTTTACTAAAAATGTGAAAGGAATTATAATTTTAAATGTATACAACATGAACTAAATTTACATACATCATGACCAATAAATGTTTTAATGATTAATTTATAATTCTACAAGGTCATTTTCATAAAAAAATATTTTCCCAATCATTTTTAAATTTTAGTTTTCAAATAGTTATTTTCAAAGTGGAATGGTTATTTTCCTCAAGAATGTATTTTATATTTCTAGAATTATTTTAATTAATGGAAATGACCTTTGATGTTATGTATTGATTATAAATTATGTATATATGTATATCACATATATATCTAGATTATTATCCATTAATTATATGGGGTTATACAGGCCTTATGTTCATCTCTCAATTGCTTTCATTATGAAATTTACTTTGACTATGATTTGAGACAAGATTATGAAACCCATTTTTTCCATGGGTAATTATTATGTTATGAATTGTGATTGAATTAATTTATGTGGAACAAACAAATCATGAACATGTTATGATGGTTGTTCCCAAATATCACTCAAATGCATTGGGTATTGTTATAGTCTCATGAGGTGTCAGGTATGGGATTAGTGAGCAATCTTAATCCATTATGGGATTTTTTCCACCATGTGATGTTGTCTTGGAAGTTATCCTTGACTCATTTTTATGTCATGTTTTATGTTTTTTCCACTTTCCCATGGTTTAATGATCTTGTGATACCATGATCCTTATGTTATGCTCCCATCTAATTACTCATTTTCCTTATCTTTTATGATATCATGTTATAGATTTGACTCTCATGTTATGTTTCCCCATCATGTTTATTTACTTAACAGGATTTTTAACTCACCCCTTTCTTTCTTGTATTAACTAGGTTATCCTATATATATTTAGGATCTATAATGGATTTTAGGAGATCACTATAGAGAATAAAATAAGGATTTCATGTTTTAGATTCCTTTTATGTATTAAGAACCTAATATTCTAAAGAAACTAGGCCTTTACGATCATTTTGTTCTATTAATAGATATTTATATTTATAAATCATTTAATAATATGTATAAAAGGATTAGGTAACCATAGTATTTTCCTTCCTTGGGACCAACAAGTGGAATCAACGTTGAAGGTTCTCAAATGAGCAATCTCCCTCTAAATAAATGGAGATGATCATTAACCACAAGGGAATTTAGATATTCAATGACAAAAATTTCTAATTATAGAAGAATCAGATGAAACACTATTTTTTTATCTTTATAAAGGGCTTTTTTACAATGATATCATACAATGGATGTTGATTAGTATAGATAGGAACATATTATTAGAGAAATACCCGAGGCATATTGACGTAAATGAAAATGGAGTCAATGTGTTAAGAAAAGGTTTATTGAATTTAGTCTACAAGAAGGTAATGTCATTTATATCCTCACATTCCATGTGGGGAAAACTAATCAACATATTTAAAGGTGATTCTAAGGTACATGAAGAAAAATTTATGGTTTTATAGAATAATCATGAGGATTTGAGTATACACCCAAATGATTTGATGGAGTCATTTTTTGATCAAGTGAACAACATCTTAGAGGACATGCAAAGACTAAGAGAAACCCTCAACAGTATCAAAATCATGAAGATTATTTTTAGAATATTTTCAACATGTTTCAATATGAAGGTCTAGTTCTCTAAGAGAAATACCTTAAGATAATAATTCTAGACAGTCTTTATAGCACATTAATTTAATAATTGGTAATGAACAATGATAAATATTACTTGAAGAAAAAGAAGATTATCTACAAGTGGATTTAAGATAGTGAATAAAATAAAATATGAGTATGATCTTGAAGATTGAGAAATTTCTGAGGTGATGCCTTTCCTTTCCTCAAATCTCAAAATAGTAAATAAATATTCAAATTCAAGCTTCCACATTCTTTCTATAAATTTTTTATTTTTGGGAATGTCATTATAAGGTGTGAAAAGAAATTTTAGGATAATGATGAAGATGAATAATCCAATAATTATTCATCTAAGGGTGTGAAAGGAAAATGAGTTAGTAGTAGAAATTATTCAAAAAGAAAAAATTTCTTTTAGAATAAGATATTTTAGTAGGAGAAATAAAATTTGAATAAATTGAGTACTATAAGGACCTAAATTCTAAATTAATTATTACTATTATAGATAGAACTCAATTGAAGGACAATAATGATGAAATTTCCAATGTTATGGGAAGAGTAGATCGTAAGGATAAAGTAAAAGACTCTCTTAAATAAATTAAAGTTTGGACAACCAAAATAAAGAAATAAAATACAGTGGTATATGATTCAAAACTATATATACAACATTAAGAATGAAAAAATAAGAGTAAAATGGGGAGATTGAATGTATAAAATATAAAAAATAAGAAAATTTATAAAAAAGTGATTGAGATAAAGCTAAAAAATGAAGATCAAGATTGAATTATTAATAGTATGATTGATTATGGGAGTGATTATGTCAATAGGATTGAGGAGATTTAAGGTGAAGTTATGAAGATGTGATGAAAGATAAATTATCAAGAAATACTTCTAAAATATTTCATGAAATCGAAAAGTTGGAGTGTATGGGATTCTAAAGAATCTATGGATAAACATAGTGAGTCAATGGAAAAGTTAGAAAATTTCCCACAAGAGAATAAATTCAAAAAATAAAGAAATATATTTAGGGTATTGATCATAAGAAAAAGGTAGTGTTGGTTGACATGAAACCCCAAGTATCCACCCCTATAAAAGTTTTGTTTGGAAGAACTACAAAAGAATCGAAAATCTAGAAGTTGTGTAATAAATATAGGTAAAAATACACAAAAAATATGGTTTTATTATTATAGAAATATTGGGTATACAAAAAATTCATGTTCCATAGAAAAAAAATATTTTAATTTTTAAAATAAAAAATATACAATCAAAAAATCATTCAACTGGTATATTTTTAATGTCTATTGTTTTTTGTGTGAAGGTTATAGAAATAAAACTGTGATTTTCACATTGAGGAAACAATGATATATGCCAAAGGAGACCTAAATAAGGGTATCTCATTAGTTGGAAACATCATTATGTTGGTTGAAAAAATGATAATAAACTTTCATCCATGCAATATGAGGATGATCTAATAGATTTTGAGGTGAGAAAATATTACTCACAACCAAAGGGAGAAATTCAATGAACATGGATCAAGAGAGAAAAATATGAGAAGGAAAAGTTTACTGAAATAACTTTCAATGTTATGGATTGGGATGGATTATGGATCATTGATAATGGATGTACTTAACATATGATAAGAAATAAAAATATTATCATAGAGATAAATTTTCACAAATAAGGTTTTGTTCTCTATAATAATAATAAAGGTTCAAATATCATTGGATCTATAAAATCCAAAACTAGAGGCAAATACTTGGGATATAAGGATTTATTTATGGTTGAAGGTCTTGGTCACAATTTTATAAGTATAATAAAATTATTTGACTTGATTTATGAAGTAAATTTCAATAATAAGTATTACATAATAAAAGGAATAGATGGTATAGTTATGATGCAAGGGAAGCACATAAGGGGGAATCTATATCTCATTATTGGAGAAAAATAAATGTGTTTTCTAACCAAGGAAGAAGTATAAAAGTTGCGGGAAAAAAATTCTTGACCACTTGAGTAAAAATTCCTTGGAGGACTTGGTGAATAATTAAGGATTTCCTTATATCCATAAATTCACACATGACACTCGTGGAAATCCAATATTTACCAACAATTTTTTCCCAATGGTTTTTGTGAACCATTGGCATAACTAATATAAATCAGGTTCTCCCAACGATTTTGCTGAACTGTTGGGAAAGGTATAAAATTTCTCAAATTATCCTTACAGTTTTTCTGAACCGTTGTTTAAGGTATATAATTTCCAAACCTATTCCTACGTTTTTGCTTAACCATTGTAATATCAATCCTTTACCCATGGTTTTTAAAAAAAATTGGAAAAAACCCCCCAATTATCTGTAGATATCCTCCAACAGAACCCTCCTTCCTGACCGATTCCCGAGAAAATATCTCCTCCTCCTCCGACAGAGATATCCTCGAAACCTACTCCTAGACCGATTCAGGAGAAAATATATCCTCCTCCTCCGATAGAGATCCCCTTGAACCCTACTTTCTGAACGATTCACGAGTCACTCCCTCCTGAACGGATATTTCTAGGTTGTCAACCCTAATTCTTGAGCACACTTCCTCCAGAACTCATCTCTAACATTTTCCCCCAAAAAAGACCTATCCAGGCTATGAACCCTACTTCCCAACTAGTGATTTATCTTTGATTCTAGTAATTTTTGTTCTTTCACTTCAAATCGGTACGTTATAACTGAGTTATCTTTTCTGCCTCCATTTATTTCAGCTTCATTCATTGTGTTGGGTGATGTCGATGTGATGGGTTGGTCCATATGTATGTGACAAAACACTAATAAGGTTGAGATGGATTTTAGGATGGGCATGAGGCACGGGGCTAGATCCCAAATTATTAATTACTAGGTTAAGAGTCAGTGTGTTGTGAAACAGTATGTGTTACATGTTCTTTGTTTCTTGCATGTGTCAAATTGATGCTTCTAGACATTTCTTGCTTTTATCTAAATCTCCATGCACTATTTTTACATTTTTATTTTTCTAAAATTGTTCTTTATGTTTAGTTCAGTTTGATTTTTTAAAACCCAATAGTTTTTATGCCGGGTTTTACATTTTATACTATGCTGTCATTTGATATTTCATTGTTTATAACACCCAAACCAATAAAACTATAGTGGGTAGAAAATTTGAGTATACTTTTTAAAGAAAACCGGATTTATTTCTCTCATTGGTTTAAAACACCTTTTTCATATAAATGTTTGATAAAAATAATTTAAAATATGTTTTAATTTTAATCTATGAGATTTTAAATTCAATTTTACCCTTTTTTATTGTAAACTATTTTTAAAATAAACCTTCCTACAAATTTTCAAAAACAAGGCCCATTTGGATTTTACTAAAAATGTGAAAGGAATTATTATTTTAAATGTGTATAACATGAACTAAATTTACATACATCATGACCCATAAATATTTTAATGATTAATTTATAATTCTCCATGTTCATTTTCACAAAAAATTATTTGCCCAATAATTTTTTAATTTTAGTTTTTCAAATAGTTATTTTCAAAGTGGAATGGTTATTTTCCTCAAGAATGTATTTTATATTTCAAGAATTATTTTAATTAATGGAAATGACCTATGATGTTATATATTGATTATAAATTATGTATATATGTATATCACATATATACCTAGATTATTATCCTTTAATTATATGGGGTTATACATGCCTTATGTTCATCTCTCAATTGATTTCATTATGAAATTTACTTTGACTATGAAGTGAGACAAGATTATGCAACCCATTTTTTCCATGGGTAATTATTATGTTATGAATTATGATTGAATTACTTTATATAGAACAAAAAAATCATGAACATGTTATAATGGTTGTTCCCAAATATCACTCCAATTCATTGGGTATTGTTATAGTCTCATGAGATGTCAGGTATGGGATTAGTGAGCAATCCTAATCCATTATGGGATTTTGTCCACCATGTGATGTTTTCTTGGAAGTTATCTTTGACTCATGTTTATGGAATGTTTTATGTTTTTTCCACTTTCGCATACTTCAATGATCTTGTGATACCATGATCCTTATGTTATGCTCCCATCTAATTACTCATGTTCCTTATCTTTTATGATATCATGTTATAGCTTTGACTCTCATGTTATGCTTCCTCATCATGTATATTTCCTTACCAGGATTTTTAACTCACCCCTTTCTTTCATGTATTAATTAGGATATCCTATATAGATTTAGGAGCTATAATGAATTTTAGAAGATCACTATAGAGAATAAAATAAGGATTCCATGTTTTAGATTCCTTTTATGTATTAAGAACATAATCTTTTAAAGAAACTAGGCCTTTATGATCCTTGTGTTGTATTAATGGATATTTTTATTTATAAATCATTTAATAATATGTGTAAAAGGATTAGGTAACCATAATATTTTCCTTCCTTGGGACCAACAAGTGGAATCAACGTTAAAGGTTCTCAAATGAGTAATCTCTCTCTAAATAAATGGAGATGATCATTAACCACAAGGGAATTTAGATCTTCAATGACAAAAATTTCTAATTATAGAAGAATCAGATGAAACACTATTTTTTTATCTTTATAAAGGGTTTTTTACAAGGATATCATACAAGGGATGTTGATTAGAATAGATAGGAACATATTATTAGAGAAATACCCGAGGGAGATTGACGTAAATGAAAAAGTAGTCAATGTGTTAAGAAAAGGTTTATTGAATTTAGTCTACAAGAAGGTAATGTCATGTATATCCTCACATTCCATGTGGGGAAAACTAATCAACATATTTAAAGGTGATTCTAAGGTACATGAATAAAAATTTATGGTTTTATAGAATAATCATGAGGATTTGAGTAAACACCCAAATGATTTCATGGAGTCATTCTTTGATCAAGTAAACAACATCTTAGAGGACATGCAAAGACTAAGAGAAACCCTTAATAGTATCAAACTAATGAAGAGGATTTTGAGAATATTTTCAATATGTTTCAATATGAAGGTCTATTTCTTTAAGAGAAAAACCTTAAGATAATAATGTTAGATAGTATTTATAGAACATTCATTTAAAAAGTGGTAAAGAACAATTATAAAGATTACTCGAAGAAAAAGAAGATTATCTGGAAGTGGAGTTTAAGATAGTGAAGAAAGTAAAATTAGAGTATGATCTTAAAGATTGAGAAATTACTGAGGTGATGCCTTTCCTTTCCTCAAATCTCAAAATAGAAAATGAATATTCAAAGTCAAGCTTCCACATTCTTTCTAAAATTTTTTTATTGGTGGGAATCTCATTGTATGGTGTGAAAAGAAATTTTAGGATAATGATGAAGATGAATAACCCAATAATAATTCATCCAAGGGTGTGAAAGGAAAATGAGTTAGTAGTAGAAATTATTCAAAAAGAAGAACTTTCTTTTAGAATAAGATGTTTTCTCAGGAGAAATAAAATTTGAAAAAATTGAGTACTATAAAGACCTAAATTATGAATTAATTGTTAATATTATAGATATAACTGATTTGGAGGAAAATAATGATGAAATTTCCAATGTTATGGGAAGAGTAGACCTCAAGGATAAAGTATAAGAATATCTTAAAGAAATTAATGTTTAGAAAACCAAAATAAAGAAATAAAATGGAGTGGTATATGATTCCAAACTATATATACAACATTAATAATGAGAAAAATATGAGTAAAATGGTGATATTGAATGTATAAAATATAAAAAATAGTAAAATGTATAAAAAAGTGATTGAGATAAAGCTAAAAAATTAAGATCAAGCATGAATTATTAATAGTTTGACTGATTATGGGAGTGATTATGTCAAAAGGATTGAGGAGATTTAATGTGAAGTTATGAAGATTTGATGAAAGATAAATTATCAATAAAAACTTCTAACGACTTTCATGAAATAAAGAAGTTGGAGTGTATGTGATTCTAAAGAATCTATGGATAAACACAATGAGTTAATGGAAAAGTTAGAAAATTTCCCACAAGAGCATCCATTAAAAAAATAAAGAAATATATTGAGGGTCTGGAACATAAGAAAAAGGTTGTGTTGGTAGACGTGAAACCACAAGTGTCCACCCCTAGAAAAGTTTTGTTTGGAAGACCCACAAAAGAATCGAAAATCTACAAGTTGTGTAATAAAAATAGGTAAAAATACACAAAAAATATGGTGTTATTATTATAGAAATATTGGGTATACAAAATATGCATGTTCCATAGAAAAAAAATATTTTAATGGTTAAGATAAAAATACATACAAGAATAAAATCCTTTACCCAATATATTTTTAATCTCTATTGTTTTTTGTGTGAAGGTTATCGAAATAAAACCATGATTTTCACATTGAGAAAACAATGAGATATACAGAAGGAGACCCAAAGAAGGGTATCTCATTAGTTGGAAACATCATTATGTTTGTTGAAAAAATGATAATAAACTTTAATCCATGCAATATGAGGATGATCAAAGAGATTTAAAGGTGAGAAAGTATTATTCAAAACCAAAGAGAGAAATTCAATGAACATGGATCAAGAGAGGAAAATTTGAGAAGGAAAATTTTATGGAAATAAGTTTCAAAGTTATGGATTGAGATGGATTATGGATCATTGATAATGGATGTACTTAACATCTGATAAGAAATAAAAATATTATCACAGAGATAAATTTTGACAAAGAAGGTGTTGTTCACTATAATAATAATAAAGGTTTTAATATCATCGGATCTATAAAATCTAAAACTAGAGGAAAATACTTGAGACATAAGTATGTATTTATGGTTGAAGGTCTTGGTCACAATTTTATAAGTATAATAAAATTATTTGACTTGATTCATGAAGACAATTTCAATAATAAGTATTAAATCATAAAAGGAATATATGGTATAGTTATGATGCAAGGGAAGCACATAAGGGGGAATCTATACCTCATTGTTGGAGAAAATAAATGTGTTTTCTAAACAAGGAAAGAGTATAAAAGTTGTGGGAATTTTTTTTTACCACTTGAGTAAAAATTCCTTAGAGGACTTGGTGAATAATGAAGGATCTCATTATATCCATAAATTCACACATGAAACTGGAAGAAATCCAATCTTTACCAACACTTTTTTCGCAATGGTTTTAGTGAACCATTGACATAGATAATAAAAATTGGGTTTTCCCAACGGTTTTGCAGAACCGTTGGGAAAGGTATACAATTTCTCAACCTATCCTTACGGTTTTACTGAACTGTTGGTAAAGGTATAGAATTTCCAAAACTATTCCTATGGTTTTTCTTAACTGTAAAGACCTGTAAAATTCAAGGAATTTTTTTTCTTAATTTTCTTTGGAATTTTACAAGAGCGCGGTTTCTGACGGCACCTGATTCCGAGGCCCGGTGTGCCCTGAATCAATTTCCGAAGTTTGGCTCGGGTACGTTCAGTGAACGAACGAGCGGGAATTTCTAACTTTTGATCCGGTGCTCGGAATTGAAATCCGAGGACACCGATGAACTCGTAACGCCGATATTCGCTTAAGGAGACCTTTTCCGAAGTTGCGTTTATTGCGGGACGAAAGTTAATTTTTGGGAGAATTATAAAAAATTGAATAAAAATGTGGAACACTTTTTATTTTATTTTTATGTTAGTTAACTTCTCCCAAAGGGAGTTAAAGGTGGGACCCACATCCACTTAACCTCCCTTGGGAGGATTAAGTGTGGTGGGGCCCACACGAAACCCAACTTTTCAACTTCTCTCAAAACTCCCTTTAACCCCTCTTTAAATGTTTTGACCACTTAGCTTATTAATTAGGTTGAGTTGTTTAACTTTTTCAAACCTTTGAAATTAAAAAAGGTTTGGTTGAGTTAATAAAATAAGCTCTTAGCTTATTTTATTTGGTTATATTTGTTTAGCCATCTTGAGAGGTTTGAGAGCTTTTCTTTCTTCTTCAAACTTTGACGAAGAACGCTCAAGCTTTGACGAAGAACGCTCAGGCTCCGACGAAGAACGCTGCTCCTCTCTTCTTCGTCTTCCGTGTCAACGAAAGGGAACTCCGCTTCCTCCTCGGACTTCCTTCGTTGGCATACGAAGATTCGCCAACGACATACCTCTTCGGACGTACCTCTTCGTCATCGGATTTGACGAACGACTACCGCGACGCCCGACCTCCGCGATGTTGTCTTTCGCAGGTCGTTGACGATCTTCGAACTTGAACCCAAGGTAGGGGTTGTTGTTAATTGTTTATTTATTTATTCTTGTTCGTGGTTCTGGCATGACTAACTTGAGGATATTTAAATATGTGTTATCATTTAACGTGAGGGGGCCGGACCGCATTAACACGGCCGAACCCCCTCCTTTGTTCTTGTTGATTTATCTTGCGGATGAAACAAGATGGCGTGGTGCCGTCGCACCACGCGGATATTCACACGATTATATTGCGCGGCGCCGTCGCGTCGTGCCGTGGAAGAATCATCACGAATGCGATGCCGTCGCGCCGCGTCGAAGGGAATCGAAGGCGCCGCGGCCGGAGCGGGGCCGCGGCGGAGGGGCGTGGTGCCGTCGCACCGCGCCGGACGACGAACACCGCGGCCGGTTCCGGGCCGCGGCGAGACGGGAAGACCGGCGGCTCGCCGGGCCACCGGCGTCGGAAACCGGGAGGGGACCGTCTTTGCCAGTCCCGTTGGAGAAAAACCGGCCGGCCAGGTGGCCGGCCGGAAGGTCAAAGACCGGGGGAATAAATTCCCCCGGTCAACTCTCAAAAGCCCCCCCATTTATTGGGGGGGGGGGTTTAATTGAGGGGGGGCAGGCGGCCCCCCGGTTCTCCTCAAGCAGGCCCCCACGGGGGGGGGGGGGGGGGGGGGGGTTCTCCAAAAGGCGCGGCTAAAAGCCGCGCCGCCTCTTGCTGGAAGCGGGGGCTTAGCCCCCCGCGCGTGACCCTAGCGGCGCCAGGCCGCGCCGCCGCGCTGGACCGCGCCGCCGCGCCGGTCCGCGCCGCCGCGCCAGACCGCCGCCGGCCGGGCCAGGTCAGACCCGGGCCGGGTCAGACCCGGGTTGGGTCGACCCGGTTCGGGCCGACCCGGGGGGGGGGGGGGGGGGTCGGGCCGGGTCGGCCCGGACTCGGACCTCCCGTTTTCGAGACTGATTCGGTCTTTTGGCCATAACTTGAGCCACAGACCTCCGATTGACGAACCGTCTACGGCAACACAATCCTTGTATCGAGAAGGTCGTTTCCGTATATCGCACTCAAAGTTTCGGAATGCTTTGAGTTCAGCCGGGTTGGTTCGTACACGAAACCAACCGGGCCTTCGGAGCGGAAACACTCATATCTTGAGCTACGGACGTCCGTTTGACGTGCCGTCAGCTTTGTTGAGTTCCTCTTAGTGAGACAGATCTTTTGGAATACTCCGCCCGAGGTTTGGACGCAAGTGGAGTACGGTCGGGTTGATTTTGCCTTAAAAACCAACCGGGCCCGGGGACGAAAATGCCAATAACTCTCAGACCTGGCGTCCGATCGACGCGCCGTCTGTTGCGTTGAGTTCCTGTTGACGATACAGAACTTTTGGACACATCAACTCTGGACTTTGTGACAGTTGATGTATCAGCCTCTCGGCTCGTGGAGCGGACCCTCCGAACGAGCTTCCTGTGTGCGGGAACCCTAGTACTGGCTGCGACTGTTACTGTGACTGCTACTACTGCTACTGCTACTGTGACTGCGATGACGACAGTACAGAGATCCTGTGTGGTTTCAACGACGACGACTACAGCACTCAGCGATCCTACGTGGATCAGTGCTACAGGTCCTGTGTGGGCCCGATCCTGTGTGGGTCCGATCCTGTGTGGGTCTTTTCACTCAGCGGTCCTGTGTGAACCAGCGCCTACAGGTCCTATGTGGGCCCGATCCTGTGTGGGTCTTTTGCGGGGGTTAGTTACCTATCGATCCTTCGTGGGTCCGGCGACTTAGATGGATCAGAGATCATCTTTATCGTCCTTTGAAGAAGTATACCTGTGTAAGCTGAATCCTGTTGCTTTCCTGTGTGGATTGTGTTGTGCTATCCTGTGTGGATTACGTTTTGCTTTCCTGTGTGGAATACGTTTACTTTCCTGTGTGGACTGAGTTGTACTTGGGCTCGGAGGTTGGAGCGTATTTGAAATTGATGACTTAGGTATATGTATGGGCATATACCTAATCAGTGTCGGTTGTTACTTCGTGATTGTACCTTTCTTCGTGGTTTATCCTTTGTGGATTTGAGAGACCTTCAGGGGTCTCGGGGTCCCTACTGAGTAGCTTATACTCACCTCTGCACGGGCTTTGCCCGCACTACGTTGTGTTGGTTGCAGACGACGGACAACGTTGATCTTAGCTGAGGCTTGCAGAGCAGGACGGTACCTGGAGGTGGACCACTGGGCAGGACGTGCTCGGAGCGGACGGCGGGACCCGTGGAGCAGTGGAGCTATCTGTACCCACCCTTCAGGTGGGATTTCCAGTGGACAGCTCGGCGTAGCGGCTTTTACTTTTCAGTTGCTGTTTTCCCTTTCGATTTGTACTTTACTTTCAGTTTGGGTTTGTATACTGGCCCATTTACTTTTCCGCACTTTCAGTTGTACTCTGCTTTTGCTTAGTGTTTACTTTCCGCTTGCTTACTCTGTGGTGTTTGTTTACTTTACAAAGGCAATGCCTTCCCTTTTTACCGGGATTTACGCCTTGGTGCTAGTTGCCAGCCCCTGGCCTATGGAAGGCGGGCTTGGGGTAGTCACGGCACGGACCCCGAGGGCGGGTCGTGACAAATTGGTATCAGAGGAGTTCGGTTCTACCACGAGCTCTGCTCTTTTCTATGTGAAGAAATAATGTTTAGCGTATTGATTGTGGTTATCAGTACAGGGAGTCCAGTGTTGGTGCGGCGGCCGACGTATCCGTACACCAGGACCCTGACTTCTGATTTCCGACTTAATGCACGAAAACATTGATTGCGTGTGTGTTTCAAAGTTTTCTTTGTGATTACTTATATCAGCTCACCAGGTATACTGTTCTGACCGTGGCGCACCTGTTTCCTTTTCAGGATGGCCCCACGACGGCATCCAGCTAGGGTTCCGAGAGTCGAGTGTGACGACAGCCCACCGAGCGACGAGGCCTCGGTGCAGGGCCCTTTGTTAGCAGTGGCACCGGCGGTAGCTCTACCCGTCGAGTCACCGATACTTCCAGCACCAGCCGCTGGCGATGCACGTCGCCTCAGCGCACTGCATGAGTTTCAGCGCCAGCGACCACCCAGGTTTCACGGGGAGACGGATCCCCAGGCAGCCGAGGACTGGCTGGAGGCAGTGGTACGTGTGTTTAGGCTAGTGAGGACACCAGCTGACCTCTGGGTGATCCTCGCTGCAAGCCTACTACACGCAACAGCAGGACGATGGTGGAGCTTGATGCTCCAGGTGCACGATGAGGCATCTCTACTTTGGATGGACTTTGAGAGCCTCTTCCGCTTAGAGTTCGTCCCAGCCACCCTTCGTGCGGTGCGTATCCAGGAGCTTCTTCAGCTGCGGCAGGGCAGCATGACGATCGCTCAGTACTCGGCGAGATTTACTAATCTCTCGCGCTACTCGACCGACATGGTACGGGACCCATTCTTCCGGGCCCGGACCTTCGATCAGGGTTTGAGACACGAGATCAGGCATCGCTGATCTCCCTCAGCATACCGACTCAGACAGGAGTACTAGAGCGGGCCCTTCTGATCGAGAGCTTCCTTACTAAGTCTACACCAGCGCAGCGACCCACCGCAGGGCGGCACGTGGCAGAGTCATCTGCAGCAGGCAGTCGACGGATGACTCAGGGGTCCAGACAGACCAGACCTTCAGGAAGACGACCTCAGGGCACTGGCTTAGCAGTGCGGGGCACACAGCGAGGAGCCAGTCTTTCGAGAGGCAGACAGTGCTACTCGTGCGGCGGGCAGGGCCACATGGCTCGTGACTGCCCGACCCGCCGTGCTGAGGAGCAACAGACAGTTGAGGGACCACCGAGGCAGAGGCAGAGGGTCGACCGTGGCGGTCCGCAGGGAGGAGGCGGACGAGGCAGAGGAGCTGGACGAGCAGCCGGTGGTGGGCGCCGCTTTGAGGCTCTGCCACCACCACCACCAGGAGGTCCGCCCCGACCACAGGGAGCTGGCGGGCAGAGACAGGCACAGCTCCAGGCAGCAGAGGCCTATGACCACGACACACCCGAGATGATTCGAGGTACTATCTGTGTCTATTCCACCCTTGTTGCAGTACTTATAGACATAAGAGTGAGTCACTCTTTCATAGCCGCTGCCCTTGTTCAGAGCTCGGAGATTCCGACAGAGCCGTTGGCTCGATCCTTACGGATAGAGACTCCTACGGGAGCAGACTCGACGATTATGCACTGGTGCCGGCAGTGTGAGCTTACTCTAGGAGGCGAGATCTTTGGCTGGGATCTTCTTGTAGCAGTGTCAAGGCCTTACGATGTCATCTTGGGCATGGATTGGCTATCTACGGTCCATGCGTAGATTGACTGTTTTAGGCACAAGGTGCGATGCGTACGCACCGACGGGAGCAGGTTCACCTTCACCGGCGATAAGGGAGACTTTTCAGCACAGGATGGACTTCCGCGGAGGAGAGGACAGCCCATCACTCATCAGTTGGCTAGCCTCATCCTTGGAGCAGTTGACGTGCAGAGTCCTGGTTTTCCTGCAGTGGTGGATCAGTTTGCGGACGTTTTTCCCGACGACATTCCAGGGCTACCTCCTCGCAGAGAGGTAGACTTTTATATTGACTTGTACCCCGGGACAGCCCCGATATCCACTCCAGCATATCGGATGGCCCCCGCTGAGCTTCGAGAGCTACGGGTACAGTTGGAGGACTTGCAGGGCAAGGGGTTCATCCGACCCAGTGTTTCACCCTGGGCTTCCCCGATTTTGTTCGCCAAGAAGGCGGACGGGAGCCTGCGGCTTTGTGTTGACTATCGTCGCCTGAACCAGGTGACAGTGAGGAACAAGTATCCGCTACCGAGGATTGATGACCTCTTTGATCAGCTCAAGGGAGCACGGTGGTTCTCGAAGATAGACCTCAGGTCAGGCTATCATCAGCTCAGAGTCAGAGACGAGGATGTGCAGAAGACGACCTTCAGATGTCGGTATGACCACTATGAGTTCTTGGTTATGCATTTCGGTGTAACCAATGCTGCATCAGTGTTCATGGCTCTCATGAACAGGATCTTTCAGCCATACCTCGATCGGTTTGTCGTGGTCTTCATCGACGACATTCTGATTTACTCTACGACTGAGGAGGAGCACGCCTATCACTTGCGAGTTATACTAGACACACTCCGAGAGCACCAGCTTTATGGTAAGCTCTCGAAGTGCCAGTTCTGGATACGTGAGGTCCACTTCTTGGGACACGTTATCTATGAGGCGGGAGTTGCAGTGGATCCTGCGAAGATCGAGGCTGTGTTAGCATGGGAGCCACCCAGAAGCGTGACTGAGGTTCGGAGTTTCTTGGGACTAGTTGGTTACTATCGGAGATTCGTGCCAGACTTCTCTAGAGTTGCGTCACCACTCACAGATTTGACGAAGAAGGGGAAACCCTTCGTGTGGTTAGACAGATGTCAGCAGAGCTTCCAGGAGCTGAGACAGAGATTGACTAGCGCACCTATCTTGAGGTTGCCTGAGGAGGGAGTAGGGTACGTAGTCTACTGCGATGCATCAGGGACCGGACTCGGATGTGTTCTGATGCAGGAGCGGGCAGTGATCGCCTATGGATCACGTTAGTTGAGGCCGCATGAGCAGAACTACGCTACCCATGACCTGGAGTTAGCAGCAGTGGTCTTCGCTCTGAAGACATGGCGACACTATCTGATGGGCGAGCGCTTTACAGTCTTTTCCGATCATCAGAGTCTCAGGTATATCTTCTCGCAGAAGGACCTGAACCTGAGACAGCGGTGATGGCTCGAGTTCCTCCAGGACTATGACTTTGAGATAGTCTATACTCTTGGGAAGGGGAACGTAGTAGCCGATGCCCTCAGCAGGAGGACGGGCATTCGGCTACTTGAGGAGGCGACGGAGAAGCTATCCTCTTTACAGATATCCTTCTTGGATAGAGATGGAGCAGCCTTCCTCCAGTCTCTCACAGTCACCCCTCCACTACTGCAGCGGGTCAGAGAGGCACAATGTGAGGACGCTGACTGTGAGACACGACGTGTACTGATATCCTCGGGACAGGCACCTGATGGTTTCTCCCTTGGAGTAGAGCACGACATCGTTTTCAGAGGACGTACCATGGTACCAGTCGCTTTGCGAGAGGAAGTGCTGAGAGATTTTCACACTTCTCCTTTGGAGGTACATCCGGGAGTGGCGAAGATGTACCAGGATCTCAGATGACAGCACTGGTGGCCGGGCATTAAGAAGGAAGTAGCAGAGTTCGTTTCTTGATGCCTCACCTGCCAGCAGGTGAAGGCAGAGCATCAGGTACCAACAGGCTTGGTACAACCCTTGGAGGTCCCGGAGTGGAAGTGGGACATAATATCTATGGACTTCGTGACTGGACTTCCACGCACTTCCAGAGGTCACGAATCCATCTGGGTGATTGTTGACCGACTCACCAAGTCGGCACACTTCTTACCCATCAGAGAGCAGGGCTCAGTGGAGAGATTGGGACGTCTCTACGTTCATAAGATTGTGCAGCTCCATGGTGTTCCATCATCTATCGTCTCCGATCGAGATGCCCGCTTTACTTCCCGGATTTGGAAGGGGTTACAGGAGGCGTTCGGGACGCAGCTACGTCTGAGCACAGCCTTTCACCCTCAGACGGATGGTCAGACGGAGAGGACCATTCAGACTCTCGAGGACATGCTCCGCGCATGTGTCCTCGACTTTGGTCGTAGCTGGGAGGACCACCTACCCTTGGTGGAGTTTGCGTACAACAACAGCTACCACTCCACCATCGGGATGGCACCGTATGAGGAGTTGTACGGCCAACCTTGTAGATCTCCTTTGTGCTGGACAGACGCTGGGGAGTCAGCACTGGTGGGACCAGAGATGGTCCAGGCCACGACAGAGAAGGTCCAGGTCATCCAGGAGCGGATGAGGACAGCTCAGAGCCGGCAGAAGTCATATGCTGACAGGAGGTGGAGGCCACTGGAGTTCGAGGATGGCGACCACGTCTTCTTGCAGGTCTCACCTCGACGTGGTTTTTAGAGATTTGGCCGAGGCGGCAAGTTATCTCCGCGCTTCATCGGACCCTTCCAGGTCCTCAGCATGGTTGGCGAGGTGGCTTATCGCCTGGCTCTGCCACCTCAGTTACACCGGGTGCACGACGTCTTCCACGTATCTCAGCTGAGGAGATACATGCACGACCCGACACACATCATTGACCATGGGGAGCTTGACGTTGACGATGGGGCGACTTTTACGGAGGTCCCGGTGGAGATAGAGGATCGACAAGAGCAGGTCCTACGTGGGCGATCGATTCCTCTTGTGCGCATCAGATGTCAGCACGAGAATCTCCAGGAGAGCACATGGGAGCGGGAGGCTCAGATGCGTGCTCAGTACCCTCATTTGTTTCCCTAGTTTTTGATGTATCTTTACGGGGACGTAAAGCCCTGAGGTGGGAGTAATGTAAAGACCTGTAAAATTCAAGGAAATTTTTTTCTTAATTTTCTTTGGAATTTTACAAGAGCGCGGTTTCTGACGGCACCTGATTCCGAGGCCCGGTGTGCCCGGAATCAATTTCCGAAGTTTGGCTCGGGTACGTTCAGTGAACGAACGAGCGGGAATTTCTAACTTTTGATCCGGTGCTCGGAATTGAAATCCGAGGACACCGATGAACTCGCAACGCCGATATTCTCTTAAGGAGACCTTTTCCGAAGTTGCGTTTATTGCGGGACGAAAGTTAATTTTTGGGAGAATTATAAAAAATTGAATAAAAATGTGGAACACTTTTTATTTTATTTTTATGTTAGTTAACTTCTCCCAAAGGGAGTTAAAGGTGGGACCCACATCCACTTAACCTCCCTTGGGAGGATTAAGTGTGGTGGGGCCCACACGAAACCCAACTTTTCAACTTCTCTCAAAACTCCCTTTAACCCCTCTTTAAATGTTTTGACAACTTAGCTTATTAATTAGGTTGAGCTGTTTAACTTTTTCAAACCATTGAAATTCAAAAAGGTTTGGTTGAGTTAATAAAATAAGCTCTTAGCTTATTTTATTTGGTTAGATTTGTTTAGCCATCTTGAGAGGTTTGAGAGCTTTTCTTTCTTCTTCAAACTTTGACGAAGAACGCTCAAGCTTTGACGAAGAACGCTCAAGCTCCGACGAAGAACGCCGCTCCTCTCTTCTTCGTCTTCCGTGTCAACGAAAGGGAACGCCGCTTCCTCCTCGGACTTCCTTCATCGGCATACGAATATTAGCCAACGACGTACCTCTTCGGAAGTACCACTTCGTCATCGGATTTGACGAACCACTACCGCGACGCCCGACCTCCGCGACGTTGTCTTCCGCAGGTCGTTGATGATCTTCGAACTTGAACCCAAGGTAGGGGTTGTTGTTAATTGTTTATTTATTTATTCTTGTTCGTGGTTCTGGCATGACTAACGTGAGGATATTTAAATATGTGTTATCATTTAACATGAGGGGGCCGGACCGCATGAACACGGCCGAACCCCCTCCTTTGTTCTTGTTGATTTATCTTGCGGATGAA
Source organism: Viscum album (assembly GCA_963277665.1). NCBI lineage: Eukaryota > Viridiplantae > Streptophyta > Magnoliopsida > Santalales > Viscaceae > Viscum > Viscum album. The sequence continues at coordinate 248,134,321 of OY728137.1, forward strand.
ACAAGATGGCGTGGTGCCGTCGCACCACGCGGATATTCGCACGATTATATTGCGCGGCGCCGTCGTGTCGCACCGTTGAAGAAGAATCATCACGAACGCGACGCCGTCGCGCCGCGTCGAAGGGAATCGAAGGCGCCGCGGCCGGAGCAGGGCCACGGCGGAGGGGCGCGGTGCCGTCGCACCGCGCCGGACGACGAACACTGTGGCCGGTTCCGGGCCGCGGCGAGATGGGAAGACCGGCGGCTCGCCGGGCCGCCTGCGTCGGAAACCGGAAGGGGACCGGCTTTGCCAGTCCCGTTGGAGAAAAACCGGCCGGCCAGGTGGCCGGACGGAAGGTCAAAGACCGGGGGAATAAATTCCCCCGGTCAACTCTCAAAAGCCCCCCCATTTATTGGGGGGGGGGGGTTTAATTGAGGGGGGGCAGGCGGCCCCCCGGTTCTCCTCAAGCAGGCCCCCACGGGGGGGGGGGGGTTCTCCAAAAGGCGCGGCTAAAAGCCGTGCCGCCTCTTGCTGGAAGCGGGGGCTTAGCCCCCCGCGCATGACCCTAGCGGCGCCAGGCCGCGCCGGACTGCCGCCGGCCGGGCCGGGTCGGACCCGGGTCGGGTCGACCCGGTTCGGGCTGACCCGGGGGGGGGGGGGTCGGGCCAGGTCGGCCCGGACCCGAACCTCCCGTTTTCGAGACGGATTCGGCCTTTTGGCCATAACTTGAGCCACGGACCTCCGATTGACGAACCGTCTACGGAAACACGATCCTTGGATCGAGACGGTCGTTTTGGTATATCGCACTCGAAGTTTCGGAATACTTTGAGTTTGGCTGGGTTGGTTCGTACACGAAACCAACCGGGCCATCGAAACGGAAACACTCATATCTTGAGCTACGGACGTCCGTTTGACGTGCCGTCAGCTTTGTTGAGTTCCTCTTAGTGAGACGGATCTTTTGGCATACTCTTCCCGAGGTTTGGACGCAGGTGGAGTACGGTCGGGTTGATTTTTCCTTAAAAACCAACCGGGCCCCGGGGACGAAAATGCCAATAACTCTCAGACCAGGCGTCCGATCGACGCGCCGTCTGTTGCGTTGAGTTCCTATTGATGATACGGAACTTTTGGACACATCAACTCTGGACTTTGTGACAGTTGCTGTATCAGCCTCTCGGCTTGTGGAGCGGACCCTCCGAATGAGCTTGCTGTGTGCGGGAACCCTAGTACTGGCTGCGACTGTTACTGTGACTGCTACTACTGCTACTGCTACTGTGACTGCGACGATGACAGTACAAAGATCCTGTGTGTATTCGACGACGACGACTACAACACTCAGCGATCCTACGTGGATTAGTGCTACAGGTCCTGTGTAGGCCCGATCCTGTGTGGGTCCGATCCTGTGTGGGTCTTTGCGCTCAGCGGTCCTGTGTGAACCAGCGCCTACAGGTCCTATGTGGGCCCGATCCTGTGTGGGTCTTTTGCGGGGGTTAGTTACCTATCGATCCTTCGTGGGTACAACGACTTAGATGGATCAGAGATCATCTTTATCGTCCTTTGAAGAAGTATACCTGTGTAAGCTGAATCCTGTTGCTTTCCTGTGTGGATTGTGTTGTGCTATCCTGTGTGGATTACGTTTTTCTTTCCCGTGTGGAATACGTTTACTTTCCTGTGTGGACTGAGTTGTACTTGGGCTCGGAGGTTGGAGCGTATTTGAAATTGATGACATAGGTATATGTATGGGCATATACCTAAGCAGTGTCGGTTGTTACTTCGTGATTGTACCTTTCTTCGTGGTTTATCCTTTGTGGATTTGAGAGACCTTCAGGGGTCTCGGGGTCCCTACTGAGTAGCTTATACTCACCCCTACACGGGCTTTTCCCGCACTACATTGTGTGGGTTGCAGACGACGGACAATGTTGATCTTAGCTGAGGCTTGCAGAGCAGGACGGTACCTGGAGGTGGACCACTGGGCAGGACGTGCTCGGAGCGGACGGCGGGACCCGTGGAGCAGTGGAGCTATCTGTACCCACCCTTCAGGTGGGATTTCCAGTGGACAGCTCGGTGTAGCGGCTTTTACTTTTCAGTTTCTGTTTTCCCTTACGAGTTGTACTTTACTTTCAGTTTGGGTTTGTATATTGGCCCATTTACTTTTCCGCACTTTCAGTTGTACTCTGCTTTTGCTTAGTGTTTACTTTCCGCTTGCTTACTCTGTGGTGTTTGTTTACTTTACAAAGGCAATGCCTTCCGTTTTTACCGGGATTTACGCCTTGGTGCTAGTCGCCAGCCCCTGGCCTATGGAAGGCGGGCTTGGGGTAGTCACGACACGGACCCCGAGGGAGGGTCGTGACATTAACCGTTGGAATATCAATCCTTTTCCTATGGTTTTTAGTAAAATTTGGGAAAGAAACCCCAATTATCTGCAGATCTCCTCTAATAGAACCCTCCTTCCTGAGCGATTCCCGAGCAAATATATCCTCCTCCTCCGATAGAGATATCCTCGAATCCTACTCCTCGACCAATTCATGAGAAAATAAACCCTCCTCCTATGACATAGATATCCTTGAACCCTACTTCCTGACTGATTCATGAGTTACTCCCTCCCGAACGGATATCTTGAGGTTTTCAACCCTAATTCTTGAGCGCTCTTCCTCCCAAACTCATCTCTAGCAATTTTCCCCAAACAAGAACTATCCAGGATATGAACCCTACTTCCCAACTGGTGATTTATCTTTGATTCAAGTAATTTTTGTTCTTTCACTTCAAATCGGTACGTTGTAACTGAGTTATCTATTCCGCCTCAATTTATTTCATCTTCTTTCATTATGTTCGGTGATGTCAATGTGATGGGTTAGTCCATATGTATGTGACATAACACTAATAAGGTTGAGATGGATTTTAGGATGGGCATGAGGCATGGGGCTATATCCCAAATGATTAATTACTAGGTTAAGTGTCAGTGTATTGTGAAACAGGATGTGTTACATGTTCTTTGTATCTTGCATGTGTCAAATTGATGCTTCTCGACATTTCATGCTTTTATCTAAATCTCCATGCACTATTTTTACATTTTTTTTAAATTTTACTTTCTGTTTAGTTCAGTTTCATTTTTTAACACCCAATAGTTTTTATGTTGGGTTTTTCATTTTCTACTATATTGTACTTTTATTTTTCATAGTTTATAACACCCAAACCAATAAAACTATAATGGGTAGAAAATTTGAGTATTCTTTTTAAAGAAAATCGGATTTATTTCTCTCATTGGATGAAAAAAACTTTTCCATATACATTTTTTATAATAATAATTTAAAATATGTTTTAATGTTAATATATGAAATTTTAAATTCAATTTTACCCTTTTTTTATTTTAAACTATTTTTAAAATAAACCTTCCTGCAATTTTTAAAAACAAGGCCTGTTTGGATTTTACTAAAAATGTGAAAGGAATTATTATTTTAAATGTGTACAACATGAACTAAATTTACATACATCATGAACAATAAATGTTTTAAAGATTAATTTATAATTCTCCAAGGTCATTTTCACAAAAAATTATTTTCCCAATATTTTTTTAAATTTAGTTTTTCATATAGTTATTTTCAAAGTGGAATGGTTAATTTCCTCAAGAATGTATTTTATATTTCTATAATTATTTTCATTAATGGAAATGACATTTTATGTTATATATTGCTTATAAATTATGTATATATGTATATCACATATATACCAAGATTATTATCCTTTAATTATATGGGGTTATACATGCCTTATGTTCATCTCTCAATTGCTTTCATTATGAAAGTTACTTTGACTATGATGCGAGACAAGATTATGCAACCCATCTTTTCCATGGGTAATTATTATGTTATGAATTATGATTGAATTAATTTATGTGGAACAAAAAAATCATGAACATGTTATGATGGTTGTTCCCAAATATCACTCCAATGCATTGGGTATTGTTATAGTCTCATGAGATTTCAGGTATGGGATTAATTAGCAATCCTAATCCATTATGGGACTTTGTCCACCACGTGATGTTGTCTTGGAAGTTATCATTGAATCATGTTTACGTCATGTTTTATGTTTTTTCCACTTTTCCATGTTTCAATGATCTTGTGATACAAGGACCCTTATGTTATGATCCCATCTAATTACTCATGTTCCTTATCTTTTATGATATCATGTTATATCTTTGACTCTCATGTTATACTTCCTCATCATGTTTATTTCCTTACCAGGATTTTTAACTCACCCCTTTTTTTAATGTATTAACTAGGTAATCCTATATATATTTTAGAGCTATAATGTATTTTAGGAGATCACTATAGAGAATAAAATAAGGATTCCATGTTTTAGATTCCTTTTATGTATTAAGAACCAAATATTTTAAAGAAACTAGGCCTTTACGATCCTTATGTTGTATTAATGGATATTTATATTTATAAATCATTTAATCATATGTGTAAAAGTATTAGGTAACCATAGTTTTTTCCTTCCTTGGGACCAAAAAGTGGAATCAACGTTGAAGTTTCTCAAATGAGTAATCTCTCTCTAAATAAATGGAGATGATCATTAACCATAAGGGAATTTAGATCTTCAATGAATTTTTTTTAATTATAAAAGACTCAGATGAAACACTATTTTTTATATTTATAAAGTTTTTTTACAAGGATATCATACAATGAATGTTGATTAGTATAGATAGGAACATATTATTAGAGAAATACCCGAGGGAGATTGACGTAAATGAAAAAGGAGTTAATGTGTTAAGAAAAGCTTTATTGAATTTAGTCTACAAGAAGGTAATGTCATGTATATACCCACATGCCATATGGCGAAAACTAATCAAAATATTTAAAGGTGATTCTAAGGTACATGAAGAAAAATTTACGGTTTTATAGAATAATCATGAGGATTTGAGTATACACCCAAATGGTTTCATAGAGTCATTATTTGATCAAGTGAATAACATCTTAGAAGACATGTAAAGACTAAGAGAAACCCTCAACAGTATCAAAATCAGGAAGAGGATTTTGAGAATATTTTCAATATGTTTCAATATGAAGGTCTAGTTCTCTAAGAGAAATACCTTAAGATAATAATGTTAGATAGTCTTTATAGCACATTCATTTAATAAGTGGTAAGGAACAATGATAAATATTACTTGAAGAAAAGTAAGATTATATGGAAGTAGATTTTAAGATAGTGTGGAAAATAAAATTAGAGTATGATCTTGAAGATTAATAAATTACTGAGGTGATGCCTTTCCTTTCCTCAAATCTCAAAAGAGAAAATGAATATTCAAAGTTAATATTCCACATTCTTTATATAAATTTTTTATTGTTGGGAATCTCATTGTAAGGTGTGAAAATAAATTTTAGGATAATGATGAAGATGAATAAATAAATAAGAAATCATCCAAGGGTGTGAAAGGAAAATGAGTTAGTAGTAGAAATTATTCAAAAAGAAGAACTTTGTTTTAGAATAAGATGTTTTCTCAAGAGAAATAAAATTTGAAGAAATTGAGTACTATAAGGACCTAAATTATGAATTAATTATTACTATTATAGATAGAACTCAATTGGAGGAAAATAATGATGAAATTTCCAATGTTATGGGAAGATTAGACCTCAAGGATAAAGTAGAAGAATCTCTTAAAGAAATTAATATTTGGACAAACAAAATAAAGAAATAAAATGGAGTGGTATATGATTCCAAACAATAAATACAACATTAAGAATGAGAAAAATATGAGTAAAATAGTCATATTGAATGTATCAAATATAAAAAATAAGAAAATGTATAAAAAAGTGATTGAGATAAAGATAAAAAATGAATATCAATCTTTAATTATTAATTGTTTGACTGATTATGGGAGTGATTATGTTAAAAGGATTGAGGAGATTCAATGTGAAGTTATGAAGATGTGATGAAAGATAAATTATCAAGAAATACTTCTAACATTTTTCATGAAATCGAGAAGTTGGAGTGTATGGGATTCTAAAGAATCTATGGATAAACATAGTGAGTCAATGGAAATGTTAGAATATTTCCCACAAGTGCATCCTTTCAAAAAATAAAGAAATATATTGAGGGTCTTGATCATAATAAAAAGGTAGTGTTGGTTGATGTGAAACCACAAGTATCCACCCCTAGAAAAGTTTGGTTTGGAAGACCCGCAAAAGAATCGAAAAGCTACAAGTTGTGTAATAAAGATAGGTAAAAATACACAAAAAAATGGTGTTATTATTATAGAAATATTGGGTATACAAAATATGAATGTTCCATTGAATTTTTTTTAATGGTTAAGATAAAAAATATACAAGAATAAAACCCTTTACCCAGTATATTTTTAATGTCCATTGTTTTGTGTGTGAAGGTTATAGAAATAAAACTGTGATTTTCACATTGAGAAAACAATGAGATATGCCAAAGTAGACCCAAAGAATAGTATCTCATTATTTGGAAACATCATTATAAGGGTTGAAAAAATGATAATAAAGTTTCATCCATGTAATATGAGGATGATCTAATAGATTTGGAGGTGAAAAAATATTATTCACAACCAAAGGGAGAAATTCAATGAACATGAATCAAGAGATGAAAATCTAAGAAGGAAAATTTTATGGAAATAACTTTCAAAGTAATGGATTGGGATGGATTATGGATCATTGATAATGGATGTACTTAACATATGATAAGAAATAAAAATATTATCATATAGATAAATTTTGAAAAAGAAGGTGTTGTTCACTATAATAATAATAAAGGTTTGAATAACATTGGATCTATAAAATCCAAAACTAGAGGAAAATACTTGAGACATAAGGATGTATTTATGGTTGAAAGTCTTGGTCACAATTTTATAAGTATAATAAAATTATTTGACTTGATTCATGAAGTCAATTTCAATAATAAGTATTACATCATAAAAGGAATAGATGGTATAGTTATGATTCAAGGGAAGCACATAAGGGGTAATCTATACTTCATTGTCAGAGAAAAATAAATGTGTTTTCTAAACAAGGAAAAAGTATAAATGTTGTGGGAAACAAATTCTTGACCACTTGAGTAAAAATTCCTTAGAGGACTTGGTGAATAATGAAGGATCTCATTATATCCATAAATTCACACATGACACTGGTGGAAATCAAATCTTTACCAACACTTTTTTCCAATGGTTTTAGTGGACCATTGGCATAACTAATATCAATTGAGTTTTCCCAATGGTTTTGCTGAACCATTGCGAAAGGTATACAATTTCTCAACACATCCTTATAGTTTTTTTGAACCGTTGGGAAAGGTATAGAATTTCCAAACCTATTCCTACGGTTTTTCTTAACCATTGGAATATAAATTCTTTACCCATGGGTTTTAATAACCATTGGGAAAAAACCCCAATTATCTACAGATATCCTCCAACAGAACCCTTCTTCCCGAATGATTCCCATGCAAATATATCCTCCTCCCTTGACAGAGATATCCTAGAATCATACTCCTTGACTGATTCATGATAAAATATATCCTCCTCCTCCGACAGAGATCTCCTTGAACCCTACTTCCCAATCGATTCACGAGTCACTCCCTCCCGAACAGATATCTCTAGGTTGTCAACCCTAATTCCTGAGCGCACTTCCTCCAGAACTCATCTCTAACATTTTCCCCAAACAAGACCTATCCACGCTATGAACCCAACTTCCCAACTGGTGATTTATCTTTTATTCAAGTAATTTTTGTTCTTTCACTTCAAATCGGTATGTTGTAACTGAGTTATATATTTTTCCTCCATTTATTTGAGCTTTTTTCATTGTGTTTGGTGATGTCGATGTGATGGGTTGGATGTATGTGACATGACACTAATAAGGTTGAGATGGATTTTAGTATGGGAATGAGGCATGGGTATAGATCCCAAATGATTAATTACCAGGTTAAGAGTAAGTGTGTTGTGAAACAGGATGTGTTACATGTTCTTTGTTTCTTGCATGTGTCAAATTGATGCTTCTAGACATTTCATGCTTTTATCTAAATCTCCATGCACTATTTTTACATTTTTATTTTTTTAAAATTGTACTTTCTGTTTAGTACAGTTTCATTTTTTAACACCCAATAGTTTTTATGTGGGGTTTTCCATTTTCTACTATGTTGTACTTTGATTTTTCATAGTTTATAACACCCAAACCAATAAAACTATAGTGGGTAGAAAATTTGAGTATAGTTTTTAAAGAAAACCGGATTTATTTATCTCATTAGTTGAAAACAACTTTTCTATATAAATGTTTTATAAAAATAATTTAAAATATGTTTTAATGTTAATATTTGAAATTTTAAATTCAATTTTTCCCTTTTATAATTTTAAAATATTTTTAAAATAATCCTTCATGCAATTTTCAAAAACAAGGCCCGTTTGGATTTTACTAAATATGTGAAAAGAATTATTATTTTAAATGTGTAAAACATGAACTAAATTTACATACATCATGGCCAATATATGTTTTAAAGATTAATTTATAATTCTCCAAGGTCATTTTCAAAAAAAATTATTTTTGTAATAATTTTTTAATTTTAGTTTTTCAAATAGTTATTTTCAAAGTGGAATGGTAATTTTCCTCAAGAATGTATTTTATATTTATAGAATTATTTTCATTAATGGAAATTACCTTTGATGTTATATATTGCTTACAAATTATGTATATTTGTATATCACATATATACCTAGATTATTATCCTTTAATTATATGGGGTTATACAGGCCTTATGTTCATCTCTCAATTGCTTTCATTATGAAATTTACTTTGATTATGATGTGAGACAAAATTACACAACCCATTTTTTCCATATGTAATTATTATGTTATGAATTATTATTGAATTAATTTATGTAGAATAGAAAAATCATGAACATGTTATGATGGTTGTTCCCAAATATCACTCCAATGCATTGGGTATTGTTATAGTCTCATGAGATGTCAAGTATGGGATTAGTGAGACATCCTAATCCATTATGGGACTTTGTCCACCATGTATTGTTGTCTTGGAAGTTATCCTTGACTCATGTTTATGTCATGTTTTATGTTTTTTCCACTTTCCCATACTTCAAAAATCTTGTGATACCATGATCCTTATGTTATTCTCCCATCTAATTACTCATGTTCCTCATCTTTTATGATATCATGTTATAGCTTTGTCTCTCATGTTATGCTTCCACATCATGTTTATTTTCTTACCAGGATTTTTAACTCACCCCTTTCTTTCATGTATTAACTAGGTTATCCTATATAGATTTAAGAGCTATAAGGTATTTTAGGAGATTACTATAAAGAATAAAATAAGGATTCAATGATTTAGATTCCTTTTATATATTAAGAACCTAATCTTCTAAAGAAACAAGGCCTTTACGATCGTTGTGTTGTATTAATGGATATTTATATTTATAAATAATTTAATAATATGTGTAAAAGGATTAGATAACCATATTATTTTCCTTCCTTGGGACCAATAAGTGGAATCAACATTTACAGTTCTCAAATGAGTAATCTCTCTCTAAATAAATGGAGATGATCATTAACCACAAGGGAATTTAGATCTTCAATGAAAAAAATTTCTAATTATAGAAGAATTAGATGAGGAACTATTTTTTATCTTTATACAGGGTTTTTTACAAGGATATCATACAAGGGATGTTGATTAGTATAGATAGGAAAATATTATTAGAGAAATACCCGAGGGAGATTGACATAAATGAAAAAGGAGTCAATGTGTTAAGAAAAGGTTTATTGAATTTAGTCTACAAGAAGTTAATGTCATTTATATACTCACATTCCATGTGGGGAAAACTAATCAACATATTTAAAGGTGATTCTAAGGTACATGAAGAAAAATTTATGGTTTTATAGAATAATCATGAGGATTTGAGTATACACCCAAATGATTTAATGGATTCATTCTTTGATCAAGTGAAAAACATCTTATAGGATATGAAAAGACTAAGAGAAACCCTTAACAATATCAAAATCATGAAGATGGTTTTGAGAATATTTTCAATATGTTTCAATATGAAGCTCTAGTTCTCTAAGAGAAATACCTTAAGATAATAATGTTAGATAGTCTTTATAACACATTCATTTAATAAGTGGTTAGGAACAATGATAACGATTACTTGAAGAAAAAGAAGATTATATTGAAGTGGAGTTTAAGATAGTGAAGAAAATTAAATTAGAGTATGATCTTGAAGATTGAGAAATTACTGAGGCGATGCCTTTCCTTTCCTCAAATCTCAAAAAATAAAATGAATATTCAAAGTCAAGCTTCCACATTCTTTCTATAAATTTTTTATTGTTGGGAATCTCTTTGTAAGGTGTGAAAAGAAATTTTAGGACAATTATGAAGATGAATAACCCAATAAGAATTCATCCAAGGGTTTGAAAGGAAAATGAGTTAGTAGTAGAAATTATTCAAAAAGAAGAACTTTCTTTTAGAATAAGATGTTTTCTCAGGAGAAATAAAATTTGAAAAAATTGAGTACTATAAGGACCTAAATTATTAATTAATTGTTACTATTATTAATAGAACTCAATTGGAGGACAATAATGAGGAAATTTACAATTTTACAGGAAGAGTAGACCTCAAGGATAAAGTAGAATAATATCTTAAAGAAATTAATGTTTGGACAACCAAAATAAAGAAATAAAATGGAGTGGTATATGATTCCAAACTATATATAAAACATTAAGAATGAGAAAAATATGAGTAAAATGGTGATATTGAATGTATCAAATATAAAAAATAAGAAAATATATAAAAAATTGATTGAGATAAAGCTAAAAAATGAAGTTCAATCTTGAATTATTAATAGTTTGACTGATTATGGGAGTGATTATGTCAAAAGGATTGAGGATATTTAAGGTAAAGTTATGAATATGTGATTAAAGCTAAATTATCAGTAAATACTTCTAACATCTGTCATGAAATCGAGAAGTTGGAGTGTATGGGATTCTAAAGAATCTATGGATAAACACAACGAGTCAATGGAAATGTTAGAAAATTTCCCACAAGTGCATCCTTTCAGTAAATAAATAAATATATTGAGGGTCTTGATCGTAATAAAAAGGTAGTGTTGGTTGATGTGAAACTACAAGTATCCAACCCTAGAAAAGTTTTGTTTGGAAGACCCACAAAAGAATTGAAAAGCTACAAGTTGTGTAATAAATATTGGTAAAAATACACAAAAAATATGGTGTTATTATTATAGAAATATTGGGTATAAAAAACATACATGTTCTATAGAAAAAAATAATTTAATGGTTAAGATAAAAAAATATACAAGCATAAAATCCTTTACCCGATATATTTTTAATGTATATTGTTTTTTGTGTGAAGGTTATATAAATAAAACTGTGATTTTCACGTTGAGAAAACAATGAGATATGCCAAAGGTGGCCCAAAGAAGGGTATCTCATTAGTTGGAAACATCATTACGTTGGTTGAAAAAATGATAATAAACTTTCATCCATGAAATATAAGGATGATATAATAGATTTGGAGGTGAGGAAATATTATTCACAATGAAAGGGAGAAATTCAATGAACATGGATCAAGAGAGGAAAATCTGAGAAGGAAAATTTCATGGAAATAAGTTTCAAAGTTATGGATTTGGATGGATTATTGATCATTGATAATGGACATACTTAACATATGATAAGAAATAAAAATATTATCACAGAGATAAAGTTTGACAAAGAAGGTGTTGTTCACTATAATAATAATAAATGTTTGAATATCATTGGATCTATAAAATCCAAAACTAGAGGAAAATACTTGAGAGATAAGGATGTATTTATGGCTGAAGGTCTTGGTCATAATTTTATAAGTATAATAAAATTATTTGACTTGATTCGTGAAGTCAATTTCAATAATAAGTATTAAATCATAAAAGGAATAGATGGTATAGTTATGATTCAAGGTAAGCACATAAGGGAGAATCTATACCTCGTTGTTGGAGAAAAATAAATGTGTTTTCTAAACAAGGAAGAAGTATAAAAGTTGTGGGAAGAAAATTCTTGACTACTTGAGTAAAAATTCCTTGGAGGACTTGGTGAATAATGAAGGATATAATTATATCCATAAATTCACACATGACACTGGTGGATATCCAATATTTACCAACACTTTTTCCCAACGGTTTTAGTGAACCATTGGAATAGCTAATATAAATTGGGTTTTACCAATTGTTTTGTTGAATAGTTGGGAAAGGTATACAATTTATCAACCTATCCTTATGGTTTTGCTGAACTGTTGGTAAAGGTATAGAATTTCCAAACCTATTCCTACAGTTTTTCTTAATCGTTGGAATATCAATCCTTTACCCATGGGTTTTAATAACCGTTGGGAAAAAACCCCAATTATCCGCAGATCTCCTCCAATAGAACCCTTCTTCCTGAATAATTCCCTAGAAAATATCTCCTCCTCCTCCAATATAGATATCCTTAAATCCTACTCCTCGGCCGATTCGTGAGAAAATCTACCCTCGTCCTCCGACAAAGATCTCCTTGAACCATACTTCCCGACCGATTCACGAGTCACTCCCTCGCGAACAAATATCTCCAGGTTGTCAACCCTAATTCCCGAGAAAAATTCCTCTAGAACTCATATATAACATTTTTCCCCAAACAAGACCTCTCCAGGCTATGAACCCTACTTCCCAACTGGTTATTTATCTCTAATTCAAGTAATTTTTGTTCTTTCACTTCAAATCAATACGTTGTAACTGAGTTATCTATTCTGCCTCCATTTATTTCAGCTTCTTTCATTGTGTTTGGTGATGTCGATGTGATGGGTTGGTCCATATGTATGTTAAATAAAACTAATAAGGTTGATATGGATATTAGGATGGGCATGAGGCATGGGGATAGATCCTAAATTATTAATTACTAGGTTAAGAGTCAGTGTGTTGTGAAATAGGATGTGTTACATGTTCTTTGTTTCTTGCATGTGTCAAATTGATACTTCTAGACATTTCATGCTTTTATCTAAATCTCCATGCACTATTTTTACATTTTTTAAATTGTAATTTCTATTTAGTTTAGTTTTATTTTTTAACACCTAATAGTTTTTATGTTGGGTTTTTCATTTTCTACTATGTTGTACTTTGATTTTTCATAGTTTATAACACCCAAACCAATAAAACTATAGTGGGTAGAAAATTTGAGTATTAATTTTTGAATTGTACTAAAAAATCTTTCTAACAATGTCTTATTACTCAACCATGATACCATAACTCATCCAATCTCAGCACAATTCTCTTTAATTTCGATTCTATCACTTAGTCAGATGCACCACCATTTATCAGGCATGTGAACCGCTCACAATATTTTCTAAGATATCCAATATTCCCATATCTTGGAAAGGTGCATGGTGTATTTGAGAAAAATATATTTGGGTGTCCTAGATCCTTATACTAAATACACTATTGCGATCCTCTTCCATTGTAATCTTAAAATGACACCTCAAACAATTTCACATGGATGCTTATGCTTCATCTTCGAATTGCTAAATGACGTATTCCCTCCACCAGAATGAGGAAGTAAAGAACTCATCTTCCATGTTCATGTAAAATCTATATTTTCCAAATAAATCATACTAACCACAAAAATATAGGTGGGAAAACTCAAAATATTGGTCCATGATCACATCATTAGTCATATATTCATCACAATTCTGTATGTATTGAATTATGAATTGAATACACTGTACATAATTCATAATTTTGTATGTATTCATAATTTTGTATAACACATACATATTTACGTATTCAATTCTGAATGTATTGTATTCATAATTCATAATTCAATTCTAAATACATTCAATTCAGAATTCAATTCAGAATTCTGTATTGCATAGGGTAATTGCCTTCTGAATTCTGAATTGAATTCAGAATTCAATTATGTATGTATTTCATTACTTCTGAATTATGTGTTATACTTTCAGGTATTGATTTCTAAATTCAATTCTGAATTTTTTATCTATTTACTTATATGTATGAATTCAGTGTTATACTTGTAGGAATGTATTCAATTATGAATTCTGAATTCAATTATGAATTTTGTATGTATTTACATGCAGGTATGAATTATGTTTTATACTTGCAGGTATGTATTCAATTCTGAATTCTTAATTCAATTCTGAATTTTGTATGTATTTACTTAAAGGTATGAATTATGTGTTATACTTGTAGGTATGTATTCAATTATATATTTACTTGTAGGTATGAATTATGTGTTATACTTGCAGGTATGTATTCAATTCAAAATTTTGTATGTATTTACTTGCAGGTATGAATTATGTGTTATACTTGCAGGTATGTATTCAATTCTGAATTCTGTATGTATTTAATTGTAGGTATGAATTATGTGTTTTACTTGCAGGTATGTATTATTTTATAAATTTATTGTATTCATAATTCATAATTCAATTTTGTATGTATTCAATTCAGAATTCAATTCAGAATTCTGTATTGCACAGGGTAATTGCCTTCTGAATCTTGAATTGAATTCTGAATTCAATTCTGCATGTATTTAATTAACTTCTGAATTATGTGTTATAATTTCTGGTATTGAATTCTGAATTCAATTCTGAATTTTTTTATGTATTTAATTACAGGTATGAATTATGTGTTATAATTTTAGGTATGTATTCAATTCTAAATTTTGAATTTTGAATTCAATTCTGAATTTTGTATGTATTTACTTGCAGGTATAAATTATGATTTATACTTGCAGGTATGTATTCAATTATGTATTTACTTGTAGGTATGAATTATGTATTATACTTGGAGGCTTGTATTCAATTATGAATTCTCTATGTATTTACTTGAAAGTATGAATTATGTGTTATACTTGCAGGTATGTATTCAATTCTAAATTCTGAATTCAATTCTGAATTTTGTATATATTTACTTTCATGTATGAATTATGTTTTTATCTATAAAATAAATAACCCCCACTGGTCCGAATTATTAAATAATGTGATTTTTTTCAAATCCATATTTCCATCTACTATAAATCTATAATTAGATATTATTTATCAATAATTATTCAACAATTATATCAATTAAGAATCGTCATTTCCATTGGTTAATCCAATATAGTGCAAGGTTACCAAGCATGACCATTACATATCTAACTACTATTAAACTTTTGAATGTTATCTTAATCAATGAATTTAATAAATATGTGTACTAAATGAAAGGACTAATCTAGGACATACTCAACACCGATAATAGTGAATTAGAGTTAGGAACTTCTTCACTAAGTATAAGTTTTATTCCTTTTACCTCATAGACCTATTAGGATATAGATTATTTTGTTCTATTTTACTTACTATAATAAATTAAATGAATGCATGTAATGATGGAACATAATATTTTTACAAAGGTTCATAACTCGACAAGTGTATCACTTCCTTGGAATGGTTTGGAAAAAATCCAATACAACATAACCACTAGGAAAAAAATCATTTAATGTGGTTATAAGAGGAAAGGAATAATCATTCACTTGCATCACACTATAGTCAATTGGAAGTTCCTATTTTAACGCTCTTAGCTAGTTATTTATACTACCTCATAAAACAATCTCGACCTTATTAAATGTTTGAAACCCCAAATCATTCCTCTACCAGTTGATACTTCAGATGGATGTCACAATGCTTCATTTCTCTTCACTTAATTCTTTTTTACTTCTCACTTGCATAACAACAAGCAAGTAACTATTCATCTTCCTAGTGGAAAATTAAAATCCACAATTCTTATTCTTATTCAACATCCATGATATAAATATATTATGTAATGATTAATCTCATATTCTCATTTGATCTGAATGATAATAACCAGATATCAACCCGATCAGAAACAATTCTTCTATTTTTTCTCTTCAGCAAACAATTTGAGATATACAATTTAAGTCTGGGACTCCTCAAACACTTCCAAAAATGTTCTCATAATAGTGTAATACTTTGACTAAATTACTCAATATAGTATCCTTTATCACATAAAATTATACCACCCTTAATAATTTGTGTGATTTTTTGGTTTTTAGGGGACGGGGGATGCAGTAGAGTGTGTGGGGGGGGGGGGGGTACATTGAAGTGGGGGATGGGGGGCTGCATTGGAGTGGGGGATGGGGGTGGGGGCTGCAGTGGAGTGTGTGTGTGGGGGGGATGCAATGGAGTGGGGGATTGGGGGGGGGGGTGCTATGGAGTGGGGGGGGGGGGGGTGCAGTGGAGTGGGGACTGGGTGGGGGGGAAAATAGATTTGGTGATGCGGGGGATGCAGTGGAGTGGGGGATGGGGGGCATGGGGGGGGGGGGTGCAGGGGAGTAGGGGATGGGGGGGGGGTGCAGTGGAGTGGGGACTAGGGGGGGGGAGTGGAATAGGGGGTGGGGGGGGGAGTAGTGGAGTGGGAGATGGGGGGGCTGCAGTGGAGTGGGAGATGGGGCTGAAGTGGAGTGGGGGATGAGGCTGTAGTGGATTGAGGATTGGGTAGGGGCTGCAGGGGGGCAGTAGAGTAGGGGATGGGGGGGATGCAGTAGAGTGGGGGATTTGGGGGGGGGGGGGGTTCAGTGGAGTGGGGACTAGGTGGGGGGCAGTAGGGGGCAATGTAGTAGGGGATGGGGGGATGTAGTGGAGTGGGGGATGGGGCTGTATTGGGGGGGGGAGGGTGTAGTGGAGTAGGGGGGTTATGTGGATTGGGGGATGGGGGAGACTGGGTGGGGGGGTAGTAGGGGGGGGGGGAATTGGAGTAGGGTATGGGGTGGATGCATTAGATTTGGGGATGGTGGGGATGGGGTTGTAGTGGAGTGGGGGATGGGGGGGCTGCGTGGTGGGGGGGGGGGGTGCAGTGGAGTACGAGATGGGGGGGGGATGCTATGTATTGGGAGATGGGGGAGGGGGCTGTGGTGGAGTGGGGGAGGGGGGGGGGCTACAGTAGAGTGGGGACTGGGTGGGGGAAGTAGGGGGCAATGGAGTAGGGGATGGACGAGATGCATTGGAGTGGGGGATGGGGGTGGGGCTGCAGTGGATTGGGGACTGGGTGGGGGGCAGTAGGGGGGAAATGGAGTAGGGGATGGGGGGATGCAGTGGAGTGGGGGATGGGGGGGGATACAGTGGAGTGTGGGATGGTGGGGGGGGGGCTATAGTGGAGTGGGGGGGGGGGGTCTGTGGATTTGGGGATGGGGGGGACTGCAGTGGGTTGGGGGATGGGAGGGCTGGGGTGGGAGATGGGGTGGGGGGGGGCTGTAGTGGAAACCTTCTGGCATAGGAAATGAATCAGACAACCTCATTGGTTCTACCATATTCGTGAGGTTTTGTTTTTCCAAATTTTATTTCAGTGGTTACTTTGTATGGAGGATTTACCTCGAAGCCATACAACTAGCCAAGTTTTTTTTGGATGTAGGGAATACCAGAATCATTGCTAAAAGCTGGGGCTGTGTACAAATATGATCCGTCGTTACCTATGGAAATGATATACAGTCTTGTTGAGGAAATGAGAGTAAGACTAGGTAATTATGTTGAAATTTCTTGGTAGCATTCCATGGATTTATCTTCCTCAATTTCATCATTATTTTACCTGGAATTGTTAGATTCATTCTCTGGGTCATAACTAATTGTGAAAATTATTCATTGATAGCACACTTCCTTTTTCACAGCTTGATTATTTCTGTGCCTAATATTTTCAGATTTTTTCTTAGGGTCTTAATTAAATGGAGATCATTACTAAGAATAATGTTTTTGAGAAATTTTATTTGTACTTGCATTTGATGTTTTTAGATCATTGATACCATAAGCATTGCTGAAAGTAGGGACTATGTACAAATATGACCTGTCGTTACCTATGGAAATGTTGTACAGTCTTGTTGAGGAAATGAGAGCAAGACTAAGTAATTATGTTGAAACTTCTTGGTAGCATTCCATGGATTTATCTTCCTCAATTTCTGTATTACTGCACCCGGAATTGTTAGTTTCATTCGTTGGGTCTCAACTGATTATGAAAATTATGCATTGATAACACACTGCCTTTATCGTAGCCTAAATATTTTTGTTCCTAATATTGTCATATTTTTTCTTAGGGTCTTAATTAAATGGAAATCATTACTAAGAATAAAATTTTTGCCAAATTTTCTTTGTACTTTCATTTGATGTTTTTAGGTCATTCTGTCGAAATAGTTGGGTACATCACCTTGGTGATGACAACTTGCATCTTAATATTTAAGCTTCACAGTATAATGATACTGTAATTCCTCATTCTGACCTTGTTCATTGAGCTTGTTGGCTTCCATACTGGTGACATGGGTTAGTACATATGACAACTATCAAGATACATTACAACAATTCACCTGATACTGTAAGTGTTGCAATCTTAAGGAAAGTTCTCCCCTTATGGGAGGGTACTTTTTGTTATTTTTCATATGACTAGTTTTTTATCATTCATCATATTTTTAAAGTGATTATTTCTAGAAACTCAGTGCATTGTGTGTATGTACAAATCCACTATGATAAACATCGTTCCTTATGATCCTAGTCCTAACATGTAACTAACCAAAAATGACTTTAATTCCAATAGTTTGATGTCACATTTATTGAACAAACAACATGGATCTTCATACCTATATGTGAAACTAAATCTCTACACTCGCACCTCTCTAAACAAAATTCTCCTCTCTGTTAACAACACATCACCCCTTTTATTTTACCCTAACCATGCCATTTTTATCACTTAGTCCAAATAAATCTCATTGAATCCTCCAAATCATCCACTGATCATGATGATACCATTTAAATTCTGTTACATGGTTGTAATTTTTTTTAAAAATTCAGGTTATTTTTTTACTTGTTGTGGTTATTTTTTTTTACAGTTTTTGGCTATTTTTTACAGGTCTTGGCAGTTTTTTTATAGTTTCTGGCTATTTTTTAGAGGGTGTGACTGTTTTTTACAGATAGTGGAGGATATACCAACGGTTCGTAGAACCATTGGTATACAGTTTGGGAGAGGAGTTTATTCCAAAGGTTCAAAAACCGTTGGTAGAGTTTGTGAGAGGAGTGTATACCAACAGTTTTTAAACCGTTGGTAGAGTGTCTGCAGGTTTCCTGGGCAGTTCTGGGCAGTATGTATACCAACAATTTAACAACTGTTGGTATATATATATCCCAACAGTTTTATTCAAACTGTTGGAATATATAACTATAGACATACATATACCAACGGTTCCTATAAAACCGTTGGTATAGGGATATTGCAACGCCCAACAATGCAACGATTCCTCAAACCCTTGGGATAACTTTTCCAAATAGTTTGAGGGGATATCCCAACAGTTTGAAACCATTGGGAAAGAAATTTTTTTAAGTAGTGTGATTTCTATCACGTAAGTGATACTTTTGAAAGAGTAAAGTTATTCAAGATACTTACAAACTGAAGGATAAAAAATTGACAAGATTGCTTCATTTTCTACATATTGATGTGTGTGGACCAATATCACCCAAATCCATGGATGGAAAAGGTATTATGTTATATTAATCAATTATTATATCAGGATAGCATGGATAAAGGTGATCTATTACAAATATAATGTGTTTAGGGTATTAATCATTATTGGATATCAATGGAGAAGATTATAGAGTTATCAAATTAAAAAAATTCTAAACTAATAATGGTATAAAATTTTCTAGAAAAAGGTGGAAGGATATATGAAGAATCATGGGATATGACATCATGTTTTAGTAGTAAGGATTAGTAAAAAATAGTTTTATTGAGAGGAGGAACCAAATTATTAAAAACATGGCCCAAATAATTCTCATTGAGAAAAATATACCATAGATTTATATGAAGGAAGTATTTCTTACATTAGTTTATATATGGATTTTTATGTTTTAATGAAATGAATACACTCTAAGATATATGGTATGGGATGAAGTTGGCATTGAAATAATTTTAAAATTTTGGAAGTATATACATCATTCTCAATAAGGAGAAGAACTAAAAGTTTAAACCCCATAGGGATAAAGGTACTTTTACTTTCTATTAAATTTAAACAAATGAATGAGAATTATATAAAATATTTCTTGTAAATATAGAAATACTAATTTTTCTTACATAATTTTTATATCATTTTAAAGATAAACAACATAAAATCATCAAAAATCAGGATCCAAAGGTTTAGTTTCTTAGGAAAATTATAACCAAACATAAAATTTACATAATAAAATAGAAAAATTATTTAATTCATTATTCTCTTTAATATTAGTGGCTTTGAAAGTCTCTTTATATAAGTAATCACATAAGGATATACAACAAAGAAAGGGGTGAGTTAAAAGCCCAGTAAGAGGATATATAAGACCATAAATAAATATAAAATTGGGTGATCATAATCATAATCATCATAACGTTAATATAGGATCATCATCATAATGCTGAGAGGACGCATTAGATAAATTCACATAATATATAAATGCATAAATATAAAACATCATGTCTTAGTGGTAAAATACCACAAATATTTGTGAACAAAGGTAGCATCATGTTCACATATAACATATGTTAATAATCATAAAATCATTAGTGTGAAAAAATATATAATTATGTTCACACATATTTCACATTGGGTCATGAGAAACATCACATTACCCAAATCATTGGAGTGCTATATAATTATGGGTTCACTCGTCACATCATAACATTTACATAATCATGCATGCCACAAAGAACATATTTCAATATTAGACATAAAATAACCCATGGAAATTAAAAGGGTTTCTTGATAATTTCATAAATCATATATTCATGAATAAACCTTGTGGTTCCCAAAAGAAAAAGGGAATATCATACTTTGTATAATAATCACAAATCTTGAGTGAAGAAGAAACATTCCCAAGTGAAATAAAAAGGTGTGTTTATTTTATAAAGAAGAGTTATTTTGGAAAAATATTTGGTTTTTTAATAAAATAATATTGGAAACATGTATATCCTAAAAAAGAAAATGGAAATTAAATTTTAAGGAAATAATATGAACATTCAGACTATAGAAGAGAGAATAAGCCAAAGAAAAGAATTGGGTTCGAGAATCCTCTTACCTTAAGTCTGAATTCTTTATTCACTTTTATATGATATAAAATAAAATTAGATTCATTAATTAATAAATGTAGAACCTATTTTACATGTATTTTATTCATTATAATTTTATTAAGTTTTTATGTCCATTTTTGATGAGTTGTAGAGTTCAATTCTGTCGTTCCAAGAGTGTTTGTTTTCTAGGTTTTCATGATCGATTCACTTGTATACATGCATGGAAGATCGTGTTAAATGGTGATAATTATATAGAATTGAAATTTTATGTTACTAATGAACTTAAATAATTCTAATTGTTCTTATATATATATATATTCTATATATGAGGATAATTCATTAGATATAATTTTAATGATAATCATTTAGATTAATTTTTTCAGTTTTCGATCACCATGAACTTGTTTTGTTTTATTATTTAATATTATGAATATAAGTTAGTTATAGAAAATAAAAAATGTTATAAAATACATTTTAAAATTTTTATTAACCATTATAATGGTCTTATGACAATCCTTGGATCTGGGAAAATAAAATGAAAATGCATCGTCTATGATGGCGGTAAATCGACACATCACAAACAATGATTTTATTTTTTAGAATAAAAGGGAGAGAAGAAGAGGTTTGATGATGAATTATTACATTAACATTATAAAATTATAGTATATATAATATACTAGAGTTATCATGACAATTTTATAAGGTGATGTGAGTAGATAATAAGAAAATAAAATAAATTTAAAAGAAATTAAAAGAAAATGAAAGATGATTTTACCTCTTGAATTCTCCTCATTAAGGACCTCCTTAGGGAAATTGGTATTGGTATTTTTGTAATAAAAATGATTATAGATGTGGGGTGGAGTCTTTGGAAGATTATTTGTTAAAAATTATAAAATCTTCAATGCTTCAGAGTTTTGAGGAGAAGAGGTTGTGAGATGTGGTATTTATAGTGAAGGAAAGAGGTGTTTTTTGATTATTTTATTCATTAGTTTATTATTTTGGCTCAAGATTATGAATAGTTTGAAAATAATCACTATATATTTTAAAATAATGAAGTATATTATGATATTATGGGTTTAAATCATCCATAAATCATCTATGATTCAATAATTCATGTATTTGTTAAATACCGTAAATTATCGTATTTCACTATTCACCAAAAATTCAACTATATTAGAAAAATACCAAAAATTCAACCTGACCATTTTTATATTTTTAGAATTAAAAAATGAACTTCATTTTATGTAAATAATTATATAATTATGTTAAATTTTATTTTTAATTAAAATCATCATTTATTCAAAAAATACAGGTTTAAAAATTATTATTGATTTTATGACACTTTGAAAAATTAGTTAAGGTGTTATAAAATTATCTTATAATAACAAGAAAACAAAATATGTATTTATGAATAAATTTTATGAAAATAAATTTTCTTTTAAATAATTATATTAATTATAACATTATTATTAAATATTTATAACCTATAAAATACCAACAATTAAATTATCATTTCTAAAACATTTATTTACTTTTACCATGAAATAAATATATCATATTTTAATTAATAAGATACCAAAATTTTATTTATACTTTCATATATGAGGTTACTATTTTATTGGCTTAATTTCTATTCCTAATGGTCATATTACTATTCTGAAGTCCAAGTTACTATTCCATCAGTATAGGTTCATTAACTTCTAGAAATACCTATTATTCCATTCATTTTTCATTTATAAAGTTTGTATTGTGTTATAAAAGTGATTTTTTGTGGTTTATATTATATGAAATAATTATAAGACTTGAATTTCCATTGATAAAATTTTGGGGAGTTACATTCTTTCCCCCTTATGAAATTTCTCCCTTGAAATTTTGTTTTACATTCTATGTTGAAAATAGGTGAGGGTACTTCTCCTTAATCATTTCCTATAGTTCCCATGTTTCCTCTTAGTACTTATGATTTTTTCATAATAATTTTAACATGTTAGTAGTATTGTTGAATATAAAATTTTCTATACATTCTAAGATCTTCACTGGATGCTCCTTGCAAGAGAGATCATTTTCCAATTGTACCAACACTAGATTCAGTACATGTGAGGGATCTAGTATTTACTTATTTAAGAGGAATTATTCAAATACATCATGTAATTGAGACATGGTAGGTGGAAGTTCTAGTCTATAGGACACAACCCCGACATTATCAATAATCTATAAGGGTTTTATGTACTTGGTACTTAGTTTTCCTTTTTTCCTAAGTCTCATGATCCTCTTCTATAGAAAATATGGAGGAATACCATGTCTCCAACCTCAAACTCTAGGTCTCATTGATGATTGTATGCATATATCTTCTATCAACTTTAGACTGCCTTGATGTGATACTAAATGGTTTTCACCTTTTCCACCATTTCTTCAACTATTTTAGGTTCTAGCAGCTTACGTTCACCAGATTCATTCCAACATGTCTATGTTCTGCATCCTTTCCCATAAATGGATTTATATGGAACCATTTGGATAATTGTGTGTAAATTTTTGTTGTAAGGTAACTTGACCAGAAGTACATGTTGAACCCATCCTCCTTTGAAGTCCATATAATATGCTCTCAATAAGTCTTCTAGTGTCTGAATTGTCTGATTAGATTGGAAATCAGTTTGAGGATGATGAGCTATACTAAAGTTCAGTTCAATGTTTAGATCATGTTGGAGACTTTTCCATAAAATGGAGGTGAATATAGAATCTTGATTAAATATAATAAATAGATGTAATCCATGCAGCCTTACCACTTCTTTGATATATATATATATTTGTGCAAGTTGATCCAGTGATAAGTCCTCTCAAATTTCAATAAATTGAGCTATCTTTGTAAGACGATCCACAATAACCCATATAGATTTGTTTCCTTTAGATGTATTCAGAAGTGAAATGATAGTCTATGTTGATGTTTTCCCATTTCCATGTTAGTATGGGTAATTGTTTCATCACCCCCTTAGACTATTTCCTTTTAGAAATCACTTTATGACATACCAGTCACTTCGATGTATATCCAGTGATCCCCTTCTTAATATTTTTCCACTAATAGTTCTCTCGGAGATCTCGATACATCTCTTTTCACCCTATATGAATAGATAAAGTTTATCTTTGTGCGTCAGTTATAAGATCTTTATTTATCTCTAGATTGGATGGTACATATAGTCATGAAACAAATATTACAACTCTTTCCTCATCAAATTGAACTCTAAGGATTTCCCCTTACTCATGGATTCCACCTTCTTCTGAATTTCCACATCATTTCCTTGAGCATTCTTTATTTTCTCCATGAGGGATGGTTGAGAAATAATTTGAAAAATTATTGATGATGTTCCTTCATTAATGATTACCATGTCTATCCATTTAAAATATAAGAATATTGGATCTTTCTTAATTATCATCATTGATAAATTTTCAGGATCCTTTCTACTTAGAGCATCCACTACTTTATTCACTTTATCAAGATGGTAGTGGATTGAGAAATCATAATCCTTAAAGAGATCTAACCATCTTCATTGGAACATATTAAGATCATTCTTTGGGAATATATATTTTAATCTATTATGATCAGTATATATATCATACTTCTCCCCATATAGATAATGACAACATTTTTTCAACTCGAAGATCACGAACACCAACTCCAGATCATGAAAAGGATAGCTTTTCTCATGAATTTTCAAGTTCCTTGAGGAGTAGGATATCAATTTATCATTTTTCATCAGTATAAAACCTAATACCTTCTTTAAATCATCATTTTATACCACAAATAGTTCTTTACTTGTCAGAAGTGTGAGTACTGGTGTAGTGATAAGCCCCCTTTTCAACTCTTTGAAAGAGTTTTTACATTCACTGGTCCGGAAAAACTTTTCTCCCTTACGAGTCAGCTTGGTTAGTGGGTTTGAAAATCAGGATAAGTTCTTTAAAAAACATTGGTAATACCTTTCTAGACCAATAAAACTACAAATATCTATTACAAATTTTATCCTGAGCCACTCTTTGATTTCCTTTTTCTTAGTATGGTCCATAAATATTCCTTTAATGGTGATAAAATTCTCCAAGAATGATACTTCCTCTATACAGAACTCACATCTACCATAATTTTCCTAATGTTTTTTCCTTCACAAAGTCTTTAGCATAGTATTAAAATTCCCCCCATGTTCCTCCTTGCCATTGGAGTATATCAGAATATCATCAATAAATACTACCACAAATTTTTCAAGGTAATCTCTAAAGACTCTATTCATTAAGTCCATGAATATTGTTGGAGAATTATTGAGTTCTAAAGGCATCACTATGAACTCATATTGTCCATAAATCATTAAAAAGGTAGTATTAAGAATATCTTCCTTCCTCACCTTTAATTGGTGATATCCTGATCGAAGGTACAACCTAAAGAAATACTTGGCCCCACATAGCTGATCGAACAAGTCATATATCTGTGGAAGGGGATACATTTTATTTGTTGTGATTTTTTTGATATCATGAAAATAAATTTAGAGGCACATCGATCCATCCTTATTCTTGACAAAGAGGACTGTTACACCCCATGGTGAAGCCCTCATGCATATAAAACTCTTTTCTAGATTCTCTTGTAACTGATTATTAAATTCCTCCAACTTAATGGTGTCCATTCTATAAGGTGTATTTGGTATAGGAAGAGACAAAAAAACAAGTTCAATTGAGAACTCAACCTCTCATTTAGGAGGAAGACTAGGTAATTCTTCAGGGAACACATCAGTGTATTCCCTCACAATGGTAATGTCTTCCATCATTACACTCCTTTATCTTAATAATTTGAGCTAGATATTCTTACTGATAAGGAAATAATACCCACACTTGAGATGATGATTATGAAGGATATTCATCATCCTCCTTACACTTGTAAATAATTGGAGGATTCCTAAATATGTGAAGGGTGATCTTTCTTTCATAACAACAGATGTTATATTTGTAAAATGATCGCCAATCCATGCCCAAAATAGTGTCAAACTCCACAAAAAGAAGTAAGACAAATTTTTTGGGAGTTTCAGTACACAAACATTAATTGGGGAGGAGTTATATAATTTGGATGAAATAATTTACCCATTTAGTGTTCTTAAAGATAACTCAACCTCTATATTTTGAGGTGGTGTTTGTATAGTTTTTCTAAACTTACAAGATATAAAAGAATGAATTGAACCAGAATCAAATAGTATGTTCATTATTCCTGAAGGAATAAAAATCATACCTTTCACCGCATCATTGTGGGGATCTACCTTAGTAGTAGTTATGGATTGAGATTTCCTTTTCTCCTTTGGATTTAGTGGATGATGATGCTGATTACACTTGAGGACTTAAGGTTTAGGGCAATGGCTTGCATAATTACCTTTCTACCTACACTTGAAGCATTGGACCATGGGTGGTTCTCTCCTTTCCTCCCACAAATTTTCATCTTTCTCATGTCCCTTTAACATTCATGAGCTTGGTAGCCTTGTCTCCTACATTTTATGCATTTCTCCATCCCTTTATGGAAATTCCCATGACACTTCTTCCCACATTTTTGACATGTGAGTGGTTAAGTTTTCCATATGACTTTGTCATTAGATCCTCAAACTTGAAACTCCATCTTTCATTTATTATCTCCATAGCCTTGGGAAGATTCTCTAAACTCTATCAACACTTTAATAGCACATTGAGAAAATTATTCATAACTCCCAAAGTCTCAAATTACTAGAGATTTTTGAAGGCGTGGTTTTAAACCACTAAAGAATATATCTATTTTTCTATCATTGTTGATAAAAAAACTAGAGGCATATCTTTCAAGCCTTGTGAAATTTTATTTGTAATATGTGATAGATTCATGATCCTTTTGCTTCAGTTCTAAGAATTATATCTCTATATTTATATGAAGAGTTTTAGGGAAATACTTGTTAAGAAATATTTTCTTAAAGTATTCCCACTCCAACTAATCAATTTCATCCTTTGGATTTGTGTTCTTAATAAAAACCCACCATTGATCAGCCTCTCTATCTAAATGATAAACATGAAGAGTAACCTTCTCCATCTCAAAATAGTGAAGCACAGAAGAGATCTTCTCTATTAATTTGACCCAGTGTTCCATGACTAGTAGACTAGAAGATCCACTAAATGTCAGTGTTTGTTGCCGTATAAAAGACTCGATAACTAGTTTCTACCTATTAGGTGAAGGAGGAAGTTATATATTATTCAGGTTATTGTTTTTATCCTGATATATCTGAGTAATAATTGCCTTGAAATTTTTAAATCCACCTCCCAATTCATTGGGGGCATCACTCGGGCAATCACGACACCATTCCTTACATGGGTTGTTGGCATGGTTTCTCCTTGTTCCCACCATTTTATAAAAAAAAGGTTTGAAAAAAAGTAAAAAATTTATGAATAACTAATTTATTCCTTTATGGAATTAACTCTAAAGTAATATCTTGTGGGATCCCTATGTTTAGCATTTTTCTAAAATAAATATTCTTGGATGATTTCATATACTTAGTCTCACACTAATGGTTTTCACAGATGTTCTCCAATCCTAATTACCAAATTAACTAAACCATGATCTGATACCAACTATTTCAATACTAATTTTTCTTACATTACTGTTACATTATTTTAAGGATAAACAAGATAAAATAATTTCAAAACCAAGATATAAAGGTTTAGTGTCTTGTGAAAATTAGGGCAAAACATAACATTTACATAATAAAAAATAAACACTATTTAATTCCCTAATCTCTATTTTCTTAGTGGATTTGACGTTATCCTTTTTACAAGTAATAAAATGAGGATATACATAAATGAAAGTGGTGAGATAAAATCCAAATAAGAGGATAGAAAAGAACATGAATTAATATAACATGGGGTG
Source organism: Viscum album (assembly GCA_963277665.1). Classification (NCBI taxonomy): domain Eukaryota; kingdom Viridiplantae; phylum Streptophyta; class Magnoliopsida; order Santalales; family Viscaceae; genus Viscum; species Viscum album. The sequence goes on from OY728137.1 coordinate 248,162,306, forward strand.
ATAATAATCATAATCATCCTAACATAAAAATTGGATCATAATCATAATCATGAGACGAAGCATTATATAAAGGAATGGAATATGGAAATTCATAGAAATAAAAAATCATGTATTAGTGTTAAACTACCAAACATAGTTTTGAAAAAATATAGAATCATTTTCACACATAATGTATGTGCATAATCATAACATTTACAAAATCAAGCATTCCACATAGAAAGTATATCAATATTAGACATAAAATAACCCATCAAAAGGAAATGAGTTTCCTGATAATTTCATAAATCATACATTCATGAATAAACCTTGTAGTTACTAAAATAAATATTTAATAACATACTTATTATAATAATCACCAGTCTTGAGTGAAGAAGAAACATTTCCAAGAGAAGTAAAAAGGTGTGTTTTTTTAGAAAGAAGAGTTCATTTAGAAAAAATATTTGGATTTATCATAAAATAAAATTAGAAATATTTATATCCCAGAAAAGAAAAGGGAAATGACTTTTGAATAACATAATATGAACATTCATACCATGGAAGAGAGAAAAATTCAAAGAAAGGAATTGGGTTTGAGAATCCCCTTACCTTAAGTTTGAATACTTTCCATACTTTAATATCCTGGATAATAAAATTAGATTCATTAATTACTAAATATTGAACCCATTTTACATTTATTTTATTAATTATAATTTTATAAAGTTTTTTATATCAATTTTTATGAGTTTTAGATTTCAATTCTGTCATTCTAAGAGTGTTCATTTTCTTGGTTTTCATGACCAGTTCACTTGTATACATGCATGGAGGATCATGTAAAATGAGGATAATTATCCAAAATTGAAATAATATGTTATTAATGAAATTAAATAAGTTTAATTGGTATTATATATATATTTTTGTTTTTATATATGAGGATTATTCCTTAGATAAAATTTTAATTATAACCGTTTAGATTAATTTTGGCGGTTTTGGATCACAACAAACACTTTTTGTTTTATTATTTAATATTATGTATATGTGTTTATTACAAAATATAAAAAAGGTTATAAAATAAATTTTAACATATTTATAAACCATTATAATGGTTTTATGAACATATTTTAATGCTTTAAAAGAAAATTAAAACACATCATCTATGATGGCGGTAAATCGACACATCACGAACAAATTTTCATTTTTTTAGAATAAATGGGAGAGGATAAGAGGTTTGATGATTAATTATTCCATTAACATAGTAAAATTAATGTATATATAAGATAATGGAGTTATAATACCACTTGAATAATGGAAGGTGAAGATATAATAAGAAAAGAAAAGAAATTTAAAAGAAATTAAAAGAAAATGAAAGAAGATTTTACCTCTTGAATTCTTCTCCTTGAGGACCTACTTAGAGAAATTGGTTTCATTCTTTTGTTGAGACAAAAGGATACTGGATTTTTTATAGAGTCTTGGAAATAGGATTTTAAATAAATTTAACAAGCTTCGAGGCTTTGGAGTTGTGAGGAGAAGAGGTGGAAAGGGGTGGTATTTATAGTGTAGGAGAGGGTTGTTTTTTTGATTATTTTATTCATTAGTTTATTATTTTCGCTCAAGACTATGAATAGTTTGAAAATTATCACTACATATATTAAAATAATAAAGGATAGTTCTAGATTATGGTATTAAATCTTCCATAAATCATCTACGAATCAATAATTCATGTATTTGTTAAATACCGTAAATTATCGTATTTCACTATTCACAAAAATTCAACTATTTTTGGAAAAATACAAAAAATTAACTCCAACCATTTTTTATATTTTAAATTAAAAAATAAACTCCATTTTATGAAAATAATTTTCTAAATATGATAAATTTAATTTTTAATTAAATTCATCATTTATTAAAAAATAATATTTTTAAAATTATTATTGATTTTATGACACTGAAAAATTACTTACGGTATCATAAAATTATATTATAATAAAAAGAAAAAAATAATAATTTATGAATAAATTTTATTAAAATAAATTTTCATTTAAGTCATTATATTAATTATAACATTGTAATTAAATATGTACAACTTATAAAAATACCAACACTTAATTTATCATTTCTAAAAAGCTTATTTACTTATACCATGAATTAAATATATAATGTTTTAATTAATAAGATACCTACATTTTTTTAAAATTTAATAGTTTGGATACTATTATATTGTCCATATTACAATTCATAATGGTCACATTACCATTCTAATGGTCAAGTTACTATTTCATCGGTATAGTTTCCTTAACATCTAGAATTACCTCTTATTCTATTCATTATTCATTTATAAAGTTTTTATTGTGTTGTCAAAATGATTTTATTTTGTTTATACAACATGAAATAATTATACTTATGGAATTTTTAACTCCCCAACCCCAGTTACCCAGAGTCGGTGCATTATTTTAATACATTGGCATGATTACAAGGATTCAAGTCCTGAATGATCAATCAGTTTAACAATCTTGGAAAATAGATTACATACATGAAGGTTAAATTACATTATAAAATGAAAAACAACAATAACATTATCTCCATTGACCACATTCATATCTCTTAGATTATCCCTGAAAGTTAATCATAATATAATTCTTCGTATCCTGGAAAAAATAAAACATAGAAAGGGGCGAGCTCAGATGCTCAGTAAGGATAACAATATAGTGGAAACTTTCATAAATAAGCATAAATATTTAAGGAAATGTATAAAATTAAAACAAAATACTTTTACAATTAAACTTCAACATAATATGGAAAAGATAAATCAAATAATACCATATACTTATTCACATGAATATTCTACTAGTCGAATAATCAAATGTAATATCAATAACTAATTTCATAATGATGGAATGCATAATGCAAGAATTTATAACCACATAGTCAAGGCCTTGTGCCAAGACTAAAAATAAGATTTTGTCAAGGCCTTGTGCCAAGACAATAGTTTGTCTCATGAGACCTACCGATGCATCGAGGATCTATAGCAGGCTCCACCCGTCACTTACTAAGTCCAATGCATTTCTCATATAAAAAGATTTAAACATAACATAAACATTCGTATTAAAACTAGCATACAAAATGTCAATACTTTATCCATAAACGATGAATGGTGTAAAAATAAAACATCCCTAGTCAAACATATCACAAAACATTCAATACAATATGAAATATTTTTATCATAATAAATCAACATCAAACAAGTTTAAAATCCATCAAAGAATGTTGACATAGATTAAATCAAAACTTTTTTAGAGAAACATCTATTTTTATTTTAAAATCATTTAAAAGTCATATAATTATAAAAGAAAAAATTTATTTTGAAAATATTCCTATAAGATTTTATAGGAAGCTTCGACAATGTTATAATGGAGGAAAATAGTTTCACCCACCGTATAAGTTAAAAAAAGACATTCTCATCTTAATTTTGTTGAAAAGGTCATAAAGCACTGTGTTTGGAAAATGACAGAAAGATTCCTTTCAAAACATATATGGTAAAATAAGGGTATAAATGAATTTAACCCATAGTCTAGTAAATAGAAAAAATGTTTTGAAATAAATTTTTAAGAAACACGGATGTGGATGATATAGAGGTCTCAGTAGATACTTATGCAAAAACAACCTCAGATAAGAAAGAGATTGTGAAATTAACCCTTACCTTGCACTTTCCTTTGGTCGAGGGTACGTTTAACCTCCTGTATAATGACCATAGTATGTTATTAAATTATACCAGAACCATATTCATATTTATTATATCAAAAATGATTCACTTATGAATTTATACTACCCATTTAATAATGATTTCCATGTTAAATTAACATTTTGGGTAATAATCACTTTCTTTGTCGTACGTGTTTTAACTTGTTATTATTGATAGTATCATTTAGATCATGATTTAAATAATTCCATAATTTAAACCTTGGTTTATATATCATATATATTTAGAATATAAATATTTATAATAGATAGATATATGAAATGGAAGGCACCGTTTACGGAGACGGTAGGCTGTACGTACGTATAAACGTTGTTTTCGTTTTCATATAGTATTGAACAGAAGTAAGTGAATAAGATATATGTAAGTACAAAGATATATATATATATATATATCTCCAGTAGCATTATTATGTCATATATTACATACTTATTAATAATATATATTTTTATAATCATCGTTGAATGGTGAATGTGGAAATGAATCTCAACATGTCGTGGAGACGGTAATCCGTACATACGTGTTATATTTATTATTTATATTTGTTATACTCATTATTATACCCATCCAAATAATGAAGTGTTTGAATAACAAACTACACCACGTCGTGGAGACGGTTAGACATATGTATGCACGTATGATGACTTTGTTATTTATAGGATGTATAGAATAATGAATATGGTTGTACCATTTTTATAATAAAATATAATTATATATAAGATACTTGATTTATTATTTTATAATGGATACAACAAAGAAAGAGGAAGTGGAAGAAGAAAAGAACTTGAAAAAGGTGATGAAATATTTACCTCTTCTTCGGGTTCTTCCTTTTGATTTGATCCAAAGGACTCTTTAGGTTGGATTTATGACCAAATGAAGGCCTATAGTATCAAGGGAGGAAATTTTGGAGGATATTTGGGTAGTGTTAGGTAGATCCAAATGGATTTGGACATGTGATATTAAGTTAAGGGGAAGTACCCATTTATAAGAGAGGTGAGAGTCACTTTAGGAAAAGCTTGAAATATTATTTTATAATAAAATCATTATCGGTTTCTAATGGATCCAAAATGAATTATTTTGAGGAAAAGGTGGGTATGGGTCTAAAACCTGTCAACCAATAGGTTTTAGAAAGGTTTAGGTCACCATATTAACCTTATATTTTAGATTTAACTCTTAGTTAAATAGTTTAACATTTACCATGTCTATTTGTATTTTTATATTATATGATTAATAAACTTACTATAACAAGCCAAGAGAACCCCATGTGGTTAATTATTAATATATATAACTTTATATAAGTCCTTTGTCTGAACCTTATATTTTTAGGAATATTATATCAATTAATAATATAGTATTTGTTTTAAAAACTCAATTATGTCAATTTTGACACTATTTAGTATTTGTTTTTTGTGAAAATCATAACAACATGATTACTTCAAACAAGAATTATTTATTCAACCCTAAAATTTCATATTAACCAATAAAATTATTTTAATTCATCAAAAGTCTCAAATTACTTTTATTTGGATATTTATAATATCAATTATTTTAATCTTTCATTAATAAGGTAATTACTGCATCATCATTGTGTCATAAATAAATTAAATTATTTAATGTATAAAATTATAAATAAAATACCATTATGTAGGGAATATATTTAGATTTATAATGAATATTTATAGTTGAATTTATCTTTTGTATAACCCTATATTAAAAATAATTTATTTATTAAACTTTGAATTTAACTCTTTTATCTTTTCTTTAAATAAAGTAATAATAAATGTCCTAATCTAATTCATGTGGAACTAAAGGATCATATTTTATTTATAAGATTTTTTGGTCGAAATAAAGTTATAAAATAGAATTAGGACATGTGTTAGGGTAATTATAATATCATTTTACCTTTAATTACCCTATTAACTTTTAACCGTGGTAAATAAGTCAAAAGTTACTATTCACCAAAAATTATTTTAATCTCATTGAACAAAATTTTACTTACTGATATCAATTATGTCTCTTGTATTTTTAAAATTAATCTCACAAAAGTGGTAAACTTAAGTTTTATACAAATTTGCAAATTCTCATAGAAGGTCGATAAAAGAGGTTAAAAAGTTCAATAAAATTTTATACATCTAATTTTATTATAAAATGACTCCAATGAATTACATTGAACTTATATAGTTATTATATATCTTTTTTTACTTAGAATAAATATAAATAAAATAAATAATTATTTAAATAAAAAGTTGGTTTTAAATAATAAAGCATTATTTTTCACAATTCATCAAAAATTGAATGTTTTCGAAAAAATTCAAAAAATTCACCCAAAGATAATTTTGATATTAAAAATTCAAAAATGAAGCCTATTTTACCAAATTAGAAACATAGAATTTTCATTTATTAATTTAAAATTAATTCTAGTTTTCAAAACCAAAAGGCGGATTTTTTAAAAGTAAAAACTATCAAAAGATTGACATGTGTTTATGTCAAATTTAAATGTGAAATTACTTATAATGACCAAAATTGTATTAAATGATAAAAATATAATATAATTATACTTAAAAACCTTTCAAATTCATAATTTAACACTATAAATTATTTTGATTAAAAAAGTTGTTTTTAATTAAAACATAGTATTTTTTCACTATTCGTCAAAATATAAAAGTTATCAGAAAAGTACCAAAAAATTGTCCAAACTAAATTTTTATGTCCCTCTTCTAAATAAGAGTTAATTTCATTAAATTAAATATATAAAAGTGTCAAATATTGGTTTTAAATGGGTTCTCCATTAAAAGGCGGTAAAATTGCATTTTTTTGAAAAATACTTCTTTTATCTGAAAAAATGAATTTGTTCTTATGTTATGTCTAAGAAACACATAATATGGATGTTAAAATTATATAGAGTATATAAGATTCAAAATGTAGTTAATACTATTCATAACTGCTTTTTGAACGACTAGTTTGTAAGTTCTTGTGCGCTCGAACTCGGTGTTGCGTGTAGCACAAGCTATTGAATTACTTTAATGATATAATGCATTATGGAATCTTGGGGTGTTACATTCTCCAATTATTCAATAAATTGTATCCTCGTAATTTAAAAATTTTCTTTGAAAATAAAAGGTTAATAATATAAAAATACCTTTGTTGAAAACCTACATCAGAAATTGGGAAAATAAAATTTAGTCTTAATAAGAGGGAAAGGGAATGAAAAAGCTACCATAAAATTATGATCTCGATTAGGAAAACATTGGTGGAAATTAGAGACACATAATTAGAGGGAAAACGTAAATATTTATAGGGAGTTATTGAGGTCATTAATCACAAACAAGTGTAAAATTGAGGGCCTCAGATCCATCAATCTATGATGATTTAAAATATCGTTAGCCCAAAAAATCATAAGGTATTAGGATAAAACAATTTTGGTTTTTAAGATCCCTTACCTAAAGTTTAATAATTAATTTTTTTCATAGAATAAGAGGAAAAAAATATACTTGACAAGTATAGTTTCATCTTTCTACTAAGTCCTACCACAAACTCATCTTTCACTTCAAAAGATAATAGAATTCAAAAAATATTCAATTTATCCTAATTGTATAAGGTTACAAAAATAATGAATTTATAATTCATTTTTCAGACTATTTAAAAAATATATATATTATACAAACCAGGACATCACATATTCTAGTGGTAGTTGATGCACCCTTATCGCCCTTCATTTGTGGGTTCAAGTCTGGCAACCTTGCCGAACGTGACGGGTTGTCTCCCGACCTCTAGGTTGTCCTTTTCATAACAATCCAAAAATAATCTTAAGAAATGTTTTAACCTTACAAAATAGTATCCAATGTCCAACTTAATTCATTCCAACCTTTAGAATTATCCAAAATACTTATGTGCAAACTCACAGTCCAAAATTTATAAGGAAGGTAAACACAATGAAGATCCTTTTTTCCACGTAATAACATGTGAATACCTTCATCATTTATTCTTTTAAAACACAGTAACACCCTGAATTATCATATAACTGTATTGATTACATTCATGCTCCCTTATTCCTTATAGAATACTGGATATACTCCTTATATCCAAAAATATTGTAAACTCCAAAAATGATGGAATATATAAATCATTAATCTGTTTCAAGGTAGTCAAGAATATCCAATATAATTTATCCAATTCAATCATATATTATTCCAAAATAACTAACTTAGTATTATAATCATATTAAGGTTTATCTTTCTCTCAACCATATATTTTCCAAAAAATTTAACCTTTCATTGAGTCACTTTTCTTGGTTCCACACAATCTCAAGTCCTTAATGAAACTGTACTGCAATACAATCCTTATATACTCTATAATTCTTATAACATGAACATCATTAATACAATACTCAAATGAAACAATAATTTAATAACAACATAAGAAATATAATCATTCTTCTTCATCTTTGGTTGTATCATAACTTTATTATCCAATAGCATCATTTGGGGTATACTCTGATGATTTGGACATTGATTTGCGTAGTGTCCCAACTCCTTACAGATGAAACATTGTGCATTTGAAACATTTTTCTAACCCCTAAAATCATGTACTTGGTGTCATTTTTCTCCACACTTATAACAAAATCCCATTACCTTCAAAAATTTTCCAAGGTTACTCTTTCCACAGTTATCACATATGGGAAAATCCTTCTTTCCCCACTTCCCTTTATCTATCTTTCTCTCTTCCATCTTTTTCTTCTCTTACTTCCCTTCAAAGCCATAGGAATCATGGAATTATTTACTTAACTTATTAACACATGATTCTATTTCTTATATGAAAAGAATATGTGGGAGACTATTTACCTTTTAAATGATGACTTAATACCATGAAATATTTTATCCTTCTTAATCTTTCGATCATGCATATTGCTAGAATTATCATTCCTTCTACTAGGCTCCATTTCTAAACAATGACATACACTAGGTTAGTTTTTGAATTACAATGCATAATTCCAAACTTGTAAAATACCTAACGAAAATTGAAAATATTATGCATATAATATATAATCATAAAATGTTTTCTATGAAGAAGTATTTACTCCTAAATCCTTCATAATGTCTTGTAATGAAAATGTGAATTATCCTAAGCATATCCCCCGAGAGTGTCATAACCAAGAGTGCGCAAGACCCATTGTTGTGTACCAGGATACCCCGGGTCAAGCCCGAAACTCCTTGTCAGAGTTTTCAGTCCTAAGTACATCTATTCCAGAGCCACCTCTACCTGATCATATCCAGATAAAGACGTATTTCTTGGAAAATTCACAAAATCTCTATATTACCAAAATTATAGGATGTTCTTCTATACTAATCCTCAAAGTCTATATTAGGGTAATGTTCTCTAATAAAAGTTTTTCAAAATATAGTTTCCAAGGTTATTGATAAACTTTATCTGATACCAACTATAACACCCTAACCCCAGTTACCCAGAGTCAGTGCATTATTTTAATACATTGGCATGATTACAAGGAATCAAGTCCTGAAGGACTGATCAGTTTAGCAGTCTTGGAAAATAAATTACATACATGAATGTTACATTACATTATAAAATTAAAAACAACAACAAAATTATATCCATTGACCACATTGAAATCCTTTATATTATCCCTACAATTCAATCATAATATACTTCTTCATATCCTGGAAAAAATAAAACATATAAAGGGATGAGCTCAGATGCTCAGTAAGGATACCAATATAGTGGAAACTTTCATAAATAAGAATAAACATTTAAGGCAATGTCTAAAATTAAAACAAAAGCCTTTTACAATTAAAATTCAGCATAATATGGAAAATATAAATCAAATAATTCCATATAAATATTCACATGAATATTCTACTAGTCGAATAATCACATGTAATATCAATAGCTAATTTCACAATGATGGAATGCATAATTCCAGACTTTATAACCATATAGTCAAGGCCTTGTGCCAAGACTACAACTAAGATTTTTTCAAGGCCTTATGGAAAGACACTAGTGTGTCTCATGAGACCTACTGATGCATCAGGGAGGTATAGAGGGATCCACCTATCACTTAGTAAATCCAATGAATTCCTCTTATGAAAAGGTTTAAACATAACATAAACATTCGTATTAAACTAGCATACGAAATGTCAATAATTTATCCATAAACCATGAATGGTGTAAAAATAACACATCCATAGTCAAAAATATCACAAAACCTTTAATACAATATGAAATATTTTTATCATAATAAATCAACATCAAACAAGTTTAAAATTCATCAAAGGATATTGACATAGATGAAATCAAATTTTTTTTAGAGAAATATCTCTTTCTATTTTGCAGTGATTTAAAAGTCATATAATTATGAAAGAAAAAATTTATTATGAAAATATTATTATAAGATTGTATGGGAAGCTTTGACAATGTTATAATGGTAGAAAATAGCCGCACCTACCGTATAAGTTAAAAAAAATACATTCTTACCTTAATTTTGTCGAAAAGGTCATAAAGCAGCTTGTTTGGAAAACGTCGGAAAGATTTATTTCAAAACATATATGGTAAAATATATGTATAAATGAATTTAACCCATAGTCTAGTAAATAGTAAATTTTTTTAAATACATTTTTAATAAACACGGATGTGGATGCTAAATTGGTCCCAGTAGATACTTACGTAAAAACAACCTCAAATAATAAAGAGATTGTGAAATTAACCCTTACCTTGCACTTTCCTTTTGTCAAGGGTACGTTTAACCTTTTGTATAATGACAATAGTATGTTATTAAATTATACCAAAACCATATTCATATTTATTATATCATACATGATTCATTTATGACTTTATACTACCCATTTAATAAGGATTTTCATATTAAATTAACATTTTGGGTAATAATCGTTTTTTTAGCGTACGTGTTTTAACTTGTTATTTTTGGTCGTATCATTTAGATAATGATTTAAATACTTCCAGAATATAAACCTTGATTTATATATAATATATATTTATAATATAAATATTTATAATAGATAGATATATGAAATGGAAGGCATCGTTTATGGAGATGGTAGGCCGTACGTATGCATAAACGTTGTTTCCATTTTCATATCGTATTGAACGGAAGTAAGTGAATAAGATATATGTAAGTAAATTCATATATATATATATATCTAGTAGAATTATTATTTCATATATTACATACTTATTAATAATATATATTTTTATAATCATTGTTGAATGGTGAATGTGGAAATGAATTTCATCGCGTCATGGAGAGGGTAATCTGTATGTACGCACGAGCGACAATATCATTATATTGATGGTGAAATTGTTTGTAATTAGATGGTATATCATATATACAGAATCATTAACATGTTATATTTATTATTTATATTATTTATACTCATTATTATAACCATCAAAATAATGAAGTGTTTGAATAACAAACTACACCATGACGTGGAGATGGTAAGCCGTACGTTCGCCCGTATGGCAAATTTTTCATTTATAGGATGGATAGAATAATGAATATGGTTGTACCATTTTTATAATAACATCATAGTATATAGAAGATACTGTAGTTTTTAAGAACCCATACCTTCTTTTCAGGTATGTTTTTCCTTTTCCTAGAGTTTTTGATAAATGAGGAGTTTCTGAAAATTTTCTAAGCACACGCCATGTAATTTATGAGTACACGCCATGTACTTCCTTTCCACAGTAGGACATGTGCTGGACATGTAATAGCCACACACACGACCATGTGAGATTGACTTAGAGGCCTCTTAAAGCAGAGTACGAAAAAGCCAAGTACACGCCGTTTACTTCAAAAGTACACACCATGTTCTTTTTTTTATTAAACACATCAGGGTCGCGTCTAATCGCCAGAACGAACTTATTTTAGGTCTCATTCATCTGAAAGTGCTGAGCATCTATGGATCTTCAACGAACCCCTGAGCCTCCGTTCGTCCTCCGAATCAAACACCGTCGATTGCGTTGGAATCGCATCGGGTAGTTCTCTCTTCTACTGGAACCTTGTTTCATGATTTATCTTCTTTTCCATGTTATTGTGGGTTGAATGTTTTAGAATTTTTCATAGATCTATGGATTTATAAGGAGATTAAAGCTTCTAGGTTCAATTATATTGATCTCCTAAACCTGAGGTAGGTGGTTTGTGCCTTTATGTAGGAATTCTTTGAGTTATTTGTGCAATTTCACCCAATACCCATGAACGGGGTATTGCATGTTTACCGTTTTAGACCTATTGTTTCTATCCTATTCTAGTATGCCTGAGTAGATGATAATTATTGTAAATAAGGTGAATTTTTGTGCTTTGGATGTATTTCCCATGCATGTATTGCCTGTTTTGACCTTTGGGTCTTGTTTTCCTGTAGGTTGCTATTTACTATCCATGCCTAGTATTATTGGATGGTGTTCTTGTTCTTCTGTTATGCTGTTGTGCTAAGAATGCTAGCCAAGTAGTTCTTGAGGTTTACTTGGGCCGTTACGTGCTGATACACTTTATTGACTTACACAGGTCCGTGAGAACTTGGTGTATAGACCATAGGGAGAATTGATATTGAGGGCTTCTCCAGAGTGTCTTTATAATTATACGATGTGAGACCACATGGGGAATTGACGTTGAGTGATTCCCCAAAGTGTCTGTAGTGTCTCGACACAGGCCACAGGGGGAATTAACATTGAGTTATTCCCCAGAGCGCCTTTAGTACGATATGAGACTACATGGGGAATTAACGGTGAGTGCTTCCTCAGAGAGTCTATAATTTAGCGGAACCAGAGGGGTGAGACTATATGTGTTTCCCAGAGGGTTTCTTGTACTTGGTATATAGGAATAGAGGGGATAGCTTGTGGGTACTTTCCAGAGGGTTACCTATTGTGTTATATGTTTTGATGTTGCATGCTGTGGGGTGTTTTGAATGCATAAACTGTGGATTGTTTATTTCTTAGTGCTTAATTGTTTATTGATTTATGTACTTTTACCTTCCATATACTCACTGACTGTTAGGCACAGATCTTCGGGTGGTTTCCTACTAGGATTTAGTCTCACACCTTGTTTGGGCCATTCTTTTGGGCCCAAAAAAATTATATTTATGAAGGTATAGAAAAGGGGAATATCCCTTCTACTTCAGGTACTTGACTGTATTGGAGCTGGAGAGCATGGGACCAAGCTAAGGCTTGCGATGCTGAGGAGTTTCTCATCTGTTTTTCTTTTGTACTTTGGTTTAGTACTGTATTCAACATTGTTACTTGTTTGGAAGTTTTACTGGACATATATGTATCATGTATCATTTATTTATATTTTTCTCCAGTTGTTTCTTTATCAGTCTTCCACTGTTACTGTTGTTGGATATTTACTATTTCCGCTATTGTGTGTTTTTTACTTCTGATGTGTACTCTACTAATGTGGGCATAGTTTCCCCAATATCTCACCCAAAGCCCTTGCTACTAGTCGGTAGCCTCTGGCATTCAGGGAAATTCATTTGAGGCCATGTGACCAACCGGGTACGGGGCACCTCTGGGTGGCTTCTGGAACTGGGATGTTACAAAGTTGTATCGGAGGGAGGTTTCGATCCTCCAACCTGTGGGTTATGGGCCCAAATGGACTGGAATTTGTTAGATCATTGCACTTTTTTCTTATTTATAACTTTTATAGGATGCCAAACTTTTATTCGTGGGGAGTATGGGCCCTCACAGATCGAAATTTAATACTTTCAATGTTTGTTTCAGCATTTTTTGGGTTCCAGAGTAGTTTCTGAGGCTTACTATCTGGAAAAACCCAGAATACATGCCGTGTAATATTAAGTACATTCCATGTGTTCTTCTTTTCAGGAAGAAACAATTTTTATTACTTACACTCCGTGTACTTTATGTACACGCCGTGTAGTCTCTGACTATGTCATAGGCCGTGTGGGTAGAGACACGAGATGGGAAAAGTCTAGTGGAAACACGATGTGTCTGCGTTGAACATGTCGTGTAGTATAATCCTAGGAACCCGGCCGTGTAGCTAACAATATGGGTCGGTGGAGTCTTTTCTTATACATGCTGTGTTCCCCTTAAACATGCCGTGTAGTCTAACCCAGGTACCCAGCCATGTCACGGACAACACGGGTCGGTGTTATCCTTTCATGTACACGCCGTGTCTATCAGGAACACACCGTGTAGTTGGAGCCGTGTGTCTGACCATGTCACTAACAAAACAGGCCAAGTGAATCTTTTTCAATACACGTCGTGTCTACCTTGAACACACCATGTTTCTTAACCGTGTAGAAGGACCCGGGTAGGGGAAGAGGATTCAAGTACACACCGTGTGTTTTGAGAACACGTCGTGTGTTTGGGGTGTTACCTAACCGGTTTAGGAAAAAGTACATTCCCATGTGAATGACTTCAGGTAACACACCGTGTAGGTAGTGTACACACTGTGTAGTCATATTTTGTAAAACATGAATGTTTTCTTCCTCTTTTTCTCTTCTTACACTCCTTGTTTTTAGTCCTTGATAATTCTGATCTAAGGTGTGCGCTTGAAGTTGCAAAGTCATGCCACCGAGACATCCTCCAGTTGTACGCCAATTTTTAGGCGGTGATCAGACACCAAACATGGCTGATCAGGGACCACCTCCATATCCTCTTGTTGTGCCAGTCTTGGCACTAGTAGTTATACCTGTTACTGGTGCTGATGCACAGTTCAGGGAAGGATTCATGAGAATGATGTAGACTTTTCAGGGAGCACTGCTTCCTACCCCATCGATGGCTGATTTGACATGGGTCATCCAGCAGCATAATCCTCCCACCTTCTCAGGGGAAGGAGGACCTCAGGCTACAGAGTCATGGATCAAAGCCATACTGACGATCTTTGATCATCTGGAGACGCCTCCAGAGAGGAGAGTCAATCTCAATACCTATATGTTACGGGATTCCTCCAAGAGATGGTGGGATGTAATCTCACAGGCAGGTCATCAGCAGGTTATGGCTTGGGAGGATTTCCAGCGCATCTTCTATGACTACTTCTATTTAGAGACCCTGAGAGCCGACCGAGCCCGGGAGTTTATGAGCCTTGAGCAGGGTACCCTATCGATTATGGAGTACTCATCTCATTTCACCGTGCTTCATCATTTCACACCTTTCCTGGGAGGGGATGGGTTATTCCTGGAAAGGAAGTTCGAAGATGGCCTCAAACAGGACATACGCTCTCAGGTGAATATCTTTAGGTTGAATTCCATCGCTTCCATCGTCAACCAGGCACTGATCACATAGAATAATTTGAGGGAATCCGAAGTTTTGAGCCAGGGTGAATCGACATCTAGAGTTAGTGCTCCGCCAGCTGATAGACGAAAGCGCCATAGGGAGACTACACGGGGAGATTTGAGTAGGCGGGATGCATCTTCTGGTAGCCAGGTGGTGTTCTACCAGTGTGGGAGAAGCGGGAATATGATGCCGCAATGCCAGAGAGACCCGGTGGAGTACCGATCATGCACAATTTGGGACACCTTCAGTGTTTCTGTCATATATTTTCTCCAGCAGCTGGTGACTGGGGTTCATCTATGACTCCTCATACATGAGCAGCTGTTCCAGTTTCTCACCAGTCTGGGAACTGGAGTTCTTCCAGCCATTCAGGCCAAGGTGGAGGTTGCGACCGTGGTGGTCAGTCACCAGGCTACCAGCAAAAGCAGGGTGAATCATCTCAGAGTAGTCAAGAAGGGTCATCGGGCCACAGAGCTGGCCAGAATTTTGCAATGGAGCAGAACCATCAAGAGAAGGATCCCGACCCCTCTACAGTTCGAGGTATGATCCTAATTGCCTCAGTTTTATCTTCATCTCTTTTTGATACTGGTGTTACACATAGCTTTATATCTATCGCTGTTGTGGAGAGCCCTGGGCTTTGTATCTTTTCTTCTGCCGATGTTTTGACCCTAGAAACTCTATTGGGGAAAATAAAATCTAGTGTACGTCAGTGCAAGGAGTTCCCTCGTGAGGTTTGTGGGTGTCACTTCCTTTGGGATCTTTATCTTCTAGAGATGATAGGCTATGATGTCATACTCAGAATGGACTGGCTAGTTCCCTTCCAGTCATTCGTCGACTGTTATCGCCACCAGGTGAGTTTAATATCATTAGAGGGTGGATCTTTTCTTCATAAGGGCAATTGGGATGTCTACGCGAGCAAAGAGGGTCCAGAGCATCATGGGTTGGGAGCAGTTACAGCCCATATTTCTATTCTTTATCTGGAGGACTAGGGGACTTCATAGTTAGAATTTCCTCCAGTGATGGATTGTTTCAGAGATGTCTTTCCAGAGGACTTTTTAGGTTTGCCTCAGGATCATGAAGTAGAATTTTCTTTTGAGCTTGTTCTAGGGGCGACACCGGTGTCCATTCCTCCTTATAGTATGGCTACACCAGAGTTGCAGGAGCTCAAGAAATAGTTGGAGGAGTTGTAGGCCAAGGGTTTCATCCGACCCAATACTTCTCCTTGGGGTTCACCTATCCTATTTGCAAAAAAAGGCATACAATACCCTTAGGATTTGTGTGTATTATCAGAAGATGAACCAGTTGACGGTCAAGAATCGACATCCCTTGACTAGGATTGATGATCTATTTGATCAGATTCGAGGAGCCCAGGTGTTCTTGAAGATTGACTTGAGGTCCGGTTATCATCAGTCGCGCATTAGACCATATGATATACCTCTCACAGCCTTTCGGATCAGGTATGGTCTATACGAAAATATGGTTATGCCGTTTGGTCTCATGAACGTGCCTGTAGTTTTCATGGAACTGATGAACCGAGTTTTCCATCCATACTTGGATTCCTTTGTGGTTGTTTTCGTGGATGATATCTTGGTGTAATCTCACAGTCGACACGACCATGCTACCCATCTTGAGATCGTTTTGAGTACACTGAGGGAGCATCAGTTATATGCTAAGCTCTGAATGTGCCAATTTTGGATGGACCATATTCACTTTTTGGGTCATGCTATCTTAGAGGCAGAAGTATCAGTAGACCCAGATAAAGTGAGAGCTGTAGTTTCCTGGGAGAAGCTGAAGAACGTCTTTGAGGTGCGAAGTTTTTTGGGGTTGGATGGATACTATCGACATTTCATACATGACTTTTTACACTTAGCAAAACCGCTGAATGGTCTGACTAAGAAGGGGGCGAAGTTCTTATGGTCAGATTCTTGTGAGTCAGCCTTTCAGGAGTTGAAAGGGAGGTTGACTTCAGCACCGATACTAGTCTTGCCAGAGCTAGGAAAAAGCTATACCGTTTACTGCGATGTATCAGGTATCGGGCTGGGATCTGTTCTTATGTAGGGAGATGAAGTCGTTGCATATGGGTCTCAGTAGTTGAGACCACATGAGAGGAATTACCCGATGCACGATCTAGAGTTGGGAGCTGTTGTTCATGCCCTATGCTGCTGGAGACATTATCTTCTGGGAGAGCACTTTGTGGTCTTCACCTACCACAAGAGTCTCAAGTAAATCTTCACTCTGCGTGATCTGAATTTGAGACAGTGAAGGTGGGATGGGTAACTTCAGTCTTTTGAATTTGAGATTGCCAACATGCCGTGGAAAGGCAACACAGTGGTTGATGTGTTGAGAAGGAGAACTCAGATACATGCAGTTTGGGAGGCCAGCAGTGAGTGGAATCTTATGGATCTGTTCTCTGAGATGCATTTGGAGGTGCACAATAGATAGGAGAAGACTTTTCTATCCTATGTAGCTGTTACCTCTATCCTTCTTGATCGAGTACGAATGTGGCAGCTATCTGATTCCGAAGTCCTAGTCCCACAGGAAAGATTTTCAGGAGATGATCCTATTCCTAGGTGGACTATAGGCGAGGATGAGATATTGCATTTCCAGGGACGTGTATGGGTGCCAGCGGATATACGCGAGGAGTTGATGTAGTACTTTCATTCCTCAGTTTGGGCAGTTCATCTTGGCGTCACCAAGATGTATCGTTATCTACACCGTCAGTATTGGTGGAAAGGTATGAATAGGGGCGTTGCTAGTTTCATCATGAGGTGTTCCACTTGTCAGTAGGTGAAGGCCGAGCATCAGTGACCAGCAGGTATTTTACAGCAGTTACCAATTCCCACGTGGAAGTGGAATTATGTCAAGATGGACTTCGTGACCGGTTTACCGAGGTCGACTCGAGGGAATGACGTAGTTTGTGTTGTCATTGACAGACTCATGAAGGTTTCTCACTTCTTAACGATCAAGGAGACCTTCCGTGTTGATGAGATGAGACAGTTGTACATCTAGGAGATTGTACGTCTACATGGAGTTCCACACTCCTTTTTTTGAATAGGGATGTTCGTTTTACTTCTTGGGTCTGGTAGGGGATTTAGAAGGCTTTGGACACACATGTACTTTTGAGTACAACTTACCATTCCCAAACAGATGGCCAGTCTGAGCGTATGATTCAGGTGCTTGAGGATATGGTCCGAGCATGAATTCTAAATTTTGGATGTTCTTGGGAGAAGCATATAAATCTTGTGGAGTTTTCCTACAACAATAGTTTTCAAGAAACTATTCCGATGGAACCTTATGAGGCTTTGTACAGTAGGCCATTCTGATCACCTTTATGTTGGCTAGAGGCAGGAGAGGCATCTTTGTTGGGACCTTGCCTTGTTCAGGAAACCACAGAGCAGATAGAGTTTATTCGGAAGAGGATGGCTACTGCACAGTCTTGACAGAAGTCTTATACTGATTAGTGGTAAAGAGCTCTGGAGTTTGAGGTCGGGGATCAGGTTTTTCTACGTGTCACACCGAGGTTGGGACACAAGAGGATTATGAGATAGGGTAAGCTTTCACCGAGGTACGTTGGGCCGTTTGAGGTGTTGGAGAGAGTTGGGGCAGTTGGATATCAGTTGTAGTTACCTCAGAGGTATCGTGGTATGCACGATGTTTTTCACGTCTCTCAGCTCCGATGTTACTTTTCAGACCCGTCTCATGTCTTTCAACCTGAGGAGGTTGAGCTCGAAGTGGATGCATCTTTTGAGGATCATCCTTTCCGGATTGTGGACCGCAGTACAAAGGTTATCCATGGCCGATCTGTTCCCTTGGAATGAGTGTTGTGGCAGCACGAGCGGGTACTAGACGAGACTTGGGATAGGGAGACCAATGTATGAGAATAGTGGCCGATACTATTCAGGGTTTCTTTTTCTATGCTTCACTAGGGAAATTCGGGGACGAATTTCTTTAAGGGGGGAATTTTGTAAGAACCCAGACCTTCTTTTCAGGTATGTTTTTCTTTTTCCTGGAGTTTTTGAAAAAAGAGGATTTTCTAGAAATTTTCTAAGTACATGCCGTTTAATTTATGAGTACACGCCGTGTATTTCCTTTCCGCAACAGGCCGTGCAATGGCCGTGTAATAGCCACACACACGGCCATGTGAGAGTGACTTGGAGGCCGCTTAAAGTGGAGTACGGAATATGAGAGTACACACCGTGTACTTAAAAAGTACACGCCATGTAATTTTTTTTCATTAAACACAACGGAGGTTGCATCTAATCGCCAGAATGAACTTATTTTAGGTCTCGTTCATCCGAGAGCACCGAGTAGCCGCAGATCTTCGATGAACCCCCAAGCCTCCGTCCGTCCTCCGAATAGAACACCGTCAGTTGTGTTGGAATCGCATCAGTGAGTTCTCTATTCTGATGGAACCTTGTTTCATGATTTCTCTTCTTTTCCAAGTTATTATGGGTTGAACGTTTTGAACATTTTCTTAGATCTATGGTGTTCTAATGAGATTCAAAACTTAGAGGTTAAAGTATATTGATATTCTAAACCCGAGGTAGGTGGTTTGAGCATTTCTATAGGAATTCTTTCAGTTATTTGTGCAATTTCACCCAATACCCATGAATGGGGTATTGCGTGTTTACCGTTTTTGTCCTAATGTTTCTTTTCTATGCTGGTATTCCTGAGTAGATGATAATTGATTGTGAATAGGGTGAATTGTTGTGCTTTGGATGTATTGTCCATGCATGTATTTCCTGTTTTGACCTTTGGGTCTTGTTTTCTTGTAGGATGTTGTTTACAATCCATGCCTAGTATTATAGGATGGTGTGCCTGTTCTTCTGTTATGCTGTTGTGCTGTAGAATTCTAGCCAAGTAGTTCTTGAGGTTTACTTGGGCCGTTACATGCTGCTACACTTTCTTGACTTACACAGGGCCGTGAGAACCTGGTGTATAGACCATAGGGATAATTGACGTTGAGGGATTCTCCAGAGTATCTTTATAATTATACAATGTGAGACCAAAGGGGGGAATTGATGTTGAGTGCTTCCCCAGAGTGTCTGTAGTTCCTCGAAGTGGGCCACATGGAGAATTTATGTTGAGTGCTTCCCTATAGCGCCTTTATCATGATATGATACTATAGGAGGAATTGACGGTGAGTGCTTCCTCATAGAGTCTATACTTTATCTAAACCATAGGGGTGATACTATGTGTGCTGCCCAGAGGGTTGCTTGTACTTGATAGGTAGGACCAAAGGGGATAGGCTGTGGGTAATTCCCAGAGGGTTACCTGTTGTGTTATCTGTTTTGCTGTTGTATGCTGTGTGGTGTTTTGAATGCTTAAGATGTGGATTGTTTACTGCTTAGTGCTTCCTTGTTTATTGTTTTCTGTACTTTTACCTACCATATACTCATTGAATATTAGGCACAGATCTTCGGGTGGTTAGCTACTGAGATTTAGTCTCACACCCTTTTTGGACCATGCTTTTGGGACCAAATAGATTATATTGCTGAAGGTATAGACAAGGGAAAGCTCCCTTCGACTTTAGGTACTTGATTACATTGGAGCTGGAGAGCATATGAGCAAGCCGAGGCGTGCGATGCTGAGGAGTTGCTCATCTTTTTTTCTTTTGTACTTTGGTTTAGTAGTGTATTCAGCATTTTGACTTGTTTGTATTTTTTCCTGGACATATATGTATCATGTATCATTTATATATATTTTTCTCCAGTTGTTTCTTTATCATTCTTCCACTATTACTATTGTTGGATATTTACTATTTTCTCTATTGTGTGTTGTTACTTCTGCTGTGTACTCTGCTAATGAGGGCATAGTTTCCCCACTATCACACCCAAGGCCCTCGCTGCTAGTCGACAGCCTCTGGAATTCGGGGAAATGCATTTGAGGCCATGTGACCAACCGAGTATAGGGAACCTCTGGGTGGCTTCAAAAACCAGGATGTTACATAGTTATTATTTTATAATGTAAACAAAAAATAAAGAGTAAGTGAAAGAAGAAAAGAACTTGAAAGGGGTGATGAAATATTTACCTCTTCTTCGGGATCTTCCTTTTGATTTGATCAAAAGGGATCCTTAGTTTGGCTTTCTGGCCAATGGAAGGCCTCTAGGATTAAGGGATGAATGTTGGGAGGAAAATTGGTCCGGGGTTGTCCGAGCCAAATGGCTTTGGAGGTGTGAAATTAAGAGAAGGGGAAGTACCCTTTTATAAGAGAGGTGAGGGTCACTTTAGAAAATGCATGAAATATTATTTTATAAAAAAATTATTTTCGGTTTCTAATGGCTCCAAAATGAATTATTTCGAGGCTAAGGTGGGGATGGGTTGAAAACCACTCAACCAATAGGTTTTAGACAGATTTAGGTCACCATATTAACCTTTTCTTTTATATTTAACTCTTAGTTAAATAGTTTGACATTTACCATGTCTCTTTGTATTTTTATATTATATGGTTAATAAACTTACTATAAAAAGCCAATAGAACCCCATGTGGTTCATTATTAATATATATAACCTTATCTAAGTCCTTTTGCTGAACATTAGATTTTTAAGAATATTATATCAATTAATAATATAGTATTTGTATTAAAAACTAAATTATGTGAATTTTGACACTATTTTGTATTTGGTTTTTGTGAAAAACATAACAACATGATTAATTTAAAAAATATATATATTTAATCAACCCTAACATGTCATATTAACCTATAAAATTAGTGGAATTCATAAAAAGTCTCAAATTACATTTATTTGGATATTTATAATATCAATTATTTTAATCTTTCATTAACAAGGTAATTACTGCATCATCATTGTGTCATAAATAAATTAAAATATTTAATGTCTAAAAATTATAAATAAAATACCATTATGTAGGAAATATTTTTATCTTTATAATGAATATTTTTAGTCAAATTTATCTTATGTATAACCCTATATTAAAAATGGTTTAGTTATTAAACTTTGAATTTAACTCTTTTAACTTTTCTTTAAATAAAATAATAATTAATGTCCTAATATAATAAATGTGGACCTAAAGGATCATATTTTATTCCTAAGGTTTTTTTGATCGAAATACACTTATACAATAGAATTAGGACATGTGTTAGGGTAATTATAATATCATTTTTACCTTTAATTACCATATTTACTTTTAACCGTGGTAAATAAAAGTCAAAAGTTACTATTCACCAAAAATTATTTTCATCTCATTGAACCATATTTTACTTAATGATATCAACCGTGTCTCTTGTATTTTTGAAATTCAACTCACAGAAGCGCTAAAATTAAGTTTTATGCAAATTTGCAAATGCTCATAGAAGGTGGGTAAAAGAGGTTAAAAAGTTCAATAAAGTTTTATACATCTAATTTTATTATAAAATGACTCTGATGAATTAAATTTAACTTATATATGTATTATATATCTATTTTGATTTAAAATAAATTTAAATAAAATAAATAATTATTTAAATAAAAAGTCGGTTTTAAATAATAACGCAATGTTTTTCACTATTCATGTAAAATTGAAAGTTTTCAGAAAAATATAAAAAATTTATCCAAAGCTAATTTTTATATTCCCAATTCAAAAATGAAGTCTATTTTACCAAATTCAAAATATAGAAGTTGCATTTATTAATTTAAAATTACTTTCTGTTGTCAAAACTAAAAAGTGGGTTTTAAAAAAGTAAAAACTATCAAAAAATTAACATGTGTTTATGTCAAATTTAAAAGTGAAATTACTTATAATGACCTAAATTTTATTAAATGATAAAAATATAATCTAATTATACTTCAAAACCTTTCAAATTCATAATTTAACACTATAAATTATTATGATTAAAAAAGTTGTTTTCAATTAAAACATAGTATTTTCACTATTCGTCAAAATATGAAAGTTATCAGAAAAGTACCAAAAGTTTATCCAAACTAAATTTTAATTCCCCGATTCTAAATAAGAATTTAATTTCATTAAATTAAATATATAAAAGTGTCAAATATTGGTTTTAAAAAGGTTTCTCCATTAAAAGACGTTAAAATTGCATTTTTTGAAAAATACTTCTTTTATCTAAAAAAATGAATTTGTTCTTATATTATGTCTAAGAAACTAATAATATGGATTTTGAAATTATATAGAGTATATAATATTCAAAATACAGCTAATACTATTCATAACTGCTTTTTGAATGACTAGTTTGGTAAGTTATGGTGCGCTCGAACTCGGTGTTGCGTGTAGCGCAAGCTATTGAATTACTTTAATGAGATAATGTACTATGAAATCATGGGGTATTAAATTTTCCCCTCCTTCAATAAATTGAGTCCTCACAATTTGAAAATTTTCTTCAAAAATAAAAGGTTAATAATAGAAAAATACCTTTTTAGAAAACCCACATCTGAAATTGGGTAAATAAAATTTAGTCTTAATAAGAGGGAAAGGGAATGAAAAATTTACCACCAAATTATGATATTGGTTAGGAGAAAATTGGTGGAAATTAAGGACACATAATTGTAGGGAAAACGTAAATATTTATGGGGAGTGATTGAGGTCATCAATCACAAACAAGTGTAAAATTGAGGGCCTCAAAGCCATCATTCCATGATGATTTTAAAATATCGTTAGTTCAACAAAACATAGGTATTTGGATAACCCAATTTTGGTTTTAAGATAACTTCCCTAGAGTTTAAGAATTAATTTATTCATAGAATAAGAGGAAAAAAATATACTTGACAAGTAGAGTTTCATCCTTCAACTAATTTCTACCAAAAACTCATTTGTCACTTCAAAAGATAATAGAATTCAAAAAATATTCTATTTATCCTAATTGTATAAGGTTCCAAAAATAATGAATTTAAAATTAAATTGTCAGACTATTTAAAAAATTCTATATTATACAAACCAAGACATCACATATTTCAGTGGTAGGTGATGCACCCTTTTCTCCCTTCAGTTGCAGGTTCAAGTCTAGCGACCTTGCTGGATACGACGGGTTGTCTCCTGACCTCCAAATTTTCTTTTTTATAACATTCCAAAAATAATCTTAAGAAATTTTTTAACCTTAAACAATAGTATTAAATTTTTAACTTAATTCATTCCAAAATTTAGACTTATCCAAAATACTTCAGTCCAAACTCACAGTCCAAAATTTATAAGGAAGGTAAACACAATGGAGATCCTTTTTGCTATGTAATAACATGTGAATACCTTCATCATGTATTCTTTTAAAACACGATAACACCCTAAATTATCATATTACCATATTTATTACATTCATTCTCCCTTATTCCTTATATAATACCGGATATACTCCTTATATCCAAAAATGTTGTAATCTCCAGCAGTAATGGAATATACAAATCATTAATCAGTTTCAAGGTAGTCAAGAATATCCAATATAATTTATCGAAATCAATCATATCTTATTAAAAAATCACTACCTCAGTATCATAATCAAATTAAAGTTTATCTTTCTCTCAACCATATATTTTCCTAAAAAATTAACCTATCATTGAGTCACTTTTCCTGGTTCCACACAATCTCAAGTCCTTAATGAAATAATACTGCAATACAATCCTTATATACTCTATAATTCTTATAACATGTACATCATTAATACAATCCTCAAATGACACAATACTTTAATAACAACATAAGAACTCTAATCATTCCTCTTCATCTTTGGTATTATCATAACTTGATTATTATCCAATAGCATCATTTGGGGGTATAATCTGATGATTTGTACATTGATTCACGTAGTGTCCCAACTCCTTGAAGATGAAGCATTGTGCATTTGAAACATTTTTATTACCCTTTAAATCACATACATGGTTTACTTTTTCTCCACACTTTTAACAAACTCCCATTCCCTTCAAGAATTTACCAAGGTTACTTCTTACACAGTTATCAAATATGGGAAAATACTTCTTTCCCCTATTCCCTTTATCTATATTTCCCTCTTCCATCCTTTTCTTCTCTTGCTTCCCTTCAAATCCATAGGACTCAGAGAATTATTTACTTATCTTTTTAACACATGATGGTATTTCTTATATGGTAAGAATACATGAGAGGCTATTTCCCTTTTAAATGTTGGATTAATACCATGAAAGATATTATCCTTCTTAATCATTCAATCATGCGTATTACTAGAATTATCATTCCTTCTACTAGGTTCCATTTATAAACAGTGGCATACAGGTTAGTTTAAGAACCGCGATGCATAATTCCAAACTTGTAAAATACCTAACCTAAATTAAAAATATTATGCATATAATCTATAATCATAAAATGTTTTCTCTAAGGAATTATTTACTCCTAAATCCTTCATAATAGATTGTAATAAAAATGTGAATTATCCTAAGCATATCCCTCGGGAGTGTCGTAACCAAGAGTGCAGCAAGGCCCATTGTCGTGTACCTGGATACCCCAGGTCAAGCCCGAAACTCCTTGTCAGATTTTTTACTCCTAGGTACATCTGTTCTAGAGACGCCTCTACCTAATCGTATCCAGACAGGGATGTATTGCTTGGAAAATTCACAAAATCTCCATATTACCCAAATTCTAGGATGTTCTTCTATACTAATTCTAAAAGTCTGTTTTAGGGTAATGTTCTCTAATCAGAGTTTTTCTAAATCTAGTTTCCAAGGTTATTGCTAAAATTCCTCTGATAACAATTGTAATACCCAGAACCAATTTACCCAGATTCGGTGCATTATTTTAATACATTGGAATTATTACAAGGAATCAAGTCCCGAAGGACCGACCGGTTTAGTAGTCTTGGAAAATAGATTACATACATGAAGGTTACATTAAATTATAAAATGAAAAACAACAACAAAATTATCTCCATTTACCACATTAATATCTCTTAGATTATCCCTCCAAGTCAATCATAATATTCTTCTTCAAATCCTTGAAAAAATAAAACATAGAAAGGGGTGAGCTTAGATGCTCTGTAAGGATAACAATATAGAAAAAACTTTGATAAATAAGCATAAACATTTAAGGCAATGTATAAAATTAAAACAAAATCTTTTTACACTTAAACTTCAGCATAATATGGTAAAGATAAATCAAATAATTCCATATACTTATTCACATGAATATTATACTAGTCGAATAATCACATGTAATATCAATAGCTAATTTCATAATGATGGAATGCATAATCCCAGACTTCATAACCACATAGTCAGGGCCTTATGCCAAGAATACAAATAAGATTTTGTCAAGGCCTTGTGCCAATACACTTGTTTGTCTCATGAGACCTAATGATGCATCGAGGAGCTATAGCGGGATCCACCCGTCACTTACTAAGTCCAATGCATTACTCATATGAAAAGGTTTAAACATAACATAAACATTCATATTAAAATTAGCATATGAAATGTCAATACTTTATCCATAAAACATGAATGGTGTAAAAATAACACATCTACATTCAAACATATCACGAAACCTTTAATACAATATGAAATATTTGTATCATAATAAATCAACTTCAAACAAGTTTAAAATCCATCAAAGGATGTTGATAAAGATGAAATCAATTTTTTTAGAGAAATATCTCTTTCTATTTTGAAATCATTTAAAAGTCATATAATTATAAAAGTAAACATTTATTTTGAAGATATTCTTATAAGATTGTATGGGAAGCTTTGACGATGTTATAATGGAGGAAAATATCCGCACCCGCCGTATAAGTTAAAAAAAAGACATTCCCACCTTAATTTTGTCAAAAAGGTCCTAAAGCACCGTGTTTGGAAAACAACAGAAAGACTCCTTTAAAAACATATATGGTAAAATAAGGGTATAAATGAATTTAACCCATAGTCTAGTAAATAGTAAAACTGTTTTGAAATACATTTTTAAGAAACATAGATGTGGATGATAAAGAGGTCCCAGTAGATACTTACGTAAAAACAACCTCGGATAATAAAGAGATTGTGAAATTAACCATTACCTTGCACTTTCCTTTGGTCGAGGGTACATTTAACATCATGTATAATGACCATAGTATGTTATTAAATTATACGAGAACCATATTCATATTTATTATATCATACATGACTCATTTATGACTTTATACTACCCATTTAATAATGATTTCCATGTTAAATTAACATTTTGGATAATAATCACTTTCTTTGTCGTACGTGTTTTAACATGTTATTCTGGATCTTATCATTTAGATAATGATTTAAATACTTCCTGAATAGAAACTTTTATTTATATATCATATATATTTAGAATATAAATATTTATAATAGATAGATATATGAAATGGAAGGCACTGTTTATGGAGATACTAAGTCGTACTTACGTATAAACGTTGTTTCCGTTTTCATATCGTATTGAACGGAAGTATGTGAATAAGATATATGTAAGTACACACACACACACACATATATATATATATACATATCTATATTAGCATTATTATGTCATATATTATATACTTATTAATAATATATATATTTACAATCATCATTGAATGGTGAATGTGGAAATAAATCTCATAGCGTCGTGGAGAGGGTAATTAGTACGTACGCACGAGCAAGAATATCATTATATTAATGGTGAAATAATATGTAATTGGATAGTATATAATATATAAAGAATAATTAAAATGTTATATTTATTATTTACATTAGTTATACTCCTTATTATACCCATCCAAATAATGAAGTTTTTGAATAACAAACTACACCACGACGTGGAAACGGTTAGCCGTACGTATGAATGTATGGTGACTTTTTCATTTGTAGAATGGATAGAATAATGAATATTGTTGTACCATTTTTATAATAAAATCAAATTATATAGAAGATAATTGAGTTATTATTTTAGAATGGAAACAAAAAAGAAAGAGGAAGTGGTAGAAGAAAATAACTTGAAAGAGGTGATGAAATATTTACCTCTTCTTCGGGTTCTTCCTTTTGATTTGATAAAAAAGGCTCCTTAGGTTGGATTTATGACCAAAGGAAGGACTCTAAGACTAAGTTAGGAAAGTTGGGAGGATATTTGGGTAGGGTTTTTCCGATCTAAATGGCTTTGGAGGTGTGAAATTATGAGAAGGGGAAGTACCCTTTTATAAGAGAGGTTAGGGTCACTTTAGGAAAATCTTGAAATATTATTTTATAATAAAATAATTTTCAGTTTCTAATGGCTCAAAAATCAATTATTTAGAGTCTAAGGTGGGTATGGGTCGAAAAACTCTCATCCAAAAGGTTTTATACAGGTTTAGGTCACCATATTAACCTTATCTTTTAGATTTAACTCTTTGTCAAATAGTTTGACATTTACTAGGTCTCTTTGTATTTTTATAATATATGGTTAATAAACTTACTATAATAAGAGAAGATAACCCCTTGTGGTTCATTATTAATATATTTAACCTTATCTAAGTCCTTTTGCCAAACCTTATATTTTTAGGAATATTATATCAATTAATAATATAATATTGTTTTTAAAAACTCAATTTTGTCAATTTTGACACCATTTAGTATTTGGTTTTTGTGAAAATCATTAAAACATGATTAATTCAAACAAAAATTAATTAATCAACCATAACATGTCATATTAACCAATAAAATTAGTTTAATTCATCAAATGTCTCAAATTACATTTATTTGGATATTTATAATATCAATTATTTTAATCTTTCATTTATAACGTAATTACTGCATCATCATTGTGTCATAAATAAATTAAATAATTTAATCCCTAAAAATTACAAATAAAACACCATTATGTAGGAAATATTTTTATCTTTATAATTAATATTTATAGTCGAATTCATCTTATGTATAACCCTATATTAAAAATGGTTTAGTTATTAAACTTCGAATTTAACTCTTTTAACTTTTCTTAAAATAAAATAATAATAAATGTACTAATATAATTCATGTGGACCTAAAGGATCATATTTTATGTCTAAGGGTTTTTTGGTCGAAATACACTTATCCAATAGAATTATGACATGTGTTAGGGTAATTATAATATCATTTTTACCTTTAATTACCCTATTTAATTTTAACCGTGGTAAATAAGTCAAAAGTTACAATTCACCAAAAAATATTTTCATCTCATTGAACCACGTTTTACTTAATGATATCAATCGTGTCTCTCAGATTTTTAAAATTAAACTTAAAGAAGTGGTAAAATTTAGTTTTATACAAATTTGCAAATGCTCATAGAAGGTGGGTAAAAGAGGTTAACAAGTTCAATAAAATTTTATACATCTAATTTTGTTATAAAATTAATCCAATGAATTAATTTGAACTTATATAGGTATTATATATCTATTTTGACTTAAAATAAATTTAAATAAATTAAATAATTATTAAAATAAAAAGTCGGTTATAAATTATAACACATTGTTTTTCACTATTGATCAAAAATTGAAAGTTTTCTAAAAAATACAAAAAATTCACCCAAAGATAATTTTGATATTAAAAATTCAAAAATTAAGTCTATTTTACCAAATTAAAAATATTGAAGCTTCATTTATTAATTTAAAATAAATTCCTGTTGTCAAAACCAAAAAGCGGGTTTTTAAAAAGTAAAAACCATCAAAAGATTGACATGTTTTTATGTAAAATTTAAATGTGAAATTACTTATAATGACCTAAATTGTATTAAATGATAAAAATATAATCTAATTATACCTAAAAACCTTTAAAATTCATAATTTAACACTATAAATTATTTCGATTAAAAATTTGTTTTCAATTAAAACATAGTATTTTTCACTATTCTTCAAAAAATGAAAGTTATCAGAAAAGTACCAAAAATTTATCCAAACTAAATTTTTATGCCCCGATTCTAAATTATAATCTAATTTCATTAAATTGAATATATAAAAGTGTCAAATATTTGTTTTAAAAAAGGTTCACCATTAAAAGGCGGTAAAATTTCATTTTTTGAAAAAAATACTTCTTTAATCTGAAAAAATTAATTTGTTCTTATATTATGTCTAAGAAACACATAATATGGATGTTAATATTATATAGAGTATATAAGATTCAAAATGCAGTTAATACTATTAATTATCTCTTTTTGAACGACTAGTTTGGTAAGTTGTGGTGCGCTCGAACTCGGTGTTGTGTGTAGCGCAAGCTAATCAATTACTTTATTGAGATAATTTACTATGGAATCTTGGGATGTTAAAGAATTTCCATTGATAAAATTTTGTTTTGTTATAGTAAATGTCATTAAAATTCAAGATGTCACTATTGTGGAGAATGATAATAATTATCAATCCATTTAGTGGTTTTTATAGAAAAATAGTGATGAAATTATATTGGAGAGTGATGATAAAGTGAGTAGCTTAGGGGGACCATGAATGAATAATTTAGATTTAGAATAAGTCACAAATGATGAGGAAATTAAAGTATATTTAGTAGTTAAAAAGAAGAAAAGTGGAAGGTCTAAAATTAATGAAGTAAATATCATTAGTGATAAGATATCTCTAATGAAAAATTAGAGGATACAGTCTCTACAACAATGATCTATATTATATCAAGTGGAGACTAAGTTTTTTTATGTGGCTACCAAAGATAATAATTTGGTGAAAGAGATGCCTGAAGATATTGACTAGACTGAGAAGAACCAAACATGGGTGACTTTTTAGAGACTGACATAAATGTATATCATCATGACCAAATTAGTTTTTCATAAAAAGTTGAATGAATATGGAATGGTGATTCAAAAAAATAAATGACTCATGTTTAAGGTATACTCGCTAATTGAATGAATTGATGTAGATGAAACCTTTTCTCTGTTGCATAAGTTAGAAATAATTTGATTATTCTTGTATATAATAGTAGAAATGAGGTTCAAGGTTTTCTAGTTAAATGTAAAATATGAATTCCTAAATTAATTACTTGAGGTAGAGGTGTACATAGAGTAGTAAAATGTTTTTTATATTCATGAATTTTTGAATAGAGTTTTCTAGATGAATAAGGACCATTATGGGATAAATAAAGAACCAGTAGTATGGTATTTCAGACTAGATCAATACAACAAAAATATTTTTTTCAATGTGGTGGAGTTGATAATAATATATGTACCACAAATAAGAATGATAAAAGTATGACATTGATTTTATATATTGATGATATAATCCTTATGGGATTTAATGCAACACAATTCAAGAAGATTTTAAAATTCATGAGATGCGAGTTTGAAATATCAATGATTGGAGAGCTGAAATTTTCCTTAGTTTGTAAATGATATAAGGAATACATGGTAGATTCTTATCTCAATAGAAATATTCTATGGAGATTATGAAAATATTTGGAATGGAGGATTCTAGGTAGATGAAAACAATGGAAGTTAACTAGATGATATTGTTAAGAGATGATGATGGAATGAAGGTCAATATAAAAAATATAGTCATATCATTGGAAGCTTATTGTACCTAACTATAAAATTACCCAAAATTTTGTTTTCTATATGTCAAGATACATAGTAATAATGAAATACTAAGGAAATCCACATGATAACAGTAAAACAGATTCATTTTTATATCAATAGTATAATTGTTGGGAATAAATCCCACAAGGTAACTTGGAAACATTTTTAGTTCGATTGTGTTTGTTGAAAAATTGAATTTCCATGATAAGTTGTGGAATTATATAGATATTTTTGACAAGATATATTTACAAATATCCAATAAAAAGGAATAGACACTCTATAGGTGGTATAAAAATATTGTATACAATGTGGCGTTGTTTCCCAGTGTTTTTCAAGTTTTTAGGCCACAAAATCTGGAGAATGGAGAAAACAGTTTTTAGAAAAGTAAGTTGTGTGTCAGATTAAAGATGGTTTGGAAAGTTTTTCAAAAGACATGTTCCAGGATCAGCACATCAACATATAGAAAATCAAATAATCATGTGAAATATTGGTGTTTGCTTGAAAGGTGGTTTGTGTGCACCCAAGAAATAAAGTTTATGTGATCCGTGAGAAAGAGATTTACATTCCCATTATGACATAAAATGTGGTTTTACATGATCCAAGAATATCTTACATGTGAAAAGGAAGACATGTCAGGATCTTACATGTAGGGTTGGTCGAGCCTATAAATAGACGACTACCCCCTCATTTCATAAGCTCAATCCTTAGAGACAATCAGGGCTCTGAATCACGTAAGAATCGTGTGTGAAGAGTGTTTCATGTAAGAAGAGGTTTGCAAAAAAGACATAAAAGTTTCATAAAAGTTTATTTTCTATGAAAAAGGAAACTTTTTCAAGAAAAGTGATAATGTTGCACACAAATAATCCAAAGGTTTTGTGAAAGTTTGAAGTTACTCAGTAATTTTGTGGTAAAGGGGTATTCATCAAGTGGATGAAAGTAAAACTAAATGATACACTAAATGAGGTTTAAAAAAATATTGATTCAAGAAATCAAAGAAGGATATTCTGAAGAAGAAGTGAGAACACTTCAGTTGAGAGAGTAGTGAGATTTCAAATTGTTAATGGTTGTAAACTTGGAGGGGCAGTGAGTCAGCTCCGAACTTTTTAAATAGCAGTGCGCTTTTAGTGGATTTGGTACATTGGCACATTGCCATTGAATTCTCCTTAGACATATCCTTGTGAGGGTGAACCAAGTAATTTTTTTGTGTCTCATGCATTCTTTAATTTTTGTTCATATATTTCTATGGGAAAGATAGAGAAGTGAATTTTATTTAACAATGAAACAAGATCCGTAGGGGTAGTTTTTTTCTTAATCTATCATACCCTAATTCACCCCATCTCAGGCTATTTAACCTAGTGGGACTAAAAATTGGTATCATAGGGAAATGTTGAAAGTCCGTGGTTCTCTCTTAGTAGAAGAAATGAAGGTTTTCAATCAGAAAGGAATTACTATATTCAAAGGTAATAATTTTCAATTATGGAATAATCATATGAATCACTACTTATGATCATTAGTAATGCATGTCATTATAGTAGCGATGCATGAAATCTCATCCAATATCGGCAGTGGTGATTTATCATAAGTTGAAAAAAGGGAATTAGATACCGATTCCAGAGGAATAAATGCATATTGGGAAGCCTTATCCAATGAAATATATACAAAGTTGATGTAATATATGTCTACTCATGATATGTGAAAGAATATTCTAGAAATCTATGAAGGTGATTAAAAAGTCAGAGAAGAAAAAGTGAAAGTTCTCTGGAACAAATACAAGGATATAAGGATGAACCACAATGAATCTATTAACACATTCTTTGATAGGGTTAATGTTGTTGTGGAAGACATGTGTGGTCTTGGAGAAATTATTAAATATTTAAATAGTAAATATATTCAATCGCATCTTAATAATAATTCCACCTTAGTTCAATATGAATGTTTATGTTTTAGAGGATAAAGATCCAAAGGAGTTGACATTGGATAGCTTGCATAGTACTCTTGTCACATATGAGATGAGAAATGAGGACATTGAGTCTGTGGAAAAAAGTAATTCTACGGAGGTGGAATTCAAGGCCATGAAGAAGGTCACTATCGAAGTTTTTCAGGAAGAAGAAGAGATAGATGAGGTGATGTCATTCCTTTCTTCAATTCTATAAAGAGAAAAAGTAAAGTTCAAAGGTAAACTTCCACTAGCATGATTTTGATATGGAATGGTGGGTCATCATATAACATGGTTCCCTAAAAAGTTCTAAGAAGATGATGAGGATGAAGTTGAAATTACCATGAAGAAGTATTTATCCTATATGAAAGTTAAGAAACAATTAAGAGAAATCTCTTTAAATGGAATAATCTTATTGCACAGTAAAATGATAGTTCAGATGAATCTTAGGTTGAAGAGGTAGAGAACTAAAAATATCTTGGATAGAATGATATGGTGGTAGTCATAGGTAACTCCCCAAAAAAGGAATAACGTGACATTGATGAAGAAGAGGTCAAAGGAAGAGTCGATATGCAAGATGAATTGGAAACCACTCTCGAAGAGATAGATATTTGGAGATCCAAAATGAAGAATTCCAAAAAAATGTTTTGTGATGATAAAATCTATATACAAAATGAAAAAGAAGAGAATTATGATTTAATGGAATAAATTCAGAATACCAAGTCTT
The DNA here is from genome assembly GCA_963277665.1 of Viscum album. Lineage (NCBI taxonomy): Eukaryota > Viridiplantae > Streptophyta > Magnoliopsida > Santalales > Viscaceae > Viscum > Viscum album. The sequence goes on from OY728137.1 coordinate 248,196,369, forward strand.
CATTTCTAGAGGAATCATAAATGGTTAGTGGTAATAAACTCAAAGTTGAAGAATAGAAAAGACTGATTGATGGTTTGAATAACACAATGAAAGAACTGATCATACACATTGAAAAAATTGAATAGAAAGTCATATAAATATGATATAAAGTTGATGATCAATAAAAACTCATAACTTCCCATATGTTATCAAGAAATCAGATCATTTAGGTGACAAAAAAGAAGCAACTATCCAGTTCAACTAATATGTGGCTTGACCAAAAAAAAATGTTGTGACAAATAATTTCATACCTTAAGAACCCATATTGAGATTGATGATTGATTTGGATAAAAATAATAATTATAAGATTCATAGATCCCAAGGTATAACCATTGGTGTAGAAGTGACACGAAAGAATGCACCACACACCAGGTGTTATTGTTGCGGAAGGATGAGACACTCACAAAATGTGCATTCTATAGATAAGAGACACCGAAGGGCATAAGAACAACAGAGGTAGCCAAACATAGCTCAATAATCTATAATATAATTCAAGGGACATTGTTTTTTGTGTATAGGGTTTGGAAACATGGATAGATATTGTACATCAACCATGCAGAGGAATGTTCTAAAGCAGAAGCAAAGTGATCGCATGTAGAAAATCAATGAATCACCAGGTGATCTGAAAATGAAAAATTTATTTACAGCTCTGAAATATGATGCTATTACATAATACTATGAAAATGATTGAGATTATTAATATATATGGAGTATGAAGTCAAAAACATAGATACCAAAGAAAAGAGTTGAGAAGGCAATTGTTACAGAAATTTCCCTTAAAACATCAGATCATTTTGGTGTATAGATCCTTGACTATGGCTACACATTTCATATGATAGGAAATAATGATATTTTCAGAGACATAAAATATGAAAAGTAAGGTGTTGTAAAATTTGAAAATGATGAAGTCCTGAAGATAATTAGCTCGGGTAAAGCCAAGTTTGGGGGGGAAATGAGACGTGCTAATGTCTTAGTTATTGAATGTATTAGTCACAACTTGCTAAGTGTTAGTCATCTATGTGACTTGGGGAATGCTATAAGATTTACCAATAAGATGTGTATCATCAAAGGAAGAGATGGGATAATTGTTCTATAGAAAAAAATAACAAAGGGGAATCTATACATTGTAAGTGGAGAAGAATATATGTTCTTTTTATCCAGAGAGGAATAAAAAAAGTTATTCCATAAATGACTTTGTCATCTATGTCAACTATCTCTTGAAGATCTGGTAAAATGTGATGTATCTAGTGACCTCCCAAAGCTATCATGTGATCGTACTCATACATGCGATGCATGTCAAAAAGGTAAGATCATCAAAAATTTGTACAAGGTAAAGGCATAGAAGTAAACTAGAGTGATTTAATTAGTGCATGCATTCATATGTGGACCCATCTCACCAAGATCCATTGAAAAGAATAGGTAATATGTTATTTTCATTGATGATTTTTGCATAATAGAATGAGTATTTGTCTTTTCCCATTAGATTGATGTGTTCAGTTCCATAAAACAATATCAGAGGGAATCAGAAATGATGATTTGACAAAAATTCTTAAGTTTCATACTGATAATGGTATGAAATTTAAAAACAAATAAGTGGAAGGTTATCTCGAGAAACACAGGTTAAGGTATCAAATTTATTCAGTGAGAAATCCTCCAAAAATGGATTGGTTTAGAGGATAAATCATATTATCAATAACATGACTAGAATGATTCTTATTAAAAAAGGCTTACCAGAGAAATTATGGAAGGAAAAAGTCTTGAAATCTATCTACATATCAAATAGGGCTCTTCTATTTACGAAGGAAGAAAAGACTCCATATGAGACGTTGTACAAAAAAAAAATCCAACATTAAAATATTTTCGAATCTTTGGAAGTAAGTGCTTTATTCTCAATCATGTGAAACATGGGAAATTTGAGTCACATGGAGATGAGGGGATATTCCTTAAATACTCAATAAAAATAAAATCATATAAATTCTTCAATAATAATCTAGGAAATGTATTTGAAAGAAATGATGTCACTGTAATGGAAAATTAACAGATTCTTCAATAGAATAGTGAATAATTCTCTGATGAGAGTGATGAAGAGGTAAGAAACATGGGGGGGGGGGGAATGAGTGGTAGATGATGACTCAAAAAAAGATACTGAAAATGAGTAGGAGTAATTAAAAACTATATTTTCATAGAAGCCAAAGAGTCAAGCTGAAATTGATTAGAAAAATATGATCGGTGACCAGACAGTTCCATTTCAATCAAGAATAAGGAAGTCATTATAGTAGGCATCCTTCCTATCTTAGGAAGATCCTAAATGTTTTGATGAAGCAGGTGGAGATGAAAAATTGGTTTAGGCTATGAATGAAGAGTTATACAAAATTGAGAAGAATAAGATGTAGAATATTATTTTTACACAAGTAGATAAGAATGTCATTGGGACTAAATGGGTATTTCACAACAATATGAATGAAGATGAATAAATGATTCAAAACAAAGAATGAATAGTGTGAAAAGGGTACTCCCAGATATAAGGTATCGATGTTGATGAAAAATGTTCAAATATTTTATGGCTAGAGATAATCAGATTATTCTTGGCTATAGTAGTGAAAAGTAAGTTCAAAGTTTTCCAGATGGATGTTAAGTTGAAATTTCTAAATGGGGTTCTAGAAGAAGAAGTTTACATTGATAAGACAGATAATTTTATCATTATTAAAGATGATAAAAGATTTTTTTGGATGAAGAAAAGCACTATATGGGCTAAAGCAAGCACAAAAATCATGGTATTCAAGACTAGATCAGTTTTTGAAGGAGCTTAGTTTTCAGTGTGGTGGAGTTGATTAAAATATATATGTCAAAAATGGTAGTAATCAAAGGATGATGGTTATGGTATATGTAGATGACATAATTTTTGGTGGATCAGATGAATCATAGTATATAAAGTTGTAGAATTCATGAAAAGTGAGTTTGAAATTTCAATGATTGGTAAATTGATTTCTTTCCTTGGTTTACAGGTGACACTAGGAAAGAATGGTACATTAATTTCTCAATATAAATATGTGAAGGAGGTTTTGATACGATTTTTAATGGATAATTTCAAGTATATGATGAATCCAGTGGCTACTCAGATGAAACTATCATGGTATGATGAAGGAAATATAGATAATATCACAGAATATAAGAAAATCATTGGTATTTTATTGTATTTTATAGCGACAAGACCTAATATTGTTTTTACCACATTCTAAGAAGTACGGTATCAAACCAATCCTAAGGAAATACATTTGTTTGTAGTGAAAATAATGCTTCAATATATCAAGGGAATAATGTATTTTGGTTTTCCGTATAATAAAAAATCTTAGAAAGAGTTATCGGTCTATACATATGCAGATTGGGCTGGTTTAGTAGATGATAGAAAATCAACATCCTGTGGTGCATTCTATATTAGGGAATTGTGTATTTTTTGGATAAGAAAGAAATAAGATTTCATTTCATTGAGCACCATAGAATCTGAATATATTGCATCTAATCAAGCGTGTATACAGTTATTATGGATGATGTAGTAGCTTGATGAGATGGGCGTTGATGTGAAGTCTCCAATTAGAATCCATTACGACAATTCTAGTGATATAAATTATAGAATAAATAAAGTCCATCACTTAAGGAAAAAGAAAATTAAAATATAATATAATTTTATCAAGGACATGGTAGAGAATGGGATTGTGAAGTTGGAGTATATGACAATATAAATACAGGCTGCATAATTATAACAAAGGTCTTACCCAAATAATCTTTAGAGCAGATTTGATTGGCTCTAGGAGTTTAGTTGAATCCCCACACTTGAAAAAGTGTGGATGTGGGAACACTTATCCTTGAGGTATTGTGTGATTTTCACAAATGTATTGATCTATGCTATTTACCATGTTGCAGACCACAAAGGAGTGACCTTCGGGTTCATTGACAAAGGGTGAGAAATTGTGGATTTTAAAGGGATGAAACTGTCTTACAAATACAGGGGTAGAAGCTGATAGGGGGACCAATGAAGTAATGGGAATTAAATGCTTCTGTGACACGATGAGAATTTGATGTTATGAAAAAAATAGTTCATGGTCATGTCTATTAGAGCTTAGCTTGGAAATCTATAGCATGATGAAAATTCGGTGTTATGAGGAAACAACTCATGGTCATGTCTATCATAGATTATCTTGTAAATATTTAAGAATTACGAAGAGAATGAGAATACAAGTAGTGGAATAAGGGGAGTATTAAATATGATGATTTTATAAGTGATTAATAAAAGGTTATATATCACAATAGATAAGTTTCATTATAAAATCAGTTGAGTAGTTTCAGAATAAAGTGTTTCACTGATGAAATTTTCAAGCCACTCTTTTTTTCTCATGGATATCATAGATCATGTGGTTTTAGAGTGTATTTTGAGTAAGTCTTTTATCACTATCTGAATCAAAAGAAGATAATGGTGGTAGAATATAGAAGAAGCTTTAATAATATTTCAAAATGTGAAGAGTTTTAAACAAACCCAAAGGGGTATATTTTTGGGAATAAATCCCTCAAGGAAACTTTTAAACATTATTAGTTTGATTGTGTTTGTTGAAAAAGTGGGTTTCCATGATAAGTTATGGAGTTCTATAGATATTATTTTCAATATATGTTGAAAAAGATCTAAAACAAAGGAATATATTCTTTGGAGGTGATGAAAAAAGATCATAAACAAGGTGGCGCCATTTCCTAGTGTTTTCCAAATTTTTGGGCCACAAAATCTGGATAATGAAGAAAACTATTTTTGGAAAAGGAAGTTTCATGAAATATTGAATATGGTTTGGAAAGTTTTATACAATACGCATTCCAGGATTAGTACATAAGTATATGGAAAATGAAAGAATCTTGCAAAATATTTTTTTGCATAAAAGGTGGTTTTTGCGCACCTAGGAAATAAAAATGATGTGATCCGCAAAAAAATAAAGTTACACACACAATGTAATGTCAAATATAGTTTTACATGCTCATATAAGATCTTATGAATGAAAACGAAGAAACGTCAGGATCATACACGTAGGTCTGGATAGTCCTATAAATAGATAACTACCCCCCTCATTTTGGAAGGCCACACCTTATAGAAAATTAGGGCTCTGAATCGTGTAAGAATTGTGCATGAAGGGAGTTACATGTAAGAAGAGAGTTGAATGTATGAAGATATTTAATCGTAATAAGTGGATTGATAATAAGACATAAAACTGGGGCGCAATTTGGTTTTCCACGATAAAGGAAAATGTTTCATGAAAAGTGATAAAGTTGCGCAAAAGGCACTCAAAGGTTGAATGAGAATTTTAAGTTGCCCAAAAATTGTGTGGTAAATGGGTATTCATCAAGTGGATGAAAGTGGAATTAAATGATACACTAAATGAGGTATAAAACATATTGATTCAAGAAATAAAAGGAGGATCTTTTGAATAATTAGTGAGCACACTTTAGTTGAGAGAGAAGTAAGCTTTAAAATTGTGAATGGTTTTAAACTAAGAGGGATAGTGAGGGCACTCAAAACCTTGAAAATAGAAGTGAAATTTTAGAAGATTTGGTACATATGAACATTTCCTTTGTATTCTCCTTGTATGTATCCAAATGAGGGTGAAACAAGTAAAATTTTTGTGCCTCATGAATGCTTTAATTTCCGTTCATATAATGGTATAGGAAAGATAGAGGAGCGTTTTGTTTAACAACAAAACTAGATCCAAAGGGGAAGCTGTTTTAATATGTCATACCCTGATTAAACCCCCTCTCAGTTTATATAATCTAGTGGGACTAACAAAAATTAATTTCCTATTTTTATATCATAAAGAACCAAATAAAGAGTTATTGGGATACATGGATATGGATTGGGATGATTTATCAGATGAATACAAGTCAACATTAGGTAATGCATTCTATATAGGAGGTTTTTGAATTTATCAACTAAGCATAAAGAAATACTATATTTCACTAAGAACTATATAAGATGAGTATATTAAATCTACCTAGGTGTGTATTCAATTGCTTTATATGAAGTAATAACTAGATTATTTTAGAGTTTAAGTGAAATCTCTTATTGTAATTAGGTTTAATAAGTCAAGTTCTATCAATCGTAAAAAAAATACTGTCCATCACTCAATGAAAATTTCATCATGATAAAGTATCATTTTATCAAGGATAATGTTGTGAAAGGGCTAGTTGAGTTGGAGTGTGTGTCACTATATAATGAAGTTATGGATATCATGATAAAGGCACTACCCAAGGCGGATTTTGAGAGGCATAGGTAATCTCATGGAGTAAAACCATATCTATAAAACTAGATAGTTTTAAGATGGTATCCCCACTAATATAAGGAATTTTATATTTATATAAATTTATAGTGAATCTCTTGAATTAAATTCTTTTATTTTTAACCTTATCTTATGAAATTTCATAGAAGTGATCATTGGGTTTGTTGAAAAAATGAGAGAAGTTATCCATAAATTTCCTTGGATATGCCATCTATGATTAAATATTAATATGTTCGAAAGTGTTATTTCTCATTGAAAAGGGTGGAGCTATCGTATGATGAAACTTTTTAAATGGGGAGAGTAATTAAAGGTGTATTTTGGTAGAGAAGTCTAGTTCATAGGTATTGATGTTAATGATGATCAAGGAAGTATTTTAATGAGTAAATATTCATTTAACTCTTTTTACTCATGATGAACATGTATCATGTGAGATTAGAGTTGGTGATTACTAATCAATTGATTCACTATATAGAGAAAAACAATTTCATATGTGTTAAGTTGGTTTTGAAGGATTTTTTAACAAACCTCATGGGATAGATTATTATAAAAATACCTTAGAGTATTTTTGGGTTGTGTTTGTTAATAAGGCTATTGAAGGAGCATCAAAATTATCTTATAAAGTTATGAAGAACTTTTAATATGATGGTTTAAGGATTTTTTTATAGAAGTTGGAAGTAGTAGTAATAATTCTTTCTGTATGATTAAAATCACATAGTGACATCCTAGGTCACACCATGAGAAGGATATTTTAGAATAAACTATTCTAGAGGTTGGTATCATAGATAATGGTTCACATTAGGAAGGGGACCCCCTGAAAGTCAGGCTGTATAATGATTAAAGTTGATTATTTGTTTATTCTTTGAAAAATGGTCTCATTCTTTGACCTATTGATATGTAAGAGTTTCCAAATTATATATAATTACTTGGATTTTACAATTTTGTCATAAGGAACATACAAAAGAGTATCTTTACAAACAATTTCATATATAAGAGTCTTTTTTGAAGAATTCACATCATGGGAAGGATGGTCATGTCATGAATACTATATGTAATAAAATTTACTTTAACATAGAAGTGGAGATTACATACCTAAGAATAAGTCATGTCATGGGAATGATGACCACACCAAGAAGAGATTTAGGTATATTTCTATGGTTATAACTATATATAAATGACCACCCCATGATTATGAGTTTTATTACCATGGTGTTCTAGTCAAAGGTGAATCCAAACTTTGTCTCTATAACATGTTTTGTTGGGTGTGAGTCACGAAACATGGATATTTTAAATTATATACCATAAAATATTGTGTAACGTTGTATAGGTTCCTATAAATATAAGATTTTGGGTTTATATTTTCAATAAAAGTAGTTCATTATGATATAATGTTAGTTCTCATGTCATGAAGACATAGAGTTAGGAGATTTCCTAATTTAAATATCTCATATTTCAGGAAGGAAATTAGAGAATTGAATACATGACATTGTCTCAAAATTGAATAAGATTATTGGATGAATTTTTCTATTTTAATTAGGGTGAATTTAATATAAATTAATATGGAAAACTAGAGATTACCTAAAGGGGGAGATATATATTTATTTATAATATGAAATATGATCACGAATTAAGGAAGAGAGTAGAGGAGGAATTCCATATCATTGTTGGAACGATAGAGAAGAAAACAAGTGAGATACAAGAGGCTATCATACTTAAAGTTATTAGAGTTCATCACATTGATGAAAGTGAGGCTGATTGATACAACATTGATGTAATAATCTCAATCTTGGTTTATAGATATCAAACAATATTTTCTTAGTGGATTAGTGAGAGTGATTGAAGGAAGTTTGTTCAATGTTTTGTGAAGGTTACAATTATAGAAGTTTTATACAGTTGATCTATATTATAATGAATAAGTAGTGTGTATAGTGGTTCTGGTATATTAACACATCATCATTGTATTATACTTGGATTATCCTATTTTGGGCGAACCAAGTAAAATTTATTAGGCCCCTTTTTATTTTATCTATCTCTTAATTTCTATTTTGGGGGTAGAGGTTTTCCTACTAAGAGTGAAATGATATTGATGGTGATGGTTGTTTAAAGAAATCAACATACATTTATTCACCCACTCTCAGAGAATTGACCTTTATTGGGACCAAAAGATAGTTGGATATAGGTAGGTATTCCAAAAAGATATATTTGAATGGGAATGAGTTTCTTGATGAGTTGGAAACCCTTGAGAGGGTATATAAAATTTTATATGACGCCTTGGGATTTGGTGATGTTGAGTACTGAGGGAGATTTTTGTAATGTGATCATATTAGTAGGTGGGATTTGTTTACTGCATAGAATTTTTGGTTTTGGGTTTGGTTTTTATGGGATAATGGATAGTGGTCCTAGATGGTTGGGTCTATGATGGGTAGATGTGTTTTGGTTTTGGAATGATACATGAGTGGTGGGTGATTATTTGTATAGACTTGGAATGTGTGAGATAACTCTGGTTTGTTGAAAAGGAAAGATCCAAGAGTGATTCTGAGTTTTTTCATGGTATTATAGGGATTCATGGATTGTTGTTAGGTGCATGATCTGAGGTTTAATGGGATGTGACTCATAGGAGCACGAGTTAGGTTGTGTAATTGAGTAATATGGTAGTGTATACCCATTTGGTTTAGATGAGATCAAGATGGATGGTGGGTAAGAACTTAGGAGAGGGTTCATGGGAGGACCAATATTAAAGCAATCCAAGTTTTTTCTTTTGCGAATATTACATAATTTTTAAGATAAATAACATAACAACAATATATTCAAGGATAAAAAGGTTTAGTATCTTGGGAAAATTAGGCTCATACATCACTTGTATATAATAATTTTTTTAATTATTTCTTCTTTATCCTCTTAAAATCTATCACATTCTCTTTAGTACATGTAATCACCTGAGGATATACACCAAATCAATTGGTGATCTAAAATCCTGATAAGGGTAGGGATACCATAAGAGGAATAAGAGACATGAATCAATAGTACATGGGTCAGAATAATAATAATAATCATATCACAAGCAAGGGACAATCATCATATTCAAGAGGGAAAATTTTTATAAAGGCATTGAAAGTGGAATATGCATAATAATGAAACATCATAACATAGTGGTAAAATACCACACATAGTTGTGAATTAATCTAACATCATGTTCATACATAACATATGTGCATAAATCATAACAACATAATTATAAACAAATTTAGCATCACGTTCAAAAAAACACAAATAATCTCATAAGATATATAATATTACCCAATGCATTGGAGGGATATATAATACTAGGCTCACCCATCACATCATAAAATGATCATAATTATGCATGCCGCATGAAAAGAGAAAATATAACAACCGTAGTCATGAAATAAAACCTCGGATAGGAATGAGTTTCATAAAGGTTTCGAAAAGCATAATTTTATGAATATCCTTTATAGTTCTCAAATTAATAAGGTAAATAATTTTTTTTATGAAACATCATCAATCTTGAGTGGATAAGAAATAAGTCAAGAGGATTCAATGCCATGTTTTTAGAAAATAATGTCATTTTGAAGAATCTATGAATTTGGATTAGAAATCATTTTGATAGGGTAAGAACATGTATGTAGAGACCCGAATCTTGACGTACATGGACATTAAATTACTTTTGCGGAATAATTAATACATAAAAAAAACAGACACACAAGGATCGTAATAGTTTAGTGTCTTTGGAAACATGGAGTATAAACTTCTAATAATGTTGAAAGATCTTCAACAACTACCATAAAAATATTCCCCTTTTTGTTTCCTTACCTAAAACCTTTCTTTATTTCCTTGGGAAAATAAAACATAAAAAGGGTGAGCTCAAATGCTCAGTAAGGGAAAAAATAGAGAACATAAAACAATCCATAATCATTTGAAAGCAAAAACTTGAACATGAAAATTAAACATCAAAATCTTGAGCAAAGACATAAATCGTGGAAGTACGTAAGGCATATATCATAATGAAACATCAACCATGATAAAATATAATGGGAAAAAAGAACATGTAATTGTGGAAACCATTCAACACATGTTATGATTTCCCTAGTATCCAAGGCATTGCTGCCAAGACCATCTTAGTGGACAAAGTCCCTTTCTGAATCGAGTTCACTCCTCATTTCAGTCCTGTAACACTGAACCATATTAACTTACCGTTCCATCCATGTCTATATCATGAGATATAAATCTTTACCCAATGCATTGGAGGGAGATATAGGTTCCACCCATCTCATAATTAAATCATTTTTACTTGTGCCACAAAATAAACATACATCATTCATAATAACCCAATAAATAAAATATGTTTCATAAACATCATCCCATTATCACATAATCCATATAAGAGAAATGGATATCATTTCATAATAAGAAAAGTGAAACCATGTAAATCATAGAGACATGATACTTAAAACATACACATATGAAATAATGTCATCTTAGATGAAAAATTGTTTTGATAAAACACTTGAAATGAATTCTTGAGGAAAATATCCTTTCTTCTTCAAAATCATTCTCTTTTCACAAAATTTCATGAAATTTTAAAAGAAAAGTATTTTTTTTGAAAATAGTCATGAAATATTATGGAGGAAGCTTCATGAAAATAAGGCTTGATAAAACCGTAAAAATTTGTTTGTGCTGTATAAGTTAAAAAAACATTCTTCTCGTACTTTTGCCGAAAAAGTCAAAAAGTACCTCGTAAAAGAAAGATTTCATACATACCATGTAGTAAAAGTCAAAAATGGGTAAAAAGGACATTAAACATACACGATAAAAATTTATAAAACAAGGACATGGATGATAAATATAACCGCAGTAAATACCTACGAATAAACAATCTCGGATAAAAACAAGATTGGAAAAGTTATCCCTTACCTTAGGTCCGATATGCTTTGTATGGATCCGAACCTCCTGTATAATGATTTAAATAATGTCATTGACTTATTAAAAAATCATATTCATTGTTATTATATCATATATGTTTCACTTATGACTTTATATTACCCATTCTTTTGTAAATTCCATGTTAAAGTAGCATTTTGGGTAAAATCATTTCATTTATCGTATGTGTTTCGACTTGTCGTTCTTGATATTATTACATATATCCTGATTTACATAATTCTAGAATGTAAAACACGATTTATATATAATATATATTCAACATATACATATATATTATAGATCGATAAAAGGAACCAAATACACCGTTCATGGAGACGGTAGGCCGTACGTACGCATGAACGTTGTTTTTGTTTCCTTATTGAATTGAATGAAAATAAATAGATGAAATACATATATATATATATATATATAAATAAATAAAGTGGAATTATTATTTCATATATTTCATTATTATTCATTATATAAACTTTATGATCATTCATGTATGGTTAACATGGAGAATGAATCTCATCGCGTTGTGGAGACGGTAGTCCGTACGTACGCACGAGCGATGATATCGTTCCCATAATTATTGAATAGAATTAAAGTGGATTGTATAATATATCAGAATCAGTATGATGTTATAATAACCACATATATTTATTCTTTACACTATTATACCCATCCATGTATGGTGTTGGTGGAAAAAAATAGATTACACCACGACGTGGAGACGGTATTCCGTACGTACGCACGCGCGGTGATTTTGTTTTCTATAGGATGGATAAAAGGTGAAATAGGGTTGTTTAATATTTATAATAACATATCAGTATATGAGGGATAATGATGTTATTACTTCATAATGAAATAACTAAAGAAGATGGATTAGAAGAAGAATGGAACTTGAAGAAAACGGTAGAAGGTATTACCTCTTTCTCGAAGTGCCTCCTTTAAACTTTCTCTTAGGGCGCTAGAGTTGGTCTTTTGAGAATACTAGTACCTCTAGTAGGTTTCTAAGGAAGTGGGGAAGTGAAATGGGCAGGGGTTGGCCGAGCTTGAAGGATCAAAGTGGGGTAAGGAGGAGAGGGAGGAGGTGCCCTTTTATAAGGGAGGAGAGAGGCACCTTTGGAATCCTTAAAAATATTAGTTTAATATAAATTCAAACCCCACATAAAAACCTCAAAAAATGACTCAATTAGAATATTAGATGAGATAGGGTTGTTATCTCATCAACCAATTAAATTTAGACATGTTTTGATCTTATTTTAATCCTTATAATTTTGATTTATCCTTATTTAATCTATTTAAGTTTATTTGTGGTAATAAAATTCTAAATTTTAAATAGTTATAAATAATCACTTATGTGTTGTTAATTTTACATAATTGGATACTTTATGGCATTTTAGACTATATAAATTTCAATTTATAATTTTTAAATATTTTTGTGATTTTTAAACAATTTAATAATATGTTATTTTTATAAAATAACAATAGTGTCAATTTTGACACTATTCATTTATTTGAATTTAAATAAAATATACACAGAGGATATATTATAAATAAAATATTTAATAGATTCCTAACATGTCATATTTTTCTAGAAAATTCTTGGAGCACATTAAACAGTTCATATAATATTTATTTTAATATTTTTAAAACCATTTATTTGGTATATCTCTTAATAAAATAATTAGTACAACATTTTCATATAATTATTTAATATACTTATTTGTTTCATAAAAATTAAAAATAAAATCATTTTATGAAGATAATATTAAATCTTTTATAATAATAATTTTACTAGAATTTATCATCCTAAAATAACAACATGTAAATTGTTATCTTTACTAAATTTTGAAAGTGACAACATTGGAATCATTTAAAATAAAATATTATAAGTGTCATAATCGCCTTAATAATGATCCAAATGGTCAAAAATTCGGCCAGTGGATGATTAGGGTTTATATATACACTAATAATAAGTTTTGTGCAGATTTTTGGGCCTTTTTATATGTATTAATATTTCAATAAAAACTATATTATTGATTTTTTCACTAAATAAATAATTTCTGCATCATTAATGTATAAGATAATAAGGTAATTAAATAACTCTTAAAAATTACAAATAAATTACCATGAAAAATAAAAACATTTTATATTTCAAATGAGTATTTATAACCGAATTTATATTCTGTATAAATTTATATTAAAAATAATTTAATTATTAAAGTTTGGTGATACATATTTCACTTTCCTTTAAATAAAATAAACTAAAGGTCTTAATCACCTCCAAGTGGGTTCCAATGGATTCCATTTCGACCCAAATATTCCTTAGGAAAAAATATAAGCATCCAATTATATTAAGACAAGTGTTAGAGTAATTTTATAATATTATATTTACCCTTAATTACCCGATTTATCTTTTACTATGGTAAATAAAATTTACCGTAGTTACTATTCATAATGCCAAACAAAAACTAGCTTATTAACACAATTTGGACCCACTGATTCCAAATATGGAATCCATTTTTCTAAATTCAATACACAAAATTTTCAGAAATTAATTTAAAATTAATCCCATTGTTAAGAAAACGTGTTTTAAAAGTTATAACATTGCAAAAGATTGAAATTGTTTTACCTATGAATTCAATGTAAAATTAATGTTAATGACATAAATTATATTAAATGGTAAAAATATATTTTATTTATGCTTTAAAACCATTCAATATTATAATTTAATCACATAAATTATTGCGATGAAAAAAAGTTGTTTTTAATTAAAATATAGCGTGTTTTTACTATTCATCAAAATACGAAAGTTACCAGAATAATATGAAAATTTTATCCAAAGTAAATTTTTATTTCTTTATTCCAAAGAAGAATTTTATTTTGTCAAATTTAACTTATAAAAATGTCAAAAACTATATTTAAATTGGGTGCGCCATCAAAAGGCGGTAAAACTGCATTTTTTGAAAAATACTAATTTTACCCGAAAAATTTATTTTGTTCTTATAACATGTTCTAGAAAATGTATAAGTTGAATAATAATGTTATAAAATTCAAAATATAGTTAATACTATTTATAACGGCTAGTTCATAATAATATTATAACAATATATCGTTGTTTAGTAAAACTCGGTATTGCGTACAACACACGCTATCGAGGAAGGTCGCGATTGCGTGTAATGCAAGCCAAGTCAGGGTTGCGTTTAGTGCATGACTCTTTTGTTGTTGCGTATAACAAAATCAAACAATATTTCATTAATACATTTAATATATATATATATATATATATATATACTCAATGTTGCGTAGAATAACTACTATCAAACAAACTTGAAATTGTGTGTAACATGATCCAAAATTAGTGTTTCATATACTGCAAGCTAATACGGTGTCGCATATAGCGCTAGATAATATTGGCGTAGCGTACAGTAGAAGATATTAAAGATATTAAAAAGAATATATCTTATAAAATCTCGGGTTGTTACAATGTATATCCCAGTAATAAAAGAGAAAGAATAGTTAAAATTAATTTTAAGGTAATCATAGTAATATCCATACTAAAAGTGATATGAAAGAGGGACAACCTAAAAATAAGGAGTTGGGTTTGAGAACCCCCTTTCCTTAAATCTCTCTTTATTTCATTGCATTTACACCTCCTAAATAATAAACTTAGGTTTATTAAAACATAGAAATAAAATTGAATTATATTAATTTTTTCAATATTTATCAATTATAACCATTGTATTATATTTCTTAATTTACACCATTTAAGGGGAAATGTTTTGATATGAAATTGTCCTTAAAATATATCGTCTTTCTTCGATTTAATGATATTTCTTTATTGATACATATAAAATATTAATATTAAATCCAAAATCTTAGAAATAATTATATTTATAAATTTATATATTATAAATATTTTATTATGGTCATCTATAATTTATTTCGTTAATTATAGAGTTTACAACTTCATTATGGGAGGTTAACCGACCACTGACGGGATAGTGTCAAAAGAAGAAGAAAAAGAAGTATAAGATATAAATAGATCATAAATATTATCATTTAAGTAGGTTAAAGTCATTGATATAATTTTAACATAGTACATAATAAATCTTAGGAGATTTAGGTTTGAAAGGAATGGGGAAGAAGAGGAAGATAAGAGAAAAATGGGAGATGGCTTAATGAAAACTTACTCGCTTCTTGGAATTACTTCTTTTCTACAACACTAAAATCCCTTGATTCTTGAGGTTCATTTACTCCAGTACATCCATAAGGATTATAAGGGTATTAATAGATGGTATTTGGGTAGAAATTAGGCTTTGGTAAGTGTAAGTGAAGTGGTTTTCCAAGGGATGGGTGAGGGGTCATTTACACATGAGGAGATGAGTATTTTTTAGTTATAATATTGAATAAAATATTATAACCATGGTAAATATTTTAATAGTAATATATTTGACATTATGAAATATATTTGAATTAAATAAAATGATTTTAAAACTTTTGAACACTTTATAATCAAAATTTATTATTTTAATCAAAAGTCAACGTCAAAAAATTACAAAATATTATTTTAGTGAAATACTTTAGACATTAGAATTTGTAAAATATTTTATAGTATTGAAATTTGTTATTATTTTTAAATGAGTAATTTATCAAATTAAATGTGTTTTTGGGTGATACAATATTTTTAAAATTGACTAGGACATTATTACATCATGAATGATATAATTTAAAACATATCGATTATGAAAAAAACAATTTTACCCCAAAATCACCCTTAAAAAATTTAGACGTGATAATTCTAAAAATGAAATTAATTTTATCAAAATAATTTTTTTTAACATAGGAAATATTATTATTATTTTTATGAAATACATTAAAATACAGTTTATTTAAAAAAGTGCTTATTATTTTATTGATTTTTTAGTCTTGATATTTCTTTTATGGCAATTTAATATTTATATTTTCATAAATTAGTCATGATAAATATTATCTACATTATATTTTATTATTTTATGTAAAATTAATATTCCAATGGTCATATTACTATTTCAATGGTCATATCACCGCTTATAAATACCTCTTCATTATTTCATTCAATATTCACTACAATTCCTCACAAGGTTCTAAATTTTCCTTTTCTAAGATATTGATTGGTTTAATATTGTTTTTGTTTCTTTTATATAGTGTTCTTTCTTGAAGTGATCACTCTAGAAGATTAGAGTGATCCAAATTTTCCTATTCTAGTTTTTATATTTTTTATTTTCTGTCCCAATATAATGTTTAACATTTTTATGGTTTTAGTTGTTGACTAATGTAATGATTTTTATCAATGAAATAAAATGTTGTTAAATTTTCTATGTTTTTATATGTATAATAATATATAATATAATATAACACACATTTATTCATGAAATAAATTTCACTAATAAAAATCATGTCTTTACAAATATTCCATGGAAAGAAGAGAATGTGTATTAGTGTTTCTTTTTAGATAGAGGTCCTAATATGTACCACCCAATGAAAATTGGTTATACAAAATTTACATTTGTTTCATAGCATTTGAAATGACCATTTATGGGTCTATGAAGAATTTTCTAGGTTTGAGGGGAACCCAAGTGGTGCAGTGTTGAAAGTGTGGTTTTGAGTAACCTAGTTTTTAACTACTCTAAGGACATTCTTGATATCTTAGTGTGGTTGGTATTTGTCCACCATTGGGGTTTGATAAGGTATGCACAATTTTTATTAGTTTCAGTTATGGATCATAAACTAATGAATTTCATGAGATTTCTGCATGCATAATGGCTTGGGTTTTTGGTGGGAATGGGAGGCGTTTCCTTTTCGGCAGGAGAAAAGATCTATGATTGATTATGGAATTGTGGTTTGATTGATTTGATCTTGGTCCCTAACAGGGGTTGTGAGGGATGGATGATGTGTGTCTCATTAAGGGGGACATGCATGTGATGTTAGGAAATATATTGGCCAGTTTTTAGGGAGATGTTTAAGGGAAGACTTATGTTATAGAGCACCCCATTAGTGGTTAAAGGGTGAGAATCTCACTTCAGGTGAATTTTAAAAAATCTCGAGAATGAAGTTCTGAGTGAGATGATAATGGGATATGATCAATTTTTTGGGTTAGTTATTGGGTATGAGTGTATTAGTCACATATAGTCATTACATTTAGTCATGTACATGATGTGGCTTATGGAGATAAAATTTCTGATTTTGAAATCTAGTTCAAAACTTAATGTCATGGACATAAAAACCTAGTCTACACATGAAATTGTGACAAAAAATCAGGTTCACATATAACACATTTACCTCATGATTTATTCACCACGACCCAATGTATTAGAGGGAGTTTTAATCCCAAGATCACTTATCACATAATAAAATCCTAAATATGTGTTCTATAATATCATAAAACATTTATCATATCATAAACCATGAAAATAAATGGGTTTTGAAAACATTTCATCATTTCATAACCTGTGGAAAATAAACAGGTTTCAAAAACATTTCATTAATTCATAAAACCCACAGAAAAGGGATGGGTTTCATAAATATATTATTATTATTATTATTACAAACCATCCAAATAAAGAATAATTATAGTATCCATGGATTGTATCCCCAATATATAATATGTAAAATATTTTTTTTTCATTGATAAATAGAAACACTATTAAAATATCTTTAAAACATTCTTGAGAAAGATAATTCTTCCACCTTGAAAATCACTTTATAAAACTAAAAATAGTCATAATATTTTCAAAATAATTTTATTTGAAAATAATCTTGGAAACTGATAAATTATTTCTTAAATCATTTATCAATCTTGATGGTGGAAAATTATGGGCATGTCATACATGTTAAACTAATTCTTCCTTTCATATTTTTGATAAAAAGAAAAAAGTACCACACTCAAAAATTGAATTGAAGATTAATTTTTAACCATTTTATAAAAAAATAAAACATGGGTAAAAATGATTTTTAACAATCATTATATAAGATTAAAAACATTCATTAAAACATTTTCAGAAAACATGGACATGGAAGAGAAAGTATTTTTGACCGAAGAAACAAATAAATCCGAGTTTCCTTAATAAATATTCCTTTAGTATGTTGAGTACATAAAGAGAGGAAAATGAAATAAAAACATAAAATTTCAAGAAATAATTATATTATAATAAAATTCATGATTTTCTTGAGAGATAAATCATACTATTTAGTCATAAATATCATATTCATAAACAATCCTTATAAATAATGAGGTTATAACATAAAACCATTACCACTTTGTCAACTTTTGAATCATAGGCCACGTGAGATAAAACATAAAATTTAAATTTAAATATCATTAAAACAAGGATATTAATTATATAAAATGTGAAATAGTAAGTTTATACACCAAACAAAATAAACAAGTGGTGAATATGTCATGTGCTATACATGAGTAATATGTGACAAAAATCCCTTACCTCAGCCCCAACTTCCTTATACGTATTCAAAAATAAATTAAAATTAATATATATTTATTTTAAATCTATTATAGAACCATATTAATATATATAATACAATATATGATTTACTTATAACCTTTACCACCATTTTATTAACAATTCCTTATTAAAATCAATGTTTTAGGTGATAATTGAATCTTGTTTCATATATGTTTCGGTTTTGTAGTTTTGGTCATTATAATATAATAATGATTCAATAATATCCATAATTTTAATAATGATGTAAATATAATATTTATTAATTATATACATATTTATATTAATCCATTGAAGTATAGATAGAAAATATAATTACATCATTCACAGAGATGATAGGCCGTACATATGCATTAACATTATTTCCATTTTTTTGACGGATAGAACAAAATAAAGGTATGTAATAATTCACCTTTGAAGAATAAATTTTATATCATAGATATTATATATTCATTAAATATATCCATATAAAAACAAATAGAAAAACACATCACATCACTTTATGGAGGTGGTAGTCCACACATACTCATGAGTGACACTATCATTCTTCAATGGATGAGAAGGTAAGAAATAAGGTGTGGAATTATATTTCTAGAAGTATAATTATATCATAAATATCATATATGTACATTAAATACATCACAATACCCATTATGGAGAGGCGGTGATGGAAAACGAATTACATTAATTCGCGAGGCAGTAGTTTTACGTACACATGATCGATGGTTTTATTTACCATTTGATGGATGCGGAGATAAATATAGGTTATTACATTAACATAATAACATATAATTATATGGATTAATTTTTTTTATTATATTGGAATTATAAATACTTGAATGAAGGTGGTAATATAATAATTATAAAGAAAGAGATTAATGAAGACAATTACTTTCTCTTAGAAAAACCTCATTTGGACATCTCATTAAGGACACAAGGGTTGGTATTTTGGGAAGAAACGAATATAGGAAATGTGGAGTAATATTTTAGGGATTAATTTTTGGGGGGTTTTTCAAGATAAATGTCTTTAGGGGTGTGAATAAGTGAGGATAATAGGTGGCCTTTTATAATTGAGGAGTTGTGACATTTTTGTAAATACCAAAAAATACTCAATAATGGGAACTAACTCTCAACCAAAGTTACTAAAAAATTGATAAATAATTGATTATAGGGTAGATAAGGTCTATAAAAACCTAAACAAATACAATAATGTTTTAAAAATGTTATTCCCTTAGCCTCTAAGGCTACTCATTTTCGCCAATTTAGTTTTCACAAAAAACTAGTCTTTTTTATTTACCTAGGTAATTTATCCTTTAATCCTAAAAATAAAATGAGTCTTATTAGATAATTTTTTCTCACTAATACTAAATATTAAATCCAAATTATAAAATAAAAAATCCCATGTGTTTGAAAAATTAATTTTTACACAAGCGCATGTAACGCGCAAAACCCCGTTTTAATCTTATCTGTAGTAATTAATTTTTACAGTATTTAATATTAATTATGAGTATAAATTAAGCTAAAAATATTAAATAAAATTAATTATGGTGATTAAAAATATTGAATCCATTTTATCAAATTCAATTCTCATAAGTGGAAATTTTTAATTTAAAATTAAACCCATATATGTGAATAAAAAGAGTTTTCTAATTTTTTTTAAAATATAAAAAATTTATATATCAAAATTCATCATAAAAAATATTATAAGGGTCTAAATTGTATTATTAATAACATAATTGAAATTATTTTAAATTTAAAACCATTTTTAAAAAAATTTAATATTTTAAATTATTTTAAAGAAAAATAGTTTTTAATAAAAAAATCATTATTTTTCACTATTCATAAAAAAGTAATCTTTTCATAAAATTATCAAAATTTAACTATAAGATAATTTGGAAATTTAATTTTTAGAAATAAATTTTATTTTATAAATAAAATTTCTAAAATTGGAAAAAATTAATTTTAATAATAATCTTTCAAAATGCGAAAAAATCGTTTTAAAAAAAAGTTTTTAAGAAAAAAAATTAGATTTATTATTATCTCATTTTTAAAAAAAATTAGATTTATTATTATCTCATTTTTGAAATGGTTTTTCAAAAAAAATTCTATTATTGTCAATTAATTTTTATTTTCATTTATAATTAATTGATAACCAATTAATTTATTTTATACATGTGTAAAAAATAATTTTTTTATAATTTATCTATTCCTATTCATATCTATCAATTTAATGGATAGTTTGTGACCATCACATTAAATAACAATAGTTTAATAGTATGTATCAATTTGTTTAAACTCGGTGTAGCATGCAATGCAAGCTATCAAAGAAATTTAATTTATATGAAAAAATTATTTCATAAAATATAGTGGTATTACATTCTATCCCTTTAATAAATTTCATCCTTATAATTTGAACCTGTGCTCCGTAAGCAAGGGTTTAAAATTTTAAAATTCCTTTGTGGAAAACCCACATCGTAAAAGGGGTCAATAAAATATTCAATAAAAAAGAAGGAAAGTTAAATATAAAGGTAATATAGAATAAAAAATCACCAGGTTTCTAAATAGGATAAAATTATTAGGAAGTAAAAATATGGACATGAAAGAAAATTAATTTCTAAATATCATTGATCGAAAAAAGGTGAATGGGCATGAGAATGTTAACAACCACAAAACTATAAACCAAAGATGTGAGAAAAATACCATAAATTATTTGGAAATGAAGGTAATAGGGAAACATATTTATTTCAAGATCCTTTTTTAATGTTGATAAATTTTCATGAGAAAATATACTTACTTTATTTCATTCCATTTCAAAATCATAATCTTATCATTTGGTTGTGCTTAGATAAATTTTCACTTCATCTCTATCTCCATGAAATGAATCTTTAAGATGAATCTTTCACACCTTAAGAACTAAAATTAACCTTAAATTAATCGAAATATCCAATAAAGGATGGATATTTATTCATATTATCTCTATATATTTACCAAAACCAAAATGGCTAGCACAAGTTATTAAACATGTATAGATACAAAACATTAAGTTCTAAAACTTCAATAATAACACCCAAAGTTCAACTTAACCCATTCCATAAATAGTTAACCTTAAGGCTCTTCCAAAATATGTTTGAAAAAATTTAAATCCCAAATATTTAAATGATTTGATCTCACATCCTTCCTTGATAAAAATAATAACTATCTTGAAATAATTATAATTACTCATAAAGTCTCATACCAAGATGTATATACCCTAATAATTTCCAAAATAAAGTCATGATAAAATAAGATATGATTTCAAAAGATAATTCCCCATTTTTTTTCATAAATACGCTCTTATCTTAGAAAAAAAATTTCGTTGGAAGCTTGGGTTCATCCCTACATCATTATATTATCATAGGTTGATTCAAATTATCAGTTGTGATTTTATTATTCTAGAATATATGTAGAGGTAGATAATCAATTCTTAAAATCACAACCAATTTCACTAAAGGAGGAACAATAATATTTTCATAGGGATTGTTTATACAAACTCAAACATGAAATTACCTACTCTAGAGTGGAGAATATATATTCCCTAATTATCACGATTCACTTGAACTATTGTGATGGATTAAGCTTTCACGTTTTCCATTTTCTTTAGAGGTTGTTCTGGATTATTATCCTCATTAGCCCTTGTATTATGGAATTTATTCATACAATACATAAACTCCATTCATTTATAGTACTAAAGTGTGGGTGTTGTATTATTTTTAACCCTATCTTTATTCCTTTCATTGAATATATTCTTCACATTAATTCTATAGTCTTTTACTTTATGTACATGTTTCCCACACATGAAACTTCTTCTTTTTTCCTTTTAGGCATTCACCCAAGTGCTCCTTAAAACATTTTTGGCATGTAGGAGGTTAAAATTATTTTTTCCATATATGTGATATGCAATTTTATCTTACATGATAATATATATTCATTTTATTATAACTTGAACCATGAGGGTTTTGAGTTTTCATTGCCACTTTGAGTTCACATTGAATGATTTCTTAATAGCGTCCACAATACTTTATAGATAATGCCTTTATAATACTTGCTTTCATACCAATAATGAATTGACAATTTTTTATTTCAGGTCTGATGATTAAACTTGTAGCACACCTCACAATTATTGTAAAATTTTCCACATAGGTCCTAATTGATTTATTATCCTTCTTCTTAAGCTTAGGGAATTCCTTCTCCATTTTTGTACATAAAATATGAGGGAATTATTTACTAAAAAATATCCTCTTAAACTCATCCCATTATATAGAGTCTATTTCATCCTATTTCTATATATTCTTAGTAATATTCCACCATTGATATGATTCGACTTTAAAAATTATAAATGCCTTATAAAACTTTTTCATGGTCTGTGCACTAAAGAACAAAAAAATTATTTTAAATTACATTGAACCATTTATTAGAAACCAGTCGATGAGAAGTCCTATAGAAAGAGGGTATACATTGTCATATAAAATATTCAATAGCATGTTTGTCACGACCCGTCCCTGGGGCCCGTGCCGTGACTACCGCAAGCTCGCCTTCTATAGGCCAGGGACTGGTGACTAGAACCAAAGGCATAAATTCTGATAATGAGGGAAGGCATTGCATTTATGAAACGTAAACACACACAACCAGAGTACAAGATGAAGCAAACACTAAGTAATAACTATATAACAAAAGATGTGATGGAAAGTAAAGAGGCCAGAAATACAAATCCCAATAGTAAATTACAAGGTACAGAAAAAACAACAGGATGGTGACAAAATGATCCTGGATCATCCTCTAGATTTCCAACCTGAAGGGTAGGTACAGATGACCACCTCAACTCTCCACATACTTCTGTCACCTCCGGGTATCGTCTCATTGTGAATTCCACCTCTGGGTACCATCTTATCGTGAAGTCCTCCTCCGGGTACCGTCCAGCTCTACAAGCCTCAACCACGATCACTGTTGTCCGTCGTCTGCATCCTACACAACAAGGTGCAGGCATAGCCCATGCAGGGGTGAGTATAACGATACTCAGTTGGGACCCCAAGAACCTCAAGGTCTCACTAAATACAACAAGGATGAACCAAAAAGAAAGATATCAACAGATAACCTTTACTTAGGTATATGCCCATACATATACCTAAGTTATCAAGTAACCCATTTCAATCATGAGGTAAACACAAAGGTCATTGACTCAGCTAAAACCTGAATTTTCATTATCGAAACCACAACTGCTGGAGAAAATCTTCCTCTTTCGAGTACAATGGCCCTGTCACGACTCCGAGGCACAACTCACTAACCTTAGACTGCTGAGGTACTCCTCCTGTCGAGTACCATAGGTCTGCTGTCAAATATCGGGTGCTCCATCCGCTGAGGGTCTGCCGCCAAATACCGGGCACTCTCCCTAATAGACTCCCGAGGTACTCCTCCTTTCGAGTACCATGGGTCAGCTGCCAACTACCAGGCCCTCCGTCCATCGTGGGTCTGCTGCCAAATATCGGGCGCTTCGTCCACTGGGCTAACCGAATCACTACGAGTCGAATCGGTCAAGAAGTCGTCAAGTCTACAGCTACTCGGTCTCCGCACTCGGTACACTCGTCTTTGGGAGGGTCCACTCCACGAGCTACTGGTCGTTACTTCCAAGTGTCACGAAGTCTTACGTAGAATTATCACAAAGGACCGCCTCGTCATAGGGGTCTCAACTCAACAGACGACGCATCAATCAGACACTCGGTCTGTGAGTTATTAGCATTTCCGTTCCAGGGACCTGGTTAGATTTGGGGTAGAATCCAACCCGGCCATGCTCCAACGGTGTCCAAACCTCAGGTGAATTATTCCAAAAGAACCGTCTCATCAAGAGGAATCCAAAAAAGTTGACGGCATGTCAATCAGACGTCCGGAGCTCAAGTTATAAGCGTTTCGGCTACGAGGGCCCGGTTGGTTTTGAGTTCGAACCGACCCGGCCATACCCAAACTTCGCTGAAACCTTGGGTGTAATATACCAAAACAACCATCTCGATCCAAGTAGTCCTATTCAACTAACGGTGCGTCGATCAGAGGTCCTAATCTCAATACATGTCAGTTAAAAAAAACGGTCCGAAAAATAGGGGGTCTGGGCCCGGTCCGACCTAGCCCTACACCCCTTAGGTCGGCCCAGTAGGGCACGGCCCGACTAGGCCGGCGCGGTCCGGACCAGCCCGCGTGGCTGGCCGACCAGGCGGGGTGGTGGCGCCTAGTGGGGCTCACCCTAGCCGCTGATTGCGGGGGGGGGGGGGGGGGGGGGGGTTACACCCCCCGGTTCTTCGAAACGGCCGGTAGTGTTGGCCGGCCCTTGGGCAACCGCGAGACCCCTCAGATCCTGCCTCATGATGGAACTAGGGGCCGTCACAGCCGGATTCCCTTTCGAATCCGCCGAAGCCTTAGGCCGCAACTTTGTTCAACCGACGCGGCGCGACGGCACCGCGCCCCACCGCCGCAACCCACCCCAGCAGCGGCCCCCATAGCTCCAACGCGGTGTGACGGCACCACGCCCCTCCACCACGGCCCGTCCCGGACGTGGCTCCTGTCACTATGGCATGACGCAACGGTTCCATGCCCCTCCGCCGCGGTTCAGTTGTACTCTGCGCGGCACGACAGTGCCGCGCCTTTGCGGCGACCTGTCAATCATGCGCTGACGATCAGCTCATGGTCGGACCGACGCCGGCTGGTTCTTCGTAGTCCGCCTCCATCGTCCACAAACAACAAACGAGAGGGGAAGGGTCGGACCATGTTCGTGCGGTCTGAGCCCTTCCTTGTCAAGATGGTATCATGTGGCCAAACGAAACTCAAGAATTGAAGAACGATGATTAACAGTATTAAAACATGAACATAACAACCCCTACCTCATAAAATGGTGTTAAATGATGGTGAGTCATGGAAGATGGGCGTCACAGAAGATATGTGTCATTCCATCAATTTCGGGAAGGAAGGGGCCGAGGGTGGTGTCAGCGTTCTTCGTTCTTTGTTGGAGGAAGAGGAAAACTCTCCAAGTGCTGGGCGCCATGCTTCACTGCTAGTGTTCCGCCGCTTGAAGAAGCCGCCCATAACTCCTTCCCCTAGCCTCCTTTATATAGGAGTGGGAGGGTTTGTCGTTGGCACACAAGTCATAAATGGAGTATTTATGACAGAGGGTTCCACCCAATTAATCCACTGCGGTGGTGCATTAAAAAGGGGAGGAAGTTAAAAAGGGGGTTATTGGCCCGGGTGGTCCCCACAGAAGAATATCCTCCAAAGGGAGGATATTTCCTGGCAGGCACCACCATTAATTAACCAAAAAAAGGAAGGGGGGGGGTGGTTAATTCTTGGGTGGTCCCCTCATTAAAAAGGGAGGTTTCATCCTCCTCAATTAGGATGGGAAATTAAACCTAGAGGCTCTCCCTCATAAATGAGGGGGAGTCAAAGAGTTTTGGTTCCCCTTCCATTAATGGGAGGCCTAGTGTGGTTTCCAACACAATCAACCCCACATGGGAGGTTGGATCTCAGTGGGCCCCACCACCATAACCTCTCATGGGGGGTTAGGGTGTGGCAGTTCCACCACCAACTCCCAAGTGGAACTTCTAACCACTTTATCCGCACGGCATATGTTTAAAAAAATAAAATTAATTGTTCACTTATTTTATTTTATTAACCCACGTAAAACCCCAAAGACTAACTTTCATACTTGATCATCTTCCGTCGAGGTTAAAGTCTTCTTAAGCAAAAACCAGCACTGCGAGTTCAACGGTGCCCTCAGATTTCAATTCCGAGCATCGGTTCCAAAGATAGAAAAACTTGTTCGTCTGTTTACTGAACGTACCTAAGCTAAACTTTAGAAATTGATTCCGAGCACCCTGGGCCTTGTAATCAAGTGTCGTTAGAAGCCAAAAACTCGTAAAATTCAAAGAAATTAAGAAAAAAAATTCCTTGAAATTTCTTGGTCTTTACATTCCTCCCACCTCAGGGATTTACATCTCCGTAAAGCTATAACACAAACTAGGGAAACTAAAGGAGGTACTGGGCATGCATCTGAGCCTCCCACTCCCATGTGCTCTCCTGGAGGTTCCCGTTCTGCCAACGAAAGTGCACCAGAGGAATCGACCATCCTCGTAGGACCCGCTCCTGTTGATCCTCAACCTCTACTGGAACTCCGTGAAGGTCGCCCCATCATCGACGTCCAGCTACCTATGGTTGGTGATGATAGATAGGTCGTGCACACATCTCCTCAGCTGATTTATGTGGATAACGTCGTGCACTTGGTGCATCTGAGGTGGAAAGACCAGATGAAACGTGGAGATAACTTGTCGCCCTAGACAAAACTCTAGAGACCCTATTGAGGTGAAACCCGTAAGAAGACGTGGTTGCCACCCTCGAAATCCAGTGGTCTCATCTCCTATCAGCATAGGACTTCTATCTGCTCTGTGCAGTCTTCATCCGCTCCTGGATGATCTGCACCTTCTTCGTCGTAGCCTGAATCATCTCTGGATCTACACGTGCTGACTCCATCACTATCCACAATGGATATCTGAAACGTGGCCAGCTGCTGTCTCTCCACTCCTAACAGCTGAATTCTTGATCTCCTACTAAGAGCATCTGCTACAAATTTTCCCTCCCCAGGAGTATATAATACCTTGAAGTCATAGTCCCAGAGTAATTCAAGCCATCACCACTGTCTCAGGTTCATGTCCTTCTGAGAGAAGATACACATGAGACTATTGAGTTGGAGAGATCCTTAAACTGTTCACTCAACAAAAAATGGGTGAGAATAGCCAATTGTAAGAACTCATCTCTACCCTTCTTTGTCTACGTTCTTCAAGAGTTGCTGAGATTTCTCCTCTGTCGAAAAGAGATAGCTGGTCTCATCCCCTGGATGAAGCAAATTCTTTGCCTAATATAGTCAATACTGACATGAAAGGTAAAATTCATGTCATGGATGGCATCGTAAGGCCTCAACACTACTACCAAGATATCCAACCGTTACTCTCGCCTCTAGGCGTTGAGTCACACTGTCGGAATCCGTGTGTGGTTACTAGGTCTCCTCCAGTAGGAATCTCAAAATTGAGGGTCAATTCAACTGTTTTAACCAGAACATCTTAGTATCAACCATACAAAAAGGATAGGAAAGTAAACGTCACAACGATAAGTGTCTTTTTATTACTGCATCTCAAGTACAAGACACAAAGAAAACATAAAAACAACAACACAGAAACTAGAAGCACCAAGAACAAAGGACTCCATGCATGGAACTAGTCCTGCTCCTGTCCAATTGCTTTCGAAGCTCCATAGTCATATGATTCAACTGCCTGAAGCTGTGATCTCCCTTTTCCACCCTCTCTTTGCGGTCGGGGTGGACCTCCGGGTGGTGGTGGTGGCAACCACTCGAAGTGTCTTCCACCTCCATCTGCACGACCATCTCCTCTGCCTATGACTCATACTCCGTGGAGTCCGCCTCGATCGAACCTCTGACTCTGCCTGGGAGGTTCTTCATCTATCTACTGATCGTCTGTATAGCAGGTCGGATAGTCACGTGCCATGTGACCAAGCCCGCCGCAGGAGTAACACTGCCCGATCTTGGCACGATTGGCTCTGACTCTACTCTGGTTGCCCCGCACAACTGAACCTGAGTTGTGCAGTCGACCACTGGTGGGTCTGGTCCTCTTGGACCCCCGTGTCATCTATCTACTTCCAGCTGCAGAAGACTCCACTACAAGTCGACTAGTGGTGGGTCTCGCTACTGGAGACTGCTTAGTAAGGAAACTCTCCACTAGAAGGGATCGCTCCAACACTCCCGTTTGCATCGGAATTTTTTGAGAAACAACTAAAGCTCTAATATCCCGCCTGATCCCCTACTCGAAGATTCGGGCCCTGAAGAATGGGTCTCGTACCATATCTGTAGGGTAGCGCGAGAGGTCTGTGAACCTCACTGAGTACTGAGCTACACTAATACTGCCCTACTATAGATGAAGTAGCTCCTGTATCTGCACCGCTCAAAGGGTGGCTGGTACAAACTCCACCTGCAATAGGCTCTCGAAGTCTGCCCATAGAAGCGACACCTCATCATGCATCTGAAGCATCAGGATCCACCATCTGCCTGCTGCTGCCTGAAGGAGGCTGGCAGCAAGGATCATCATGAAGTCCTCTGGTGTACCTACTAGCGTGAAGACTCTCACCACAGCCTCCATCCAATCCTTAGCCACCTGTGGATCCGTCTCTCCCCAGAACCTAGGTGGCCTCTGATGCTGGAACTCGTGCAACGTTCTCAAGCGGCGTGCTTCGCCTGCTGCTGGGGCTGGTGGCATCGGTGGCCCAATGGGTGGTAGTACCGCTGGTGCCTCTTCTAGAAGAGGGCCATGTACTGAGGCCTCATCACTCGGCGGGCTGTCAGCATGTACAACTCTCGGGGCTCTAGTTGGTTGTTCGCGGGGAGGCATCCTGAAAGAAACAGATGCGACACGGTCAAATGACTATACCTAGTGAACTGACCTAGTTTGAGCTGACTTAAAAGAAACTTTCGAAAACACACACACAAACCATGTTTTCGTGCACTGAGTCAGAAATCAAAAATCAGGGTCCTGGTGTATGGATACGTCGGTCGCCCACACCAACATTGGACTCCCTGAACTGAAAACCACACTTAGTACCCTTAAAACTATTGCTTCATAGAAATAAAATATTATAGTTCTATGTTCTGCGGTAGAACTGACTCCTCTGATACCAATTTCTCATGACCCGTCCTTGGGGCCCATGCCGTGACTTCCCCAAGCCCACCTTCCATAGGCTAGGGGCTGGCGACTAGCACCAAAGGGGTAAATTATGATAATATGGGAAGACATTTCCTTTATGAAACATAAACACACACAACCAGAGTACAAGTAGAAGAAAACACTAAGTAATCACTATATAACAAAAGATGTGCTGGAAAGTAAAGGGTCCAGAAATACAAGCCCAACAGTAAAGTACAAGGTACATACAAAACAACAGGATGGTGACAAGCTGTTCCTGGATCGTCCTCCAGATTTCCTAACTGAAGGGTAGGTACAAATGGCCACCTCAGCTCTCCATGTCCATTTTTCACCTCCGGGTACCGTCTCATCGTGAATTCCACCTCCGGGTACCGCCTCGTCGTGAAGTCCACCTCCGGGTACCGTCCAGCTCTACAAGCCTCAACCACGATCAGTGCTGTCCAACGTTTGCATCCAACACAACAAGGTGTGGGCTTAGCCCGTGGAGGGGTGAGTATAAAAATACTCAGTAGGGACCCCGAGACCCTCAAGGTCTCACTAAATCCAACAGGGATAAACCACAAAGAAAGATCTCAACAAATAACCTTTACTTAGGTATATGCCCATACATATACATAAGTTATCAAGAAACCCATCTCAATCATGAGGTAAACACAAAGGTCATTGACTCAGCTCAAACTAGGATTTTCATTATCGAAACCACAAATGTTGGAGAAACTCCTTCTATGTCGAGTACAGTGGCCCTATCATGACTCCGAGGCACTACTCACTAACCTTAGACTGATGAGGTACTCACCCTGTCGAGTACCGCAGGTCTGCTGCCAAATACCGGGCGCTCCGTCCGCTGAGGGTCTGCCGCTAAATACCGGGCGCTATCCCTAATAGCCTACAGAGGTAATACTTCTGTCGAGTACCGCGGGTCTTCTTCCAACTACCAGGCGCTCCGTCCGCCATGGGTCTGCCGCCAAATACCGGGTGCTCCATCCACTGGGCTAACCGAATCACTACGAGTCGAATCAGTCAAGCAGTCGTCAGGTCTACAACTACTCGGTCTCTGCACTCCATACGCTCATCTATAGGAGGGTATGCTCCACGAGCTACTGGTCATTACTTCCAAGTGCCCTGAAGTCTTACGTAGAAGTATCACAAAGGACCGCCTCGTCATAGGGGTCTCAATTCAACAGACGGCGCGTCAATTGGACGCCTGGTCTGTGAGTTATTAGCATTTCCGTTCTAGGGGCCCGGTTGGATTTCGGGTACAATCCAACCCAGCCATACATCAACTGCATCCAAACTTTAAGTGAAGTATGCCAAAATAACCATCTCATCAAGAGGAATCCAAAAAAGTCTACGACACGTCAATCGGATGTCCGAAGCTCAAGTTATAAGCGTTTCTGCTCCAAGGGCCCGATTGGTTTCGAGTTCGAACCAACCCGTCCATACCCAAACTTTGCCAAAAACACGGGTGTAATATACCTAAATGACCGTCTTGATCCAAGGAATCCTACTCAACTGATGGTGCATCGATCGGAGGTCTGAAGCTCAATATATATCCATTTAATCGAAAACGATCTGAAAAATAGGGGGTCTGGGCCCGGTCCGACCCGGCCCTACACCCGTTGGGTCAGCCCGGCTGGCGCAGCCCGACCTAGCCCGATGCTGGCGGTCCGACCCGGCTTCCCCGGTCCGGCCCGGTCGGCGCGGTACGGCCCAGCTGGCGCGGCCAGGCCCGCGTAGCCCACGCGGTTGGCCGCATGGTTGGCCGACCAGGCGGGGTGGCGGCGCCTAGTGGGGCCCGCCCTAGATGCTGATTGGGGGGGTTACACACCCCCCGGTTCTTCGAAATGGCCAGCCGTGTTGGCCGGCACATGGGTAACCGTGGGACCGCTCGGGTGCCTCCTCTTGATGGCATCGGGGGCCGGCACAGCCGGCCGCCCTTCCGGATCCGCCACGGCCTTAGGCCGCGACTTTGTTCAACTGGTGCGATGCGATAGTGAAACACCCTGGCCGCGACCCCCATAGCTCTGGCGCAGAGCGATGGCGCCATTCCCCTCCACCGAGGCCCGTCCCGGCCGCGACTTCTGTCGCTCCGGCGCCGCGCCCCTCCACTATGGCCCGTTACGGCCGCATTCCGGCTCTACTCCGCGTGGCACGATGGTGCCGCACCGTTGCGATGACCCAGAAATCATGCGGTGATGATCCGCTCGTGGTCAGCCCGATGCCGTCCGGTTATTCGCAGTCCGCCTCCATCTTCCACAAACAACAAACGAGAGGGGAAGGGTCGGACCGTGTTCCTGCAGTCCGAGCCCTTCCTCGTCAAGATGGTATCACGCGGCCAAACGAAACTCATAAATTGAAGAATGATGATGAATGGTATTAAAACTTGAACATAACAACCCCTACCTTGTAAAACGGCATTAAACGATGGTGAGTCGTGAAAGACGGGCATCGCGGAAGACAGGCGTCGTTCCGTCAACGTCGGGAAGGAAGGAGTCGAGGGTGGCGTTGGCGTTCTTCGTTCTTCGTTCTTCATTGGAGGAAGAGGAAAAATCTCCAAGTGCTGGGTGCCATGCTTCACTGCTAGCATTCCGCCGCTTGAACAAGCCATCAAGAACTCCTTCCCCTAGCCTCCTTTATATAGGAGTGGGAGGGTTCTTCATTGGCACGCAAGACATAAATGGAGGATTTATGACAGAGGGCTCCACCCAATTAATCCACTGCGGTGGCGCATTAAAAAGGGGAGGAAGTCAAAAAGGGGGTTATTGGCCTGGGTGGTCCCCACAGAAGAATCTCCTCCAAAGGGAAGAATTTCCTGGTGGGCCCCACCATTAATTAATCACAAAAAGGAAAAGGGGTGGTGGTGGTTAATGCTTGGGTGGTCCCTCATTAAAAAGGGAGGTTTCATCCTCCTCAATTAAGAGGGGAAATTAAACCTAGAGGCTCTCCCTCATAAATGAGGGGGAGTCAAGGAGTTATGATTCTCCTCCCATTAATGGGAGGCCTCGTGTGGTTTCCACCACAATCAACTCCACATGGGAGGTTGGATCTCAGTGGTCCCCACCACCATAACCTCTCATGGGGGGTTAGGGTGTGGCGGTTCCACCACTAACTCCCATGTGGAGCTTCTAACCACTTTATCCGCATGACATTGTTTTAACAAAATAAAATAAATTGTTCACTTATTTTATTTTATTAACCCACGTAAAACCCCAAAGAATAAATTTCATACCCGATCATCTACTGTTGAGTTGAAAGTCTTCTTAAGAGAAAACCTATGCTGCGAGTTCAACGGTGCCCTCAGATTTCAATTTTGAGCACCGGTTCAAAAGATAGAAAAACCCGTTCGTTCATTTACTGAACGTACCTGAGCTAAACTTCAGAAATTGATTCCGGGCACACCGGGCCTCAGAATCAAGTGCCGTTAGAAGCCACAGACTCGTAAAATTACAAATAAATTAAGAAAAAAATTTCCCTAGAAATTTCCGGGTCTTTATAATGTTTCTCCCTCGTTAAATTTGGAAGTTCAACATTACCTATGTTACCAATCATATCTTGGGAGAGTTGAGTGGGAATAATCAAAATATATTACATATCATCTTATAAGACATTTTTTTGTAGATGAGGATAGTTATTTAATTGGACATCACATTTATTATTCACATGATTTCTTTAGGTTCTATTCATAGACTAAAACAAAAAATCATTGCGTGATCAAAGATAATAATTACTATAAAAAAATATATTGGATATCTAAACCATGAAATATTATTTTAAATCTATGATACCTTTAGTTTTAATAGGTCATTCATGATCATTATCTATTCAAAACCTCGATGATAGTTCATAAAGAGTTTGTGAGATTCCAAAAAATATACCTCAAGAGTGTCAAACTAGGTGCACATCAAGGCTCATTGGCATGCACTATTTGATAATTGAGTAAAATCCCAATGCATAATTTTCAGTGTTATTACCTTGAGGAACTTCTATACTAGAGCCACATCTACTTGTAGTATCTATACATGGATTTAATTTCTAAGAAACCACTCATCTTATCCTTCATAAAAATTCTAGGTGATTTTATTATACTTTGAATTATCCCTAGGGTTCTCACTAATGTTTTCTCATCATAGTTTCCAAAGGATAACTAAACCTTGATCTGATACCAAGCATAGTGGCCCATACTTTTCATACATAGATATCACATTTTAATAGATGAATATTCATTACATAACTAAACCTTGATCTAATACCAACTATAGTGTCCCATACTTTTCATACATATATATCACATTTGAATAAATGAATATTCATTACATAACATAATGATACATACCATAACTTCATAGGTATAGTGACTTTAGAGGCATACACATGTAAAAAATTGGTTCTTAAGTGAACTAAATCATCTCCCACTAAGTTATTCATAACTACCACCCTTCTTAGACATATCAAACATAATACATTTCTTCATAAACTGGGGAAAGGAAACATAATAAAGGGTAATATCAAATTCTCAGTATGGGTGAAAAGGGTGATATTAATGATCACATAGTCATAAAATAAGTATAAGGGTATGAAAAAACAAGATTAACATTTGAAAACCATAACCTGTATAACATATATCATAATCCTATGTCATGGAATAAATATTGGTAGTTCATAGGACATGAATAAAAAAGTAAATAAATGAAAAATATATATGAGAGAATAATGTAAACAAATAAAAGTGTAAAAAACACAATATTATGACATTTTGAACATGTATAAATAGAAACAAGTTTACTTATTATGTAAAGGATATGAATTCAATACCTTATATAAACTTATGGAGATAAAAACTAGGTCTATGCATAATCTTATGAATATGAAAGCCAGGTCTAAACATAAACTTATAGACATGAAATCTAGGTATACACTTAATATTATAGAAATAAAATCAAGCCCCATGTATGAAATTGTTACCATGAAATCAGTTCATATATAACATATTTACCTCATGATTTTTCAATCTTTACCCAATGCATTGGAGGGATATATACTTTTGGTCCCACCTATCACATAATGAAATTATACATATGTGTAACATAAGATTATAATTTTTTTTTCATATCATAAACCATTAAAATAAATGGGGTTCATAGATATTTCATTAATGAATAATCCATAGAAAATAAAAGGTTTCATAAACATTTCATCAATACATAAAACCCATGAAAAAGGGGTGGGTTTCATAAAAATCAATTTATCATAATTAAAAACCATCCAAATAAAGAATAAGGATGATATCCTGGGATCAAATCCCTAATAGATAATAAGTATAATCAAGGTTTGTTGTTCAAGATGAATATAAATACTGTTTAAATATCTTTAAATAATTCATGAGGAAAATACCTCTTCCACATTTATAATTAAAAATTCACAAAATATTTTCAACATCCTTTTATTTGAAAGCAACCTCATAAACTTATAAAGGAATTCTTAAATCATTGAGCGGTCTTGATGATGGAAAATTATTTTCATTTCATGCACATTAAATCAATGAATCTTTTCACATTTTATGTAAAAATTCAAAATTAACTCATTCAAAAAATAATTAGAATGTAACACCCTAAATATTCTAAAAGAGTAGCTTTTTATTCGATAGCGTGTATGACACGCAACACCAAACATAGAAAGGAATATAACCTGTTGAGACTTTATAGTATATTTAATATTTTAAATAAACTTAATATATCATATAGCTTTAAATTCTTGTAATACCGAGTTAGCTTTCATCTCACAAAACAATGAGTTTCTTTGATAACTTACATTAAACACATGACCCAATTTTACTAAACAATAATATATTATTAAAAAATTATTATTTAATATAATAAGATATTACCTAGACATTAAATTAGAGGATATGAGTAGGATTAACTAACTTATAAAAATATATGGTTTACAAAAATATAATATGAATTCATTGGTTACTAATCAATTAGAAACAAAAATAAAAACCAATTGAACATAAAGGGTATATTTTTATCTTTATGCTTACAAAGGTGTTTTAACCTAACAAATTAAATTAATAACTATTAGTTAATGATATTAATAATATATAATATTATATATTTAATAAAATATTTTTTATATTCCTTCAATATGTTTGATAAGCACAATATAAGAATAAATTTAATTTTATACTTAAAAATTGTATTTTTCTAAAAAGGCAATTTTACTACCTTTTAATGGAGAACCTATTTTAAATATTTTTTTTTGAAAATTTAGATATTTTATATATCAATATAATATTAATTTTTTAAATTTTAACATAAAATTCAGATTAGGGTGATTTGTTTTTCATTTTTATGTGAGTTTCATTTTTTAATGAATGGTGAAAATACTAATTTTTAGTTCAAAATTTCATTTTCATATAATTTATTTTTGTATATAAATTATATAATAAATTTATTTTAAAGTCTAATTAAATCAATGATACATAAATTAATAAAATTTATTCCATTTTAATTAATTTCACTTTGGAACTAGATATACAAACTTATCAAACTTTTGATCATTTTTACTTTGAAAACCTGATTTGTTGTCCCGTCTGTGAGATTAAATTTAAATTAATTTTTTTAAAATTATATGATTGTAATTTGTAAAAATGGATTACATATTTGTAATAAAAATAATTTATAATTTATAATAACATTAACTTAGTTTTTGACTAAAAATATTAGTGAAAGTAATTAAAATTAATTACAGTGATTAAAAGAAAAATTAGCTTAACAAGGGAGAAAACCTTAAAATTAAGAGCCAAAATGATCTAGAAACTTTTAAAAAATACATTTTACGTCTATATTTATAGAATATCATCCATTTATCTATTTTTACCCTTATTTTATCAACTTTACTTGGTAAAAATAAGGGTGGAATTCTCTTTTCTAAAATTTACAACAATGCCACTCCTCCTCCATTATACAAGGCACTCACTCTTACCACTTATTCACACATATAAAGATTTTTTTCTCACCCTAAATATGATAAAATAATATACCAACATCCCTCCTTTAATTTATAAGCCTAAAATTGATAATAAATCTAACCAATGATGTATTTTGGTATAAGCCAAAAGGAGTTACCTGAAAGTGAGGTAATATTATTCAATAATCACTTTCATTTTATTTTCTTCTATACCCCCTAAAATAATATTATTCCAAAATTATATAATTTAATAATTATTCTAAATATACTTATATGTTTTTATTATAATCTTTCTACCTATACTTACACACAAATCTATCTAATGGGTAAAGAACTTACCGTTCATGTGTATGGCAGAATACCGCCTCACAAAATGATGATTTTTTGTTCTTTATTTACCACCTATCATGGTGATAATTATGATGGAAATTTTGTTTTTTATGATATATATTATATATATTATTTTTTATTCTTCTATAATTTTTATATAAAACATAACCTCATGCGTTCCATATTGTGGGGATATGATAACATCGTTTGTGAATACGCGAACGACCTCCTCCTCAAATGACCTGATTCGTTCACGCTATACATGGAATATATTAAGGATAATTTTAATAAAAATATATGAAATATATGAAAAAATAGTATAATTTAATTATAATACACACACACACACACAAACACACACACACATATATCATTTACTTTTTATTCTTCTAAATACGACAAAAAATGGAACCAGCGTTCATACATACGTACAACCTACCGTCTCCATGAATGTTGCATTTCATTTCCTATCACCAAATATTATGGATTAATATAAATAAATATATAATTAATATACATAAAATTTATATCATGGTTTAAATTCTATATATTATTGAATCATGATCTAAGTAATAGGAACGACAAGTAACAAGTCAAAACATACTTGAAAAACTAGGCAATTAACACCTGAAATAACGAAAATAATGACAGATTAATAACAAACGAGTAATAATATATGATAAGAAGTTAATATATAATATTATAAATATAATTATGGTTCTTTCATAAGTTAATTTAATTTTTAAAAACATTATATAGGAGGTTAAAGGACGTTCACCCAAAAATAAATTCAAGGTAAGGGATTCATGTCTCACTTTTCTTTCTGTGATGCATAGACAATTTTCACCACTTATTTATTGTGTGTAGAATATATAATTAAACTATTATATTTTAAATCATTAATAAATTTATATTCATGGTATTTAGAGTTTCATTTTAAATTATTTATTTTATGGGGATTATATTTCAAAATTTAGCAAGTAGTAAGGGATTTTTATCTCACTTTTTATATATGGGAGATAAATGTCATATTCACCACTTACTTATTTTGTGTGGTGTATCTAATATCAATTTTTATATATTATATCATGAATTAATTTATATTAATGGTATTTTTATTTTTAATTATAATTATTTCTTCTAAGGATATTTGAATTAAAAGTTACCAAGTGATAAATAATTTCACAACCCAATTCCTTTTAATTAGGTTATATTACTTCCTCATTATTGTTAATATTATAATATTATGTGTGTAATCAATTTTTTATATTTATTTTTGTATTTACATTTATTTTATATGGATTTAAATTTGACACAAATATTCTATTCATTTATTGATTCTCACATCAACTTTATGGTCTTTTCAATAGTTTACTTTACAATGTCATTTTGTTCAGGATTGTTTACACTTGAATTTAAATTAGAAGGAATTATTAGATCATTGTTCAATAAATCCTTTAATTTTATTATCCCCTATTTATTTTTTTAATTATTTAATTAATAGTACCATTTTTCCACACTTTGGTACTCAAAATGGTTTAACAAATGTTTTTAAGAAAATCTGACTTCAATTATCTCTTTAGTCAGAGAACCTATTTTCTATTAAAAACCCTATTTACAAAAAAGGATTTCAAAAATGTTTTTAAGAATTCTAAAATGATTAATTAATGATTTTTTACCCTTTTTTTACTTTTACAATTTTTTTAAAGGAATATTCTTGTCCCTTTCTGAACAAGGCACTTTTCAAACATTTTTACCATGAAAAAGGAATATTATTTTTACGTTGTACGACCTGTAGGGATTTACCCACTGTAATTTCATAGAATATTCCTTTTTATGTTTAAAATGTTAATTTTTTAAAATAATGTTTTTTAAAAGTTATTTTCAATGATAATTATTTTCAAAATACTTTTTGAAATAAAGCAGATATTTTTTTGAAGAATGTTTTTAAAAGATATTTTTATAATATTTCCATTTATCAATGACAACAACAATTTATTTTTACTCCACTTGGGATATTTTTTATTGATACCATCATTATTATTCATCTAGATGGTTTATGATTGATTTGTCCAAGTATTTTATTGACAATAACTTTCTTGATTCTTTTATTAGTCCCCTTGAAATATTTAATTTATTATGATCATTAGACATTTAATTTTCCATAATTTTCCATATCATTTATCATGGCCATGATTATTTCCTAAACCATATACCATTTTTACATACAATTTTTACTTTGATAGTTATTTGATTATCTGGAGAAATATTGATAAATCCGTATTCCTTATTAAATATGAATATTTAATATGGAATATTGTTTATTAATTAAATTGATTATTATATATAAGGAAAGATTTTGATAGGAAGTGATGGGTTGGTCCCAAACTTTATATCACCACATGATGCATCAATAGGTTCCCATGAGACCAATTAGTTCTACAAATAAATTAGGCTTATAACTATAGTTTTAAACTATCTTTTGAATGGTCTTGACAGTATAGGTTTTCATGTGCCTCAAACATGACATCCAATAATTAAGCATTGCCTTCATTTTGATTCACTATTTATTATCCATGAGACTTGTACTATGACAATGTCTATGGATGCATTTAATTCACATTTCATTGGTTAAATGGAATGTAATTTTAGTTTATTACCATTCCAAATTGATTATTTATTATCAAATTATTTAAATGACATGTGTTTTTAGTTATTTACCTTTCCATATTGTTTATTAACTTCCTTATCAGTTCACTGATTAAATGTCATGTGTGTTCATTTATTTACCACACTATAATGATTATTCTTATTCATTCATTATTGTTTCTATTATACTTAAAACTTACCGAGAAAT
The DNA here is from genome assembly GCA_963277665.1 of Viscum album. Classification (NCBI taxonomy): domain Eukaryota; kingdom Viridiplantae; phylum Streptophyta; class Magnoliopsida; order Santalales; family Viscaceae; genus Viscum; species Viscum album. The sequence goes on from OY728137.1 coordinate 248,236,090, forward strand.
TGTAAAGACCTATCCCATGGGGAATATTCCGTGATAACCCCAAGATCACCTCTGATGAGCTAGGGGCTGGAGACTTGCACTGAGTAAGCATATCCCACAAATGGGAGGCATTTTTCTAAGAACTTGTAAAAATGAACCCTAATCCAAGCCACAAGGGATGGAGAGTAAAACCACTAAGTAATGAAAATGTATTCATAGAATTACAACCCCAAAAAAAAGTACGATAGAAAACAAAGAAGTAAAGTACAACTGAGCGAGAATACAAGCCCACTAAATGAAAGACAACTGTAAAGTATGACATGAAATAAGGGTATTGAAGCTACTGTAGGAAGATCTCAGAAACAACTTGGCTAATCTAATATCACAAGGCCCCGTTCGGTCTTGGTCTTGGACCTGCTCTTCCTAGGACTCCACCAAAGCGTCTGTTGTCTATACAAGACACGACACGTGCAGGAAAAGACCATATAGGGGTGAGTAAAACAATACTCGGTAGGGTACCCCGAAACACAAAGTAAAAGACCAAAAAGGAAACACCACCAAGAAGGTATAGTTATATCAACACAATTATATGAAAAAAACACATATAACAAGAACATCTAGGTATACTCATAAAGGATTCCAAGACACAATGTCCCATCTACTACTAGCCATATGGTTCCGCTCGTAACACACTCAATTCCAGGAGATCCAACTCCTTAAGCTATCTGATAGTAACCAGATAGAACAAGTATACCAAAAGTATCCAAGAGAACATATGGAATCGATATTTCATGATGTTTCCCTGAGATTTTGGTCTCACTAAGATAAGGTGTCTTGATATCAGATCCAAATCCTTGGTCACAAGATTCTTCTCAAGGCACTCTCATTCCAGGAGAACTCGCTCCTGGAGCTATGAAGTCATCAGAGACCCTAAAAAGAGGTACCTCTTATTTGGGCCCTGCCCAAAGAGAACACACTAATAAATACCCAAAGTAAATTGAACAGGTCAAGTCTTGAAGGAAGGAAATATTTCGATGCAAAGATTGGGGGTCCTGCATCCATGGGTCACTAGGGGACATCCTGGCCCTACTGGAATTTTCGTCCTAGATAGGGGATGGGTTCCCATTTAAATATTAGTCACACCCATGTTGAAAACCTTATCTAAGGTACCACGAAGTTAAGTGATGACCGACCAGGCCTCTTAGTGCGATACATACTCTACATAGACCTACCGGGGCACTAAGACCTTTAGAGTAATTTTAGTCTGCTGGGTCACCTAGATATTCTTGTCACTTAAATCTGATGGGTCACCAAGATCTGATCTAAGCCAAATCACTTTAGAACATGGGCTATTCTCTATGAAAGGAATGTGATCCAACATCGTACCTTCACAGATAACCCCAAGGGTATCATCTCAATCTCAAATGTTACCCCTTATGACAGGATCATGATCCTGTATTAATCCATCATAAGAAAGAAAAATAGAATGAATCCATCCCCCACTAGTCCAACTAAAACCCCAACAAGCTATCTAAAAAGGAATGTCTTGTAACAAGGTTCCCAATGCCACAGGCAGCTCATCAATCAGACTTACGTTTTGAATGATATGGGTGTTTTAGTGAAAAGGGGTTCGGTGCTGACTGGATCGGGTCCAACCTGACCCGACCGAACCCACATAGTCTACCCGAACCATTGGGCTCAGCCTGGACTAGATGGTTCTAAACCGGAACACTATGCTAGGCTTGACCTGGGGCTGACCCGTTAGAGCAGGCCAGACTTCTCCACCCGAGATGCAACAGGTGTCACGGGTCACCACTGTGGTTCAGATAGACCATGACCTCCACTCGTGTGACACAGATCGCTAGTAGCATTCAGTAGCATTGCCGCTACAGCACGCCACCACGTTCTGCTGCCGACCATTGCCGGCGCATCGATGGGTGCTTTTGCGGGCCACCAGACTCGCTCTGGTGGTATTTTTTCTGATCTAGACAACGTTTTAAAGTCATCGGGTCACATTCTTCATTGCTAGGGGTTTAAAATCATCCCATGATTACTTTCCAGTGTGAAGCCGTTCAAGTGTGATATCTCCCACCCTACCTCGATCCATTCTCCACCATCGTTGTTTCACCTCTGTGGTGCTGATTCCATCCTGGATCCGTAATTATCAAATCGTTGCACCAAGGATCGGTTGTGCTATGATCGATCGATCTCCAAATGTCGAGTCACATGAAAAATAAAGAAAAACCATGAAGAAGGAAGAAAAAACATAGAAAATCATGAATCAACAAATATTAACAGACCTATATCTATGTTCATGTTAATCAAGGTTTGTTTCCGTTGGAACGGTTAACCAAGAATCACTAAGAAAATCTCCCATCAAAACCTTGCAAGAGTAATCACATCCTGTATAAACGATCGATCCATGGGCCAATTTGTTGGTTAATTGGCCTGTGTCCATCATGGAATATAAATAATGGGGAAAGGAGAATATTCAAAGAATAAAAACCCCTACCTCAAGTTGGATCAATTGAATGAATAGATGGAAGTCACATCACCACATCGATCCTTGTTCCACCATTGTTCATCGATTCTTCACCGCTTGATCGAATCCCAACCTCTGATTCATCGTCGCCGATGAGAGATCCTCCCCCCTTTCCGTAGGGAAACTTTATAGTTCCAAAGAAATTCTACAGCATTATGAATTCTAACACTGGACCCTATCCCTGATTAATGGAGGAAACACATTAACGCATTTCATCCTTACTATTTCACTTTGAAACAACATCACCGTACTGCTTCATTTAGGAATGGATAATGAGTTTATCTATTTCTACATTATAGAATCTCCATGGTGCGAAACATTAAAAGGAAATAAAATAAAATTCTTTAAGTTTATTTTATTCTCCCTTAAAAAGTCCAAAAATTAACTTTTACCCTCAACCCGCGCCTGTCGAGGTTAGGCTCTACCAAGATAAAGTACATACTCACGAGGTCAATGGTCCTCTCAGATTTCTAATTTGAGTTACAATTTATGAATTATAAGGATTTGAAAAATAAAATATATATTTTTAATTTATTTATGGTTATGCCATTTTCAGGATTTCTCACTAGAGACCCTCTCCGACTAAAGTGAAGTCACTCGTAGGGTAAACCTGCCATCCTGAACACAACTGCACCTTATATTTATAATATGAGAACCCTTTTAATATTTATTTCACATTTTCAAAAAAAAAATTCTCACACATGCTATTTAAAAACATAATATTTTTTGAAGAATCATTCTAGGAACTCCAGGCGTTAGAATCGCACACCGTATCAGTGCCTGGTCTAGTTATTTCCCCAATATTTTTTTAAAATAGAACCAATAAAATCCAAGTTGTTACATACTCTTCACATTAAGGCTTTACGTGCTCCAAAATCCAAACAAGGGATACTCAAACAAAAGGTGAGAGAACTGAGAACGAATATGCGCCTTCTGCTCCCATGTGATCCTCTTAAGATCCCTGTACTACCTCTGGACACGCACCAAGGGAAAATATCATCCATGATGGATCCTTGATCTTCATTGGGAATTTAAACCAAAACAATCCAACATTGATGTCTAGCTCTCCCCAGATTACGATGTGAAATGGGTTTATGCATGAATCTCCTCAACTACGACATGTGGAAGATGCTGTGTACCTGGTCCCACTACGGGGAATAATGAAGCAGTATTCTATATTTCCAACTCAAAAAAACACTTGAAAGAGGGTATATTAACTTCTAATATAGCTTTCCACCCCATAAAAATCTCTGTAACCCACATTAGGGTGAGACCCAAAGGAAGACATGGTCTCATTCCTAGAAATCAAAAGTTCTCTACTATCTGCCAGAATAGAACTTCAGATGGCCTTGTTCATTATTCATCCACTCTTAGCTGACCTACACATTCTATACGAATGCCTTATGTAATAACTTCCACAATTGGAATATAAAACGAGCTTCATGATCTGAAACGACCATCAATGAAAAGCCATGGAATCAAACTATATCTTGATCATATAGGCATCCCAAGACCTCTATTAAACTCTATTCTTGGGTGTTTAGGAAGTGGGAAGACTCGGTGAGTCAGTTAAGGATCACATAGATGGTATCATACCTCCTAGACACATGTGGTAAAACTTTCATGAGGTCCTCCGACATCCCTTCCTACTTCCTTCCGGGTACCCCAAGAAAGAGAAGGAACAACCCATGAAACTGATTCAAACAAGCTTTCATCATTTATTTCTACAAGTATTCCCATATTTAACCCATTCTATCATCCGTAGTATCCTCATTAACACCCAAAATCATACCCCAATTCAAATTTCCACTTTAGACATCCATTGATACAATTGTGCATCCTCTGAAAAGAAAAACATGCTCCGCACCTTTCGAATGTCCATCAGGGGTATTCCCTGTGGACAATTGAGCATGTAAAGACTCATAGCTAGTTTCACTGATTTTTTCTTCCCCGAATCATTTCAGAGTGGATGAGTAACAACCAATTAATAGAGATAAGCTTCTCCATCCCCATCCACAAAAGATAATTGTAATGAGGCCAACCACTCTGATGCCTACTTAGTAGATGCTAAATGGATTCATACTAGGAGAATATGCTTCTACATTCCTCATCAATGAGTTCACTAAAACTTCACCCTTTGAGATGCCTTGTCCTAGAAAAAGGGACCTTATAAATCCAAGATATACAATTCAGTATCCTTCCATGTAGATGGCGCTCCCGAAGTGTGTCCAAGACTATCCTTAAGTGTCTCGCGTGCCCCCCCTCAGATGTTGAGTACACTAAGATGTCATCAACAAAGATTACCTGGGGCTGCCCAGGGTGTAAAATTTGGTCTTTCTAAGCCCTTCCTATATAAGTCCTCCATCTTCACCCCCATCTCATGGAGCTCTTTGAAATCCATCTGATATACTGGCATAAATATCAGTGCCACCCCAGGGTGGAGACCAACACAGAAGTCTAACTCTCTATGGAGAGGTAAACCTGGAACATCTTCAAGGAAGATGTCCTTACACTCTGCCACCACTAAGAAACTTGAAAAATTATAACATCCACTGCACTGAGGGTCAGGCTAGACAACTGAACAAAAACCGGCTACACCCTCCACTGCTAGAGTTCATCAAGAGCTGTAAGGATTTCCCCTTTTCCGATAAAGTGAATTCTAGTTCCATCACCACAAATGAAGTGCATTCTTTTCCTAAAATAATTAATCTGAGTATGAATTTAGGATTTATTCCATACCGAGAATGATATCATAAGGCCTCGATGCCACTACCAATATATCCCAACTGAAACTCTCACCTCTAAGAGTCATGTCACATTGTCTACACCAGTGCTGGTCATCGGGTCTCCCCAAGTCGGAATCTCTAAACATGAGGATCAAGTAAATAGTTTAACCGGAACCTCTAGGTATCAAAAAAGAAAAGTGGACTTAATTTAAATAACTAGCACAAGTGTCTATCAATACTGCACCTTAAGTAGAAAGACACAGATTGTACCTTGAATCATTCATGGAGTCCTAGGGTCATAAGATTGAACATCCTGTAACAATCTCCTCCCCTATCATTCAACTCCCAAAGTCTAGTATGGACCACTTGGTGGTGGTGGTGTAACATGTCAAATTGTCAGCCACCTCCTACCACTTCCCCAGATCTCATAGCACATCCTCCACCCAACAGATCTATCTTCTCTCACTACTGCCTATTTCATGGTAGTTCATCAATCGCCTCTCTAATTGTAGCATGAATGGTGAGGAAATATCACATGAGATAACCCCTTTTATGAAAAGTGTAGAAAATCCTTTTATTTTGGGAACTAGTGTATCCTCAAAACTTCTAACAAAACCTATGGTTCTGCATCTTACATTGCACACCTTCTATTGGTAGGTCCTTCTGACCCTACTTCCTACGATATAGCTTCATATGAATCCTATGATAAAAGTTCGAACCCTACAATTCATTATTTAAAATCAAAAGATCCATCCAAGACTCAGTCTGGAAAGAAGCATCCAACTAAAACACTGGAGGTGGGTCTGTTAACTGATCATCGAGATAAAACATCACCTGCTGACCATCCTGAAGAAACACTGCTCTGTGACTATCTCCCTTTATGGAGGCCTCACCGAGAATTAATCCAAACTCCTGATACCTCTACAAAAACCTCGATGGCTAGTGTCGTGAACACATCCTGAGGAGAACAAGATGTATCACGGTTAAAAGAGTATACCTAGTGAGCTGACTCAAGAAGGACTTGAAAAAAAAAACCCATTAATATATGATGCATGTACCATTATTTCCCTCAAACTAGTGTTTTCATGTACTGAGTCAGAAAACAAGTTCCCATAGTTCTAGTGTATAGATACATCAGCTGCCACATAAACACTAGAGTCCCTAGCCTGAAATCCAAACTCGAAACACTGGACACTATTTCCCCAAACCAATCTCATAAACTCTCGGTCCTAAGGTAGAAATGACCTCCTATGACACCACTCTATCACATCCCATCCCCCAGGGCACATGCCGTGACAACCCCAAGCTCGCCTATGATAGGATAGGGGCTAGCGACTAGCACTGAGTAGGCATATCCTACAAATGGGAGGAATTTTCTTAAGAATCTTTACACATGAACCCAACTCCAAGCCACATGGGATAGAGAGTAAAAACACTAAGTAAGGAAAATGAATGCATACCACTACAGCCCAACAACAGAGTATGATAGAGAACAAAGCAGTAAAGTAAAATCGGGCCATAATACAAGCCCACTAAAAGAAAGACAACTGTAAATTCTAACCTACAACAAGGGTACTGAACCTGCTGAAGGAAGCTTCTAGAAACACCATGGATCATCTGATCTCACAAGGACCCATACAGTCTTGGTCTTGGTCTTATTGTACCTAGGGATTCACCAAATCATCATTTTTCTGCACAAGGCATGACACGTGTGGGAAAATCCCATGCAGGGGTGAGTAAAACAATACTTAGTAGGGGACCCCAAAACACAATGTAAAAGATCAAAAAGGAAACACCATCAAGAAGGTACAGTCAGATCAACATAGGAATATGTCAACAACACATATAATAAGAACATCTAGGTATACTCGTAAAGTATTCCAAGATGAAACACCTCATCCACTACCAGCCATATGGTTCTGCTCATATCATGCTCGATTATGAGAGATCCCACTTCTCAAGCTATCTAATAGTAACCACATTGAACAAGTCTACCAAAAGTATCCGAGAGAACATATGGTATTGATACTTCATGAAGTTTCCCCAATACGTCTGGTCTCACTGAGAGATGGAGTCTCGATATCACAGCCAAATCCTTGGTCATAGGATTCTGCTCAAGGAACGCTCGTTCTGGTAGAACTTTCTCCTTGAGCTATGAAGTCACCAGAGACCCTCTCAAGAGGTCCCACATCTTTAGGGCCCACCCAATGATAAAAAACTAAGAACTACTTTAAGTACACCAATATAATCAAGTCACGAAGGAAGGAAAGATCTCGATACATAGATAGGAGGTCCTGCACCTAGGGCTCACTAGGGACATCCTGGCCCTACTGAATTTGTCATCCTAAATAGGTGATGGGTGCCCAGGAAAATATTGGTCCCAACCATACCACAAACCCTATCTAAGGTATGAAGAAGATAAGTGAGGACCGAATGGGCCTCTCCCTGCATTACATACTCCATATAGACCCGCTGGGGCACTGAGACCCACCGAGTCATTTTGTCATGCTGGGTCACCTAGATCTTCTCATCACTTAGGCCTACTATGTCACCAAGATCTACTCTGTGCTAACTCACTTCAAAACATGGGACATTATCTAAGACATGAATGAGATCCTGCATCGTACCTTCATAGATAAGCCCAAGGGTATTGTCTCAATCTCTATTATCACACCCTAGGAAGGGATCATGATCCTGTGTTGATCCCTCATAGAAAAGACAAAGAGAATTCTACCATACCCTTATGATCTAAATAAAACCTCACTAAGCCATCTCAAAATGAAAACCACATCGCAAGGGTCCCATCTCCATAGGCAGATCTTCAATCAGACTTACGGTTTGAAATATATGGGTGTTTTAGTAAAAAGGGGCCTGGGTCCAGTCTGACCTGGGTGGATCAACCCAACCCGACCTATCCTGGGATCTTCTGACCTAACTCAGGGTCCTCTAACCTGACCCTTTGGGTTTACCCAGCCCGTTGGGCCTATCCCAGACCGATTGGGTCTGGCCCGACCTGCTACGGTGGCCCAGCCCATGACGGCGTCCTGACCCGAGGTGCTGGGCCTGACCCACTGCGTCGACGCAGCTCAAGGCACTGGGCCTGGCCCACTGGAGTTGGCTGGTCTTCTCCACTCAGGATGTGGTGAGCGCCATCTCCCACCTACGACCTAGCTGAACCGTAGGCTCCAGCCACGTGACACAGCTCGCCAGCGGCATCCACTGAATCACCGCCATCCATTACCGACGACCTCTGATCACTACCTACAGTGTATACCTCTGGCCTCCTTTTCAACTACAACACACACCTACTCCCGCATGTAGCCTCTGCCAGTGCACTAGCGGGTGCTTCTGTTGTCCACTGAACTTGCTCTGATGGTCTGTTTTCTTACCCAGAAGATGTTGTAGAGTCCTCAGGTCGCATTCTTTATTGCTATGGGTTCAAAATCACACTTGATCCCTTTTAGTAGTGAATCTGTTCACATGCGATATCTCATGTACCACCTCAATCCATTCGTCACCATCTTCGTCGCACCTCTATGGTGCCGAGTCCATCCTGGATCCATGATTATCGGATCATTGCACCAAGGATCGGTTGCACAACGGTCGATCGCAAAATATTGAGTCACTAGCCAAATGAATAATGCCCGTAATGAATGAGTAATGGAGGGAGAAAGTCACGAATCAAAAAAGATGAACATACCTTGATCGATGTTTGTGTTGATTGGGGTTCATTGTCGTTGGAACGATTAACCAAGAATCACTAAGAAAATATCCTGTAAAAACCCCACAAGAGTAATCCATCCTGTAAGAACATTTGATCTATAGTCCAATTTTTTGTTAATCAGTCTACATCCGTCGTGGAATATCAAGAATGGATAAAGGAGAAGATTCAAAGAATGAAAACCCCTACCTCGACTTGGATCTCTTTTAGATGTAGATTGAAGTTTCATCGTCGCGTCGATCCTTGTTCCACCATAATTCGTCGATTTATCGCCTCTTGATCAAATCCAGACCTCCGATCTGTCACCACCAGTAAGATATCCTCCTCCCCCTTTCCTTATAAAAACTCCAAAGTTCTAAAGAAATTCTTCAGCGTTATGAATTCTAATGCTGGACCCTGCCCCCGATTAATATAGAAAATGAATTATCACATTTCAGCGTTACTATTTTTCTTTGAAACATCATCGCCACACTGCTTCATTTATGAAAGGAGAATGGGTTTCTCCATCACTGCATTGCTGCATAACCACAACGTGAAATGTTAAAAGGAAATAAAATAAACTTATTTATGTTTGTTTTATTCTACTTTAACAAGTCCAAAAATTAACTTTTACCCTTGACCCATGCTAGTCAAGGTTAGGATCATCCAAATGAAAAAGCATCCTCATGAGCTCAATGGTACTCTCGGATTTCAAATCCAAGTTATCATTTATGAGTTACAAGGATTTGAAAAATAAATTAATTTTATTTAATTATTTTCTTTACGGTTATGCCATCTTTATGTTTTCTCCCTGGATACCCGTGCCGACTAAAGTTAAGTTGCTCCTAGGGTAAAATAGATATCCCAAACGCAAAGACGCCCTTAGAGTTATGATCTAGGCACCCATTTAATAGTTATTTTTTCCTTTTTAGGATAATTTATCACGTGTGTTATTTAAAAACTTAACATTTTTTGATGGACCATTCCTGGCACTCCGGGTCTCGGAATCGCACGCCGTCTCAGCACCTGGTCTTGTAAATTTTCAAAGAATTTTCTGAAAATAGAATTGGGAAAATATGATTCATTAGAGAAAATTAAGCTCACATTTATTTCGTTTATTTTCGTTAGAATCTAATAAGTATACTGAGAAATATATACAGGATATTCTAATTGGGAATAAATTTATCCTCAAAAGAAAAAAATTAGCTTGTAATTAGTGTATTCTTTTATAATAAAAGATTCATGTATGTATCTGGTTTAACAAAACTACTCAACTATTTGGTCCTTTGGGATTTTATTTCTTGTAATCATGCCAATGTAATGGTAGTAGAAACTGACTCAGGGATTTTGGGGACAGGGAGCTATAGTTAGTATTAGGGGAAGTTTAGTAGAAACCTTGAGAACTAGATTTGGGAAAACATACATTAAATAACATAGCTATAATATAGACTTTGAGGATAAGTATAGAAGAACATCCTATAATTTTGGTATGTTAGAGATTATGTAAGTCTTTATAGAAATATATATTTGTTTGGATACTACAAGTGGATGTGGTTATAGAACAAATGTACTTAGAGGTAACAACTCTAAAAGGTGTGTCGGGCCTGACTCGAGCATAACCTGATACACGATAACAGGATTTACTGAGCACATAGTTTGACACCCCCATAGGATACACTTAGGATAATTTACATTTTATTTAGAAACCATTATTATAGATTTGAATAGATAATGAAAATTAATGACTAAGGTTAAACCTAAAGTGTCTTAGATAAAAATATTATGTCCAGATTGAGACACACTAAAAATGATTATATAGTTTTTTCACTATGATAATTTTTGATCACCATATGATTTTTGGTTTTTTTGAATGGCTTGAAATAAAATAATTCAAGTTAAAATTGAACGTGAGGACAAGGTAACGATAATGAGAAACCAAACAGAATGTTTATAGGAGTGAAAGATATCATGTTAATGCCTAATAAGTTTTTCTCAAAACATGATTAACAACATATACTTTAACCAAATCCCATACTCACCAAAGAAGATAAGGATTAAGTTTTCTAAGAGCTTGAGTGGTGGATACTATAGAGAAAAAAGTGATCAACTTCCATCATGCAAGAAATGTGGAAGGAGACACCTAGGAAAGTTTCTCAATGGAATAGAGAAATAATTTATGTTTGGGAAAGAAGGACATAAAGTAAATATTTTCCAAGGAAATATAAAATATAACATGAAAGGAAATAAATATCATCCTAATGATCTATTTACATTTTGTTTTTTTAATGTGGGAACTTGGGAATTACCTGAGTAAATGAAATATTCTAAAGGATAAAATCTAGATGAAATAAGGACCTATATTTAAATAAAATGAATGAAGTATTTATGTATTGAGGTTGTATTGAAAACTTAAAAGGCTATTTAGTGATTAATATTATTTCAATGATGCCCATCATATTTTAGAAATTATATTAACATCATTTCAAAAAAAAAGAAAACATGTATGCTGGGTGAAATCCCATCAAATCCGGCAAGAAGGTGGGTCTTGAACACATGACTGAAGGACAATAAGGGTTTCACTCCTACTACTGACCTACATAATGTACTAGTTAATGTCTCATTGCTTTTAGCTAAATAATTTGACAAATAAATTTTGATGATGAACCAATGGTATCACTTTTGAGGTTTATAGATTAATTTTTTAACCATATTGGTTTTGTGAAATAGTTAGAGACAAATATAATGACTTTTTATGGGTATTACGATCTGCTAAAAGAAAATTTTAGATCATAAAAAAGTGTTCATTATAAGATATCCATTTCATGGTGTAAGGGATGAAATAGAAATTGATCAATCACAATAAATAGATGAAATTGTTATTATAAAATTGAAATATATCAAGTAAGTATATTTTTATATTATTGGATGATACGAAAATTTCACAACAATAGTAAAAGGATCTTGAAACAAAAATGTTGTCATAATACCTTATTTTTTTTGAACCGATGGTCTTTTAAATCATTGCAGATTTATAGCTTTGAGGCTATCAGCTTTACATTGATCATTCACTTATTTTTTGATCGATGATCTCAATAACCCCTTATAATTATTTACTCTTTTTCTTAAAGTCCATATTTTCACTTTCCACTAATGTTACCCTATGTAGAAACCTATTTATATGTTATTCTATGCGACCATGATACATCCCAATCTCTCTTTTCAAGAGGATGTTTTACCAACCCTTACCATTATGTGGGTAGTCAATAAAGAAATTTTATAATATCAAAAAATTTATTACCATGATCATGTTTAAATTTTGAGGATGTAATTTATTTAATGTGGGGAGAATGTAACACCATGAAAATTCTAAAAGAGAAATTTTTATTTGATAGCATGTATCACACGGAACACCAAATTTTGAAACAAATATAACCACTGAAGAATTCATGATATATTAAATATTTTAAAAAATAATAATATATCCTATAGATTTCAATTCATGAAATACCTAGTTATCTTCCATTGCACCCAACAACGAGTTTCTTCGATAGCTTACATTACACACAAGACTTACTTTTACCGAACAACAATATATTTTTAAAACATTACTATTTAATATAATAAGATATAACCTAGCCGTTAAATTAGATATTATGAATAAGACTAAAAATATTATAAATATATATGGTATACATAAATATAAGATGAATTTATTGGTTACCAATCAATTAAAAATGAAAATATAAACCAATTAAACATAATGGATATATTTTTATTTTTATGATTAAAAATGTGTTTTATCCTAATAAAATAAATTAATTACTAATAGTGAATTATATTATTGAAATATATATATTATATATTCAATAAAATATTTTTTATATTAATACAATAGGTTTTATAAACACAAGATAAGAATAAATCCAATTTTATGTTTAAAAATTGTATTTTTTTTAAAAAAAAATTTTACCGCCTTTTAATAGAGAACCTATTTTGAATCCAATTTTTTGGAACTTTTATAAATTTTTGATGTAAAAATAAACATAATTTTTGAAATTTTAACATAAAAATTAGATTAGGTTTATTTTTTGGTTTTTTTATGCAATGTTTTATTTTGGATGAGTAGTGAAAAATTTAGAATTTTAATTAAAAAATGATTTTTCATCTAACTTATTTATATATTAAAATAGAATTTTAAATTTATTCTAAAGTAAAATTAGATAAATTATACATAAATTAATTCAATTTATGTTATTTTAATCAATTTTAAATTGAAACTAAATATAAAAACTTCACAAACTTTTGAATATTTTTACTTTAAAAATCCCCTTTGTCATCCTATCGATATGACTAAATTTAATTTAATTTCAACAAATTATATGATTGGAATTTAGAAAAATGGATTATATAATTTTAATAATAATAATTTTTAATTTTTAATTAGGTTAAATTAGTTATAGACTAAAAATATTAGTGGAAGTAATTAAAATAATTTCTGTGATTAAGATGAAAATTAGTTTAATAAAGGAATAAACCATAAACTTAAGAGCCAAACTGAACTAGAAACTTGTCCAAAGAAATTTTATGTACATATTTTGACACTATCACATATTTTATCAAATTTAGACTATTATTGGATCAAATTTTCATTGAAAAGACATGCACTATTGGAATAGGGGTTTTTTCCAACACTTATATACCAATGATTAGCTTAAAACATTGGTATATAAGAGTTTTACCAATGGTTTACTTAAACCGTTGGTAAAAATGGCTAAATTACCCCCCTTTACCAATAGTTCTAGTGAACCGTTGGTAAAGGTGTCTAAATTACCCCCTTTACCAATGGTTCTTGAAAACTGTTGGTAAAGGTTTGCCCCAATATCCCCAGGCGACCCTTCTCCTCTCCCCCATTCGGACAGAACCCTAATTCACCTCTCCCCTACAATCTATCACCTCTCCCCCATTTGGAAGGAACCTCTCCCCCACGATCAGAGAACCTCTCCACCATTCAGACATCACCTCTCTCGGGTTCATCTCGATTCCTCCATCCAAACAGTTGGAATCTCAGCTTCCCCCATCCAAGCTGCTGAATCTTCATTAGAACCATCCCAAATTAGGTATTTTCTTAAGAGTTACCTTATTTTTATTGTTATCTATATAATATTTCAGTTTTAAGTTTTGATTTTGATGTGTATCTGTTTTTTTAATGTTTTGATTTAACCTAGAAAACCCTTTTAGATTTTTTCTCTGGAACCATAGAAAACCCTTTTAGATTTTTTAGTTGTCACTTTAATTTATCATATCATTATATTAAAATGTTATATAAATAGACTGGATAGTTATAGAACTCTCGGTGGTCACCTAAATGAATTGCATCTCACACATTGTTCAACATTACATTGGGTACCCAGATAAACTACATGATTATATGTTTAGATAAGGAGAATCACCATTTTATAGATGCATGACTACTCACATGATGTAGGATGGAGCATGTAGCGGATGATTAGGTTGTAACTTTAGAAGCCTGGTCAAATTTTATAATTTATTGAGTCTCTTATATATTACTACTTCCTAATAGTTGTAACTATGTTTTTCTTCTTGATACATGACATACATTACCATCATTCGGTTTATGATTCTGTTATTAGTTGGTATTACTGATTTGGTTATTTTCACCCATTTCCTATATTTTCCCATTGTTATATTTCTTCTAATTTTTAACTGATAATATTAAAATTGTGCAACTTAGGTAATGAGGGAATAGCCTCCCCCAGACACAGCAAAGGCTCTCACTATTAGTCAATAACATTTGGAATTTTGGTAGATGTACTTGAAGCCATGTGTCCATTTGGATCCGGGTCACTAATGAGTGGCATCCTTGTTTAAGACATCAAAATTCTTGGATATCCTTTTTATAGGTGTTTCTAATCAAATCCATACCTATAACTATTGAAGGTCCCTCTCCAAAATCTATTGGGACATGATTTAATGAATACACCCTACCAATCTATAATCTATGGCCCCAAACCTAGGATCCTTTAATCCATGGTTAAGGTGAAACTTGATGAGGCCATAACTACTTTTGATGTGATCCTCATCCTATTCCTCATCCTGATCTCCCTGAAGAAGTTAAAGTATAAAACTCAAGTACTCCCAACAATACCCTTAAGGATTATGTATTTTGTGATCCACTTCCAATATCTTACTAGGCAATCCTTGAATATAAGCATTAGAAATTATGTATCTTATTTTATTATATACATTGTATTTTTTTTGTTTCTTAATATGATTCTCATATAGATTAATGTGCCAGTTGTGCTTTTATATAAAGTAAACAATTGTCATTTACCTAAATATTTTTTTGATTGAACTTCAATATTATTGAATTGTTTTGAAATGACTTATTTAATTTTTTTAGTGAATGTATAGAAGTTGGATGTACAAAACTGATCAGATTTCAACCTATTTTCAAAACAATTTGAACAAATTTTTAGATTTTTCATTTCACAAGGATTCAGATAGTGGTCGCATACACTTCCCATGTTCTAATTGTGTTGGAAGACCTTGGTTGAGTCATGAAGCAGTTAACTATCGTATAACCAAATATGCTTTCCAAACAAACTATTATGTGTGGTATCATAATGAATATAAAATGTAATCTCAAATTTTTGATGATCCAAATGATAGGAATGAATTAGAGAGTTTGATATATAATCAGTTTCCATTTATTCGGTATCATGAGAAGTAAAGGATGTCTAACCAACAAGATTTTGATACAATCACACATGATGCATCCAATGAAAATGATGATGTTGATAGGTTGAAAAAATTGAATGATGCTGCGACGACTCTAGTATATCGGCAATGTGGTAAAATGAAAAAGTTGGAATTTTTAATCCGATTGTTTCATGGGAAAACTATGTATGGGATTTCAAATAATGCAATCAATTACATTCTTACCTTCTTGAAGGACTTACTTCCAGATGATGCAGATATTCCCTCAAACCACTATATGGAATGGAAGTTAGTTGATGAACATGGATTCTCAAAAAAAATTCATGCTTTCCCAAATGATTGCAACTTATTTTGGGAGAAAACTGCTAAAAGAAATGATTGTATAAAATGTGGAACCTCCTGATGGAAGCCAAAATATGATGGAACAAAATCTCATGTGACACAAAAAGTAATGTTTTACTTTCCATTGATCCCCAGATTACATAACCTTTTCATGTCTGATGAAATATCAGTAATAATGCGATGGCATGACACCGAGAGGAAAAAGAATAATGAAGAGATGGTTCACCCTGAAGATGGATTTTCATGGAAGATATTTGATGCTCGATATCCGGAATTTGTAGCTGACGTGCGTAATGTGAGACTGGTTCTTTCATGTGACTGTTTTAATCCATTTGGGCATATGCTTACTTCACACAGCACATGGCCAGTTTTCATACACATTTATAACCTTCCCCCATGGTTGTGTATGAAAAAGCCTTACACTTTCTTGAGTATACTGATATTTGGACCTTCTGATCCCGACAATGATATAGATGTATACATGCAACCTTTAATAAAAGAGTTGAACCTTCTTTGGGATGTGGGTGTGCCCACATACGATGCATTTTCAAAAGACATATTTCAGATGTGTGTTGTGCTTATGTGGATGCTCAATGATTTTCCTGCTTATGAAATGATGTCTAGATGGAACACAAAAGAAAAATTGTCATGTCCTATTTGTATGAAGAATAATCGATCGAGAAGACTAAAATATCATCATAGTTTTAGTTTTATGGGACATCGATGATTCTTACAAATGAACCATCCATATAGAATCAATCATCGAAGATTTGACAATACCATGGAGATTGACGATCCACCTCAGCGTATGTCTAGAACTGATGTTCTTAATGAATTTAAAGATTTTAGTTATTCATTTGGGAAGGGTGTAATGAAATCTAGAAAGAGGAAAAATGTTTCCAATGATACCTGTTACAGTTGGAAGAAGAAGAGTATATTCTTTGAGTTGTCGTATTGGTCAACCAACTTGTTACGTCATTGCTTAGACGTAATGCAAATTGAAAAGAATATATGTGAAATGTTGTTTTCAATTATTCTAAATGTCAAGGGGAAGAAAAAATATGATTTATGATCTCAGCGTGACTTGGTAGATTGGGGAATCAGACCATAATTGCATCTTGTCTGTATCAGTAAAAATAAATGGAAAGTTCCATGTGCTTCTTATGCGATGACACCTGCTGAAAAAAAAAATCAATTTCTAGAAGTGCTATAGACTATTAAAATTCCAGATGGCTATTCAAGCAATGTATCAAAACGGGTCAACAGAAAAGAGTTGAAGCTAATATCTTTGAAGAATCATGATTATCACATCCTTTTTCATGAGTTGATTCCAATAGAAATTCTTCATCTCTTTTCCAATAATGTAAGAGTCTCAGTTATTTGGTTGTGCTATTTGTTTAGAGATCTTTGTGCTATAAAGTTGTCCAAATCCTTCTTTCAAAAACTATTGGTAGAGACACCATTAATTTTGTGTGAGTTAGAGAAAATATCCCCTCCATCATTTTTTACATGCATGTTGCATCTAAATGTCCATACTTTGACCAAAATACTTCTTGGAGGACTCATTGCTTTCTGTTGGATGTATCCAACTGAAAGAAACAAGTACATATTGAAATCATATGTTCAGAACAAGAATTATCCTGAAGGTTATTTGTGAATGGTTACTTGGATCAATAATGTATGGATTTCTACTCAATGTATTTTTCTGATCTTACAACGAGAATAAACAGTCCAATGAGAAATGAAGAAGAACAATATTAGAAAATTGAACCTATATTTCCATCACTTCCTCAGACAGAAGGAATTCTGGGATCATATACATTGAAAAAATTAATTATTGAAGAGTGAGAGATGGCACATCGCACAGTGTTGTTCAATTGTGATTTGTTTGATTAGTATATCAAGTATGTAAATTTTACATGTATCTCTTATCTTATCTCTTGTAATTTTAAATATTTGTTAAACTATTATTATTTTTATCTGCAAGGAAAATAAATAATTGATATATAGAAATCATCTTTCTTTATCTTTGAGAAGGAAAGAGACTTTGCATAGCAAAGGATTTTCTGCTTGATTGAAATTGAAGGTAAAAATATTTCTGTAATAACTAAATAAAAAAATATTTAATTAAGTTTACTATTTTTTTATATTTTAGGTATCAAGTTTTCCTGTAGACTCTATTTCTGAGGAAATAAGAGCTTTGGATTTTAGTCCTAATACCATGGTCCATGCTTGTAAATCACTTTTGATCAATGAATACAAATTTATTATCACCGAACGAGAAAGAAACATGAGAACACAACATGATGATGTTATGCTAACTGCCACAACAGACTGTCATACGAGTTCGTCAGATAATAGACCATGTTCTGAAAATGTAGCTTATTATAGAGTAGTGGAGAAAATAATAATTTTGGATTATTACTTGTATGGTCGAGTCATGATGAAGAAATGTCAATGGTTTGATTCAATGATGAGGTAAGACACCTTTATTGATGATTTTGGATTTCGAGTTATTGACATGACTCGCACTCTTTCCACCGATGAACCATATGTATTGTCATCAATGGTGAAACACGTTTTTTATGTCAAAGATCATAGTCATCCTGAATTTGGTGTAATTATTAAAGTAAATCCCAGACATGTTTTTGATGATGGCGATGATGAATTTGACACTATCCCTACTGCAATTGGAAGCAATCTGTTTATTACTTATGATGACTGAAATAGATCAATTGTCAGAGTTGATTGTGAACCCGAAGTTGTGGTGCGAAAAATATAGAATAATACAGTCGTGTTCTCACCTACATTTTTCACCTACATCATTATGCGTGTGTATCCTAGTACTTACCGTCAAACCACCATAAATATTCTGTTTCATTATGTTTTTATTTATTGGAATGGTTTTTCTATATTTTGTTTTTTGGGTTACACATTAGTTATCTATTTCTAATTACTTCCATATTTGTTTCCATTGCAGGAAATGACACCCATTGAAGAGATACGACAGAAAAAGATGACAGAAAATAATCGTCACATGACACAGATGGGCGTTCCTCCACTCATCCCTGCTGTGAGTATTTTGTTTCAAATATATATATATTTCAATAACTTATAATATCATGTGTTTACTTTTGTGTTAAAATTCTTTTTAGGATCCACCCCCTAGACGAGATATATCTGACAAGGAGCCTAATATTGCTCTCAGTAAAGAGTTTGGCGGTAGGAGGGGGTGGTGTTAGAGTTAGACGATCATCTGGTGGTCCTAGTACTGAGGCCGGTGGTACGAGGGCTCATGGTGCGAGAGTTAGACGATCCACTAGTCATACCCAGTTGGGCTATCCCCCTACTACAGACATATCTTCTACACCCATTTTGATCCTGGTGTGTCTTTAGGGAGACACATGATATTTAGGCCTTCGATGTTTAAACTACCAATTGACCAAACGTCTATGCCATTATCTTTTTCTTCTGGTTCATTATCTCCAAGCTATTATATTCCACCTTCTTCGACTCCTGCTCCGACACAGGATGTGGCTAGGGAGAATACACTAAGGGACACTCCACCTGTATAGGATATTCCTTCAGCTTCTGTACATCCAGTGATTCCCATTGATCTGACTACCATAGGTATATTTATATAACTCTAACAAATTTTTATACCAAAATTTATTTTTATTATAACTTGTACTGATATTTTTTCTTTAATAACATATTCATCTACTGATAGGTGGCGGGGGAGGAGGCGTACTTGCTTGCATGCAGTATGGAACTTCGAGACATAGTTGATAGTTGAATACAATGATGATGGACAAACGATTGATAAATCTGGGCTGGAATGTCGGGGTTTTTTGGCAATGCTAGCTAAATACCCCGACATCATTTTGGTTATCCCTCTCTCTTGGAGACATATGCGACACGAAGTCAAGGATAATGCGTGGACACGAATATGGGTAAAAAATCTATTGGATTTAATATAATACTTTTCTGTATTTATATGAATTAATCTATTGGGTGTCAGCTTCGGTTTAACTTCCCTGATGGAGAAGGTGCATGACCACCACGTTTAAAAGAGCTAAGAGAGCTTTGGAGATCTTATAAGCATGAGCTGTATGTTGGCTAGTGTGATAGAGTGGGAACGAAGTTGGAGACAGTACCTATCGTGGATGACTGCCTGATAGAGCAATATTGGAAAATGATTACCCATTGGACGACTGCAAAATTTAAGGTATTAATCCCATTTGAGGTATTTAAATGAAAATTTTCATATTTTTCATTAATATTATATTATTTATTATTAAAAATTATTTTGGAATCTTCTAAAAAAACAAAAAAACATTGATTCAAAGGAATACCTCCACACTTTGGGGTGCACTACTATGTCAGATCATGAGATGCAGTTGGTACGATATAAGTGTTTATAATTTTTCTTTAGGACTTTCCCTTTTTATTGTTTCCTACTTAAATTATGTGATTTATTGAATATTGAATATATGATTATACTTTCACTTTATATTGTTTCAATGTCATTACAGAATCACAAACTGAATATTGAAGGACGTCTCCCTCAAGCAAAATTGTTTTGCTCAAGTAGAAGGGAAAAAAGTGAAATGCGGTTAATGAACCGACACAAGAAAAGATTGTAAGTTTTAATTTGTTTATTTCAAAGTTTAATATCTATTTTGGAATTTAATAATCTATTAATATTTTTAACATGCTTCTTTAGAGGCCCTTGATGCCCAGGATCCTGACAATTTAGGGCCACACGATCATTTATATCAGGTTTTGGGAGATGAGCACTCTCGTCGAGTACGCTGCCGACCTGGAAATAATATAGTTCTGATGAGGTATTGGTCCTCTCCAGATATCAATTCTAGTACTAGCTAGTTAGAACAAGTCAAGGAGCATGCAATACAGTCTGATAAAAGGGTCATAGAGTTTGAAGAAGAGGTTCAAACAAGGGAGAAAAAATTTATGAAACTGATCAAAGCCTTATCTTCATCACTTCCACCAGAGGCCAGTGTGACTTGTCAAACATATAAGTCGTCGATGGGTGCATTATCCAATGCACCAGGCAGCAGTTCTAGTGGAGGTCGAGATGATGACGTTATTGGTGATGACGAGGATGCTTAAGAGGACGAGGGTGAGTATGAGGATGAGGACGAGGGCGAGGATGGGGCCGAGGGCGAGGATGGGGCCGAGGATGAGCATGGGGACGATGACGAGGATGACGATGAGGACAGAGATGGTGGAGAGGATAAGACTGATGATGATAGTGGTGATGGTGATGGTGATCAGGGGCATATTGATCCATTACATTTTTGAATTATGTATAACTCTTTATTTTTGAACCTGATTTTTCACTCTAGAATGGATATTTTTGAATTTAGTATAAATCTTTATTTTTGACCAAATATGAAAGCCTAATGATGTTATAATGGTTTATTGGGCTTCTGGGGCTTGTTCGGAGCTCAGAGCCCCGGTCGGCATCGAAAAACACTATGCATCACAATTAGTAAAAAATTTAAGTCCATCCCACAAGGTATCTACCAACCATATAGAGCTATATATTAGAAGCAATATATATGATTTTACCTAACCATGGACCAATGGATTCACATCGTGCACAATGTCTATAGTTTAAGTATAAGACATTATCACCGTTGTTGCACGATTTTTCTAACTGGCATACTGAAAACCAACCAAACGCATTCGGATCGTGTTGATACTTTAGGAAAACGATCCATGAGTCATATGTGACGTGTATGAGTCAACCTCACCTCAATACAAGGCATGGTGTGTCCAGGATCACTCAAAGTGTCTCTCTTTTGTTTAAAATGGACACCCTTTTAAGTAAAAACAACTGGCATATAGAAAACTGGCCAAATGTATTTGAAATCACACGAGAACACCCTAATTATTATTCGTGAGGTGTATGAAGAGACAACACATCATTCGAACACGCAGTTTGCACGACACATCTGAATATGTGTTGTTTAGGTGTTTGGTGCACTTAAAAAGTGTGCGTGGGGAGGTCAAAACCATCCGAATGACCTCATAATTCCATGAAATCAGACAACAACAAGGGGTGGGTGATTTGTGAAATGGTCAGCTAGAAGACATATCAATCGGAGGTTTCGTGTGACCGCAGTGGCTGAAAATGCACTCTGCGTGTCGTAAATGGCCAAAACATGTGTTTTACGGTCAAATGCATGCCAAACGACATCATAATGAATTGAAATCACTCAAAACACCCAAATTATTATTTTTGAGGTGTATGAGGAGACGACACGTCATTCGGACATGTGATTTGTGCGGCACGACTGAATATGTGTTTTTTATGTGTTTGGCGTGCTTGAAAAGAGTGCGTGGAGTGGTAAAAATTGGCCGAACAACCTCGAAATGCCATGAAATCAGATAAAAACAAATGGTGGGTGAATTGTGAAATGGTCGGCCAGACGAAACATCAATCAGAGGTGTCGTGTGACCGCAATGGCCGAAAACACACTCTACGTGTCATAAATGGCCAAAACACGTGTTTTACAGTCAAATGCATGATGAACGACATCATAATGACTTGAAATCATATGAAAACACCCTAATTATTATTCGTGAGGTGTACAAGGAGACGACACATCATTCAGACGTGCGGTTTGCGTGACACGACTGAATATGTATTTTTTAGGTGTTTGGTGCGCTTGAAAAGTCAGTGTGGGGTGGTCAAAACCGGTTGCATGACCTCGGAATGCCATGAAATCAGACGAAAACAAAGGGTTAGTGAATTGTAAAATGGTAGACCATACGGCATGTCAATCAGAGGTGTTGTGTGACCACGGTGGCCGAAAACGCACTTCACGTGTTGTAAACTGCCAAAACATGTGTTTAACGATCAAATGCATACCGAACGACATCAGAATGACTTGAAATCACAGAAAAACTCCAAAATTATTATTTTTGAGGTTTATGAGGAGACAAAATGTCATTAGGATGTGCGGTTTGTGCAACACGACTGAATATGTGTTTTTAGGTGTTTGGCGTGCTTGAAAAGCGTGAGTGGGGTGGTTAAAACCGGCCGAACGACCTCAGAACACCAGGAAATCAGACGAAAATAAAATGTGGGTGAATTGTGAAATGGTTTGCTAGAAGACACATCAATTAGAGGTGTCATGTGACCACGATGGATGAAAATGCACTCTGTGTGTCGTAAATGGCCAAAACATGGGTTTTATGGTCAAATGCATGTCAAACGACATCAGAATGACTTGAAATCATTTGAAAACACCCTAATTATTATTCGTGAGGTGTATGAGGAGACGAAACATCATTCGGACATGCGGTCTGTGTGGAACGAATGAATATGTGTTTTTAGGTGTTTGGAGCACTTGAAAAGCGTTAGTGGGGTGGTCAAAACCATCCGAACGACCTCAGAATGCCATGAAATCAAATGACAATAAAGGGAGGGTGAATTGTGAAATGGTCATAGACGGCATGTTAATCAAAGGTGTCGTGTGACCGCGGTGGCTGAAAACACACTCTACGTGTCGTAAATGGCCAAAACATGTGTTTTACGGTCAAATGCATGCCGAACGACATCAGAATGACTTGAAATCATAAGAAAACACCCTAATTATTATTCATGAGGTGTACGAGGAGAAAAAACATCATTTGGATGCGCGGTTTTCACGGTACATCTGAATATGTGTTTTTAGGTGTTTGGTGCGCTTGAAAAGCGTGCGTGGGGTGGTCAAAACCAACCGGACAACCTCGGAATGCCATGAAATCAGACGACAACAAAGGGTGGATGAATTGTGAAATAGTCGGCCAGAAGGAATGTCAATCAGAGGTTTCGTCTGACCGCGATGGCTGAAAACACACTCTGCATGTCATAAATGGAAAAAACATGCGTTTAACGGTCAAATGCATACCGAACGACGTCAGAATGACTTAAAATCACCCAAAATCACCCTAATTTTTATTCTTGAGGTGTAAAAGGAGATGACACGTCATTTGGACATGTGGTTTGCGCGGAATGACTGAATTTGTGTTTTTTAGGTGTTTGGTGCACTTGAAAAGCATGCGTGGGGTGGTCAAAACCAGCCAAACGACCTCATAATGCCATGAAATTGGATAACAACAAAGGGTGAGTGAATTGTGGAATGGTCAGCCAGACGTCACGTTAATCAGAGGTTTCATGTGACCGCGTTGGCCGAAAACACACTCTGCATGTTGTAAATGGCCAAAACATGTGTTTTACTGTCAAATACATACCCACCGACATCAGAATGACTTGAAATCACACGAAAACACCCTAATTATTATTCATGATATGTATGAATATACAACATGTCATTCAGATGCAGGGTTTACGTGGCATGACTGAATATGTGTTTTTAGGTGTTTGGCGCACTTGAAAAGCGTGCGTGGGGTGGTCAAAACCAGCCGAACGACCTCAGAATGACATGAAATCAGATGAAAACAAAGGGCGGGTGAACTGTAAAATGTTCGGCTAGACAGAATGTCAATCAGATGTGTCGTTTGACCACGATGGCCGAAAACGCACTCCGTGTGTCGTAAATGGCCAAAACATGCATTTAATGGTCAAATGCAAACCGAACGACATCATAATGACTTGAAATCACAAAAAACACCCTAATTTTTATTCGTGAGGTGTATGAGGATACGACACATCATTCGGATGTGCGGTTTGCACCACACGACTGAATATGTGTTTTTTAGGTGCTTGGCACGCTTGAAAAGTGTGTGTGGGGTGGTCAAAATCGGCCGAATGACCTCATAATTGCATGAAACCAGAATACAATAAAGGGTGGGTGAATTGTGAAATGTTAGGCCATAGTACACATCAATTGGAGGTGTCTTGTGACAGCGGTGGGCAAAAATGCACTTCACGTGTCGTAAATGGTCAAAACATGCGTTTAACGGTCAAATGCATACCGAACGACATCAGAATGAATTGAAATCACATGAAAACACCCTAATTATTATTCTTGAGGTGTATGAGGTGACAAAACATCATTCAGAAATGTATTTTGTGCAACACGAATGAATATGTGTTTTTTAGGTGTTTAGTGCGCTTGAAAAGCGTGCGTGGGGTGGTCAAAACCAGCCGAACGACCTCCGGATGCCATGAAATTGGATGCCAAAAAAGGGTGGGTGAAATGTGAAATGGTCGGGTAGAAGGCACGTCAACCGGAGGTGTTGTGTGACCGCGGTGGATGAAAACACACTCCGCGTGTCGTAAATGACCAAAACATACATTTTACGGTCAAATACATATCGAACGATACCGTAATGATTTGAAATCACACAAAAACACCCTAATTTTTATTCGTGAGGTGTATGAAAAGATGACACGTGATTCGAAGGCGCGGTTTTCATGACATGGTAGAATATGTGTTTTTTAGGTGTTTGGCGCGCTTGAATAGCATGCGTGGGGTGGTTAAAACCAGCCGAATGACCTTGGAATACCATGAAATCAGATGACAACAAAGAGTGAGTTAATTGTGAAATGGTCGGCCAGAAGACACGTCAATTAGAGGTTTCGTGGGACCGTGGTGGCAGAAACCACACTCCGGATAGCCCCCCCGGACAACCCCCCACACCCCTAGATAGCCCCCCCACACCCCCCAGACAACCCCACCCCGGAAATCCCCCACCCACCGGACAGCTCCCCCCTGCCCACCAGACACCCCCCACCCCGGACGACCCCCCCTGACAGCCCCCCAACCCCCCGGACAGCCCCCTTACCCTGGACTCCCCCCACCCCTCAGACAACCCCCACCCCTCGGACAACCCCCCACTCACCCTGGATAACCCCCACCCCCGAACAGCCCCCCCCCCACACCACCCGAATATCCCTCCCACCCCTGAGACATCCCCACTCTCCACCCGGACATCCCCCCACCCCCGGACAACCCCCACCACAATCCGAGGCATGGTGTGACTGGTATAACTCAAAGTTTCTCACTTTTGTTTTAAATGGACAACATTTTAAGTGAAAACAACAGCTGGAATACATAAAATCTTCACAAGGCTACACATATATTCTTGAAATTAAGGGATAAAAAATAAAATATGGTCTATTGGTCATACATTAATAGAAAAAAATATTCACAAGGCATAGATTGAAACACAATGGGTCATAGTATATATACAAAAACATGAATTATATTAGGAATGAGTCACGACATCCCATCATGAACATGAACCAACACACAAGTTCTAACTCTCAATCACGGGTTATTCATTCTATAAAATAACATACAACAAATAAATATCATATAGTGATTTCATATGAAACCTATGAACACTAAAGCATACCATATAAAAAATTGGTCAACAAGGCTACACATATATTCTTGAAAAATAAGTTTCAAAGTCTCATAAAAATATCCCAATGGTGAGGAATACATATGGTGACACCATAGCCCCATGGATCACCTCAATCCCATCCTCAAACAATGGGTTATAGGACTAAACCAAAGTCCCTTTGGGAACCCAATACCAAAGAATTAATTGAATAATCATACCCACTACCCAAGATGGGGATTAATCTCACATCACACCCAGGAGATCAAATTACAATTAGCCAAATACCCCTTTATTCTTATTGAAAAGTATATAAAAAACATGTAGGATTTTTCAGTAACCCATCTCATATGTTGAGATTGGACAATGTTTCCCACTAACACATCAAGAACCATTTATACATGTATACATAATCATTAGAGGAAAATAAACATCCCATGTGCTTTCTATAACTCATCTTAGGTCTAAGAACATGACGACTACCATTTTCTATCTTATGGGTATCATCATCCTTCTCCACTCTACCCATGTTTTTCTGTTGGTTTTAAGATACTCAACCCAAGACCATGACTAAACATCCCATGTTCTTCCTATAACATGTAGGTTTTTTCTCTTGTGCGTATTAGTGTTGTGGTTTGAGTGAGTATTGAATTATAAATTTTGAATACTCTTATGTGTGTTGGTGTTGTGGTTTGAGTGAGGAATGAATTCTAAATTTGGAATACTCTTATGGGTGTTATTGAATTTCCTATAACATGTAGGCCTTTTCTCTTATAGGTGTTATTGCATTTTAATTTCTAAATTTCTAAATTTATGAATTCTGAAATGAATTCTAAATTTTGAATACTTTGGATGTGGATTTTCTATTGGAGTTGTTGCAGTTCTAGTGAGGGGGAGGTGTGTTTCTATGTTGATATGGAGCTTGTTTCATGTCTGGAAAGGAGATTGGGGCCTAGTTCTATGGATTTGAGAAAATCTATACCAACAGTTTTCAAAACTGTTGGTACAGATTCTATAATATAACTATACCAACAGTTTTGTTATAACCGTTGGTATAGGTTTATACCAACGGTTATAACAAAACCGTTGGTATATCCTTATGGATTTCCATATCCCCTCTATACCAACGATTTACAAACATTGGTATATGTTATATTTAACACACGTATACCAATGGTTTGTAGCAAACCGTTGGTATAACTTCTATTTTGACACCCATACCAATGGTTTTCACAAAACCGTTGGTATAGGCCTATTGCCATGGTTTACTTGGCCACGGTTGAGGGAACCATTGGTATACTATATACCAATGGTTTATAGCACTTTACCAACAATTCACAACTGTTGGTGAAGTGTAAAATTCCAGTAGTTATGGGTGAGATTCCCTTTTCCAAAATTTTCAAGAACACCACTCCTCCTCCACTATAAAAAGACACTCACCCATCCAACTTATTAACACCTCTAAATACCATTTTATTAATATAAATATATTGAAATAAGATCCAAAAATTCCTTCCATCATCCTAGATTTCTAAAATAAGGAATAAATCCAACCAAGGAAGTCTCTTTGTATATACCAAAAAGAGTTACCCGAAAATGAGGTAATATTTCTCAATAATCAGTTTTATATTATTTCCTTCTCCACCCCTCAAATAGTCTTATTAAATGAATATATAATAAAAATACTACCCTAAAAATACTTATATGTTTCTATTATATGTTTTATACCTGAAATTACACAAAATTTCATCTAACAGAAAATGAACTTACCATTCGTGTGTACAACCGACCAGAGCCTCACAAAATAATGATTGTTCATTCTTTCTTTACCACCTATCATGGGTGGAATTATATTGTAAAAATTGTTTTTATATGATATATATGATATTTATTATGTATTTATTATTCGTTTATTTTTATATAACATATACCTTCATGAGTTCCATATTGTGGGGATACGATAACATTATTTATGGACTTGTGGACTACCACCTCCTCAAAGTAATGTGATTCATTCATGCTATACATGGAATGTATGAAGGATAATTATAATAAAAATATATGAAATATATGAAAAAATATGATATTTTAATTATAATATACATATATAAATCATTTAATTTTAATTATTTTAAATATGACAATGAAATAGAAATAGCGTTTATGCGTACGTACGACCTATCGTCTCCATAAAAGGTGCATTTCATTTCCTATCTAAAAATATTATTGATTATTATAAATATATATATATAATGAATATATATTAAATTTAAATCACTATTTACATTATTTGGATGATGAAATCATGATCTAAGTAATAGTAACAACAAGTAACACGTCAAAACATACAAAAAAACTAGGCAATTAACACCTAAAAGAGTGAAAGTAATGAAAATTATTAACAAATGAGTAATAAGATGTTATAAGAAGTCAATATATGATATTAACAATATAATTATGGTTATTTTATAAGTAATTAACTTGTTTAAAACCCTTATATAGTAGTTTAAAGGATGTTCACCCAAAAGTAAATGCAAGGTAAGGGATTCTTGTTTGACTTTTCTTTCCGCAAGGCATACACCATTTTCACCACTTATTTCTTTTTAGTGGTGTATATAATACCCCTATTGTATTTTATATACTGAATAAATTTATATTCACCATATTTAGAGTTTAATTTGAAATTATTTATTTCATGTGGATTATAATTCAAAATCTACAAAGTAGCAAGTGATTTTCATCTCACTTTTTACATTTGTGAGATAATGTCATATTCAGCACTTAATTATTTTGTGTGGTGTATCTACTACCAATTTTTATATATAATATAATTAATTAATTTATCTTCATGGTATTTTGAGTTTAAATATAAATTATTTCTTCCTAGGGTATTTTCATTAAAAGTTACCAAGTGATAAATAATTTCATAACCTAATTATTTTTCATTGGGTTATATTACTTCCTTGTTGCCGTTATTATTCTAAGATTATGTGTGTTGTCAATTTTTTCAATAATTTATTTATTTGAACTTATTTTATGTGGAATTAAATTTAACACACATTTTATTTTCAATGATTGATTCTCGCATCAACATTATGGTCTTTTCAAGGGTTTACTTCCCAATCTCATTTTGTTTGGGATTGTTTACACTAGAATTTATGTTAGATGAAATTATTGGATAATTACTTAATAAATCATTTAATTTTATTCTCCTATGGTTATTCATGACATTTTCAAGTAATAGTACCATTTTCCACCCTTTTGTACTCAAAATGTTTTAGAAAATGTTTTTAAGAGAACCCGACATCATTTTTCTCTTTAGCTAGAGAAACTGTTTTCTTCTAAAATACACATTTCATAAAAATGTTTTGAAAAAGGTTTTTAAAATTTAGAATATTATTTATTAAATAAAATTTTACCTTTTTTTCATTTATAAATTTTTTCAAAGGAATATTCTCACCACTTTCTGAACAAGAAACTTTTTTAACCTTTTTACCATGAAAAAATTTTCTTTTTACCTTGTATGACACATAAATATTTACCTGTAATTATTTCTTAAAAGATTAGTTTTCATGTTTAAAAGGTTAATTTGTAAATATTTTTTTAAAAAGATATTTTCAAAGAAAATTATTCTGAATTATTTTTCAAAATAAATAGTATATTTTCAACAAGAATGTTTTTAAAAGATTATTTTATAATATTTATATTCATAAATGAAAAAAACCCTTTATTTTTAATCCACATGATATATTTTTTATTGATACCATCATTATTATTCCTTTATATGGTTTTGGAATGATTTCTCCAAGGATAATATTAACATTCACTTTCTTTATTCCTTTATTAGTCCCCTTGAAATATTCAATTTCCTATGATCATTAGATATTTAATTTACCCTAAATATCCATATCATTTATCATGTATATAATTATTTCCTAAACTATATAGAATTTTTACATAAGGTGATTATATTGAAAGTTATTTTATTATTTGGGGAGATATTGATAAATCTGTATTCTTTATTCAATATGAATATTTTATAAGTCATATTTTTTATTAATTAAATCGATTATTCGATATGAGGAATGCTTTGGAGTGGCAGTGGATGGTAGGGATCAGAATTTATATATCCTATAGATGCATTTATAGGTTACCATTAGACAAATTAGTTATGAAAATTAAATATTTTTCTAAATGTAGTCTTAAACCATCTTGTGAAAGGTCTTGAAGGTATAGGTTTTCTTGTGCCTTAGACATGACATCCAATAATTAAGAATTGCCTTCATTTTGATTATATATTAATTATACATGAGATTAAAACTATGAAAAAGTATATAGATGCATTTAATTCTCATTTTATTAGTTAAATAACATTTTTTTTCAGTTTATTACCTTTCCATATTTCTTATCCCTTTTTCCAGTTATTTAATGAAATTTGTTTTCAGTTATTTACCGTTCCATATTGTTAATGCTATTCTTTATCAGTTTATTGATTACATGGAATGTGTGTTAAGTTATTTTACATTAAATAATAATAATTATTATTAATTTAATAATTATTATACTATACTTAACCCTTACTGAGCATTTGAGCTCACCCTTATTTTGTTTCCCTTTCCCAAGAATCCAAGAAGTGTACTAAGGTATATATGAAAGGATATTATAATTGGGAATAAATTTATCCTTGAAAGAAAAGAATTATATTTTAATTAGTTTATTCATTTGTAATACAAGACTAATATATTTATCTGGTTTACTAAAACTACTAAACTCTTCGGTCCTTTGGGATTTAATTCCTTGTAATCATGCCAATGTAATGGTAGTAGACACCGACTCTGGATTTCTGGAGTCGGGGTGCTACATAGAAGATTAATTTTAAACCTTTAAAAAAAATTAAAACATGGGTACAAATTACTTTAAACAATCATTAGATAATAGTAAAAATATTTATTAAAACATTTTTAGAAAACATGGACATGGAAGAGAAAGTAACTTTTTCCAAAAAAAGAAATAAAATCAGTTTTCCTTAAAAATATTATTTTGGTATATTGAGTACATAAATAGTGTAAAATGAAAGAAAAGAAATGTAATTTCAAGAAATTACTATAATATGATAAAATTAATGTTTTTATAGATATATAATAAAATTTCATCACGATAAACATAATAATAAACAATCCTGATAAACAATGAGGTTGTAACATAAAACCATCACCACTTTGGTTACTTTTGAATCATAAGACCTATGAAATAATAACATAAAATAACACCTTAAATATCATTAAAAGAATAATATTCATTATATAACATGTCAAAAGGTTAGTTTATACATGATACAAAATAAACAAGTCATGAATATGTCATGTGATTCATAGTTATAAAAGTGAGATGAAAATCCCTTACCTCAACTCTGACTTCCTTTATACATGTTCAAGAATCATATATAATAAATATAAATTTATCATAAATATATTATATAAACAAAATCACATATAAAATACTATATATTATTTACATATAAACTTTTACAACCTGTTCATTAACAATACTTTATTAAAATAATTTTTTTGGGTGAAATTGCTTCGTTTTTCATGGATGTTTTGGTTTGGTAGTTTTGGTAATTATACTTTTATCAAGGTAAAATAATATAAATAATTCTAAAAAATATTTAAATATCTTATATTTTCATTATATACATATTTAGAGTCATCCATAAACATAGAGATACAAAAATTAGTTACATCATTCGTGGAGATGGTAGGTCGTATGTATGCATAAATGTTGTTTCCATTTTTTCAATGGATGGAAAGAAAGAAAGGTATATAATAATTAACATTTAAAAAATTAATTTTATATAATATATATCATATATATTCATTAAATATATCTTTATTATCATCCATGAAAAAATTAAATGTAATACATATCACATCACTTCATGGAGTCTGTAGTCTACAAATACTCATGAACAATGTTATCATTTTTCAATGGATTGGAAGGTAAGATGATAGGTGTATTATTATAATTAAATATGCATAATTATATCATAAATATCACATATTTACATTAAATCCATAATTATATGTGTTTATGATAGGTGGCAATGGAAAACAAATTTCATCGGTTTACGAGACTGTAGTCCACCGTATACATGATCGATGGTTTCATTTCCAATTTGATGAAAGGGGAGGTGGATATAGGTTATAAAATTAACATAATATAATCTCATTATATGGTGGGTAATTTTATTGTTATATTATAATTATCAATACTTCAATGAATTTGGTAAGAGAAGAAGTAAATAGAATTATTTTAGTGAAGACAATCACCTTCACTTAGAAAAACCACATTTGGATCTATTATTAAGGACCCTAGGGTTTATATTTTGGGAAGAAAAAAATAACAAGGAAAAATATTTTGGGGATAGATTTTTTCAGGTTTTTTTTGATATAAATGGATTAATGGATGTTAATAATCAAGGGAAAAAGGTAGCCTTTTATAATTGAGAATGAGTGACATTTTTGTAAATACCCAACAATATTCAATAATGGGAAGTAAATATCAACCCATGTGCCTCAAAAATTGAAAAAATATAGAGGTTAGTATAGATAAGGTCTATCCAAACCTACAAAAAAATAACTTTTCTAAACATGTTATTCATTTATCCTATAAGGGTAATTACTTTTACCATTTAAAATTTCACCATGGTAACATGTATTTTTATTTACTAGGAAATTTATCCTTTAAGAAAAAAAATAAAATGAGTATTACTAGATAATTTTGACCCACATATTTTCAATTTTATATCCAATTTATCAAATAAAAAATAATTTGTGAGTGGAAAATTAATTTTAACACAAGTACATGTAATGCATAAAACCTTATTTTAACCTTAAGCGCAATAATTAATTCTTACTGTCTATACTATTCATCATGATCATAAATTAAGTTGAACTTATTACCCAATATTAATGATTATCATTAAAAAAATATAATCCATTTTATCAAATTAAATTCATAGAAGTGGCATAATTTAATTTAAAATCAAAACCAAAGATGTGGCGAAAAATAATTATTGAAAGAAAAATATTTCTAAGGTACAAAGGTTTTTAATATTTTTAAAAAATTATAAAAAATTCACTCTAATATAATATTGAAATTTTTATTTAAAAAATAAATATTATTTTTTCATATAAATTTTTTAAAAGTGGAAAAAGTTTTATTTAATAGTAAGGGCATAAAACGTGACGAAACCACTTTTTAGAAGAATTTGGGTTTTAAGCACAAAACTAGAATTATTTTTATCCCATGAATAAAAAAATATATTAGATGGATTATAATTTTTTTAATTTATAATATATAATTTTCATTAATATCATTCAAAAAAAGTGATTAATTGAATTTATGTATATAAAACACATCTCACAAATGAAATAATTTTTTAGAAAAACATCTCCTTTAATTTCAATTGAATTTTATTTTCATTTATAATTAATTGATAAATGATGAAGTTATTTTATACATTTTCAAACTATATGCATTTTGATTTTGTTTTATTTCTATTCATACTCTCTAATTTAATGGTAAGGTTATACCTGTCACATTAAATAATAATATTTTAAAAGTATATTGTAGTTTTTCTTAAACTCAGTACTGTGTGTAATAAAAAATATCAAAGAAATTAAATTTATTTGAAAAAAAATATTTCATAAAATCTTGGGGTGTTACAAACTTCCTGTTAAGGTATCATAATTAGTTTGAGGTGATGGTGTTCTGGTATGTGAGGCTGGGTGTATTCAAGAAGGGTCTTCTTAAGGAGGATTGACTAAAGTTTTCATATGGAGTATGATACAATGATGTGGAAATCACATTAAGACTATTGCTTTTTTATATTATTTCATGTTTTGAGGTTTGGAATGAGGAATTTTAGGGAAAGGATGATGCACATAGGCTTAGTTAATTGGTGGTGTAATCATATATATTTTGGTTTGGAATCAATAATAGGGAGTAATATCAGATGTTATTCAATGGATTTGAAGTTGGTAGGTTTTCCAATATGCTTCATAGGTATAATAATAATTATGGTGGAGACTTTTTATTGTCCCATGGATTTATGAGTCAATAATTTCATAGAAAATTTAAAAACATGTTATATATTAGTGATTATTAGATAATCTGGATTCTTATTGGGTATTCCAATGTTTGGAAATATCTCAGAGGTGTTTTTGGATGTGTTTGGGTGGTTTTGAGAGGCCCGTAAGGTGGCTTAAGTTTTTGGGGAAGGACATGCCTATGATAGAGCTATATTATTTTAAATGTTACCACTAGGTACCATATAGAGAGCTATATGATACATTGTTGACTTTCAAGTAGTCCTATAAGGTCGAGAAATTCACCACCCAACCAGTGGGTCTATATTGGGTGGCTGGTAGAGCATCGGGTAGTTAGAGATGGCCAACTAAAAAATTCATGTATTATACTATGGTATTTTTTAGTGGGGCCAAAAGGTTCCTTGAAAGATAATTTAATTATATCCCCAATTGGGGGTACTATT
The DNA here is from genome assembly GCA_963277665.1 of Viscum album. NCBI lineage: Eukaryota > Viridiplantae > Streptophyta > Magnoliopsida > Santalales > Viscaceae > Viscum > Viscum album. The sequence continues at coordinate 248,270,997 of OY728137.1, forward strand.
AGCCTAGATGAAAAACCAATAAGGCCTCTTCCCATATTTATCTTCTTTGTTGCCTATTTTATCCTTGATCTGTTGTGATTTTGGATCATTATTCATAGATTTGTAGAGGTATAATATAACAGCCTCGAATGGGAACTCTCAGATCCAGTGATAAAAACATAACATTTACATTTATATCTCTGATACTGGTATACATGACCCAATTTTATCCATCCAAGACATACAACATCAAACTTAAATGTTGGATCCTTTTATACCTAAGGACCTTTTATTTTTAGAGTTATAGATAATTAGAACAAAATCTTACATAACAACACCCATGACTTTTAAATGATAATTTTTCCTATTTTTCCTAATTTTTATTTATCCATATTAGTTCTTCATCATTATTCCTTATCATCTTTAAATATTACGAAAAACATATGAAATAGTGGGATGAGAAAAAAAGGTTAGTCTGGGATATATACAAAGAAGAAAAGTTACTCGTTAGTCCATTTAAAAAATAATAAGGTCATATAAGAGTGTTTTCCTTAAACATAATAAAATTTGAGATAAAATAATCATTTTTACATGTGAAATCAGATTTACTTCCCAAAGGTTTTCATAACTACATTTATAAGAAAACATAAAAAAATCACAATCATAAGGGTTTCTTAGAAAGCATGAGAATCCATGATTTTTTTCTTAAAAACACACCTTTTACCCTTAAAGGGAATAATAATTACTTTAAACAAAATATCATTATATTACCTTATAAAATCATAATATTTCCATCAAAATTTATTTTCCAGCATAGAAAAGTCATGTCGATGCCTTGAAACATCATATTTATAAAACCATTACAAGAACCCTATCATGAAACAACATGGGTCATCCCTTAACTAAACACCTGAGTTGGACAAAATCATGGCCTAAGTCATGTTATTGATCTCCCTAGGCTGGAAACAAGTACTGAACATCAATATAAACTCTATTGGGAATGCTTTATCCCATAAAAAAACTACTAAACAAACAATAAGAAATAAAATAAAATAAACACTTACTATGTAAGGAAAACGAATAACTAAACATAACTCTGAGTGAAATCAAGGGTCACCACTATCCTTAAAACATGTTTACTCCCTAGGTGTCCTAAATACAAATCCATGCTTGAAACTCAAATGATAAATTATTCAAGATCATTAATATTATTAGTAGGTATGACCAAAAGAAACCACTCCCCATGCCTTACCTTTAAATAGAAAACTATGTCATGATAGTTTGAAAGTACAAATATAATAAAATAATGTTTTCATTTTCTATAAAACCAAGTAACAAGATAATAGTTCTAAAAACCATTTCTATTTTTATTTAAAAAAAAATCTAAAGAATGAGATATTTTCCAATGAACCATTTAAAAAGAGGGAAATAAAATAATGTAAATGTATTAATAGTTAAACATACCTGTAGAAGTCATTTTATAATTATGTCTTAAAAAAACTGGAAAATAGAATACATACAAAATGGTCATCATGAGAACCCATGATCTTTTTAAGAAATTCTATCATAGGGATAAATAGTACCATTACAAGAAATGATTGGTGTTAGATACCAAAAAAATCTTACCTATCACTCAATGTTTCCCTACTTGGACAACATGAGGGGAAAATTCCAATATCTAAACCTAGTTAACCTAGGGAAACTTTCTAGATAATAATACTAAGATAGTACAACATGTATACCTAGTGTTCCCTCCAAGATATAAAAGTATTCCCATGATATATAAATGGCAGTGAGAATTATAAAATCACCAAGCATATACATGAAGAATACATTTCATAATTAAGCCAAAATCGCATTTCCTCAACCCTGGACACCATTTATAGACAATCCATTTGAGTAATCCATACATATAAATAATAGAGAACCCCTTTTAGAAATAATCCACACATAAAATTTTAATATGAATTTATTTTCCATAATTCAATAGGTATAACTAAAAAGGGATTTTCACTTTACAAAGAAATCATTCCAAATTTCCATCAATGCCTTAATATTTGGAAAGGAATATTTATCATTTGAGAATCCATTTTTATTCTCTAGATCTCAAGTTCCAAATCAATTCTTTACACTTACACACACATGCACCCTAATATATATATAAATACCCCTTATCCCAATGTACACATTCACACAAACTTATGTGAATATGTACAAAAGAGTATATATATATTTATATGTATATGTGTATAAGTCATATTCTTAAGTTATAAAATTATAATTCACTTCAAAAATCTTTAGGGAACCAAACATTCTATTAAGAGTTAATTGAAAAATTGGTTGAAAGACCAAAAAATCCTCAGGTATTTCAATCTTACATGATAAAAAAATTGAATAATTAATCAAGCACTTTTTGAAATTAACCTTTCAAAATAGATCTTAAAAAAATAATTTATTAAATAAAATTAATGGTGAAAGCATATAAGAATATACTTAACATAAAAGAGTCCAATTCTGTTCGTCAGAACCATTTTTATAATGAATTTACTTTATAATGTAATGAAAACACCCATTAAAACACCCAATAAATCATGACTCTCAACTTAATGGATTTAAAATAGGATAAATATTCCTCTATCTTTGTTTCCTTTGAAAATAATGGCTCAAATGCACCTCAAGAAGGTCTAAATAAGTAATAAATACCAAGAGAAACTCTAATAATGAAAAAATTGAAAATTAAAATCAAAGGAACTTAAACCCTTGTTCACCATGACCATGGTAGCATAATAACCAAAGAGAAATTGAAATAAAAAAGCAGAGTACGAGTCTAAAAAGAGATTAACTTTCCGTTTTTCACCAAAAATAGGAAGGATCAACTTGAAATCACTAGGGGGAGTGGGAGATGAACGGAGTATCCCTTGGTATGTGTTAGAAAAAATGGGAAAGAAGGATGAACTATAATAGGTTTAATTCAACCAGGTGCATAAAGGTCATTTTTCATTTTAATGAATCTGGGCACTACACATGGTTTTTCCACACAATTAAGAAAACCGTGCACCAACTATGCACCCTCTACTAAGAAATAAAATCACTTCACATAGGCAGGGCACATAGTTAGACAAACCATGCACCAACCATGTGATTACATCTATTAATATTTCAGACCCCATCACATGGTTACCACTTAGCTTGGTAAGCCGTGTACCCAAACCGTGTGACATGAAATGCATCCCCCAAAATTCCTAATTTTATTGTAAAACTAATATAATATTGAGAGAAACAAAATGGGATAAAAATAAAAAATAATAATAGAGTATTGTCTGTTAAGGGTGCGGAAATTATCCCCACAATTACATTTTATTCCACTAAAAAGTATAAAGATATTGGTTGACCAAGGAGCTCACCGACCAAGATTAAAATTAATGTATGAAAGGAAAAATGCTAAATAAGGATGACATTGAAATCGTGATTATGCTAAGGTTACTCAATTACTCAAACATAGAGGTAATAATTGAGGCTTGTAAATTGAACATAAAAATTTGACACTATCTCTGATAAAAAATCTCAAGGAAAAAAAGAAACATGAAAAATATTAATAATATGATCCCAAAACCAAGGAACACCATAACCCAAAGAACCATCAACAGTAAAATTTCAAAAGAGAAATGTCCACAATTTTTCTCATGAGTTGGGTTGGGTATAAAATCCACCATTAATCAGTATTACCATTTCAAAAAATAAGTAACTCAACAAAAGGTCCTTAAAATAAAAGAAAACTCATAGAAACACACTCCTTAGATAAGAAATCTAGCCTATGGTAGTCAACCCATCATTTTAAAGATTCTCTTATATTAAAAATACCTAAACACCATGGGTCTTTGGATCACTTAATGGATGAGAACCGAAAAGAATGAAAATAAAAATAAGTCCATAAGAATACAAATCTATATAATAAGAAACATAGACCATAAATGATAAAGATCCACAATTTCATCTTAAAATACCAAAAATTAGATTACACCACAGAAAACATAATCTAAAAACAAACATTTTCAATTATAGAAACATTAAAAAAAGTTAGAATGAATACCATGTTCACAAAATTCAACTAGAATATTATTCAAGGGAGTGGATCTGACTCCACTTATATTCTTATAAAAATCCCTATATAATCATTATAAGTTCCCCAGATGACCACGAGTATGATATGTCTTTGGGGATTCTATTCATAAAGACTTCTTATGAACTATCTTTACACGCTAATGGAATGCCATGGATTTTATCTTCGATGAATCTATCATGAGTAATTACATAATTATTTAAAACCCACTTCCAAACAAGACCTAACCATTAATCTTCTATTTCCCATTATTAGAACAACCACCACCACTGCTAGGGATAAGTGAGACATCAACTTCCTCCAGCTCATGGTCCAAACATAATTCATCTGGAATAACCTGCCTCACCACATATTCATAAGTGTCAAGGTTAAGTGTAGTCACTATTAGAAAAAGATCTCGTCAAACACCTATTCTAGAGTATTGAGCCTTCAAGAATTCACCTCTGACTAGATATGAAATATATGATACTAACTCATCAAAATTATTAGTATAATACAACACCATTGATTCACCTTTCTGGAGACCATACAATTCCATAGCCTTTGGTATCCACAAAAATCCAAGGAAATACTGTTGGATACACAAAGATTGAAAGAATTCTCATGAATGGTCCTTTTTTGGCTTGGTTCTAACAATTGGATTCCACCATGTCCAACTCAATCCTTCTAAAAAAATGGTGTAAAAAATGATGTGAAAAGGATTAATAAGCTTAAACTAATGAAGATATTCTTAATAAGTCACAACCATTCCTTATATATTTAGGTTTTTTCTTTCCATATAAATGAAAAGAATTTAATCCCATATATTCTAGATAAAATGATAATATTGAACCTAAATATGGGAACCACTAGGCTCTATATCTTGAGTGGGTAAATCAACTAACTAGAATGATACATAGTTGACCAAAGGGAATTCTAGGGGGAAACCACCCATATATCCCTTGAAATATTCCATTGAACCCACTGAGGGAATACTCTGAAATCAAGAAACATTAAACATAATTAAAAACACATTTTAGAAGAAAATTCTAAAAGATCAATCACCAATCCACACATTAATCTCAAAATACTATTAAATTTTTCTCAAAAAAAATCTTATAAAACACATAACAATCATGAATCTAATTTTGATATCCCAAAGAAATAAACCATTTAATTTTGATACCTCTCAAATTTTTTTCAAAAAATTATTTATTAACCAGTTTATTATTCAAACATACATTAAAATTTTGAATAAAATAGTTAAATAAAATGAAACATTTCCAAAACCCACCTTATTATTAATATTTTCAAACTAATCCTTCCAAAGTACCAAATTACCAAATTTGAAAATTCCACTCTAAAACATCATTACCCTTACAACATAAAATAATTTTTTCCCATACCTATTTTTCATTTAAAAAATGAAAAATTACTTATAAACACCCCACAATTTTAAAGAACCCTTACCACTTTAAAAATTATTTCTGAAAACTTAATTTTAAAATACAAACCAACATATCCCGATACATATAAAAATATCATAAAAAGAATTTGAAATTATCTAAAATAAATTTAAAAAAGAATACGATAAATCAAAATTCCCAGAGAACTGAAATATTTGAAAATAAAAAAAGATTACAACTACACACATTTAGGCAGCACAGATTGGTGGGTCATGCGCTAACCATGTGAGTCGTGATGGAGATCCCTAGACATGAACATGTGTTCTATACATTTTTTTCAAGACCATTTACAATAACACCCTCTAGTCTCCTTCCTACCACACTATTACTATAGATTTTTAGAAAAATAACACACAAAACCATAGAAGTAAATTCAAAATACTCCAATAAAGACTAAATGTATCAAAACAATTGAGAATATATTCTAAAATTAAATACATAATCATCCTATACTACCTTGGTAAATCAAGTATCATCATACGGGGGTGGTGATCATACACCCACTCATGATTCTTCCTTGAGTTCCAAAAATCTTGGATCCAAACTACTGGACATTCCCAAATAACAAGGTCTAGCTCTAATACCATTTTTTCATGAACCAACTTGGGTCATCCCTCTACTAGTCACCTGATATGGCCCATTTTATAGTCCTAGGTGACTTCTTTATTTTCTCAGGCATGAAACCTATGCTGGGATTCAATTTCAACTCTATTGGGAATGATTTATCCCATAATAACAAACTAGTAAATGTATAAGAACCGAATGAAATAAAATAAAATCGATAGAAGTAGAAAAAGACAACTAAATTTACCTTCCCATGGAATCAAGGGTCACCAATGTTGAGGAAACTTTATTAAAGTTGTATTTATTGTATTTTTTCATACTAATGTTAATATATTGAAGTCAATATATTGAATAATCATGTTCAAGGAGAAGATATCCTAATAATTTTTTCCATTCCTATCACATATTCTTGGAATAAGGATATGAAATAAAAATATTATTGTATGAGAAGTATTGAAGTCCATAGTTCCATTTTTAAGTTCCAAGATTGATTATGAGCTCTAACAACTATCTTCTTAAGTTTAACATTACTACTTCATAAAAGTTACCCACGAAGGCTACTCAATATATAAGGGTATCTAGAAGCTTGTGTAAGGGTAACCGACACTCGCATAAGGGTAACCAAAACGTTTTATAGCTCACATAAGGGTACATGGATGCTCACATATGGGTAAAAATAGGCTTACAAAAGTTTAAGCTACCATGCATATGATGTTTTCAAAATCACATGTTTTCACATTTACTTGTTATCAAGTAGAAATTTGGATGATAATTGAGATGAATTTATGCATAGGGTGAAATAAAAATGATGGATCATATATGAAATTCTACTCTTATACATGAAATTTTAATGAGACAATTGAAGGTAGTGAATTCAGGGTTTATCAAGATGTGACATAGAAAAATGATCCATGTATCCATTTTAGTTTTGAATATGTTCCAGGTAGATGATTTATACGTATGAAAATGATGTATCTGATTGTTTTATATATCCATTTTTAGTGATGTATCCAATTATTTCATGTATCCGTTTTCAATGATCTAGACAATTTTTTCATGTAACCATATTCAAAGACAAATATGACAAAATCACATAGCTAAATTATTCACGGAGGGGATTTTTATGACACATGAAATGAGATTTCGAATATAGGTTGTATGTATAAAGGTAATTAAGATGAAATGGTGTGGTATTATAAAGCACATGAAGAAACAAGAGGAAAAAAACAAAGTTTTCAGTGTATTTAAATGAGGATTTATAGAAGATAATTATGATGATGATTTTAAGACTAGACTTCAATGAAGATAATAATAATATTTGGATCATGATTTATATAATAGTGATGAATAATAATTATGGGATATTATATTCCAAATAATATACAAAATTAATGAAAATTTTATTCTGGATTTAATTCTGATTGGCTTAAATGAGACATAACTTCATTCAGTTATGAGTAGTTATAAAGAATAAATCAAGGAGAAAATTATAGAAGAGGATATTGTATGAAGGAAAAAATGATACCAAAATTATTTTTGTTAACTTAAGCATATATATTATAGGTTTTAGAAGAAAAAATTGAGAATAATTATTGATTCAATATATATTGTCAATGAAATATATTTTTTTATATCAAAGAAGAAAATTTTTAGCCAACTATGATCATTTAGATACATTCTAAAGAGTTAATGAAGAATAAGGAGATACAATGTAGTTTTTTATGCACAATAAAAGTGTCAATTAGAGAAAAGAGAAGAAGTAAAAATAGATGAAGAGATCTTCCCATATCTATTTACATAGGAATAAGAATAATAAAATGAAGAAGTGATAAAAAGAGTTATTTTTATACTTGTCTATATAGAAGAAGAATAAAGAGTATCATATTGCTTTCCTATTGTGAAGAAAAGAAGAACAAGTTGTGTACAGTGTTGTACATACAAACAAGTTGATGATAATTGATACTATGCAAGGGAAGAATAAAAAATAGAAACACATCAATAATTAGACAAAAATCTACATTGGATTCAAAATTTTCTATTATTTTCACTACATTAAATTTGTATGGTATATGATGTACCTGAGTGTGAGATAAACCAAAAAATTTTGTGGGATACACACTCTACACTGTCAAGAGACAATAGTGTAATGAACATAGGGTTTTACTAGTGGGTTTTATGACCATGAGTTTTACTGGATCACACCAAGGATTATCCTTCTAAAACTAAGAGGTAAACCTTGTAAATAATTATGCCTTTCATGTGTATGTGTTTGGATTTACTATAAGAAATAAGAACAAGAGTATAGAGAGATAGAAAGGAAATTAATTCACCTTATCAAGTACCAAAGGTAAAAGTAAATAGATAAAAAGGGAAAAAGTATTAATTGGACCTATACGAATTCACTTCCACAGTATCAATTATATCCCTCTTTGGTGTCCACAAGTTGTATTCGTGGGGAATGTTCAACTTAGTTTGTATTCGATACATTGAAGTTTTCCTATTTTAAAAATTTTATGTTTTTTTCGTAAAATTATAATGATTTTAAATTATGGACCAGTTCTTTATATTTTAGATTATAATTCATTTTATTTCAATACTTTGAAAAAATATAAAAGGATAGAGAAAAATAAGTTAAATAAGTTTTCCCTCTTATCAAAAGAGTAATAAGTTTCAATTAGTCCAAGAAAGGGAGAAAAATCTAGATTGGAAGGTGAAGAACTTGTAGTTTTGTGTACAATAAATGATATTGAAAATTTTTATACCTCAATGGGATCAATAGATTCATTTGAAATTAAGTTATGCAAAAATTATGGTTTAAATTTTCCATAAGAGGAATAATCAATTTAGTGTGATCATATTTTAATAGATTTATATATTAAACCATTAAAAGATATACTACATTCTTTTCCCCAATAAACAATTTCCTTTATTTTTTATATTTTTGAAAACCAGTAAGAAGAGATCACTCAACTTTAAGTTGAGGAAAATAAATTGGAGAAAACATTAAGAGAAAGAGCACTTACTTGCATTATGCTCTCAAAACTAGTTACTTCCAAAAAAAAAGAACGAAGAGACTATGGTGAGATGCTTCAAATTTGAAGAATAGTGGATTTACACATTCCAATAGAATGATATTTATACTAAAATTATTGAAATAAGATAAATGAATTTGAAGAAAATTTGAAAAAATAGCATTGAAGGAAACAATACACAGTTGGACATCAAATACAAAAGGATCAAAGAGCTTGAACAACTATTATGAGAAAAGGTTTCATTATTTGAAGTGAATTTTAAGAAGGCGAGGAAAGACTATAAATTTAGAATGGAATTTAAAGAATATTAGAATAATTCCCTCAGCATAAGATGTCTTGTGTTGGAAATAAAATTGTCCAATCTTAAAAAGACTCATGTCAAGACTTTACAATCAAAGAACTATGTTTCTACTACCATACAATTATATTTCAATGATTATAATGAAAAAATACCTCCACCATTTAGAAATAATATCATTACATCTTCTGAGGATATCTCTCAAACATCTATGAATAAATAGGTTCCATGCATATCTCAATGAAATAATTTTTCAAAATGAGTTTCTATAAAAAGTTCAAGTTGAAATAAAAAGTCTTTACAAATATGGATAAGTGGAAATGAATAAGGGCCTACCAAAATGTCCCTAGTTAATATTAGATTAAGTTTATAAATTCTTTCCCCAATAAGTGAACAATGGGAGGTGAATAAGACCCAAAAAGCATAATGATTATACTAAAAATTATGGACATCATTTATCTTATAAAAGAAGGTCAAGCTTTGTGGGCCTTTGTTAGTGCTGTAATAGGTTCATGCATTATACATTGGATTTTTGGTATAATCACTTAAATTAAAAAGCACAAAGGAAGCTTATTCCAAATGAGAGAAAGCCGGTGAGAATACAACAATCACAACATAAGAGAAATCAGTATGCATCAAATATATTTAATTCACTTAATGACCATTGTGGTGTTGGTATAGGTGATTTTTACAAACATTACAATAAATTGTAATTTAATAGAGATAGTAAAGGGAATTTATCCATGATTATAAAGCACTGACTACAAAAATGAAGTTAAAACCACTCCTTTATAAGCATTAGAAAAAATCACTGATAAAGGGGGCCTTTATCAATGTTTTTAGCACCGATAAAGTTCCCCTTTATCAATGCTTTTTCTAGTGATGATAAAGGGTTTCCTTATCATTGATTTTTTCTAGAACTAAAAAAAATTGAATATTGTTTTACCATTTATCATTTCTCTACTGACTTACCCACACCCAACCCCTTCCTCAGTGCTCATAACTCTCATTCCTTAGCACTAGACTAATGCTCACCCACCTTTGTGCATGTCTGGATTTGATCCCTAGACCTCCCTGTGTAAATTGAAACTCTTTACAATTGCTGTGTATTTCATTATTGTGTATTATGATATAATTTATGTTTATTTATATACATTTACGCACATCTATGTTATTCACATATATATATATATAATTATTTTTAAATACATTTAAAAAATATATGTTTATGTGAGTCTACATGTGTTTATGATATATATATATATATTTAAATTTATTTAAATATATTACATATTAACATTAATTTACATATATTTTAAAAATATATAAATATATATATGTTTATCAATACTCATGAATATATATAAGCATTATAAAAATAAATATATGTATATATATTCATATAGTATTGTTATATATATTAATTTATATACTATATTAAATGATAATGATATATTTTTATAAAAATATATTTATATATGATGTACACACACAATATTAACACACACAAATGTATACACATATTTACAAACATAAGTACACATTTTTATTTCTCATATACACACAAAAATATATACATATATATGTATTTATGTACATATATTTGAATATACACATACATATATGTTTTATTTATTGACACACACTCGTTCATATATAAAAATATTTACCTATAAAGGTATATGCATAAATATTAATTCATTTTTATAAGTTAAATAAATTTGGAAAAGTATTTATCTTAAATGAAATTAATAATAAATATTTATTTTCTTAAGGTTTATAAATTTAAAAAATAGAATTTTATATAAATATGTATTTATACAATTGATTTATTAAAAGTAAATATAAGAAAATATGCATATATTTAATTTTAAATAAAAAAAATGAAGAAAAATGACAAAACCTTAAAACCATAATATCAATATGAATATAATCCCTTGGAAGAAATTCTGTCACCACAAAAAAAGTGAATAATACCCCCTTAAACAAGGTTGAAATTCCATCAAATGTTAAAAAATCAGGATACCCCGAATAAAAAAAAACAGTTTTGGAGGCCTTCTAGGCCTTTTTTGGCCAATAAAAACATGACTAGGTATTCCCCCAAATTTTTATAGTATATATCTCTTCATAAGCTTTGATTTGATTTGTGGTTGATCCCAAATGGACACCTGGATCAAAATTTATGTTCGTTTGATGTTCAAGTCTTGTTTTCAACTTATCTTACACCGTTCATTAATTCATTTAATTTTTATGTCATCTAATGGTTATTAAATGTATATTAATTGATAATAATTATAAAATTTTTAATTAATAATTTTTTTAATTATTTAATAATCCATTTTCAATAAATAACTTATATATTTAGTGTAAATACATATTTAGCCTTACCTAAATCATATTTTAAAAATATATATTATATTTATATGAATATAAATATATTTATATGAATATAAATATATTTATATGAATATAAATATATTTATATATTAGTATATTTTTTTAATGAAATATTTTTTTGATGAAATATTCCCTTTATCAGTACTAAAAAAAGCATTGATAAAGACTCCCCTTTATGAGGGATTTATTTAGCACTCATAAAGAGACCCCCTTTATTAGTGCTTTTTTAATAGAACTGATAAAGGGCCCCCTTTATCTATGTTTTCTTAGTGACGATAAAATGGCACCTTTATTATCACTTTTAGCCAGCGTTCATAAAGCCTAAAACTAATTAAATCTTATTTGTAGTAGTAAAAAGTGAATCATATACATCTCAATATGTATCAATGTAAAATGAGAAGATAAGTCCATATAATATTAAAGAAAAAACCTTGGGTATAAATTTATGTAATGTTGAAAAATAGATTACACCTAAGAAGTTTCATAAGAATTCATCCTTGGACATAGCGTGGAAGAAATAATAGATTCAAAACAAGCCCAAGAAGATTTTCAAGAGGAGGGATAAATCTCAAAATAAATATGTGAAGAAAGGAAATTATAATAATCCATATGGAAAATCCAAAAAAGATTCCAGTGTAACCAAATACATTATTTTTGTTTGGATAACATATTGGGAGAGAGAAAGAAAGTTGTAAGCAGCACAAGAAAAGGCTTGTGAAAAAGGAAATAAAAATATTCCACATGGAGATATAGAATCTATATTTGAGAGATACAGTAAATATGGACATGTTTCTAGTGGTTTCTTGATAACATTTAAAATAGAAGAATAATCCTTGAATACAATGAAGATTGTATCCTGAGATGCATATGAGTTGATGGATAATGAGTGAAGATCTATAACACAAAAATAAATGAAAGGTCTAATGAGATCCATGAAACCAAATGCCAAATTTTATTTTAAAATAAGATGTAGAAGAAGAAATACTAGATCTAATTGAGTAACATGGTTTAGAAAAAACATATCAAACTTGATATTCACATTGATGTACATGAATATCCACCTTATTCTCTTATATATATTATTGTATTTTTTCTTATAATGAAATAACTAATGGAGAGGAAAGTTCTCAGGGGGAGAACCTAAGAAGAACTTAGTGCTATCAATTCTTGACAACAAAGATGAATAATCCACCATCCTTAAAGGATTTCTCAATTGGTATTCAAATAATTTTTTATGGAGAATCATTTTTGATGAAGTTGAAGTAGGTCTGTCAACACCAGAAAATATGAAGATGAATGTTCCCTCCTAGTGTGTTTTATCTATTCTTAAGAGTATGAATTAAAGAAGATCATCCTTGTTGAAGATGTGGAAGTGGTCAAATATGGAAATCCAAAAATTAAAGATCCATTTAGTTTATTTATTTATTTTATAATATCATGAAATTCATTATTTAAGAGAATCACCATTATGATGATGTTGAGGAGTGTTTCCTATCATGAACCAAGCTGAGACATCATCCAAACTGACACCCAATTTGGTCCATGGAATGGCCCGAAGGGTGTTCCCAATCCATATGGACTGGAAAAAAGTACTCAGGTATCAACAATACAACTTGGGAATGATTTCGCCTGATTACATAAACATAACAACCATCAATAATAAATAAACCGAAATTGAACAATCAAGACCCAACATGGCATAAGAATTTTTTATATTCAAGTTTACCACATTTAAACAAAAACCAAATAGGATACAACAAAAAGGAACATAACACTATTCCAAGAAGCACCATACAACAAGAGGAGCATCATCCTCAAGCCACCACCACAACACTTGCAAGGGGAAACCACTAGCATCTCAAACCACCATCTCCAAACATCTTTCCTTTACCCATGTCAATCATAACCAAGTATACATACACCCAAAGGTGTATGTTGGGTGTGATACAAAGCCTAGTAGGATGTCACCTAAGAGGAAGATTCGATGCTAAATCATTATATGATAAATTAAGATGAATGTATTACTAAATACAAGTTAGATACATTTTTTTAGAAAACATTTAAATGTAAACATTTAAAAAAAGATCCTTTCAAAAGAATAACATGATTTTCTTATTAAAATAAAACACCAATTGAACCATATACTAATGGTAAACATGATATCACAATAGAGCACTAAGTCATGGGAAAACACCCTAGGCACTTGTTCAATAGAGCACTAAATCATTATAAGATAAATTAACATGAATTTCTTACTAAATACAAGCTAGATACATTCTTTTAGAAAACATTTAAATGTAAACATTTAAAAAAAGACCCCTTCAAAAGAATAACCTGAATTTATTATTAAAATAAAACACAAATTGTACCATATACTAACTATAAACATGATATCACAATAGAGCACTAAGTCACAGGAAAACACCCTAGGAACTATCTCAATGAGACACTAGGTATATCACATCTTAGTGAAATGTTGTATAGAAACTGTAACGCCCTGACCCTAGTTACCCAGAGTCGGTGCATTATTACATAACATTGGCATGATCACGAGAAAGATCAAGTCTCGAAAGACCGATTAATTTAGTAGCCTTGGAATAACTAGATACATCCATAAATTTTTACATTACATCATAAAAAAACATCTTGTCTTCATATCCCCTCATACTATCCCTGCAGGTCATTCATAAATTACTTCTTCATAATCCTGGGAAAAAAATAAAACATTGAAAGGGGTGAGCTCAGATGCTCAGTAAGGATAACATTATAGCAGAATCTTTCATAGATAAGCATAAACACTTAAGGAAGTTTATAACTAAAACAAAAGCCTTTTAAACTTGAAATTCAGCATAAAACTGGAAAAGATAAAATAAAATAATTCCATTTACTTACTGACATGGATATTCTACTAGTTGAACAATCTCATGCATTATCAATAACCACTTTCATAATGATGGAATGCATAATTCCAGACTATCATAACCACATAGCCAAGGCCTCGTGCCAAGACTAAAAATAAGATTTTGCCATGGCCTTGTGCCAAGACACTAGTTTGTCTCATGAGACCTACCGATGCATCGAGGAGCTATAGCGGGCTCTACCCGTCACTTATTAAGTCCAATTCATTTCTCATATGAATAGGTTTAAACATAACATAAACATTCGTATTAAAACTAGCATACGAAATGTCAATACTTTAACCAAAAACCATGAATGGTATAAAAATAGCACATCCACAGTCAAACATAACTCATTCGATACAATATGGAAGATTGTATTGTATCACATTAACCTCAATCAGTAATAATGAAGGATGTTGACATAGATGAAAATAATCATCAAAACTATTTGAGAGAAATATCCCCCTTTTTCTTGAAATCATTTAAAAGTCACACTATTTGTCAAGAAGCCATTTAAAAATATATTTTTGAATAAAAGTGTACCATACCACTTTGAAACTTTTTAAAAGGAGTTTAAATTTATAAACATTAATGTCCATATAAATAAATCCTTAAAACCATTTTTAAAACATGGACATTAATGAGAAAGATTTAGATGAATAAGTCTTTAAAACATTTAAAAATGGTATTTTAGTTAGAGGTTCTAACCAAAATAGAGACACTTGAATACAAATAATTGAGGTAATAAAAACTTTGTAATATCATGAGAATAAAGGGATTCATGATATACTATGTAAAATTACTTTATATACACCACATAAAAGTGATTTGGTGTATATCGACAAAGAAGTCTCAATGGAATGTAAATTAAGATGAAATCTCTCATAAAGGCCGTATCCTTAGGTTAAGGATAAATCAACGACATAATTATGTGTGAAAAATATAAATACACTAAATATGATTGGATATTCAGTGTAAAACAATCAAAGGATATTCACACATATTCTTGTAAAAACAACACCAACGAATTGGATGTTTTACTCAACAAATGGTGAATGAATTAAAATTACTCTTATCAAATTCATATCAATGACTTGAGAATTATAAATGGAGTGATTATGTGTATCAAAAGTATATCCACAGGAAGGGAGTGGAAATTATGACATAATCAAATGAATAGTGATTCCACACATAATCTTGGGGTAATATAATCAATGAAATATGCGTAAAGCCAAATGAGTGGAAATTGAAATCTCAAATTCCCTTATCGATTAGGTAACTTACGCAACATACACCCATGAAAGAAGTATCATAACATGATGATGTAAATACCCATAAATTGAAGTATATTACATAATGAATAAAACCATGGGCAATACACATACACCACATGCAATAATTAAGTGGTGAACAACGGAATTCTCACGAAATTAAGAGTGAGTTAAGAAACCCCTTACCACGTTGTAATCAACTGAGTCGTATGGAAAAAAGTTAATAACCACCAAATTATTTACAGAATAACATGAATATAAAGAGAATCATGATAATATATATCAAATTTCAGTACACAATTCACCACTTTCAATAATTTAGTGGCGAACAATGGAAATCTCACAGAATTGAAAGTGAGATAAGAAAATCCCTTACTTTGTAATTTTTCCTTGGTCGACGGTAGGTTAACCTCCTGTATAATGGTGAAATAATTGTTATTTAATTATACAAGAATCATTTAATTAATAGGATATCATATACGATCATTTAACATTCATTTGTTAATAATATCTTAGAATTATCGTCATTTCGGGTGTTAACTGGTACATTTTACTTTATATTCTTTATTATGTGAGGCATATTCGTTATAAATGGGATGTATATTATTAATATACATAATGATATAATGTCCTTAGATTATATTTTTAAATCATAAAATTATAATTATACTTGAATTGATATGATGGAGAATGAATCTCATCGCGTTCGTGGAGACGGTAGTCCGTACGTACAAACGAGCGACAATATCATTCTTTTGATATTAAAATAATATATAATTGGATGGTATATCATATATACAGAATAATTATCATGTTATATTTATTATTTACATGAGTTACATATCATTATTATACCCATCCAAATAATAATATATTGAATAACAATTACACCACGACGTGGAGACGGTAAGCCGTACGTACGCACGTATGGTGACATGTTATTCAAAGGATGGATAGAATACTGAATATGGTTGTACCATATTTCTAATAACATCACAGTATATATATGATACTGGAGTTATTATTTTATAATGGTAATAACAAAGAAATAGGAAGTGGAAGAAGAAAGGAACTTGAAAAGGGGTGGTGAAAACATTACCTTTTCTTCGGGTTCTTCCTTTTGATTTAATCAAAAGGGCTCCTTATGTTGGCTTTATGATAAAACTAAGGCCTCTAGGATGTAGTGAGGGAAGTTTACATAGTATTTTGGCAGGGGTTGGCCGAACCAAAGGGCTTTGAAGGTGTGAATAAAGGAGAAGGAGGAGTGCCCTTTTATAAGAGGGGTGGGGGGCACCTTTGGAAAAGCTAGAAATATTAATTTATAATAAATTCATATTCGGTTTATAATGTCTCCAAAGTTTATTATTTAAATTTTTAGATGGGGACGGGTCGAAAACAACTCAACCAATAGAATTTAGACAGGTTTGGGTACTTATATTAACCTTATCTTTAAGTATTAACTCTAAGTTAATTAGTTTCACTTTTACAATGTGTCTTTGTATTTTTATATAATATGGTTAATAAACTTACTACATACATCCAAGCGACCCCCAAGTGGTCCATTAATGATGAAAATATCATTATATATGTCTCTTGGCCGAACGTTAGATTTTTAGGAATTTAATATCAATTAATAATATAATATTTGTTTTAAGAACTCTTTTATGTCAATTTTGACACTATTCAATAGTTGATTTTTGTGAAACTCATAACAGATTGATTACTTCGAAAAAAGTCAATTACATCAATCCTAATATATCATATTATCCTAAAAAATTAGTTTAATTCATTAAAAGTTTCATATTATATTTATTTGGGTATTTATAATATCAATTATTTTAATTTTTCACTATTATAGTAATTACTTCATCATCATTGTGTCATAAATAAAATAAATTATTTAATGTCTAAAAATTATAAATAAAATATAATTATGTAGGAAATCTTTTTATCTTTTTAATAAATATTTATAATCTAAAATCCAACATATATAACCCTATGTACCAATTGTTTTTCTAAAAGATATATGCTTGTGTCTTTTTTGTATTCATTTTAACTTAATTAAAATAAAGTGTCATTATCACTTACAAGTGGATCCATGAGGTCCCAAAATCGACCCAAAGATGTCCATGGTCGACCATGTATCAACCAATAGGGTGAAGACACGTTTTAGGGTAATTTAGTATTATTATAATTTTATTTTTTAACCCTTATTTATCGGATTTACCCTTAACCATGGTAAATAAAATATTTACCGCGGTAATTATTCAAAATGTATAAAAATAAAAGTTACCTATTTACACAATTTGGAAATCCTGATTCCAAATATGGAATCCATTTTTCTAAATTCAAAACACATAAGTGGCAGAAATTAATTTAAAATTAATTCCCGCTGTCAAAACAAAAAGCGTGTTTTTAAGAGATAATAACTATCAAAAGATTGACACTTGTTTATGTTCGGTTTAATTGTAAAATTATGTCCAATGACCCACATTGTATTACATGGTAAAAATATATTCTAAATATACTTTAAAACTACTCAAATTCATAATTTATCACTATTAATTATTTTGATTAAAAAAGTTGTTTTTAATTAAAATTTAGTAATTTTCACTATTCATCAAAATATGAAAGTTATCCGAAAAGTACCAAAATTTCACCCTAGGATAATTTAGATATTACGAATCCAAAAATGAAGTCCATTTTGAGAGATATAATTTATAAAATTTCAAAAAGTAGGTATTACTATTCACAACGGCTAGTTTGATTGGTTATGGTGTGTTAAAATCTCGAAGTTGCGTACAATGCACGCCATTGCATTATTCGAAAGGAAACATACCGTGGATGCTTGGGGTGTTACATTCTCCCCTCCTTCAATAAATTGCATCCTCTCAATTTTTAAAATTGTTCTTGGGAATATAATCGAAAGTCCCACATCGGAAAAAGAGTCAATAAAACTATCACTTTAAAAGAAAGAACGAGAGGTATAAAGGTCATCCAAGATAACCCATACTAGGATTCCATGTAGGAAAACATGGATATGGATGATAAACTAAGTGTAAAGTTATGATGGAGAGGGATAGAAATCATGATCAGGAGAAAGTTAACAATAATAAAACCACAAACTTGTGTTGGGACAAACGACCATTAGTCTCCTAGTAGGAAAGTAAACGGAAAACATTTTTTTTAAGTTACATTACATAAGGAAGAGGAATTCATTTATGATATTGAATAAGAACATTAAGAGATACACTTACATTTTAAGTAGAGTTTCATTCTTTAATAAATTTCCACCATTAACTCAATTTTTTTTAAACGATGAGTATTCAATAAGACTTGGTCACACTGGAAGAGCTAGAATAAACTTCTATAGAATCACATGATCCATGCAGGATAAACTATATATTTACATTGTCTTTGAAGATTAATCAAAACCAAAATGGTTAGTGAATAATCTAATGATCCCCCAAAAGGATATTCCTTGAGATAAATATGCACTAATCTTAATTTCTAGAATTAAACCAACAATACCCCAAAGTTAAATAAATACCATTCAATAATCAATTGTCCTTAAAATCCTTCAATATAATCCAAACTAATATTGAAACCCAAAACATAGAAGAATTTGATTATGTAGTCTCCCATGTTAAATTGTATCTCCAAATGAAATCAAATACTCTTAAAGTCACATACTTAAAAGTAATTAACATCATCACAAATTCTCTTGTTATAGGTTAATAATTTCCATAAATAACCAAAATCACTATAAATCCACAATAAAAACGTAGATAAAAATCCACCATTCCTCTACAAATGAAACCCCATTGTATTCTATTTTCCTTGGGCATATAGCGTTCCCAAAAAAGCGAACATCTTCCAAAATAACATTTATCACTTAATCACCAAATCATTTTCCTATACCAAGGGTATTCATTTGATAAGACATAAGAACCCAAATCATCTTATTATTGATCAATAAAATAATTTAACAAAAAAAATAGTCACACTAACCAGGGACTTCACGTAGTCCAGTGGTAGGCGATAAATCCCAATCGCACTTTGGTTGTGGGTTCGATTCCCACAGCTTTGTCCGACGCGACGGGTTGTCACACAGTCTACGTGTTGTCCTTTTTCAAAAACTATATTTTATAATATTACCAAAATGAGATAAATTCCTCAAAATAACATAATTTAACCACAAATGTTATATCATACCTTGAATTTTCATCCCAAATTATAATAACTTATAATTTTCTCAAATCCCAATGATCATATAAAACCAAATGGTTATTTACACCTATATCCACAAGAGAAGAGACAATTCTTCCTCAAATATAATTCTCACATGGCAAACTGCGAGGTTACAAATACAAGAGAAAATTATTCCAAAGTAAACCCATCAACAAGGAGTGCTAATACTTTTTAAATTTCTCCCCAACCATTTATTTCCACATAGCTTCTTCTTTGACCAAGAAAATATCCTATAGAATAGGACATTCACTCGGGTAATGGCCAGGTCCCCTACATTTACGGCAAATGACTGTAAATGGACTCTTGGGACCATTTTTATCTTCTTCCATAGTACTCTTCATTTTTATTCGGCAATTCTTCACTTTTTGTCCTTCCTTCCCGCACGTAAAACATTTCGTTGTCCCATTGAGACACTTTCCTGGGTGTCTCTTTCCACATTTCCTGCATGATGAAAATTGAGGGTTCTTTTCTCCATGGTCTCCATTGCTGGAGCTCTTATCATTTATCACCTTTCTCTTCCTTGTTGAGTCTGGGAGTTTGTTAATATATATGTTGTTGATCATATTTTTGGAAAACTGATTTGGAATAAAGACGATATCTTTTACGCCTCTCAACAATCCATTTTTTTGCTCATTGCCACCACCGTTCCCACCTTGTACATCATTCTCAAAGTCACTATGACTTCCTTGGAATCCAGCCATCATTGTGTGAGTAACAGTAGTCGTAAAATCATTTAGAGATTAAAATGTCACCATATTCTCAATTTGAAACATATTAGGATTAACCAAGGTCATTTACTCTCATCTTATATATATATTACTTAAATCAGTTTGTAAAGAAAATGTAAATTATCCTAAGCATATCCCCCGGGAGTGTCGTAACCAAGAGTGAAGCAAGGCCCGTTGTCGTGCACCAGTTCCCGTTCGAGTCTTGATCAAAGCGGTGTTTTCGGGTTTTACCCCTAGGTATATCTGTGCCAGAGCCGCCTCTACCTGCTCGTATCCAGACAGGGATGTATTGCTCGGAAAACTCACAAAATATCTACAATACCAAAATTCTAGGAAGTTCTTTTATACTAATCCTCAAAGTTCATCTTAGGTCTACGTGCTCTAATCAGAGTTTATCTAAATCTAGCTTCCAGGGTTTGTACTAAACTTCCTCTGATACCAACTGTAACGCCCCGACCCTAGTTACCCAGAGTCGGTGCATTATTACATAACATTGGCATGATCACGATAAAGATCAAGTCTCGAAAGACCGATTAGTTTAGTAGTCTTGGAATAACTAGATACATCCATAAATTTTTACATTAAATCATAAAAAAACATCTTGTCTTCATATCCCCTCATACTATCCCTGCAGTTCATTCATAAATTACTTCTTCATAATCCTGGGAAAAAAATAAAACATTGAAAGGGGTGAGCTCAGATGCTCAGTAAGGATAACATTATAGAAGAATCTTTCATAGATAAGCATAAACACTTAAGGCAGTTTATAACTAAAACAAAAACCTTTTAAACTTGAAATTCAGCATAAAACTGGCAAAGATAAAATAAAATAATTCCATTTACTTACTGACATGGATATTCTACTAGTCAAAAAATCTCATGCATTATCAATAACCACTTTCATAATGATGGAATGCATAATGCCAGACTATCATAACCACATAGCCAAGGCCTCGTGCCAAGACTAAAAATATGATTTTTCCAAGGCCTTGTTCCAAGACACTAGTTTGTCTCATGAGACCTACCGATGCATCGAGGAGATATAGCGGGCTCCACCCATCACTTATTAAGTCCAATGCATTCCTAATATGAATAGGTTTAAACATAACATAAACATTCGTATTAAAACTAGCATACGAAATGTCAATACTTTAACCACAAACCATGAATGGTATGAAAATCGCACATCCACAGTCAAACATAACTCATTCGATACAATATGGAAGATTGTATTGTATCACATTAACCTCAATCAAGAATAATGAAGGATGTTTCCATAGATGAAAATAATCATCAAAACTATTTGAGATAAATATCCCCCTTTTTCTTGAAATCATTTAAAAGTCACACTATTTGTCAAGAAGCCATTTAAAAATATATTTTTGAATCAAAGTGTCCCATACCACTTTGAAACTTTTTAAAAGGAGTTTTAATTTCTAAACATTAATTTCCATATAAATAAATCCTTAAAACCATTTTTAAAACATGGACATTAATGAGAAAGATTTAGATGAATAAGTCTTTAAAACATTTAAAAATGGTATTTTAGTTAGAGGTTCTAACCAAAAGAGAGACACTTGAATACAAATAATTGAGGTAATAAAAACTTTGTAATATCATGAGAATAAAGGGATTCATGATATACTATGTAAAATTACTTTATATACACCACATAAAAGTGATTTGGTGTATATCGACAAAGAAGTCTCAATGGAATGTAAATTGAGATGAAATCTCTCATAAAGGCCGTATCCTTAGGTTAAGGATAAATCAACGACATAATTATGTGTAAAAAATATAAATACACTAAATATGATTGGATATTCAGTGTAAAACAATCAACGGATATTCACACATATTCTTGTAAAAACAACACCAACGAATTGGATGTTTTACTCAACAAATGGTGAATGAATTAAAATTTCTCTTATCAAATTCATATCAATGACTTGAGAATTATCAATGGAGTGATTATGTGTATCAAAATTATATCCACAGGAAGGGAGTGGAAATTATGACATAATCAAATGAATAGTGATTCCACACATAATCTTGGGGTAATATAATCATTGAAATATGCGTAAAGCCAAATGAGTGGAAATTGAAATATCAAATTCCCTTATCGATTAGGTAACTTACGCAACATACACCCATGAAAGAAGTATCATAACATGATGATTTAAATACCCATAAATTGAAGTATATTACACAATGAATAAAACCATGGGCAGTACACATACACCACATGCAATAATTAAGTGGTGAACAACAGAATTCTCACGAAATTAAGAGTGAGTTAAGAAACCCCTTACCACGTTGTAATCAACTGAGTCGTATGGCCAAAAGTTAAGAAACACCAAATGATTTACATAATAACATGAATATAAATATAATCATGATAATATATATCAAATTTCAGTACAAAATTCACCACTTTCAATAATTTAGTGGCGAACAATGGAAATCTCACTGAATTGAAAGTGAGATAATAAAATCCCTTACTTTGTACTTTTTCCTTGGTCGACGGTAGGTTAACCTCCTGTATAATGGTGAAATAATTGTTATTTAATTATACAAGAATCATTTAATTAATAGGATATCATATACGATTTTTAACATACATTTGTTAATAATATCTTAGAATTATCGTCATTCCGGGTGTTAACTGGTACATTTTACTTTATATTCTTTGTTATGTGAGGCATATTCATTATTAATGGGATGTATATTATTCATATACATAATGATATCATGTACTTTGATTATATTTTTAAATCATAAAATTATAATTATACTTGAATTGATATGATAGAGAATGAATCTCATCACGTTTGTTGAGACGGTAGTCCGTACGTACAAACGAGCGACAATATCATTCTTTTGATATTAAAATAATATATAATTGGATGTTATATCATATATACAGAATAATTATTATGTTATATTTATTATTTACATGAGTTACACATCATTATTATACCCATCCAAATAATAATATATTGAATAACAATTACACCACGACGTGGAGACGGTAAGCCGTACGTACACACCTATGGTGACATGTTATTCAAAGGATGGATATAATACTGAATATGGTTGTACCATATTTCTAATAAAATCACAGTATATATATGATACTGGAGTTATTATTTTATAATGGTAATAACAAAGAACTAGGAAGTGGAAGAAGAAAGGAACTTGAAAAGGGGTGGTGAAAACATTACCTCTTCTTCAGGTTCTTCCTTTTGATTTAATAAAAAGGGCTCCTTAGGTTGGCTTTATGATCAAAATAAGGCCTCTAGGTTGTAGTGAGTGAAGTTGAGATAGTATTTGGGCAGGGGTTGGCCGAACCAAAGGGCTTTGAAGGTGTGAATAAATGAGAAGGAGGAGTGCCCTTTTATAAGAGGGGTGAGGGGCACCTTTGGAAAAGCTAGAAATATTAATTTATAATAAATTCATATTCGGTTTATAATGGCTCCAAAGTTGATTATTTAAATTTTGAGGTGGGGATGGGTCGAAAAAAACTCAACCAATAGAATTTAGACAGGTTTGGGTACTTATATTAACCTTATCTTTAAGTATTAACTCTAAGTTAATTAGTTTCACTTTTACAATGTCTCTTTGTATTTTTATATAATATGGTTAATAAACTTACTACATACATCCAAGCGACCCACAAGTGGTCCATTAATGATGAAAATATCATGATATAAGTCTCTTGGCCGAACCTTAGATTTTTAGAAATTTAATATCAATTAATAATATAATATTTGTTTTAAGAACTCTTTTATGTCAATTTTGACACTATTCAATAGTTGATTTTTGTGAAACTCATAACAGATTGATTACTTCGAAAAAAGTCAATTAAATCAATCCTAATATATCATATTATCCTAGAAAATTAGTTTAATTCATTAAAAGATTCATATTATATTTATTTGGGTATTGATAATATCAATTATTTAAATGTTTTACTATTATGGTAATTACTGCATCATCATTGTGTCATAAATAAAATAAATTATTTAATGTCTAAAAATTATAAATAAAATATAATTATGTAGGAAATATTTTTATATTTCTAATAAATATTTATAATCTAAAATCCAACATATATAACCCTATGTACCAATTGTTTTGCTAAAAGATATATGCTTGTGTCATTTTTGTATTCATTTTAACTTAATTAAAATAAAGTGTCATTATCACTTACAAGTGGATCCATGAGGTCCCCAAATAGACCCAAAGATGTCCATGGTCGACCATGTATCAACCAATAGGGTTAAGGCACGTTTTAGGGTAATTTAGTATTATTATAATATTATTTTTTAACCCTTATTTATCGGATTTACCCATAACCATGGTAAATAAAATATTTACCGTGGTAATTATTCAAAATGTCTAAAAATAAAAGTTACCTATTTACACAATTTGGATATCCTGATTCCAAATATGGAATCCATTTTTCTAAATTCAAAACACAGAAGTGGCAGAAATTAATTTAAAATTAATTCCCGCTGTCAAAACAAAAAGCGTGTTTTTAAGAGATAATAACTATCAAAAGATTGACACTTGTTTATGTTCGGTTTAATTGTAAAATTATGTCCAATGACCCAAATTGTATTACATGGTAAAAATATATTCTAAATATACTTTAAAACCACTCAAATTAATGATTTATCACTATTAATTATTTTGATTAAAAAATTTGTTTTTAATTAAAATTTAGTAATTTTCACTATTCATCAAAATATGAAAGTTATCCAAAAAGTACCAAAATTTCACCCTAGGATAATTTCGATATTACGAATCCAAAAATGAAGTCCATTTTGAGAGATATAATTTATAAAATTTTAAAAATTAGGTATTACTATTCATAACGGCTAGTTTGATTGGTTATGGTGTGTTAAAATCTCGAAGTTGCGTACAATGCACGCCATTGCATTATTCGAAAGGAAACATACCGTGGATGCTTGGGGTGTTACATTCTCCCCTACTTCAATAAATTGCATCCTCTCAATTTTTAAAATTGTGCTTGGGAATATAATGGAAAGTCCCACATCGGAAAAAGAGTCAATAAAACTATCACTTTAAAAGAAAGAAAGAGAGGTATAAAGGTCATCCAAGATAACCCATACTAGGATTCCATGTAGGAAAACATGGATATGGATGATAAACTAAGTGTCAAGTTATGATGGAGAGGGATGGAAATCATGATCAGGAGAAAGTTAACAATAAGAAAACCACAAACTTGTGTTGGGACAAACGACCATTAGTCTCCTAGTAGGAAAGTAAACGGACAACATTTTTTTTAAGTTACATTACATAAGGAAGAGGAATTCATTTATGATATTGACTAAGAAAATTAAGAGATACACTTACATTTTAAGTAGAGTTTCATTCTTTAATAAATTTCCACCATTAACTCAATTTTTTTTAAACGATGAGTATTCAAGAAGACTTGGTCACACTGGAAGAGCTAGAATAAACTTCTATAGAATCACATGATCCATGCAGGATAAACTATATATTTACATTGTCTTTGAAGATTAATCAAAACCAAAATGGTTAGTGAATGATCTAATGATCCCCCAAAAGGATATTCCTTGTGATAAATATGCACTAATCTTAATTTCTAGAATTAAACCAACAATACCCCAAAGTTAAATAAATACCATTCAATAATAAATTGTCCTTAAAATCCTTCAATATAATCCAAACTAATATTGAAACCCAAAACATAGAATAATTTGATTATGTAGTCTCCCATGTTAAATTGTATCTCCAAATGACATCAAATACTCTTAAAGTCACATACTTAAAAGTAATTAACATCATCACATATTCTCTTGTTATAGGTTAATCATTTCCATAAATAACCAAAATCACTATAAATACACAATAAAAACGTAGATAAAAATCCACCATTACTCTACATATGAAACCCCATTGTATTCTATTTTCCTTGGGTATATAGCGTTCCCAACAAAGCGAACATATTCCAAAATAACATTTATCACTTAATCACCAAATCATTTTCCTATACCAAGGGTATTCATTTGATAAGACATAAGAACCCAAATCATCTTATTATTGATCAATAAAATCATTTAACAAAAAAAATAGTCACACTAACCAGGGACTTCACGTAGTCCAGTGGTAGGCGATAAATCCCAATCGCACTTTGGTTGTGGGTTCGATTCCCACAGATTTGTCCGACGCGACGGGTTGTCACACAGTCTACGTGTTGTCCTTTTTCAAAAACTATATTTTATAATATTACCAAAATGAGATAAATTCCTCAAAATAACATAATTTAACCACAAATGTTATATCATACCTTGCATTTTAATCCCAAATTATAATAACTTATAATTTTCTCAAATCCCAATGATCATATAAAACCAAATGGTTATTTACACCTATATCCACAAGAGAAGAGACAATTCTTCCTCAAATATCATTCTCACATGGAAAACTGCGGGGTTACAAATACAAGAGAAAATTATTCCAAAGTAAACCCATCAACAAGGAGTGCTAATACTTTTTAAATTTCTCTCCAACCATTTATTTCCACATAGCTTCTTCTTTGACCAAGAAAATATCCTATAGAATAGGACATTCACTCGGGTAATGGCCCGGTCCCCTACATTTACGGCAAATGACTGTAAATGGACTCTTGGGACCATTTTTATCTTCTTCCACAGTACTCTTCATTTTTCTTCGGCAATTATTCACTTTATGTCCTTCCTTCCCGCACGTAAAACATTTCGTTGTCCCATTGAGACACTTTCCTGGGTGTCTCTTTCCACATTTCCTGCATGATGAAAATTGAGGGTTCTTTTCTCCATGGTCTCCATTGCTGGAGCTCTTATTATTTATCACCTTTCTCTTCCTTGTTGAGTCTGGGAGTTTGTTAATATATATGTTGTTGATCATATTTTTGGAAAACTGATTTGGCATAAAGACGATATCTTTTACACCTATCAACATTCCATTTTGTTGCTCATTTCCACCACCGTTCCCACCTTGTACATCATTCTCAAAGTCACTATGACTTCCTTGGAATCCAGCCATCATTGTGTGAGTAACAGTAGTCGTAAAATCATTTAGAGATTAAAATGTCACCATATTCTCAATTTGAAACATATTAGGATTAACCAAGGTCATTTACTCTCATCTTATATATATATTACTTAAATCAGTTTGTAAAGAAAATGTAAATTATCCTAAGCATATCCCCCGGGAGTGTCGTAACCAAGAGTGCAGCAAGGCCCATTGTCGTGCACCAGTTCTCGTTCGAGTCTAGCTCAAAGCGGTGTTTTCGGGTTTTACCCCTAGGTACATCTATGCCAGAGCCGCCTCTACCTGCTCGTATCCAGACAGGGATGTATTGCTCGGAAAACTCACAAAATCTCTACAATACCAAAATTCTAGGAAGTTCTTTTATACTAATCCTCAAAGTTCATCTTAGTTCTACGTGCTCTAATCAGAGTTTATCTAAATCTAGCTTACAGGTTTTGTACTAAACTTCCTCTGATACCAACTGTAACGCCCCGACCCTAGTTACCCAGAGTCGGTGCATTATTACATAACATTGGCATGATCACGAGAAAGATCAAGTCTCAAAAGACCGATTAGTTTAGTAGCCTTGGAATAACTAGATACATCCATAAATGTTTAAATTACATCATAAAAAAAACATCTTGTCTTCATATCCCCTCATACTATCCCTGCACGTCATTCATAAATTACTTCTTCATAATCCTGGGAAAAAAATTAAACATTGAAAGGGGTGAGCTCAGATGCTCAGTAAGGATAACATTATAGCAGAATATTTCATAGATAAGCATAAACACTTAAGGCAGTTTATAACTAAAACAAAAGCCTTTTAAACTTGAAATTCAGCATAAAACTGGCAAAGATAAAATAAAATAATTCCATTTACTTACTGACATGGATATTGTACTAGTCGAACAATCTCATGCATTATCAATAACGACTTTCATAATGATGGAATGCATAATGCCAGACTATCATAACCACATAGCCAAGGCCTCGTGCCATGACTAAAAATATGATTTTGCCAAGGCCTTTTGCCAAGACACTAGTTTGTCTCATGAGACCTACCGATTCATCGAGGAGCTATAGCGGGCTCCACCCGTCACTTATTAAGTCCAATTCATTTCTCATATGAATAGGTTTAAACATAACATAAACATTCGTATTAAAACTAGCATACGAAATGTAAATACTTTAACCACAAACCATGAATGGTATAAAAATAGCACATCCACAGTCAAACATAAATCATTCGATATAATATGGAAGATTGTATTGTATCACATTAACCTCAATCAAGAATAATGAAGGATGTTGGCATAGATGAAAATAATCATCAAAAATATTTGAGAGAAATATCCCCCTTTTTCTTGAAATCATTTAAAAGTCACACTATTTGTCAAGAAGCCATTTAAAAATATATTTTTGAATCAAAGCGTCCCATACCACTTTGAAACTTTTTAAAAGGAGTTTTAATTTCTAAACATTAATGTCCATATAAATAAATCCTTAAAACCATTTTTAAAACATGGACATTAATGAGAAATATTTAGATGAATAAGTCTTTAAAACATTTAAAAATGGTATTTTAGTTAGAGGTTCTAACAAAAAAAGAGACACTTGAATACAAATAATTGAGGTAATAGAAACTTTGTAATATCATGAGAATAAAGGGATTCATGATATACTATGTAAAATTACTTTATATACACCACATAAAAGTGATTTGGTGTATATCGACAAAGAAGTCTCAATGGAATGTAAATTGAGATGAAATCTCTCATAAAGGCCATATCCTTAGGTTAAGGATAAATCAACGACATAATTATGTGTGAAAAATATAAATACACTAAATATGATTGGATATTAAGTGTAAAACAATCAAAGGATATTCACACATATTCTTGTAAAAACAACACCAACGAATTGGATGTTTTACTCAACAAATGGTGAATGAATTAAAATTACTCTTATAAAATTCATATCAATGACTTGAGAATTATCAATGGAGTGATTATGTGTATCAAAAGTATATCCACAGGAAGGGAGTGGAAATTATGACATAATCAAATGAATAGTGATTCCACACATAATATTGGGGTAATATAATCAATGAAATATGCGTAAAGCCAAATGAGTGGAAATTGAAATATTAAATTCCCTTATCGATTAGGTAACTTACGCAACATACACCCATGAAAGAAGTATCATAACATGATGATGTAAATACCCATAAATTGAATTATATTACACAATGAATAAAACCATGGGCAGTACACATACACCACATGCAATAATTAAGTGGTGAACAATGGAATTCTCACGAAATTAAGAGTGAGTTAAGAAACCCCTTACCACGTTGTAATCAACTGAGTCGTATGGACAAAAGTTAATAACCACAAAATGATTTACAGAATAACATTAATATAAAGAGAATCATGATAATATATATCAAATTTCAGTACACAATTCACCACTTTCAATAATTTAGTGGCGAACAATGGAAATCTCACGGAATTGAAAGTGAGATAAGAAAATCCATTACTTTGTACTTTTTCCTTGGTCGAAGGTAGGTTAAACTCCTGTATAATGGTGAAATAATTGTTATTTAATTATACAAGAATCATTTAATTAATAGGATATCATATACGATCTTTTAACATTCATTTGTTAATAATATCTTAGAATTATCGTCATTTCGGGTGTTAACTGGTACATTTTACTTTATATTCTTTGTTATGTGAGGAATATTCATTATTAATGGGATGTATATTATTCATATAAATAATGATATCATGTCCTTAGATTATATTTTTAAATCATAAAATTATAATTATACTTGAATTGATATGATGGAGAATGAATCTCATCGCGTTCGTGGAGACGGTAGTCCGTACGTACAAACGAGCGACAATATCATTCTTTTGATATTAAAATAATATATAATTGGATGGTATATCATATATACAGAATAATTATCATGTTATATTTATTATTTACATGAGTTACACATCATTATTATACCCATCCAAATAATAATATATTGAATAACAATTACACCACGACGTGGAGACGGTAAGCCGTACGTACGCACGTATGGTGACATGTTATTCAAAGGATGGATAGAATACTGAATATGGTTGTACCATATTTGTAATAACATCACAGTATATATATGATACTGGAGTTATTATTTTATAATGGTAATAACGAAGAAATAGGAATTGGAAGAAGAAAGGAACTTGAAAAGGGTTGGTGAAAACATTACCTCTTCTTCGGGTTCTTCCTTTTGATTTAATCAAAAGGGCTCCTTAGGTTGGCTTTCTGATCAAAATAAGGCCTCTAGGATGTAGTGAGGGAAGTTTAGATAGTATTTGGGTAGGGGTTGGCTGAACCAAAGGGCTTTGAAGGTGTGAATAAATGATAAGGAGGAGTGCCCTTTTATAAGAGGGGTGAGGGGCACCTTTGGAAAAGCTAGAAATATTAATTTATAATAAATTCATATTCGGCTTATAATGGCTCCAAAGTTTATTATTTAAATGTTGAGGTGGGTATGGGTCTAAAACAACTCAACCAATAGAATTTAGACAGTTTTGGGTACTTATATTAACCTTATCTTTAAGTATTAACTCTAAGTTAATTAGTTTCACTTTCACAATGTCTCTTTGTATTTTTATATAATATGGTTAATAAACTTAATACATACATCCAAGCGACCCCCAAGTGGTCCATTAATGATGAACCTATCATGATATAAGTCTCTTGGCCGAACCTTAGATTTTTAGGAATTTAATATCAATTAATAATATAATATTTGTTTTAAGAACTCTTTTATGTCAATTTTTACACTATTCAATAGTTGATTTTTGTGAAACTCATAACAGATTGATTACTTCGGACAAAGTCAATTAAATGAATCCTAATATATCATATTATCCTAGAAAATTAGTTTAATCCATTAAAAGTTTCATATTATATTTATTTGGGTATTTATAATATCAATTATTTTAATTTTTCACTATTATATTAATTACTGCATCATCATTGTGTCATAAATAAAATAACATATTTAATGTCTAAAAATTATAAATAAAATATCCTTATGTAAGAAAGCTTTTTATCTTTCTAATGAATATTTATAATCTAAAATCCAACATATATAACCCTATGTAACAATTGTATTTCTAAAAGATATATGCTTGTGTCATTTTTGTATTCATTTTAACTTAATTAAAATAAAGTGTCATTATCACTTACAAGTGGATCCATGGGGTCCCAAAATCGACCCAAAGATGTCCATGGTCGACCATGTATCAACCAATAGGGTTAAGACACGTTTTAGGGTAATTTAGTATTATTATAATATTATTTTTTAACCCTTATTTACCGGATTTACCCTTAACCATGGTAAATAAAATATTTACCGCGGTAATTATTCAAAATGTCTAAAAATAAAAGTTACCTATTTACACAATTTGGACATCCTGATTTCAAATATGGAATCCATTTTTCTAAATTCAAAACACAGAAGTGGCAGAAATTAATTTAAAATTAATTCCCGCTGTCAAAACAAAAAACGTGTTTTTAAGAGATAATAACTATCAAAAGATTGACACTTGTTTATGTTCGGTTTAATTGTAAAATTATGTCCAATGACCCACATTTTATTACATGGTAAAAATATATTCTAAATATACTTTAAAACCACTCAAATTCATAATTTATCACTATTAATTTTTTTTATTAAAAAAGTTGTTTTTAATTAAAATTTAGTAATTTTCACTATTCATCAAAATATGAAAGTTATCCGAAAAGTACCAAAATTTCACCCTAGGATAATTTCGATATTACGAATCCAAAAATGAAGTCCTTTTTGAGAGATATAATTTATAAAATTACAAAAATTAGGTATTACTATTCATAACGGCTAGTTTGATTGGTTATGGTGTGTTAAAATCTCGAAGTTGCGTACAATGCACGCCATTGAATTATTCGAAAGGAAACATACCGTGGATGCTTGGGGTGTTACAGAAACCATGACCAATAATATTATCATGTGTGCGCTACTATGAGGGAAAACCCCATGGGACTAGTGGTATCCAATATTCATTATTAAGTTAGTGTTGTAATCGTCAATCCTGCTAGATGAATCCGAGAGGAACCACTTCTGAGTCATCTAGTGTACTTTTCATTGTCCTCCCACCTAGATACCAAGGTTTACCTTCATGATAAATTTTCATTCCACATGTCACAAGGATCACAATGACTCACATGCACACATGGAAAACAATATAAACACAAATTTTAAACAAAACTTTCCACATCCAAAACCCATTTTGAAACTAAACTCACATAAAATACATTTCAAAACATTTTTCACATCACTTTCATAATTTATTAAACACCTTTAAGAAGAAAAAAAGGGAATAGACATAGTATACACATGGAACACACCCCACTTCTTTTATAAAAAAAAAATTTCACCATAAAAGAACCTTGAATCCTTTTAAAAACACATTTCAAACTTCATATATAATCCATAGAACATCATAAATAATAAAGTCAATAATATTAAAATCGCCAAATAATGTTTGAGCATGGAACCACCAACCTTAAGTGTAGAACTATCCATAAAATGGTGATAGACTACAACCACACCTCAAGAGAACCCTATAAAGGAAATATTCAACCAAAAACATCAATATTGAACCTTAAAAAGAAAGTTACAACCTCAAAAATGTCATCCCACCCACTAGAAATAAGAAACCCCAAGAAAGAGGGGGAAATAAACCTATAATAAGGGAGGAACCAAGGAGAAATGGAAATTACTTGGAGTTTCTTGGAGATTTCCCATCAATAAACCTAAAAAATAGAGGTCCAAGGTGGAAATATGGAGGATTAGATGCTTTTAGGGATGCAAATCCTGATTTGGGAAGAAGAGGGGAAGAATTGTGATTAAATCTAAAAAGGGAAAATGGGTAAAAATCCAAATTTTAATGACCTAGATAGGATATACAGTTTGTCTGTATGGATTTCCAAACTGTATGGAAACCATATAGTCGCCAGAATCCAAATGGGACACCTTACACATTTAGTTTCATGGTTTAAAAAATTGGGTGCTAACCGTACATTTCAGCTCTGTCAAAAAAATGAAAAATTGCTGCACATTTTCCTGGGTAAGGCCCACAGTTTTCCCTAATTGCGCGCAAGCTGTGCGCCACCCCTTGAAAAGTAAAAATTTTCATTTTTCTCAAGAAATTAAAAGAAAAACCAAGGATGAAAATCTAGAAAAAAATTAATAGAAAAATACCTTAAAAAGAAATCATGGGTGTGATAATTCTCCCCACCATGAAAACTTTATGCCCCAAAAAATTCAACTCGAAGATTGATCATATAATAAAAATTGATACTTTTCTTGACCCATGAATTCAACTCCCAAGTATTATAAATATAATTATTGTACTGCCAAATAATATGGATTAGTATAATAGACTTCCCACAAAGAACCTTCTCTTGGGAATCTACTACCTTTATTGGCTAATCAAATAAAGACAAATCAGGCTCTAATTCCTATTCTTCCCAATTAAAAACATGAGATGAATCTGGGTTGACCTCCTTCAATTTAGAAACATAAAACATGTCTTGAATTAACATCAAATGTAATGGAAAAGATTCTATATTCCACCTGACATAACCTCTCAGTGATCTCGAAAGTTCTGACTTACCTTGGCGTTAGATTTCCTTGTTTTCCCAGATAACGATGACCCAAGCGAGGTTCCACTTACAAGAACACCCGGTCACCCACAAGAAACTAAAAATCATGGTTCCTATGATCAACATGAGATTTATGGTGAATCTGAGATATCAACAACCACTAGCTGATTTTATTTATCTTTTAATACGTCTCTTACATACGGTTTGGCCCCAACAACAAGGTTTCAACCACCTCATCCCAACATAAGGAAGATCGACACGATTGACCATAGAGTGCCTCAAAGGGATCCATTTAGATTGAGGAATGGTAACTATTATTATATGAAGACTCTATAAATCCCAAATGGCGATAAGATGTTGTTTCGAAATCTTACACACATAACTAGAGCATGTCTTCCAAAAATCTAATTTTCCCGCTCTATCTGGCCATATATTTGAAGATTTTATACTGTGATCAATTTAACCTATGACCCTAATGTATTTTAAGGTCTTCCCAATATCAAGAGGTAAAATGGGGGTCTCTATCTAATATTATTTCTAATGGAACACCATGAATACTCAAAAACTTCTAATCATATAATCGGCCCAATTCATCCACCTTTGCTAAATCCATGATCAAAATGAAGTGAGAATATTTGTTCAGATGATCAATCACCACCCAAATGGAATTCATTCCCCAGTGTGTATGAGGTAAGTCAATAATGAAATCCATGATGATCTCTTCCCACTTATAGGTTGGAATGGGTAGTGGCTGGAGAAAACCAGAAAGCCTTTGATGCTTTGCTTCTACCTACTAGCATGTATAACACCTCAATATGATGTAAGCGATATACCACCTCATTCTTGGCCACCAGAACTACCGAAACACATCATAATACATATTGGTATCTCTCTTATGAATATCCCACTGAGACTGGTGTCATCCTACATCACCACCTTCCACAGAGATAACTAAACCACAAAATATCCCTTAAAACATAAAACTAACTTCGGAGACAACGACCAATCACAAGGTGTCTCCCCATCATGAAAAGACAACACATACTACTGGCATAGATCATTAACAGGTTTTCCCTACTGAACCAACCCCATAGAAGAAGGATTCATATGAACACTGTCCAAGAATGCACCTCCACTGTGCTCATTGGTCTTTAGGTGTAATAGGGAAAAAGACCCAATCAACGTCCACTCATAATTGGACTTCCTAAAATTTTGAACTAGAAATTTTCTATGTAGATAATCTTCCACAACATCCCCTTTAACTAGGGTATAAAAAAAATAAAAGTCAAACCCCTAAAGGTACTCAACCTAATTGCGCTGTCTTAGATTTAGATCTTTTTGAGAGAAAATTTAATCCAAACTCTAATGATCAGAATAAACTAAATATTTATCCCCAAAAAGATTGTGGTTCTAGGTTTTCAAAGAATTCATTACCGCTGATAACTCCATGTCATAAGTTGGATATTTATTTTCATGTGGTCGGATTTGGTGAGAGTCATGCACCACCACATGGTCATTCTGTATGAGCATGCACCCGATACCCATACCCGAGGCATCACAATAAACCACATTACCCTTTCCATATTCTAGAAAAATAAACACAGGAGTGGTAGTCAACAACCTCTTTATCTCCTAAAATGATGAATAATACTCTAGCATCCATTCAAAATTCAATCTTTTCTAGGTTTTCACCGTCATGGGCCAAGAAATCCAAGATAAGTCATAAAAAACCTCATAGTAGTACTCAACCAATCTTAGAAAGATTCTGATTTCAAAAACATTCCTCAGTTTCTCCCATGAAATAACCATATTGATCTTCTTAGGGTCCATCAAAACCTATTTTTCTATAATGAAATGGCCCAAAAACTATACCTCTTGAATCCAGAAGGCATACTTAGAAAATTATACATAAATATGATAGTCCTGAAGAGTGCCCAATATGATCTGCAAATGCTACTAACGGTCCTACTCAGATTTAGAATAAACTAAGATGTCATCCATGAATTCCACAATGAAATAATTGAGATACTCATGGAACACCCTATTCATGAGCACCATGAAACCCGTTGGAGCATTAGTCAACACAAAAAGCATGACCAAGTACTCAAAATAGCCGTACTTTATTCAGAAATCCATTTTCAGGACATCTGCATCTTTCACCTTGAATTAGTGGTAACCAGACTGAAAATATATCTTGGAAAACCACATTTCCCCTTTTAACTGATCAAAAAGTAATCTTTACTAGGTAATGGATACTTGTTATTGAGGGTTACCTTATTCATCTTCTCATAATAAACATATAACTGGAGAGATCCATCAGCCTTCTTCACAAACAAGACTAGGGAGTCCCAAGGAGAGATGATCAGGTGAATGAATCCTTTGGGTTCCAAATAATCTAGTCGTACCTTTAATTACCTCAACTCAGTGGGTTTCATATGATATGAGGTAAAAGATATCAATTGTGTTCCTGATGCCAAATCAATCAAGAAATCCACATCCCGCTCTAGTGGAAAATCTAAAAAATACACTAAGAAAACCTCTGAAAATTTATCTAACATAGGTTTTAATCCACCCTTAGGAGAACTACCATCACTATCTAGTGTAAGTGATGATAACTAAAAAAATTATATTACCCAATTCTAGAAGTGGATATCCAAAACAACCCAACCAAGGATCTTATTCTCCATGAAGAACGTGGGTACTTCCATTAGGTTTCACAAAACCCACTCACCTCTTATAGTAGTCAATATGTTCCTAAAAGTGAACTATACAATCCATACCGAGGATCGCATCAAATAGGTCATTATCCAAGACTAGGAAATCCCATTCCAGCACAACTTCAGTCACGATGAGTTTAAAATATGGAAACCTGAGAGCCTTACCTGGATTATTGCCCAGAGGCATTACCAACTCCATCACATACAACATGAGATCAATAGAAAAATTCAACATATTCACAAGATGGAAAGAGTTAGATGAAATAGAATAACCAGTATTAAACAAAAAAACAACCATAGATGATGTAATAAAAATGGTACCTCGAACTGTCACCGACCTTATTTTTGATTCCATTGGTGCTCGATCCACCGTATGATGTGGCCTAGTATTAGTTTGAGCCTAAGAATGACCAATAGCCTATGGCTCTACCCTGAACTAACTCTTCCTAGAATAGGATCCAACATTTCTGCCACGACCACCAAACCGAGATCCCACTATCCTAGATGGCTTTGACTAGGCTATCATCCCCCTAGAAGCCACTGACCCTGCACCACTCTGATATGGGCGTGTCACTTTGCAAAAAAATTACATGTTGACCATAGATCCACATTAATGGAACATATTGGGAAGAAATGTGAAAATATGATGTATGTGTCCTGCATTCCTAAACTGATGGCACTCAATCGACCAAACATCATCAGCCATAGATGAAGACTGCCAGTAAGTATACCCTAAACTACCACCTCCCTTCTTCCCCTTCTCGTCCAGCTTCCTCTTTTTCTCAGATGAACTACCACTTCCCATTTATAACATAAAACCATAGAAACCAAACTTTCCCTTATAGTCAATCTTCACCATAAAAGTATAGTCAACCACTTCAGCATAGTTCTTCAGCTTGACCAAAAATACTTGAGAATAAATATTTGGTCGTATCCTCCTTTTGAACATCTTAGATTTTATCTTCTTCTTGGAAAAAAATTCATGTGAATATTGAACTAGCACAGAAAAGTGGTTGGCGTACTCCATCACTGACTAGACCCCCTAAATAAGATCCATAATCTCATAGGATCTAGATTATGCCAAGACCTTTGGACAATACTGATCATTGAAAACAACCTTCAAGTCTTTCTAGCCCATCTGCTTGTGCTTTACAGCTTGCAACACTGAGTCCCACCAACTCAAACTAGGACCTTATAGAAAGAATGAGGCACATTTAACCACTAATTCCTTAATATTATCAAGGAATTAAAGTATAATCTCCATATTCTCAAGAAATTCCTCAGCTTCTTGAGGTTCGACACTACCTCGAATGGAAGGAGGCTTATTCTTAAGGAACTCTAGATCTTTGTCCTTACTAGGTCCCAATTCGGAATCTATAACCATATCATGACTAGGACCCTCTCACTTTCTTAAATCCTATAAAAATTGGATCACAAATTCTATTAATATTTGATCAATTTTTATTGTAGAACTCTTTCTAGCCTCTTCCCACGGCTACACATGGATTCTCAAGGGAGTGATTTTTCTACAAGGAGAAATAATCACAATAAAACTATCAATACT
This sequence comes from Viscum album, assembly GCA_963277665.1. NCBI lineage: Eukaryota > Viridiplantae > Streptophyta > Magnoliopsida > Santalales > Viscaceae > Viscum > Viscum album. The sequence goes on from OY728137.1 coordinate 248,310,039, forward strand.
ACCATTATGAAAATTTACAACAATAATAAAAATACCAAAATTACACAAGTACAATGGAATCAAACTCATCACAATAACATGACAGACTAACTACTCCACCCCCACCCAGTGTCCACATACAATATGAAGACTGTAGCTCTCACCTAGAGGAGAAGTCAAATCAAAATCCCAATATCCCATTGTGACTTGAGATCCTTCAGGAGGTGTGCTAGCTAGGAACCATACTCACAACCATAATTTCAATCCACAAAACCCTAGATAAATTCTCTCTAGACTCATCCCAAATAACTTGACCCAAAAAGAGTGTTCCATCTCTGATATCATTTTATCCTGAACAAAGTTGAGTCTTCATCTAAACCGACACCAGAACCGATCTCTAGAATGGACCAACGAGAATTATCTATCCCCACGGGCTGGAAATAAGTGCTCGGGATTCAATAATACGACTTGGGAATGATTTAACCAGATTACATAAACATAACAACCAATAATAATAAATAAACCAAAACTGAACAATCAAGACCAAACATGGGACCACAATTTTTAGAATCAAGTTTACAACATTTAAACAAAACCTGAAGAGGATACAATAAAATGGGAACACGTCACTATCCCAAAAACCACCACATAATAAGTGGAGTGTCATTCTAAATCCACCACCGCAAAACCTACATTGGGAAATCTCTAGCATCCTAAACCACCATCTCCAAACATCTTGCCTTTACTTGTGTCAAACATAACCAAGTCTACATACACCCAAAGGTGTATATAGGGTGTGAGACAAATCCCAGCAAGATTCCACCCAAGATAATAACTCCATAATAAAACATTATAAGATAAATTAACATGAATTTTTTATTAAAGAAGAACTAGATATTTTTTATAGAAAACATTTAAATGTAAACATTTCAAAAAAAGATACTGTTGAAAGAAGAACATGCTTTTCTTCTTAAAATAAAACAGAAATTTCACCGTATTCCAATGGTAAACACAATATTACAATAGATAACTAATTCATGGGAGTATCCCTTAGGCACTAGCTCAATGAGACACTAGGTAAATTTTATCTCAGTGAAAAGTGGTATAACATCCATGACCAACAATGTTCTGTTGCACGAGCCACTAGGATAGGACACCCCATGGACCCAGTGATCTCCAATCAACATTACATAGTTAGTGTTGTAATCATCAATCTTTCTAGATGAATTTGGGATGAACCACTTATAATTCATATAGCATACTAGTCCTAGTCTGACAACTTAGATACCTAGATTTCCCCTTATGTTGAATTTTCATTCCACATGGCATAAGGATCAAAACAATTCATATGAACACATGCCAAAAAATATAAACACAGAAGTTAATCCATCATTTCCAAATCCAACACCCATTTTGAAACCAAACTAACACCAAATACATTTAAAAACATATTTTTCATCATATTCATAATTTATTAAACACCTTTAAGAAGAAAATATGAGAGTATACACATTATACACATGTGACACACCACACTTCCATTACAAAACAGATTTATCACCACAAAAACACCTTCATTATTTTAAAAAATACAATTTGAACGTCATATATAATCCATAGAACATCAATAAGAAGCAAGGAAGACATATTAAAATCACCAAATAAAGTTTTAGCATGGAACCTACTACCTCGAGTATAGAACTTTCCAGAAAATGGTTCTAAACCAAAACCACAGCCCAAGATAACCCTATAAAGGAAATATTCAAACAAAATAGTCAAGATCAAACGTTAAAAAGAAAGTTCCAACCCCAAAAATGTCACCTAACCCACTAGAAATTAAAAACACCAAGAAAGCGGGGGAAAGAACCCTAAAATGAGGGAGGAACCACCGAGAAATGGAACTTTAAGTTTCTAGGAGATTTCCCGCTAAATCCACCTCAAAACTAGAGGTGAAAGGGTGATAAAGGGAGGATTGTAGGGCTATAAGGTAGGAAATACCAGGTGGGGAAGAAGAGGGGGGGGGGGATTTAGTGTAAAATCCGAAAAGGGAAAGGGTAAAAACCCTAATTTTAATGACCTAGTTAGGCAGCATGGTTTTTCCATATGGTTTTCCAAACCGTGCAACAATCATGTGAAAACTACTTTTCACAAGGTACTTGTCGCATGGTTAGTCACATAGTTTGAAAAACTATGCACTGACCTTGAATTTCAACTCTATCTAAATATGAAACCTTGGTACATGGTTTCCTGTGCAAGGTGCATGGTTTCACCTAACCATGAACAAGTTGTGTACCACCCCCTTCCAAAGATAAATTTTCCATTTTTCTCAAGAAACTCAAAGAAAACCCAAGGAAGAAAATCTAGAACAAAAATAAATAGAAAAATACCTTAAAAAAATCAAGAGTGTGACAATTCTCCCCACTATGAAAAATCCCCATACCCATATAGTCAACACGAATCTTGATTAGAGAATAAAAATGGATACACTTTCTCAACACATGATTTTTTCTCCCAAGTCTCATGAATATCATTACCATGATTCCAAAGAATATGGATAAGTGAAATAGACTTCCCACAAAGCACCATCTCTTTGGAAACTGCTACATGCAATGGCTACTCAAACATAGACAAATCTAGCACTATTTTCAATTCTTCACAATTTGACAGATGAGACAGATATAGGTTGAACTTCTTCAATTGAGAAAGAAAAAAAATCATGAATTAACATGAACTCAGAAGAAAAAGAAAATCTGTATGCCACCTTACCAACCCACTTAGTGATCTCAAAAGGTTCGACATAGCTCGATGTTATCTTTACTTGTTTTCCCAGAAGACGATGAACCAAGTGAGGTACCACTTTCAAGAACACCCAATCACCCACAAAAAACTCTAGATTTTAGTTCCTCTAATTATCCTATGTTTTTTGGTGACTATGAGTTGTGAGAAACTGCTACTTAATCATCTTTACCTTCTCAGATGTCTCCCACATAAGGCTCAGCCCCAACAATGAGGTTTTACCCACCTCATTCTAACATAAGGGAAACTCACATGACTAACCATAGAGTGCCTCAAAGTTTTCCATTCAGATTGAGGACTAGTAATTGTTATTATATGTAAGCTCAAATAATCCCAAATGGCTATCCCATCATCCTTCGAAATCTAATACACATGACCAAAGTGTGTCTTCTAAAATATGATTTCCCCACTCTATTTGGATATCTGTTTGAGGATGGTATGTCATGCTCAATTTAACCTTCAACCCCAATGCCTTTTGAAGTCCTTCCCAAAATTGATAGGTAAAATGAAGGTCTATATCTGATATTATTAGCAATAACACACCACGAATCCTCACAACCTCCTAAACATATAATCGACCCAACTCATCCACCTTTTCTGAATCATTGATCAAATTGAAGTGATCATATTTGGTCTGTTGATCTATCACCACCTAAATATTATTACTTCCCTGAGATGTATGCGGCAAGACAATAATTAAATCCATGGTGATATCAACCCAATTTTTGGTAGGAATGGGTAGTGGATGTAGAAAACAAGAAGGCCTTTGATTCTCTTCTTTTACATGCTAACATTTATAGCACCTTGATATGAATTCAGAGATATCCGAACTCATTACTGGACACCATAACTGCCTGCAGATGTCATAGTAAGTCTCGTTATCTCTAGGATGAATATACCACTAATATTGGTTTCTATCATTAATCACCACCTTACTTAGATATAATGGCACCACACAACATCCCTTGAAACATAAAACTCCCTTGAAAGACAATAACTAATATCAAGGTGTCCCCTACCTTGAAATGACTACATGAACTGCTGGGATATCTCATCACTAGGTTTTTTTTTCTGAATTAGCCCTAGAAGAGAAGGAGTCACCTGAACACTGGCCAAGAACACACCTCCATTGTTCTCCTTGGTCTCTAAGTGCAACTGGGAAAATCACCCATCAACGTCCACTCATCACTAGACTTCCTAAAATATTTCACTAATTCTTTTCTACTCAGAGCATCTACCACAAAATCCCCATTGCATGGGGTATAAACTATATTGAAGACAAACCCCTGAAGGTACTCGACCCAACAACGATGTATTAGATTCAAATATTTTTGAGATAAAATGTTGTTCAGACTCTTTTGATTAGAATAAATTAAAATTTTATCCCAAAAAATATAGTGGGACCACATAGTAAAATCATGAATTACCAATACTAACTCTAAGTCATGGGTTAAATAGTTATTTTCATGTGGTCAGAGTTTTTGAGATCCATGCGCCTCCCCAAGGTTATACTGCATGAGCTTTCACCCAAGGCCCATACTGGATGCATCACAATAAACTATATTGACCTTTATAGATTCCAGAAAAATTAGCTCAAGAGCGGTATTCAACAACCACTTTAGCTCCTTGAAGGATTAATGACACTTTGTGACCCATTAATACCTCACCCTTTTTTGTGTGAGGAACTTCATGGGTGAAATAAGCTAAGAGAAGTCCCAAACAAACCCTTTAATACCTAGCTAGTCTTATATGGCTTGTTATCTCAAACACATTCCTTGGTTTCTCTCATGAAATAACCACACTGATCTTATTGAGGTCTATGAAAACCCCTTGTTCTAAGATCACATGGCCGAGAAAATTTACCTATTGAATCCATAAGGCAAAGTTAGAAAATTTATCATAAAGACGATGGTCCCAAAAAGTGCACAACATGATCTAAAAATACTACTCATGATCCTACTCAGATTCAGAGTAAACTATGATTTAATCCATTAATAAACAAATAAAAGATTCATGAAACTAGTGGAACACCCTATTCATGATCTCCATGAAAACCACTAGAGCATTCATCAACCTAAAAGGCATGAAAAAGTACTCAAAATTGTTGGACTGGATTTGGAAAGACATTTTCAGACATATGACTATTTCACCATGACTCGGTGGTAACTAGAACACAAATCTATCTTGGAAAACCACCTTAACCCTTTTAACTGATCCAAAAAATCATCTATCTAGGGGAGGGATTTTTTATTCTTGATGGTTACCTTATTCAGCTTCTAGTAATCAACATATAACCAGAGATATCCATCAACCTTCATAACAAATAAGACCGAGTTGGCCCAAGGATATATGGTTAGGAAAATGAATCCTTTGGATTCTAAATCGTCCTGTTGTACATTTAATTCACTCAAATTGATGGGGGGCATACAATATGATTGAAGAGATATCAGTTGTGTTCTCAGTGCCAAAGAAATCAAGAACTCCACATGTTTCTCTTAAGGAAAACCAAAAAAATACTTTGGGAAAACCTCTAAGAATTCATCCACCATAGGAAGTAATCCACCCTCAGGAGAACCACCATCACCCTCTAGCATTATAGATGATAATTGAAAAATGATATTACCCTATTCTAGAAAGTGGAGGTCCAGTACGACCTGATCAAGGATACCATTATCCAAGAAGAACCTAGGTACTTCCATTAGGTTGCATGAAAATCACTCTCCACCTATAGCAGTTGATATGTTCCTGAAAGAAAACCATCCAATCTATACCGAGGATCACATTAAATAGGTCCATATCCAAGACTAGAAAATCCCATTCGAGTTCAACCCCCAATAAGGTGAGTGCACAATATGGACACCTAAGAACCTTCCCATTCTTCTTACCCAAAGGTATTACTAACTCCATCACATATTACATGAGCTCAGTTGGAAAATTCAACAATTTATAATGATGGGGAGAGATAAACTAAATAGAAGCACTGGTATCAAACCAAAAAACTACCATAGATGAAGCAATAAAAACGATACCTAGAACTATCCCAGGCCCTGCATCTGATTCCTACAGTGCCTAATCCACCATATGAAGTTGACTAGACTCAGCTTGATCCTGAGAATGACCTCTAGCCAATGGCTCTTCCCTAAACTGACTCTTCACAGAAGATTATATAGCACTTCTATTATGACCACCAAACTGTGATCCCACTATCCCAGATAACTCTGACTGGTCTGGAATCCCCTAGAATCCATTGATCCTATACTAATTTAATATGAAAACATTAATTTTCAAAAATGTTGTAGGTTCCCCATAGATCTACATTGAGGGAAAGTCTTGGGAGGAGGTGTGCATGTAGGTCGTATGTTTCCTACCTTCCCACTCTGATGACACACAACTGACCAAGCATCAGAAGCCATAAATGAAGCCTACCGAGAATGATGGCCAAAACTACCACCTCCCTTCTTCCCCTTCTCATCTCGATTCCTCTTTTTCTCAGATAAACTACCACTTCCCATTGCTTACATAGCCCTAGAGAAACTGAACTTTCCCTTGTAAACAATCTCCACCATAAAATCATGGTCAACCGCTTCAACATAGGTCTTCAACTTGAATATAAAGACCTGAGAATAAATCTCTATGTGTAATGCCATTTTAAACCTTTTAGACTTCGTATTATCCTTATAAACAATTTCTGGTGCATACTAAACTAGCTCATAAAAGTGGATGGAATACTCCATCACTGACTTGTCCCCCTAAACAATATTCATAAACTCTCGGGATATGACATAATCCAAGACCTTTGGACAGTAATGATCATTTAAAATAGCCTTGAAGTCCTTCAATCCCATTTTCTTGTGCCTTACATCTTGCACCACTGAGTCCCACCACCTCTGATTGGGACCTTCTAGCAAGACGGAGGTGAACTCCACACTGTGATTCGTAAGATTTTTGAGGAATTATAACATTCTATCTATCTTATAAATCCATTCCTCTAATTCCTAAGGTTCTATTCTACCTCAGAAGAAAGGAGACTTTTTCTTAAGGAACTCCTTAGCCTTTTCCTTTATAGGTACCAATTTAGCCTCTCTGACTGGATTAGGACTAGGACTCGCTCCCTGTCTCAAAGCTTGAACAGCCCAGAACACAAATTCTACCAATCTCTAATGAATTGGTGAGGGATAACTCTCTATGACCTATTCCCGTGGTTTCATAAGAATTATCTGGGGAGTTATTTTTCTACAATAGTAATAATCAAAAGAAAACTATAAATACAACCATTCTTAAAATTTACAACAATAACTAAAATACCAACATTCCATAAATCCAAACAAATAAAACTCATGAAAATAAGATGCAAGACAAACTAATCCACCCTAACCCAGTGTCTATATACAGTCTACAACTTTTATGTCTCACCTAGAGGAGAAGTCAAATTATAATCCCAACATCCCCTGGTGACTCTAGATCCATCACGTTGTGTGCTGGCCAAGCACCCTATTTGAAACCAGAACTTCTATCCCCAATAATCCTAGATTGTGTCTATCCAGACTCATCTCAAATAACTTGACCCAAAAATATAATTCCATATTTGATACCATTTTTTCATGAGCCACGCTAGGATATCATCCGAACCAATGTCAGGCCCAGTATATGGCATGGCCCGAAGGGCGTTCTCAATCCCCACATGCTGTAAACAAGTTCCTTGATATCAAAAATTCAACTTGGGAACAATTTCACTCGATTACATAAAAATAACAACCAATAATAATAAATAAACCAAAATTGAACAATCAATATGAAACATGGAATAAACTTTTTTTAGATTCAAGTTAACAACATTGAAACAAAACACAAAGAGACTACAACAAAAATGAAACAAGACACTATCCCAAAAACCACTATGAAACAAAAGAATCTTCATCCTCAAGCCACCACCACAATACCTGCAAAGGGAAACCACTAGCATCCCAAATCACTATCTAAAAATATCTTTCCATTACCTATGTCAAATATAACCAAGTCTACATACACCCAAGGGTGTATGTAGGGTGTGAGACAAAACCCAGTAGAATTCAACCCAAGAAAAATATTTCATGATAAAATATTATAATATAAATTAACATGTACGTTTAATTAAATACAAGATAGAGACATATTTATAGAAAACATTTAAATGTAAACCTTTCAAAAAAGAGCCTTTTGAAATAAGAACATGCTTTGATTATTAAAATGAAACACCAAGTCCAGCATATTCCAATGGTAAACAAGACATCATAATAGATCACCAAGTCATGGGAAAACCCCATATGCACTAGATCAATGGGACATTAGGTACATTGTATCTTAGTGAAAAGTGGTATAACTACCATTACCAATAGCATTCTCATGCATGAGCTAGTAGGAGGGGATTCCCCATGGGCATAGTGGTCTCTAATAATAATTATTTAGTAAGTGTTGTAATCTTGAATCTTACTAGATGAATTCAGGATTAAAAATTTCCAACTCATCTAGCATAGTATTCCTAGTCTTCCCACTTAGATACCCAAGTTTCCCTTTGTTCTCAATTTTCATTCCACATGTCACTAAGATCCCAACAATTCACATGTATACATGCCAAAAAATATAAACACACACTATATACCACCATTTCCACATCCAAACCCCATTTTGAAACCAAACACACACCAAATCCTTATCAAAAAATCTTTCACATCACTTTCATTATTTATTAAACACCTTTAAGAAGTAAACAATGGAGCACAACCAACTTCCTTTAGAAAACTAATTTTTAACCACAAATACACCTTTAATCCTTTCAAAAACACATTTAAAACCTCATATATAATCCATAGAACATCAACAAGAATCAAGGAAAGCATATTAAAATCACCAAATAATGTCTGAGCATGGAACCATTATCCTCAAGTGTAGAACTTTATAGCAAACGATTGTAAACCACAACCACACCTAAAGAGAACCCTATAAAAGCATGATTCAACCAAAAACATCAAGATCAAATATTAAGAAGCAAGTTCAAATCCCAAAAATGTCTCCCTACCCACTGTATATAAGAAAAAACTAGGAAAGAGGGGGAAAGAACCCCAGAAAAAGGGAGGAACCAAGGATAAATGGCATGCACTTGGAGTTTATTAGAGATTTACCACCAAATACACCTCAGAAAATGTAGGTCTAAGGGAGAAAGATGGAGGATTGGAGGATTCAAGGGATGGAAATCCCAAGTGGTGAAGAAGAGGGGCATATTTAGGGTTAAATTTGAAAAGGGAAAAAGGGTAAAAACACAATTTTTAATGACCTCGACAGGCCGCACGGTTTGTATGCATGGTTTTCCAAACCTCGCAACGACTGTGTGTTTTAGATCAGTCCAAAAATGACACCTCGACACATAATTTTCTAGGAAAGGTGCATGGTTTTCCTTAATTGCGAGCAAGACATGCGCCACCCCCTACCAAAGAAAAATTTTCCATTTTTTTCAAGAAACTAAAATGAAACCCAATGAAAAAATCTAAGCAAAAAATAAATAGAAAAATACCTCAAAAATAAATCATGAGTGTGAAATTTCCCTTGAGTGGGTGAAAAGTGAAAAATGATGAAGATCCTGCCATAACTATTTGTATCATGAAAATATAAACATTTAGGAAGGTTCTTGCATGAAAAATTTATGGAATATGTATATATTCTTTATCTATAATCCTTTAAAAAAATCAAATTTAAAATAAAAAGGGATAGAATTTTTTTTGATGCCACAAATAATGAAAGGATGAAGAATTTCCATGGATGATGTCAAATATGACTATTTGTACATGAATATTTTTAATCTACTTGTTGAAGTGATTGAAAGATCTTGAAGTTGATATCTATCATTTGTCTCATCTTGGAATATGATTGGAAATTCTTTGAAAATAAGATATGATATTTTATTTCGTTGGTTTCAGTAAATTTTATAAGGGACAACCTTGTTTTTTAGATCAAACCCCCTTGTTTTCTATAGTGATATAACTCAAATAGGATTAGTATGGAATGGATGATGTAACTTTTCAATGTATTAATTGATGTCACCTTTCCCAAGTACACTGAATTTCTTATCAATAAAGGGAAGATAAAGTGAAAATGAAGTTTGATAAGAAAGGGGGAGAGTATGAAACATATTGACATATCATTTCTACCTGAGTATTGACCAAAAAATACAAAGGGGGAGATTATTGAGATCACTTTGTGAATGTTTTATTTGTTGTCAAAATAATTTCAATATGTTGAAGTCAATAAGTTTAAGTAAATATTTTGAAGTCAATATTTTGAAGTCAATATATTGAAGAATCTTTTTTAAGAAGAAGAGATCCCAAGAATTTGTTCCATTACTATCAAATATTCTTAGAATAAGGTTATGTAATATAAATATTATTACATAAGGAGTTCTATGTTTAAGGCCTTAGTTATATTTTTAATTCCCTTTATTGACTATATTCTACAATATCTACCAATTTAAGGGTAATAGGACTCCTATGTAAAGGTTATTCAAGAAGGTTTTGTGGTGTGTAAGGGTAGCTGGAAGCTTGTGCAAGGGTCACCAGCACTCACGTAAGGGAAACCCAAAATTTCCATAGCTCATGTAAGGGTACTAGAATTATTATATAAGGGTACACATAGGATTGTGTAAGGTAAATTATCTATGAATATGGTATTTAGAAAAGATCATGCTTCCATATCCAACTATTCTTGAGTAGTAGCTTGGATGATAATTAAGAATAATTGATGCATGGTTTCTAATCGAAATGACGGATCATACTTAAAGTGATACTCACATTCATGAAAGTTGAATAATATAACTAATGGAAGTGCATCCATGATTCATCAAGATGCTAAATAGAAAAATGATCCACATAGCCATTTCAGTAGAGAATATATTTTATTTATTTAATTATTTCATATTCAAAGGACATGGCCAATTGTGTTATCTTTCTATTTTTAGTGATGTAGTTGATTATGTCATGTAGCCATTTTCAACAACATAGCTGATTGTGTTATGTAGAAATTTTTAGGGACATAGCCGATTAAATCACACAACTAAATTCTTCACGTAGTGCATTTCTACTACACAAGAAATGTGATGAGGGTTACATGTTGTTTGTGTAAAGTTAATAAATATTAAAATGTTGCAATTATTACAAACCATGTAAATAAATAAGATGAAGAATAACTGAGTTTATAGGGTATTTAAATTTGGAGTTAAGGAATATAATTATGAATATGCTTTTAATCCAAGCCTTCAATTAGGATAATCATGATATATGGATCTTGAATCATGATTTAGTGATGAAGACTAATTTTGGGATATTATATTTCAAATAATATCTTGAATTAGTGAGAATTTAATTTATTATTTCATTATAATCAAATTAAATGAAAGAATAATTTCTTTAGGTTATGATTAGTTTTGAAGAAGAAATAATGGAGGAAAATAAAAAATATGATATTGTGTGAAGGAAAAAAATGATGATGTAGTTATTTTTGTTATCTAATACATACATATTATAATTTTTCAAAGAAAAAAGTGATAATAATTACTAATTTGATAAATTTTATCAATGAAATATATTTATCTTTTATCTAAGAAAAAAAGTGTGATCCAAATATGATCATTCAAATATATTTTGAATAGTCGAAGAAAAAGAAGGACATCTAGTGCAGTTTATTATGCACTAAATAAGATAGAATATGAGAGAAGAGATGAAGAGATATGTGCATATCTATTTTCAAAATAAGAATAAGAAGTTAAAAAGACAGAACATAGAGGAAGATATATGTGTAATACTATCTATATAAAAGAATAGGAATAAGAAGGAGAAACATATCATTTTTCTACTGTGAAGAAAAGAAGAATAAGTTGTGTGGGGTGGTGTGCATACAAAAAATAAGTAGAGAATTTCTATTATGAAATTGAACAATGTCACGACCTGTCCTCGGGGCCCGTTTCGTGATTACCCCAAGCCAGCCTTCCATAGGTCAGGGGCTGGCAACTAGCACCAAAGGCGTAAATCACAATAAAAAGGGAAGGCATTGCCTTTATAAAAGTAAACAACACAACATAGTACAAGCGGAAGAAACCACTAAGTAAAGTAGTAAAACAAACATGCTAAAAGTACATGGGGCCAGAAATACAAGACCAAAAGAAAGGTACATCTACAACCGAAAGAAAAGTACAACTCAAAAGGGCAACACCTGAAAGGTGATGAGCTGCTCCTAGATCGTCCTTCGACTTCCTACCTGAAGGGTAGGTACATATCTCCTCCTCAGCACTCCACGTCCGTCCGTCTCCTTCAGGTACTGACTCGTCATGAAATCCACCTCCAGGCACTGACTCGACGTGATATCCACCTCTGGGCACCGACTCGTCATGAGATCCTCCTCCAGGTACCATCCAACTCTACAAGCCTCAACCACGATCAGTGATATCCATCATCTGCAACCAAAACAACGTAGTGCGGGCGAAGCCCGTGCATGGGTGAGTATATGATACTCAATAGAGACCTCGAGACCCCCGATGGTCTCCCAGAATCCAAAAAGGATAATCCTCAAAGGAAAGATACAATCACGAAGTAACAACCAACTCTACTCAGGTATATTCCCATACATATACCTAAGTCATAAATTCCATCTCGGCTCCAACATCCGAGCCCAAGTTCGATCACATCCACACATGATAGTACAACCCAATCCACATAGGAAAGCACAAATCATTCCACATAGGAAGCAAGTCAATCATATCGAAGATAATGATTGAAAGTCAAGACTCAGCTCACATAGGTATACTTCTTCGTAAGGTGATAGAGATGATCAGATGTAGCCACTGATTCATCTAGCTGGGACCCACATAGGATACAAGTACTGTAGTCGTCACCGCTGAACCCACAGAGGATTTCAGTATGGTTGTCGTCGTCGTCAAACCCACAGAGGATTCCAGTAGGATAGTCTTCACCGTCGAACCCATAGCTGTTGGGGAACTCCTCCTCTATAGAGTACAGTGGGCCTGCCTCTACAACCAAGCACTTTCCACTAACCTTGAACTGCTGTAGTACTCCACTTGTGGAGTATTGTGGGATTGCTGCTACAACCAAGCGCTTCCCACCATGGGTCTGCCAATACAACCAAGCGCTCCCCCTCATAGCCTACAGAGGTACTCCTTCTGTTGAGTACCGCGGGTTTGCCGCAACCACCAAGCGCTCCTCCGCCATGGGTCTGCCGCTGCAACCAAGCGCTCCCCACTGGGCTACCGAAACACTCCGAGTTGATCGATAAGCAGTCATCAAGTCTCAACCAGCTCTAGGGTTTCCGCACATAGCACACTCATTCCGGGAGGGTCCGCTCCACGAGCCAAGTGGTCGATACATCAACTGTCATGTAGACCAGATTTGATGTATCACAAAGTTCTGTAACGTCAAAAGGAACACAACGTGACAGACGGCGCGTCAATTGGACGCCCAATCTGAGAGTTATTGGCTTTTTCGTTCCAGGGGCCCGATTGGTTTTTAAGTCAAAACCAACCAGACCACACTCCAATTGTATCCAAAACTTGAGCGGAGTAAGCCAAAAGTTCCTTCTCACTAAGAGGAATCCAACAAAGTTAACGACACGTCAATTGGACGTCCGGAGCTCAAGTTATAAGTGTTTCTGCTCCGAGGGCCCGATTGGTTTCGTGTTCGAACCAACCTGGCTATACCCAAAGTTCTCCAAAACCTTGAGTGTAATATTCCGAAACGACCGTCTCGATCCAATGATCACATCGCAACTAACGGTGCGTTGATCAAAGGTCCGTATCCCATGTTACAGGCGTTTAAACGAACTAGCCCGTTTTTAGGGGGTTTTGGGCTCGAACCGACCCGGCCCGAGACCCCCTGGGTCGGCCCGGCCCGGAGTGGTCGGTCCGGCCTGGGCACCCGCTGGCTAAACGGACGTGGTGGTGGGGGGGGGGGGGTGCTATTCCCCCCCGGTTGATCTAACGGCTCGGTTTTAATGCCGTTCCTCCTCCCCTAAACCCGGAACGACAAAGTCGTTCCGGTCTGCCGCGGCTCAGCTACGGCGGCTTTTTCTGGTGGCGCGCCACCACCACCAGTTGCCGGTGCCGCCATGCCGGGGTGGTGTGCCACTGCCACTTTCCGCGGACCACCAGAAGCACTCCTGTGGTCTGTTTTTCCTGTCGTCTTTGCCAGCGGTCCTCCCGGGACCCGATCTTCGCTGCGGTGGTTTCAAATCGCATCTGCAGCCCCGTTTCCTTGTCGCCGTCATTTCCCACATCGACAAAAAACTGCAGAGGGTGGTCGGGCCATGTTTGTTCAGCCCGTGCCCTCCACATTAGGTGTTATCAATAAACCAAGATTACATAGGGTTTACAAAGGGAAAACAATCAATTTTATTTAAATAAAATTGAATCAAAACATTCCACGATCTCTTTATTAAATTCGAAGCATACCAAAATTTCCAACCCACAATTAAAACATTCACGGATCAACATGATAATAAGTTGATACAAGTTCTTTGTTTTTCTTTAGTACGAAAGAAACAAGGAAATTAAATCATACATAATTAAAAACCCTACCTCGATGGAGTCGTTGATCGAGGTTTGTCGCTGGAAAAAGACGTCGTGGAAGACAGCATCGCGGGACGAAGTTTCGTAAGCGTCGCCAGTGTTCTCCCAATGAAGAATGTGGCGTCTTGCTTAAAGATGAGATGGCGTTCTTCGTCGTAGCTTCGGTTTTCTTTGCGTTCTTCAAGAAGGTAGAAGAAAATCTTCAAGAGTTCTCTCCTCCACACAGCGAATCCCCCACGAAAAAATAAAACGTTGTCTTATTTTATTTACACCCACACACACAATCCATCAATAAAAATAAATTCAAAGATCTCATCCAATTAATTATATTAATTGAAGAGTATTCAATAGTCCATTTAATTTGGGAGTCATTAATAGGGGGTGCGGGTGTGTTACACAAAAAGTGGGGGTTTGCAAACTTAATGGGAGGTTTGAGGAATTTGAAAAGGTGGGGATCGTGTGGGCCCCACCCCAACTTCCTTTCATCTTCCTATTCCACAACGCTTAACCTTCGGTTAAAGAAATAAAAATAAATTGTAAAACAATTTTATTTTTATTTCTCACATTATTTTAACATCTCCTCCCGAGAAAACGCAACTCCAGGAAAAGTCTTCCTAAGCAATTACCAACATTGCGGTTTCATCAGTGCCCTCATATTTCAATTCCGAGCACCGGTTCAAAAGTTAGGAAAACCCGCTCGTTCGTTCACTGAATGTACCCTAGCTAAACTTCAGAAGTTGATTCTGGGCACACCGGGCCTCAGAATCAAGTGCTGTCAGAAACTGCGCACTCGTAAAATTCCAAAGAAAATTAAGAAACAATTTCACTTGAAATTTACGGGTCATTACAATGAAAAATGAGAAACACATAAATAATATGATTATATTATAAAGTGGAGTGAAAGTATATTATTATTTCCCCAAAAATAAAATTTAAAGGTACATGATGTAACTGAGTACAAGATTCAACAAAAAAGTTTATGGGATACACAATCTATACTATTGAGGGATAATATTATAACACTCACATGTTTTTACTAGTGGTTTGTGTGACTAAATGTTTTATCAGATCACAATAAGTATTAACCTTCTCAAACCTAGTGGTAAACTGTAACGACCCAAACTTTCATTAATGAAAATTCCTCTTAATCTAATTAAATGTCTTATTATGGTTATATAAAATGTGAACTTCATTGATTTTATGTTTCTGGAATTTAGATTATCGTTAAGAATTGTGATTGTTTCTAATATTTCTATTGAATAGTGATCAAATAATTAGTATAAATATAGGGCTATAACAAATCCAATTTACTCAGACAAAGGAAGCGATGGCCTCATCAAGTAGACTTGCCCCGTACGAAGCCCATTTGTTAGAGCTCGAAAAGGAGTTGGTTTCATTGGGATTTTCCCTTGACCAAGCCCAAGCCAAGCTTGAACACATTAATCTTGAGCAGAACCGACTACTGGAAAAGTGGAAGTTAATAGAGATTACCACCCGAGCGTTGTTATCCGAGCCACCCCAAGATTCTGTCACCGTTGCACACCTTACCCTTCGGTCTTATGCAGGCATTATAAGGAGTTATGTAACAAGACCCTATCACTATTACTATGTACATTGTTTTTTTATAAAGAATGTGCATTCATTTTATTATTGTTACTTTGTAAATAATTTTTAAAGCACAAATAGTATTTTTTAGTTAATATTCAACTAAGAAGTCTATTTTGATGAATTAATGGATTTTTAATTAAATAATATTTTAATAAAATATTACTAATAAATTAATTTTTATTAAATATAAATGATCATACAATTTTTTATGAGTACAATTGTAATTTTTATTAAGGTTTGAAAGCTGTTTTTCTCAAAATCCATGAATTTTCGATAAATGTCGATTTTTATTTTAAAATAAAAATTCAAATATTTAAAAATTTATCTAGATAAAATGGATATTATTTTTTGAATCAGGATATCTAAATTATCCAACTATGAATTTTTCATAATTTTCTGAGACAGTCGATTTTTTGGGTAAAAATTTAATATGTTTTAAATATATAATGTGTTTTATGACATCATAAAGACCCAATAGTGATGTAATAAAATAATATAAACATTATTTTCGTCCAATATATGTTTTAACATTAAAATACTGTGATTTTTGGTTTGTTAGATTTATTTTACAAAGCTTTAGTGGACCCACCAAGACTTATAAAACATTTTAGATTTTTAAATTGATTTCCTTTAGAGTGTGACTCACCTCCACAAAAAAACCCTATTATTTTAAGAAGTTCATCTATTGGACTTATAAAATATTGTTTTCCACTCCCTTTTGGAAAAAATCATGGCAAAAAACCATGGGATGGTTTTTGGTTTTGATTAGTTTAACGTGTTGTGTCCCAAACCAAAATAATAAAGAATTCCCTCTTCTTTCCTATATAAACCCACCCAAGCCCCCACTTCCTCTTCACTCAAATCCTTTATAGTTCTTCCAAAATCTTCAATCCTCTCTCTATAATCCTCCCAAGTCGCCATATGCTCCCAAGAGGCCTCTCTAAAGCCTCTCCCAAGCCTTTGTGATCACACTTCTAAGTAAGGGATCCCTACCTTTCTCTTTTTATCCAAGTTTCATGATATAGTTATGCCCTTTTATTTTCAATTATAAATGTTGGGTTTTGATTTCAAAACTCCCCCATACTTCACTATTATTATTTTAATGAGGATATAACCCTTTATCTCTCATTAATTACTTCCATATACACCTGTTACCATGCTGAAATTCCGTAAGGAATTTCTCTCTTCTAATTTACACTCAAGAAATTCTTTTATATTATGCATCTAAATTCCACTAAATATGTTGGTATATTATTTAACATTATCCCATTAAAATCCATTTAATTTATAAATTATTAGATACCCCTTTCACTCTCATCAACCCATTTTATTAATTTCTATTTGACATCGTTATGCTGTCGAAATTACACCAAAATTTTCATGCTAACATAACTGTGTAGTGAATACCATACCCACTCCTTTATCAAGGGTATTCACCTTTATTCACATGTAATTGTTGTTTTAAGAATTAAATTTATATATTCCACATATCTTATTCGTGGAATGAATTATGATGTTAAATAATCCATGTTTTATGATCTATGTGGCACACTTATGCATGGAGTGAAATTATTATGAAGGGTGCTCCCTGATAGTGATCCAATGAATTGTGTAAAGCATAGTATCATGAAAATTCATTAGAAATGAGTGTTGACTCATGATAATTAATTTATAATGAGGGTTTACTCATGCTTCAAGTGCAATGAGGGTTTACTCATGCTCCATGTGGAATGAGACTTGGCTCATGATAATTCCATGTTAAGTGTTGTCGCCACATTTCCAAGTTATGATAATCATGATTTATCACGCCTTTATGTTCATATTTCTCTTGTGATCCATTGATATGCCTATATTCTAATATGTATTTTATTCCTCATGTTATTCCATTTTTATTCCCTTACTGGGCTTTATAGCTCACCTTTTTCTTATGCATGTCCCCATGTTATCCCATGCAATGATAAGTACAAGGGAATGTAGTGGTCATGTAAAGGAAGTTATCAATAAAGATGTCGTGTTTCATGTTTCAAGTTGTTATGTAATGTACTTAATCCCCAAATACACTAGACCCCTTTATATTCCATGTTGTGTCAAGTGAAGAGTTTATGTAATAAATCATGTTTAAGTGTTTAATAAAGAGTAGAGTTGTCATAGTTGGAATTAGAGGATTGGTTTAGTTATTTTTGGGATTTGGATTAGAAAACCCTAGTAAAGACTTAGAGACAAGACTAAATATAAAAAAACATTCCTAAGTTTTGTTGGGTCTTTAGTAAGTGTTTTATCAAGTAAATATATCCCCGTCTGGATACGATCATGTAGAGGCGGCTGTGGCACAAATGTATATAGGGGTGAAAACCCCGACAAAGAGTTTCATTCTCGACCCGGGGTATCATGGTACTGGAAAACGGGCCTTTCAACTCTATTGGTTATGACACTCCGGGGGGATATTCATTGTTAAATTCATAAACTTAGTATAAACCATTATTAAGGGAATTAAAAAAAATCCCCTAAGAATATATGTTAGAAAGTAGATCATGGATAACATAGATTGAAGCCTATAGATTCATAAGTTAAGGAAATAAAAGCTATTTATAAGTCATATATTTTGTCCTTGGATTACCCTTTATGTGTCACCCTAACTTTACTTTTATTCTAGCCAATGTCCAGTAATAGGAGGACTTGGGCTAACAACCGACGTGAAGATCAATGCGATGACTATGCTAATGAGATGCCCAATCCGAGGGGAGCGGGAATCACAAACATTGTCACGGTTATCTCTAAGTTAACTCAATATTTTAATAGAAACATGGGTCAAGAGGACCGTTCAACCCCCACCCCCCAATAAATAACAAGTTGATATCGTGAGATTCATGAGACAAAGGCCTCCTACTTTTAATGGATCATCTGATCCCTCAATCACCGAACAATGGATAAAATCCATTGAAACGATATTCTCCATCCTTCAATGTTCCAAACAAGAGAAGGTTCTCTTGGATACTTATCATATGTAGGGTGAAGAGGATCAATGGTGGACATTGATAAAAAAATATGAAGCCTAAGGAGGAGATAGAGGCATTTGAATGGAAGGATTTCTGGAATATTTTTTTTGATAAATATTTTCCGCACACCCTCCAGCTTAAGATGGAAAGGGACTTCCTTTCCCTCAAGAAAAAAGATGATGAATCTGTCAGAATGTATGAGGAAAACTTCATAAGGATTTCATGATACACCTCTAACTTTTTGGTTACCCTCGACTGCAAGGTTGACCGCTTCTTTGGTGGGCTAAAACCTAGCCTTCGGAAAGACCTCACAATCTGTGACTTTGATAACTATGAAGAAATTTTCCAATGTTCCCTCAAGGTCCAAATGAAGATCGGAGAATATCAGGAGTATCATGGGGATAAGAATCATAAGGTGGATTTCAATTCTGGTGGTCCAATGGATAAATCCAACCGTGCTAAGAAGATCCAACACCCCACTTGACAAAGGTGTGGTAAGAGGCACCCCAAAAATTGCATGAAGGGTACGAGAAAATTCTTTAGGTGTAGAAGAGAAGGACACCTAGATATTAACTATCGACAAGAAAAACCCACAACTACAACATAGGAGATGAATGCTCCGTTCGACTCTGAACGCATTGTTTATTACTTAAACTAAAAAAACAGGGCATCTTGCATATCAATGCCCTAAGCCATGGGTTTTTGGAGGAAACCAATAATCTCCAAGCCAGCAAGGGTGAGATTTTTAAATCACTACTATCAAAGTGAACCTCAAAAACGAAGTGGTGACAAGTACTCCAGTTATTCATTCATGAATAGCGAATTTTTTTTGATTCAGGTTCAACAAAATCTTTTATATCCTGAAAGTTTAGTAGAAAAATCCCAAAACCACCACAAATCATGGAAGTAAAGATGTTGGTGAGTATGAAAAATGGGGCAATTATTGCATCCCATGAATATAACTCTTCCCCTATCATAATTGTTGGATTTAACTTCCCAACGAATCTCATCATACTCCCTCTATTAGAATATAATACAATTCTTGGCATGGATTGACTTTACTTCTATAGATGCAACATAAATTGCCGTGAGAGGGAAATCACTCTCCATGTGGAGAATCAACCCCCAATTCTGTATAAGCGCAATGAGGAAGATGAGTTCTATTTAGCTCCATCATCTCAAGCATGTACATTACTACCCTATGAGCACACGTATCTGGATCATATGATTGAGTCTAAGGAGGCAACTACCCTTGAAGAAATGCCTATTTTGAGGGAATTCACTGAAGTGTTTCCCAAGGAATTTCCTGGTCTTCCTCCTAGAAGAGATGTTGAATTATCAATTGATCTTATACCTAGGGAATTTACAATATCCAAGACTCTATATAGAATGGATATTATAGAGCTTGAGGAGCTGAACAAAAAACTATAGGAGAATCTAGATAAAGGGTTTATACACCCAAGTGCTTGACCATGGGGTGCACGAGTCCTCTTCATCAATAATAAGGATGGGTCAGTGTGCCTTTGCATCAATTATCGTGAGCTTAACAAAATCATGATAAAGAACAAGTATCCTCTCCCACGAATTGATGGATTTTTTGATCAGTTGGGTGGAGCACAATACTTATCCAAGGTAGATTTCTAGTCAGGATATTATCAAGTAAGGGTGAAGAAGGAAGATATCCCGAAGACTGATTTTCATTCAAGATACGAGCACTATGAATTCATAGTAATGCCTTTAGGACTCACTAGTGCTCCGCCAATCTTCATGGAATTGATGAATTGAGACTTTATAGATTACCTTGATAAATTTGTGGTAGTCCTTATAGATGATATTCTAATATACTTCAAAACCAAGGAGGATCATGAGGAGCATCAAAGAAATGTACTAGAGATCTTGCGAAAGGAGAATCTCTAGGAAAATATAAAAAGTGTGAGTTCTGGTTGAAGGAGGTCTCATTCTTGGGCCATATCACTAGAAGCAATGAAATATCTTTGGATCCCTCTAAGATAGCTACAATAGAGGGATGGATGAGGCCAACATCGGTAACAGATATCCATATCTTTTTGGGGTTAGCTGGATATCATCGAAGATTTGTGGGAAATTTCTCACAATTGCCCAACCCTCTTACCAAGATAACTCAGAAGGGAGTAGATTTTTCTTTGAGTGATGAATGTGAAGAAAGCTTCAAGGAGTTAAAAAGGAGGCTTATCACTGTGCCCATGCTCACATTACACACAAGTGGAGAACTTTTTATGGTATTCAATGATGCTTCAAAGAAGGGCCTGAGCTGTGTGTTGATGTAAAATGACAAATTTATTACCTATTCTTCAAGGAAATTGAAAGTTCATGAGCAGAATTATCCAACCCATGATCTGGAGTTAGCTGTGGTGATCTTCGCTTTAAAAATTTGGATGCATTAACTATTTGGGGAGAAGTGTGAAATATATACGGACCACAAAATCCTCAAGTATATATTCCCATAGAAAGAGTTGAACATGCTCCAATGAAGATGGTTAGAGCTCATCAAAGACTATGAATTCCCAATCCATTACCACCCAGGAAAGCAAACAAGGTGGCATATTCTCTAAGTAGAAAGGACCCATTGATTATATCATTGATGATAATTGAGAAGGATCCAATATTCTTAGATTTGATGAATATGGACATGGGAATTATAAATAAGGGAAAATCATCAATCCTTTCACAAATGATTTATCAACCGTCTCTTTTGGAAAGGTTAAAGAATGCTCAAAAAGATGATATAGGAATTTAGAATAAAATGAAAGCTATCAGAAAAGGAAAATCCTTGGAGTTAAATGTTAATGAAGAATGAATTGTGAGATTTGGGAAAAGACTATGGGTTCCATAAACTCTTGAGATGAAGAAGGAACTTTTGGATGATGCACATAGTTCAAATTTCTCTATTCACCCAGGAAACACAAAGAGGTATCGAGATATCAGAGAGAATTATTGGTGGGATAATATGAAAAGAGATATTTATGAATATACATCAAAGTGTCTGGTGTGTCAGCAAGTGAAGGTTGATAGGAAGAAATCTAATGGCATGATACAACCATTTCCCATACCAGTATGAAAATGGGAGAACATCACCATGGTCTTTGTCACTGGACTTCTGAAAACATCAAAAGGTAGCAATGCAATCTGGGTTGTTGTGGATCATCTTGCAAAGTCTGCACACTTTATTTCAATTCATAAGGATTTCTCATGGGATCAATTGGCATAGATATATATAAGGGAAGTGGTAAGGTTTTATGGAGTACCACTATCTATTGTATCCGATCGAGATCCAAGATTCATCTCTAAGTTTTAAAAGAGTCTTCAACATGCTCTGGATATTGAACTGAACTTCAGTACGACCAATCATCCTCAAAATGATGGCCAATCTGAGTGAAATTTTTAGACACTGGAAGATATGTTAAGATCATGTTAAATGGACTTTAAAGGAGGATGGGATCAACATCTTCCTCCAGTTGAATTATCCTATAATAAAAGTTTTCGCTCGAGCATCTGAATGACACCTTATGAAGCCATGTATGGGAAGAGGTGCAGAAAACTGACATATTGGGATGAAGTCGGTGAGAGAAAGCTATTAGGACTAGAAATGGTCCAGGAAATGGTGGAGAAGGTGAAAACCATTCAACAACATATCAAGGCAGCCCAAAGTCGACATAAGAGTTATGCAGATAATCGTCGATGAGACCTTGAGTTTAAAATTTGATACATGATATTTCTATTCATATCTCCATGGAATAAGGTCATGAGGTTTGGAAATAATGGGAAGTTAAGTCCTTAGTTCATCGGCCCCTTCGAGATTCTTGATTGTGTATGGGCTATGGCCTATCGACTAGCACTTCCAACTACCATGTCCAAAGTACATGATGTATTTCTTGTATCCCTATTAAGGAAGTACATACCAAACCCTTCACATGTATTCTCTTTAGATATTGTACAGCTATAGGATGATATTTCTTACAGGGAGAAACCGGTTAAGATCTTAGATCGTTTAGAAAAAGTTCTACGAAATAAGACAATTCCCCTTGTCAAGGTGTTGTGAAAAAACCACAAGTTTGAAGAAGTGATGTGGGAATCAGAAGAAGTGATGAAGCAGAGTTACACATATCTATTTTAGTGTAGGAAAAGAAAATTTCCAGGGTGAAATTTAATAAGGTGGGGAGATTATAACGACCCAAACTTTCATTAATGAAAATTCTCCTTGATCCAATTAAATGTATTATTGTGGTTATATAAAATGTGAAATTCATTGGTTTAATGTTTCTGGATTTTAAAATACCGTTAAGAATTGCAACCATTTCTAATATAGTCGTTGAACAATGATCACATGATTAGTATAAATATAGGGCTTTAACAAATCCAATTTACACAGACAAAGGAAGCGATGTCATCATCCACTAGACTTGCCCTGTATGAAGCCCATTTGTCAGAGCTTGGAAAGAATTTGGCATCATTTGGTTTTTCTATTGACCAAGCCCAAGGTAATTTTGAACATGTTAAGATTTAGTGGAACCAACTATTGGAAAAGTGGAAGTTAATAGAGATTACCACCCGAGCGATGTTATCTGAGCCACCCCAAGAGTCTGTCACCATAGCACAACTTACCCTTCGGTCTTATGCAAGTGTTATAAGGGGTTATATAAAAATACCCTAGCACTATGAATATGTACATTATTTTTGTATAAATAATGTGAATTTATTTTATTATTGTTACTTTGTAAATAGTTTTTAAAGAAGAGATAGTATTTTTTTTAGTTAATATTCAACTAAGAAATCTATTTTGATGAATTGATGTATTTTTGAATTAAATAATATATTAATAAAATATTATTAATAAATTAATTTTTATTAAATATAAATAATTGTACAGTTTTTTATGAATACAATTGTAATTTTTATTAAGGTTTGAAAGCTGTTTTTATCGAAACCCATGAATTTGAAATAAATATCGATTATTATTTTAATAGTAAAAATTCACATATTTAAAAAATTATTTAGATAAAATGAATATTATTTTTCAAATCAGGACATCAAAATTATCCAACAGTGAATTTTTCATAATTTTTTGAGACAGTCGAATTTTTGTGTAAAAATTAAATACCTTTTAAATATATATTGTGTTTTATGACATCATAAAGACCCAATAGTGATGTAATAAAATAATATAAATATTATGTTCATCCAATATATGTTTTACCATTTGAATAATGTGATTTTGGGTTTGTTGTATTTATTTTACAAAGCTTTAGTGGACCCTCCAAGACTTATAAAACATTTCAGCCTTTTAAATTGATTTCCTTGAGAGTGCGACTATCCTCCATGTAAGCAACCCAATTATTTTAAGAAGTTCATACATTGCCTTATAAAATATTTTTTTCCACTCCCCTTTGGAAAAAAATGGTCTGGTTTGTGGTTTTTATTAGTTTAATGCGTGGTGTCCTGAATCAAAATAATAAAGAATTCCTTCTCCTTTCCTATATAAATCCACCCAAGCTCCCACTTCCTGTTCACTAAAAGCCTTTGGAGCATGTCCACACTCTTCCCTCCTCTCTCTATAATCCGCCTAAGGTTCCCCAAGCTCCCAAGAAACCTCTCTCAATCCTCTCCCAAGCCTTTGGGATCACACTTCAAGTATGGGATTTTACCTTTCTCTTTTATCCAAGTTTCATTATATTGTTATGCCCTTTTATTTTCAATTATAAATGTTGGGTTATGATTTATCACTTCCCCCATACTACCCTATTTATGTTTGAATGATGATATACCCCTTTATCTCTCATTAATTTCTCCCATGTACACCCGTTACCATGCCAAAATTCTGTAAGGAATTTCTCTCTCCTCGTTTACATTCAAGCAATTATTTTATATTATGCATCTAAATTCCATTCCATATATTGGTATATTATTTCCCATGATCCCATTAATGTAAAGTTAATTTATAAATTATGGGATACCACTTTCAATCTCATCAACCCATTTTATAAATTTCTATTTGACGTCATTATGCTGTTGAAATTACAACAAAATTTCCATGCCAAAATCACTGTGTAGTAAATACCATACCCACTTCTCTATCAAGGGAATTCGCCTTTATGAACATGTACTTGTTTATTAAGGACTTACATTTATGTATTCTATATCTATTAATCATGGAATGAATTATGATTTCAATGAATCCATGTTGTATGATCTATGTGGAACACTTATGCATGAAATTGAATGATTATGAAGGGTGCTCCCTGATAATGCTCCAATGAATAGGGTAAAGTATAGTATCATGATACGTCATGTGAAATGAGTGTAGACTCATGCTAATTCATGTGAAATTAGGGTTTACTCATGATTCATGTGCAATTAGTATTTACTCATTCTCTATATGCAATGAGCCTTGGCTCATGCTGATTCCATGTTAAGCGTTGTTACCACATTTCCAAGTTATGATTATCATGATTTATCACACCTTTATGTTCATCTTTCTCTTTTGATCCATTGATATGCTTATTTTCTAACATTTATTGCATTCCTCATGTTATTCCATATTTATTCTTTTACTGGGATTTATAGCTCACCCTTTTCTTATGCACATCCTCAAGTTATCCCATGCAATGATAAGTAAGAGGGAATGTAGTGGTCATGTAAAGGAAGTTTTAAATAAAGATGTTGTGTTTCATGTTTCAAGTTGTTATGTAATATTCTTAAGCCCCAAATACACAAGACCTCTCGATCGTCCATGTTGTATCAAGTGAATATTTTATGTAATAAATCATGTTTAAGTGTGTAATAAAGATAAGAGTTTTTATATAAACCATATAAATAATTGTGCATTTCTTGTGTGTGTGTGTTTGGATGTATTGAATGAAATAAGAACAAGAGGATAATGATATAGGGAGAACAAGATAATTAGATCACCTTAAAAAGGGAAAAAGATAAAAGTAAAGAGATAAAAGAGTAAAATCTATTAATTGGACCTATGATGATTCACCCCCTCTCATTATCAATCATATACCTCCTTGTTCCCCATAACTACCATCCTAAAAACATTTTCACTCCATGAGCAGCCCATAGGAAATACCAATTCGGAAACTGAAATGATAAAGTAGGGATGAGCATCAAGATGCTTGCTAGGTATTGCTAAAAGAAAAAACTCCCCATACCTTTCATTTAAATATAATACCATTTAATGCTTTCTCTAGAGTACATATATAAGAGAATATGGTTTTTATTCCATTCAAAACAAGTAAAAAGATAATAGTTTTGTAAACCATTTCTCATTTTATTTTGAAAATAAATTCTAAAGAATGATAGATTTTCTAATAAACCATTTAAAAATAAGGACATGTAAAAATCTAAAAGTATCAAAAGGAAAACATACCAATGGAAATGATTTTATAATTGTGTCTCAAAATAATGAGAACATATAATACATGCCAAACTTTCATCATTAGAACATATGAGCTATTTAAGACATTTTAAGATAGAGATAAACAATACCATTATAAGAAATGACCGATTTTTGATACCAGAAAAAATCCACCCTATCACTTGGTGTTTCCCTACCTGGACTACCTAAGTGGTAAATTCCAAAATCCAAACCAAGTTAACCAAAGGCCATTAGACAGAGTGTAATACTAAGCTAGTGCAATATGTGTACACAGTCTTCCATCATATCTATCCAAGGATTACCATAATTTATAAATGGAGGTGATTATTTTAAAATTAATAAGGAAATAAATGAAGAATAAATTTCATAATTAAATAAACATCTCATTTTCTCACCTCCATACACCCTTTAAAGAACAAACACTTTTAATAATACATACAAATAAACAACACACAACCCCTTCTGGGAATAATCCCACCATAATATTTTAATAATAATTTATTTACCATTATTCAAGGGGAATACCTAAAAATCGATTTTAAATTTCATTTAAATAATTTCAAAGTACCAACCATTCCTTAATATTTGGAAAAGGATATTGATCATTTGGAAAAAAAAATTTATTCTCTATCTCTCAAGTTACAAATCCATTTTTTACACTTACACAAGCATGCACCCTAATATATATATATATATATATATAAATACCACTATCCTTATGTACATATTCACATAAAATTGTGTTAATTTTTACAAAGGATTATATATATATATATATATATATATATATATATCTTTATATGTATATGTGTATTTGTCATATTGATAAGTTTTAAAATTAGAATTCACATTGAAATTCTTTAAGGAACCAAACATAACATTGGTCCTTAATTGAAAAAACAGTCCAAGATAATAAAATATCCTTGGGTATTTCAATATTAAATGATAAAAAAGAATTTAGTGATTAATCAAGAATTTGGTGCGATTAAAATTTCTATTTTTTTGAAAACATGATTTATTGAAGAAAATTCATGGAGAAAAGCATAGAAGAATATAGAAAACATAAAATAGGCCAATTCTGTTCATAAAAAACATTTTATATAGTAAATTTACATCATAATATAATTAAAACACATATTAAATCACTCAATAAATCATGGTTCTCAATTTAATGACTTGTATATAGGTTAACCTACCTCGAACTTTGGCACCTGTACAAATGGTGGCTCAAATCAAACTCAAGAGGGTCCAAATAAGTAAAAAATACCAAGATAAACCCTTACCAAGAAAAAAACCCATATTAAAATTGATGGAAATTGAACCCTAGGTCTCCAAGACATTGGTAGGGTAATAAAAAAAGAGAAAGTAAAATAAAGAAGAAGAGGAAGAGGCTATAATAATATTACCTTGAATCATAACACAAAAAACACTAGGTATCCATTTGAAATAACTAATGGGAGGAGTTGGAGATGAATGGAGGATCCCCTAACGTGCGTGAGGTTGAATAGGGGAGAAGGAGGATCCCCAATGAGTTTAATTCAACTAGGGTCATAAAGGTAATTTGAAATTTTATTAAATTTGGGAACTGCACACGATTTGGATTCATATTTTAAAAAAATGTTCCCCAACCAAGTACCCTATACTTGGAATGAAAATAACTTCACATGGGTAGGACACATGGTTAGAAAAAATATGCACTTATAGTCATATGGTTTGGAAAGACATTAGACTAAACTGTACGACATGTACTAGATGGATAAAAAATCCCAATTTTAGATAATAACCACCTTAGGAGAGATAAAAATAGAAGTGAATCAAAAATAAATAAAATAATAGAGTAGTTTTGGGTTTGGATGTAAAAAACATCTAAAAGAACCTTTATAAATAGAATAACCTACTCAGTTAATTCCAACATAATTATCCAAAAAACATATTCATTACCCAAGTCATTGGAGATATATAGTTGGATCACCCATAATCATAAAAAATAGCCAAGAACTATATCATACATGAAACATATAATATCATAAATTTCAATCATCAAACTTAGAGAAATAAAATTTTGAACTCATAAGTAAATTTTCTCCAGATATTGATATATACCTTTCATTTAAAACCCCATTTTTTTAAAAAAAATTCCTAGAATAAAGGGTATAAGAGTATTTATTTATAGAAAAATGGATGTTTATAAAGGAATCCAGATATCAAATAATGTTTTTGGAGTAAGGAAAATACATTGACATTGTATACATTAAAAAAAATTCAATTTTAAATTTGTAATGAAAGTTAAACATTCCGTATAAAATAAACAAAAAGGTTCCTTTCAAAGAACACTATAAGAAATTAAAAGTACAGATTAAGTTACCTATTTAATTAATTTATATAAATAATTTCTCAACCATTAAACTATGTGTACGTGGAGGAAAAATATTATAAATAATATTTAAAACATTTAAAATTTGGTTTTAAGATAGAATATCCATTACACCGTCTTCCAACTTTCCACATATGTAATTTAAGTCATGTTTAATGAAAATTTATAAATTATTTAATTTATTAATTTTTTTTCTATTTATTCCCTTATCATAATCACTTTTATTAAATTTATTTCCATGCCTTATATAGTCACTAAATCAATTAGTTTCTTCTCGAACATTTTTAGTATATTCAGTTCACAATCCCCAAAACAACTTTGGTAGGTTTACTATGGTCAAAGGGGTCATTGTAACATCATATATATAAAATTAGTAATTTCAGAATTATTTTTTTTGTACATAAAATATAATTTGAGATCCATCCATTAAAAGTGGTCTTGAAAAAAATATACATTGGCTCATGAGGTTGTAGTCCGTACGTACACACAAGTGATGCTTTAAATTTTTGTTGGATGTAAAATAAATAAATAAAGTAAAATATTATATTTAAATAAAAATTATCATGTTATAAATATAAAATAAACTCATCAAATACATTAAAATGATCATTAATGAAAGGTGATTTTTTAAAAATGAAGTACATCCCTATGTGGAGATGCAAATTTATATGCACTCACATGAAATGATTCCATTTTTAATGATGGGAACAATATTAATATAGATGATATATTATTATTATGGAATCATAATTATTTCATTAATAAAATATTTTTACATTAAATCCATCATAATAACTAGCCATGAAATAAAGTGATGAGAAAGGAAATACATCAGCTGATGAGGCGATAGTCCACATGAATGATTGTTTCATTTCAATTTGATGGAAAGGAGATTAATAAGGAGATGATAATAGTATAATAACATTTTAATATATTAAAGACACCAATGTTATTATATTTTAATGGCCAGGAAATAATTTTAGGAGGGAGATGAAGAAGTAAAAAAAATTCTTTGTTAAGATGATTACATCCTCTTTGAAGAACCACCTTTTTCTTACATCTTAAGACTTCTACGTTGGAATTTTGGAAAGAAAAATACCTTTAGTAAGTGGGTTAAGAATTTTTTTAAGTTATTTTAGTATATATTGGTTGAGCTACAATTATCATGAAGTGTGAAGAATATATGAGGTGTGGTGTCCTTATATAAGAGAGGGGATAAACACCCTTAAAATTTCTTAAAGTATTAAATTAATATAAATCAATTTTAAACTTCATGTCAAATAAAATTGATATATTTAAAAAATTGGCTAAAATTAAGTCTAATTAATCTCATAAAATAAAATTTAGGAAATATTAGGTGATTTTTTAATTCTTATCTCTTATTTTTAACCCCCATTAACACTTTTTAACGATTTCCATGATAACAATATTTTTTTCACTTTAGAGGTAAACAATGTTACTATAAAAATAAATGAAACCAATAAGTAGATAAATTTTTATATGTGTAACCATATCATTTTTTAATTGGATAAATATAATTTATTTTTCCAATATTAAATCATTTTATATAAATTATGTAACATAAAATACCATTAAATTCATTTTCAGAATTATTCACATAATTGAATTTAAAAAAACATCAAGATTGTAATTTAGTTCGAATATAAAATTTTAACACATCATTAATAAATTATATTTATCTAAAAAACATTATTTTTAACAACATAAATAACCCAAAAAAATTAATTTTTAAGTCTTTTAAAATGATTTATTTGATTATATATTATATTAACACACACTAGGTCGGTGTTGCATAAGAATTTAAGGTAATTTTTTCATAAAAAAAGTAAAACAATTACCATCATAAAAAAATATTCAAATTCAAAATACACTTTTATAACCTTTCATAACATTTTTTTATCCCTATAATAAAATATTATAGATACTAAAAAATTTTAAATTGACATTTTAGAATTATATTTTATTTGAAATAATATATAGGTATTTATCAAATGAAAATTTCACCAAAATACCATATTTTATATGATTTAAATTAGTTGGTCAGATTAAATCAATAAAATAAATTAAAGTAAAGTGAGAGGGTGATTTTAAATCCTTTTCCCAATAATTTTAACCATAGTTAACCCAATTTACCCTTTATTGCGGTGATAAATATTTACCATGGTTACTATTCATTATGATCAAAAATAAATTTTACATAATTATAAAATTTGGGAATTATGATTCCAAATTTTGAACCCATTTTATCAAATTCAATTCTTATGAGTGGTTTAAATTATTTTTAAAATAAATCCATAAAACATGATGAAAAATAGTTTTCCAGACAAATGTAACTTAAGTATAGAAATGTTTTTATACCAAAATTATGCTTCATATTGACTCGAATGAAATTAATTGTATTTTTTAATAACAAAAGAACTAATTAAATTATAAAACCAATTAAAAATAAAATTTTTACTTTGTAAATACTTGAAATGAAATAAAAGTTTTCTATAAAATCGATATTTTAGACAATTCAATGAAAAATTAATCTTTTCAAAAAAATAAAAAAAATCATCTTAATATAATTTTGAATTTTTTATTTCAAAAATAATATCCTTTTTAGAAAAAATCAATTTCTAAAATTTGTAGAAAATAATTATAATATTCTCTCTCAAGAATAAGTAGAAACCATTTTTGAAGAAAATGTATTTTAAAGCATAAAATGACATTACCAAAAAATTGAGTACTTATTTCCTATTAATTAATCTATACATTTTTATTGATTAGGAAACAAAAACAGATATATATATATATATATAATAATGTGGTTATTCAATTTAATTCTCACTAATTCAATTTATAGACTGTAATAGTCATATTAAATAATAATATTTCATGGCTGTTAAATCTCGTTGTTAGGTATTTTGTATGATATTGAACATAGACTTATTTTTGGAATATTAAATACAAAATCCCAATTTCACCCATATAATTATTCTTATTTTCTAGCTGCTAATTTTTGGTGTCTCCAAGTTAGAATATTTATGTTGATTCCACTAGAGCGGAGTGGAACTATCTTCATTTTATCGGGATTTTTCCTATAGTGGATATATGATGTCTTAGGATGATTAATGCATACCAAAATTAATTTTTTTGGTTTATATATATCATTTGATGATTTTTTATGAAATTAAAATTAATTTTATTAAATTTGTGATTTTCCATGTGTCTTATGATAGGGATTTTTCTTATAGAGTTTCTAGGGGTGCATCACAAATATTGCATACACTATTGTTTGTGGTTCTGATGTTGAGGATGGTTCATTAAGTTTTTAGATGTTATTACACCTTGTGTTAATTTTTTGAATTAAATATAAATATTATAATTTTATTAAAATAATTATAAATGTCTTATAAATCATTATTGAAAGTTGTATCTTGATATAAGGGCTTGGATTATTGGAATGGCTTAGCATGAAATTGGCTAGGATTATAAGAGTGTGCCTTGAGTATGGTAAATCTATAAATAGGTAGTTGGTTCTTATAATATCTAATAATATATTTGTTTATGCGTGATTTTTCATGCCTAATTGGGTTTCCGGTAAGGATAAAATGGATAGGGAAAAAGATCACCTTGGGTGGAGAATTAGGTGGATTAATGCCTCCTAGATTTGGAGCAAGTTCTTAATTTCATGTTAAGGGAATTATGAGTGATCTAAGACTAAATCTCAAAGGGGGTGAGTATAATGATTGAGTTAGTGAGAGGTCCAAGAGAGGTATCAGGATATGATGAGTTATGAATATCCTAGATTGGATTCTTTAAGAATAACATGTAATGAATAAGGTGCTTAGGCCTGGGGATGGTGGGTGAAACAACCATACAACTCATAAAAGTTTTGGAATACCCTCTTTAGGGTGTATTTGAGTCTTGTCTTTTGTTATTTGTTGGATAAGTCCCCTAGGGTTTGATGTCATGTGACTTAGAGAGGTTTCCACTAACACATGTTTCCTAGCGCAACAAGTCCCTTAATGTCACAACCATACATACCATAGTGCAATTGACTAGATATCAATTAAAATTTACTCAAACACTAAATTATTTATCCACACATTTTTTCATTGTGTGATTTATTCTTCTTTCTAAAATAACAACTAAAACTCAACTCTCCCTCTACTAATTAGCTATACTGAAACCCAAACCTTAAACACATATTAAATAATGATTTATGACATTATTAAAAAAAATCAAATGATCTATAATCTAGTGTCTTTGTAATTTTAGACACATAAGTATATTAAGTTATATATGAAAAAAATATCTTTATTTAATACTCTATATAGTGCTCTGAACTCCCATAGATCTTATAAAACTATATAGGATACCCTAGGGAAAATACATATGAAAAAGGGTGAGATAGAAGGCATAGTAAGGGAATAACCATGACAATAAATCATAACATGAGAGTCAAGACTCATAACATTATATCATAAAGATAATGTTAATAAGAATGGAAACATTAAATAAGGACTTGAAAAATAAGATCGTGGAATCATGGAATATGTGGCAACAACATATGATATTCCATCATAAACATAAGTCAAGGGTCACTCCGAACACTAGCATCATAAAGTGAAAAAATTCCTCTGGTGGAACAGGTTCACTCCTTAATACCTTACATAACATATCATGATATATAATTAATTACCCAAAGCATTGGAGGGATATGTAATTATGGACCCACTCGTCACATAACCCTGTGTACTTAGGCTAACCACTTATACACCAGATATGGAATATCAAGGGATATAAACATTACCAAATGCATTGGATGGATATATAATTCCAGTCTCACTAATCACATAATGAAAATCATACATATGTATTCTACATGTGGAAAGGAAACCATACATAAATCATGATAATGATCAAACCCATGAGAAGGAAGTGAGTTTAATAATTATGATTCGTGGAATGACCAAAGGCTAAATATAAGGATTCTAGAAGGAAAGAGGAATTAAATTGTATTTTAATTGAATAATTGAAAAAATCACATAGGTATTGAACATGTAATTCCAATGTATAAAATTAATGATATGGATATAGGAAAATAAAGAATAAAAAAAATCACTTGGGTGATTCCTTGTGAAATAAGTAAAGGATATTTTTAAAGAATAAAAGACATTATTATTTTCCATAAAAATAAAACTGAACCAAGTGGGTCATCCATAAAATAATTAAGGTTTTTATAATCTCTATATAGTTTAAAAACATTTAATGGGGGTGAGGCTTGAGATGAGACAAGAAATAGGAATGTTCCCTCAAACCGAGTTTACTTAAAAGTGGTATTTTTGAAGGGAAAAAAACTTGTATAACATAAAAAATGAAAAGGATATTTAACTAGGTATATATGTAAGATAAATATATAAAAATAAAACAATTAAATGTGAATAAGATCATGTAAATGGGAGAAATATAAAGAATAGTTTTGACTGACAAGTAATGAGGGTGGTATGAAAGATCTATTACCTCAAGTATGTATTCTCTCTTCACCTATAATTAACTTCCAGAATAATTAAATTAATTTCAATAAATACAAAAAAAACAAACTATTTCTTATATATTTAATTTTATAAGGGCAGTTTATTATCTTCTTTCATTTATTTTTAATATCATTTTTTCTTATATTGGTTACTTGGGGTTGTTTGGTTAATTTCTATAAAACACTTTCGGTTTGTTTTCCATGGTCAAAGGTGTTGTAAAATAAATTCATGATCTACATAATTATTTTGGATTATTTAATTTATTATTAAATTATAACAACACATATACAATTTCAATTTTTTTTAAAAATAGACCCGAATTAAGAATGCTTCTTTTAGGAATCCATTTATGGTGGTTATAATTACTATGATTGTTTCTTATTAATCACAAAAATAGAATGCCCAATATTATTCATCCATAATTTTAATATTATAATGAAAATAATTTAAAAGTATATATAAATGTATAAATACATTTTAAAATCTGTCCAAGTTGGTCAGTGATGAAAAATGAAATTCATTGCCTATGGAAGAGGTAGTCCTCACATATGCACGATTAATGTTTCCATTTCTCTACAGGTGAGAGGGAATTAAAGTATATGATAATTAAAAATTTTATAATCATACTAATATTATATATAATATTTATATATAAATCCCATCATTAAAAACATCCATGAGAGATGGTTATGAAAAACAAAAGATGTTATTTCGTTGAGGCGGGAGTCCACACGCACACACGCACTAACATTGATTTTGTTTTCACTAATGGATATAGAGGAATAAATAATAGTTTTTATATTAATATAACAACATGAAAATATGACAATGAAACAAATTTAATTTTATTGTTATGTATATAATAGGTTTTGAAGAGGAAGATTAAGAAGAAAATATTAAAAATAGGTAATACTTATTTTGGAGACTTGATCTTCTCTTAGATAACTCCTTGGAAATGAAGGCCTCAGGATAAATTCTAGATATAAGGGTATTAAGGATGATAAAATTAATTATAAGATATTTTTTTGGAATATTTTAAATGTAAATTCAAATAGTAATAGTAGCATTGAAGGGGTAGAAGCGATCCACTTTTATAATTTAGGAAATGGGAACTTTTGAGAATACACCTTACATTTCAATGATATAATTACACTATTAAATGGTAAATTAATCAAAAACGTTATTAATAATGGATTGTAGAGTGATATTGGGTTTGTAATGCCTCAAAAAATAATTCCTAAGTATGTTTTTAGTTATTTACCATTATATTTTTACATTTTACCATTTTGGGTTTTACCAAGGTAGAAAGTTTTTAACTAATGAGTTTATATTTTATTAAAAATATAATGTAACTATTATTACCAAATAATTATGTTATTATAATAAATTTAATCTAAATTTATTCTAACACAATTTATAAATAATATAAAACTTACTTTTATATAAAAAATTAAATAAATATAAATAATGTTTTTTGTAGAAAAGGATGCTTTCATATTTAAGTGTTCCTAATCATATTTAGTATTGATTACTAAATGAATTACATTTAATATATTTATATTTAGTTCAAAATTTTTTATTATAATAATAATTTAGAAAATTTTAATATAATTTATTAGGTAAAATGTACACAATGATAATAAATCAAGCATGCCAAAACAATTTTACCATTATCATAGTAATTAACTTTAATTCTAATAATATAATTTTTATGCCTAAAAATGAAATTTAAATTATTAAATAATATTTAAATATAGATCTCAAATATGAAATTCATTATTTTATATTACAATCTTTGAAGTGAAAATAATAAAATTTTAATATAGGCTGATCAAAAGTAGTTTTTTTAGTAAACGACTATTTAAGTTACCAGAACATTAAATATTGGTCTTATAAATTTAATTTTTTTAATTTATTATTTTCCTTTATAAAAAAAATATTTTTTTACTTGAAAAATGTTTTTGTAAACATAATTTTTTAATCATGATATTTTTTTCCAAATCAATATTTTTACTATTCACCTAATTTTTTTTTTGAAATTTCCTAAAATTTATTCTTATAATAATTTTGAAATATTGAATTAAATAATGTTGTTAATTTTATCAAATTTAAATCCAAAAAAATTATAAATTTTGATTTTAAATTAATATAAAGAATAAAGTAAACTCTTATATATATAAAAAATAGTTTTTAAACTTTATATGTTCCTAATATTATTTCAAGTACATGAATAATTAAATTAGAGTTAATATATACAAGAAAATAATTTTATCATTATTTCACCATAATATATTTAGTCTCTTATAAAAAATTCATAGCACATGAAAAACATTTATTTTGAAGAAGATATATTTTTAAGTATAAAATTATCTTAACATAAATATAATTAATATTAATTATTTATATAACATATTGATTCCATTTTTCAGGTACTATTAGAGATATAGGTAGTCAACTGGTCACAAGGTGGTCTTTAAAGTGGCTAAAATAATCTTTTTTAGCCACCATCTGTCGGGTAATCTTGATAGAAGCTACTTCACTTTTACCGTAGCCATTGACTGGCCAACGGTTCCAATATTGGCCAAGAAAGTAAGGGTTGTATCATATTTGTGAACCACTGAAACCCATTTTTAATTTATTAACATTGTTCTTTGATCCTAATTTGTTCCATTTTCCCTACATGACCGCTTTAGATATCTTCTTCTCTCTCAGTCCAATTACTTGGCGGATCAAAGTGCGAATCAAATCTTTGGTCCTCTCTAGGTAATTCGATCCCTGTTTTGGTCTTGTTTCTCCTTATACTTTGAATTATTCTTATCTATATTTATGAATATACATTGATAATGATGGTATATTTCTGGATATGGGGTTCTAATACTATTATATTTAGATGCATCTCAGAATTTAGGAGCTTCCTTTAGATCTCTAATTATATTTATGCATTGTTTGGGAATTGTGTTGGTAAGTGTTTCCATTTGATTCCTTAATTATAGAAAGGGTTAATTTAGAGATTAATGATTGGGAATTATTTTTTATGTTCTTTCTATTATTCCTATGATCCTTGGTTTATCTATACTTGTGATTCCATACAAGTGTTGATATTTCAAGTTTTTCAGGGTAGGTGGTTTCATGAATTGTATTTTTTTTCGATAAACCTTATTTGCATTCTCTTTGAATTTGTTTTCTAAAATGATTAGAAAACATGATTTATTGATTTATCATGTAAATGTTTTTTAAATGATTTAAAAAAGGAATAATATTTTTTTTTTTGATAAAATGTGTTGGTTTTGGAAACATTTATAAAAATGGAATTCTCACTTGGTGTTGTTAAAAAAATGGTTTTAAAGCATGTTTTATTTGGTTGAAATGTTGAAATGACCTTTCGAATTATTTTATATGGTAAAATAGAATTTGTTCAATGATATGGCAGGCATCCATCCTCATGGATGAACTATTACCCATAAACCTTTTCTACATGGGTAATGTGTGCACCATGTGGCTTAATGTGTAACAAGGATCTACTATCAAAAGTGAACTTCTACCCCTAGACCAATTTTTATAGGTTAATGTGCACACTAGGTGGCCTACCAATCAAATAAAGTTTTTAAAGATAAAAAATTTCCTAGACTAAAGATATCTTAAGATAAAGTTTTACTTGTTTTTATCCATTAAATGCATGTTTTTGATTGTTTGTCAAAATGTTTTAGAAATCGAGATTGTCGGAATATTTTAAATCATATGAAAATGTGTGATTTTATATGTTTTATATTAAATATAGTATCTTTTATCTTATGTATCGATTTTTTTTTCTTGATAATAAATGGTTTATTTTACAAATTCTACCTATGAAACATTTGGTGGGATCCTATTGGACTTTTTTTTCTCACACTCTGTATACACCTTTGGGTATGTAGATAAAGATAATATATAAAAACATGGTGGAATGGTTGTTAGTTAGTAGGTAGTGGGAGTTTTTTGGTGATTTTATATCACATATAGATGAGTTTTTTTTTGTATTTATACTTATTTTGTTTTTGTGCTTTTTGGATACCTATTGGTTTTATATTGTATCTTTTTTACTATAGATTTTTATTATCATACTAATATTTCTTTTGATCATGATATCATATTTTATGTTCTATGGTAGAAAAATATTTCTCAAAGGTTGTTCCTGATGCTTGTATTCTTGTTTCCAACTCATAGTGATTAAGAATGCCCTTTAGACTGTTTCTCAGATCAGATCAGGTTGTGGTTTATTAGGTTTCATGGTTTGGTTTGTGAAAATTAATACCATAATTATAAAATTGTTTCTATCCATTCTTTTAATTTTATAAAATTAATAATTGTAATAATAATATTTAGTGTATAAAATTATAATATTTTAATTTAATATTATATTTTTGTTTTGTAATAATTGTTTCCAAAATATGTTTTATAAACTCATTACTAATAATACATAACACTTATATAGATATTTGACACATGTATATCCATTGACCATTTATGAAATGACCGTATTTAAAATTACCATAATTGTAATAACCATATTTATAGTGGCCATATATGGGGATTCTGTTTTTGAAAAATATGTGGCTATATTCCATTTCTATATGTAATATTACTAAAATCATCCATTTTATTTAGTCACACTTTTCATTTACATAGTTTTCATTTTAGATTCCACAATATGATTTATCCTTTCATTTAATTATTTCTCATTATAGGTTTTATTATAACATTTTTGATTCATAAAGGTGAAAGTGGTCCAGAAGAGTTGATAGTTCTAAAGACATTATTATTTTCAATTTTTTGTACCCTTGTAATTTTTTCATATTTAATGGATTTAATCATCTATGATTTATAAGAAATAATTGTTTGTTATACATGGTTTCATATACTTTCCTTGTAATTTTCTATTATAAATGAATATAGTGTCATTATAATGGTTAATATCTTGAACATGCTAATCTCTAATCAAGTATAAATTCTCTTAAAAGAATATATAAACATTATTCTAATTATAGGGAAAAAATTAATGTCTCCTAAAAATAAGGGTTCTACATTCCTCATAAATAAATCACATCCTCATAATATTAATTATCACATATGTAATGCCCCGACCCTAGATACCCTGTGTCGGTGAATTACTATATAACATTGGCATGATCACCAGAAAGATCAAGTCTCGAAAGACCGATTAGTTTAGTAGCCTTGGAAACACTAGATATATTCATAAAGTTTACATTACATCAATAAGTGAAAAACTACAACAACAGATTGTCTTCATATCCCCTCATACTATCCCTGCAGGTCATTCATAAAATACTTCTTCACATCCTGGGAAAAAAAACATTGAAAGGTGTGAGCTCAGATGCTCATTAAGGATAACAATATAGCAGAAACTTTCATAAATAAACATAAAAATTTAAGGCAATGTATAACTAAAACAAAAGCCTTTTAAACTTGAACTTTTGCATAATATGGCAAGGATAAATTGAAATAATTCCATTTACTTATTCACATGGATATTCTACTAGTCAAATAATCACATGAAAATATTAATAACCACTTTCATAACGACGGAATTCATAATGCCAGACCATCATAACCACGTATCCAAGGCCTCGTGCCAAGACTATAAATAAGATTTTGTCAAGGCCTCATGCCAAGACACTAGTTTGTCTCATGAGACCTACCGATGCATCGAGGAGCTATAGCGGGCTCCACCCGTCACTTACTAAGTCTAATGCATTCCTCATATGAAAAGTTTGAAATATGACATAAACATTCGTATTAAACTAGCATACGAAATGTCAATACTTAATCAAAAAACCATGAATGGTATAAAAATAGCACATCCACAGTAAAACATAACTCATTCGATACAATATGGAAGATTTTATTGTATAATATTAATCTCAATCAAGAATAATGAAGGATATTGACATAGATGAAAATAATCTTTAAAACTATTAGAGAGAAATATCCCCCTTTCTATTGAAATCATTTAAAAGTCACACTATTTGTCAAGAATCCATTTAAAAATAGATTTTTGAATCAAAGTGTCCCATACCACTTTGAAACTTTTAAAATTAATTTTAATTTTAAAACATTATTGTCCATATAAATAAATTCTTAAAATTATTTTTAAAACATGGACATTAATGAGAAATATTTAGAAGAATAAATCTTTAAAACACTTAAAAATGTATTTTAGTTAGAGTTTCTAACCAAAATAGAGACACTTGAATAAAAATAGTTGAGGTAATAAAAACATTATAATATCATGAGAATAAAGGGATTCATGATATACTATCTCAAAGTACATTATATACACCATATAAAAGTGATTTGGTGTATAACAAAAAAGAAGTCTCAATGGAATGTAAATTGAGATGAATTCTCTTATAAAGACCATATCCTTAGGTTATGGATAAATAAACAACATAATTACGTGTAAAAAATATAAATACACTCAATATGATTGGATATTTATTGTAAATCAGTCAGATGACATTCACACATATTCTTGTAAAAACAACACCAATGAATTGGATATTTAACTCAACAAATGGAGATTGAGTTAAAATTACTCTTATCAAGTTCATACCGATGACTTGAGAATTTATCAATGGAGTTATTATGTGTATAAAAATTATATCCACAGAAATGGGAGTGGAAATTATGACATAATCAAATGAATAGTGATTCCACACATAATCTTGGAGTAAAATAATCAATGAAGTATGCCTAAAGACGAATGAGTGCAAATTTAAATTTCAAATTCCCTTATCGATTAAGTAACTTAAGAAACATACAACCATGAAATAAGGGTCATACTATGTTGATGTAAATACACATAAATTAATTTATATTACACAATGAATACAATCATGGGCAATACACATACACCACATGCAATAAATAAGTGGTGAACAATGGAATTCTTACGAAATTAAGAGTGAGATAAGAAACCCCTTACTTTGTACCTTTTCCTTGGTCGACGGTAGGTTAACCTCCTGTATAATGGGGAAATAATTTTTATTTAATTATACAAGAATCATTTACATTAATATGATATCATATATGATATTTTAATATTGGTTTTTTAATAATATCTTAGTATTATCGTCATTTCGGGTGTTAACTTACTCGTTTTCCTATATATTATTTGTTACGTAAGCCGTGTTTGTTAGGGATAGGTTGTATCTTATTCATATCCAGAATTTTATCAAGTCCTTAAACATTATTTTTAATCATCAAATGAGAATTATACTTGAATGGATACGATGGAGAATGAATCTCATCGCGTTCGTGGAGACGGTAGTCCGTACGTACGCACAAACGACAATATCATTCTTTTGATGTTAAAATAATATATAATTGGTTGGTATATCATATATACAGAATAATTATCATGATATATTTATTATTTACATGAATTCAACATCATTATTATAACCATCCAAATAATAATTTATTGAATGATAATTACACCACGACGTGGAGACGGTATGCCGTACGTACGCACGTATGGTGACATGCCATTCAAAGGATGGATATAATACTGAATATGGTTGTACAATATTTATAATAAAATAAAAGTATATATAAGATACTAGAGTTATTATTTTAGAATATAAATAACAAAGAAAGAAGAAGTTGAAGAAGAAAGGAACTTGAAAGAGTGTGGTGAAAACATTACCTCTTTTTTGGGTTCTTCCTTTTGATTTGATCAAAATGGATCCTTAGGTTGTATTTTGATAAAACTAAGGACTCTAGGTTGTATTAGGGGAAGTTTAGAGAGTATTAGGGCAGGTTTTGGCTGAGCCAAAAGGCTTTGAATTTGTGAATTAGTGAGAAGGGGGAGAGCCCTTTTTTAAAAGGAGTGAGGGGCACCTTTGGAAAAGCTAAAAATATTATTTTATAATAAATTCATATTCGGTTTCTAATGGCTTCAAAGTGGATTATTTAAAGTTTAAGATGGGTATGGGTCGAAAACCACTCAACCAATAGAATTTAGACAGGTTTGGGTCATTATATTAACATTATCTTTAAGTATTAACTCTTAGTTAATTAGTTTCACTTTTACAACGTCTCTTTGTATTTTTATATTATATGGTTAATAAACTTACTATATACATCCAAGAGACCCCCAAGTGGTCCATTAATGACACACCTATCATGATATAAGTATTCTGGACGAACCTTATATTTTTAGGAATTGAATATAAATTAATAATATAATATTTGTTTTAAAAACTCTTTTATGTCAATTTTGACACTATTGGGTATTTTGTTTTTGATAAATTCATAACAACATTATTAATTCAAAAAAAAATTTAT
Organism: Viscum album; assembly: GCA_963277665.1. Lineage (NCBI taxonomy): Eukaryota > Viridiplantae > Streptophyta > Magnoliopsida > Santalales > Viscaceae > Viscum > Viscum album. The sequence continues at coordinate 248,352,697 of OY728137.1, forward strand.
ATAATCAATCCTAATATGTCATATTAACCTAGAAAATTAGTGGAATTCCTAAAAAGTCTCAAATTACATTTATGTTGACATTTATAATATCAATTATTTTAATATTTCATTAATTAGGTAATTACTGGATCACAATTGTGTCAAAAATAAATTATATTATTTAATGTCTAAAATTTATAAATAAAATACCATTATGTATGAAATCTTTTTATATTTCTAATGAATCTTTAAAATCGAATTTATCTTTTGTATAACCCTATATTAAAAATGTGTTAGTAAATAAACTTTGATTTTAACTCTTTTAACTCTTCTTTGAATTAAATAATAATAAATGTCCTAATATAATAAAAGTGGACCTAACTGATAATATTTTGCTCCTAAGGTTGTTTTTGGTCGAGATAAACTTGTCCAATAGAATTAGTACATGTGTTAGGGTAATATTAATATCATTTTTACCCTTAATTACTCTATTTACTTTTAACCGTGGTAAGTAAAAGTAAAAAGTTACTATTCACCAAAAATTACTTTCATCTCATTGAACCACATTTTACTCCTTGATATTAACCATTTCTCTCAGATTTTCGAAATTCCACTCACAGAAGTGGTAAAATTAAGTTTTATGAAAAATTCAGTTTTTTAACTACCACTTAGTGGTTTCACTATTCATCAAAAAAATGAAAGTTTCTAGAAAAATAGAAAAAATTAGGCCTAAGATATATTTGATATTGTGAATTCAAAAATTATGTCTATTTTACCAAATTCAAAACATATCAGTTGCATTAGTTAATTTAAAAATTAATTCCCGTCGTCAAAACAAATAGCGTGTTTTTAAGAGATAATAACTATCAAAAGATTGACACTTGTTTATGTCTGGTTTAAATGTGAAATTACATCCAATAACCAAAATTGTATTAAATGGTAAAAATATATTCTAAATATACTTTAAAACCACTCAAGTTAATAATTTATCACTATTGATTTTTTTTAATTAAAATTTAGTAATTTTGCACTATTCATCAAAATATGAAAGTTATCCGAAAAGTACCAAAATTTCACCCTAACCTAATTTCGATATTAGGAATCCAAAAATGAAGTCCATTTAAAATGATAAAATTTATAAAATTTAAAAAGTAGGTATTACTATTCATAACGGTTAGTTTGATTGGTTGTGGTCTGTTAGAATCTCGAAGTTTCGTACAATGCACGCCATTGCATTATTCAAAGGGAAACGTAACATGGAAGCTTGGGGTGTTACATTATACCCTCCTTCAATAAATTGTGTCCTCAATTTTTTTTTAAAATTGGGCTTGAGAATATAATGGAAAGTCTCACATTGGAAAAATAGTCAATAAAACTATCACTTTAAAAGAAACGAAGAGAGGTATAAAGGTCACCCAAGATAACCCATACTAGGATTCCATGTAGGAAAACATGGACATGGAAGATAAAATAAGTGTTAAGTTTTGATGGAGAGGGATAGAAAACATGATCAGGAGAAAGTTAACAATAAGAAAATCACAAACTTGTGTTGGGAAAAATGGTCATTAGTCTCCCAGTAGGAAAAGTAAACGGACAACATTTTTTGTTTTAAGTTACATTAAAGAATGATGAGGAATTAATTTATGAAATTGACTAAGAACATAAAGAGATATACTTACTTTTTAAGTAGAGTTTCATTCTTTAATAAATTTTTACCACTAACTCATTTTTTTTAACAATGAGTATTCAAGAAGACTTGGTCACAATGGAAGAGCTAGAATAAACTTCTATAGAAATACATGATCAACGTAGGATAAACTATATATTTACCTTGTCTTTAGAGATTAATCAAAACCAAAATGGTTAGTATAATATCTGATGATCCCCCAAATGGATATTCCATTAGATAAAAAAACACTAATCTTAATTTCTAAAATTAAACCATCAATACCCCAAAGTTAAATAAATAGCATTAAATAATCAATTGTCCTTAAAATAATTCAAAATAATCCAAACTAATATTGAAACACAAAACTTATAAGAATGTAGTCTTCCACGTTAAATTGTATCTTCGAATGACATTAATTACTCTTAAAGTCACATACTTAAAAGTAATTAACCTAATCATTTCCATAAATAACCCAAATCACTATAAATCCACAATAAGAACATAGATAAAAATCCACCATTACTCCTCAAATGAAATCCCATACTATTCTATTTTCTTTGGGCATATAGTGTTCACAACAAAGCAAACAACTTCCAAAATAATATTTATCACTTAATCACCAAATCATTTTCCTATAATAAGGGTATTCATTTGATAATACATAATATCCCAAATCAAATTATTATTGATAAATAAGATCATTTAAATAAAAATAATAGTCACACTAACCAAGGACTTCACGTAGTCCAATGGTAGGTGATAAATCCCAATCGCACTTTGGTTGTGGGTTCAATTCGTACAGCTTTGTCCGATGTGATGGGTTGTCACACGGTCTGCGTGTTGTCCTTTTTCAAAAACTATATTTTATAACATTACAAAAATGAGATAAATTTCTCAAAATACCCACAACATAATTTAACCACAAATCTTATCTCATACCTTGCATTTTCATCCCAAATTATAATAACTTATAATTGCCTCAAACCCAATGATCATATAAAACCAAATGGTTATTTATTACTATATCCACAAGAGAAAAGCTAATTCTTCCTCAAATATCATTCTCACATGGAAAACTACAGGGTTAAAAATACAAGATAAAATTATTCCAAAGTATACCCATAAAAAAGGAGCACTAATACTTTTTAAACATTTCTCCAACCATTTATTTCCACATAGCTTCTTCTTTGACCAAGAAAATATCCTATAGAATAGAAAATTCACTCGGGTAATGGATAGGTCCCCTACATTTATGGAAAATGACTATAAATGGATTCTTGGGACCATTTTTATCTTCTTCCATAGTACTCTTCATTTTTCTTCGGCAATTCTTCACTTTATGTCCTTCCTTCCCGTAAGTAAAAAATTTATTTATCCCATTGAGACACTTTCCTGGGTGTCTCCTTCCACATTTCCTGCATGATGGAAATTGAGGATTCCTTTCTCCACAGTCTCCACTACAGGAGATCTTATCATTCATCACCTTTCTCTTCTTTGTTGAGTCTGGGAATTAGTTAATATATTTATTGTTGATCATATTTTGGAAAATTGATTTGGTATAAAGACGATATCTTTTATGCCTATCAACATTGCATTTTGTTTCTCATTTCCACCACCGTTCCCACCTTGTACATCATTCTCAAAGTCACTATGACTTCCTTGGAATCCAGCCATTGACTAAAACCAGAAAGCATTGTGTGAGTAACAGTAGTCATAAAATCATTTAGAGATTAACATGTCACCATATTCTCAATTTGAAACACATTAGGATTAACCAAGAAATTTGTTTGTCTCATGAGACCTACTGATGCATCGAGGAGCTATAGCGGGCTCCACCCGTCACTTACTAATTCCAATGCATTCCTCATATGAAAAGTTTGAAATATGACATAAACATTTGTATTAAACTAGCATACGAAATGTCAATACTTAATCGAAAAACCATGAATGGTATAAAAATAGCACATCCACAGTCAAACATAACTAATTCGATGCAATATGGAAGATTGTATTGTATCATATTAATCTCAATCAAGAATAATGAAGGATATTGACATAGATTAAAATAATCGTCAAAACTATTAGAGAAATATCCCCCTTTTTCTTGAAATCATTTAAAAGTCACACTATTTGTCAAGAAGCCATTTAAAAATATATTTTTGAATCAAAGTGTCCCATACCACTTTGAAACTTTTAAAAATAATTTTAATTTTAAAACTTTAATGTCCATTTAAATAAATTCTTAATACCATTTTTAGAATATGGACATTAATGAGAAATATTTAGAAGAATAAATCTTTAAAACACTTAAAAATGTATTTTAGTTAGAGTTTCTAACCGAAAGAGAGACACTTGAATACAAATAATTGAGGTAATAAAAACTTTATAATATCATGAGAATAAAAGGATTAATGATATAATATGTCAAAGTACATTATATACACCATATAAAAGTGATTTGGTGTATAACAACAAAGAAGTCTCAATGGAATGTAATTTGAGATTAATTATCTTATAAAGACCATATCCCTAGGTTAAGGATAAATCAATGACATAATTATGTGTGACAAATATAAATACACTCAATATGATTGGATATTTAGTGTAAATCAATCATATGACATTCACACATATTCTTGTAAAAAAAAACCAATGAATTGGATATTTAACTCAACAAATGGAGATTGAGTTAAAATTACTCTTATAAAGTTCATACCGATGACTTGAGAATTTATAAATGGAGTGATTATGTGTATAAAAATTATATCCATATAAAGTTGAGTGGAAATTATGACATAATCAAATGAATAGTGATTCCACACATAATCTTGGAGTAAAATAATCAATTAAATATGCCTAAAGCTGAATGAGTGCAAATTGAAATTTCAAATTCCCTTATCGATTAGGTAAATTAAGAAACATACAACCATGAAAGATGGATCATACAATTTTTATGTAAATACCCATAAATTAAAGTATATTACACAATTAATACAATCATGGGCAATACACATACACCAAATTCAATAAATAAGTGGTGAACAATGGAATTCTCACAAAATTAAGAGTGAGATAAGAAACCCCTTACTTTGTACTTTTTCCTTGGTCGACGGTAGGTTAACCTCCTGTATAATGGTGAAATAATTGTTATTGAATTATATAAGAGTAATTTACATTAATATGATATCATATATGATCTTTTAACATTGATTTGTTAATAATATATTAGTATTATCGTGATTTCGGGTGTTAACTTACTCATTTTCCTTTATATTATTTGTTACGTAAGCCGTGTTTGTTATGGATAGGTTGTATCTTATTAATATCCAGAATTATATCAAGTCCTTAAACATTATTTTTAATCATCAAATGAGAATTATACTTGAATGGATACGATGGAGAATGAATCTCATCACGTTCATGGAGATAGTAGTCCGTACGTACGCACGAGCGACAATATCATTCTTTTGATGTTAAAATAATATATAATTGGATGGTATATCATATAAAAAGAATAATTATCATGTTATATTTATTATTTACATGAATTACACATCATTATTATACCCATCCAAATAATAATTTATTGAATGACAATTACACCACGACGTGGAGACGGTAAGCCGTATGTACGCATGTATGGTGACATGCCATTAAAAGGATGGATAGAATACTGAATATGGTTGTACCATATTTATAATAACATCACAGTATATATAATATAATGGAGTTATTATTTTAGAATATAAATAACAAATAAATAAGAAGTTTAATAAGAAAGTAACTTGAAAGAGGGTGGTGAAAACATTACCTCTTCTTCGGGTTCTTACTTTTGATTTGTTCAAAAGGGATCCATAGGTTGGATTTATGATCGAACTAAGGCCTCTAGGTTTTATTGAGGAAAGTTTAGAGAGTATTTGGGTAGGGTTTGGCCGAGCCAAAAGGCTTTGAATGTGTGAATTAGTGAGAAGGGTGAGTTCCCTTTTATAAGAGGGGTGAGGGGCACCTTTGGAAAATCTAAAAATATTATTTTATAATAAATTAATATTCGGTTTCTAATAGCTCCAAAGTGGATTATTTAAAGGTTAAGGTGGGGATGAGTCAAAAACCACTCAACCAATATAATTTAGATTGGTTTGGGTCATTATATTAACCTTATCTTTAAGTATTAACTCTTAGTTAATTAGTTTCACTTTTACAATGTCTCTTTGTATTTTTATATTATATGGTTAATAAACTTACTATATACATCCAAGAGACCCCCCAAGTGGTCCATTAATGATAAAACTATCATGATATATGTCTTTTGGCCTAACCTTATATTTTTATGAATTGAATAGAAATTAATAATATAATATATTTTTTAAAAACTCTTTTATGTCAATTTTGACACTATTGGGTATTTTGTTTTTGATAAATTCATAACAGAATTATTACTTCGAAAACAATTTATATAATCAATACTAATATGACATATTAACCTATAAAATTAGTGGAATTCATAAAAAGTCTCAAATTACATTTATTTTGATATTTATAATATCAATTATTTTAATATTTCATTAATTAGGTAATTACTGAATCACCATTGTGTCATAAATAAATTAAATTATTGAATGTCTAAAAATTATAAATAAAATACCATTATGTAGGAAATAATTTTATCTTTCTAATGAATATTTACAATCTAATTTATCTTATGTATAACCCTATATTAAAAATGTTTTAGTAAATAAACTTTGATTTTAACTCTTTTAACTCTTCTTTGAATTAAATAATAATAAATATCCCAATCTAATACAAGTGGACCTAAATGATAATATTTTACTCCTAAGGTTATTTTTTTTCAAGATACACTTGTCCAATATGTTGGACTGAATATGTAGATGTATATGTATATTAGATGGAACAATACAAGAGGGGGGTGAATTGTTGGTTTAAAAACTTTGTGTTTTAAACACTTAAGAGATTTAGTTTAAAAGAACTTAAACTAATACAAAGAAAAACACCCACAATTGTATTGAGAATAAATGGTATGAAGTAATGTAATACTAATGAAATTTAAAACAATTGTATTTGAGATGAACACAATAATCAGAGTAATATAAAGATGAATGTATCTACATTAAAGTGTATAGAATCAATCGATACAATATGTAATAGAATGATTGTAATTGAAAAAATTACAATTGAATATGTAATGAAGAAAGGAAACAATAAAAATTCCTTTCTAATACAAGCAATAGAGGAAAAGTAAAAGTATTAAAATTCTTTTTACCCAAAGAGAAGGGTTATTCTTTCACCTAGGATAAAAGGTATGTCTCACCACCACCTTGGTAAGCCCTCGATACGATGATCAGACCGTCTGTCTGCCTATCCCTGGCAGCCCTCGATACGATGATCGGAACATCTATCTACCTATCCCCGACAGCCCTCGATACGATGATCGTACCGTCCATCTGCCTATCCCTGGCAGCCCTCGATTTTGTAGGTAATCGGCACCTCTGTATTTCAATCACTTGAAAGCCCTCGATACGATGATCGGACACACAAAGCAGATGAGAGAAGTCATAGTGTCTCTCTCTAGAACTTTATAGTAGAGTATCGCAGTTGTTCCAGAACGTCTCTCTCTTTCATCTTCAAATTACCTCCTATTTATAGGCCTCGGGTTCCAATAGTCATGTTGCCTCCAACGATCATATTTCTCCAAAAAAATCGGAGGGACTTGGACACCTGGCATCATAACGGTCATATTGAAACAGAAAGCACAACATCGTTTTGATTGGTTTGTAACTAACTCAACGACATCGTATTGGTTAAAACAAGATATGTGAAGATGATAAACAATAGTACGATTAATATAAAGTAATTGTTTTTGACTATGTACCAAAACAAGTAATGAAAGTATGAATAGCAGAGTCAGTATGATACATTTGACAAAGTCAGTATGATACGATTGACAGAATCAGTATGATACGTTTGACAGAGTCAGTACGATACGATTGACAGTGTCAGTATGATACGATTGACAAGGTTAGTACAATATGATTAAAAAGAAATTTGTGATTTCTAAAACAAAATATAGAAGTCAAAAGAGAACTTTTGACTTAAAAATCTCCCCCTTTTTGGAAAGAACAACACACAAAGAAAATATAACAAGAAATACTTATCTCCCCCTGAGTTATTGGAAACTCTTCTGAATATGAATTTGAATACAACTAACTCCCCCTTAGGTGTATACTTTTCTAAGGATTGTATTCATATATTTTACTTGGTTTCGAAGTATTTGATTAAACCAATATCCCTTTGTAAAAAATTCTCTCCCTTTATAAAACATTCTCCTCCTTTATAAAACATTCTCCCCCTTTGTGGTTTACAAAAATAATGGGGTCACTTTGAGTTTCCTGAAAGGGTTAGAGAAAAGAATTTACAGGACAAAAGAAAAGAATCATAAAAGTTATTACAAAACAAAGACAGGTTCCAAAAAAAGAAAAACAAAAAACAACAGTCATTTGTTTTCTCTTTTTTTCCCTTCTTTATGAGCTCATGAAGAACATATTTCATCTTCTTGATTTTTTTTATTGTCTTCAGAAATTGAATCAACCTGAGTTCTGAGAAGCTCTTGTTGATCCGCAAAAATATGATCTTGATTCTTGATAGTCTCCTCTTGGACTCTGATTACTTCCTCAAGGGTATCAATTTTGTCTTGAAGATTCTTGTTATCTTTGGATAACACATAATTTTGTTTCTTTAACAAAACCATTTCATCCTTGAAAGATGAAACCTTCAAGAATTCAGACTGAAAAGCATTCATTCTCTCTTGCAATTCTTTCACAGAAGGAATATCGGCTCCATGAGTTATCTGATTCAACCTTTCAACAGTTTCTTTGTCAAGCTTATTAAAGAAAATAACAAGATCATTTGACAACCTTCTTATATCTTCAATTGATATCTCATGGTCATTCACTGAGCATTCTGTTTTATATGATCACTTGGTCATCTTGTTGCAAGCTTTCTTATGAGCAGCCGAGGTTTCAGAAAGAACTTTCAAATCGGCTTCAACTGACAAAACTTTCTTTCTCAACTCTCTTACAGAACAAAAATTATTTTTCTGATTGTCAGTAATGAAATCAATTTTCCCTTCCAGCCTGGGAAATTAAGGAATGGTCTTTTCAACCCTTCGTAAAACATGAACAATATAATCACTCTTATTGAGAGAGATTGTATGTTCTGAATCAGTATCCTCATCGTACGAAGGCAATTCATTTGATCGGCTTGAGTCAACAACTGGCTGTTTTCCTTTTGCTTTTTCTTTATATTTTCTTTCTTCTTCTACTTTGTCACTGATGAAAATAAATTTTTCAGTATGAGAATATTGAGCACCTTGATTTACTTGTGGGGGTGTTTTATCTGGGGTTTCAGAAGTTTCAAAAGGTGCTTGATCGGCATGAGGGGTTTTTTGAACACCTTCACTCTGCTTTTGAACTGATTCCTCCCTACTCTTCTTCAAACTCTGAAGGAATTCTAAAAGAAAATATCCTTCCTCATTTTCCACTTCTTCTATCTCTTCCATCATTTTTTTCCTTTTTATTTCTCAGGAAGGCTCTGTACGATAGGCTCTTGATGCACTTCTGTGTTAAGTTGAGCACTAGCTTCCTCAACTTCTTTCAAGAGATTTGAAGCATCAAACTCCTGTGCTTTTCTTTTCAAAAGAACCTGCTTCTTATTTTCAGCCTGAAGGGTATCCTAAACCCTTAATCTCTCAGCAAAGGCTTCGGCTAGATCATGTCCAAACATTGGATCACCTTCCTTTCTCTGTTCTTTATCCTTTCTCCATTTGGCTACAACCTCCTTACTATACTTAGGCTTCTTCTTTGGCTTTGAGCTGGTTTGTGGGTCAGACTTTTGAGGAACAAAAAAAGGAATGTCTTTGGCTGGCATAGGTGCCGATTGATTCTGAGCTAATTCAGCTTCTAAATCTCTTATAAAAAGTTTTGAATTTGGATCAAAGCAAACATTAAACTTTTTAATCGTACTCTTACTAATCCAAGATGGCTTCAGATCTATCAGGTTTCCTTTCAATAGAATGTTGCAAAACTTCATGCTCTCAAGAATAAACTTTGTAAGGATGGATGGATACATAATCATCTGGGACTTAATCCCTCTTGTCTTGACATTCTTAATGGTTTCAAAAACATACCCCATGAGATTTACTTTTCTCATATTTACAAGATAGTCAAGCATAAAAATATCAGAAACTTTTAGAGTTTCTCTATCCCCTTTCCTTGGGATCAGAAAACCTTGCATCCATAAAGTCACAAACCAATTTTTCGGAGAAAGATGATCCACTTTTCTCTTCTCTTCATTTATAACAAACAAAGGCTTCTTAGCACTTTCTCTATTAAACGTACCGAATTCCTCTAGTAGTTTATGATATGGACAGAAGGAATCCCCTTTTATTGGGACATTCAGAAAATGAGCCACTTGTTTCACAGAAATAGAAAACTTTCTATCGTACACAACAAAATTTATAGTCATGTCTTTGTCGAAAGATACAGTTTTATAGAATTGATTAACTTCATCAAAGAGAACCGGATCTTGAGATACAGGTCTTTCAACACATAAATGTTCCCATCCTTGAAACAGAATGATTCTTCTGATTGTGGAATTATACGAATCAAAAAAGTCCCGAGAAACTAACCTTTCTCTGAAAAAGTCTTTCTCTGAAAAAGTCTTTGAAGACATTTCGGCGGGAGTATTAGAAGAGGACTGAGACATATAGGTGCTGCCGATGAAAGATCGTACGATGATTTAAAACCAGTGGAGCAGATCTTCACCTCAAAACCTGAAAAACCAATGTGGGTTTGGGGAGGGGGGTCGCTATTTATAAGCGATATATGGGTGAGCGTTGATCTTCTACGGTCAAGATTAGAGGAAAAAAGTCAATGGTTAGGATAAAAACGAAAAAAAATTAAAAAAATGGAAAGTACCTGCCAGAGAACGTAAGGTAATTGTTGGTTTTAGTAGAGCTAAAAAGAAAACATAATTGTACAATGGAAAAAAACGTCATACCGATGGAAAACAAAGTCATTAACATTAACTGACAAGACGATGGAAAACAATCTTGTTACCATGAACTGAAAAGCCGAGGGAAAACAATCTGGTAACCATGAACTGAGAAGCTGATGGAAATCAATCTCGTTACCATGAATTGACAAGCCGATGGAAAACAATCTTGTTACCATGAACTGACAAGCTGATGGAAAACAATCTTGTTACCATGTACAGACAAGCCGATGGAAAACAATCTTGTTACCATGAACTGGCAAGCTGATGGAAAACAATCTCATTACCATGAACTGACAAGCCGATGAAAAACAATCTCGTTACCATGAACTGACAAGACGATGGAAAAAAATCTAATTACAATGAACTGACAAGCTGATGGAAAACAATCTCGTTACCATGAACTGACAAGACGATGAAAAACAATCTCGTTACCATGAACTGACAAGCCGATGGAAAACAATCTTGTTACCATGAACTGACAAGCCGATAGAAAACAATCTCGTTACCATGAACTGAAAAGCCGATGGAAAAGAAAAACAATACCATCACCGAACAATACGATGGAAAAGAAATTCATTACCATGATCAGTCGATGCGATGGAAAAGAAATTCATTACCATGAAACTGTCAATACGATAAAAAATAAATGATATGATAAAACTGTCAATACGATAAACAGAAAAACAAAAATTCATACCAGGAGAGTAAATAATTAAAGATCATAAGATAAAAAGAAATAGTAAGAGAAAAAAACATAGTAAGAAATGTCCTCCCCCTTTCAAAGGGAGTTGTTTGCTGTAAAAAGAAAAGTAAAATAGGAAGTGGATAGGAATGATTATTTTAATGTAATCATTCCTAGCTTCTGTTTATAAACTCAAACCTATCGGAAGGTAATGGTTTTGTAAAAATGTCAGCAAGTTGTTCTTGCGTTCCGATGAATTGTAAAACAATATCTTCTTTTTGTGTGTGATCCCTAAGAAAGTGATGACTAACATCTATGTGTTTTGCACGAGAGTTCTATGCTGGGTTATTACTAAGATCTATGGCAATAGTATTATCACATAGAATTTTAGTTTTAAAGAAACTCAATCCATAGTCAGTGAGTGTGTGTTGCATCCACAACACTTGAGCATAGCAACTTCCAGCTGCTACATATTCAGTTTCTACAGTGGATAGTGCTACTGAGTATTGTTTCTTACAGGACCAAGAAACCAGAGAACCTCCTAAGAAATGACATGTTCCAGATCTACTTTTTCTATCCATTCTACAACTGCCAAAGTCAGAATCTGAAAAACTTTTTAAAAGAAAATCATTTCCAGAAGAGTAAAAAAGACCTAAATCCATAGTGCCTTTTAAATACTGAAAGATTCTCTTTATTTATTTTAAATGAGACTCTTTTGGATTAGATTGCTATCTTTCACATAAGCATACAGAAAACATCAAGTCTGGTCGACTAGCTGTCAAGTATAGCAAACTTCCTATCATACCTCTAAATATTGTTTGATCTACTAGTTTCCCAGTTTCATCAAGATCAAGTGTATTTGAGGTACCAATTGGAGTGCTAATACTTTTAGTTTTTTCATATCCATACTTTTTGAGTAAGTCTTTAATATACTTATGTTGAGATATATATGTCCCTTCTGGTTTTTGAGAAATTTGAAAACCTAAAAAGAATGTTAACTCACCCATCATACTCATTTCAAACTCATATTTCATTAAATTAGCATAAGAATCAGTTAAAGATTTCTAAGTTGATACAAAAGTGATGTCATCAACATAGATTTGAACAATCAAAACATTTTTGTTTTCCATTTTTATAAAAAGGGTTGGATATGCTGTTCCTTTTTTATAATTGTTTCGTAAAATAAATCCTGTATCTCTATCATACCATGCTCTAGGGGCTTGTTTAAGACCATATAGAGCCTTGGTAAGTTTAAAAACATGATCAGGATGTTTTGGGTCTAGAAAACCAGGAGGTTGTTCGACAAAAACTTCTTCTTGAACAAAACCATTTAGAAAAGAACATTTTACATCCATTTGAAATAGTTTGAAATTAAAGTATGCTGCAAAGGCTAATAGAATACGAATAGATTCAAGTCTTGCTACAGGAGAATATGTTTCTTCATAGTCTATTCCCTCTTGTTGATTATATTTTTTAGCAACAATTCTTTCTTTATTTATTACAATGATTCCATTTTCATCACATTTGTTTCTGAAAACCCATTTTACACCAATTACAGTTGTTTCTTTAGGTCTATCAACTAAAGTCCAGACTTGATTACTCTCAAATTCATTTAGTTCATCTTGCATTGCTTTGATCCAATCATCATCACCTAAGGCCTCACTTGGAATTTTAGGTTAAAATTGGGAAAGAAAATCAAGATGTTCTATTTCATATCTTAAGGAATTTCTGGTCCTTACAGGTTGATTTACGTCACCAATGATGTTATCACTAAGATGATTCCTAAGAAACAATTGATTTGGGTTTTGTAAAACCTGTTCATCAACATATGGTAGAAAATATTCCATGGTAAATGTTTTAGAAGTATCTTCTTGAACATTTTCCTTATCAGAATGATCTTCTATCAAAGGTTGATAATCAGTTTTTGAAAACACATTTGAGGATATAGGTTGGGATGATTTAAAAACAAAAGGATCAGATTCAACAAATTTCACATGTACTGTTTCCTCAACAGTACAAGTATTTTTATTGAAAACTCTATAATCCTTAGAAGTTGAAGTATGATACTTTAGGTTTTCGGCCAGTCCATAACTCATAAGGTGTTTTATTAAAAAATGGTCTAGTTAAAAAACGATTTATAGTATAACAGGCAGTACTAACAGCTTCAGCCTAGAAGTGCTTAGTAATTGAGTATTCACTCAACATGGTTCGAGTCATTTCCTGAAGAATACGATTTCTTCTTTCAACAACACCATTTTGCTGAGGAGTTCTTGGAGCTGAGAAATTGTCAGTAATACCTTTCATACTAGAAAAAGTTTCAAAATATGAATTTTGAAATTCACCACCATGATCACTATGGATAGTTATCAATGGTAGGTTTTTCTCATTTTTAACTTGGGCCCTAAAAGTTTTGAAATAGGAAAAGGCTTTGGATTTCTTTGTGAGAAAGTAGACCCATGTAAATCTAGTAAAGTCATCAACTAAAACAAATACCTAGTATTTGCCTCCAATGCTTCCAGACTATGAAGGACCAAAAAGATACATGTGCACTAGCTGTAATGCATTAGAAGTTGAAACTTCATTAATTGATTTAAAGCTAGTTTTAGGTTGCTTTCCAAATTGACAAGGATCACAGACTTTTGAAGAATCATATCTAAGATCTGGTAGTCCCTTCACAAGTCTTTTCTTTGAAAGTTTACTAAGGTTTCTCAGATTACAGTGTCCTAGTCTTCTATACCATATCCATGATTGGTCTTCTATCGCACTTAAGCAGGGTATGTTTTGGCTCCTAAGGTCTTCTAAGTTAATAGTGTAAACATTCTCTTGCCTATGGGCAGATAGAATGAACTCATCCTTGGAATTGTGAACTAGACACATTTCATTTCTAAAATTCACAAGGTAACCTTCATCACATAATTGACTTATGCTGATGAGATTGTGCCTAATGCCTTTAACAAACAAAACATTTGAGATAAGAACTTTTCCAAGAAAAACGATATTACCTATACCAACAATCTTTCCTTGAGAATTATCTCCGAAGGTAACTTTTACACCTTTTGTTTTGATAACATTTTCAAAGAGATCTTTGTTTCTGATCATGTGTCGAGAACAACCACTATCCATGTACCAAATATTCTTATTGGTACACTTCTCATTTTCCTGAAAAATAAATAGTTAGTTTTTTGGAATCCAAATTTGTTTGGATCCCGAAGTGTTAGATAAAAGAATTTTAGGAATCCACATTTGTTTGAAAAAATGAGCTTTATGAAATCCTAAATATTGAGTTCAGTTAAGAGAAAAATCTCTTCTCCAGTGTCCTCCACATTGACACTTAGAAAAAGACGGGGTATTTTGAGGAACACAATAGTTATTGCTAAAAACCGGTTTGGAATAAGTATAACCAAGTCCAGAATGATTTCTCAAAGGTCAGATTTGGGAGTAAATTTTGTCAAAATTTTCTTTTCCATGAGTAAAGTTTGACAAACATTTTTTCAAGGAAAAAATTTCTGACTTTAATTTTAAAACTAAATTCTTATTCTCAGAAACGTTTGAATTTAAGCTACAGTTAGGTTCTAAAACATTTTTCTTAGAAATAACATTTTTAAGATCCTTAGAAAGTTTATCTTTGTGAGATTTGACTTTCTCAAGGGTTTTTTTAAATACTCTCGAAATCAGAAGTTTTCATATCAAGATCCTTAGAAAGATCTGACACTTCTTTAGTAAAAACTGAAATTTTAGAATTTTCTTTCTCAAGATTCTTCTTGAGTTTAGAATTTTCATTTTCAAGTAATTTAGAAAATCTAGACACTTCTTCAAAAGAAGGCAATGTATCATCTTATGATGATGAAGATTCATCATTTGAAGATTTATAATATCTATTATCAGTATAATTTTCATTCAAAGAGACATTTGTAATAGCTTCAGCATTGTGTACCTTAGCCTTGAGACAATGATCTTCAATTGGTAATCTGGCTATAAGTCCAATATTTCTCTGGCCTGAGGACTCATATTCTGAAGAATCATCTGAAGAATCACTACCACTTGCACTCCAAGTATCATTTGCCTTCAAAACTTTCTTTGTCTTATAAAACCTTTTCTTGTTTCTTTCATAGTGTTTCTCCTTTCTGTCTTTCCTCTTCAGTAAAGGACAATCAGGCCTTATATGTCCTACTTTCTTACATTCATAACAAGTTAGCTCTGAATCTTTCTTATCCTTCCTATCTTTCTTTTTGAATCTATATTGGAAGTCTTTATTTCCCTCAATCTTGTTCATCCTTCAAGAAAGATTGGCTAGCTCATTACCCGAAAGATCACAATCACTTGAATCAGATATAACTTTCTTGGCTTTGGATCTTGTTAGCCTTTCAGGTGTTTTAGCTTTAGATGTAAAGGCTACACTTTAATTCCCATTCTTCTTCTTGTTGAAATCAGAATCTCTCTTCATTCTTGTCTCGTGCTGTAGAAGAGTTCCAAAGAGTTCATTAAGAGTAATCTGGGAAAATTTTCTATTTTCATCAATAGCTGTCCTTTTTGACTCCCATTCATTTGGCATTATATCTATAATCTTATCTACTAGATCTTCATCATCAAGGCCTTTTTCTCCCATAGATTGTAGACTATTGACAATTGTCATAAACTTTTGTTGCACTTTTCATACTGGCTCTCCATAAGGAAAAACAAATCCATGATACTCTGCTCGAAGCATTGCTCTTCATGTTTCTATAACCTTGGATGTACTAAAATGAGTGACTTCCAATTTCTTCCAAATATAGTTGGCTGCTTCACATGAAGATATCTAACTGTATATATTCATGGTCATAGAGCATAACAAAGTATTGCGTATCTTGTAATTCAGTTGATATTCTTGCTTCTCTTGGTTGGTTAAAGTACTGACTTCTTTGTCAGGAATTTTGTAACCTCCAGTAAGAATAATAAAATTTTCTACACCAGTATTGATCACAAAATTCTTCATACGATCTCTCCAGTACTCATAATCATTTCCATCAAAGATAGGTGGTCTAGAAGGATTCATATTGTCTACAGACCCAATATTTATTCCTGCCATCTAAAGAAAAACAAAAATCTTTTCCACTCCACACGTTAGTATAGTCAGTAAAAATAGAACAAGTAATACAAATCAGTGGAAAACCTGCCTCTGATACCAATTGTTGGATCGAATATGTAGATGTATATGTATATTAGATGGAACAATACAAGAGGGGGGTGAATTATAGGTTTAAAAACCTTGTGTTTTAAACAATTAAGAGATTTAGTTTAAAAGAACTTAAACTAATACAAAGACAAACACCCACAATTGTATTGAGAATAAATGGTATGAAGTAATGTAATACTAATGAAATGTAAAACAATTGTATTTGAGATGAACAAAATAATCAGAGTAATATAAAGATGAATGATTCTACCTTAAAGTGTATAGAATCAATCAATACAATATGTAATAGAATGATTTTAATTGAAACAATTACAATTGAATATGTAAAGAAGAAAGGAAACAATAAAAATTCCTTTCTAATACAAGCAGCAGCGGAAAAGTAAAAGTATTACAATTCTTTTGACCCAAAGAGAAGGGTTATCCTTTCACCTAGGATAAAAGGTCTATCTCACCACCACCTTGGTAAGCCCACGATACGATGATCGGACCGTCTGTCTGCCTATCCCCGGCAGCCCTCAATATGATGATCGGAACGTCTATCTGCCTATCCCCGACAGCCCTCGATATGATGATCGGACCGTCCGTCTGCCTATCCCTGGTAGCCCTCGATTTTGTAGTTAATCGGCACCTCTGTCTTTCAATCAATTGAAATACCACGATACGATGATCGGACGCACAAAGCAGATGAGAGAAGTCACAGTTTCTCTCTCTAGAACTTGATAGTAGAGTATCGCAGTTTTTCCAGAACGTCTCTCTCTTTCAGCTTCAAATGTACTCCTATTTATAGGCCTCAGGTTCCAACGGCCATGTTTCCTCCAACGGTCATATTTCTCCGAAAAACTCGGAGGTACTTGGATACCTGGGATCATAACGGTCATATTGAAATAGAAAGCACGACATCGTTTTGATTAGTTTGTAACTAACTCAATGACATCGTATTGGTTAAAACAAGATATATGAAGATGATAAACAATAGTACGATTAATATGAAATAAGTGTTTTTGACTAAGTACCAAAACAAGTAATTAAAGTATGAATAGCAGAGTCAATACGATACATTTGACAGAGTCAGTACGATACGATTGACAGAATCAGTATGATACGTTTGACAGAGTCAGTACGATACGATTGACAGAGTCAGTACGATACGATTGACAAGGTCAGTACGATACGATTAAAAAGACATTTGTGATTTACAAAACAAAATATAGAAGTCAAAAGAGAACTTTTGACTTAACACAATAGAATTAGGACATGTGTTAGGGTAATATTAATATCATTTTTACCCTTAATTACCCTATTTACTTTTAAACGTGGTAAATAAAAGTAAAAAGTTACTATTCACCAAAAATTATTTTTATCTCATTGAACCACATTTTACTACTTGATATTTACCGTGTCTTTTGTATTTTTGAAATTCCACTCACAGAAGCGGTAAAATTAATTTTTATGAAAAATTCAGTTTTTTAACTACCACGTATTGGTTTCACTATTCATCAAAAAAATGAAAGTTTCTAGAAAAATACCAAAAATTAGGCCTAAGATATATTTGATATTATGAATTCAAAAATGATGTCTATTTTACCAAATTCAAAACATATCAGTTGCATTAATTAATTTAAAAATTAATTCTCGTCGTCAAAACAAATAGCGTGTTTTTAAGATATAATAACTATCAAAAGATTGACACATATTTAGGTCTGGTTTAAATGTGAGATTACATCCAATGACCAACATTGTATTAAATGGTAAAAATATATTCTAAATATACTTTAAAACCACTCAAATTAATAATTTATCACTATTGATTAAAAAATTTGTTTTTAATTAAAATTTTGTAATTTTCACTATTCATCAAAATATGAAAGTTATCCGAAAAGTACCAAAATTTAACCCTAACCTAATTTTGATATTACAAATTCAAAAATGAAGTTCATTTCGAAAGATGAAATTTATAAAATTTCAAAATGTAGGTATTACTATTCATAATGGCTAGTTTGATTGGTTGTGGTGTGTTAGAATCTCGAAGTTGCGTACAATGCACGCCATTGCATTATTCAAAGGGAAACGTACCATGGAAGCTTGGGGTGTTACAACATACCAATAAAAATAGCTAACAGTATATAAATATATTCATTACTCAAGGTATAATTTTTTTAGAAAATATAACCTTAAAAATAATGAAACATATAATTTTACTCAAAATAGTATTATCCTTAATACTGAGGTTTTTTACAAAACTTTGAACCCATATATTATCGATATTCATCCATGAATCGATAAAAAATAATATGTTGATATGAAGTGTGATTTATTTATTCCAACAAATAATCTTTCCTCTAAGTAGAGGAAAAAATAAATTCTCAAAATCACATTAAATGAATCTAGAAGAAGGATAAAAAGGATTCCATAAATCATAATCCGAAAAACCTAAAATAATATTCACAAACCTTAGATAAAATAATGATACCACTATGTATTTTATTTAAATATCTTATAGTTAGTGAAAACATACCATACATAAGACATCCACAAATCTAGTGTGATAAATTACTATTCTTAACACTACTTAATTATCATTATCTACTTAAATAATAGTCATTTAATATGATTTTACTTATTACCATGGTATAGGATTTTTTTGGTGTCTATTTTCTTCTTAATCCCTTGGATTAGTGTAATAGTTTTTACAGTGACCAAATTCCTCACATAAAAACATCGAATTTCTAGTTAAACCTTACAAAGAACATTATTTTCCCTATCAAGTTAAATGAAATTTCCCTTTTTCCTTAACATATTGTTGCTTTATGAGAAACATTACCACAAATAAAATATCTTCTAGTCCCCATGTGGTAATTCCCTTGGTGATTCTATGTAATTTTTTGACACAAAGGGAATTGAACATTCTTTCCTCCATCATCTTTGTCATCAGAACTTCCATAATATTTCATCATTATTTTAATTGATTTGTTTAGGATTTCAATTATGTATATGTAGTAAATCTTGTTTTATGATATATGTTTTGACATAATAACCATATTTCTCAATTTATATTCTATTATAATGGGTTAATTTAGAGATAGCCACTACATTGTCCCTCCCACCCATTGTTAACTTGGTTTCTACTAGTTATGACATTCAATAAAACTAAATGTGTTAACATGAGAGGCATAAAACAAACATTATAATGTTATAATCATAAATATTTGTGAGAAAATTGGACCATAATATTCTCTATTTTATGATAATACCACATTATCCTAAAGTTCTTTCAGTTCAACCTATATCACTCATATGTCCACCTATATCATTTTTAATTTGACATATGTAACTTTAAGTTGAGTTTTATCAAACTTCCTAACCAAAACCCTTAAATTAAATTGGGGATAAATCCTTTATGGTTGTTCATATAGAGTATGCAATTAACTAAAGAATATCTCATGGGAGTGTCAAATTGGGTGTACAATTAGGACTCTGTTGTACACCAGGTGACTTTCAAGTTAATACACAATACAACCTTTTGGGGTTATTACCCCTTGGTAGATTATTACTAGAGCCTAAATCAACATGTAACATCCAGATGACGATTCTATTTTGTAGAGAACCAAATAATCAAAACCATTTAAAAATTTCAGGATGTTATCCTTTATTTAGGCTTATAACTTAGATTTCTCTTCATATTTTTCTCACTAATTTTATCTCATCCTAATATCCTAAAATAACTAAGACTTTATATGATACCAAATATAGTGACCTAAACTATAAACATATATTAATTCATGATTTATAACATAATTTCCCCATGGTACATGCCAAGGATCTAAATGTCTAGTATCTTTGCAATATTAGACACATAAATACATAATATTAAGCATAAAAAATCATATTTATTTAAAATTCCATATAGTTATTTGAACTCCCAAAGATATTCTAAAACCACATAGGATACCCTGGGGAAAATACAATTGAAAAGGGTGAGCTAGAATGACGAGTAAGGGAATAAACATAGAAATAAAGAATAACATTAGATTCAAGAATAATAATATGATATTATAAAGAGAATGATAATAATCATGGAAACATGAAATAAGGAAATGAATACATATGATCATAGAATCATGGTATATGTGGAAATAATAAAATACATGACATCATAAACATAAGTCAAGGGTCACTCCCAAGAAAATCTTTATAAGTTTGAAAAGGTTCGTCAATGGATTATTTTTACTCCCTAATACCTTATATAAAAACTTGTAATATATTAAAATTTACCCAATGAATTGAGGAGATATATAATTTTGGGCCCACCCATTCCACAATATAGTGTTCATAGACTAAATAATTGTGCACTAAACATGGTATCTCAAGAAAAGAAACCATTACCCAATGAATTGGAAAACTATATAATTTGAGGACCACCCATAACATAATGAAAATCAAACACATGAATTAAAAATTAGGTAAATAAACTATACAAAAATCAAAATCTTGATCAAATCCATGAGAAGGAAGCGAGTTTCATAATTTTGATTTAAAGAATAATTGAACGTTAAATCATAATGATTCTAAAAATAAAGTATAATTAAATTCATATGTATTTTCATAATTAAAAATGGTATATAGGTCTTTAACATTGAAGTATAATGTCAAAAATTATTTAGAAGGATCTATTAGAGGAAAAAATAAAAATGAACCACTCGGGTGATGCTTTTGGAAATAAGTATATCAAATTTTTATAGAATAAAAACATGTTTATTTTCCCTAAAACTAAAATTGAAGTGAGATATTTATACATATAATAATTATGGTTTTTATAATATATCCATGATTTAAAAATATTTTACGGTAGTGATGCTCGACATGAGAAAATAAATTGGAAATTCCCCTTAAATCAGGTTACTTAATAGTGGGAAATTCAAAGGGAACGAAAACCATTAATATCCCACAAAATGAAAATTATATTTAACTAGGTATATATATATAATAGAAATATATTTTTAAATATAATAAGTTAATGAGAATAATATAGTGTAAAATGGAGATAAAGAAAGAGAACTTGTAACTGACATGTAATGATGGCGGTATAGAAGATCCCTTACCTAAGGCCATGATTTTCTCTACACTTACACATCACTTCCTTAATTATTTAATTAAATTCATTAAATAAATACCCAAAAAACTTATTCATATATATTTAATTTTATAAGGTCCATTTGTTATATTTTTTTATTTATTTTGAATATAATTTCTTCTTATGCCGGTTACTTGGGGTTGTTCAGTTAATTTCTCTGTTACAATTTAAGCTTGATGATCATGGTAAAAGGTGTTATAAAATAATTTCTTCATCTATAAAATTGTGTAGGTTTAGAAATTTTTTTATTATATTATAAAAATAATTATACATTTCAAATTTCATCCCAAAATAGACCAAGATTAAGAAAATTTCCATGATGAGTTTATTTGTGGTGGTTAAAGTTACTATGACCATTACTTATTAATAAAAAACATATAATAAAATATATTATTGTTATATAATGTTAATATTTTAATGAAAATATTATATATATATATATACATCTTCAAATCCTTCCATGATGGGTGGTGACGAAAAATGAAATCTGTCGATTGTAGAGGTGGTTGTCTGCACATACACAAAATTAGTGTTTCCATTTATCTATAAATGAGAGGGAGAACATGTGCCATAGACCAATTGGTGAGGACTCTTAAGTGAATCTAGGTGACTTGGGATCAAATCCAGGCGAAGGCACAATTTCCGAGTACTATAGCAGTACTGTAGCAGGTACTGTAGTGGGAACTATGCATCACTATAGTAGGTACTGTTGCAGGAACTGTAACATGAACTGTTTGGAACTATAGAAGCAAATAATTTGCCCATTTTTGGGCCTTCGAGCCAAAAATTTGGTCCTTGAGTCCTTTAAGGCCTTCGGGCCACCCAAGCCTTCGGTCCAGTAAGGCCTTCGGGCCACCTTAAGGCCTTCAGGCCACCTTAAGTGCAGATGCAAATTAGATAACCTACAAGGAACAAGATCTATAAGGAGGATGAGAAAAGAGCTTCAACCACAGTAGAAGCTACAAGAATTCAAATAATGAGAGGGTATGGCACCTGCCATCGGGACAAGCTTGTGCATGCACGGGATAGCCTAGCCGAACAGCCATGCGAAGGTGAAGAGCTGATTTCACGATGAAGATGCTGGGGAGAAGCAGTTCTAAGTAGTTTTTTTGGGTTGTATGTAATTTTTAAAGCCTAAGGGAGATGGATTTCTATATGGACTATGTTCCATGTAATACTTAGATCTATGGGCCTTGTAAGGGTTCCACCTCACCCCTTGAAATGAGGATTATCAAAAATCAATAAAAAATGAAGGCCTTCGGGCCATTGGATGGATGTATACAAGTGAGAGGGAACTAAATTATATTCTAATTTAGAATTTTTGAATCATAATTATATTATATATAACCTATTTATTCCTCAAAAAAATAATTAAAACCTACTGTGATAGGAGGTTTTGAAAAACGAAAGAAGTCATTTTGTGGAGGTCGAAGTATGCGCACACACACTAACATAGATTTTGTTTTCTATTGTTGATAGAGAGGAATAAATAATGGTTGTTACCATAAAGTAATAACATCTCAATATAATAATTTTATTTATTTCATTATATTTATATGGATATAGGATGTTTATTAGAGGAATAATAAGAAGAAAATACAATAATATAGGTAATACTTATATTGGAGACTTGATCTTCTCTTAGAGATATCCTTATAAATGAAGGCCTTAAGATGACATATAGAGATTAAGGTATTATGGTTTAGTAATGGAATTAGAGTAGTGGTATTTTGGTCTTATTTTTATGGGAAATTAAAATGGTAAGGTTAGAAATGAAGGTGTGTAAGTGATCTATTTTTATAAGTTAATAAATGGGAACCTTTGTGAATACCCTTTACATTTCAATGATATCATTACACTATACCAGGGTAAATGACTTGAAAAGTTTGAAATTATGTATTTTTGGGTGATATTGGGTCGATAATGGCTCACAAAATGAGTTCCCAGACGTGTTTTAAATATGTTTTTAGTTATGTACCATTTGTTTTTACATTTTGTTGTTCTTGTTTTTTACCTTGGTAAATTGTTTGTAACTAAATAAATAATATTTTATTAAAAATATTAGGTAACCATTCTTAAAAAAATAAACTATTTTTTGAACCTAAATTTAATATCAATTTAAATTAATTTTATTTCTAAAAAATATAAAATTAACTTTAAAATAAACCATTTAATATATAAAAAAAATTTAGAGAAAAAAGGTTTTTTCCCAATTAAGTGTTCCTAATAATATTTAGTATTGATTAATAAATGAATAAGTTTTAATATATATATATATATATATTGAAAAACTATATTAGAATAAATATTTTGAACGTATTAATTAATTTTATTAGATAAAAATTTTACAATGGTAACAAAACAACACTTTGATAAAATATTTTTACGATTATCGTAGTAATTAACTTTAATCATGGCAATCTGATTTTTATGAATAAAAATATAACTAAAATTATTACCTAATATTAAAATTTTTACCACAAATATGAAATCTATTTTTTATATTATATTCTTATAAGTGACAAAAATTAATTTTTTATATAAGCACATAAAAATATTTTTTTGAGTGAACCACTACTTAAGTTTCGAAAACATTCAAAATGAGATTTATAAATTCACATTGGTATTTTAAAAATAATTATTTTACTTCATAAATATATATTTTTTAATTTAAAAATTGTTTTTAAATGTAATTTATTAATAGTGATACTTTTTTAAAAATTAGTATATTCATTATTCACGTAATGATTTATTATTTTTGAAAAATATAAAATATTCATTTTATGATAATTTTGATAAGTGAAATTAAAAAATGATTTTCATTTTTATAAAATTTAAATCCTAAAATTTATAAATCTCTATTCTAAATTAAGAAACACAAAAATAATGAAAACTACTAATATAGAGAAATTTATTTTTAGACTTTATGTGTTCTTAATCTCATTTCACATCAATTACTAATTAAATTAGTGTGAATATATATCAGTAATAAAATTCATCGTTGTTCCACCTTAATATATCAATCTATCAAAAAAACACAATGTATGAAAACGTTTTTCTATTTGAGAGATAAATTTTTATAACTAAAAGTATCATAATCTAAATAAAATTATAATTAATTAATTATATTATAGTTATTTATTTTTTTTAAATATATTGATATTAAAAAATCTCATTGAGTTTTGTCAAATAATTATTTTAAAAATCATATTTTAGTGTATAAAAATATAATATTTTAATTGAATATAATATTTTTTGTTTCATTATTATCATTTATAAAATATATTTTTAAACTCCTAACTAACAATACATAAATCTTGTATGATTATTTGAAAGATGTATATCCAATGAATATTTCTAAAATAACCATATTAGTAATGAACATTTTTTCAAGACCATATTTTCAATGATAAAATTCCATTTCTATATATGGGATTACTTAAATAATTCATTTTATTCTCACTTCTTAGGTAACACTTCTCATTTACATTATTTTAATTTTAGATATCATAACATTATTTCTCCTTTCATTATATTATATTTGATTATAGGTTTTGTTATTCTAATGGTGATTCTTCAAAGAGACGATAGTCCATGGGAGTTGTTAGTTCTTACTATATTATTCTTTTCAATTTATTATTCCCTTTTAAATTTTTTTAGTTTTGGGAAGTAATATCCCATGATGTGTAATAATATATTGTATAAGATACATGGTTTCATTTAAATTTGTCATATTGTTTCATTATAATTAAATAATGTTTCATTATCTTGGTTCATATTTTGTATGGACCAATCTCTAATCAGGTATTACTTATTTTAAAATAATATAGAAACATTCTTTGTAATTATAGGGAAAAAATAATGGCTCCTAAAACCTAGAGCGTTACATTCCCTCCCTTAAATAAATTACATCATCAAAATTTGAATTATAAGATACTAATGAATATAACTAAGGGTATCTAAAATGCACTCGTGACTCAAAGTATAATATATAGAGAAATGTTAACCTTACAAACAAAGAGAGCATATATGTTTTCTTTAGAATGGTCTTATCCCTAATATTGAGTTTTTATCCAACCATTTGAGCCTGGAGTTTATCATAAATCATATTTTTATACATATACTATCATAGGTTAATATGAAATTGGATTTCTTTATTCCAACAAATAATGTTTCTTATAAGTAGTGGGAAAAGTCAATTCCTAAAAGAAATTTAAATATATGTAATGAAAGTATAATAAGACTCACATGAATCGTAGTCCCATAACCTTAAAAAAATTTCATTCAAATTGGATAAAATAATGATATCAGTATGTATTTTTATATCAATATTTGATAGTTGGTTAAAACTTACATCACATAAGACATATAAAAATATAGAGTGATAAATACTTGTACTTAGAACTACTTAATTATCACTGTCCACTTCAATAGTAGTTTTTTTCATAGGATTTTCCTTGTTTACATGGTCTAGGAGGTTGTTGATGTTGATTTTAAGCTTAATCCCTTGGATTAGTGCACTATTTTTCATAAAAACCAAATTTATCACATCTAAAACATAAAATTTATAGTGTATCCTAACATAGAACATTATTTTCTCATAACACATTAATTAACATTTTTATTTTTCCATAGCTGCTTGTTGATCAATGCCCTCCTTTACCATATATCAACTATCTTCTAGTCTTCTTGAGGCAATTTAATTGTAACTTTTTCCTATATTTTTTTCATGAATGAAATTAATAATTCTTTCTTTAATCATCTTTGTCACCCGAAACTCCATGATACATCATCATTATCTTCTTTAGTTTGTATAAGATTTGAAATATGTATATGTTATTAATAATATTTCATGATAGATGGTATGTCATAATCATTAGGTTTCTCAGTCCATATTATATTATAATGGGTTTATTGTTGAAACAATCTCTAAATTTCACCTCACACTAATTTCTAACTAGGTCTCTTCTAATTCCAACTATCACTAAAACCAAAAAGGGTGAACATGTGTGGAAAATAATTAACAACTAAAAATTATTATATCAAATAGCTGTTGTAAAATTTAACCACAAGATATATTATTTTTCAATACTATCACATTATCTTATGGTTATTTTAGTTTAACATATATTACTCTTAGTTCCACATACGCCATTATTGATTCATCACAGGTAACTTTATGTTGATTTTTATCATGTTTATTAACCAAATACATTAAATTAACTTGAAGATAAATCCTTTATGGTGCTTCATATAGAGAATATGATTAAACAAAACACATCCCATGGGAGGTTCAAACCATGTGTTCATTTAGGCCTCCTTGTCGTTCACTAGGTGTAGTTTGAGTTAATACCCAATCCATCATTTTTGGGGTTATTACTCCAAGGATAATTAGTGTCAAAACCTACAATCACTTGTAATATCCAGATATGGATTTAATTTCTAGGAAAATAATATAATCAAAACTTTTCCAAAATTTAAATATGTTTTCTTATACTTAGTATTACCCCTTAGACTTATCCCTAACTATTTCACTAATGTTATCCCATCCTAATCTACAAAAAACTAAAATGTTCCTTATTACTAACTATAGAACCCCAAAACTTAAGCACATATTAATTCAATATTTATAACATTATTTTCTAGTAGTACAAGATAAATATATATATGTATAGTATCTTTAGAATATTATACACATAAATACATCATCATAAATGTAAAAACCTTATCTTTATTTAAAACTTCATATAGTTCTCCTAACACCCATAGATATTCTAAAACTATATAGGATACCTTAGGGAATATAAATTAGGAAAAGTGTGATACATAAATCCTGGTAATGATATAAACATAGAAATAAAGCATAAAATTATAATCAATAGGAATGAAATGATATCATTTATATAATGATCATAATTTTGGAAACATGGTATAATGAGATGAAATACAAATATCAGGGAATCAAGGAATACATAGAAACAAAATAAGACATGACATCTTAAATATAAGTCAAGGGGAACTCCAAAGACAATAATTATAAAGTGTAAAAGGTCCAATGGTTTATTAGGTTCACTCTATAATCCCTTAAATAATATCTCATGATATATAAATATTTACTTAATGCATTTTAGGGCTATAAAATTCACGACTCACCTATCACATAACATACTGTGCTTAGGATAACTTCTCATACACCATACATGGTATCTCATTAGATGTAAACATTACCACTGAATTAGAGGGATTATTATTTTTGGAATACAAGTCATATAATGAAAATTAATAATATTAATTACACATGCAGAAAATATACCACACATAAATCATAAGAAAAATCAAACCAATGTGAAATAATTAATCTTAATAATTATGATTCAAAGAATTACTGAAGGCTAAATCATAAGGATTCACTAAAGAAATAGGAATTAAATTGTTTTGGACTTTTAGAATTGAAAAATTTACATATTTAATGAACATTTAATATTAATATATAAAATTTATGAGATTTATATTGGAGAGGAATGAATAAAAATGAACCAATTAGGCGATGTTTTGTGAAATATTTAAAGGATATTTTTAAATTATAAAAGAAGATACTATTTTATATAAAAACCAAATTGAACCAATATATTTTTACATAAATTTATTATGGTATTTATAATCTATCCATGTTTTTATTTTTTTTTGTGTGACACTCGATATGAGATAAGAAATAAGAAAGTTCCTTTAAGTTGGGTTTACTTGAAAGTTGGATTTTTAATTGAAGTAACAACATATATCACCCTATAAATGAAAAGAATATATAGATAGGTATATATGTAATGCATATATAAAAAAAATATTATAATTACATGAGAAAAATATTTCATTAAATGTATAAAAATAAAGAGAACTTGTAATTGATAAGTAACGAGGATGGTATAGAAGATCCCTTACCCCTGGTCCAGATTTGTTTTACACAAATTCTTAAATTCTAGAATAATTAATTTATGTTCATTATATATATACCCAAAAACATTATCAATATATATTTAATTTTATGATGTCTATTTATTCTTATTATTTTTTATTTTTAATATATTTTGTTCTTATGTCTGTTACTTGAGGTTCTTTGGTTAATTTTTCCATATGAATTTCAGTTTGTTTACATTAGTCAATGATAATTAAAAATAAATTCATGATCTCTAGAATTATGTTTGTTTATTTATATTATTATCCAATTATTATATTAATTACACATTTTTAAACGTTATAAAAAAGTAGACACAAATTAAGAAAGGTGTGTTGATGAGTCTATTTAAGGTGGTCAAAGTTACTATAACTATTCTTTCTTGATCACACATATAGATTCCATAATATTATTTTTTATAATATAAATAGTATAATGAAAATTATGTTTATATATATATATAAATACATTTTCAAAGTCATCCATGTTGGGTGGTGATGAAAAATTAAATTCACCAATCAAAGCAGTGGTAGTCTGCATGTACACATGATTAAGGTTTTCATTTCACAAAGAGGAAGAGTGAATTAAAGTATATGATAATTTGAATTTTAATAATCTTAGTTTTATTTTATATATATATATATATATAATATTTTTCATTAATATAATTATTAAAACTAACCATGATAGGTGGTTATGAAAAATAGAAGATGTCATTTTGTGGAGGCGTTAGTCTGCGCACTTGCACTAATGAAACTTTGGGTTTATTTAGTGGGGAAAGAGGAATAAATAATAGTTGATTCATTAATATAATAACATTTCAGTAAAATAATTATTCTTATGACATTGTACTAGTATGGATATAATAGGTTTTGAAGTTAAATATTAATTTGAAAAGATTAAAAATTAGGGAATACTTATATTGGAGACTCTATATTCTCTTATAGATCTCTTTAGAAATGAAGTCCTGAGGACAAATTTTAGAGAGAAGGGGTTTAATGTTGAGAAAATTAATTATAGTAGCGATATATTGGGTATATTTTTAAGGTAAATTAGAATGGTGATATTACCATTTAAGGGGTGGAAGTGATACACTTTTACACGTTAAGAAATGAGAACTTTTTTGAATACCCTTTTCATTTCAATGATATCATTACTCTATTCAAGGGTTAATGACTCCAAGGGTTATAAATAATATATTTTTTTGTTGATATTGGGTCCATAATGCATCAAATAATAATTTTCAAACATTTTTAAACATTTTTTAGTTATTTAACACTATATTTTTACATTTTATCTTTTTGGTTTTTACCTTGGTAATTATTTTAAGCTAAATATTTTTTATTTTATTAAAAATACTATGTAATTTTTTTTAAAATATTGATGTTATAAAACAAAATTTAATATATATTTAATATAATTCAATTTCTAAATAATGTAAAATTATATTTTAATAAAAAATATTTAATATATAGAATTTTTTTTATAAAAAAGGTTATTTTCAAAATTAAGTATTCATAATCATATTTAATACTGACTACCAAATGAATGAGTGTTAATAAATTTACACAGAGGTTAATAAATTATATTATAACAATTATTTATAAGTGTTTAATTTGTTTTATCTATTGAATATTACACAATGATAATAAAATAACTTTTTGAAAAAACATTTTTACCATTATCATAGTAATTAACTTTAGTCATAGTAATCTAGTTTTTATGCATGAAAATTAAATTTACCTTATTACCTAATACGGAAATGTTGATATAAAATATTAAATCCATTTTTATAGGTTATATTATTAGAAGTGATAATAATTAATTTTCAATATAAGTTCATAAAAAGAAGTATTTTTACTCAAACACTACTTTAGTTACCAAAACATTAATTATGGGTTTTATAAATTCATCTTAGAATTTTTTTTAAATAATTTTTTTAATATATATATATATATTATTTTAATTTTTTTATAAACATAACTTTTAATAGTTATATTTTTTGAAAAAATAATATTTTCACTATGCACATAAAGATTAATTATTTTTGAAAAATATTAAAAATTAGTATTATTATAAATTTAATACATGAAAATAAAAAATTATTTTTATTTTATCATATTGAAATCCTTAAATAAATAAATTTTAATTTTAAATTATAATAAAAATAAATCTCTTATATAGAAAAAATAAGGTTTAAATGTTATGTTTTCTTAATCTTATTTCACATCAATTACTAATTAAATTAGTGTTAATATATATTAGTAAAAAAATTCATCACCATTTCACCATAATATATTTAGCCTTTTTAAAAATTCATAGCACATGAAATGCCATTTTTTTTGAAAAATATTTTTTAACTATAGAACCCTCTTAACATTAATATAATTATAATTAATTATACAAATTCTAGTTATTTAATTTCATAATTCTACTAACATGAAAATATTTATTTAAGTTTTATGAAATATTTATTTTAATAATAATATTCTAGTTTATATAAATAAAATATTATAATTAATTATTATATTTTTATTTCATTATTATTATTTCTAAAATATATTTTTTAAACTTACTACAAACAACGCATAACACTGGTATACCTATTTGAGACATTTATATACACTATCTATTTCTACAATGACCATATTTTCAATAATCTTATTTTAGAAAAACATATTTTCAATAGTCAGATTCCATTTCCATATGTAGTCTTACTAAAATCATTCATTTTATTCTCAGTTCACGTGTCACACTTCCCTTTTAAATAGTTATTATTGCAGATCTCCCAATATGATTTCTCATTTGGTGGTATTCTTTCTCATAGTAAGTTTGGTTATAATAATAGTGATTATTAAAGGCTATGGTGGTCTAGTGGAGGTTCCATTTCTAAAGATATTATTCTTTTCAATTTATCATACAATTTTATTTTTTTAGTTTTAATGGATGTAATCATCCATGATATGTAATAATACATTATTTGAAATAAATGGTTTCATGTAACTTCATTGGAATGTTTCATTATAATTTAATAATTTCTTGTTATCTTGTTTTATATCTTGTACGAACCAACATATAATTAAGTATTAATTATTTTTAAAAATAGATAAACATTCTTTACAAGTATTAGAAAAATTTAATGTCTCCTAAAACGTGTGGTGTAGCATTCTCCTCCCCTTAAATAAATTTCATCCTCAAAATTGTAAGTATCATATACTAATGAAATTAGATAAATGTATCTAAAATGTAGTCAGGACTCAAGGTATTGGTTACAGAGAAATGAAATCCTTAAAAACATATGGAATGAATATTTTTCCTCAGAATATGATTATCCATAATATTGAGTTTTTATCAAACTGTTTAATCCCATAGTTTATTGTTAATCATCATTTCATTGAAGGATTATAGAAGGTTGAAATTAAATGTTATTTCGTTATTCCAAAAAATATTTTTTCCCTCTATATAGAAGAAAAAATTACAATCCCAAAATCTCAATAAATTTATCTAAAGGAAGGATAATAAGACTCACAAAAATCATAATCCCAAAAAACTTGAGGAATATTTACATTAATTTTATTCAATAATGATACCACTAGGTATTATTATTTTAATAGGTAATAGTTGGTGAAAAGTTACATGACATATAACATCCAAAAATTTATCAGGTAAAATAAGTGTTCTTAGCACTTCTTAATAATCACTATTTGCTTCAATAGTAGTTTTTTCATTGAATTTTCATTTTCCCATGTTTTAGAAAGTTCTTGGTGTCCATTTTCATCTTAACACCTTAGATTAGAGCATTGATTTGTATTATTACAAAATTCCTCACATCTAAAATATCAAATTAATTGTAGATTATTATTAAGAACATTTTTCCTTTATTTTGTTAACTAAGATTTTTATTTTTCCTTGGAAGATTATTACATGATCCCCCTCTACCAAAGATAAAAAATATTGTAGTCCCCCTTTAGGTAATTACCTTAGTGCTTCTTCCTAGATTTTTTACATGAAAGAAATTTAACATTCTTTCTTTTGTCATATTTTTCACCCGATATTCTATGAGACTTCATCCTTATCATTTTGGTTTTTTTAGATTTCAAGTATGTATACATTGTTAAACATATTTCATGATTTATTTTTTTGAAATAATAACTATATTTCTTGGTCTATATTCCATTCTAATGGGTTTATTATTAACACTATCACTATATTATCTCCCACACCCATTAAAACCTTAGTTCCTCCTTATTCCATCCATCACTAAAACCAAAATGGGTTAGTATTACTGATCAATATATAACATTATAATATTATTATAATAAATAGAAAAAGGCAAATTTAACCACAAGATGTGCTATTTTATGATACTATCACGTTAACCTAAATTTATTTTAGTTTTACCTATATCAATCTTAGTTACACCTAAATCATTTTTAATTCTATGTAGGAAACATTGTGTTTATTTTTCTCATACTTCTTATCCAAAACCATTAACTTAGGGATTAATCCTCCATGGGGGGTCGAAAATAGCATATGATTAATTAAATAATATCCCTTAGGAGTGTCAAACTAGGTGTATAATGATTACTCTCTTGTGAATTAGGTGAAAATCTATTAAATACTGAATCCTCTATTTTCAAGGTTATTACCAAAAGGTAAATTATTTCTATATCCCTCATACACATGTAGTATCTAGACAGGGATGTCCTTGCTTGGAAAACCACATTATCAATTTTTTTTCAAAATTTCAAGATGTTATCATATACTTGAGTGTATACCTTATACTTCTCCTGAATATTTTTACTAATGTTATCTCATCCCAGTCACCAACAATAAAAATAAATTTCTCTAATACCAACTATATAGAATCAAATTATAAAGATACATTATTTCATGATTTATAAAATAAATTTCAAACAATACAAACTAATAATCTAGAGGTCTAGTTTCTTTGATATATTTGACACATAGATACTTTATATTAAACATAATAACATCAAATTTATATAAAACTCTATATATTTCTCCTAAATTCAATATATCTTCTAAAACTGCATAAGAAACCCTGGGGAAAATACATATGGAAAAGGGTGAGATAGAAAGCTGAGTAAGGGAATAAACAAAGAAATAAATCATAACATGGGTTCCAAGAGGCATAATATGATATAATAAAGAGAGTAATCATAACTATGGAAACATAAAATATGTAAATGAAATCATAATATCATTGAATTCTGGAATATGTGGAAACAAAATAAGACATGACATCATAAACATAAGACTAGGTTCACTTCTAAGACCATAATAATAAAGTAGAAAAACTCCCATGGTGGATTAGGTTTACTCTCTAATCCCTTACATAACATCTCATGAGATATAAATATTTACCTAATAGATTGTAGGGATATATAATTTTGGGTCTACCTGTCACATAACATAGTTTACCTATGCAAACTGCCAATGCACCATACATGGTATCTCATGAGATGTAAATGTTATCCAATTCATTAGAGTGATATATAATTCTGATATTACCTTTCACTAATTAAAATCATAAATATTTGTGGAACATGAGTAAAATAAACCATATATTAATCCTATGAATGATCAAACTTGTGAGAAGTAAGTAGGTTTCATAATTCTAATTCAAGGCATAACCGAACGCTAAATCATAATCATTCCCAAAAGAATGAGGAATGATATTGTTTTGGAACTTTATAATTGAAAAAGTTATATTGTTGTTGAACATATAATTTCAATGTATAAAATTCATGAGAATGATAAAAGTGAAGAAATAATAAAAATGAGCCAATTGAGTGATGCTTTTTAAAATAAGTAAAGGATCATTTTAAAGAAGAAATAAATTATTATTTTTCATCAAAACTAAAATTAAACTAAGAGAGTTATCTATAAAATAACTAGGTTTTTTTGGAATCTATACCTAGTTTAAAATCATTTTATAGGGGTGATACTTGTCATGAGACAAGAAATTGTAAATTTATATTAAATTGAGCTTACTTAAAAGTGATATTTTCAAAGGGAACTAAATAACTTTATTTGTTTATATTTAATTTTATTTGGTCTATTTATTATCTTTTCTTTATTTTTTTTAATATAGTTTCTTCTTATGTAAGTTACTCGAGGATATCTAGTTAACTTATCCACAACACTTTTAGTTTCCTAACCATTGTCAATAGTGTTGTATAATAAATTCATGATATCTATATATGTGAATTTTATTTTCCCTTATCATTTTAATAGAAAAATATTTATACAATTTAAAAGTCTATCCCAAAATATACCCAAATTAATAAATCTTCAATAAAGATTCCATTTAAGGTGGTTAAAGTTACTATGACTATATATTTTTAATCAAACATATAGAATGAAAAATATTATTCTTATAGAATATTCAGTATTCATTGAAAATAATATATATATATATAGATATATATTTTCAAATACAACCATGTTGGTTGGTGATGAAAAATGAAATTCGTCCCTCATAGAGGTGGTAGTCAGTACTGGTGCTTGATTATTGTTTCCATTTCTCTAGAAGTGAGATATAATTAAATTATATGGAAATTTGGGTTATTATAATCATATTTATATTATATATAATATATTTATTTATCAACCCCACAATGAAAAGAAACTATCAAAGGATTTTATGAAAAATGGAAGACATTATTTTGTGGAGGCAGTAGTCCGCGAACACGTACTAATGAAGATTTTGTTTTTCAAAGTAGATAGAAGAGAATAAATAATATTTTTTTAAATTTATGTAATAAAATATTAATTTAATAATTATACTTATTTCATTATATTTTTATGTATATAAGAGGTTTGGAAGAGGAATATAAAAAAATATATTAAAAAGTAGGTAATACTTACATTGGAGACTCGATATTCTCTTAGAGATATCCATAGAAATTAAGGCCATAGGATAATTTCCATAGATTAGGGTATTAAAGATGAGAAAAAGAAATATATGAGGTGTAGTTTGGGTATATTTTCGTGGGAAAATATAATGGGAAGATTATCATTGAAGGGGAAGAAGTGATCCACATTTATAAGTTAAGAAATAAGCTCTTTTGTGAATACCCTTTACATTTTAATGATATCATTATACTATTTAAGGGTAAATAACCCCAAAATATCTAAATAATGGATTTTGGGGTGATATTGGGTCTATAATTTCTCACCAAATAATTCCAAAACATGTTTTTAGTTATTTATCATTAGATTTTAACATTTTAGCATTTTTGTTTTTACTTGGGAAACTAGTATTTAACTACGTAATTTATATTTTGTTAAAAATATAAGGTTGCCCTTATTACCAAATATTTAATTTATGAACCTAAATTTTACCTAAATTTAATATAATTAAATTTAAAAATAATATAAAATTATATTTAAAATAAAAACACTTAATATGTAGAAAAAATGTTTTTTTATTGAAAAATATCTTTTCACAATTAAATGTTCCTAATCATGTATAGAATTGATTACTAAAGGAAGTAGATTTAATATATTTATATATAGGTTAAAAAAATATTAAAATAATTATTTATAAGTGATTAACTTATTTGGTTATGTAAAAGTTACATAATGATAATAAATCAAATCTTTGACAAAATAGTTTTACCGTTATTGCAAAAAATGACCTTATTCTAAGTAATCTAATTTTTATGGATAAAAAATGAAATTCACCTTATTAACTAATATGTAAATTCTTATATTAAATACACAATAAATTTTATAATATCATATTCTCATAACTGAAACAAATTAATACTTAAATATAAGCGCATATAAAGTAGTTTTTTTTGAGTAAACCACTACTTGAGTTAGAAAAACATTAAATATGAGCTTTATAAAAGGAACATAGAATTTTTAAATGAATTATTTTACTTTATTAATATATATATATATATTTCAAAAAGGTTTTTTAATCATAATGTTTTAATAGAGATATTTTTTTGCAAAAATGATATTTTCATTATTCACCTAATTGTTTTTAAAAAAAAATTACAAAAATTGATCTTATTATGATTTTTATGTGGAATTGAAAAATTATGTTTATTTTATCAAATTAAAATTTTAAAATTTATAAATTTATATGTTAAATTAAGATATAGAAAAATAAATAAACCTATTTATATAGAAAAAATGAATTTTCAACATTATGTGTTCTTAATATTATTTACCTTAAATTACTAATTAAATTTTTGTTAATATATATTTAATAAAATTCATTATAATTCAACCATAATATATTTATTCTCTTAAAAAAATTCATATTGCATGAAAAACCCATTTTTTTTGAAAATTAGGTTTTAAGTATAAAATGATATTAACCTAAATATAATTGTATATAATAATCTATGTACCAATTATTTAATTTTATAAATATATTGATATTAAAATATTTATTTTAATTTTTATAATAATATATTAGTGTATAAAAATAAAATATTTTAATTAAATATTATTTTCTATTTCTTTGTTATTATTTCTAAAATGTATTTCTTAAACTAATTACTCATAATACATAACTGTAGTATACCTATTTGAAACATGTATATCCAATGACCATTTTTTTCAATGATCATATTTTTAATGACCATATTTTAAATGAAAATATTTGAAATAGTTAGATTCTATTTCTATATATAGTCTTACTAAAATCATTCATTTTATTCTCACTTCTTAACTCACACATCTCATTTCTATAGTTTTCATTTTAGATATCACATGATTATTTCTCCTTTCATGGAATTAGTTATCATTATAGTTTTTTTCTATACTAATGGTGATTCTTAACAGAAATGGGGGTCTATGGGAGTTTCTAGTTCTAAATATATTTTGGTTTTAAATTTAATGTCCCCTTTTAATTTTTTTAGTTTTAATGGATAAAATCATCTGTTATGTGTAATAATCCATAGTATAAGATATATGTTTTTATTAAACTTAATTAAAACATTAAATTATTATTGAATAAAGTTTCAAGAACTTGTTTCAAATCTAATATGACATAAGCACCAATACTATATTAATTCTTTTGAAAAAATAGAGAAAGATTATTTATAATTATAAAAAAAAATTAATGGCACTTGGAACCTATAGAATTATATTGTCCCCACTTAAATATATTACATACTAAAAAATATAATTATCACATTCTAATGAAAATAAATAAGGCCATCTAAAATGTACTCACTAATTATGGTATAATTTCTAGAAAACTATAAATATGAAAAACCTAGGTAACATATCTTATTCCTTAAAATAGGCTTATCCATGATAGTAATTTTTTTAAACCATTTAAGCACATATTTAATTTTTAATCATCCATGCATCAATATACTATAATAAGTTGACATGAAATGAGATTTATTTATTCCAAAAAATAATTTTTCTACTAAGTTGAGGGAAAAAATAGACTAAAAAATAACATTAAATGTATATAAAGGATAATAAGAACCACATGATTCATAATCCCATAAACCTTGAAAAATATTCATGAAACTTGGATATAATAATAATATCACTATGTTTTTTATAATTTTAATAACTTATAGTTGATTAAATCTTACAGCACATAAGTAATTCAAAAATCCAAAGAGATAAATAAGCGTACTTATAACTACTAAATTATCACAATCCACTTCAATATTATTTGTTTTATTTTATTTTCCTTACTCACATGTAATTGGAGGTTTTAGGTGTTAATTTTCATGTCAATACATTGTAATAGTGAACTTGTTTTTATAGTTCACAAATTCATCACATCTAAAACATCATTTTTTTGGATCCTTACAAGGAAAACTATTATTTCCCATCATATCAACTGAATTTTCCATTTTTCTAGTTATCTAGTTACCCAATTACCTCCTTTAACATTGATCAAATATCTTCTAGTATGGTTGAGGAAACCCCCTTGGTGTTTCTCCCCACATTTTTAACATGAATGAAATTGAACATTCTTTCCTTCATCATCTTTTTCATCCAAAATTTCATGAGACTTCAACCTTATCTTCTTTAGTTTGTTTGGTATTACCACTATGTATAAATTTTTTATCATATTTCATGATATATGGTTTGGAATAATCACTAGATTTCTCAGTACATATTCTATTATAATGTGTTAATTATTGAAACAATCACTACATTATCCCTCACATACATTTTTAACTCGGTTCCTCCTAGTTCCAACCATTAAAAAAACCAAATCAAGTTAAAATGGCTAGAAAAAATTAAAATTATATGATTATTATCATAAATAACTATTTAAAATTTTAAATATAAGATATCATATTTTACGATACTATCACATTAACCTACAATTCTTCTAGTTCGAACTATATAACTCTTAGTTCAACTTATATCATTATTGTTTCAACTAAGAAAACATTAAGTTGTTTTTTCTCATAAATAATTACCAAATCCCTTAAATTAACTTGGGGATCAATACTTTAAGCTGGTTTTCAAAGAAAATATATTTAACCAAAGCATATTCTCTAGGAGTACCAAAATGAGTGTATAGTTTGGTATTTTTTATAAATAATGTAATGATTGAGTTAATACCCAATATTCTATTTTTGGGGTTACTAAACCTAGGTAAATTAGTTCCTGAGCCTACGTCCACTTTTACTATTCGTACATGGGATCCATTTATAAGAAAACCTCATAATCAAAACGTTTACAAAATTTTATAATGTTATACTATCTTTAGGATTATCCTTTAGACTTATCTTTAACGTTTTTATTAATTTTATCTCATCCTAATCTAAAAAAATAACTAGACTTTTCTCTGATACTAAATATAAAAAACTAAACTATAAACACATATTAATTCATGATTTATAACATACTTTTAAAATCGTACATGTAAAGGATATAAATTTCTAGTGTCATTGGAATATGAGACTCATAAAAACATTCTCTTAATCATAAAAAAGAATCTTAATTTAAAACTGAAAATACTTATCTTACCTTCCATAGATCTTCTAAAACCTTATAGGGTACCCTAGTAAAAATACATATGGAAAATGGTGAAAAATAAATATCAGTAAGGGAACAAAACCTGGAAATAAATAATAACTTGAGAGTTAAGAGGAATAAAATGATATCCTAAAGAGAATTATCATATGAATAGAAACCTGGAATAAGGAAATTAAATCATAAGATTAGGGAATCGTGGAATATGTGGAAATAATATAAGACATTACATCATAAACATAAGTCAAGGTTAACTCGCATGACCATCATCATAAATTGGAAAAAGTACCCTAGTGTATTTGGTTTAATCCATAATTCATTTCATAAAATATTTTGATATATAATGATTTAACAAAATGAATTGGAGGACTATATAATTCTGGTTCCATCCATCACATAACATAGTCTTCTTAAGATAAATTACCATACAATAAAAGACTATATGATTCGATAGAAAAATTACCCAATGAATTATAAGACTATATAATCCCAAGACCACTAATGAAATATTTAATACAATAATTATTCATTCTATATGAGGAAAATATCATACATAAATCATAATTGTGATAAAACCAATGAGAAGTAAGTGATTTCTACTATTCTGATTCAATGAATAACCAAAGTATAAATATAAGGATACACTAAATAAAGAGGAATTAAATTGGTTTATACAATAATAATAGAAAAAGGGATATAGGTCTTTAACATGGAATTCCAATTTATAGAATTTATGAGAATCATTTTGGAGAAGAAATAATAAAAATGAATCACTTCAATGATGTTTTTTAAAATAATTGATAAATCTCTCTTAAGAAAAAAATTACCTTATTATTTCCTGTAAAACCAAAATAAAAACAAAAAGATTATCCATAAATAATTATGTTTTTTTAAAATAATTCCATGGTTTAAAAATATTTTATGGGTGTGATAATCGACATGAGATAATAAATAAGAAAGTTTCATTAAATCAAATTTACGTAAAAGTTGGATTTTTAGAAGGAACTAAAAATTTGTATAATTTTAGAAATGAAAAGGATACTTAACTAAGTATATATAAAATATAAATATATAAAATAATATAATAGTTATATGATATGAATATTGTGTAAAGGATATGAAAAGAAGTAGAACATGTAACTGGCAAGTTGCAAGGTTGGTTAGAATGATCTCTTACCTTGAGTCCTGGTTTTATCTGCACATGAATATACCTAGAAGATCCAGGATCTAGAAACTAAATCCCTAATATTATTAAAAAAAGGTATGAAAATTAAATTTTTACAAGGTTAGTTTACAAATATTAGATCATACCACACCATGCATGTCCTCATCAACCATCATTTCACAATGACAAGGTGTCCAGAAAGACCACAAGGTGTTTATATCTATGATGTATCTCTTCTAAAGTGCATATTTCAATTGATTAGCTTACCTATATAAATGTGATACATTCAAATGTAGGTGTTGTTTATATATGAGGCATATGACCCAGTGAGGGAGGATTTTTCATGGTACATACCTTGTTCTAGTTTTTTGAGTTTTGATAGTAAGTTTAGAGTCTAATTCAATCCATAGTGATTTCTAATTATGATAGAAAACATACTAGATAACATAGATGGTGGACCATAGTTTGGCCTAATAGGAAATTACCTACCTAATGAAGTGGTGGAAATTTTTTTTAACAAATCCACAATGAGTGTAGAAGACACCTCCAAAACCTAAAACACTAGAATTCTAGAGGATGCTCTATCAACATTAACCTTTATTCATGAAGAAATCAGGGGAATCTGTTTTATAAACTTTATATACATAGGTTTCCTTGGACTTTATAAAACTCCCAACACTTGAAGGATATTTAGCTCTGATTTTTTATTCATCGTTCCTAGTTGTATATTTGAAGTAGCATGAATGTCCCTATGGATA
Organism: Viscum album; assembly: GCA_963277665.1. Lineage (NCBI taxonomy): Eukaryota > Viridiplantae > Streptophyta > Magnoliopsida > Santalales > Viscaceae > Viscum > Viscum album. The sequence goes on from OY728137.1 coordinate 248,394,276, forward strand.
GCAGTGGTAGATGCATGGAAGGATGAGGTGTGGTTATCAAACGAACATTTGTTTTTGAGATACCCAGATTGAGTTGAAGGAATAATCTTAAGAAACCAGAAGGAGGTTATGAGATTTCTCACTTCATCCACACCAACATTTGTATTTTAGAAGATCTTTAAGATTACTGCATGAATTTAGATCAAGGAAAAATAAGTTAGCAAAATATCTCCATATAAGTTGAGCTAAATTAAATTACAAGAACACATGTTGCATAGTCTCATCAGCTTTCAAAAAGATATGATAGGGTGAACCAATATATGGCCTATATTACTTAGTTGAACATTTGTAGGTAACCTATTTTTCAATATCCTCCAAAGTAGAAAAATCCTTGAGGGTTGAACAAAAGATACCTTGAATTCGCACAACCAGTTTGGTGGTTAAGTGTAACCATCACACTGTATCATGTAGTAATCTCTGGTATTAAGGTTCCCATTCTATCCAGGTTTCTATATCATCATGTAAATATCCATAAAGGTATATGTATGAATTTATATGTCATATTGAGAGGAAATAATTCTAGAAATATTGTCATTGTGAGACAAGTGGTCACCAATTCTCATACTAAGTGTGTTGGAAGGAAAATTGATGATATTTATTAGGCTATGCAGCCAGGGAGTGTGACAGAATTTGATATTAGAGTCCCTAATGACCATCCAATTTGATTAATGCATCATGTTATTGAATGATTTTTTAGGATAGGGCCAAAAATAATAAGTGAGGTAATATTAATACCCATTTAACAACTTCATTTTAATCCTACATGATAGAAGATCACTCAAGGGATCATTAAAGGTCAAAAGGATCCATGTGAATTTGTTGATAAGTACATAATTGAAGGTCTTGAGATCCTTGATCCCAAGGCCCCTATTATAATTGGACTTGATGCAATACTTCCAGGAAATATTTATTAGCTTCCGTTTATGCACTGATCATGTCCATAAGAAATTCCTTGTCATTAATTGAAGGTCCTTAGAAATATTTCTTGGAAATATGTAAATAAAGTAAAAGGACAAAAATTTGTATGTGATGAACAAGTTGATAAGGAATACTCTTCCACCAAGTGACATGGCTTTCCACTTCCATCTAGAAAGCTGATTGGTAATTCCAGCACACATACTTCCAAAAAATTGGCTTCTGAACTTACCCCAAAAAAGCTACACCAATGTAGTTGAAGGGAAGAGGGAACATGAACTTAAATTAATGAATAATTAAATTATAAATACAAATAAAAGAAAAATATTCATCTATATTTAATTTTATAATATCTTTTTATTATCTTATTTATTTTTTTTAATATTTTTTATACTTATGTTAGTTAATCAGGGTGGTTCGGTTAATTTATCCCTAACACTTTCGGTTTGTTGACTGTGGTCAAAGGTGTTGTGAACTAACTACATGATCAATAGAATTTTGGAGTTATATTTCAATTTTTTATATTATAACAATACTTATACATCATCGAATGTTATCTTAAAATAGGCCTAGACTAAGAAAGGGTCCTTGATGATTCCATTTAGGGTGGCTAAAATTACTACTATAATTTGTTGTTAATCACACATATAGAATGCAAAATATTATTCTTCTAGAATATTATTATTTTAATTAACATCATATTTATATATATAAATAAATTTTCCAATCCATCCATGTTGGGTTATGATGAAAAATGAAATTTAATTCTCATGGAGGCGGCAGTCTGCACATACAGAAGATTACTATTTCTATTTTTCAACGAGTGATAGGGAATTAAATTATATTATTATTTTAAATTTAATAATCATAGATATATTATATATATATATATTAAATTTATTCATCAATTCCATCATTTTAACCCAACATGATAGGAGGTTCTCAAAAACGGAAGACATTGTTTCGTGGAGGCGGTAGTTTGCACATAGGCCCTAACAAGACTTTTATTTTCCTTAGTGGATAGTGAGGAATAAATAATGGTTATTACATTAATATAATAAAATATCACTATAATAATTATACTAATTTAACTATTTTGGTATCGATATATAATGTTTTGAAGAGGAATATTAAGAAGAAAATATTGAAGACTAGGGAATACATATATTGGAGTCTCAATCTTCTCTTAAAGATATCCTTAGAAATGATGGCCTTTGGATAAATTATAGAGATTAAGATATTAAGGTTTAGAAAAAATAATATATTATAGGTAGTTTGAGTAGAGTTATAATCTAAATTTTAATAGATAAATTAGTACTGAAGGGGTGGAAGTGATCTACTTTTATAAGTGAAGAAATAGGGCTTTTGTGAATACCCTTTACATTTCAATGAAATCACTACACTATTAATGGTAAACTACTCATAAAGTTTTAAATAATTCAGTGTGGGGTGATCTTGGGTCAATTATTTATAAATTAATAATTTATTGTCATATTTTAATTTTTTTAGATATTTACTGTTAGACTTTTACATTTTACCGTTTTAGTTTTTTACTTGGGTAACTAGTTTTTATCTAAGTAATTTATATTTTATTAAAAATATATGGTAAAAATTATTATAAAATATTTATTTTATGATCCTAAATTAATATCAATATAATATAATTCTATTCATAAATAATATTAAATTATCTCTCAAATAAAAACATTTAATATATAGAAATAATGTTTAAAAAAAAGGATGTTTTCAAAATTAAGTTTTCCCAATAATATTTAATATTTATTAATAAATTAATGTGGTTAATAAAATTAAATATATGATAAAATATTGTATTGGAATAATTATTTATAATTTATTGATTTATCTTATCAGGTAAAAGTTATGCAGTTATAATGAAACTACTCTTTGCCAAAAGAATTTTACCATTATCAAAATAATTAACTATAATCCTAGTAGTCTAATTTTTATTCCTAAAAATAAAATATAAATTATTACCTAATTTGTTTATTTTTATCCCAAATATGAAATTATTTTTGTTATATTATATTCTTAGAAATGATAAAAATTAATTTTTAATATAAGCATATAAAATGTTGTTTTTTTTGAGGAAACCACTACCTAAGCTAAAAAAACATTAAATATGAGTTTTATAAATTTAACGTGGTATTTTTAAAATAATTTTTTTATAAATATATATTTCTTATTTCAAAATGGATTTTAAAAAAACTGTTTTAATAGTGATATTTTTTTTTCAAAATTTGTATTTTCACTATTCAATTATTTTTTTTTGAAAAATATCTTGAATTCATCTTATGATAATTTTAATATGTGAAAAATCTTTTTTTATTTTATCAAATTAATATTTTAAAATTTAAAAATATTTACTTTAATTTAAGAAACATAAATAAAGGAAAATACTTATATAAAAAAAGTTTTTTAGATTTTTGTGTTCTTAATCTTATTTCAAATCAACTAATAATTAAATTTTTTTCAATATATATCCATAATAAAATCCATTTTCATTTAACATTAATATATTTAGTCTCTTAAAAAATATCCATAATGCATGAAAATTCTTTTTTTGGAAAATAAATTTTTATGTAAAAAATTATTTTAACCTAGATATAACTATAATTAATTATTAATATCCTAATTATTTAATTTTATCAATATTTGGAAATTAACATATTTATTTTAATTTTATCAAATAATTATTTTAGGAATAATATTTTACTGGATAAAAATAAAATATTTTAATTTAATATTATATTTTTGTTTCGTTGTCATTATTTCTTAAATATATTATTTAGAATTGTTAAAAACAATGAATAACTATTGAATACCTATTTAAAAGATTCACATATAATGAAAAATTAAGCAATGAAAATATTTTGAATGGTAAAATTCTATATGTATGTTTAGGCTAACTAAAATAATTCATTTTATTCTCACTTTTTAATTCACACTACTCATCTCCTTAGTTTTCACTATTTATATCACACCATGCTTTATAAATTCATGATTTTATTTCTCATTTTAGGTTTTATTATACTAATAGTGATTCTTAAAGGTGATGGTTACCTATGGGAGTTTCTTGTAAGGATTGGTCCTTAAACATTACATAATATCGATTTTTAGTCAAGAATTTACATTATATCACTATAAGGATATTATAAGGTTTATAGTTTTAGAGAATTGGACCATAAATAATACATAACAATAACATAAAATATGAAGTGGAAACGTCTGATCAGTATCTGTTTTTTCCATACTACAAACCTCTTAAAATTATTCATGAATTATATTCATGGAAATACTCTAAAAATTTCAACTTGACTTCTTCATTTCCATTACCCATCCTCAAACCCTGTGAAAATATTTTAAAAACACGGGATAAACACAAAATATTGGTAAGATATATAAAAAGAAAATAAACCATTAGTTCAATAAAAACATGAAAAATCATATAACATTTAACTTTATCTTTAATGTTCTTTCATAATATTATATAAAACATTTTCACATGAAAGATAAAAACACATTTTTCATGAAAGAAATCATTAAAACCCGTATAAAGAAATTAAAACTCATTTTGGAAATATAGATAATAAGATACTTAAAAGCCTTTCAAAACCTTTTTAATTGTATTAACTATAAGATAAAATTCCAACATCAAAATTACCCAATGCATTGGAGAGATATAACGGGCTCACCCACTGCTATCTGGGCCACCCCATCGTATAAGCTATAATGAGCTCACCCAATGCTATCTAGGCCACCCATCATGTAAGATATAATGGGATCACCCTACACTATTTGGGATGCATCATCATGTAAGATATAATGGGCTCACCTGAAGCTATTTGGTCCACCCATCATGTAATATATAATGGGATCAACCGACACTATCTGGTCTACCCCATCATGTAAGCTGTTACAGGATCACCCGAAACTATCTGGGTCGTCCCATCATGCAAGCTATAACAGGATCGAATAATGTTATCTGGGCTTCCCCATCATGTAATTATCAATTACCACTTCATGAATAAAACTATTTCATCACAAAATCCAATAAAAAACTATTTTAAACTTATATGAAACACCTTCAGAAATAAAATACATTTTTATTTTAAAAACCCAATTTTTATACCAAGACGCCCTTTTGTTTGAAAAACCATTTTCAATACAAAATATCCAAAAAAGGGAAATAATTATTTTCATTTAAGAAAACATTTAATCTTGTAATGTATCCTAGAAATTAAATAATAGCTATGGAAATGGAAAATTCATTGTCACCGTGTACGTTAATAATAGAACATTAATTTTGTTGTTTTTAAAAATGTTCTTCATAAAAAACATAAAAATATTCCTTTTAATTTATTTTAATGAAATTAAAATTAGAATTAAAATTTCCTTTATAATACTTTTATGTCCATATAAATTAACATATAAAAAATATCAATAATATTGATTTTGAAATATAATCTATAAAAATTACAAGTGTCCCATACCACTTTGAGACATTTAAATCATAAGCCCCATGAAATAATAATAGTGAAAAAAATTAAATAACATGATAATAAGTAAACTCATGATATGATATGTCAAATGGGCTGTATATACACATCATAAAATAATGTGGGTGTGTAACATCAAAATATTCATCAATGAAATGAGATTGTGATGAAGTCCCTTACCTGGGGTCTAACATTTCACATGTGTCTTTATCTTCATAAGTAAAAAACTTATGTTAATTATTCACTTTATTAAGAAAATTTTTCAAGTTCATAATTAATTTGATTTAACTTCTTTATTTTTTTATAAAACTAATTAAAAAATTAATTTTATGTTGAGTGTTTTTACTATATTTGGTTTATCGGTCAAAAATGACTTTGGTAGGTCAACTATGGTCAAAGGGGACATCATTAAAAAATACCTTGAAAAATAATCATTACATAATTATCATATTTATACATAAATTATACTTTTAAAATCAATCATGAATGATGGATATGAAAAATGAACCAACGTTACAATCTAGGAGATGGTAGGTCGTGCGTATGCATGAGCAACGTTTTCATTTTTCAATGATCATTATAGAAAGAAGTTAGGTAAAAAATATATTTTTTTCATTATTATTATATCATAAATACTATATATTTTAATCATATATACTTATATATATGATTCTTGTTATTTAAAAGGAATCACATCACTTCGAGGAGGTGGTAGTCCACATGTACACGAACGATGTTATCACTTTCTTAGGGTGTGAAAAGATAATAAAGAAAACGATTTATTATATTTCCATAAAGTTAATTATATCATTAATATAATATATATTTAATATATGAAACATTTTTTTATTAAATATTTCTTTAATACATTCCATGTAAACTATGAATGAATCAAATCACTTTGAGGAGGCGGTAATCCACACGTCCACAAGCGATGTTGTCATATTCCCACAAAATGGAATACATGAAGGTATGTGTTATATAATATTTATAAAAGTATGAATAAATCATAGATATAATATATATCATATAAAAATAGTAAATGTATCATAATTACTGACCATAATAGGCGGTAAAGGAAAAAAGAATAACATCGTTTCACGAGGTGGTAGTCTGCCATACACACGAACGATGATTTCATTACCCATTTGATATAAGTGTGCGTAGATTCCTGTAAAAAATTAGCGTAAAAAATGTCATTATATTTAGGATTTGGAAGTTATTATATAATCACTGAATAAGAATAATTTAAGGTTTGGAGAAAGAAATAAAACAAAATTGCTCGTTGAAGAACATTTCCTCTTCTTCGGGTTACTCCTTTTTGTTTTCACCTAAGGAATTCCTTGGATTAATTTCTTCCCAATGTGAGGATTATAGTATGAGAGGATGGTTTATTGGGATATTATTTGGGTATGATTTTGATGAGACAAATGGGTTGAGAGGTGTGAATAATTGAGGGAGGTGAGTTCCCTTTTATAGTGGACGAGGAGTGTCATTATTTTAAATACAAAAAGATAAATACTTTTGAGAGGTATCCCTTACATCACATGACAAAAAACTGAAAACTAATAGATTTTACAGAAATTATGGTCAATCCAAAATTTCAACACATTAAAATAAAATAATTTTTATCATTTTTTTCCTTAGTCTTTAGGTTTACTCAAATTTATCTTTAGTGTTTTTACTAAGGTATCATGTATCTTTTTATATACATAGGTAATTTATCATTTAATAATATAATAAAAAATGGGTTTATTAGATAATTTAGACCAAAATATTCTATATATGAAGGCCAATTCATTAAATAAAAATCCTATGTGTGTGTAAAATTAATTTTAATATAGAAGCATGTCATGTGCAAAACCCCTTTTTAATATTAATCACGTTAATTAATTTTAATAGTTTCCACTAATTATTACTATAAAAAAATATGTCCAGATTATTAAATTAAAAATATTATATGGATTTAAGATACTTATAACCATTTTTCCAAATTCAATTCACATTAGTGAAAAAAATATATTTTATGCTAATCTCATATACGTGGCGAGAAATCGGGTTTTTGAAGTGAAAATGTCAAACTTTTACTATGTTTTAATTTTTGAATTAAATATACAAATTATTCCAATGAAATAAATTGGATTATTAGTTTCATAATTTATCAAATTTGGATTTAAAAATAAATAAATTTTTAATTTTACTATATAAATAAATTAGATGAAAATGTAGTTTTCAATTAAAATTCAGTGTTTTCCCTATTCATCAAAAAATTAAAATTCTCATAAAGATACCAAAAACTCACCCTAAGTTAATTTTGACATTATTATTAAAAAATTAAAGTTTATTTTGTAAAATTTAATTTATAAAAGTGTCCTAATTTATTTTAAAAACAATCATTCCATTAAAAGGCGGTAAATCTGCCTTTTAGAAATATACAAATTTTTATGATTAAAATTAGATTTATTCTTATCTTAAGCCTATCAAATTTTGTTGGATAAATTTCAAAAAGTTTTATTAAGTATATGAAATATATATTTAATTAATATATTTCACTAACTGTGGTTTATTTAATTTTTAATATGAAACACTATTCTTGTCATAAAAATAGTTTTTTCATAAAATCACATCCAATATTTGATTGGTTTTTTTATTTTCATTTATAATTAATTGGAAAGAATTAATTTTATAAAAATGTGTTAACTATATTCTTATAATTAAGTTAATCTCATTTATTCTTTTCATTCATGTTTTTTGGTGATAACTATCATGTTAAATAATAATATTAATAGTATATCATTTCCTTGTAGGACTTGGGTTTTTGTGTAACACAAGTCATCAAAGAAAATTGATGTTGGATGAAACATAAGATAAATTTTGTGTTTTATATAATAAAATATAAACTATGTGTTGTGTGTATCATAATATATTAAATTAATTAAATAAAACTAAAAGAATATATATTTTATTAAATTTTGGGATGTTACATCCTACCCCCCTTAAAATGAATTTATCCCTTGAAATTCATATTGTTTATCAAATGATTAATATTTCTAGAATTAATTTATTGAAACCCACATACTAAAAAGGATTAATGAAAAAATCCTAAAAAAAGGTAATTTTGGAAACATAATGGTCACTTGAAGTTATGCATAACTAGGTTTCCACATAGGGAGAACATTGGTGAGAAATTAAAAGATGGATTTAGAAGGGAAAACTAATTCTTGTGGACTAATAGAGAGTGATAGAGAACATGTTCAATAAGAAGTCAATGATGAAAAAACCAAAAGATAAATGGGTGTTGTAAAGGTCTTTGATATCATCATAAAATATGGAAATAGGAAACATTTTATTTCAATATACTTTTCCTAATGTTTAATGATTCATTCACCATCTATACTAAGAGTAGAAGGGAATATACTTAATTGATGAGTAGAGATTTATCCTATAATAAATTTACACTATAGAATCATCTATTTCTATAAAAATTGAGTATCCTAGTTTACTTTTCATAACTGAATCACTAGAATAAACTTTTTATTGATCATATAATACTTAAATGGATAACACAACATTCCTCCTATATTTAGATATTAATCAAAACCAAAATGGTTTCCACATAGTTAAATCATTAAAAAATTCATGTTATGGGGAAATAAATTGATCTCTAAAGTTTAATAGTAACACCCAAAGTTAAAAACTAAATCATTCCATAAATATATAACCGTAATGGTCACCAATACCGTTAATCTGACATCCACACAAGTAGTGGCATGTTTCCTCAAATAAATTTTAAAAATATACATCATATATTTATAAAAAATCAATAAATGTATCCCAAGGTATTTAAATTATATAAAACATTAAAATATGGGTGCCTAAGGCATTGGTCTTAAGATCAAACTTAAGAAAATTACAAGATCTCTAGAACTGTCACCACTTTACTAGTTGAACCAACATAAACTATAGAAGTAGAAAATGATTTTACCATCCCTTTCTTACTTTTGATCACGATGATTTAGACCCTAAGTAAGTTTCTTTAGACACAAATTAAGATATTGTATGAAGTAATTATAGCTAAAGAATCTTACTTCTTACTGGATGTCTGTTATCTAATTCATGGATTGTTCAAGGCTCTTTTTCTTGAAGTCACTAACCTTGTGACCAAAATAACCACATAGTTAACACTTTTCAGATCCTAAATTACATTCCTCTAAATATATTTTAAAGTGATTGCATCATGTTTTGGGATTACCTCTAGGATTATTAATTGGTTTCTTCTCCATTTCCTTTGACTTTGACCATTTTTACTATTTTAATCTCGTGGAATATAAATGTCTGAAAACTCTATATCAGGATACTAATTTCAAAGAATATTTTCCTCTTAATTCCTTCCCACTATAATTTTCAGACTTTCTCTATGGAAAACCATTTCAGATAGAAATAGTTTAGATGAAGCAACTTGATAATCTTAAAATACTGTATCATTTCAACATAACCATGTAGTAAAATCTTCTAAGGGAATACTATCAACATGCTCCTAATCTCTAATTTTTTATAAAACTTTCCTTTGATTCCAATTATAATTAGATTACCTCAAACATTACATAATCTTGAGTTTTAGACAATAATTTAATTTCTTTCACTAGAAGTATATATTTAGGTTTAGATTTTTAGAGAATTAGACCACAACTCATATATAAAGAAAAAATAAAATACAATGTGGACACTTCCGATTAGTTTCTATTTTTCCAATAATATCAAACTCTTAAAATAAATAATGGTCTCTTTTTATAAAAAAACTCCATGATTTTAAACTCGAATTATTCTTTTCCCATAACCATCCATAAACCTTATGAAAATATTTTAAAAAATTAGGATGATAACAAAATCTTAGAAAGGTATTTTAACGAAATAAAAAAGTTAGTTCAGTAAAAAAATGAAAACTCATATAATTTTTTCCTTTATATTTAATAATATATGATAATATAAAATAAAATATTTTCAAATTAAAAATAAACACAATTTTTTCTCAAAGAAAATCATTAAAAACCATAACAATCAATTAATACTCATTTTGGTGAATTTTATCTTTATATAATTAAAAACCTTTCAAAACCCTTTTAATTTGAATAATTATAAGGCTGACTTGAAAAATTATCATTACCCAATGATTTGTAGAGCTATTATGGGCTCACTTGATGCAATCTGTGCTGCCCCATCATGAAAGATATAATGGGCACACCCTACACTATCTGGGTCGGCCCATCATGTAATATTTAACAGGCTCACCCAGTGATCTCTAGTCTGCCCCATCATGTTGGTTTTAATGGGATCACCTGATGCTATTTGGTTTGCCCCATCGGATAAGCTATAATGGGCTCACCCAATGCTATCTGGGACTCCCCATCATGTAACCTATAACGGGATCACCCGGTGATATATGGGATCATCCATAGTGTAATGAGAAATTATCACTTTTTGAATAAAACACTTTCATTAGAAAACCCTTTGATAATATCTTTTAAACACATATGAAACACTTTTAGAAATAAAATATAATTTTCTTTTAAAAACCCATTTTCAATATAAAGAAACCATTTTATTTTAAAAAACATTTTAAATATCAAAATGTAAAATAAAGTTAAATAATTATTTTAATTTATGAAAACATGTAAGATTGAAATGGAATACGGAAATTAAATAACAGTTACAAAGATTTAAAAGTCATTACTATTGTATATGTCAAGAATAGATCATTCATTTTTTCATTTTTCAAAACTTTCCATATAAAGAATTTAAAAATATTCCTCTTTAATTTTTTTATATGAAATTAAAAATGGACATAAAATTAAATTTATAATCTCTTTATATTCATATAAATTAACATTTAAAGTAATATTAAAATTGATTTTGAAATAGAATCTTTAAACATTTAAAGTCTCTCATACCACTTTGAAATATTTATATAATAAGCCCCATGAAATAATTAAATTTAGTAAAACATTAAATAAAATGAGAATAATTAAATTCATGACATGATATTCAGAAGGGGCTATATATACGCTTCAAAAAAGAAGGTATATGTATAACATCAAAAGATACCTCAATGAAAGGAGAATAAGATGAAACCCCTTACATGGGATATGACTTGTCACATGTGTCTTTATATTGATGAATAATAAACATATGTTAATTATTTTATTTATTCAAAATATTTTTCATATTTATAATTTCTTTTATTTAACTTATTATATTGTTTCATATAACCACATAAACAATTAAGTTTACATCGAGTGTTTTGACCATATTTGGTTTATGTATAGAAAATGAATTTATTAGGTAAACTATGGTTAAAGGAACCATTATTAAAACATATCAAGAATAATAATAATGAAATAATCATAATATTTATACATCAGTTATACTGTTAAAACCAATCAGGAATGATGTTTATGAAAAATGAAGCAAAGTTACAATCATGGAGATAGTAGGTCGTACGTACGCATGAGTAATGTTCCCATTTTTGAATGATCATCATGGAAAGAAGGTAAGAAATATTTATATTTATCTAATGATAATTATATTATAAATGAAATATTATATAATGATATATAATTATATATAGATTATTTTTTATTTCAAAGGAATCACATTACTTTGAAGAGGTGGTAGTCCACACGTCCATGGAAGACGTTATACCTTTTCAATGAGTGAAAATTTAATAAAAAAGTTATGTATTATATTTTAAAAATGTAATTATTTCATAAATATCATAAATATTTTATTTAGATAAAATATATTTTTTTAAATCCATCATTAATAGATTCCATGTAAAGTGTGAATGAATCACATCATTTTGAAGAGGTGGTAGTCCACAGGTCCACAAATTATATTATGATATTTCCACAAAATGAAAAGAATGAATATATATGTTATATAATAATTATTTAAGTATAAAAAAATCATATATATCATATATATCATATAAATATAGTATTTACAACATATTAACCAACTAGGAGAGGCGGTAAAGGAAAAAAGAATGAATTGTTTTGGCCAGTCAGTAGTCCGTTGTACACACGAACAATGATTTAGTTAACCATTTGATGGAAGTTAATATTGGTGAAGGTAGAAAACTTAATTTAAAACCTATAATTATATTTAGGATACTGATTTTATTATATAATCATTAATAAAAATAATTACAATGATGGATAAAGAAATAAAACAAAAGTGTTCGTTGAAGAAAATTACCTCTTCTTCAGGTAAATCCTTTCGGTTAACACAAAAGGACTTCCTGGGTTTTATTTATTAAAAAATTTAGGATTATATAATTATAATTGGTATTTTTTATCTTATTTATTCATTTTTTAGATTATAAAAGGGGATTTATAGGTGTTAATAAGTTAGGGGTTTGAGTACCCTTTTATAGTGGAGGAGGAGTGACATTTTTTAAATATAAAAAGGTATACAGTATTGGGAGGTCTACCTTACACCATATTATACAAAAATTGAAAAATAATAAACTTTAGGGAAATTATGTTTGATCAAAACTTACACCACAAAAAATAAACACATTTTAATGATTTTTTCTATAGTCTTTATGTTTACTCAATTTTATCTTTATAGTTTTTACTAAGGTTACTTGTATATTTTTATTTACCTAGGAAATTTTTCATTTAAGAATATAATTTCAAAGTTATTTATTATATAATTTATACCTACTGATTCTAAATATAAATTAAAATTAATTAAATAAAAATTCAATGTGTGTGTCAAATTAATTTTAATACAAACACATGTCATGCACAAAAGCCCACTTCAACCATAATCTCATTAATAGATTTTAAATGTCTCCACTAAGTATGAAGGTAAAAAATTAAGTTTACTTTATTAGAATATAAATATGATAATAATACTTAATATTTATACATGATTTTAAAAATTCAATTCACAATAGTGAAAAAATTAAATTTAAATCCAATTCAAAAGACGTGGCGAGAAAACGAGGTTTTAAAGTGAAAATATCCAAAGGTTTAATATGTTTTTATGTATAAATTTAATATTAAAATGCATTAAATGACCTAAATTGGATTAATATATGTTTTATTGATCTAATGTGACATTAAAACTAATTAAAAATATAATTTATCCATATAAATAAGTTAGATCAAAAAGCTGTTTTTAATTACAATTCAGTGTTTTGCACTATTCATCAAAAAATGTAACATCTCAGAAAAATACCAAAAAAAAAACCTAAGATAATTTTTAAATAATAATTAATAAAATGAATTTTATTTTTTCAAATATAATTTATAAATGTGTCAATTTTTTTAAACAAGTACGCCATTAATTAGTGGTAAAACTCCATTTTATACAGCTTTCTATGCTTAAAATTAGATTTATTCTTATATTTAGCCTATCAAACTTATTGGATGAATTTAATTTTATTTATTAGATATATAAAATATAAATTTCATTTCAATTTTTCAATAATAGTGATTAATTTAAATTTTTATGATTAAATGCCATTATGTTCATAAAAATCGGTCTTTCATAAAAACTCATCCTTTATATTCAATTGGTTTTTATTTTCAATTATAATTTACTAGAAAGAATTAATTTTATATAATTTTTAAAGTATATTCACACAATTTATCCTATAGGGGGTTATTCTAGTGGTTATGCCTTTGTGGGTTCTCATGGGAGGTGTCAAGTTTGAGTCTCCCCAAGTACTTGTAGGTGGTATAGATTTTCATTGTTTCTTTGTATTCCCCTCCCCCAAACTATTTTAATTATATTCTTATAATTTATTTAATCTCATTAATTCACTAATTTAAATGGATAGGTGAAAACTATCATGTTAAATAATAATATTAATAGTATATCATTGTCAGTTAAGACTCAGGCTTGTGTGTAATACAAGTCATCAAAGAAACTCGATGTTGCATGAAATGAAAGATAAACTTGGAGTTGCATGAGATGAATGATAAACTATGTATTGTGTGTAAAATAATTTATTAAATAATTCAAATTAATTTTAAAGAATATATTTCCTAAAATATCAGGATGTTACACTGTAATTTCTAAAGATATTGTTCATTTTAATTTATTGTCCCCTTCTAATTTTTACTATTTTAATGGATGTAATCATCGATGATGTGTGATAATCCATTGTATGCAATATATTATTTCATTTCACTTAATTGTGATGTTTAATTATAATTGTTTATAGTGTCAATATGTTGGTTTATATCTTATATGAACCAATATTTAATCAATTATTAATTATTTTGAAAAAATAGAGACACATTGTTTATAATTATAGGGGAAAAATTAACGGCTCCCAAAACCCAGGGCATTATAACCTATGAATTCCTCCCAAAACTTTTTATCACCAAAAATCATAAATTATAAGTCTTGAATAAATCTTTAAATTTAAATGGTAATGATTTTTTATAATAATTTTTTTATGTATTCAATTTATAATCATATTAAAAAATGATATTGAATAAAATAATAAAGAATAAAATTTCTGTGCTTCTTATGTATAATGTAATATTTTGTGTTTTAATATATATATCCTAAAAAAGTGTCTCGATTGTATATTAAATTATAATTTCACCTCTACTTAAAAATAGAGTTTTTATTTCATTATTGAAAGGGTTATAGATTGTTTTAGTTTTTTTATAAAGAATTAGTTATGTGATAAAAACATAGAAGACTATTATTACAATAAAAAATATAAAAAATATAAATTAATTTTTATAAAATCACTTTTAAAATTATTTGAAAATAAATTATTTTTCAAAACTAAATTATACCAGTAGTAAAAAAATACAATATGATGGAAACATAATGATTAAAAGTCTTCAATAATATAAGAGTGGTTTATTATAGGTGGTGAGAATATAGTGATGGTATTTGTAAACATTTAATATGAATAAATGATTTTTTTAATAACTAGATCATTCATTAATGAAAAATGAAAATGAAAATTAATTATAACACTTATAGGTAATATAATTTTTTTGTAAACATCTCTTTGAATTTATAAAGATCAAAAGCTCAATAGAGAAGGCTCAAGACTCCTTTTATATTCACTAACTATATGAATAATAATAGTTTTAGAATAAATAAATGACATGATTTTTTTTGATCTATATATTGGAATTCAATCTATATAGTAAATTAATAAAGAAAATTGAAATATAAAACAAAACTTTGAAAAATAATAAATTAATATATTTTTACTGATTCTTTCATATATTTGATGAAGAAAATTCTTTTTTATTAATAGGATTATAATTGAACCAAAATCTAAATATTTTAACCAATTATCAAGAATTACATACGATATACATTATGTCATGATTCTCTAATGTTTCATTTTTGTTTTTGTATCATATAATGTTCCATATTTTACCATTGTCACACAATATACAATTAAAAAACAGCTAAAAATATTGATAAAATCATAGCTATTGATCATTATAACCATTTATATATTAAATAAAATCATATGAATAATTTATCTCCTTAAAATAAATACATTCTAATTGTTTTATTTATACTTTCACATTGATGAATAACATATTGTATTTTAGTGAAAAACTAACAATATTTTAATGATATAAAATTTATTCTAATTAATATTTAATATCCTAGAAAATTAATAAAATTTTTAGATTTTATAATTCCTGAAATTTCCATATATTTTCTATAATTTTCTTTAATGATTGTACCAAAATCAACTTGTATTTATATATTCTGATGCGTGACATTGATGGTCTTAATAACATTGAAAATGATTATGAGTTCATATTATATGTCCATAATGAGTGATTCAAAAACTATTCAATGTTACTAAAGATTAAATAAGTTTTTATATTATTTCCATTCTCCACATGCAAACTATTATTATCCATTTATCAATGAAATCTATTTTGGTCACCAGGAATAAAACATGAAAATTTCATATAGTCTCACCCATAAGTTCTTAATATTTTGAGTATAGTGTTTAAAGTAGATTAGCACATGATATTTAATTTTTCTAATTAGAAAAATAAACTTCATTATTATCTCTAAATTGAGGGCCTATATGGATTAAATTGTCATATCTTACACTTATATTGTTCTTAAGAACATGGTAGGATGAATGTTAAAGTATAATTGTTCACATATAGATAAAATTGTAAACATTATATCAAATAATTACTATGTAACTTATGACCCAATAACAACAATGATATATACATATATATTTTTGAAGAAACAAGTTATTTTACATATTCCCATGAGTGAACTGTTTTATCTCTATATGAGTACCAACTAAGACTAATTTTATATTATCATTGAATCCCGTAATATTTCTTGATAACTGAGACAAAAAAAAACCATAATCTACATATATATATATATTAAATCCATATACTTTATTATATAATATAAATCATAAATAAATATCACCTCCATAACCTAATGGTTTAGTGTATTTGAATATTATCAACCTAAACCACTTATATTTTAACATAATATTTTTTTTCCAAAAATGATTCAGACTTGAATCCCTTAAAGACATATCATATGTAATATTATTCTTCCTTACCGAGGGAATGGAAAAAAATAAGAAAAGGGTGAGGTTAAAAACTCAGAATGGGGTAAATCATATGATATATCAATCACATTTGTATTGGTGATCATAGTGATAACCATAAAGTAATGAAAATTAAATGAGTAAATAGGTATGAAAACACAATCAAGGTATATAAAAATAATATAATAGAATCATACCTAATGGAATAATAATAATGGAGCATAAACATGAACTATAATATAAGGATTTTGTATAACATAGGAATGCAATAGATGTATAATCATAACAAATCATAACATATATTAAGCCTCATAGCTAAAACAATCATAAATTTTATTCAAATCTAATCGCATTATGCCCACACAAAAATTTATGAATAAAAGAAAATAATTCATTTTAATTTATCACATAGTCATCTAATGATATCTAATTATTTACCCAATTCATTGAAGTGACATATAATTACGAGACCACCCAACGAATAACAATATAACTATCTACATATATATGTGTCAAATGAAGATAAAAATACTCATACATCCCATATAACATGTTTTACACATGAGAATAAAATGGGATACCTATTTTTTTTAATAATAAATTAAAATAAATCATCTATAGAAATAAATTGGATTATTACATCAAATTATATCCCCATTGAAATGAAAGGAATTATAAAAGATAATGATATTGACCAAAAAAAAACTTCAAAGGTTGATAATAAACTATATGAAAATTAAGAATAAATATCCTTCTAATTTTCATAATTTTCATTTAAAATAAAAATATCATGAAAAATGGTTTATATATGGAATGATAAAGGGGATAAAAGGCATCTTAAATAATACATCAATTAGAAAAATTTAAATGGAAGCTTCATAAATAAGAAAGAAAAAGTGGGAAAAGAAATTGATCGACTAAAAAATATAAAGGATATGAGATAAAATATTCCATTCCCACCATCTAAAAAATTAGAAAATATTGGAAATAGGCCTTAAGAAATCATATAATAATAAATAATCATAAATAATAAATCAAATAAATAATACAAGGAAAATGTAAATGTAAGATAAATAATCCAACTGAAAAGTGAGATGAAGGAAAATCCCCTTAAAAATTTCATAATAGGTTAAATATGGATTGATAAGAAAGGAAATATTAAAATTATATGAAAATTAACAAGATATATAAATTAAAAAATGGGTATTTCAATAAAAAATACATATGAGTTCCCCAAAAATGAGGTTTAGTCATCGATACTCTAAAATAAGAATAGTGATTAAGATAGAACCCCTTTACTTTAATTTTGACATCATTGTTCACACTCTAACATCCTATATATTCAAAATATAATTATTAATTATCTATACTAGATCATTATTTATGTTTAAAATCATTTTTATTAATAAATTATATGGATTTATTACATATATGATAGTTATTCATAATTTATTTAACCATATGATGTTAGTAATTCTGATCACTCCATGCATGTTTGGGTTGGGTGACATGGATTATTATTCATTGATCATAAGTACATCATATCTAGAATAGTCATGGTGAAGAAAAATAATATTTTATTTATTTATAAATTCTGATTCTCATTTGAACAAATACCCTCTTATTATAACAACATCCTTATTAATAAAGAATATATCACTCTTTCTTGAAACTATAACCTCTCAAATGTGAGTGAATATTGTTAGGGAGGGAATTTGGGAATATATTCAAGTAGAAACCAAACTAGTGGTGTAGGTTGGAATGGGTAGAGGAGGGGTCCTTTCATAGATGATTTTGAGTGGAATATTTATAAATATATATTCCTTAATTTATAAAGACATTTATTATAAATTGGAAGGTGGTCAATAAGTAAAAAGAAATTTATAAAATTAAATCCATTATGGAGGTGGATTTTCAATTTTTATATGTTAATGCATCATTTTTATCATCTATGGTATTTTACCTTTATCTCTATTTATCGATATAATCCACTATTCATCATACTCAATTATTCTTTTCACGAAAAATAAAATTTACCCTCTTAGATAATTTTTAAATTCTAATTAAAAATATAAAATTAATTTTATTATATTAATTTACTAAATAATATATGTCTATGTTTTATATAAAAATACATAATAACATCGAAAATATTTTTTTAGAATACAATTTTTTTTATATGACGAATGATTATATTTTGATTTATTATTATTATTTAATTATTTAATGTATGTTACTTATTTATTATTCATGATAAATATATTAATTCCAGTATAGTATTTATTTATAAAAAAGAGTAATATTTTGATTATAACAATGTCTATATTCCAATCAGTTATATGTAATGTCCATATATCCAACAACCATATAACGAATGTAAATGTTTCTAATGATTATATAACATTCATATGATCCCTTTACATAACTTTAAATACATATTTAAAATTAAATAATACCATTTTCCATTTCTTTCTCAAGATTACATGACCTGGCCTATCAGGGCCCCACCTGGGCTAGTGGTAAGCCTAGTGTGATAACCAAATCCCACCACTTATAGTTGAATGGTTGAGGACTATCCCCAAGAAGGAATAATAATCATGATTGCCTAAAAATATATCAAAGTTAAAAAAAATAAGTTTTTTCAATACAAAATAATAACCAATAACACCAAATAAATAAATAAATATATAAATATATACATATATATATAAATAGTTAAACTATATAAATTTTTTTTATGATACATCAAATCAGATGTACAAAAACATGGACCAAAAAAATAAATGATAAAAATAAAAAATATGACATCCCCAAGTATAGCTGACAAGAGATAGGGGAAAACACCTTCACACTATAATAAATCCAAGGAAGAGAACTTTGACATTAACCATCCCATCCATGAAAAATATAGACTAACATTATTGAGCTCTAATAGGTCCACCAGCTTCACATCCACCACCATTATCTCCAAACTATACTGATTCTACACAAACATAACATGTATGAGAAAAATATCCATACAAGGATGAGTATATCCATACCCAGAAGGATGAAGTGAATGAAAAAAGTATATATAAAACAAAAATTAATACTAGGAACCGTAGACTGAGGGTAACAAGATAATTAAAACTGAGATATGAATAAACGCTAAGAAAACCGTGGATAATATAATATTTTGGTCATAAAATAATATATCCATAAAGGTTTATATTTCACAAGAAACTAGAGATACCTAGATTATCGATCACTACATAAATCCCAAAGTCAAAAGTCTAACTATAAGTTATATCTGGAAGGAAATCAGAATTACCTAATATATCACCATACTAAATAAATTTGTATATCCCATCACCAAAACTTTTGGATCCGCAAAATAATTGCTACAAAATTATATCTATATTGGATTACCATTGACTTATTGATCTTTTCATGTTTTTCAAGGGTTTACTAACCCTAATTATGGACCCACATAGAATAGTGTAGTGTATGCATTGATGACGAAGAGTTATTCGGTGCGTATAGCTATAAACCCGTGTCTTATAGAAATAGAAAACACATTCAATACTTTTGTTTTATTATATCCAATTGGTTTTAAATGAACTTTTAGTGTCTTTACCATTGATAATATAGCCATTTAATAGTGATCATATGACTTGTATAAATATAGGGCTTTAACAAATCCTTTTGACATAGATAAAGGAAGTGATGGCCTCAACTAATAGGATTATACACTATGAAGCCCATTTATCATAGATTCTAAGGGATATAATATTTTTGGGTTTTGTCCTAAACCAATTACAAGCCAATATCTAACAACTTAATCATGATTGAAACCATTTATGAGAGAATTTCAAGCTCATCGAGATCATGACCTAAACCATGTTCACCAAACGACCCCATGAAAGACCCACCATCAAACACCTTACTCTTAGGGATTATGATTGTGTAATAAAGGGATATGTATCAAGATCCTTGAAATAATAATATGTACATTATTTTTTCTATATAGTATTGAATGTATTTTCCTTCTATTATTGTTACTTTGTAAACTATTTTTAAAGCACAAATAATATTTTTGGTTAATATTAAAATTCAATTAAGAAATATATATTTATGAATTAATGGATTGTTGAAATAAATAATAATTTAATAAAATATTATTATTAAATTATCTTGTTAAAATATAAATGATTATATAATTTTTATGAAGTCAAATTTAATTTTTATTATGAATCGAAAACTGTAATTTTCAAAACCTGTTAATTTTCAATAAATATAGGTCTTTATTTTAAAAGTGAAAATTTAAATATTTAAAAAATTATTGAGATAAAATGAATATTATTTTTGGAATCCAAACATCAAAATTATCCAATAGTGAGTTTTTTATAATTTTCCGAGATAATCGATTTCTAGGGTAAAAATTAAATACCATATAAATATATGGTGTGTTTTCTGAAATCATAATGACCCAATAATAATGTAACAAATATTAGAAATGGTAAATTCATCCAAATTTATGTTTTAACTTTAAAATAATTTTATTTTATATTTATTTTATTTATTTTACAAAGCTTTAGTAAATAATCCAAGACTTATAATATATTTTATGATTTTAAAATCATTTCTTTGAAAGTGTGACTCACCCCCACATAATCAGAGAAAATATTTTTATATCTTTGGACCTTGGTCTAATAAAATAATATGTACCATTCCCCTTTTCTATAAACCTTGGTGAAAAACCATGGTATGGTTTGTGGTTTTGAAATCCCCCTCCTTTCCTATATAAACCCACCCAAGCTCCCATTTCTCTTCACTAAAGCTCCTTGAATATCAAATAAAAACCACCCTCTACTCCCTATAGTCATCCCAAGGTTCCCCCAATCTCCTAAGAAGCCTCTCCCAAGCTTTTGGGGTCACACATCCAAGTAATAGATCCTCTACTTCCTCTCTTCCTTTCAATTCAAGAACCTTATTTTAAATTAGTCCTTTTAATTTAAATTTGTTATATTATCATCCTTTTATAATAAATTATTTATTTTTCCATTTGAAGTTATTTCAATGATGGATCATTTATCCTCCCCCATTTTGACCTTAACATAAGTTGTTACTTTGAATATATTTCGTAAGGGATTTCTCTCTCTCTCATCTTTTTATTAAGCACATCATTTATGATATTCCCTAATTTAATATTCCAAAATTTAGGATACATTCTTACCTATCCCCCTTACTAAACATTTCATTTTTAAATGATGAGATATCCAATTATCTCTCATCAAACCATTTTATGAATTTCTACATGACGTCATTATGCTCTTAAAATGGCACCGTGATTTCCCAAGCCAAAATCATTATTTAGTAAATACCATACCCATTTCTATATCAAGGGTATTTATGTTTATACACATAAAATTATTTATTTTGAATATATATGTATATATTCCAGATTTCCTTGATCATGGAAAATTATATGATGATTAATGTATCTATGTTGTATGATCTATGTGGCACACTTAAGTATGAAAATGAAATGATTATGAATGGTGCATTCTGATGGTGCTCAAATGAATTGGGTAATGTTTAGTTTCATGATACGTCATGTGCCATGGGTGTTGACGCATTCTACTTTAGGAGAAATGGGTTTTGACTCATGATACTTCATGTGAAATGGGTTTTGACTCATGGAACTTCATGTGAGATGGGTGTTGACTCATGATACTTCATGTGTAATGAGCTTTGACTCATTCTCCTCCATGTGCAATGTGCCTTGGATCATGATAATGTCATGTTATATCTTATTTATAAAGTTCTATATTATGATTATCATTATTATTCATTCATTTATATTCATTTTCCTTTTATTCTCTATTAATATTCTTATTGTATAACATGCATTATATTATTTATGTTGTGCCTTATTTAATCCCTTAATGGGTTTTATAGGTCACCCCTTTCTTATGAATATCCTCAAGTTATCCCTTGCAGTGTTTAGTATGAAGGAATGTTTTGGTCATGTAAAATAAGTTTTCAATAAATATTTCTTATATCAATTTTAATTTTTTATGTAATGTTCCTAATTTCCCAAGACATTATACCTCTCAATATTTTGAGTTGTATTAAGTGTAAATCCATGTAACAAATCATGAATAAATATGAAATAAATAATAGGGTTATTATAGTTGGAATCAAAGGATAGGTTTAGTTATTTTGGGATTAGGATTAGAAAAACAAAGTGAAAAGCATTATGTATAAGACTAAGTGTAAGAGAAAATCCCTAAATTTTGGTGAGTAAAGATCAAGTGGTTTATCACGAAAATAAATACCTGTCTGGATAAAAAAATTGGACATGGTTCTAAAACAGATATACCTAGGAGTAATAACTCCGACAAGGTGTTCTGGTCTTGGCTCAGGGTAACCTGGTACACGAAAATGGGCCTTAATGCTCACCTGGTTTGTTAATCTCTCGGGTTATTCTTTAGTAAATTCATAAACTCATTACAAACCATTATTAAGGGAACAAAGAAAAAAAATTCCATAAGAATACATGTTAGGATGTAGATCATTGGTAACATAGACCGAAGCCTAGAAACTCATAATATAAGGAGATAAATGTAATTTATAAGTTATCCATTTATCGTCATTGTATTCCCCTTTATGTGTTTAATATTTTGAGATACTCATACCTAATTTCATTTTTATTCCATAAAATGGCTAGATATAAGAGGAATCATATTAACAAATGATGTAAAGGGAAGTGTGATTATTTCCCCAATGAGATTCCCAACCTTATGGGGTGAGGAATCAAAAAAAAAATTCATGATAATATCTCTATTAACTCATGTTATAAATAGAAACATGGACCAAGAGAAGTTCCCAACCCATCCTAAGAGAGAGAAACCAGTAGTCGAGTGCTTCGTGTTACAAAGGCCTCTTACATCTATTGGATAATTTGATCCCTTAATCAGGAAGCAATGGATCAATTATATTCAAATGATATTTTACATCCATAAATGTTCCAAACAATAGAAGGTTCTTCTATCTATTTTTCATAAATTGGGTGATTCTGATCAGTGGTGAACATTGGTCTAAAATAAGAATCATGTGGAACAGATCAATGTAATGGATTGGAGGGAATTGTGAAAACTATTTTTTTGAATAATAGTTTCCTCGAACCCTCTATCTTAAATGGAAAGAGATTTCCTTACACTCGAGAAAAAGGATAATGAATCTATTGGGGCATACAAAGAAAACCTCCCAAGACTTTCACGATATGCCTCCAGTTTTTTCGTTACCCCCAAATGCATGGTTGACCGCTTCTTTGGTGGGATAAAGACTAGTCTACAGAAATCCTTGGAAATCCATAACTTTGATAACTATAAGAACATTTTCAGATGTTCCATAAAAGTCTAGATGTATATTGGTGAATTTTATGCGTATAAAGGGAATAATAAATGAAAATTGGACTTTAATTCTAGTAGGCTGATGGATAAATCCAACGGTGCAAATAAATTCCAGCATCCCACTTTTTAAAGGTGCGGAAAGAAGCGTCATAAAAATTACCTAAGGGGATCAAGGTAATTCTTTAGGTGTGGAAGAGAGGGAAACCAAGCTAATAATTTCCAATAGGAAAATCCCACTAATGTGATAGAGAAAAGGAATGCCTTTGTAGACCCTTAACATAATGTTTGTTACTATAATTTCAAGGAACTAGGGCACTTTGTGAATTATTTATCTAAGCCTAGGGTTTTTTAAGGCAACCAACAACCTCCAAGGTAGTAAGGGAAATCTTTTTCCATCACTAATTCCAAAGTGAATATTGAAAAAAAAGTGGTGACAGGTAATCTAGTTGTTCATTCAAAAATAGAGAACATATTTTTTTATTTCGGTTCTATATAATCTTTTATATCAGGAATGTTTAGTAGAATAATCTAATCACTACTACAAATCATGGTTGTAGAGATGTCAGTGAAAATAGAAAATGGGGAAATTATTGCATGCCATCTATATAACTCTTCCACTATCATAATTTATGGAATGAACTTCTTGAAAAACATTGTAATAATTTCCGTGGTAGAATTTGATGCAATTTTGGGCATGGATTGACATTCTCCATATATAGAGATAACATAAATTGATGCGAGAGGAAAGTCACTCTCCAAATGGTGAATCAAAACCCGATTCTATACAAGTTCAAGGAGGAGGATGCATGATATTTGGAACCATCACCACAAGAATGGATATTACTACCCTATAAGAAATTTCATCACGCTCAAATGATTGAGTTTAAGGATAGAAATATCCTTTAATACATGCCTATTATAAGGGAATTCATTGATGTGTTTCCCAAGGAATTACCTGGTATTCCTCCAAGAAGAGATGTTTAATTCTCAATGGAACATATACCTTGGGCATTTCCAATATCCAAGACTCCATATAAAATGGATATTGTAGAACTTGAGGAGATAAAAAAACAACTGTAGGAGAATCTGGATAAAGGGTTTATACGTCTAGGTGTTTCCCAATAGGGTGCACTAGTCCTATTTGTTAAAAAGAATGATGTTTCAATGTTCTCTTTCATTGATTATCTTGATCTTTAAAAAATCACAATAAAGAAAAAGTGTCATTTTCCCCAAATTGATGACAATTTTTTTTTCTATGTGTAGAAAAATACTTCTCCAAAGTGGATATGTGGTTGGGATTTTACCATGCAAGGGTAAATAAAGACTATATCCCCAAGAATACATTCCGTACAAGGTATAGGCACTATCGGTTCATAATGATGCTTTTGAGACTCACTAATGCTCCATAAATCTTCCTAGAATTGATGAATAGAGTCCTTAGATATTAACTGGACAAAATTTTGGCAGTCTTTATAGACGATATTCAAATATACTCCCAAACTAAGAAGGAGAATGAGGAGCATCTGAAAAGTGTGCTAAAAACTTGTGAAAGGATAAGATCTATGAAAAGTACAACAAGTATGAGTTATGGTTGAATGAAGTCTCATTCTTGGGGAATTGTTTCACAATCAATGGGATATCTATGGATATTTCAAAGAAAAAAAAGCAATTTAGGGATGGACATGTCCAACATATGTGATATATATCCATAAATTCCTTGGGTTAATTGGATATTATTCATGATTTGTGAGAAATTTCTCATGATTTTCAAAAATTCTTACCAAGATAACATGGAAAGGAGTCAAATTTTCTTAGAATGATGAATTTAAAGAAAGCTTCATAGAGTTAAAAAGGAGGAATATCACTACCCCTATGCTCAAACTACCCAAAAGTGGGAAGATTTTTATAATATTCAGTGATGCTTCAATGAAGGGATCATGATTTGTGCTGATGAAAAATAAAAATTTCATTGCCTATAGCTTAGGGAAGTTGAAAATTTATGGTCAAAACTATCCCATGTATGATCTAGATTTTGGAGATGTGATCTTTGAATTGAAAATCTGGAGGCATTATATCCTTCGAGAGAAGTGTGAAATATATACAGATCAAAAAATTATAATATATATTGACAAAGAAAGAGCTAAATATGATCCAATGAAGATGGTTAGAGATCATCAAGGATTATGACTGCTTAGTCCACAACCATCATGGGAAAGCGAATAAGGTGGAATATGCTCTAATTAAAAAGTACCCCACAATTCTATCATCGATGAGAATGGAAAAGGATCTAATATTCTTAGATTTGAAAAGTATGGGCATGAGAATCATAAATAATGTATCATAATAAATACATTCCCAAATTATTTCTCAACCATCTCTTTTTGAAATGTTAAGGGATGATCAAAAAGTAGATGTGGGAATTCAGAAGAAATTGAAAACTACCAGAAAATGAAATTCCTCATAGCTCAATGTTAATGAAGAAGGAATTGTGAGATTTGGGTCAATACTATGTGTTCCATAAAATCCCGAGGTAAAGAAATATCTTTTGGATGGTGCATATAGTTCAACTTTCTCTATTCACACAGGAAGCACAAATATGTATCGAGATATCCAAGAGCACTATAGGTGGGACAACATTAACAAGGAGATCACAGAATATGCATACATGTTTCTTGTATGTCAACAAGTGAAGGATTAAAGGAATTAGTCTAAGGGGATGATGCAACCATTACCAATACCAACATGAAAATGGAAAAATATTACCATGTAATTTGTTATTGGACTTCTAAAGACATCCAAGGGAAACAATTCCATCTCTTTTGTTTTTAATCATCTTACAAATTCTGCACACATCATTGTGATTCGAGAGGATTTCTCACTAAATTAGCTGACACTGATATACATCAAATAATTGGTATGGTTACATATAGTTACACTATTGATTATATCTGATCGAGATCCAATATTCACCTCTATGTTTTGGGAAAGTCTCCAACATGCTCTAAATACTAAGATAAATTTCAGTACAGCTTATCACTCTAAAACCGATGGCCAATATTAGTGGACTATCCAAACACTTGAGAACATGTTGAGAGCTTACTAAATTGACTTCAAAGGCATATGGGACCAACATATCACATTGGTGGAGTTATCTTACAACAACCATTTCCGTTAGAGTATCCAAAAGGCCCCTTATGAATCCATTTATGGGAAGATGTGTATAACAATGGCATGTTGGGATGAAGTTAGGGAAACATCATCTTTTGGGGTTCAAAAATGGTTGATGAAATGAGGGATAAGTTTATGACCATCTAGTAGCACATAAAAGTTTCTCAGAGTCAATAAAAGAGCTATGTTGACAATCATTAATGTGACCTGGAGTTCAATGTTAGAGACATGGTATTTGTATGCATATCTCCATGGAAGAGAATGATGAGATTTGGGAAGAAGGGAAATCTTAGCCCATGGTGCATCGACCCTTTTGAGATCCTTGATCACATTGAAGTATTGTCCTATCAACTAGCACTTCCACCAAAAATATCTCAATTACATTATGTATTCCATGTATCCCTCTTAATAAATTACAACCAAAAACCCAACACACATACTCAATCCAGATTTGGTACTAGTGTATAACGAACTTTTCTATGAGAAGCTGCCAGTGAAGATCTTAGATCGAAGATAAATAGTTATATGAAATAATATAATGACCCTCGTCAAAGTGTTGTGTTGAAACCACAATTTTGAAGAAGCAACGTGGGAACTCGACTGTTTTAGTGTGGATAAAGGAAATTTATAAGGTGAAACTTCTTAAGGGGGAAAGTTTGTAACGACACAAACTATTATGAATAAAATTCCACCTTTTGATTTATTTAAATGTCTCATGGAAATAGAAAACACATTCACTCTTTTTGTTTTATTATATACAATTGTATTTAAATTATCATTAATTATCTTTACCATTGATATTATAGTCATTGAACAATGATTACATGACTAGTATAAATACATGGTTTTAACAAATCCTTTTGACATAGACAAAGGAGGCGTTGTCCTCAACTAGTAGTATTATACCAAATAAATCCCATTTATTAGAGATTATGAGGGAGATAGAATTTTTTGGTTTTGACCTAGACCAATCCCAATAAAATATAGAACAACTTAATCAGGAGAGAAACCATTTACGAGAGAAGTTCAGTCTCATCGAAATCACAACCCAAACAATGTTCACCGAAAGAGCCCATGAAAGCCCCACCATCACACACCTTACACTTAGGGATTATGATGGTTTAATAAATGGATACCTATTTATATCCAAGAAAAAATAATTTGTAAATTATTTTTTTAATATAATTTTGAATGTATTTTCTTCAAATTATTATTAGTTTGTAAATTATTTTTAATGCAAAAATAGTATTTTTTGTTAATATCCAAATTTAATTAGGAAATTTATTTTAATGAATTAATGGATTGTTGAAATAAATAATGTTTTAATAGAATATTATAATTAAATTATTTTTTAAAAATATAAATGATCATAAATATTTTACGAAGTCAAGTGTAATTTTTCTTTTGGCTCGAAAACTGTTATTGTTAAAACCCGTCAATTTCCAATAAATATCGGTTTTGATTTTTAAAGTAAAAATTAATATATTTAGAAAATTATTTAGATTAAATGAATATTATTTTAATATTTTGGATGTCAAAATTATCCAGTGGTGAAATTTTCATAATTTTCTGAGACAGTTGAATTTTTGGGTAACAATTAAATATAGTATAAATATATGGTGTGTTTAATGAATCATAATGGCCCAATAATGAGGTAAAAAATACTATAAAAGGTATATTAGACCAAAATTATGTTTTAAATTTAAAATAATGTGATTTTATTTTATTTTTATTTATTTTTCAAAGGCTTAGTGAATCCTCCAAGACTTATAATATACTTTAAGGTTTTAAAGTCAATTTTTTGAAAGTGTAACTCACCGCCACATAATCAAGGGAAATATTTTAATATATTAGGCCCTTGGCCTTATAAAATATTATATATCAATAACATTTTCCAGACACCATGGTAAAAACAGTGAGATGGTTTTTGGGTTTGAATATTGTATTGTGTGGTGTCCAAAACCAAACAAATAATGAAATCCCCCTTCTATCCTATATTAACCCGCACAAGCTCCCATTTCTCTTCACTAAAACTCCTATAAGATATACCACACTCTTATTTATACTCCCAAGAGTCCTCTAAAGGAACCCCAATTTCAAAAGAAGCATCTCTCAAGCCTTGGGTGTCACACATCCAAATAAGGGATCCTCACCTTCATCTCTTCTTTTCAATTCAAGAACCTTATTTAAAATTAGTCTTATTTAATTTCAATTCGACATATTTTCATAATTTTATAATAAATTCCACACTTTATATTTTATTTTATTTCAATTAGGTATCTTTTATCCTCCCCCATTTGGACCCTTACCTAAGCTGTTACTATGCCAAAATTCTGTAAGGTATTTCTCTTTCTCCTCTTTTTATCAAGCACCTAATTTACGATATGCCCTTAATTTAGAATTTCATAAGTTGTGATACATTTTTACCTATCCCCACTACTTTTTATTTAATTTTTAAATTATTATAGACCCATTTCCCTCCCATTAACCCATTTTATGAATTTATATATGATGTCATTCTACTGCCAAAATTGCTCCACAATTTTCCATGCGAAAATCACTGTGTTGTAAATACCATACCCATTTCTCTATCATGGGTATTCACCTTTATAATAATATAATTATTTATTGTTAATACATATTTATATATTAAACATAAACTTGATCATGGAATAAATTGTGATTAATTAATCCGTGTTTTATAATCTATGTGGCATACTTAAGCATGAAAATGAAATGATTATGAAGGGTGCACCTTGATAGCACTCTAATGCATTGGGTAATGTTTAGTATCATGATACACCATGTGAAATGAGTGTTCAATCATGATAATTAATTTTAAATGGGTTTTGACTCATGCTACTTCATGTTGAATGGGTATTGACTCATGATACTTTATATGAAATGGGTGTTGACACATGATACTTCATGTGCAATGAGCTTTGTCTCATGCTCCTCCATGTGAAATGAGCCTTGGATCACCCTAATATCATGTTTTATGTTGTTTCCATAGTTCTATATTATGTTTATCATGATTTATCATGCCTTTATATTTGTGTTACTTTTATGCTCCATTGATATTCCAATTTTCTAACATGTACTGTCTTCTTCATGTTATTTATTTTTCACTCCCTTACTGGGCTTTATAGCTCAACCATTTCTTATGTATATCCTCATGTTATCTCATGTAGTGTTATGTACGAAGTAATTTTGTGGTCATTCAAAATAATTTTTCAATAAAGATGTTGTATTTCATGTTTTAAGTTGTTATTTAATATTCCTAATTTATCAAGACACTAGACCTATCGATCTTATGCGTTGTATTAAGTGAAAATCCATGTAATACATCATGATTAAATATTAAATAAAGATTATGGTTATTATAGATACACAAAAAAGTTTCACGAATATATATACATGATGTGTGACCTAGAGTCACATCCCATGTAAAATTTATAGTACCATATAAACCATATTGATGGATAGAGTATAATATAAACGATGTGTGACCTAGATGACTATAAAATATATATTCATCCAAATTATAGCTCCAAAATTCCATCCACTCATTTTTATATTACCAAATCCCCTGATTCATTTAGTGGTTACATTGTTTATTCTCACTATCCAATGATACACCTCACTATAATCAACCCTCTAGAAGTCATTTCTAACTACCTCACCACTATTTCTTCTTTTAATCCAATTATTTAATACCCAAAATAATTTTTTTTTGTGGAGATCCTCTTTCAACTACTTCCTCACCAAACCATCCTCATTTCAACTAGTTATTCGATATCTACCTAATATGAATATCTCATGTAGATTCATTGAAAATTTTAGAGGTTGAAGATGATCCTTCAATGTGAATTAATAAATGAATAATTGATAATGTTTGGTGGGAACACCAATCACCAAAATCTGCATAAGAAAATGAGAATTCTAATGAATGTTGGAAGAATATGAAATTACTCAAAGAAAATACAATGATGATCAAGGGGAATCAGTATGGAGAACAATTCATCAATATTAATCTAAGTAGATCATTCATAGAATATCAAACAAACTATTAGTTTAAATAATCAGTTTAATTCTTTCACACATGAAATATCAAATATAGTTTCAATACATAATAATTCCATGATAATAAATAATTCAAAAATTAAATTACTTGAAAAACATGGTGAATACATAATTGTTCAAGAGAAAAAAACACTAAAAAACACTCATAAACTTTCTTAGTAATCACATTGATTATAATTCCATCATAATCCCATGATCATGAAAACTTGAAGTATAAAAAGCCTCATTTTTTTAAAATAAAATATTTATTGATTATTCATTTTATTTAGAATTTTTACGAATTTTTCAGCAAGAGTGACCAAGAAATTTGATCATAGAAAAGAGGATTGAATATATAAGGAATGGGGAGAAATAATTTATCCAAAAATTATTACATAATGAAATAAATTATAATGATTAAATATTTAATTGATGTTTCCTTGAAATTTGACTATCTATTTCATGTGTGCTCTACTTCACTTTGTGATCTATTATCAATTATACCTCCAAGAATTATCTATCTTCTTTAATGGATAAATCCAAGAGATAACCAAATGTAGAGGAAATATTACAATTATATATTTATAATTAAATTACTAGTTTAGTTGAACTTTTATTTGATGTCTAAAAATAACTCGCCCTGGGACCCAATATATGGATACAAAACATACACCTCACTAGGATAAAATAGTACGCTGCTGAAACAACTAAATTTTAAAGAATTTCCAGTCAATATTCCTTTTAAGAGATAGTAATATTTATTCTCCTAGGATAAATAATTTTTTATTTAATAAATATTCAATTTTCTTTAAAATACAAGAAGACTGGAATTCCCCTAAAATTAAATTGAAGGGTAAAAACTACATTTTAAGATAAATACAATGATCAAAATTTTTTGTGAGGTAAATTTTTGGTTACATTTACCATTTTTGGGACCTTGGAATTCAAAACTAAAATATTTATCCAAGTTCTCACAAAGGAAAAACCAAATTACCATATCCTCCCAAACCTTAATACTTTTCATCCTTGAAAATTGAGTAACCTGAGTACTAAACTGAGATCTACATGTAATAACCTCTCAAGATAAAAAACCTATCTACACCTAGTCACTTGATCCACCTATTGAGGTTTATTCTTTATGTGAACTCAAAACATTAACTCATAGGAATCAATTTCCTTAACTATCACATTCATGTTGAAAATCTTGCCCAAAATAACTCAGATTAATCCCATTCAAGAAAAATCCTCAATAGAACCATAATCGTTCATTATGAAACTCCCACTGAGATTCTATATCAATACATAATAGTATTATTTGAAACATTCACATAACAAAAATAAAATACCAAAAACCATAGAAATAAAACATATGAAGGTTCCTTATCAATTTAACAACCTATGAGTGGGTTAACTACCCATATTCTTGGAGAAATATGGAAGTTATGAAAAACATTCATTCTCCACTGAAACCTTTGACTTCGTGAAGCAACTAGAATTCCACACTGAACTTATAAAAGAGCATAAAGAGAATAAATTATAGGTTTTCATTGAAATAAAATTGTAACTTAATAAGGTTCACATAAAAAACTCCAAAAAATCTTAAAAGAATCACACAACACAATGATCAATCGTTTATCTACTAACTATAGATTCCAAAAATCACCACCTTATAAACTAAAAAATCTCACATATATGACTAATGATCACAAGATTGGGTGTTAGATTCTCTTCATGAATAGAATTGATGATCATATCAAGAAAACAAACTGACCCCCTTAGGATTCCATGTAACAAAACCTACTCTCATTAATGACCTATTCTACCAAAATCTAAATCATATGGTCCTTATTTTTCATATAACTAAGTTATGTCAGCTCCAGACACCTATATACACTGCCAAAACTAAATAAACCAAAAACCTTTAACTGTTGATGAATATCCATGATTACATAACACTATTTTCCATATAATGTGTAGTAGTACTCAAATAAAAAGACAACACTAAGGTCACATACCATACTAAGTAACTATAGTTTGAAACCACCAATCACAACACCCATGATGACCCTTAATTGACAATCCAACCTTGTAGCTAGATGAAGTACTCCAAAAAACTAGAAGTTTGTATCTGGTGAATCACTGACAAATACTTGATCCCAAATAACCCCACAATTGATACATTTATAATATAACTCACACACACATTAAGTTGTGGGTGTTCATTAAATTATTAAATACATACCATATACACTAAGTCCAACTACTCAAATATATCCATCACCAGATGAGTAAATAATTCTTTCTATGGGATTTAGCTTCTGAAAATATACCATGCCAGTATGATCAGATGCCCTATCAATGATTTAAGATTCACTTCTGATAAATTTTAAAAAATCATGTGAAATTTCATTCTCTAAACTATGGGTCTTTAAAATTTTAACTTTCACTTCAAAAGGCAACTAAATTTTTGGAACCATTGAAGAAAGACATGAAAAAATTATAGCCTCCCGAGATGTTATGAGACACCCCAAACCTGCACTTTTGGATCTATTTCTAAGAATACATATTTTTTAATACATAAAAAGAGACAAAAAACACCCAATGCCAAAAGTTTGGTGTCTTTAAGAAATAAGAACATGAAAATGTAAACCCATTACATAATTAACATTTCTTCCACAAAGATTTTCCACATATTTTATTCTATTAGAAATATCACTTTCATTTCAATTCCTAGTGTAATGGGAAAAAATAATAAATAGTGATCTATAAATCCCAATAAGGGATAAATAATGATGTCATATAATTAATGAAAATCATGGATGGAACATGAGGTATAAAATAACATCTTGAAAATAATAACTTGAGGTATAACATAAATAAATAAATATTATAACATGAGGCCTAACATGATAATAAGAACATGATGCATAAAATGAAAATGTGGCTACAACATAAACATGATAAATTTCTAAGAATATCACTAAAGTTCATCACTAAGGTGTTGTAAAAGAATATTACCAAGGTGATTCACCAAATTATTTTGAAACATTACCAAGGAATTATACCAACATATCAAAAACATGTCAACTCTAGTGATTAATTATATAGACAATGAATTGAAGCACTATCAGGGATCACTATTCATATGCCTAAATTCACGTTTTCCACATAGAAAAAAAATATGTCCATAAATATTCATGAAATGATAAAACCATTAGAAATTAAATAGGCATACAATGAAAGTAGGAAACCTTATAGGTAAATACCCATCAATCCAAATACTGAAATATATGGTATTTATACTATATTGATAATGGGTATATGGTTTAGTCAACAATTTTTCATTCAAATTGATGTATGAGTACCTAGGTGAGCCCCATTCAATCATAAGAATCATACAAGCTTATCCAAAAGGTAAATTAATTAGAAGGAAAGTTATGCATTGTTTATGATAAAGAATGACTAAGGTAGTGATGGATCATACAAATTTCATTTCCATCATTCCACATGTACATAAGAACATGGAAATAGAGGATAAAGGTGAAATCCTTGAGAATTAGGGATAATGATAGAGAATATATCAATTGGTTACAAAATTAGTGGGATATAACTACTTTTAATGGATTAATGTGGATATTTAGGTGAATATCTAATAAATCAATTTAAAAAACCATATATCATTCAAAATGATTTGGGTAGTGCTCTGATAAAAAAATATATCAATTAGTGATGGAGAGTGATTTAATAGAATATTAATATCATTTTAAATATAATAGTAATCCATATTTTCTAATCTTTCAACATGAATCACAAAGGGAATGCGAATTATCCAAAGTAGACCCCCATGGAGTGTCAAACAAGGTGAGTAATTATGCCTCTTTATCATGAACTAGGTGATGTTCAAGTAAATTCACCATTTCCAATGTTGTTACCCCTATGAACATATGTTCTTGAACCTAAATACACTTGTAGTATCCAGACATGTATTTCATTTCTAGGAAACCACACACTCTTTTCTTTAACAAATGTTTGTATAGTTTTATGGCTATGGTAATATTTGAGCGTTTTAAAGGCTTATAAAGGTTTTATAATGAGAAATAATGGTGATATATCATTGATAAAATTTAATAAAAATTATAAAAGTGATTCATAATAACATTTACCATTGTAATGAATCATAATCTAAAAATCATCTTAAAGATAAAAGGAAAGGAAGGGCGAGGAACCCTTATTTAAGCATATTATTATCTTAGGAAAAGGGTATAATGTGTTGAAATAAATAAAATTTGAATTATAAAATATTAAATATAAGACAATACCAAGGAATAAAAATCATGGAAATATATGAAAAAGGAATTAAAAAAACAATATAATGAAAGAAATGAATTTTCCAAAGTAAAGTGGAGGATTATAAACCCTTAACATGATAAAGAAAATTCTAAAATCATGACAGGGACACATTATAATCCAAATAATACCATTGTAGAGATTTATATAGGGATAAGAACAGTAAATAGAACCCTAATGGGGTTTTTAGTGGATGGTAAATGGAGAAAGGGTGGATATTTATACTCATTGGGGTAGCTTTATGGGTAAAAATATTGGTTATTTTATTATATAAGCCAACCATTTATAGGTGAAATAAATTAAAACTAATTTTATTGAATATTAATTATAAAAATATTGTTTTTTGAAATTAAACACAATCCCAAGTCTAAATTAACCTTCTAACCAAGCCATTTAATGCATACAATCTGAAAAATAATTTCTATCACAGAAATCCAATTTAGTTTCCAAAATGTTAAGTATAAATGTATAAGTCAAAATTAATTTCTTAAATTCATTATTATAATACTTAAATGATAATTTTATTGAATAAAGTTATTCATAAATTTTTTCATTATGATGAAATCATAATGATTCCATAAAAACTAGGGTACTCATAGGACCATAATGTTCACTTTTTAACAAAAAAAATCAACTTCATCAAAAAAATTACATAAAATTTACCATAAGAAAATTTTGGTGTAGTCACTCAAAATATAAATTCATTTTCATAAAATTAATTCCTTATATATGTTAAATTGAAAAATAATCATGTATTTCAAAATTAAGCATTTGGTGTGTAAAATTTGAAAACTCTAATTTTATAAAATCAAATTTCATTATGAGGTAGGTGTGTATCCGTGTTACTATTGAATGATTACATTATTATCGAAATATTTTATACATTTTATGAAATTATTCTTCTAATTAATTTTAATTTAGTTTCTTAATAAGTCATTTAGGAAAACTAGTTTTAGCACAACTACCTTTGTATATCATGATTTATAATTCTAGGTTAATTACCATTTTAATTTCATAAAACAAAATTATAAAAATGATGTAACCATTTTTTTTAAACTATACATAAAATTAATTAAATTTTAAAATAATAAATAAAAAATATTTTATAACAATATTTTTTTAAAATATATTATGTAACATATTAAAATAAAACTTTTACTAATAAAATATGAATATAGAATATGATAGAAACCCTTTATAAAACAAATGAACCATGATGTAATGCTGATTTATTCTTTTAGTGTGTAAAAAAATTAAACCATTAACTTAAAATAACTTAATTACTTTAAAAATAGAACTTATTAACAAATTATTGTATATATGTAAAAATATATATTTTATATACCAAAAAAGATTTAAGAATTTACATAAATGTATAAAAAATAAAATTATAATATAATTTAGGATATTATTAGGTGATATAACCTTGTCTCCTTTCGAACATGAGTTTAAATTCCCTATAATTGTTGCATATGAAAAGTCGTCACTTAGCCTATAAGTTCCCCTATTGTTAAAACCATTAGTCATTTAATCTCACTACACCCAATGAAATTACTAGTATTTCATGATGTCCCTGTAATGATTGGATACTACTTAGAGAATCTCATTCCCATAAAACTATAGATGATACCAAACATACCCAATACTAACGTCCATGGACTACTTTTTTATGTTACATAGGTTTTAGAGTTCACACTAGGCCTGAAAAAACAATTCTTCAACATGTCTCTCAACTACACCATAAACTCCATGAGCCCGACTAGGCTACCCAATAATTATAAGATGGTATCAATATCACCTTAGAAGAAATAAATGAGATGATTAATTGGAAAGGGAAACACTAAAGAATTTTTTAGATAGATCATAATCCCCAATGATAGAAAAACTCAACCCATCAGCTCAAGTTCAGGTTACCTCATAACCACTTTGAACCATCCAACATATACCAAGGGTGACATCATATGGTCTTATCCCAACATTTTTAAATTTTGAAAAATTTATTCTTTACTCGTTAGAAACATTATATTTTGATCTACCATGAGTAAAGGGATGATCTACACCAGTATGATTCTCCATCAAAATAAGTCTTCCTAGGAGCTTCAATGAAATATACAACTCTCAAACAGACACACATGAAGAAAGGGATAGTTCAAACCAAAATTTATGAGATTGAGTCTTAGTGAATGAGACAAAATTCATACAACAAATTATATTAGAAACTTTCTTTCCAAATCCATCCATCATGCATAATAATATATAACCTGACTATCAACACATCATTATTTATGAGGAATACCTGAATGTAATGATAGAGATGGTCCAAAACATCACTCAAATATAGATATTGCGGTATCACAAAATCCCATGCTAGAATTTCCTGTTGGAAGGTTATGGATCCTAAAATAAGAAAATATCTATTATCAGAGCTTTCTTTTACATAATGATCTATTTACAACATTTATCGAGCCAAATATCGAGAAAAACTGACCTAATCTGATATAGGTAACACTTATAATAGAAAACCACCAATAACTAACACTTATTATAATTCTTCAATGTAGAAAAGGGTTATAGAATGTCGCAAAACAATCCAATTTATATAATATTTTTTTTCTTAAAATTTCATGATGAATGAAAATGCATTCCCATTCTTGACCAAGGAGTATGTTATCTATAAACATTTACATGTTCTGGGTCATTTTCATGATACTATAAATAGGGTTTAACTCTTTCTGAATTGAAACCATCAAAAACATTTTCATATAGAGATTTATAAATAAAAGAAAAATCTCTATCCATGGTAGTGTAATACCATTGTGAGTTTTGTTAAATGAAAACCAATCGATCACTACACCATGAGAGGAAAATAAAATTCATGAATGACTACATGGTCATTGGATGTCTAAATTAGATGAAAAAAAATGATTATAAAATGCCTACCAATCATGTACCACCTGAGGATCAATATCACGTCATTAACCAATGAGACACCTATCTATGTAACACATATATCTCTTATTCAATAGGTATGTTTTTCTAGATCAGAGGGAACTACCATTTAAATTTTTGGTAATTTTTAACTATAAACAAATTGTAGAGGTTATACCCTATTATTATGATAAAAAAGTTACCTTAAAATAAATCTTTGAATTAATGCATAATTTCTCAACTGATCAGTGAAGAGAGGATAAAGCACTAGCGTGAGATTATCATAAACAATAATTTATTGCTGAGTTGTATATCTGATAGTAACATCCCCTATTAGAGAGGATTAAATCATAATTATTAGATCATATATGGTTTAATATTTAGGTGAGATGAAATAGGAAGAAAATGAAAAATATAAAATGACCACTATATGACTTATATGCTAGATTAATTGTACTAAAAAATGATGCCTTAGTGTTATGGGTTGATTAAAAGGTTATTAGAGTCCTGGGAAATGGATATATCAACATCATCACCCATATTGGGCTCCTTAATATTATAACTAAACTCATTAACCCTTGACATCAACAAACTATGTTTATAAACCTATCCTTATAATAAAACTTACTCTAAATTTATTCCTTTGTACCCTAATATCTCTTATTGAATTATGACATGACCCAAACCACTAGGGTCCCACATGGGTTGGTGGTATGCTTAGTATGCCACCCCATTCTCTTCTTATATAGGAAAATGGTTGGTGACTAAAACCAATAATTCATAATACTCATGGTATTCCATAAGCTATATCAACTATAAATAAAGATTCATATATAACACATAATAATATCCATAAATAAAAAATATATATATTATCAAACTAAATGTATACATTATAGGCTTGAGGCATCAAATAAAAATTATAATTCTAAATGGAGAAAACCTAAAAGATAAAAATATAGTAAATAATATCCCCAAATACCAATAGAATGCAATAAGGGAAAACAAGTAAACAATATAAGAACTCACAGTAAGAAAACCTCAATAGAAACCATCTCTAGTACAAAAAATGCATTCGAAATTTCTCCAAATATATTATCTCCATAGGCTATAATTAAGCTATCATAATCTCCAAAATATAATTTTTTTTTCACAGAAATAATATATGTGGAAACAAGTACCATGTATGGGTGAGTATAAACATTCCAAGTAGGAAACCCTAAAAACCAAAAGTAAAGATAATATAGTATATCAACTTAGGAAATTTGGAATGAGGGTAATTGGAAGAATAAAACCAATATACGTCTAAAGTCCAAGACTAACATGGAAGGTAAAATGACGTAGTCTTCAAAGCTTAGCACTATAAAGGTTTGTATCTCACAAGCAACCAATGGGAGAATCATGCCTCATGGAGGTGTGAAGGTTAATAGAGGGGGGGGCGGGTATTAAACCTTATAGAGGATCCCCACCTTATTATGTAGTTTATTCATTATCCAATGGGTTATTGAATCTATATATAGAGGACTTAGTCCCAATTATGAAATGGGGTTTCCTTGATTCACTAAGTACATGAAAGACCTACACCCTAGAGATAGTATGTTGTAAAGTGGGTTAAATAACTAAAAATTATAAATTTTTATTAATTAAAAGATAGAAACTTGAAAGAAACCAAGAAAAAAAGTTCACGGGGGATGAAAATGATGAAGAACGAGGGAATCCACTCAAACAATTATTGAACACTCAATAGGAAGAGAACCTGTGGTAGAAAAAATCAGAAGCCTTTCTTCCTGATTGACTTTAGAATCCAGGAGATCTACCAGTATATTACCCTCATGCCATGTATGAAGAACCAACATATTTGAATGAATGAAAGCCTTGAAAGCACGAACAGAATATATAATATTCTAGGGGCAATACACTTTGCCTTTCAAGGCATTAATAAAAATAGAAAAATCCGATTCAATTTTAGATAGGTGGGGATATCTTTCCCTACACATTTTGAGACCTTGGAGAAGCTCTAGTGCCTCATCCACCACGGAATTAACCTCCCCAAAGAAAGCAGAAAATTACATAATAACAAAACCACGATCATCCTGAACAACACTGCCACTGCACATAATTCCTTGAACACAATAACTATCAGTATTTAATTTTAGCCCATTTATAAGAGGATTCCATCACATCTATATGCTAGAAGACCTCCACCCAGAAATTATTTCATCAGTCAAAGTAACCAATGAAACAAAAGAATGCATAACCAGAGAAATATTCACACATTTACACTGTCGCACAAATGAAGATTGAAGGCTCAAAAATTTACATCTTAGGTACTGTAATTTAGAATGAGTGCCTTGATGAGCTATAACATTCCATGATTCCCATAATGTCCAACAAGAATCAAGGATGAGTAAAGAACACCCCTTGGCTTGCGCACAAACCCTCTCCTGTGAATTCCAACATGCTTGAAGAAATGCTTACACTATACTCACACAACCACTGAAATCTGGAAAACTAGCAACATGAACACCCTGATGAACAACCCAATTAATTTTTCAAAAAACATGAAAAATAGTCTCAGAATGATAGAACAAGAAAAAATTATGTTTTGAAACAAGAGGAATTGAAATCCATTGAATATTATCATTAGTAGGAATAGAAATATTACGCATTCTTCAGAGAAGAAAACTAAATTTAGGATAGAGGTATTTACACTAAATTCTATTGCCCATATAGTACAAAATAAGAGAAAGATGAATCATGGAATGAAAAGATGAGCATGGAATATTACCAGGGGAAGAAGATGTAATGTAACAATTGTATGGATCCTGAAAAAAATAGTTATTGCGCAACACATCCTTCTGAACCACATTCAACACTACATAAGTGAACAAGGGGTATGCACATGCCTGCCTAATAGTGATATTGAAGGCTGGACTGCTTGGAAAAAAATGGAACCAACCCAATTATGTTACCAGAAAGAAATGTCACCACACCCTGTAATCCAGCGATAATTATCCAAAATAGGAGAAACTAGTCTTTTTAAAAATTCCAATGATGAGAACCATTACCACTATCAACCCAATAAAAAGGGAATTCCCCATACTTCTTCTTGATAAAATCAGACCAAATAGAACCCCTAGAAATATCCTCTCATACTAGTTTATCTAGAATACACTACATATTTTCATCAACACCTTTGAGATTAAAACCCCTCCTGAAAAGGTATTTCTAGTCTGGACCAACTAGCCCAATGATGACGTCCTTTATGACGTGAGTCCCATATCAAGCAATTTAGAAGCCTTTAAATATTCATAATCACTACTTTGGGTGGTATACATACAGATAACACATGCAAAATAATGGAAGAAAGCACACTACTGACCGAAGTGATCCTTCCCCTAAAGGATAAAAAATGACTCTTCCAATTTTGGATCCTTCCCATAATTCTGGACACAATGGAATCAAAATGAAAAATTCGAACACTCCCATTAGATAAAGGGGAACCAAAATATTCTATAGGGAAACTTTTCTTGGAAAAACCAATTATATTCTGAATGAGCATTGTTCTCCTAGAAGAACACTAGATAGAGATAAATACACCACTATTGTTAATATTGACATATTGGCCAGCTTTATTACAATATTCAGAAAGATTCAAATTTAAATTTCCAATAAAATTGGCACTGCCCTTGAGGAAAATAACATATCATTGGAATAAAATATATGAGAAATACCAGAGAAGTCATACCACCCTTTAAAGGGATGAATCAAGCCAATAACAAGACTCTTGTTAAGATTTCTACTGAGAACATCCTGGGATAGAAAGTATAAGGTCAGAGATATAGGATCACCTTTTCTCCAGCCCCTTGATGATTTGGAGAAACCAAACCTTTTCCCCATTAATAAAATAGAGAACCAAGGAGAAGAAAATCACTTGAAGAAGATATTCCCAACCCAATCATAAAAATGACATCTTCTAAAAAATTTAATGAGAAAATACAAATCCATCTAATCATAGGATTTTTCCATGTCAATCTTAACCATAAAATTAGTTCCAATCACTCTTTTATCAAGATTAGCAATCATTTTCTATGAAAAAACAATATCACCATGAATTACTCTCCCTTTAATAAAGCCATGTTGTACTTTAGATACTCGGAGAGGAATATGGAGGGAAAACCTTTTGTTGAGAATAGTGGAAAACACTTTATAAGAAAAATTACACATACTAATGGTCCGAAATTGCCCAAAACCACTCAGATGTTGGACTTTAAGAATAAGATCCAAGATGGTAGCCAAAGAAACTCTAGGTAAAGGGACACACCTGAAAATATCATGATTATCACACACCACATCCACTTTCACAATAATATAAGCATCAGAATAAAAAGAACCAAGAAACCCATCAGGACCAGGGGCACTTTCAGGATTAAGAGTCCCAATAGTGTTCCTCCAATGGCTATTTCTTATTTCCTTATAATTTAAACTTATTTGGAGATAATAAATCACCAAACACACTATAATCTTTCAGTGTATCTCCTCATTATACCATCGTCCCATCAAGACATCCTCATTATCACTAGTTATGAACTATCTTGATAATACAAATATCCCATATTGAGTCGCTAATAATTGAAAAGTCTAGTGATGATCATCTTACATGAAATATAAAATGAATAAGAAACCAAAGTTAGTGGGGAAAATGATAACACAAATATTTACAATAAAATGAGAGTTATGATGAATATGGTGAAAACATAAAATTCCACAAAAAAATGTAGTGATGATAAACATGATTTTTTGTAAAAAATGAAGCATCAAAATTCACTAAAGTTGATCATTTGAAGATCATCAAACAAACTTATTATTTTAAATAATCAATTTAATTCCATCAAACATGAAATGTCATTAAAAATTTCATGACATGATAATTAAATTCCAATAATGAATTAATAATAAAAATTATATAAAAAATGTGGTGAAGTCACGATTTTATATAAATAAAAAAAATAGAAAAATGATGGATAAATTTTCTTACAAATCTCAAATATTTTAATTACATCACAAAAAATGATTATACAAAATTTAATTCGAAAAAAACTTCTTTTAAACACAATTGAATATTTATCTAATATATACTTTATTTAGAATTTTTACCATGTTTTCAGTAAGAGGGATAGAAAAATTCAATAAAAGAAAGGATGATCAGATATATGGATAATGTGGAAAAATAGTCTGTCTAAAAAAATCTCACCTCATGGTGTAAATGATATCACTTTGACATTTAGTCAATGTTACCAACAAATTTGATCATAAATGATATGTGTGTTTGATATCTCTACATGATTCATTGCCAACTCCCCCACTGAGATTTATCTATCCCCTCATAGGGTTAATAATAAGAGAATGAACAACCATATATGAAATATTATAATGATATAGTTATTGGCTAAAAACAAGGTTA
Source organism: Viscum album (assembly GCA_963277665.1). NCBI lineage: Eukaryota > Viridiplantae > Streptophyta > Magnoliopsida > Santalales > Viscaceae > Viscum > Viscum album. The sequence continues at coordinate 248,438,709 of OY728137.1, forward strand.
AATGTTATTAAATTTTAAGATAGAAAATATTGTATCTCGGTATCTAATACCCAAGATACAAAGTTAGATATATTTTAAGTAAAAAACCACATTCTAGACACAACCATGGTGTCATAATTTCCATATAATTTTTTTAAGGAGATATAACTGTTTTTTAGAAGATAAAAATTGATTTATTTAATAAATTTAAAATATTACTTAATAATAGATGAACTAGGAATTCATAAAAAAAATCCACCCAAGGGTTAAATATATGTTATAAAAAGATGATAATTTGTTTTTAAATGTTTTCTATTTGGTTAAATTTACTATTTTATCTCTTTAGTGGACTCAAGACTTAAAAACTCAAAAATTGATCTAAGTATTTATTGGGGAAAAATGATTCACTACTCAAAAATCCAATCATATTTATAATATTTTGTAGTCTTTTTATAAATATTATCAATCGTATGATCTCTATGAGAGACCATGAGGATGAAAATTTCATGTTTGTATTCTTATTAATTTTATTTTAGTTATATTAATCTTAAAATATTAATTACTAAGTTTTATATAGCTTTATTTTGATCTATTAATAAATATTTTAAATTATAATATCTTATCATAATGTAATAAAGAAATAATTCATTATTGTTTGATTTTATACGTATGAAATGTTATTCAACACATAAGAATTTTTAATGGGAATTTCATACTATAAATATGGGGTGTCACATTCTCCCCCCATTAAAAAATTTCACCCTTGGTATTTTATTACCCAATGGAAACATATTATTGAACTTTTTTCACATTAAATTTTTAGGTTACTATGTTTCTTTGTATAACATTTTATTTCACAAGATAAATTTGACCTAGTGAGAGGTATTGCTTTAAAGAAAATTATCTAGTTATCCAAGATATATACCGTTTTTACATATAAGAGTGTTCATTCTAAAATTTTATAACATCTATGTTTAGAAAATGTGGTAGATCTAGTTTGTACACATTTATAAGTGGTAAAGGGAAAACCTCATACACTTTTTAGAGGTTTGGTTATACAGCTAAGTGATAAGGTACAATACCCATGTGATTTAGATTCTATAAGGGGTATATGTGTTGAGGAATCTAAATTTCCTTATTCTTAAATATGATGACCCTATTCCACAATGATATTTTAAGGAATAAATTTTCCCCAACCTAAAATTAAAAGTATCACAAACAATTATCAATGCATTTTTATTGAATTTTAATTCCTTCTATATGATGTTGAGTGAATTTTCTTTATTCTGTCATTTATTAAGCTAGTTTTAGTTCAAATAAATTTAACTCTCTAAATTTATCCCAAATCACTAGATTTTTACATATCTTCTCATACTAAGCCTTATATGTTTAATTTTTTTGATAGTTTGGTGATAGTTTTTATATGATAACTTTAATTATTAAAGAAATTAATCCTAATGTTATTAAAATCCACTAATAAATCATAATCCTTGATCATCTATAACTTTATTCTTTATCACATATTTAGATCCTCATATTTTATTAAATATTTTTTACTTTTTTGATCCATATATATATAAAACTTCTCCCCAAAGAGATAATGCCTACAAATCTTAAATTAAAATCCCAGATGTTAACTCCAAATCTTTTATCAGGTATTTTTGATCCTGGTGATTTAATTGACATGAGGCATAAACTAACACATTCTCATTATTTATAGGAACACACCCCTAAATTTTTTTTAATGAAAAAATTTATATAAAATTAAAATTTTCAATATAGGTTAGTTTGAGTAAAAGGGAAATGACTAACCTCTTCTTAATCTTCTTAACACTTGTCTCCCATCTGGGTTAGATTGGTTAGTATATTTAAAAATTGATAGAAATATCTCATTAGTCATTGATAGTAGTAGACTATTATAAGATGATTATTGATAATTATTACATTTATTGGTTAGTTTCATTGTTTAATTACACCCTTCATTGAAGGATCCATAATTATACCCTCACTTGTGATTACATTATCGAAGAATGGTACTTATTACAACCAAAATTCACACACTTTAGAATTAAAAAACAACTTATCTTTCATTAAGGCCTTTAACACATTACATAAATACTCTTCCTTTTATGCTTTTACTCATGGAATATATGAGATCATAATCTATAAAAACTAACATAAATTTTTTAATATGTTCACTAAATATTTTATTCATGAAATCTATGATGATGTCTAGGACCCTTGTAAGTCTAAAATTTATCACTTTGAATTAATAATTCCCTTTTTCACAAAAGGAACTCTTAGTTATATCCTTTCTTTCCATATTTAGTTGATGGTATCCAAATAAAAGTTACACCTTTGAGATTTATTGATCTGAATGATGTTAATAAAACTGTTCATTAATAATAGATAGAAGTTATATATTCTTGAACATGACCTTATTAATCTCACAATAATCAATGAATGGATGAACTTACACATCATAATTCTTATTAAAGAGTGATATGACACCCCATGGTAATTTAATTCAATATATAAACCCCATTTCAAATTCTATTACAGTTATAACTTCAATTCTTATAATTTGATAGAGTTATTTCTTTAAGGACCCCTCAATATAGTTATAGGACTAGGTATGAGATCAATTGAATACTAAACCTCCTGATATGGGGGAGGACAATGATACTCTTTGAAAATACATCAACATATTCCAAAATAATTATTAAATATTCAATATTGAGTTTTTCCCTAACCATTTGATTAAAATATACATTATTATTGGGTATTAAGTGGCATATGGAGGAAGTAATTTCTATTGGGGGTTCATAATCACAATTTCATAAATATTTGAGTTTGGAATAATTTTTAATATTAAATTAGATTTATCTATATCATTAGTTGATATAAGCTATAGGTAGTGTGAGGAAATCTAGGCCAAATTTTGTATCCAATTCTACCAAAGGAATATTAACTATATTTTAAGGATACATAATCCCAAAAACAATAATTAGAAAAAAAATTAAAGATAAGTAATTAAATAATCTAACTAATATAAAATTTTATCGATAATTCAATATCTAAACATTGTGGTAGTGAATAAATCATTTTAGAAAACTTATAAAATATAAATAAGTTCATATAACTAGAATCAAATACAATGTTGGTAGTTTTTGAGTAGTTAATAAGTGCACCTTTCACTAATTAATTTTCATAATCCACTTTAGTTTTAGTGATAAGACAATTTTTTACATTATTTCATGGTTTTAGAGTATATTAACATCATCTTGTATAATTTTAACACTCTTTATAATTGAAACATTGAAGCCTGGGTGTTGCATAAGGTTGAACTTTATTTTCATCCATTGTATTAATCAAACTCTTTAAAACTCTTCAACATTAATTTTTGTGATTACCTTCTTTTCCACACTTGAAACATTTTCCTTTTGGATTGATTTAGTTTCTTTGGTAATTATTCTCAAATTTTTGATAAGTTGGAGGTTTTATCATCTTTACTTCATGATATTTATCATTTTATTTACCATGAAACTATATTTTATGCTTCTTATCACTAATAATATGAGGATAATGAGGGTCTCCAATATCCATTTAAATGTTGAGGAAACACTAAATAATTTATTGATAGCTGATAAACTCCCTTATACAGAATAATTTTTAGAGACATGATTCTAATCTAATAAACAATCCATTGATTTTAAATTCCTGTTCATTGAAAAAACTAAAGAAATACCTTGGAAATATCTTGAATATATCTTCATAGGAGTAAATATATGCATCCTCATTTTTTTAATCTCAATTAATTCTCTATCCATGTTGGTGTGAAGAGTTTGGGGAAAGTATTTATTGAAAAATATTTTATTAAACTCCTCTCATTCCATGAAGACAATTTATTCATTTTTTTGTTATGTACTTGATGATAATGTATCATTGATCTACTAAAACTTAAAAATGATAAATATATGAAACCACCTTCTCGTTATACAAATAATTAAGAATATAAATTATTATTTACAATTTTTTAATCCCTTAATATGTAATTATTTGATAGAAAGTGCCACTAAATGAAGGTGGTCATCATGGCATGAAGGATTTAATAGTGGGATTCTATTTATTTGGTGTATCTTATAGTTTTATATGATTTTAGTAGTTATTGAAAACCTGATATATATGGGTAAGAATAAACAATCCTTTTTTCAAACCAAATATAATTCTTTTTGGTTATTCTTGGAAAACATTGCATTTCCCATCACATTCATTGTTCACAACATTCCTCTTGGTTCCATCCAACAACTAAAACTAAAATAGTTAATATGAGTAATAAATAATAATATCCAAAGAAACCAATGTTATGAATTTTAAAATTAGTCTTACTATACCCCAACTTATGACACCTTCATTTTAACTTATTATACTTTTGGATTCACCAAGGTTGATTTTTTATTATTCTACTCATTCTCTATAAACTAATCCCCAAAATTAACTAAACCCCACTTTAATACAAATAGTGAAAAAACCATATCCTAGATATATATTACATCATTATGCATGATCATTCATTATAACTCATAAAATAAATCACTTCCCCAAATCCCAAAGGTTTAGTATGTTTGGATTTTAGCTATACAAATCTATTATTTTACAACAAAATGTACATTTCTTAAACAAATGAATCAAACATGAATCCTTTATAAATATATCATATGTAATACTTTATGTCATTATACAAGGTCAAAAATAATAATAAAAGGGTAATCCTAGAAACTCTTTAAGGGGTTAAAAATGAAATGTAAATATCATCACCATAAGTGATTATAATGAAAATGATAAAGGAGTGAACATAAAATAAATATATAGGTATGTAAAAAAAAGTCAGGTTATATGGAAATAAAATAATGAAATCCTAACATATAGATTAAGAAACATGGTATAGAAACATGAATGATAACATAAGGGTATATAATACATTAATACTATAATACATTTATAAATATATAAAATTATAACATTTATCAAAACCTACTTCAATGATCATCAAAACATTATGGATAAATATAACTACATCATTCACACACAGAACACAATAAAAAAAACTAATTGAATAATTTAAAAGGATAAAATAGTCATATCATGAAATATAAATGTTTACCTAATTATTGAAGTGATATAATTAATGGTAATGATTAATGATATTAAATTTTCTATCTTCTATGAGTGGGAATTTCTATGATTTGAATTATACTTTACTCTTACTATGGATGCCCTGAAGACTAAGAGAAGAAATTTCCCATAGAAAATAATTCATTTTGTATTGGGTGATTAAAATATTTTTAGTTTTTTCAATTTATTGTAAAATATTATTATTATAAATCAAACAAAGTATCTCATGAACTCTAAAAAATAATTAGAGTGGTTAGATCAATATTTTTCTTTATGGATACAGGTTTCTTTTCGCCCTTAGTGGACTCAGATTCTAGGGGTGATATCCATACCCTCTGTTAAAATCTGTCTTTATATTAATTTAATATTTCAATCTATATTTCTTGTAATGGGAATACTCGGATCATGGATCTACTTTATATACACATGTGTACTAAATGAACATGAAAAAATCATAAATAAATCATGTCATAATAGACCTGTGAGAATAAAATCAGTTAATAATTTCCATAACAAATAAAAATATACAATCCAAAGAAATAAATTGGATGATTTAATTAAATTATATCATTAGTCAAAAATAAGCAATACCAAAGGATATTATAATAAATGGAAAACACATCAGAGGATGATAATAAATTGTGTAAAAACTAAAAATAAATATTCTTTTCATTTTAGAAATTTTATTTCAAAAAATATATTACATAAATAAATGGTTTCTAGAGGTTAGGTAATATCCAATATTTTTGAAAATAATCTTTTAAAAGTAAAACAACAAATGGAAGTTTCTTAAACAAGATAGAAGAAAATGGAATGGGAAAGTTACCAGAACAAAATTCTAAAGGAAGAGATAAATAAGATTCATTTCCCTCTATCATAAAAAGTAAAATTAAATAGAAATATTTATTAATAAATAATATAGATAAAGTAATTTATAAAGAATAAATCCATGAAACAATATATGGATCATGTAAATGGAATAGATATATTACAACTTAAAAGAGAGATAATGACAACTCTCCTTACTAATATTTTAACATTTTAAGTATGAATAAATTTGAAGAGAAATATTTAAAATAGATTTAAATACCAAAAATAAACTGAGGATATTAAATAGGGATTTAAATTAAAACAACATTCAAATTCCCCAATGGATATTTATTCACCGAAAATCTTATATAAAAAGAGAGATTGCGATAAAACCCCTTACCTTTACTCATAACATCCTTGAATGTGTTGTAACACACTATATAACCAACATAGATATTTTAATAATATATTATAAAACCTTATTTATATTTTTTTACCTTTTATATTAATCAATTATATTGAATTAATATATATATAATAGTTATCCATAAATTATATAATCATCAAAAGTTAATAGTTTTGATTGTTCTATGCTTATTTGTGTAAGGTTGCATTGATTATTATTACTTGGCCATAATTGTAAAAAATTTAAAATAATAATTGTAATATAACAATACTATTATCGAAAATTATATTTTCATATGATTATTTAATAGATGGTTCATGTATATTTTATAATGTAAAAAATCAAAATGTTCATGTATTGAGTAACCTTACAAATGTTAAAGTGAAACATTACAATGATTTTTCATTCAATAATAACCACTTTGAAACCATAAGGATAACCTTAATTAATAATTAATTTCATATATTACTTGTATTTATATTTTGATACTAATCCATTATAAAAATATGAATATAGTATCACATCATTTACTTAGGTGGATGAACCACTCCAAACAAGAACATGTTATATGAAAGAGCGAGTATTAATATAAATCTATGTTATTTTACTCTCATTTTTATAGAAGCGTAATTATTTTAATAATATATTATTATATGGGTGAATACGATTTAATAAGAGTGAATATGGGAAGATAAATGAAAATTTGAGGAATGATCCCCTTACTTAATTTTATTGAATAGCCTCTATTTGTAACATCTTCCTTTATAATGAAGGATTTAGGAATATTTAATGAAATTAGAAGATCCAAAAAATGAGATTGAATTTTTAGAGATGGAATTTGGGTATAGATTCAAGATAAAAAAAACTAAATGTGCGAGATAGAATGGGTAGAGAAGTTATACTATTAAAGATGAGTTTAAATTAAATATTTTAAAATTATCATTCTTTAAAGGTTATCTAATTTCATTTTAACTCAAACAGTGACCCAAATGTGAAAAAAAAACATGGGTGTCTATGAATAACTCCATTATTATGGTGTTTTTTATTTTTTAAAAGTTTATAAATCATTTTTAATATATATATATAATATTTTTTAATTTTTAATCTGTAACATCCTATATTTCTAGACCCCACCCATCAAGTTTTTTTGGTTGTATATAGGAATTTCTAGTGGGGAATATCATTTTGGAGTGATTATGAGGTTTTGGGTGAACCATATAGAGTGTAATAGCCATGGAATCTATCTCAAGGGTAGTTTTTCTTAGGGAACCAAACTGTGTAAAATGAGAAAGGGAAATCTTCATGGCATAGGGAGTGGTGGAGGGAGAGGGTGTGGTGGGGCCGATCATATGAGAGAGGGGTGAAATAGTGAGTGGGGTGACCCTACACCATGATATTATATGTGGTTGGTCGAAACCGCTTGGGGGATTCCATTATATTGTGGCCTATGGGTGGTGGTAGTCAATGATAATTCCTTATTACTGGAGTGTTGGTATTCTCATCAAGGTGAGATGAGTCTCACGTGAGGGTAAGTCTCATGATATGAGTAGATAAATTTCCATCTCACATGAAGGTCATCAAACTATGAAGGGGTAAATCAATTTACCCTTACATAGTGAGCCTCTATCTCATGTAGGTAGCATTTTATGAGACTAAAATATAAATTTTCCATATTCCATCCCTACTTTGATCTGAAAATATTATTTTCAGGTATTTAAAGGAAATATTAATCAGGAATTGAAGGATTTGAATATATTATGAAAATATTGAATTAAATAATTGAATTTTATAATTATTGGAGTTTAAAATGGGTCATGAGAGGTTAATTAAATTGTAACTAATCAATATGAAATAAAATATGGTAGTTAAATGAGTATTACAGGAAACATATTCAAACTAGGTTTGTTATCTTATAAATAAGAGAGTCTTTCCAATTTGAGTTCCTATAGTTATTCTTCATGTTTGGTCAATACAAAATCCTCTATTCAAGTCTTATGATCAAATTTAACTATAGAAACCTGCCTTTTTATACATAATTATAAAAATAATTCATTGACAACATATCTAATAAATAATATCTAACGATCTTCTGAGGTTTAGTGTCAGGGAAGCTAGGTACACATGGAATGAAATAGATAATACTAAAAAGAAATCATAAAATAGTTTTTAACTCTCTTGAAAGGATTATTTATTATCCAATCCTAGATCACCACACTTCATAGGATTTCGTAGGAACACTTATCAAATGAATGGGGTGAGCATAAATACTAGTACGAGATAAAAATGATATAGAATCAACAATGAATGTAATGGGTGAGACATGAGGAAGAGAATAAGTATGTGAACATAAGAACGTGATCCATTGCATAAGTATATGAATATAAAAACATAAGGCATAACATAGAAATAAAGCAGCAATATAAACATGAGACATTCATATCATGAAGGTTCATCACGACAGTGATGTAAAACATATTACCAAATTTTTCCCTTAGATATCAAAAAACATTACCATGGATTGCTGCTAAGGTATCATAATCATGTTATCTCTGGAGATTACTTCCTTACCTATTGCATTGGATCAATATCATGCCACAACCTTTATATTTCTAACATTATGTGTGCCACATAGATCACATATCATAATAATATATTTCATTATTCTAACCCATGATTAGGGAATGTTGGTTTAGAACAAGGAAGTTTCAAATAAAATAATTTCTATGTTAATACCCTTCAATTAAAGTAGGTTTGGATATTCACAACACAGTGACATGGCGTGGAATTTCAAAGAATAACTTCCTTTGTATAGCAGGTCTTCTAAACCATTTTTAGAATGGGATTAATGAGAGTAAAAGGTAGTCTCTAATTAATAATGCATCATTTTCATGGTAAAGTAATAATTATATAATCATGAATACATAATCAATTTTAAAATAAAAAGTATTAATACAAATAAAATACTTGAACAATAAGAGAGAGTTAGATAAACAGTTACCTTGTACAGTAGCTTATTAAAGTTAGAGAGACTCATTCGAACATAGAACTACCATAGAGAGAATTTTGAGAGGGGTAATGAGATAAGATTCATGATAAAATTATTTATAGTTATAAGTGAAGTATGAATTAGTGTGCATTTATTCTTGAGGTAGGGTGGTTTTAAGGGTTAAAATATTAGTTATTTTATTATTTATTCCAACCGCTTATTAGTGAAATAAACTATTATTTTTTTGATAATTAATTATCTACAACGGTTTTTATTACCTTGAAACTAATACAAAATTGGAGGAAATCTCCCAACTACCCTACTTAATTAATAGAATCCAAAAATATTTTTTAAAAAGGAAAAATCAAACTAAGGTTCCATACTTTTAAGTAAAAATTAATAAATGAAGATAAATATTTTTTTATTAATTATTATACTCCTTAAATTAGTTTTTAAATATTTGTTTTATAAATTTTTCATCATTCACACATCATAATTAAGTCATAAAAATAATGGAACTTATAAAATTGTAATATTTTTCATTTTCACCAAATAAAATCTTTGTCAAAAAATTTACAAAAACCACCATAAATTAATTTTGGTGTGAAGAGTCTGAAAATAATATTCATTTTATTAAAATAATTATATAAATATAATAATTTTATATTTAAAATAAAAATCCTTTTTTATAGAAAAATAATAGTTTTTTTGACGTAATCATCTTTCTGAGCGTCATAAAAAATTATTCAGGACATTGTTAAAATATGTTATCACTTATATTTAAATTAAAAATGTTCCTTATAATACTATTTCATGTAAAAAATTTTCTTAAAAAAAGTATAAATTTATTAAAATGGAATCTAAACATATTTCCTTAAATAATATTTTGGTTTCTTTACACTAAAAACGTATTTTACCATATTCATTCAATATTCAAATGCATTTTTTTTCATATAAATAATATTAAAATAAAATAAGGAATAATATTATTTTTGTAGTGTAACAACTATTTAATTCCTAAATAATCACACCTTAATACTACTCAAGGTCTAGATATATAACCACTTATTACTTTGGAGTGTTTCATTAGGGTAATATGTATGATAGTGGTAGACTGTTGGTGTGGTTCAACCATTACTACACGATTTGTGATCCATACTAGCTTTAGATTATCTTATAAATGATCCTACTAATGTCTTGGGGATGTTTGGATTGGTTTTGGTTAAAGTTAAATCCCCATGATACCACCTTTCTCCCAAGATTCTCCATGTAAACCTAATGAGGGATGTTTCTAATGTTATAAAATATGGTTTTCTTCTATATAAATCATAAAAAAATCCCAAGTATCACATTATAATAGTTAAATGGCCGAAACTCATATTTCTTAATTGTCATATTGACTAATGTCCATGATACACAATGACCATAATGGTCATAATTCCCAACAATGAAATTAACTTATATATATGCACCACTAATCTCATACTTCATCATTCACCGTATAACTCATAAATTTTCTTTCACATTCCCAGATAATATCTATAATTTTACTAAAACTTCTCTTTATTTTTATATTAATCACGGTATAAATGATCTTTATAAGAGAATTAAATCCTATTGAGTACCATTTAGTGAATACATGATTCTTTGGGGTTTATATACCTGTATTATTCCTATTTGTAGTAGCTAAAATTATTATATGATGTGGAAATAGACGTAAAAATATTACTATTTGATTTTATTATATAACATAATAAAATAGTTATTGAAAAACATGAGTTATTTTATTAATCGATGGAAATTTTGGGCCATTACAATCCACCCGCTTAAAAAAAATTCACCCTGTAGATGTGTGTCTAAAATTAAAATAAATGGTGGTATTTTTCTCTCATCACCACTTTACAATAATAGGTTACTTCCTCAAATTTTTTATTTCTACATAACACTTTTACCAATATAGTTGTTTGGTTCCTCAACACTAGTTTCCTTTTATTGAGAATTTGGTTCCTTTATTCATCATATAAGAAGTCATATTTTGATTCCATACCATTTATATTAATTATAAGTGTTGGGTTTGAGATATTATTCCTTAATAGGGACACGTGAAAGAAATCATGGACATTAGAAAGATTTTTATTTATAGATAATAGATATAAAACTACTAAAACACACTCTAGAATCTCAAATGGTTCAATATAAATTGGGCTTCGTTTCACATTTTTCTAAACCACATGAAAACTTTCAAATATGATACATTAAAGAACACTTGTTTTACAACATGAAATTTGATTTACTTTCTTTTATTTACCTTATAACTCTTATATTTAATTTTTTTATTCTTGATATACCTCTATATTACTAGTATATTCTCTATGGTTTCTTTCACATGTCATTGTACCAACAGAATTTACTCTCCATCTTCATCCCAATAGGTTGGAGTTATTCAACTTTTCACATTAAGTGTTTATTTTGGACACATTATAATACTTGAGAGGAAAATGTTTTTATGGGATAATTCCTCAAGTGGAAGATGTTATACCCAACTCCATTTAAAATCAAGTGATCTGGCCCTTAATCCATTAACCAATATTTTAATAGACTTCATAGAATTTCCATAAATTTGTAGATGATCTGATATACTTAGTTTTAATTTCATATTCATATTATTTTAGAGGCTCACCGAGAACAAATAAGTAAATTTAGGATCATGGTCAAATATACTAGACATAGGTTCCCAATAAAGTTTCCTCACTTCATGAATATATAGAAAATAATGGTTTTCAATTGGGAAATCCTCTCATAAAGTAATGAAATATTAAGTCTATTAATATATCAATAATTTCCTATATGTAATTTTTTACCTCGAATGTTTTATGAAGTCTTATAAAAAAGTATAGAGTGATATTTTCCTACTACCATAAAGGTATTAGTAGTGGTTTCATCACTCCATTTAGACTTTAATGCCCAAAATTCACTTATTAAAAAATTAAACATCTTGAAGTATACTAAAAAATATCCCTTTTTATGTTATCCCATAGATAATGGTCACATAAGTCTCTATACATTTTGGTGCTTCTAATATGTAAAATGAACACAGATCTATAAGCTTTATCCATTGGTTCTTTCTTCAACCCCAGAATAGATACGATATATAGACATATTACCAACCTCAGTACTCCCTCTCGATCAAGAAAAAACATAAGTTAATTTCTACTTTTCATCATCTCAAACTTCTTCTATGTCATTATATAATCTCTTTGTGATTTCTTGATCTTCTCTAGTAATGATTTTTTGTAAATCATTTTGGATATACTTGATGATGTCTCTTTCCTTATGAATTCTATATCCATTATTAATAGATCCTTGATCAATGGGTCACCTTTGATCCTATTCATTGTTAAAAATTATTATGTATTTCTTATTATATGAATCAATGATTTTTTTTATTTTCTAGGTTAATAATGAATCAAAAAATCACAGTCCTTCAAAATATCCAACCATCACCTTTGTCTCATGTTCAATTCCTTATATCTGAATATATATATTTTAGACATTAGTTTTATTTTTATATATGTCAATTATACCCATAAAAATAATGTGTCTATATCTTTAATGAAAATATAACAACAAATAACTCTAAATATTATGTAGTAAAGTCTAGTTTATGAGTCTTTAACTATCAATAAGTATAATCAATCACTTTTTCATTCTTCACAAGTAAACATCTAAGACTTTTTAATGATGCATTACTATAAATGAAAAATACCTATATATTAATGGGAAATGTTTTAATAGGTACACTAACTGATGTATTCTCCAACTCTTGAAAACATTATTTACACTCCTTTTTCTAGGAAAACATAACTCCCTTTTGAGTTAACATGGTTATTGGATTAAAAATCCAAGATTTTTTTCAAAAACCTTCTATTGTACCCAATTAAACCATGGAAATAAACAATCTTTGTCATTATTATTGAATTAGTCCATTACTCTATTACTTTATTCATATTTGGATACATATATATTCATTCATAGGATACAATGTTTCATAATAATTCCACTTATTTCAAACAAAACGCACAATTACTAAAATGATTATAAAACCTATTTTTCATTGAGTTTTTAATATGACCCTTAGGTGTTCCTCATGTTCCTCATGGATTTTTAAACATATAAAAATATCATAAATAAAAACCACTAGAAACTTATTAAGTTATTTTCTAAATATTCTATTAAAAAATTGATAAATATTGGAGTAGAATTAGTCAAACCAAAGGATATAATAATGAACTCACAATTTCCATTTTATACATTGTTTAAAAGTTCAGCTTCATGATATCTTCTTTAATCCCCCTTATTTGATGATATCCCAATAAAAGATCAATCATAGAAAATAATTGAGCTCCAAGAAGGCAGTCAAATAATTCACGAATACTCAAAAGAGTGCATTTTTTCTTTACTATTATTCCATTAAGCTCCTTATAATCAATGCATAGTCACACTGATCCATCATTCTTATTCACAAAGTGAACATTAAATCCTTAAAGATATACACTTGTATGAATAAAAAACTTCTATAAAAGGTCATTAACTTTATTCTTCAATCATTATAGCTCTATGAATTCCATTCTATATGGGGAGTTTGATATAAAAATGTATTTAGGTATGAGTTCAATAGATAATTCCATTTCCCATTTTGGGGGAGGTCTAGGAAATTATTTATAAAATATATCAATCTATTTATAAACAATGTGTATCAATTCTATATTTTTTTACACTCACTTTCTTCCCCTTCTACACCAGTCATTTTAATAAAGAAGGATATAATTGGTATTTCTTGATATGAATCAGGTTAAGTTATCTCTCTTTAGAAAATATGTTCAGGTCCCCCTAAAACTATGGGAATTTACTCGCTTCTACAATTTCTTTTGGTATTATACTTTGAGATTTAATCCATACCAAATATTATTTATAATTCTACCATTGTAATAACTTCTAGATTTATAATGATATTTCCCTCATAAAAGTTAACAGGAAAAAATAAATATTATTTTATAGCTTGAATATACCCTATGAGATTTTTAACTAATAACTCCACTTCTTACAGCTTAGGGATCAATTTGATGATATTTTTAAACATAAAATAAAAAATTGAATTAATTGAACCAAAATCAGTGTAATATAATGCTTGGTTGAATAACAAGTGTAGTTGATACCACATCATTTGGAGCCTCAACTTCATTCGTCATGATAAAAAAATAACCAAATTAATCCCTTAGCCTCATCTGGGGCTGAATATGGTTTACCTATACTATTAGTAGATCAGGAAATTAGTTTTAAAATTTTTCATGCTCTCCACACATGAATAATAACAAAAAAATATATTCTTGAAAATTATTCCCATTGTAATTTATGTTAGTATGTTGTGGTTTTTCATTTCCATAATAGTTTTGAGAAATGTTAATATCTTTATCACACTTGAAACACTTCCCACTTCCTTCAAGATAGTTCCCTAAGTGACTTTTCCCACATTTTTTGTGCTTAGGATATTTTACATTCTCCCATTCCCTTTCATGGTATAGAATCTTTCTAAAATATTTCTCCATCCTTATCTTCTTTTTATTTCGTCCATGGGACCACTGGACATCTCTAAACTCTATTTCAACTTTGAGAGAATATTATAATATCTCTTTATGACTCCCAAAATATTGGATAACTAAATCCTTCCAAATATTTGTATGAGTATCCCAAATAATATATCAATAATCCCATTATAATTGTTTAAAAAGCCAAACGTGTAACACACATGACTAGTAATATTCATCTCATAACTTCCCAATGATTTTCTTTCCATTTTCATCAATTAAAGGTATTCCCTTTCCATTTTTTTCTTATGATACGAGGAAAATAATTTTTTTAAAAAATAATTTTTGAAGTCTTCCCACTCCATTGTATCATTTTTATACTTGGGATTTGTATTTTTTTGTTAACTCCCATCATCGATTTATTTGTAAAGACCCGTAAATTTCAAGGAATTTTTTTTCTTAATTTTCTTTGGAATTTTACAAGAGTGCAGTTTTTGACGGCGCCAGATTCCGAGGCCCACTGTGCCCGAAATCAATTTCTGAAGTTTGACTTGGGTACGTTCAGTGAACGAACGAGCGGGTTTTTCTATCTTTTGAACCAGTGCTCAGAATCGAATTCTGAGGGCACCAAAGGAATCGCAACGCTAGTTTTTGCTTAGAAACGCCTCTTTCGGAGTTGCGTTTTCTCGGCTGTGGTTTTAAATTTTTGGGGTTTAAGTTAAGAAATAAAATAAAGTTGTACAACAATTTTATTTCATTTCACTTAAAGCCGCTTAAAGACCAATTTAAGCTACTTAAGCTGGGTTGAAGCGGATAGGGTGCAATTCAAAATATCCGACCCACTTGGTAGGATATTTGTGAGGTGGGACCCACACGAGCCCCACCGTTTCTTTTCTTCTTAAGTAATGCACCCGCACCCCCCCCCTATTAAACGAAGTCAACCGACGCGTTACCTTATTTTCTTAACGCCTCTATTTAATTGGGCAGTTAAGTTTTACAATTAATTCTTTTAATTAATTGTTCGTTACTTACCTAGGTTTTTCAAATTCTTTAGTTGATAATAAAATAAGATGAGGACTTATTTTATTATCGGTCTGTTGTGTTAACCTTTAGAGAATCTCTAAAGATATTCATCCTCTTTCACGAAGAACGCGAAGAACGCGAAGAACGCCGACCTCCAACGAAGGGTGAAGAAGAACACCAAACCCCCCAGAGATCAACGACGTGACGCCGACGAATCTCCTCCCGCGATGTTCTTCTACGATGTTCCTTCTTCCGCAGCAAATCTTCGAACATCCGTTCGAGATCGTCGACGCGACGCCTTTCCGCAAAGACGTGACGCCCTTCCGCAACGCAACGATCCTCTTGTTCCGCGATGGCCGATTCCGCGAAGAACTATCGTTCGACGATGTTGAGGTAGGGTTTTTAATTGAGGATAATAATACCCCTTTTTCCTCATATGTTTCCTTTTGAAAATAAAGAACGCGGATCAACTCAATATTAAGTTGATCCGCGGGAAGTTTGGTTATGGGATGAGTATTCTTGATTGCGGGAAATCGGTAGGGGTTTTATTTGAATGTTTTATGCTCCGTGGATGTTTCCATTCAAAATGAAGAACCCGGTTCATAAGAACAATTTTAATTCATTAAAATTGTTATTTGGTTATGTTTTCTATGTGTCGATTAATCCTCCCAACTGTTATTGCCTAACGCGGAGGGTGCGGGCCAAACAAACACGGACCGACAACCCTTCGCAGTTCTTCCTTGTTGTGAGGAATTGGCAGGAGACGAAAAATGTGCCACATAGGTGATTTAATGATCCCGCAGTGAAGAACGGAACCCGGGAGGAACAGCGGCACAGACGGGAAGAAAATTGGACCACCGGAGCAACTCCCGTGGCCCGCGGAAGCTTCCGCCGGCGCCCAGCGCGCCACTGGGAAAACCCCGCCGAGGCTTCAGGCGCGGCGGCGAGGCTGTTCCGCGACCGCGCGGAACCGCGGTTTAGGGACGCGGCGGCTTGGCCGCGTTCGGGTGATCCAGGGCGGCCCCCCGCGGGGGCCGCGGTGTTGTCACGCGGGGGCATGCCCGCCCCCCCCCCCCCCCCCCCCCCCCGCCTTGCTCAGCTGCGCGGCCGAGCCGAGCCGGACCAGACGGCCGAGCCGGGCCGCGCCCTGGCCTGGCCGGACCGGGTCCGGGCGGGTCGGTCCGGGCCCAGACCCCCCTTCTTCAGACCATTTTCGGTCTTTTGCCCGTAACTTGAGCTACGGGCCTCCGAACGATGCGCCGTCAGCGGCGACGCGATCCTTGGATCGAGACGGTCGTTTCGGTATATCGCACTTAAAGTTTCGGAATACTTTGGGTTCAGCCGGGTTGGTTCGTACACGAAACCAACCGGGCCCTCGGAGCGAAAACGCTTATATCTTGAGCTCCGGACGTCCAATTGACGTGCCTTTGACTTTGTTGGATTCCTCTAAGTGAGACGGATCTTTTGGCTTACTCCGCTCGAGGTTTGGATGCCTTCAGAGTGCGGTCGGGTTGGTTCGCTCACGAAACCAACCGGACCCCTGGAACGGAAAAGCCAATAACTCACAGACCGGGCGTCCGATTGACGTGTCGTATGTGTCGTTGAATTCCTATTGAAGAGACGGAACTTTTGGAATACTTATCCCGAGTTTTGGTTTCTGTTGGATAGTGGCCGGGTTGGATTGTACCCGAAATCCAACCAGGACCCTGGGAGGAAAAGGCTAGTAACTCACAGATCGGGCGTCTGATTGACGCACCGTCTGTTGTGTTGAGACCCCTGTGACGAGGCGGTCCCTCGAGATACATCTTCATGGAACCTTGTGATACTTGTAGTATCGACTAGAAGCTCGTGGAGCAGACCCTCCCGGAGACAAGCGTGCGGAATTCGGAGATCGTGTAGCCGGCTGAGACCTGACGACTTCTTGACCGATCGACTCGGTGTGTTTCGAATAGCCCAGTGGGGAGAGCTTGGTTGTAGCGGCAGACCCACAGCGGAGGAGCGCTTGGTTGTAGCGGCAGACCCGCAGTACTCAACAGAAGGAGTACCTTTGGAGGCTATGAGGGGGAGCGCTTGGTTGTAGCGGCAGACCCACGGCGGAGGAGCGCTTGGTTGTAGCGGCAGACCCGCAACACTCAACAGAAGAAGTACCTCTTAAGGCTATGAGGGGGATAACTTGGTTGTAGCGGCATACCCATGGTGGGAAGCGCTTGGTTATAGCGGCAGACCCGCGGTACTCAACAGAAGGATTACCTCTTGAGGCTATGAGGGGGAGCGCTTGGTTGTAGCGGCAGACCCATGGTGGGAAGCACTTGGTTGTAGCAGCAGGCCCACAGTACTTGACAGGAGGAGTACCTCAGCAGTCTTAGGTTAGTGAGCAGTACCTCGGAGTCGTGACAGGACCACTGTACACTCCAGAGATGGGGATCTTCAGCAGTTGCGGTTTCGATAATGAAAATCCTGGTTTGAGATGAGACTTTTGACCTTGTGTTTACCTCATGTTTGAGATGAGTTACTTGATAACTTAGGTATATGTATGGGAATATACCTTGGTAGTGGTTATCCGTTGATTTCTAAATCCTTGTGATTCCTCAGGATTGAGACGGGTTACTAGATAACTTAAGTATATGTATGGGAATATACCTAAGTAGAGGTTATCTGTTGAGATCTTCTTTATGGTTATCCTTGTTGGTTTTAGTGAGACCTTGAGGGTCTCGGGGTCCCTACTGAGTATCGTTATACTCACCCCTGCACGGGCTATGCCTGCACCTCATTGTGTTGGTTGCAGACGACGGACAGTGCTGACGGAGGCCGAGTGTTCAAGGACTGGACGGTACCCGGAGGTGGACTACACGACGAGTCAGTACCCGGAGGTGGACTACATGATGAGACGACACCCAGAGGAGGTTCACGGGCGAGAGCATTGAGGAGGCTATCTGTACCTACCCTTCAGGTAGGTTTCGTGGTGGACGACCAGGAGCTACACCATCTGTGTCCACTACTAGCTGCTGTAGTAACAGACATAGATATGAATCATTCCTCACTTTCACAAATCTTGTCCCAGACCTAGAGTTTCCGGTAAGCCGTGGACTTGACCCTCACGTCTGGAGATACCTTGGGAGGAGACTCGATAATCACACTTACGCCGACAGTGTGGTCAGACCCTCGAGGTGAGAGTTTCGGTTGGAATCTCTTGGTGGCAGCGTCAAGGCCTTTCGACGTTGGTTTGAGTATGGATTGGGCAATCACAGTTCATACACAAATTGAAGGTATTAGGAAAAAAGGTTGTGGTTTAACTACAATGTTGGGATGGGTTTTCCTTGGTCGGCGAAAAGGAAACCCCAGGCAGCACATGATAAACTCTTGCATAGGAGGGTGTGACTGATCACTCTTGAGCCGGTCAACCTTACCCTCGTGGCAGCAGTCGTTTTGAGTTTCTGTTCTAACAGGAATTGGAAACCTCTGTAGTTCGAGGATGAAGATCACGTCCTTATAGGGGTCTCACCTCGATGAGGTTTACGGAGATGTGGCCAAGGCGTCAAGTTATCCCCGAGGTTCAACGGACCTTTTCTAGGTCCTCAGCTGGGTAGGCGGGGTGGTTTACCACTGACCCATCCACCTCAGTTGCACCAGGTGCACGACGACATCCACATATCTCAACTGAAGAGATACGTGCTCGACCCTTCGCATATCATCCACCATGAGGAGCTGGACGATGGCGAAGATGTGACTTCTACGGAGGTTCCTGTGGGGATCGAGGATCAACAGGAGCGGATCCTAGGAGGACGGTCGATTCCTCTTGTGCACTTTCTTTGGGAGCACGGGAACCTCCAGGTTATCACATGGGAGCGGAAGGCTCAGATGCGTGCTTAGTACCGCTTTGTAACCCTAGTTTGTGTTAAAGATTTACGAGGATGTAAAGCCCTGAGGTGGGAGTGATGTAAAGACTCGTAAATTTCAAGGAATTTTTTTTCTTAATTTTCTTTTGAACTTTACAAGAGCGTAGATTCTGACGGCGCCTGATTCTGAGGCCCAGTGTGCCCGGAATCAATTTCCGAAGTTTGACTCGGGTACGTTCAGTGAACGAACGAGCGGGTTTTTCTAACTTTTGAACCGTTGCTCGGAATCGAATTCCGAGGGCACCGATGGAATCGCAGCGCCAGTTTTTGCTTAGAAACGCCTCTTTCGGAGTTGTGTTTGCTCGGTTGTGGTTTTAAATTTTTGGGGTTTAAGTTAAGAAATAAAATAAAGTTGTACGACAATTTTATTTTATTTCACTTAAAGCCGCTTAAAGACCACTTTAAGATACTTAAGCTGGGTTGAAGCGGATAGGGTGCAATTCAAAATATCCTACCCACTTGGTAGGATATTTGTGAGGTGGGACCCACACGAGCCCCACCGTTTCTTTTCTTCTTAAGTAACTCACCCGCACCCCCCTATTAAACGAAGTCAACCGACACGTTACCTTATTTTCGTAACGCCTCTATTTAATTGGGCAGTTAAGTTTTACAATTAATTCTTTGAATTAATTGTTCGTTACATACCTAGGTTTTTCAAATTCTTTAGTTGATAATAAAATATGATGAGGACTTATTTTATTATGGGTCTGTTGTGTTAACCTTTGGATAATCTCTAAAGATCTTCATCCTCCTTCGCGAAGAATGCGAAGAACGCGAAGAACGCGAAGAACGCGAAGAACGCGAAGAACGTCGACCTCCGACGAAGGGTGACGAAGAACGCCAAACCCCCCAGAGATCGACGGCGTGACGCCGATGACTCTCCTCCCGCGACATTCTTCTGCGACGTTCCTTCTTCTGCAGCAAATCTTCGAACATCCATTTGAGATCGTCGATGCGACGCCTTTCCGCGATGACGTGACGCCCTTCCGCAACGCAACGATCCTCTTGTTCCGCGAAGGCCGATTCCGTGAAGAACTCTCGTTCGACGACGTTGAGGTAGAGTTTTTAATTGAGGATAATAATACCCATTTTTTCTTTGATGTTTCCTTTTGAAAATAAAGAACGCGGATCAACTCAATATTAAGTTGATCCGCGGGAAGTTTGGTTATGGGATGAGTATTCTTGATTGCGGGAAATCGGTTGGGGTTTTATTTGAATGTTTTATGCTCCGTGGATGTTGCCATTAAAAATGAAGAACTCGGTTCATAAGAACAATTTTAATTCATTAAAGTTGTTATTTGGTTATGTTTTCTATGTGTTGATTAATCCTCCCAACTCTTATCGCCTAACGCGGAGGGTGCGGGCCAAACAAACACCGCCCGACAACCCTCCGCAGTTCTTCCTTGTTGTGTGGATTTGGCGAGCGACGAAAAATGTGCCGCAAAGGCGATTTAATGATCCCGCAGTGAAGAACGGAACCCGGGAGGAACATCAGCGCAGGCGGGAAGGAAATCGGACCACCGGAGCAACTTTGGTGGCCCGCGGAAGCTTCCGCCGGCGCGCCACGACTGCACGGCTGCGCCGGCGGCCGGCCGCCAGGCGGCGGCGGCGCCCAGCGCGTCGCTGGGAAAACCCCACCGCGGCTAAAGCCGCGGCGGCGAGGCGGTTCCGCGGTCCAGGGACGCGGCGGCCTGGCCGCGTCCGGGTGATCCAGGGCGGCCCCCTGCGGGGGCCGCAGTGTTGTCACGCGGGGGCATGCACGCCCCCGCGTTGCTCGGCCGCTCGGCCAAGCCGAGCCGGACCGGCTGGCCGAGCCGGGCCATGCCCTTGCCTTGCCAGACCGGGTCTAGCCGGGTCGGACCGGGTCGGGTCGACCCGGTTCGGGCCGACCCAGGGGGGTTGGGCTGGGTCGGTCCGGGCCTAGACCCCCCGTCTTTGGACCGTTTTCAGTCTTTTTCCCATAACATGATCTACGTGCCTCCGAAAGATGCGCCATCAGCAGAGATGCGATCTTTGGATCGAGACGGTCGTTTTGGTATATCGCACTCAAAGTTTCGGAATACTTTGGGTTCGGCCGGGTTGGTTCGTACACGAAACCAACCGGGCCCTCGGAGCGAAAACACTTATATCTTGAGCTTCGGACGTCCGATTGACGTGCCGTCGACTTTGATTGATTTCTCTAAGTGAGACAGATCTTTTGGCTTACTCCGCTCGAGGTTTGGATGTCGTCAGAGTGCGGTCGGGTTGGATCGCTCACGAAACCAACCGGACCCCTGGAACGAAAAAGCCAATAACTCACAGACCGGACGTCTGATTGGCGCGCCGTCTGTCTCGTTGAATTCCTCTTGAAGAGATGGAACTTTTGGAATACTTCGCCCAAGTTTTGGTTGCTGTTGGATAGTGGCCGGGTTGGATTGTACCCGAAATCCAACCGGGCCCCTGGGACGAAAAGGCTAGTAACTCACAGACCGGGCGTCCGATTGACCCGTCGTCTGTTGTGTTGAGACCCCTGTGACGACGCGGTCCCTTGAGATACTTCTTCGTGGAACCTTGTGATACTTGTAGTATCGACCAACAACTCGTGGAGAGGACCCTCCTGGAGACGAGCGTGCGGAATACGGAGACCGTGTAGCCGGCTGAGACCTGACGACTGCTTGACCGATCGAGTCGGTGTGTTTCAGATAGCCCAGTGGGGAGCGCTTGGTTGTTGCGGTAGACCCATGGCGGAGGAGTGCTTGGTTGTAGCGGCAGACCCGTGGTACTCAACAGAAGGAGTACCTCTAGAGGCTATGAGGGGGTGCGCTTGGTTGTAGCGGCAGACCCACGGTGGAGGAGCGCTTGGTTGTAGCGGCAGACCCATGGTGGGAAGCGCTTGGTTGTAGCGGCAGACCCGCGATACTCAACAGAAGGAGTACCTCTTGAGGCTATGAGGGGGAGTGCTTGGTTGTAGCGGAAGACCCATGGTGGGAAGCGCTTGGTTGTAGCAGAAGGCCCACAGTACTCGACAGGAGGAGTACCTCAGCAGTCTTAGGTTAGTGAGCAGTACCTCGCAGTCGTGACAGGACCACTTTACACTCCAGAGACGGGGCTCTTCAGCAGTTGCGATTTCGATAATGAAACTCCTGGTTTGAGATGATACTTTTGACCTTGTGTTTACGTCATGTTTGAGATGAGTTACTTGATAACTTAGGTATATGTATGGGCATATACCTGGGTAGTGGTTATCCTTTGTTTTCTAAATACTTGTGATTCCTCAGGATTGAGATGGGTTACTTGATAACTTAGGTATATGTATGGGCATATACCTAAGTAGAGGTTATCTATTGAGATCTTCTTTATGGTTATCCTTGTTGGTTTTAGTGAGACCTTGAGGGTCTCGGGGTCCCTACTGAGTATCGTTATACTCACCCCTGCACGGGCTATGCCCGCACCTCGTTGTGTTGGTTGCAGACGATGGGCAGTGCTGACGGAGGCCGAGTGTTCGAGGACTGGACGGTACCCGGAGGTGGACTACACGACGAGTCAGTACCCGGAGGTGGACTACACGACGAGTCAGTACCCGAAGGTGGACTACACGACGAGATGACACACGAAGGAGGTTGACGGGCGAGTGCGTTGAGGAGGCTATCTGTACCTACCCTTCAGGTAGGATTCATGGTGGACGACTAGGAGCTGCGCCATCTGTACCTACCCTTCAGGTAGGATCCGATGAGGACGACCCAGGAGCTGCTTCCTTTCTTCTAGCTATTGTCTTTTTCTGTTGTACTTTGTTCAGTTGTAGTTGTACTTTCATTTGGGTTTGTATTCTGGCCCATTTACTTTTCAGCACTTTCTTTTGTACTTAGTGTTTTGCTTCCCCTTGTGCTCTGTGGTGTTTTGTTTACTTTTATAAAGGCAATGCCTTCCCAGTTATTGGGATTTACGCCTTTGGTGCTAGTCGCCAGCCCCTGGCCTATGTAAGGTGGGCTTGGGGTTGTCACGACACTGTTTCTTTCAGGATTCCTTTTCACGGACGACCAGCTAGAGCCTAGAGGGACGTGCGTACTGACAGCTTTTCGAGCGACGATGCTTCGGTACAGGGCCCTCTTGCATTTGAGGCACCAGCGGAGGCACCAGAGGTACTACCATACGTTAGGCCACCGATGCCACTAGCCCCAACAGCAGGCGATGCACGCCACTTGAGCACGCTGCATGAGTTCCAGCGCCAGAGACCACCCAGGTTCCGAGGAGAGACGGACCCGCAGGCGGCTAAGGATTGGCTGGAGGCTGTGGTGAGAGTCTTCAGGCTTGTGGGGACGCCGACATACCTTATGGTGATCTTTGCTTCCAGCCTTCTTCAGGCAGCAATAGGCAGGTGGTGGAGCCACTTGTTCCAGTTTTGCGACGGGATGGCCTTCACATGGGAAGACTTCGAGACCTTCTTCAGGGTGGAGTTTGTGCCAGTAGCTCTACACCCCGAGCGTGTTCAGGAGATGCTGCCTTTGCCGCGTGTTTTTCGATCAGTAGCCGAGTCATCTGTGGGTAGTAGAAAGATGATGCAGATGCCCAAGAGGGCCAGAGCCAGCCGTACGAGGAGTAGGAAGTGTTATGAATGCGGCGGAAAGGGTCACCTGGCACGTGACTGTCTGACTCCTCGTGCAGTTGATCTGCATGCTTTGGAGGAGCCACCGAGGCAGAAGCAGCGGTGGGTGCTTGAGAAACAGCCGAGCAGTGGACAAGGCATTAGAGCTTAGGGAGCAGGTGGATAGGAGCGGAACTAGTGGATACGTGCCTTGTACTCTAGTTCCATTTTTCTGTTGTATTCGTGTCTTTGTGCTATGAGCTACAATAATAAAAATAAACTTATCTTTTTTTTCTTTCCTGTCCTTTTGTTGGTTTGATACTGAGTGGTCCCGGTTAAACTGTTGACTTGACCCTCACTTTCTATATTTCTACTGGAGGAGACCCAGTGACCTCACACTGATGCCGACAGTGTGACTCGACCCTTGGAGGCGAGAGTGACAGTTGGATCTCTTAGTAGTTACGTCGAGGCCTTACGACGTCATCCATGGCATGAATGCATCATTCATGTTGGGATTGAATGTATTAAGAAATGGGTGTGGTTCATCCAGGGGATGAGGCCGAGTTTATCTTTTAGGCAAAGGAGAAATTTTAGTAGCTCTTCCAGATCGTAGGAAAAGAAGGTGCAGATCATCCAGGAGCGGATGAAGACTGCACAGTGCAGTAAGAAACAGGAAACTGGCGCCAGTCTTGGAGACTCGGGCATGTTAAATGTTTCCATAAGAGGAAGCTTAATGGAAAGATGAGTCTGCGAAGCGGCAGACATGGAGGCAGAGCTAGGAGAGAAGCATGAGGTGGTGTACATCTTAACATGCTACAACCACCCGCCTTAGTTATCCCCGCCAGGCTCAGGGAGATGGAGGTCGGAGGAAGAGTGCGACTGCATGCGGTCAAGGAGTGTGACCCAATGGCTCTAAAAAAAGGATTCAAGGGATAATCTGTGTCCACTACTAGCTGTTGTAGTAACAGACATCGATATGAATCATTCCTCGCTTTCACAAATCTTGTCCCAGACCTAGAGTTTCCGGTAATCCGTAGACTTGACCCTCACGTCTGGAGATACCTTGGGAGGAGACTCGATAATCACACTTATGCCGACAGTGTGGTCAGACTCTCGAGGTGAGAGTTTCAGTTGGAATCTCTTGGTGGCAGCGTCGAGGCCTTACGACGTTGGTTTGAGTATGGACTGGGCAATCACAGTTCATACACAAATTGACGATATTAGGCAAAAAGGTTGTGGTTTAACTACAACGTCGGGATGGGTTTTCCTTGGTCGGCGAAAAGGAAACCCCAGGCAGCACAGGATAAACTCTTGCATAGGAGGGTGTGACCGATCACTCTTGAGTCGGTCAACCTTACCTTCGTGGTAGCAGTCATTTTGAGTTTCAGTTCTAACAGGAATTGGAAACCTCTGGAGTTCGAGGATGACGATCACGTCCTTATACGGGTCTCACCTCGACGAGGTTTACGGAGATGTGGCCAAGGTGGCAAGTTATCCCCGAGGTTCAACGGACCTTTTCTAGGTCCTCAGATGGGCAGGCGGGGTGGTTTACCGCTGACCCATCCACCTCAGTTGCACCAGGTGCACGACGACATCCACATATCTCAACTGAGGAGATACGTGATCGACCCTTCCCATATCATCGACCATGAGGAGATGGACGATGGCGATGAGGTGACTTCTACGGAGGTTCTTGTGGGGATCGAGGATCAACATGAGCGGATACTAGGAGGACGATTGATTCCTCTTGTGCACTTTCTTTGGGAGCACGGGAACCTCCAGGTTAGCACATGGCAGCAGAAGGCTCAGATGCGTGATCAATACCGCTTTGTAACCCTAGTTTGTGTTAAAGCTTTACGAGGACGTAAAGCCCTGAGGTGGGAGTGATGTAAAGACCCGTAAATTTCAAGGAATTTTTTTTCTTAATTTTCTTTGGAATTTTACAAGAGCGTAGTTTCTGACGGCGCGTGATTCCAAGGCCCGGTGTGCCCGGAATCAATTTCCAAAGTTTGACTCGGGTACGTTCAGTGAACGAACGAGCGGGTTTTTCTAACTTTTGAACCGTTGCTTGGAATCGAATTCTGAGGGCACCGATGGAATCGCAGCGCCGGTTTTTGCTTAGAAACGCCTCTTTTAGAGTTGCGTTTTCTCGGTTGTGGTTTTAAATTTTTGGGGTTTAAGTTAAGAAATAAAATAAAGTTGTACGACAATTTTATTTCATTTCACTTAAAGCCTCTTAAAGACCACTTTAAGCTACTTAAGCTGGGTTGAAGCAGATAGGGTGCAATTCAAAATATCCTACCCACTTGGTAGGATATTTGTGAGGTGGGACCCACACGAGCCCCACCGTTTCTTTTCTTCTTAAGTAACGCACCCACACCCCCCTATTAAACGAAGTCAACCGACGCGTTACCTTATTTTCTTAACGCCTCAATTTAATTGGGCAGTTAAGTTTTACAATTAATTCTTTGAATTACTTGTTCGTTACTTACCTTGGTTTTTCAAATTCCTTAGTTGATAATAAAATAAGATGAGGACTTATTTAATTATCGGTCTGTTGTGTTAACCTTTTGAGAATCTCTAAAGATCTTCACCCTCCTTCGCGAAGAATGCGAAGAACGCGAAGAACGCCGGCCTCCGACGAAGGGTGACGAAGAACGCCAAACCCCCCGGAGATCGACGACATGATGCCAACGACTCTCCTCCCGTGACGTTCTTCTACGACGTTCCTTCTTCCGTAGCAAATCTTCGAACATCCGTTCGATATCGTCGACGCGACGCCTTTCCGCGAAGACGCGACGCCCTTCCGCAACGCAACGATCCTCTTGTTCCGTGACGGCCGATTCCACGAAGAACTCTCGTTTGACGACGTTGAGGTAGGGTTTTTAATTGAGGATAATAATACCCCTTTTTCCTCGGATGTTTCCTTTTGAAAATAAAGAACGCGGATCAACTCAATATTAAGTTGATCCGCGGGAAGTTTGGTTATGGGATGAGTATTCTTGATTGCGGGAAATCGGTAGGGGTTTTATTTGAATGTTTTATGCTCCGTGGATGTTTCCATTAAAAATGAAGAACCCGGTTCATAAGAACAATTTTAATTCATTAAAATTGTTATTTGGTTATGTTTTCTATGTGTTGATTAATCCTCCCAAATCTTATCACCTAACGCGGAGGGTGTGGACCAAAAAAACATGGCCCGACAACCCTCCGTAGTTCTTCCTTGTTGTGCGGATTTGGAGAGCGACGAAAAATGTGCCGCAGAGGCGATTTAATGATCCCGAAGTGAAGAACGGAACCCGGGAGGAACATCGGCGCAGACGGGAAGGAAATCGGACCACTAGAGCAACTCTGGTGGCCCGCGGAAGCTTCCGCCGGCGCCTGGCGGCCGGCCGCTGCGCGCCGCCGGGAAAACCCCGCCGCGACTTCAGCCGCGGCGGGGAGGTGGTTCCGCGGCCGCGCGGAACCGCGGTCCAGGGACGCGGCGGCCCGGTCGCGTCCGGGTGATCCAGGGCGGCCCCCCGCGGGGGCATGCACGCCCCCGCGTTGCTCGGCTGCTCGGCCGAGCCGAGCCGGACCGGCTGGCCGAGCCGAGCCGCGCCCTGGCCTGGCCAGACCGGGTCCGGCCGGGTCGGACCTGGTCAGGTCGACCCGGTTCGGGCCGACCCAGGGGGGGTTGGGCCGGGTCAGTCCGGGCCCAAACCCCCCATCTTCGGACCGTTTTCGGTCTTTTGCCCGTAACATGAGCTACGGGCCTCCGAACGACGCGCTGTTAGTGGCGATACGATCCTTGGATCGAGACGGTCGTTTCGGTATATCGCACTCAAAGTTTCGGAATACTTTGGGTTCGGCCGGGTTGGTTAGTACACGAAACCAACCGGGCCCTCGGAGCGGAAACACATATATCTTGAGCTCCGGACGTCCGATTGATGTGCCGTCGACTTTGATGGATTCCTCTAAGTGATACATATCTTTTGGCTTACTCCGCTCGAGGTTTGGATGTCGTCAGAGTGCGGTCGGGTTGGTTCGCTCACGAAACCAACCGGAACCCTGGAACGAAAAAGCCAATAACTCATAGACCGGACGTCTGATTGACGCGCCGTCTGTCTCGTTGAATTGCTCTTGAAGAGAAGGAACTTTTGGAACAATTCTCCCGAGTTTTGGTTGCTGTTAGATAGTGGCCGGGTTGGATTGTACCCGAAATCCAACCGGGCCCCTCGGATGAAAAGGATAGTAACTCACAGACCGGGCATCCGATTGACACGCTGTCTGTTGTGTTGAGACCCCTGTGACGAGGCGGTACCTTGAGATACTTCTTCGTGGAACCTTGTTATACTTGTAGTATCGACCAACAGCTCATGGAGCGGACCCTCCCGGAGACGAGCGTGCGGAATACGGAGACCGTGTAGCCGTCTGAGACCTGATGACTGCATGACCGATCGACTCGGTGTGTTTCGGATAGCCCAGTGGGGAGAGCTTGGTTGTAGCAGCAGACCCACGGCGGAGGAGCGCTTGGTTGTAGTGGAACACCTGCGGTACTCAACAGAAGGAGTACCTCTGGAGGCTATGAGGGGGAGCGCTTGGTTGTAGCGGCAGACCCACAGAGGAGGAGCGCTTGGTTGTAGCGGCAGACCCACGCTACTCAACAAAAGAAGTACCTCATGAGGCTATGAGGGGGAGCGCTTGGTTTTAGCGGCAGACCCATGGTGGGAAGCGCTTGGTTGTAGCGGCAGACCCACGGTACTCAACAGAAGGAGTACCTCTTAAGGCTATGAGGGGGAGCGCTTGGTTGTAGCGGCAGACCCATGGTGGGAAGCGCTTGGTTGTAGCAGCAGGCCCACAGTACTCGACAGGAGGAGTACCTCAGCAGTCTTAGGTTAGTGAGCAGTACCTCGGAGTCGTGACTGGACCACTGTACACTCCAGAGACGGGGCTCTTCAGCAGTTGCGATTTCGATTATGAAACTCTTGGTTAGAGCTGAGACTTTTGACCTTGTGTTTACCTCATGTTTGAGATGAGTTACTTGATAACTTAGGTATATGTATGGGCATATACCTGGGTAGTGGTTATCCGTTGTTTTCTAAATCCTTGTGATTCCTCAGGATTGAGATGGGTTACTTGATAACTTAGGTATATGTATGGGCATATACCTAAGTAGAGGTTATCTGTTGAGATATTCTTTATGGTTATACTTGTTTGTTTTAGTGAGACCTTGTGGGTCTCAGGGTCCCTACTGAGTATCGTTATACTCACCCCTGCACGGGCTATGCCCGCACCTCATTGTGTTGGTTGCAGATGACGGGCAGTGCTTACGGAGGCTTAGTGTTCGTGGACTGGACGGTACCCGGAGGTGGACTACACGACGAGTCAGTACCCGGAGGTGGACTACATGACGAGTCAGTACCCGGAGGTGGACTACACGACGAGACGACACACGGAGGAGGTTGACGGGCGAGAGTGTTGAGGGGGCTATCTGTACCTACCCTTCAGGGAGGATTCGTGGTGGACGACCAGGAGCTGCACCATCTGTACCTATCCTTCAGGTAGGATCCAACGAGGACGACCCATGAGCTGCTTCCTTTCTTCCAGTTGTTGTCTTTTTCTGTTGTATTTTGTTCAGTTGTAGTTGTACTTTCATTTGGGTTTGTATTCTGGCCCATTTACTTTTCAGAACTTTCTTTTGTACTTAGTGTTTTGCTTCCACTTGTGCTCTGTGGTGTTTTGTTTACTTTTATAAAGGCAATACCTTCCCAGTTATCGAGATTTACGCCTTTGGTGCTAGTCGCCAGCCCCTGGCCTATGGAAGGCGGGCTTGAGGTAGTCACAGCACGGGCCCCGAGGACGGGTCGTGACATTATTTCTCCGTCTAAGCGATATACTGCTAGGGTGACCATCTCTTAGAAAGAAAAATACAATATAGAAAATATATTTTCTATATCATTAATCCATTGTCCAGAAATAAATTTTTTGAGGGTCTAGTAAATATTGGTTATTGATGGGGTATGAAGAATTTAATGGCTAGTAATTCCCTCCTATGTAAATGTAGGTGCTCTATATGGTTCATTTTATTATTTATAACATGGTCTAACTGATTTAACATTACTATGATGTTTTATACATCAGATTTCATCATATTAAAAGGGTTATCATTTCATTTCCCATTTTATCAATTGTACACATAGGCCCTTCTATTTTTCACTATTTTCTAAAAAAGTTAAACTATTAAATTAAAAGGACACTATTAAGAATAAATTAAAATGATAATTTTAATCCTATTGATTTCCACAATATTTCTCTTTTAGGAGTATATAATTTACCCATTTTTACTTCTAAAATAAATAAATACACTATAATTACATTATTTCATTATGGTTTGTAAAAATTATATTATAACCAAATCATATCCCAAGGGAGTGTCAAACTAGGTGAGAAATTGGGCCTCTTTATCATACACTAAGAAATAATAAAGTTAACACCAAATTTTCCACTTTTAGAGTTATTACTCCAAGGTACAAATATTCCTGATCCACATACACTTTTATTATCCATTGATAGGTTTTATTTCTTGTAAAATAATCATTTTATACTTCACTAAAATTTTAGCATGTTTTCCAATATTTAGACTTGTCCTTAGGGTTCATACTAATGTTTTGATGTATGAATTTATAAATAAAACCAAACCATTTATTTGATACCAAATATAGAGACCAACCTATATATATATATAAATTTAAACATAATTCCTGGACTAAATATTACATAGATAACTTTGAATCACTTTTTGGGGTTTACTGTCATGGAAACTAGGTACATAGTAAAATATAAGCATTATACAAAAAAAAGAATATAATTAATTTTTAACCCTCTTGAAAGTATTATTTATTATCCCATACTAGATAATCACATTGTATAGAATTTCTTGGGGACATTTATCAAGTGAAATGGGTGACTATATATCCAAATAATAAGTAAATAACAAAAATTGATCAATAATGAACATCATGGGTGAAACATGAGTCATAATATTAAAAATGAACATTAAAACATGAGGAATTACATAAGTATATGTATATTAGAACATAAGTCATAACATGGAAATATTTATACAACATAAACATGAAACATTCATATCACCAAGGTTGATTACCAAGGTGTAATAAAACATATTACCATGGTTTTTTCCTGAGTTATCATAGAATATTACCAAGGAATTATATCAAGGTATCATAATCCTGTCATATACAGAGATTAATTATTTACCAAATGTAGTAGAGTGCTATAAGTGAACACCCTTTATATTTCTGACATTTTGTGAGACGCATAGATCAAATACCATAAGTATGTATTTCATAATTCTAAACCATGAATAGGAATTGTGTATTTTATACATTGAAGTACCAAATAAAAAAATTATAGTCATGATCATTTTAATAGACTTGAATGGAAGATGGTTTGGGTATTCATATCATAACGAAATATCATGGAAATTCAAAGACTAACTTTGACAACATAATGGGTTTTCTTAGACCTTTATTGAAGGGGATTAATGAGAGTAAAATTTTGTCTCTCATTAATAAGTAACTATTTGTATGGTAGAGTAATTATTATATAATCATGAATACGTAATCAATTGAAAAATAAAAATGCCCAATAAAAATAAAATACATGAATAAAAAGAGAGATATTGATAATCCCTTACCTTGAAAAGTAACCTCTTAATTCTAGAGAGAGAATCATTAAAAAAAATTAAAACCACATTGTAGAGACCGTTGAGAGGGGTAATGAGATGGCATTACTTCTCAAAATATTTATAGTGGTTAATGGGGGAAGAATGAGTTGGTATATACAATTGAGGATGGGTGGTTTTAAGGGTTAAAGTAGTGGTTATTTTATTATTTAAGCCAGCCACTTATGGGTGAAATCAATTAAAAAAACTTTTAGGTAATTAAATATACAAGGAAGTTGGGATAATCTTTAAACCAGTAAAAAACTTGATAAAACCTCCCAACCACCCCACTTAATGCATATTATTTGGAAATAGTTTTTATAATGGGGAAATCAAATTAAAGTTCCAAAATTTTAATTATAAATATATAAATGAAAATAATTTTTTATGTTAATTATTATACCTATTAAATGAAATATTTATTTAATAAAATGTTTCATAAATTTATTCATCATGATCGTATCAATATAATGTCATAAAAATCATAGTACTCATAAAATGTTAATTTCTACCTTTTCACTAAAAACTCATATTTTGTATAAAATTATAAAAAATTTACCCTACCAAATTTTTATGTTTACAGTAAATATATAATATTCATTTTATAAAAATAATTCACTAAATATCATAGTTTTATCTTTCTAAATATTACTAATTTATTGGTAATTAATAGATTTTATGATTTAATAAACTTTTTGACCATTATAAAAAATTACTTCGGACCTTGTTCAATTTTATTATCACTTATGTTTAAATAATTTTTTTAAAAGACTATATAATGTATATAAATTTTATTTAAAATTACTAAATTTATCATAATGTAGAAGTTAAATATATTTTCAAAAACATAATTTTTGTTTATTTGTACTAAAAATATATCTTATCATATTCATTTGACATTCAAGTAAATTTTTTCTTTCATATAAAAAATATTAAAATAAAATAAGGTAAAATGGAATTTTATTAGAGTAACAACTATTTAATTTATAAATAATAACACTTTAATACTAAATAATATTTATATACATAACTCCTTATTGCATTAGTACAATTGATAATGGTAGGATGTGTGATTACGGTAGTCTATTGTTCTGGTTCATCCAATATTGCTCAGATGGTGAGCTCTATTAGAGTAAAATTACTTCAAAAATAATCCCTCCCATGTCTCATTTTCTAAAGTTCAGTTTAGGTTTGGTCAAGGGAAAATACCAATGATTCCACCTATATCTCGATCTTAGACAAGTAAAGATCATATGGGATTTTACTACTGGTGTAGGCCCTGGTTTCTTCATTTAGAATCATAAAATAATCCCACTAATAATTTTATATTGGATACATAAACAACATTAATAATTCTCAATGGTCATAATGACCAATGTACATAATTACCAAGGACCATTTTGATCAACAATCATAATGCCCAATGACCATAATAGTCATAATACCCAATGATCAAATTTCCATATATATATATATATGCATTGCTTATCTCATACTTCATCATTCAATACTTTTCTCTAAATGGTTCTTACACATCACTTGATAATGTCTATAATATTCCCAATTATTCAATTTATTTTTAATATAATCTTGGCATGAATGATCTTAATGGGAGAATTCAAGCCTAAGGAGTTACCCTTAGTGATTTTACTATTCTTCCAATTTTATTTCCCTACACTATTCCTAGTTGTAGAAGTCAATATTATTACATGATGTGAATATAGATGTAGTATTATTAATATTAAATTTTATTATAAAACATTATAAAATAGTTATTTAGAATCAAGAGTTATATTTTTAAAAGAAGGAAATTTCAATATGTAACACTGACCCTTCCTACATATTTCTTGAACTACGATCATTTTCTCTATCTTAACCATAGTTTATTGCATTAAAAATATATCTAGGATGGGGATTCAAGGATTATATTTTTTATTTTATTAAAAATTTGATGTTATCATGATTTTTTTCACCAGGTAATTAGTATAAACTAAATTAAAGAAGATATAATATATTTGAAGATACAAATAAAGAGAAGTGTTGTGCTAGTATTTTATTCGTATTTCTTTGTTATCTCATGTATTGTTTCTTACTATACTATCATAAATTAATATCATAAATAATAAAGTGAAAAAACCACACTAAAAAATATAGGAAAATTTATATAAACAATATGATTCTTGAGTCTAGAAATTTTTGTGATATGTAAGACCTAATAAATCCGGTGATTATTTTCTGTTTATTTTATCCAGTGGAATGAGCCCCTATAATGTTTTATCTTACATTTTATAGTGATATAAAATTTTTTCTATGTTTTTTACTATAAGAACCATACATAAAAGGATGATAATTACATCTTATAATTTAATCTTCTATTTGGATAATAAGGACTTGAATAATGTTAGGATATACAATTTTTATTCATGTAAGTATGATGATTGATTAATTTTGAGTGGCCTATGAAATGTTAGTTGGTTGGTATATGATGGGTGGTTTATTATTGATCCTTGGTATTATGATATAAGATAAATTAATAAAAGGGGAAACTGGTTTGTGACTGCAAAAAGATACCATGGGTTGTTAATCAAGTATAGAGAAGTGTATTAGTTGAAAATAAATAAATAAATGCTATAATTAGGATAAAAATGAGAGAAATAAACAAGTAATGGATATAAATAAATGTGGGTGATGATTGATAAAGGTATGTATTTGAACAGGGGAAAGAAATGGATTAACAAACCTAATATTGGTTGATTAATGGAAATATGGAATTGGGTGAATGAATGAAAAAAGAAATGGAATGGAAGATAATTATTACATATGTTTTGTGTCATTTGTATTTTTTGTATTATTAGGGTAGTAATGGTTTCGTATGGGTAGTGGTGATGAGGTGTTTGATTAGATAAGTTATTTCAAGGATGGTTATGTGCACCCAAGTGATGAGATATCTTTGAGACTATCTAATCATGTATTTTCTTAGGATTTACAAATGATACCCCACTATGTTGAGTATTTTATACTGGAGAGAAATGTTTTGGTTCCAATAGTTATCCCAAAACATCAAGTCCAGTAAGGAAAGATTGATAAATTTCCTATATTCCCCAATATTGCTTTAGAATTTGATTGAATATGATATCTTGAGTTTGGTATGGTCATGCATGGTGTGTGTGTGCAATGTGACACTACTGGAATGGGAAGTTTTCCCCACGGTTCTTTAACAACGATTTTCTTAAACCGTTGGTAAAGAAGGTCCAGGACACCCTTTACCTACAGTTTCCTAGAACCGTCGGTAAATTTTTACCCCAAATACAGTCGGCCTCATCTCTCCCCTATTCACGATAGAACCCAAATCTGCAGCGCTCTTAGCTCCTCTCGTGACTTCCCCCATCCAAACCACTGAAACTCTATTGGATTCATCTCAAATCAGGTATTTTATTCTTTATACACATAAAATATTTAAGTGCTAACCAGTTTTTATTATTATTCATCTAATATTTTAGTTTTAGGTTTTGATTTTGATGTGTATATCACTTTTTTGTGCTTTGATTTAATCTAGACTTTGTCCATTCCAATACATTTAATTAATTAAATCTTTAACCCTCCATCGAAGAAGTAACATATGAAATTCATTGTGGTTGGATTCCAGATTTGTTAAGTATGTGTTTTTATGCTTTTTCTTCATCTTGTAATTAATTGTTACTTGG
Organism: Viscum album; assembly: GCA_963277665.1. Classification (NCBI taxonomy): domain Eukaryota; kingdom Viridiplantae; phylum Streptophyta; class Magnoliopsida; order Santalales; family Viscaceae; genus Viscum; species Viscum album. Next base: position 248,474,560 of record OY728137.1, read on the forward strand.
AAATTTATTTATATGTGTTTATTAATTTTTATCAAAGTTTCTATGAATGTTTTCCTCGAAATTCCTTGTAAAATATTATTTAACCCTATTCTCATTGAATTGAAAAAGTCATGAATTTGATGACTATAATTTTGACATCTTTCAAGTATTTATGAATTATTCAATTCCATGATTGTTTAGATTTATTTTAAAAGAATATTTAAAGAATGAATCTGTGAAATTTAGTCTTTGTCTCTAGTTTTTATTTAAAGAATGAAATAAATTAATTTTCATGAAATGAGTTGACCTATTTAATGTTTTCTAAGTATTTTCAAATGATCTAATTTGTGAAATGACAATGAACCCTCTTGGAATGATTTTTTTTAAATGGGATTTATTTAGTAATTTTAAATTAGATATTTATTCATGTGGAAATAGGTTTTAATCCCATGTTTTGAATTAATATTGATAATTTTTAATTGTAAAACATCCTTTAATTCCTTTGGGATGTATTGAAATAAAGGATTTTTTAAGAGGCCTGTTTAGAATTACATTTTTGTTTTTGGAAAGAAGTTGGTATAGATAACCTTTCTAAATATTGAATTAAATAAGGGGTTTTGAATTGAATAGAAGATTTTTTACCACTCAGTTGGAACTTTATGAAGATCCTCAATTGTAATAATTCATTAATGTAACTTGCTCAATTCTTGTAATTACAATTGATGGATGTTGAAAATGGGATTATTCACATCGATGGAGATTGGGGTGAGATTGAGATATGATTTGAGGTCTGAATAATATGATTGATAATGATAAGGATCCTCATTGTGATCCTCATAACTTCATTATCTTACTCAACTCTTTTGACTAGTCATGGTGACTTAGATAATTAGATGGGAAAATCTAGATTTATGATTCACTAATGGACTCATACCTCATCTAGTGGAATCAGCTACTGGAAATATGGGTTTTCCCAACGCTCCTATACCAACGGTTCATCAAGGAGGCCATTACCAATGGTTTCATAAAACCGTTGGTAAAGGTAGACATAGGTGATTTAAAATGGATTTCTAAAGATATTTTAGAAATTATTTAATCTTGAAGAAAGTGTTTTATTAAAAAGAGAATTTTTTTAATAAGTCTTGTTTAATGTAATTTGTTATAGTACACTTGTTATGTGACTATGTCTGGTATTTAGTAACACATGAGATAACTGGTGTGTGAAAATGTGATGTGAAAGAGATTCCATGGTTTTTCAAGATTATATTTACATTTTGAGCCTATTAATGAGTTTTTTTAATGATATTTTGAGATATATACCTTATGTTTATTAGTGAAAACTGGAAGCTGTAGAGGTGGTTCATGATTAAGACATATAATTGCTGCTAAACATGTGGATAAACCATGCCTAGTAGTAAATTCTTGAAATGTTTGATGTTTTTAGTCCTTTTTTATTTGGAGTTTCTTTTCATGCTGATGTTTCTTATTGATACCTATGATGGGAATTTATTTTAGTTTCTAAATTGGCTGAGACTCCCCCACCATGAATAGTGTATGCAACCTCTACCCATATTTAATCATTCTGTTTACACATCCTATGCAACCTCTACCCTCATTTAATCAATGAACTCAAGTCATTAATTCAAGGCTTCATTCTCACTAGCATGTAAGAAATTGAATGATGTATAACCATCCTCACATGATTTATTACCTTAGATAGTGTCCAACATATGGAATGCGAGATTTTGAATTCATCAGTTAACCAGGATCATATATTCCATTTCCCCCAAGATGACTATACTAATATAACTTTTGGGTCAATTAAATAGGGTTCTCATTGTATGTTGTATATTATGTGTCATTCTTGGCCAATACTCACTTTCATGAGGGTGGGGTGCTTTTCACTAGCCATGCTGGCATGTGTAGACAACCATAAAAATGTTAGATAAGTCACAAGTTTAATTCAGTAATGTTGTTATCATTGACATACTTTATTGTTAATCTCAAATTTAAAAATAAATGTTTTTGTCTATACTTTATGAAATTAAATCTTTTTACAAGCCATGAACAACCTATTAGTGTATAAGCCTAAAATTTATTCACCCATGGGGTGCGCTTGACTTGGGGAAGTAATTGGGTAATGAAAGGTATGACCATAGAGGTGCCAATAATGAGTTATTGAACATGAGTGAATGATTTGGGATGCATATAACACATAATGAGACCTGAGGCATGTGCCTCTTATAGACCTAATGAAAATGAATATAAATAAATTTTAATTTAATTTTTGAGTACTTGTTCTTTACATTATTTCAATAGTTCACCACATCGACTAGAAACTTATTCCTTTATCATTTAATTAAATATATTTTCTATTAAAGTTCAATCCTATTGAATTATTTATGACAAAATGAATTATATAAATCCTTTTTACAGAATGGAAAGTAGTTGGATGTATGAAACTGATCAAATCTCAAGATATTTTCAAAACAATTTAGAGAGATTTATAGATATTTCATTTCACAATGCATCAAATAGTGGTCGCATACACTACCCATGTTCCAATTGTGTTGGTAGACCTTGGTTGAGCCATGAAGAAGTCAGCTACTACATAACCAAATATGGTTTTCAAGTAAACTACTTTGTGTGGTATCACAATGGGGATAAAATGAAATCTCAAATGGGTGATGATCGAAATGAAAGGACTAGAATGGAGAATTTGTTAGATGATCAGTTTCCATTTTTTCACATCATGAAAAAGAAAGGATTTCCACTCAAGAAGACTTCTATATGAGGACAGATGATGCATCTAGGGAAAATGATGATATTGATAGGGTGAAAAAAATGAATGATGCTGCCACGACTCCAGTATAACGACAATGTGATAAAATGAAAAAGATGGAATTTTTAATTCGATTGTTTAATAGGAAAACTATGTATGAGATTTATAATACAGAAATCGATTACATTCTTACCCTCTTGAAGGATTTACTTCCAGATGATGCATATATTCCCTCAAACCACTATATGGAATGGAAGTTAGTTGATGAACTTGGATTTTCAAGAAACAAAATTCATGCTTTCCCGAAAGATTTCAGTTTATTGTGGAAGGAAACCGCTGAACAAAATGATTGTATAAAATGTGTCACATACCACTGGAAGTCAAAATATGATGGAACACCATCCGGCATTCCACAGAAAGTAATGTGGAACTTTCCATTGATCCCCGGACTCCAGAATCTTTTTATGTCTGATGAAATATCAATAAAAATGCGATGGCATGATACCGAGAGAAAGAAGACTAATGATGATTTGGTTAATCCTACATATGTATTTGCATGGAATAGATTTGATGCTCGACATCTTGATTTTGCAGCTGATGTGCGTAATGTGAGGTTGGGTCTTTCATGCGACGATTTTAATCCATTTGGGCAGATTCTTACTTCGCACAACACATGGCCAATTTTTATACACATTTATAATCTTCCCCCATGGTTGTGTATGAAAAAACCTTTCACTTTCATGAGTATACTCATATCTGGTCCTTCTGATCCCAGTATTGATATTGATGTATACATGAAACCTTTAATAAAAGAGTTGAAACTTCTTTGGGATGTGGGTGTGTGCACAAACGATGCATGTTCGAAAGACATATTTCAGATGCGTTTTACGCTTATGTGGACGATCAATGATTTTTTGTCTTATGCAATGATGTCTGGATGGAGCACGAAGGGAAAACTGTCATTTACAGTTTGTATGAAGAATACACGATCCATAAGACTGAAACATCGTTTTAGTTTCAGTTTTATGGGACATCGACGATTCTTGCCAAAGGATCATTCATATAGAATGAATCTTCGAAGATTTGATAACACCATAGATACCGATGATCCACCTCAGCGTATGTATGAAACTGATGTGATTAATGAATTGAAGGATTTCAGTTTTTCATTCAAGAAGGGTCAAATGAAATCTAGAAAGAGAAATAATGTTTCCACTGAATCCTGTTATAATTGGAGGAAGAGGAGTATCGTTTTTTATTTTCCTTATTAGTTAACCAATTTTCTACGTCATTACTTAGTCGTAATGCATATTGAAAATAATATATATTAAATGTTTCTTTCGGTTCTTCTAAATGTCATGGGGAAGAAAAAAGACGATTTACGATCTCAGCATGACTTGGTGGATTAGGGAATCAGACCAGAATTGCATCCTATGCGTATTAGTGAAAATAAATGGCAACTTCCATGTGCTTCTTATGTGATGAAACCTACGAAAAAAAAAATTCTGGAAGTATTAGAGACTATTATAGTTCTTTATGGCTATTCAAGAAACATATCTAAATGGGTCAACAGAAGAGAGTTGAAGCTAAAATCTTTAAAGACTCATGATTATCACGTTCTAGTGCATGAGTTGCTTCCAATAGAAATCCATCATCTTTTGTCCAATAATGTAAGGGTGACTATTATTTAGTTGTGCCATTTTTTAGATATATTTGTGATAAAAAGTTTTCCAAGTCTTTCTTGAAAAAAAAGTTGATAGATGCCCCATTAATTTTGTGTGAGTTGGAGAAAATATTTCCTCCATCATTTTTCACATGCATGTTGCATCTGACTATCCATATTACCACTAAAATACTTCTCAGAGGACTTGTTTCTTTTCATTGGATGTATCCAACTGAAATATATATGTACACATTAAAGTCTTATGTCCGAAACAGGAATCATCCCGAAGGTTCTATTGTAAACGGTTACTTGGCTCAAGAATGTATGGATTTCTGCTCAATGTATTGGTCTGATCTTACTACAAGAATGAACATACCAATGAGAAATGAAGAAGAACAATATGAAATAATTGAACCCAGTTTTCCATCACTTCCTCAAATAGGAGGAATTCCTGGATCATATACGTTGAAGACATTAAGCCATGAAGAGCGGGAGATGGCACATCGCAAAGTTTTGTTCAACTATGATTTGTTCGATGAATATATATCAGGTAACTAAATTGAATATGGATATCTTACATATATATTTGTTAAACTATTCATATTTTTATCTACAGGGAACATAAAAAATGATAAATAGAAAGCATCGTTCTTTATCTTTGAGAAGGAGGGAGACTTTTCATAGTAAAGAGTTTTCTGCTTGGTTAAAATTGAAGGTAAAAATATTACTGTTTAAAATAATTATATGAATATTTAATTAAGTTTAATAGTCATTTATATTGCAGGTATTGAGTTTTTCTGCTGACTCTGTCTCTGAAGAAATAAGAGCTTTGGATTTTGGTCCTAATACCATGGTTCGTGACTGTAAATCAATTATTATCAATGAGTACACATTTAATATCAATGAACGAGCAAAGAACATGAGAACACAACATGATGGTGTTATGGTTACTGCCACAACAGATTGTTATGCCAGTGCATCAGATGGTAGACCGCGATTTGAAAATGTGGGTTATTATGGAGTCATTGAGAAAATAATAATATTGGATTATTACTCTCATGGATGAGTCACAATGACCAAATGCCATTGGTTTGATTCGATGACGAGACAGAGCACATTTATTGATGATTGTGGATTTAGAGTAATTAATATGACTTGCACTCTTGCTATCGAAGAACCATATGGGTTGGCATCAATGGCTAAACAAGCTTTCTATGTCAAAGACCAACTTCGACCTGAATTTGGTGTCATGGTTGAAGTAATTCCAGGACATAGTTTTGATGATAGTGATGATGGAATTGACACTCTCCCTAGTGCCATTGGAACCAATCCATTTATTTCTTTTGATGACTCTAATAGCTCAATTGTCAGAGTTGATTGCGAACCTGAAGTTGTGGTTGAAAATATATAGAATCATTCTTCCATGTTCTCAATTCTTTTGGTTTACCTCGAGTTAGGTTGTTAAGGTTGGTAATTATAGAGACCCAAATCTTGACGTACATGGAAATTACATTACTTTTGCGGAATACTTAATACATAACAAACATAGACACATAAGGACCATAATAGTTTAGTGTCTTTGGAAAGTCAGAATTTAATCTTCTAATCGTGGTGAATGATCTTCAACTTCTCCCATAAAGATCTTCCCCTTTTGTTTCTTTACCTAAAACCTTTCTTTATATCCTAGGGAAATGAAAACATAAAAAGGGTGAGCTCAAATGCTCAGTAAGGGTAAGCATAGAGAACATAGAACAATCCATAAACATTTGAATGAAAAAGCTTGAACATAAAATCTATACATCATAATCTTGAGCAAAGACATAAATCGTGGATGTACATAAGGCATATATCATAATGGAACATCAACCATGATAAAATATAATGGGAATAAAACATGTAATTGTGGAAACTATTCAACACATGTTATGATTTCCATAGTAGCCAAGGCATTGCTGCCAAGACCATCTTAGTGGACAAAGTCCCTTTCTGAATTCGAGTTCACTCCTCGTTTCAGCCCTGTAACATTGAACCAGATTAACTTACCATTCCAACCATGTATATCTCATGAGATATAAATATTTACCCAATTCATTGGAGGGAGATATAGGTCCCACCCATCTCATAATGAAATAATTCTTACTTGTGCCACAACATAAACATAATTCATTCATCATAACCCAAAGAATAAAATGGGTTTCATAAACATCATCCCATCATAACATAATCCATATAAAAAAATTGATATCATTTCATCATAAGAAAATTGAAACCATGTAAATCATAGAGACATTATACTTGAAACATAAACATGCTAAATAATGTCATCTTAGATGGAAAATAGTTTCGATAAAACACTTGAAAATAATTCTTATGGAAAACTTCTTTTCTTCTTAAAAATCATTTTCTTTTCACAAAATGCCATGAAATTTTAAAAGAAAAGAATTTTTTTGAAAATAATCATGAAATTTTGTAGAGTAAAATTCATTGAAATAAGTCGTTATGAAACCCTAAAAATCCATTCACGCCGTATAAGTTTAAAAAACATTCTCCTCGTACTTTTGTCAGAAAAGTCAAAAAGTAACTCGTATGGTAAACAAAAGAAAGATTCCTTCCATACGATATGGTAAAAGTAAGAAAAGGGTAAAAATTTATTTAAACATACATGGAAGGAAATTAAACATTTTATGAAAAGATTTTGAGAACATATGGACATGGATAATAAACATAACCCCCAGTAAATACTTACGCATAAACAATCTCGGATAAGAATGAGATTGAAAAAATTATCCCTTACCGTAGGTCCAATATGCTTCGTACGTATCCGAAACTCCAGTATAATGATTTAAATAATGTCATTGAATTATTACAGAATCATATTCATTGTTATAATGTCATAAATGGTTCACTTATGACTTTATATTACCCATTCTTTTGTAAATTCCATGTTAAAGCAGCGTTTTGGGTAAAATCATTTCATTTATCGTATGTGTTTAGACTTTTTGTTATTGATATTATTAATTATATCCTAATTTACTTAATTCCAGAATGTAAAAATGATTTATATATAATATATATACATATATATATATTATATATTCATAAATGGAATGAAATACATCGTTCATGGAGATGGTAGGTTGTACGTACGCATGAACGATGTTTTTGTTTCTTTATTGAATTGGTTGGAATTAAGTAGATGAAATACATATATATATAAATAAATACAGTATTATCATGTCATATATTTCATGATTACTTATTATGTATACTTTATAATCATTCATGAATGGTTAACATGGAGAATGAATCTCATTGGTTTGTGGAGACGGTAGTCCGTACGTACACATGAGCGATGATACCATTCCCATGATCATCGAGTTGTATTGAAGTGTATGTATAATATTTCAGAATCAATACCAAATTACAATAATCATATATATTTATCTATTTACACCATTATACCCATCCAATTAAGGTGGTGGTCGAAAACAGATTACACCACGACGTGGAGACGGTATTCCGTACGCACGCACGCGCGGTGATTTCGTTTTTCGTAGGATGGATAGAAGGTGAAATAGGGTTGTTTCATATTTATAATAAAATTTTAGTATATAAGTAATACTTATTTAATTACATTATAATGATACAACTAAATAAGAAGAAGTTGAAGAAGAATGAAACTTGAGAGAATCGGAAGAAGAGATTACCTCTTCTTCGATGTACCTCCTTTAAGCCTTCTCTTAAGGAAGTAGAGTTGATCTTTTGAGAAGACCAGAACCTCCAGAATGTTTCTAGGGAAGTGGATAAGAGATATGGGCAGGGGTTGGCCGATATTCAAGGCTCAAAAGGGTGTTAAGAGAAGAGGGAAGGGGTGCCCTTTTTATAAGGGAGGAGAGGGGCACCTTTGGAAACACTTAAAATATTATTTTATAATAAAGTCATATTCGATTTTTAATAGATCCAAATTGATTTATTTAGAATATAAGGTGGGTATGGGTAGAAATCCTCTCAACCAATTGATTTTAGACAGGTTTGGGTCATTATATTTACCTTATCTTTTTGTTTTATCTCTTAGTTAATTAGATTGACATTTACCACGTCACTTTGTATTTTTATATTATATAGTTAATGAACTTACCATATACATCCAAGCGACCCCAAAGTGGTACATTAATGATACACCTATCATGATATAAGTATCTTGGCCGAAAAATAGATTTTTAGGAATATAATAACAATTAATAATATAATATTTGTTTTAAAAAATATTTTATGTCAATTTAGACACTATTTGGTAATTGATTTTTGTGAAAATAATAACAGAGTTATTAGTTAAAATAGTTAATTAAATCAATAATAATGTGTCATATTAACCTATAAAATTATTGGAATTCATAAAAATTCTCAAATTACATTTATTTGGGTATTTAAAACATCAATTATGTTAATATTTCATTAATAAGGTAATTACTGCATCATCATTGTGTCATAAATAAAATAACTTATTTAATGTCTAAAAATTATAAATAAAATACCATTATGTAGAAAATATTTTTATCTTTATAATTAATATTTATAGTTGCATTTATTTTATGTATAACCCTATATTAAAAATGATTTAGTTATTAAACTTTGATTTTAACTATTTTAACCCTTCTTTAAATAAATTAATAATAAATGTCCTAATATAATCCAAGTGGACCTAAATGGTCATATTTTATCCCTAATTTTGTTTTTGGTCAAATTAATCTTATCCAATAGAATTAGGACATGTGTTAGGGTAATAATGATATCATTTTTACCATTAATTACCCTATTTACTTTTAACCGTGGTAAATAAAAGTAAAAAGTTACTATTCAACAAAAATTATTTTCATCTCATTGAACCACATTTTATTCCTTGATATTAACCGTGTCTCTCGGATTTTCGAAATTCCACTCAAAGAAGCGGTAAAATTAAGTTTTATGTAAATTTTCAAACTCTCCTAGGAGGTGGGTAAATGACGGTGAAACGTTCAATAAAATTTTTATATGTCTAAAATTATTATAAAATGACTTCAATGAATTACATTGAACTCATATAGGTATTATGTATTAATTTTGTACCTAAAATAAATTTAAATAAACTAAATATTTATTTAAATAAAAATTCAATTTTTAAATAGTAACCCAGTGATTTCACTATTCATCAAAAATTGAATGTTTTCAGAAAAATACCAAAAATTCACCCTAGGCTAATTTTGATATTCCAAATCCAAAAATGAAGTCCATTTTGAAAGATAAAATTTATAAAATTTCAAAAAGTGGGTATTACTATTCATAACGGCTAGTTCATAATAATATTATAATAATATCTCATTTAGTGAAACTCGGTATTGCGTACTACACACGCTATCGGGGAAGGTCGCGATTCCGTGTAATGTAAGACAAGTTGTGGTTTCATGTAGTGAAATACTCATTTGTTGTTTCGTATAATATAATCCAACCATATTTCATTTATACATTGAATATATATACATATATATATACACTCAATGTTGCGTATAACATAATCAAAACTTATTTCATTTATACATTAAACAAAATCTATACTTAATGTTGCATAAAATAATTTCCACAAAACGAACTTGAAATTGTGTGTAATATGAGCCAAGAATAGTGTTGCGTATACTGCAAGCTAATACGGTGTTGCGTATAGTGCAAGATAATCTTGGTGTAGCGTGCAACAAAAGACATCAAAGAAATTAAAAAGAATAATTCTCATAAAATCTCTTGTTGTTACAGTAATATTCAAAATGATTTAGTATTGATCACAAATATGTTTTAGCAGACTTGACCATTATGTGAATTTTCAATGTTTATTGGTTGCAATTTTATTTTAATTGAATTTTCTAATTTGGAATTGAATTGTATTCAAACCTAGTCAAACAACAAGTCTAACTTGGTGAACATTACAACTTGTATGATTTATTAAATCCATTCAATCTCTTCTAAAACAATTGATAGCTAAATTACCATTGAATCCCCCAATTCCCTCATAAATTTAGTTTTTTGGGTTACACATTAGTTTCCTTTTTCTAATTAATTACATATTTGTTTTCAAAAGCAGGAAACTCAGCCAATTAAAGAGAGGCGAAGGAAACAAATGATGGAGAACAATCGTCGAATGATGCATATGGGAATTCCACCTTTAGTGCCTGTAGTGAGTACTTTATTTCAAATATATATATTTAAAGAATATATAATGTCATGTGATTAATTTTTTTGTAAACATTTCTATTGGATCCACCTATACGTTGACAGTTATTTGATGAGGCGCCTAGTATTGGTCCTAGTACTCGGGCCAGTGGTATGAGGAGGGTTCTTACCAGAGGTGGACGAGCAGCTTCGCGTACCCGACTAGACCCTACATCTCCCACTGACATGTCATCCTTGCCACATTCTGATCCCGGTGTGTCATTAGGGACACATGGGATATTTAGGCCTCCCATGTTTTGGCCACCTTTTCCATCTTCTGACCCATATTTTTCATATCCCATGATGATTCCCACTCCCCAGCCAGAATACGGTCATACAGTTGTGAAATCTTCTTTTCCTTCTAATTCTGTCTCTCCGAGTTTCTATATTCCATCTTTTTCGACTCCTATTCCACCGCAGGTTGTTCCATCAGTTTCTGTGGATCCAGCGGTGCTCAACGATCAGACTGGTTCAGGTATATTTATAGAACCCTAACAAATTTTTATAGCAATATTTATTTTCATTATAACATGTTTTGATAAAATATTTGTTTTTATTTCATGAAAAATACATATACTAACAAGAGGAGGGGGTGGGGGCATACACGCATGCGTGCGGTGTGGAACCGCCGCACACAGGTTATGGTGGATTACAATGAGGACAACCAAATGGTTGAGAAAACAGGGTAGCAATGTCGGAGTTTTTTAGCGATGCTTTCCAAATACTCCGACATCAATGTCATCAACCCACTATCATGGAGACATTTTCCACATGAGGTCAAGGATAGAGATTGTGCAGAGATATGGGTAAAAAAATATTTTGTATTTAATGCCATGAATTATTTTTGTTTTTATATAAATTAATATTTTGATGTCATCTTTGATTAAATTTTCCCGATGGTGAGGGTGCACGACTAGCACATCTAAAGGATTTAGGTGAGATTTATAGAGCCTAAAAGCATGAGTTATATATTGGCTGGCGTGCTAGAGTTGGCACTGATTTAGAGGCGGTACCAGTCATGGATGATTGTCTTATAGAGCAGTATCGTCAGATGATTACTCATTGGATGACTACCCAGTTTAAGGTATTAATTACATTTGAGGTATTTAAATAATAAATTTCATGTTTTTCATTAATGATATCTTTTTCATTATCAAATTTTATTTAGGAATCATATGGAAAAAATAAAAAAACATTGATGCAAAAAATACCTCCACACACTGGGACGTACTGCGATGCCAGATCATGAGAGAAAGAAGGTATGAAAATTGTTTATAAGTTTTATTTACAACTTACACTTTCTTTTGTTTCCTCAATTATTTAATCATTTTCTAAATTTTTCACATAAATTTAGTTTTCAATGTCATTGTAGAGGCAAATACAAAATATTTAAGGACTTGTGCCTCGAGCAAAACTGTTTTTCTTGAGTAGATGGAAAAAGGATGGAAGTGCCGTCAACGAACCGAATCAGAAGCAGATTTTAAGTTTTAATCTATTGATTTTTTTAATATTTATTTTATTACTTAATAATATATTTATATTTGTAATAGGCTTCTTTAGAGGCCCTCTATGCCCAAGAAGCAGACAATTTTGTGCCAACTGATCACTTACATCAGTTGTTGGGAGAGGAGCATCCTGACAGAGTATGTTGCCGACCTAGGATAGCCCCAACGAGGTATTGGCCCTCCTCAGGTACGAGTTGTAGTGCCACCAAGCTGTATAAAGTTAAGGAACACGCAGAACAGGCTGACAAAAGGGATATAGAGATAGCAGAATAGTCTGCTAGGGAAAACAGTGCATTTATGAAATTTATTGAAGTTATACATCCTACACTTCCACCAGAGGCCAGCCCAGCTTTTGATGAATATTTGTTGTCGATACATTCTATATATGGTTCACCAAGTGATAGTTCTAGTGGTGGTCAATACGATGTCTATCATGATGATGATGATGGCGAGGAGTTTGATACAGAAGAGGAGGGAGAGGAGGAGGGCGAGGCGGGTGGTGAGGGTGAGGAGGATGGCATTGAGGAGGGCAGGGATGAGGATGAGGGTGATGATAGTGATGGTGATGTGGGAAAAATTGATCTGTTGCATTTTTGACTAATATTACTGAGATTTGATGTTTAATCTATTCTATTTGTTGGTTTTATCTAGACCCATATTATAGTATCAGAGTTGAGTTAATTTTATATATTGTCTATTTTCATGGATGTTGATGTGTGGTTGCGGTGTATCTTGATCATGTTTATAGAGTTTTTTGTGTTTGGGAACTCCCTGGATAGCTCCCCTCATTCCTAGACCCTAGACAACACCCCACCATCCTCCTTGGACCCCAGACAGCCCCCCCCCACCCTCCTCCTTGGACCCCGGACAACCCCCCGAACACCCCTCAGACAGCCCCCCACACAACCCCCCCACCCACCTCCTTGGTCCCCAGACAGTCCCCCAGATAGCCCCCTAGACAGCCCCCCCCCCCCCCCCCCCCGCCCTCCTCCCTGGACCCTGGACAACCCCCGGACAACCCCCCACCCTCCTCCCTAGACCCCTAGAGAGACCCCCACCCTCCTCCTTGATTTCACATGCCTTTTTTTATTTCTCTTATCATGCAATGTTATTTAGGATTATTCCATTTTTGTATGTCGTGAATTATATGAATGTCTTGGTAAGCTTATTCGCTCATGCTCATCAAATGCATGTGATGATATGCTTTAATTTGTATACACAGTGTTGTTTTACATTCTCTATGTTATGTGAATTATTCCTTGTTTTATTTGGATTACTTGTCAATTGTTGGGATAAGACATGGGTTACATGTTCAGGACTCATGGATGGACTCATCATGCTCAGGGAATTTAGACTTGAAATTCCAGGATGTATGCTTTTGTTTCTAGGTGAGGGCTACCGGGATGGTTTCTATTACTCATGAGTGATATTGGTTTCTTTAAGATAAACCGAGGGCATGTTTGTTTTGCAAGATGGTAATACCATGCCTCAGGTGTGGAAGACACCACTCAAAATGTCTCAGGTTTATTTGAAATATACAACATTTTAAGTGAAAATAACAACTGGCATATGGAAAACCAACCAAACGCATTCGTATTGTGTTGATAATTTAGTAAAATTATCTATGGGTCATTTGTGACGTGTACGAGTCAACCCCGTCTAAATACGAGGCGCGGTGTGGCCGCAAACACTCTAATTGTGTCTCTTTTGTTTAAAATGGATGGGATTTTAAGTGAAAAGAAAAACTGACATACGGAAAACTGACCAAACTCATTTGGATTCTATTAATACATTATCACAATGATCCATGGGTCATATGTGATGTGTAAGAGTCAACCCCAGCTTAATATGAGTCGCGGTTTGGTCAGGATCACTCTAAGTGTCTCTCTTATGTTTAAAATGGACAACATTTTAAGTACATACGGAAAACCGAGCAAACGGATTCTGATTGTGTTGATACTTTAGCACAACTATCCATGGGTCATACGTGACATGTACGAGTCAACCCCACCTCAATCTAAGGCGCGATGTGGCCAGCGCTATTCGAAGTGTCTCACTTTTGTTTGAAATGGATAACATTTCAAGTGAAAAGTACAACTGACATACGGAAAGTCGACCAAACACATTTGGATTATGTTGATAATTTAGGACAATGATCCTTGGGTCATTTTTAACATTTATGAGTCAACCACACCTCAATCCGAGTCCTGGTCTGGCTGGCACCACTCAAAGTGACTCAGGTTTATTTGAAATGGACAACATTCTAAGTGAAAATAACAACTAGCATACGGAAAACTGACCAAACACATTCAGATTTTGTTGATACTTTGGAAAAATGATCCATGAGTCATATGAGACGTTTATAAGTCAACCCCGCCTCAATCTGAGGCCCGGTGTGGCCAGAAACACTCAAAGTGTCTCAGGTTTATTTGAAATGGATAGCATTTTAAGTGAAAATAATAATTAACATACGGAAAATTGACCAAACGCATTCAGATTGTGTTGATAATTTATCACAATGATCCATGAGTCATATGTGATTTGTATGAGTAAACCCCGCCTCAATCCAAGGCCCGGTGTGGCTGGAACCTCTAAAAGTGTCTCTCTTTTGTTTCAAAAGGACATCATTTTAAGTGAAAACAACAACTGACATACAAAAAACCGACCAAAAACATTCAAATTCCATTGAAACTTTAGAGAAACGATTCATGAGTCATATGTGATGTGTAAAAGTCAATCCAGCCTCAATCCGTGGCATAGTGTGGCCAGCACCACTTGAACTGTCTCTCTATAGTTTAAAATGTACAACATTTTAAGTGAATACAACAACTAACATACAGAAAACTGACCAAAAGCATTAATATTCTGTTTAAAATTTAGGAAAACGTTTCATGAGTCATTTGTGATGTGTACGAGTCAACCTCGCCTCAATCCGAGGCCAGGTGTGGCTAGCACCACTCAAAGTGTCTCAGGTTTATTTGAAATGGACAACATTTTAAGTGAAAACAACAACTGACATACAGAAAACTGACTAAACGCATTCATATTCTGTTGAAACATTAGGTAAATGATCCATGGGTCATATGTGATGTTTATGTGTCAACCCAGCCTCAATCCGAGGTGCAGAGTGTCCAGCACCACTCGAAGTGTCTCTCTATAATTTAAAATGAACTTCATTTTAATTGAAAACAACAACTCACATACGGTAAACCGACCAAACACATTCAGATTCTGTTTAAACTTTAGGAAAACGATCCATGGGTCATATGTGATGTGTACGAGTCAACCGTGCCTCAATCCAAGTTGTAGTGTGGCTGGGATCACTCTAAGTGTCTCTCTTTTATTTAAAATGGACAACATTTTAAGTACATACAGAAAACCGACCAAATGTATTCTTATTGTGTTGATACTTTATAAAAATGATTCATGGGTCATATATGATGTGCATGAGTCAACCCCGCCTCAATGCAAGGCGTGGTGTGGCTGGAACCACTCAAAGTGTCTCTCTTTTGTTTAAAATGGACATGATTTTAAGTGAAAACAACAACTGACATTCAGAAAACTGACCAAAAGAATTCGGTTTCTATTGAAACTTTAGGAAAAAAATCCATGAGTCATATGTGCCGTGTATGAGTCAACCCTGTCTTAATCCGAGGAGTGGTGTGGCCTCCACCACTCAAAGTGTCTCTATTTTGTTTCAAAAGGACACCATTTTAAGTGAAAACAACAAATGACATACGGAAAACCGACCTAACGCATTCGGATTCTATTGAAAAATTTAGAAAACGATCCATGGGCCATATGTGACGTGTACAAGTCAACCCCACCTCAATTCGAGGCGCGATGTAGCCGGCACCACTGAAAGTGTCACGTTTATTTGAAATGGACAACATTTTAATTAAAAACTACTGGAATACAGAAAACTGACCAAATGCATTTAGAATGTCTTGAAACTTTAGCACAATGATAAATGCGTCATATGTGATGTGTAAGAGTCAACCTCGCCTTAATCCGAGTCATGGTGTTTCCGGAACCACTCAAAGTTTCTCATTTCTTTGGAAATGAACAACATTTTAAGTGATAATAAATAACATACGGAAAACCAACCAAATGATTTCGGAATATGTTGATACTTTAGGAAAACGATCCATGGGTCATTTTTGAGGTGTACGAGTCAACCTCACCTCAATCCAAGTCACGGTGTGGCCGGTATCCCTCCAAGTGTATATATTCTGTTTAAAATGGACATCATTTCTAGAAAAAAACACATTTAAATGTGTATGTTTAAATGAATTATGTATGTTTATAATTAAGTTTTGAATTCTGATTTAATTCTGGATGTGTATAGCTCTAGATGCATTATATGTAAAATATGTATGAATATGTTCTGTATATGTATATGATAGTTGGTTATTGCAGGTAAAAGAGATCGGAGGAGATTGGAGAATTAAAAGTGCTGTGAAAATTGCAGGCTGCTGTGCAATTCGCATAGTATATCCTATGCCAACGCTTCCAAACCATTGGCATAGGATTCATAGAATGTTTTTACCAATAGTTCCAAGGGAACCGTTGGTAAAAATAAATTCCCAACGGTTTTAGAAACCATTGGGAACCATAGGAAAATGTTGGTTTTCCCAACGGTTCAGGGGAAACCATTGGGAAAAATTTTTCCCAATGGTTTAGGGAACTGTTGGGGTAGGATAATTTTTCTAACATATCCCAACGGTTCTATGTAAACCATTGGGAAAATCTATCCCAACGGCTTACTTACCAATGGTTCACAGAACCATTGGTATAAGGTATACCAACGGTTCTCTGGCCTTTCCCAATGGTTCAGAACAGTTGGTAAATCCTCCTTTTCCAGTAGTGTGGTGTACCAGATTATGGGGTAGTGAATATGAAATTTGGGTCATGTATAGTAGAAGGATGACATAAGGCTTATGTTCTATATGTTTATGATACCCTACTTCTAATCTATTATGATGAGATTGATTTGGTATGTAGTGGATGATGAGTTTAAGGTACTTGATACATAATTTTTATTGATTATAGAACTAGATAGTATACCTTGAGAGTTCTCGGGTAGGTAGGGTTATGACCTGACCCACATCATATAGGAAGGGAAGGGAGGGGTAGACGTTTGATGTTGTTGTATGAGAGTGGAAAACTAGTGGGTAAGTGGTTATATAGAAAATATGATTATATTATTCTAATTATTACCTAATTATACATGGATATGATAATTGTTTATTCTACCTTGGTGGAGTTGGTAATGGTATGTTGTCCTAATAGGAGCATGTTGGTTCTACTCTTTACTCAATGGATTACTAGTATTCTTTTCTCACATTTTCTCGAGAGGCTATGTGGATGATCCTACAAATTGTAATTGTTATGGTCACCCTACATATATATATATAACAATTTTTCGGTGATTAGGAGGGTTTTTGTGACCAAGTCATATCGAGTTATCATGGTTATGAATTTTCTATTAGGAGTTGTAGATCCGGAGTGGTATTGGTTTTTTATTTTGGTGATGTATTTTGTATAATATGAATTGTACTATTGTATTAAATTGTATAGATAATGGTTTATTTTATATGGTGAGTTGTTAATAAATATTTATCCTTTTATCTACATTACTTAACAAACAGTATGAGGTTAATTATACCCACTATATATTTTACACCCTCGGTGATAGTCGCCAACCCAGGGCCTACTAGAGGTAGGCTTCATGGGTCATTCCTTCCGTTCATTGTTATCCCAAGAGGGGTACTAGTGGGGGGGAGGGCGGGAGGGGGGTTGAGTGGTATCCAATCTGATGGTTTAGAGATAATATGAAGATTAAAGTTAGTAATTTCAAGGAATGCATGAGTTGGTGGGGAAATGGTATAAGTTAATATTGGTTCGTGACATATACTAGGGAAACCAGCTATGACACAATATTTTAGGACCCCCATGATCTAACCAAAGGATTATAATTATATTGAATGACCAAGTGAGGTTGTACTTCTTACAGGGTAGAGAAGTAGAAGCTGAACATGTATCATTCTTATTTGTTCTTGTATTTTAATAAGTTGATTTTAGGGGGGAAATGAATGAATATGACTGTGTATATTAAGTTAAATTAATTATATTATATTAATAATGAGACTTATTCTTGTATTGGTAACACACATCATTAATTTAAGTATATGAATAGAGGATACCCCTCCCCCATCCCAAAACATTATTTTATTAATGTGATTTAAAACCGTGTGGGTGAGTTAGGGATGAATAGAGTGGATAATATTATGGTGTGATGGATGGGTTTTCCATGATTTGTATTTTTATTAAAAGAATATTCATGTCCATTCTGATAACTTATTCCTTGTTGTGTGGTAGTCTGTAAAGCGATGTTCACTGTTTTTTTCTTGACTTGATGTGGGTCATCATGCTTCTTGTTTCCAAATTAGTGAAAAGTTATATTTTAATGATGGCTTTGAAAGATACCCAAGTTATACATAACTTAATTAATATATTAATTTAATATTTTAGATAGTAAATCTAAAAAATAGTCCAAAACCTGAGGACCAAAAGGTTTTGTTTTGTGAATATTAACTACATAAACAACTTATTTTATAACCCTTGAAAATATTTCTCTATAATTATTCCCCATTAGAACCTTTTATAGACATATAACATGATATAATCATCATTATAATATGGGGTATTGAAAACATAATGAAGGGATAAGATGAAATGACTATTAAGGGAAAACATATTGTAATGTATTAGATCATAAACAAGAAGGAGAACATGAGGAAGCCATAAATATCATAATAAAAGTTTAAAATACCTTAGTTTATAATCTTAAAACATGTTAGATACACATAAGAGCATAAAAATATTGTTAAGGATTAATAAAATATATGACATATCTCAAAATACATCCCAATATTTATTTAACATGTGAGCATGACATAAAAGTGTGGAATAATTTAAAAGTGTAAAGGAGTCACATTTTTCTGTAAATACCACAAAATTTTCAATAATGAGAAGTCAATATCAAGGAATGTTACTAAAAATTGAGAAATAATGGAGTATAAAAGAGATAATTTTTATCCAATCCTCCACCACTCAATTATATAAATGTTTTAATCATATTAGGCCCTTTACCTCTATGATTTCTCATTTTTACCATTTTGGTTTTCACCATAGTAACTAGTTTTCTTAGGTATTTTAACATTTATTCTGAAAAATTGTCTATATTATATAACTTATAAATAATGATTCTAAATTTGAAATACATTGTTTTGATTGAATTTTTTAAAGTGATAAAAATTTATTTTTACATACTAAATGAATAATGTAATAAAAATATATTTTTTAAAAAAAATATAACTAAAAACATAAAATGAAAAATATGGGATTATAAATTAAAAAAATTATAAAATAACTTATAAAATACATATTTACTCTTAGTAAATGGTTGTATAAATTCTAAATTCATACGCATATACTAATAATGTCATAAAAGTCATGTTATTATTTAAAAAGGTATTTTTCATTTTCACCTAAAAATAAGTTTTTTAGAAAAATATAAAAAAGAAATCTTAAGATAATATGGCTATGATAAATCCAAAAATGTATTTAGAATTTTCAAATTCACATCCTAAAATTTAAAAATTTAACTTTAAAATACAATCATAAAATTTCATTAAAAATATTTTATCATAGGAAATCATTTTTGGTATTCAAAATGTTATTCTAAAATTAGTGCTAATCATAAATATATCAAACATGAAAAATATAAATTTTATAAAATACATTTTAATCATAAAAATATATTTTATTAGTTTCTTAGATGTTCTAAATGAGTCTATATTTAAAGTTAATTTTATTTTGTTTTGATCTAATATATATATATATCATTATTCCATCATAACAGTTTATACCTACTAAGTCTACAACTATCTTAAAATGGAATATATATATATATATATATTTTAGTTTTGGTGTATCATGTGGAGTAATTCATCACACATTGTATTTATTTAAGGAGGAAAAAACTCAAATAGTTACATTCTACCCCATTAAAAAGAATTTATTCTTCAAAATTTTATTACATAGAAGAAAACATATAATAGTAATTTTTCTTCATTAAATCCTCATGTTCCCACATATATTCTTAAAAATTATGATTTCCCCATATAATTTTGACTACATGGGTGGTCTTGTTTCTCAAAATTTTGTCTCTTCAATCCAGAACTTCCACTAGTCATTCATCATATGTGGGTTCTTTTTATAGTTTCTCAAATTCTTATATTACCACATGTGAAGGTTATAGAATATACTTTCTCAAAAGCAATAAATGAAACCCATAATATACATGGTATAGGTTTTTTGGGAGTGTTATGTGATATGCTATGACCCATATATGATCAAGGATCTCAAAGAGACTAATATATTTTGAGATTAACTTCACATTCTTCCCAAATATCATAACCCACTTCTATAGAGATATTCAAAGGAAAATATTATAAAAAACTAAAAACTATAGATTTCATATATGATTAACTTCATAAATATTATTTAGAATTTTTGACACTATTATATGTTTATGAATAGTTTGAAACTTACCCATAATTTTTTGGACATGGTTAGGACCATAATATACTTCTCTCCAGCTTCATCCTAGAATGTTTGAGTAATGAACCAATTACCATAAAGAGGCTAATATCGTTCCATATGAATGATAGAATGGAAACTATTATTATTTTACAACTCTTTTAGAGGGATGTGTTGACTCCAAACTCCATGTAAATCCCTCAAATAAGATCACAATATATCCTCTATAGTTTGAATTTTCCTCTTATACTTTCCATCTTTCATAGGTTAATATGTAGTATTAAAACTCAACTGTATATACAATAATTTTTAAATACATCTCCATAAGATCAAGGTAATCCTCATATACTAATTAAATATAATGGATAATGGTACTCCATACAGCCTCACCACTACCTCCTATATATATTGGAGAGTTGGTCAAGAGATAAATATTATTTGATGATAATAAAATTCACTTAATTTGTAAAGAGATCAACTAAAAAACAAATTACATTATGATATTTAGATATTTTGGTTATTCCTATGATGAATCCTATGGTTATTTTTTCTTATTTATTTATAGGTATAGGTAATGGTTGTAACATACTTATAGACTATTGTCCTTCAACCTTAATTTTCTGGCATACTAAGCATCAATATATGTTTTGTAAAATCTCTCTATTCATAAAATCCAAAAATAAGTTTTGTTTTAGATCTCTATACATAATAATTCTTCCTATATGTATAGAAAAGGATGAGCTATTTGTATCATCCAAAAGATCCATCTTCAATTCTAGCATTGATGGGACACAATCGATGTTCCAAAGATTATAACTCCATCATTATCAAAGTATAATTGTGTAATATTCACCACCATTTTTTATATCTCTAAATAATATTTCTAGGATTATTTGATCTTTATTTGCATGTAAGGTTGAGACATCAGTTGGGAAAGATATGATTTATCTCCTCCCATTATGAAATCAAGATTCATCCTCTAAAACTCTATGTGTACTGAATCCTTTTCAGTTCTCATCATCGATAGATTAGAATGTTAAATATTACTTAGAGCACTAGCCACCTTATTTTCATTAATTAGGTGGAAATTTGTTGAGTATTCATAATATTTTATCAATTATAACCATCTCTTTTAGTGCATATTAAATTCATTTTGTGTGAATATATATTTTAAGCTCTTGTGGTCTGGATATATGCCACACTTTTCTCTATAGAGTTTATGTTTCCAAATATTTAATGATAGGATCACTAATTCTAGCTCTAAATTATGTGTTGGGAATTTGGATCGTGATTATTTGACTTGTATGAGGGATAAGAAATTACGTTTTTTATTTTTCATAAGAACACATCCCAATTACTTCATTAAGGCATCAATAAATTTTTAAAAATCTTCACAACTACATGGTAATATAAGTACAAGAATTATAACCAATATCTTATTTAGTTCTTTAAAATATTATTAACATTAATTCATGTAAATAAACTTAAATAACTTCCATTTAACTTGGTTTTTTGATTCTATATCTATTATAAATTTCTCACAAAGCATTAGTAATATCCCTCTAACCCATGAAAACAATGGATCTTGATTTTTGTGGTCAGTCCAAGCCATTTACCAATAACTTATATCATTGATGGATCTATTAATATTTCCTTTATTGAAATTATATTACCTAATAATGATATTTTTTGTATCCAAAATTCAAACTATATAAATATAGAATATTGTTTCTCATTTTTAAAGGTCATTGGCATAATACTTAAGTGATATTAATTCTCTTCCTTTATTTTGGAATATGTAAGAATATCACCTATAAATAATACCAAACATTGATCTAGGTAATATCTAAAAACTTTATTAATAATATATATGAAGATTGTGGGGGAATTGGAAAGTCTAAATGAAATCACTATAAACTCATACTGTCTATACCTTTTTCAAAATGTTGTCTTTGGAATACCCAACCTATTTACACTCATCTGATTATATCCCAATTGATGTTCAATAATTGAGAAGTATTTAGAACCTATGATTTTATTTAATATAGAATCCATATAGGGTATATGATACTTACTCTTGATCATTATTTTATTATGCTCATAATAATCAATGAAAAGATAAAAATAACCATCCTTGTTTTGAAAAAAAAGAACTAGTGATCCCCATGGTGAACCACTAGGGTATATAAAATCTTTTCTAAATTGTCTTGAAAATTCTTATTTAACTCATATTATTAAATGGGATCAATTCTATGTGGATCCATTGAGATATCCATAGATCTGAGTATGAGTTAGATTGAAAACTCAACCAGATGATATTTGAGGAAGACCATAACATTCATCATTAAATATATAAGAACATTCCTATACACTTGACATGTCATAAAGGTTATATCCCTACCTGATAATTTCAGATAATATTCTCTCTTTTTAGGCATCCCCGACCATAATATAGAATTTTCTTCAACATGTTGTACATAATCATCCTTGTATTGACACATTATAACAATATGAACTGGGATATGAAATGATACCTCTTTATTCTGATAGTTGATATGTTATTTATGAAAATAAATAAAATCCATATACATTAATAAGTTAAATTCATCCAAAGGAAGACTAATTATTATCATGTCGTAAATCTCAATATGAGCATATTTATAAATACTAGACATGATAATTGTGCCAGTATGGGTTTTCACTGATAGTTCAATATCCATTACATATGGTGGTGATTCCATATTCTTATAAAAATTGTTTGATATAAAACAATGTTTTAAATAAGGAAAAATATGCTCTTATATGAAATAACTCTTAAATGATGTGTATACCATAACTTATAAATCTCTAGAATATAATCTAGGTTATCCATGGTAATTTTATATTAGGTTATCTGACATAATTTTTTAACATCATACTAAATTCCTTCAATGTGGTTGGTAAAGATAATGTGAATAAGTAAAGAATATTCCTTGTGAGTGTCAAACCAAGTTCACAATTAGAATTCTTTCTTGTGCACTAGGTCACAATTGAGTTAATTCCCAACACACTCTCTTTGGGGTTATTAACCCTAGTTACAAATATTCCAGTTCTTGTATCCACTTTTAGTAACTATGAAGTTAAGTAATTTCTTGGAGAATCACAAATATCTACTTGAAAAAATCATCAAGCTATTATCCTCCACTTATACTCATCCCTTAGAAATTTCCCTAGGGTTTTCTCTAAAGTTATATAAACTAAATTCAAAAAATACCTCAACTATTATTTGATACCAACTAAATATACCCATGAAAAAAATAACCTAAATTATACATTAGTTACATATTTTTGATAATTCATATCACAAACAGTCACACAACCCAAGGACCAACAGGTTTAGTGTCTTGAAGATTATCTATATAAAAAAATTATTTTAAAATCATGAAATCATTTCTCAATAATTTTTCTCCTATGGATTATTTTATAGAAATATCATATGATATAATAGTCTTTATAACCTAGGAGATGAAAAACACAACAATGTGGTGAGATCAAACACTCAGTATGGGAATAACATACAATAAAGTATTAGATCTCAAAAATTATGGCAGGAATGATGAATACATAAATATCATAATAAAATATAAAAATACCTTTAATAATAATCATAAAACATGTTAGAGAAACGTAAAATCATAAAAATATCATTAACGAATAATAAAATATATTAAATGGATAAAAACACATCTGATTGTTAATATAAAATGTGATAACGACATAAAAGAGTGGAATACTGCAAAAAAGGCATAATCATAAAAACATAGAATTACATGGAAATAAAATTCATCATGAACATTTAAAAAAAATTGATTAACAGCATGGAAATCTTGTAAAATAATAATAATAGGAGAACCTATGTGAGAAAACCCATTATGACCATGCCTATGTGAACAAACTCATTATGTACCCAATTGAAAATGTGAGCAAACGAATCATGCCCATTCCTATGTGAAAATACTCATTAAGTCCATTATTGACTATCCCAATAGATATAAACAAAAAACAATGCATTAGAGGCTGATATATGACCCCACCCATCATCATGAAAATATATGTATTCCAATTAAAATAAATGATCATTATATCTTAAATAAACCATGGGAAAATAAGGTGTTTCTTAAGCATCCTATCATAAATATTTCTCTTTTCATAAAGAAACCCTTGAAATAAGTGTGGTTCATAAAAAACCAAATGGTATAAAATAGAATCCTGAATAAAATAATTTCATACAAAAAAAATAATCTCATAAAATAATCACATAATAATAGAAAATATAGGGTAAAAAATAAAACAAAACTCTATTTGAGATATATCATTTGAATATAATTAAAACCAAATCATTAAGAGAGTTCCTTTTGAAAATATTTTGTATTTATCATTATAAAAGTCAATGTTAAGAGTATATTTTCCAAAATTATGGAAAAGAAAACCTTTCCCAGAAATGGATTTGGATAAGAAATATTTTTTCCCTCTAAAATAAAGAGACAAAATCATTCAGAATGGAAATTCTTAGTAAAATTAAGTCCAATAAAAAATTATATATCTAAAATAATGGATTTTGAGTTACTATGTCCCTTACTTTTACCCTTATTTTCCATAGAAGATATTTAACCTTTTATATCATTAAGAAAAAAAATATTAATTACCTATTTTTTAACATTATTTACATACATTTTTATTTATACTCATCATTAATGACAATTCTCTTTATGTATTTGACTGTTATAATTATTTTTTCAACATCAAGTGTTACTAATATTGATCGTTTTAAACTACATTCATAAAATTTGTATCACTATTCCTTTTTCTCCAAAATATAATATTTTTCAAAACATTAAATAGGTTATAATTAATTTTCCACAAAGACCTATAATGTAATAATTCCATTATATGGGGGTTTTAGTCTAGTTTTATGACGACAAAAATGGCGATGAACTAGTTTTGGGTTATTTATTGATATCAATCACTAATTTTTGTGTTATATTAAAACTAACATATTAATGATATTTATTAATTATATATATATATATATCGTATATAAGAATAAAATATAAACTAAAACTATCTACGATAGTGGTAGTGAAAAATAGAAAGCATTGTTCCATGGAGGTTGTAGTCATCATGTACGCATGGATGATGATTTCATTTTTCAAAGGGATGGAGAAATAAGTAACATGTTTTATCATTTATAGAACTGAGATATGATATATATTCAAAATATTTAGTAAATTATTCTTTTGGATCAATGTGGTCAGGTGGTGAAGTAATTTGAAACATGTTGTGTCATGTATGTGATAGTCCTCATAATGCACGATTAACAGTTTCATTTTTCATAATAAAAATAGGAAATGTGGTTAATTATTATAACATAATTATAATAACATAATTTTATCTTAATGGAACTTATTTTATCATTTTAGTTAGCTGAAATTAAATTATACTAAGAAGAAAAGTACCTAAAGAAATAGAAAATATAGAATAGTAGATGGAAATATATACCTTACTAATTGTATTATCTCCTTTGAAAAGGGGGTTAAAACATTGAGGTATGGTATTATGATAATAATAGAACAAAATTAATGTTTCTAAGAGTGTTTATGGTAGTTTTGGATTTATTTTAGTTCAAACATAATGGGTTTTTGTGTGAGGGGAATTTGGGAGAGGAGCGCCCCTTTTATAAGTGAAAAGGAATGGAATTTTTGTAAACACCCATAAATTTTCATTAATGGGAAGTCAATATAAATTTAAGTGGATAAAAAATTAATAAAAAATTGATTTTAGAATATATAGGGTCAATATAAACCTTTTACAATCAATTAGAAACATGTTTTAATCATGTTTAGACCTTTACAACTAAGGACACATGTTTTTACCATTTTGGTATTCACCACCGTAGCTAGTTTTCACATCATTACATTATTATTTATACCCAAAAATAAAATGACCCTTATTATATAATTTTTAAATAATGGTTCCACATTTTTAGTCTAATTTTTTTGATTCAATTTTTAAAATTTATAAAAAGAAATTTTAAAATACTAAATGTATAATGTATTAAAAACAATTTGCTGAAAAATATAACATAAATTATAAATTTTCAAATATGGGTTTCTAAATTTAAAAAAAATTAAAATTAAAAATTATATTAAAAAATACATATTAGGTCATAGAATATGGTTTTATAAATTTTTAATTCACACATATATAATAATATTGTCCTAAAAATTCATGTTATTTGTACAAATGTTACTTTTAATTATTCACTTATTTTTTAAAAAAAATTATAAAAATTAATATTAAGATAATATAGAAATGAAAAATAAAAAATTGTGATTTTTTTTAAATTCACATAATAAAATTTATAAATTAAACTTCAAAACAAAATCACAAAATATCATGAAAAGTAATTTTGTATTGGAAATATTTTCTGCTATATTATCTATTCTTATAAAATTATGGCTGATAATAAATATAAAAAATTTGAGAAATATAAAATTTATAAAATAAATTTTAATCATAATTTTTATTATTTTTGTATATATATTAATTGAATCAATATTTAATGTTAATTTTATTTTTTTGATCTTTTATAAATATATATATTCTTTAATTCTGTTACCACTATTTATAACTGATAATTCTTAGGAAATGTTACAACGATATATATATATATATATATATATATTGTGTGTGATGTAAGGCATCAATAATAGTATTTATTTAAGGAGAAAAAACTCAGTATATTAAAGTTGTAATGATTATAATGGTAAATTTTTTACTATTTTAAAGCATTCTTATGTACTGTTTTGTTAAATTTGTGATCTAAAAGAAAATTTAATGGTTCTCATCCAAATTATTTTAAAATATGATTTAAATGTTACCCATAATTGTTTTTTTTCTAAAAAGTTTTATGTCACATATTAATGAATTTTTTAAGTTTTACAAGTGATCTTTATCATTAGGTATTTCAAGCATTATGTAAGTGATTATAATTCAATAGCTTCACTATTGTTCCCTTTAATGGAGTCTGAATCATTGTCATAGTTTCATTTATGATTTATTTTGAAAATATTTTTAGAATGTTTACTTATTCTAATGTTTATTTATATGATGAAACTTTTTTTTCTTTAATGTTCCATGTTAGTTATAAAATATGAAAATTATATTATGTTAGATAGAAAACATATAAAGTCATATTAGAAATAGAAAATATTGATTAATATTGGTTTAACTGGAATGTTAATGGGTTTTAATTAATGAATGAGTTTGTCTAGTGGAATCATAATTTACCTGAAAAACGTTTCTCAAATATTTTTCTAGGCTAGATATACCTTTATGGTAAGTTTTAAATTTTTGAATGTAATGTTTAAAAAAAAATTATTTTTATATTTATTTAAATGAAATTTTACTCTGTATTATAGGATAAATTAATTAGAATTAACTACAAATCTTAAGTTGAATTCATTTAATTATATATCATGTCAAAAATTATGAATTATTGTTGTTTATATTTTGTGGCTTAAGAAATATACTTAATGAATTACTATTAAATATTATCGATAAAAGGGAAATAATGATTAAATATTTATATTAAGAAATGATACGATGAACACTATACATGAATAATTGTGCAAACATGATGTCTTAGGAATTAAATTGTCCGTGGTATATTAAACATGATATGTTTGACTTATTTTGAATTAAGTTACTTTACAATTCATTATGTTATGTTTTGATTCAGTTTAAATAATGAATTGAGAAACATATAGAAATTATGTGATAAATTAAAAGTGTTTCATCCCCTATATACCATGAGAGATTATTATTATTGATAGTAAAATGATTATTGAATCTTAGTTGAGCCTGACAATAACTAAGCATAAATATAATAAAAATATAGTTTTATTTTGAAATATGAAGGCATGTTTTCTGTGTGTTATTATTAATAAATAGTATTTAATTTAACCATATATATCATGTTTAATGAGGGTAAAGAACATGAAGATTTTTTCAAAGCTTGCTTATTTAATTTGTTTTTGATTTCAGATATAATGTTTTCTTCTAAAATAATATAATGAAGTTAATAATGGTCCATGATATGTTGTTTTGTTAATTTTTTCCTTGAATTGTTGATATGATTTAATGAAAATATTATTTTCTAAACCATTAATAATTTCAACAAAGGCTAGGTAACATAAAACTTTTATATAATAAAATTCACAAATGAAAGTTCTATGTTATATATATTGATAAAAGGGTGAAGTATTTGTTTGATAAGGTGTCTATTACAATATTATTTATATTAATACTATGATTGGATTGATGAAATCAACTTACATAAAATATAAAATAATTTAAATCTATAAATGAAATACAATCATTATAAATATAAAATTTTCTAATGATATTTTTTCGATACACACTTAATTCATGTAAAAATAATGATAACAAGGTAATTGATATGATTTTCAGTTTGGGTTTCTATGAAAATATGAGTTTCTTTTTTTATAAATTTTGTGAATTTAATGGAAATTATTATTGATATGTTAAATCCTTGAACCACTAACCTTCTATAATGCATTTTTTATTACTGTTACTGATGTTTATGAGAGGTATCTCCTGGTGTGGTAGTTTTAATCATCTTTCTATTTCCTTGGGTTTTATATTAAATTATCATAGATGAGAATAGTTTTGGAGGTATATAATATAAGGTCTTGGATTTTTTTACTCCTGTACTCATGTTTTTTGGGATTTTGGAGGTGTTTTGAAAGTCAGTGAGCATTTTAGAGTGCTTGTGATGTGCTGAGAATTCTACAAGGTGTGAAATGTTTATGGTGGACATTTTGGAAGGAACTTTTATTATGGATACCACTTGTGTAAAATGAGAAATTCTTAAGGAATTGGGAATTCAAGTGTGTGGGGAATGATAAGGATAATTACATGACATAGTAATGAAACAATGAGTGGGGTTCCCCTACACTATGGTCTTTTGTGTGGTAGGTTGAAATGGATATAGGGATGCCACTATTCCATGTTCCATGGATTAGTGGGGGTAATGGATAATTCCTTATTATTAGTGTACATGGATTAAATTTAGGGTGATATGAGTCTTGAATGAGGGTAATTATCATGATTAGCATAGGTATATTTTCTTCTCAGGCGAAGGTTAACGTGATGTATTGGGTTAAATCCGTTTACCCTTATTCAACAATCCTCTATTGTGTGTAGGTATAATTTCAAGAGTATAAAATATGTAATTTCCATATTCCATACCCTTTTTAATAAACATAACTTGTATTCATGTATTTAAAGGAAATATTAATAAAGAATCGATGGATTTAAATATATTGTGAAAATATGGAATTAGATCTTTTAATTTCAAAATTATAAGAGATTAAAATGGGTTATATGAGAAAAATTAAATTGGAATTGATTAATATGAAATAAAATAAATGAGTTTGAATATTATAATGGGAAATATCTATAAATAAAATTTGTTATCTCCAAAATCAAAGAGCCTTTGTTATTTTAATTTTTGGAGTTATTCTTCAAATTTTGATGATCCAATCTCCTCCATTTAATATTTTTAACATTTTTATGACCAAATCGTTCCCTTACAACATGTTTACAAAACATCCACCAATTTCTATATCCTAAACCTGGTGTGTCACATGAATCATATCTCCAGGAAAAAGATTCAAGACTTATCTCTATTCATTTCATAAAATTGTGAGGCAATCTTGATTTTATTTTTCACAAGGCAATTAGCATGAACCAAGATAAAATAAACTGAAAGAATAAAATAAATAAAAGTTTTTCACATGTACTTTAATCATATTTCATTTTTATTTTATTTATCACTATTTTTTCTACTATCATAAATAAATATCCTAAATAACCAATAGAAAATATTAAACTAAAGTGTATGGAAAAATTTATGGAAACAATGTGGTGGTTGAGTCTAGAAATTTCTATGATATGTAAGCTCTATTAAATCTTATGAGTGTTTACTATTCATTTTATTTATTGGTATGATCTCCTTTAATGATGTATATTTCTTGTTATAGAGAGATTTAATTTTTTCTCTGTTTTTTACTTAAAACACCTTGCATAAATGATTAATAATTATAGTTAGAAATTTATTTGGTTGTTTGGATAATCCAGACATGAATTATATTGGGAAATGTACTTTTAAACTTGAAAATATGATGATTCTTATTTTTAAGTGGGTTGTGAAATGAGAGGTGGTTGGTATATGATGTGTGGTTTGTTATTGATTCCTTGTAACATGGTATGAGATAAATTAATAAATATGGGGTTGTAGCTAGAATGCGGTTTTGTGGGAAATTTATTAAATATAGAGAAGGGGTATGGTTAAAAATAAATAGATATAAGCTATAATTGAGATATAAAAACATGATCTAAATGATTAATAGATAGGAATAAATTATGGTGTAGGTTAAAAATTATACACCTTTTAAAATGGGAAATAATATCTTTAATGGACCTAATATTGGTCGATGAATGAAAATCTAGAATTAGGTGAAAAAATGAAAAAACGAAAAAAATGAAAAAAATGAAAAAATGAAAAAATGAAAAATGCATAAATTAATAAAATAAAAAATTTAGGGAACACCAGATTGTTCTTATAGTTTTTCTGTGTAGTTATTAGATTGTTTGTATTATATAGGCAGTGATGGTTACTGGTAAAGAGGTGGTGGATTATATGAGTTGTTTTAAGGTTGTTACTGTGAACCCCAAGTCTAGGATTTGTGTGAGGCTATCTAATCATGTATTTTCTTGAGGTTTCTAAATATATCCCACCTAAGTAGAGAATTTTTTTTGAGTGAAATTTTTTTTGGTTATTTGTTTTTTTCCAATATCTAAGAGGGTGAGTATGGATGGATGAATTCCCTCTCTTCCCCTATAATATCCTAGATTTTATATCAAGTATAGATTATTTTAACTTTTAGTTAAATATTTGTTTTATCTCTCTTATGAATTGAACCCAGAAACCGCACCTTAGGGAAATTCATTTTATCCTAAAAGGGAAATAAGTATGGGGATAAAGGCTGACTACATTCCAAGTACACAATGTGTATTTGGAATACATGATGTGTATTAAATACACAAAATGTACTAGCCCAGGTCAGAAAATTCACAACATGTAATTAAATTTCCCAAAAAGGGAAAGAAAAAAATAAATGAGATGTGAAATCATTTACAAACCATGTAAATGTGGGGGGGGGGGGGTTAAAGTGGTGAAACCATTTTCCTTTTCATACCCTCTCTCCTATCTTTCCCTCACATATTAAGAGCTCTCCTACTATTTGATCACCCTTGTAGCCTAAATCTAGGATTTAATTCTATTCATCTATCCAGATTCTGATTTGACTTCTGATTATCTTGTTGGATAGATCTCTATAAGTACTAAACTCCTTAAGAACCTTTCATCACTTGCCTTCCTATCAGTGATGTTATTTTGGTGTAGGTTATTATGCCCTATTTTTAGAGAATTATTCTATTTTGCAGTTTTTTCTGGATCTATACCAAACCAAAGGCAGATAATATTTTAGTGATCCTATATAGGCATAAGGTAGGTGTCATAGCCTTTATCCATCAATGTTGGGATTTTTTATAATATGTTTTGTTGTGATAACATTGATTTCACAATTTGTTTCACCTAAATTGAATAATACTTTAAATTATTTCCTTAATTGAGAACAGTATGATGTTCTTAGGTACCCTTTAATTGTCTCCACCCCTTGAGGTCTACCGACCAGTTTTCCATTGTTTTTATAAATGTCTAAATGGCCAAGACGTCATCTATCTAGTTTTATCATGACTTGTGTATGTGATACCATAAATGATAATGGTTAACTATTTTGGTGTATCATGTATAACAAAATTATCAAACCATAATGAATTAAACAAAAGTGAGTTGTATTACCATGCCACTTTATTAAACTAAACAATTCTTACTCCCTTGTTATTAATGAATATTAATGAATTATGAATTATATGTTGGCTCTTATTAAAGCCATCAATGATTTATAATTGACATAATTGGGTATAAAGACCCCTCTATTATAAATTAGGTATGGTGACCCTCGTGTTTTAGTTATGGGCATGGGGTCCCTTCTACTATAGATATCATACAGTCATGATGCCCCTATATCAAGATACAGGCATGGTGCCCTTATTTCATGATATGGTTATGGCATCCCTATAACATGACACATGGGCATGAAAACCCATATGAATAATATTTAATGAGTATGGTCACCCTTAATAATAATAATTAATGGGAATGATGTCCCTTATAAGATATATTGAATGGGTATGGTCACCATATGTTGTGATACGGGCATGGAGACCCTTACTAATATGATTCAGGAATTGAGACCCTATTATTACCTATAGGAATGATATCCCTTACAATTATATATGTTAATGATGAGATTTATTGATATTATATTGGGCATGGAAACCCTATTGTTATGATTCAGGCATGGGGACCCGACTACTTTGACACTGGGTATGGCATTGCCTATTCTTATGATAGGGGGCATTGTGTCCTTTGGTACTATCATTATACACATATTACAACTTGTGGATACCTGAGTTATAACTCAAGTCTAGGATACTAATAGTATCTATATATATGGATGTAGAGTTCACAATGTATAAACTCTATATATGTGTATACACATGGTTACTTATTCAGAAACTATCTGATATAGGTTGAACCAGGAACTATCATCCTGGTGTCCTTTTGGAACCAGAGCCAACCCTTTAAAACTTTTATTATTGGTTATCATTTATTAGCTGCACACTACCATATTATATGCACTAACTTGATATTTATAGACACTTTTGGTGGAGACCTACTGAGTTTATCTCACACCCTATCCTATCCCCTGATGGTACCTGAGAAGATTATGTGGGTGAAGGTTGGGACAATGGAAATCACCCGTTGGTTGATTCTTGATTTTTTTATAACATGAGAGTAGGGAAGCACAAGAATGAGTTGTCGTTTGTGATTCTATTTGAGATAAACCTTTAGGTATTTTTCCCATTTTGATACATGTATTTTATTGCATGATTTTCTATTACTTTTTGTTAGTTACATGACATTACATCATTCTATATATGATACTGGTTATGGTTGTTGTTGATTTTTTAATATATTTTAATTATTTACCTTATTCTATTAGTTATTTATTATTATTAATATTTTTATCTATTCTTTTCACTATTGTGATACACTGATCACGAGGGTATAGTCCCCCCAATGTACCACCTCAGACCCTCCCTACTGGTCGGAAGCCTCTGGTGTTCGGGGAGGTATGATTGAGGACATTTATCCTACTTTCTCAAGGTACCATTTAGTGAAATCTGTATTAGGACATAAGAAAAGTGGTATTGAAGAGTTTTCTTTTATTTATTATTATCATTTCGAAATATTATAAAGTAGATTAGGAATGTACCATAATTTGGTAATCAAATGTTCATGGGATTAGTTAACTTGTATATAGGGAAACGCTAAATTACATGGGATAAGACATGTTGTTATGTATTTTTCTTATTATATCTGATTTTATTCCACTGTAGGGTGACAGAAATGATGTGTGATGTTTAATATTGTGGTTGAGGTTTATATTTAATACTTATCCTGCTATAGAAAGAAATCATTGATCATACATCATTTTAGGAAGCCTACCAGATTGATATGCCATTCATTATTCCAAGACACATTTACTTACTACGTTCATTGTTTGCATCATGGTTGGTTCTTATTGTTATCTCCATGAATTGTTCTTA
This sequence comes from Viscum album, assembly GCA_963277665.1. Taxonomy (NCBI): domain Eukaryota; kingdom Viridiplantae; phylum Streptophyta; class Magnoliopsida; order Santalales; family Viscaceae; genus Viscum; species Viscum album. The sequence goes on from OY728137.1 coordinate 248,509,196, forward strand.
CATTTTATTTCGGGAATTGATAAGTGAATGGTTGCTATTTAATGGATTCTACACTTCAAATTTTAAGGTGTATGGGCCCTTATAAATTGGAAGTGGTTATTCATATAGTTCAACCTTTTAAATATAAACACTATAAAAAAGATAATTATATTAAATGAGATTAATTCTAAATGAAATAGTCACCGTTTAAAAAGGATTATAATCACAATTTAATGTCAGTTTACTCTAAAAATTAAAATTGACACTCTATATACAGTATCCCATACAAAAAAACATAAATCCTGACCCAGACTCGACCTTAGTGGTGGGAAGTACGTAGTGTCTCTTTTGTTCTATATAAATGTTCATACCACTCAGACATGGCTCTTTGAGTAGGTAGAGGGGTGCAGCTACTAAATAGGAAGGATGGTACCTATCTAATCCATGAATCTATGACATTTATCATGTTATATCATATCTGATATGTTCTTTGGAATTTAAATAGATATACCACCATGACATCTGCTATTCATTCTCTAGGAGGGTGGGGATGACTATGCTTTAAAGGTGGTGGGCCCTGAGTCACTAGTGATACCTCTAGTAGTGCCACCTATGTAACCTCCAATTATACTAAATGTGGGATATGTTGTTTCTTATTGAGGGGATAATTTTCAGCTTATAAAAACAATACAGGGAGCTCTACAACCTACCCCTTCTATGTGAGATCATACACAAGAGTTCTAGCAGCAACATCCACCTACCTTTTCAGGGGATAGTGACCCCCATACTATAGAGTTATGGCTAAAGAAATTAATATATATTTGATAATCTTGACACACCTCCTGATAGGTGACTAAATATATCCAATTATATGCTTCTTGAATCTACCAAACATTGATGGGATATTCTAAACAAGACTGGTTAGTATCGGGAAGTGATTTAGATATATTTCCAATCTAGATTCTATGACTATTTCTTCCCTAACACCATGAGGGATGATTATTATAGTGAGTTTATGAAACTGATGTAGGTTTCTATTTTAGTTATGGACTATTCAGCTCATTTTATATAGCTTCAATGCTTTTCACCAATCTATAGTACCTATGATCTAGTGAAAGGGAATGATTTGAGGATGGCCATTGACATCATATTCTTTCTTAAGTGAATGTTTTATGGTTTACCATAATTTCTATTATAGTGAACTATTATTTTATTATATAGAAAAACCTAATGGAATAAGATGGTGTGAGACAAGTTAATTTAGAATCGAGATAGATTAGTGGTTTGACTAGAGCATAGAAGTGTTGTTTTGAGGTTGTGTGTGAGCATCACTAGGTAGGTGACAATATCTGATAATTATTTGGTTTTTCACCAGTGTGGGAATACTAGGCATAGTAATCCCTAGTTCCCCAGACACCCTGTTGAGTACTAAGGTTGAAGAATATTGGGGAATCTTCAGTATTTATTCTGAACATTCACATTAGTGATGAGTGGGAGAGGATCCATATCTTCTCCACCTTCAGGAGAAGGATTAGTATCACCTCTCTAGGTAGGTAATAGGAGTACTATTGGTCATACAGGTGGAGGATGAGGGAATTCATATGGTAGCCAGGCTTCAGATATCAAAAATGGCAGAGTGGAACTACTATGATAGTTAGGTCAGAGCATAGGACCATGAATTAAGTCAGATTTATCTAGTTCACCCTATAAAAAAGGATAAGGGTTTTCTAGAAATTTACTACCCACAGTACTATTCTAGTAGCCCCTAATATAGTGTTTTCCGAATTCTATATAGGAAAGTTAGACCCCATATCTTTATTGATTGTGGAAATCCTTGGTCTTGATATTTTATAATATTTTGGTGTTATGAAACTCAAACCACATTTGGGTATAATTTTAGATAGTGTACACTAGGGAAAAGAATTCACCCATGACAGAGGAAACCATATTTTCTTATAGGGCCAATTTATCCTTAAGATGATGGGATTTTATGTTATTTTAAGGATGGATGGGTTGATCCCCTATCATGCCTATGTGGATTGATATCACTGGATAATGTCGTTCACATCACTAGAGGGTAGTACTTATATTCACAAGGGTGACTAAGATGTCTACGCAGGTAGAGCTAGACCAGAGAATCTTGGTCTAGGTGGAGTGACCACCATGATAGTTATCCTTTTTATGGATGACCAAGGAATACATTGGAATTAATTACTTATAATTGTTGATCATTTTAGGTATGTTATCCCCAATAACTTCTATGGACTACCTTATAATAGTGAGGTAGATTTTACTATCAAGCTAGTTCCTAGAGCTGTATTGGTATCCATTACTCCTTAAAGGATGACTATGACTTATTTACAAGAGTTCAAGAGCTAGATAGAGTATTTGGAGACCAAAGGTTTTATATGGCCTAATACATATCCTAGGTGTTCACTACCCTTTTTTATAAGAGGGTAGATAGAAACCTTAGGTTTTGTGTGGATTACTTAAAGTTGAACCATCTTACTTTGAAAAATAGGTATTTTTTAACTTCTATAGATGATCTCTTCATCTTGCTCAGAGGATCAAAGGGGTTTCACAAATATTTATTTGTGGTCAGGTTTAAACCATGTGCATTTGATACCTTCGTACATACCATGTACAAACTTGCAAAGTCAATACGATTTATATGAGTATCTAGTTATGTCATTCGGTCTCATGATCATGACTTCCATCTTCATAGATCTGATGAATATCATTTTATATCCCTACTTATATTCCTTTGTTGTGGTCTTCAAAGATGGAATCTTACTATATTATCATACTCTAAGAAACAATTCTACTCATCTTCAGATCATTTTTAATACACTTATAGAGCACCAAATATATGTAATGATTAGTAAATGTCACTTTTGGATCGACAATGTTCAATTCTTGGGTCACATTATCTCAGAGGAAAAATTATATGTTTTCTAGAGAAGGAGTTAGTAGTAATTACGAGGGAAGTGACAAAGAACATCTTTGATATATATAATTTCTCAGGGATGGCCGGTTACTATAAGTGTTTCAAATAGGAATTCTCACATTTAGAAGAACCTCTGACAGACTTGAATAAGATGGGTTTGAAGTTTATATTTCTAAAATACTATACAAAATCTTTCCAAGAGATGAATTAAGAACCAATCCAAATTCCTCTAGAGAAAGGAAGAATTTATATAGTCTATTGTGATGCATTGGGTATTGTTCTTGGAGCAGTTCTGATATAGAAAGGTAGAGGCATTTCATATGGGTTGTGGAAGATGAGGCCTCATGAGTGAAATTAAACCACACCTGATCTCAAGTTAGTAGATATCATTCATGAATTGTGTTGTTAGAGGCATTAACTGATGTGAGATAATTTTTTGATGTTTACAGACTAAAAAATACACAGGTATATTTTCACGCAAACTGACTTGAATCATAGGAAACAAAGGTGGGTTGAATAACTTCAGTCCATCAACTTAGATTTTTCTTATATTCCCAAGAAGGTAAATGTTATTTTTGATTCTCCGAGTCATAGAAATTATGCATAGATTGTTAAGGAGTCTAGTAGCAATTGAAAAATTATGACCCTATTTTATAAGACACAAATAAAGTTTGGGACCTACATGGAATGCATGTACTTGAATAGCTATCAGTGACCTCTTCACTTTTGGATGGAGTGAAGATGAGGCTATTTTTAGATCCTGATGGATTTGGCCTATGAGAGGGTATCTCTAGGGAGGATCCACTTTTGTATTGATATATTGGTGGTGATGAAAACCTATTTATAAATGGTTGTATCTTGGTCCCTATAGACATAAGAGAGGGGATGACATGATAATTACATTCTTGTTAGTGGGAATTGAATCCAGGTATATCCAAGATGTATTATGGTATGTGTTGATAGTATTGGTGGCTAGGTTAAAAATTTTATATATCAGTTTTTATTACTTGGTGTTTCATCTATCAATTGGTGTAGGAAGAACACTAGTAGCCCATTGGTTTTTTATAGCCATTACCGGTCTTGGAATTGAAATGGGAAGATGATGTGATGGATTTTGTATTCATCTTACCAAGGTCGCCTTGAGGTAGCGACATATTTTGGGTAGTAATGGATAAAATGATGAAGGTATCCCATTTCCTTCTTATCTAGGACACTTTCTCTGTTGATGAGATGAGAATATTGTATGACCATGAAATCATAGGGCTACACAGGGTCCCTCATGCTCTTTTTATTGATAGGGATGCTCGTTTCACATTGAGGTTCTGGAAAGGTGTTACAGATTTATATGGGTATAGAGGTAATTTTTAGAAGACCTTTTATCCCTGAGATTGATGGCTAGTCATAATATACTATACAGGTTCTTGAGAACATCCTTCGAGAATTCATCCTTGATTTTAGAAAACCATTGAAAATAATATTACTCACACTGAGTTTTGGTACAATCATAGTAATCAAGTGATGATTCAGATGGATCCTTATGATCCCCGATATGGTAGGACATTTCATTCAGCCATGTGATGGTTAAAGGTAGAAGAGGTATTACTATAAGGTCCTCATCTCTTTTAAAAGACATTAGAGAAGGCTCAGCTTATCAGGAATCATTTGTATACTGCTCAGTCTAGAAAGAAATCATATATTGATCTCCATCGAAGACCTATGGATTTAAAGGTTGGGGATCATGTTTTATTATGGGTTTCACCCATACATAGGAATATATGATACAGAAGAAAGGTAAGATATCCCATCTCTTTTTGGGATGTTTGAGATCTTAGAGAGCGTTAGGCTGGAACCTTATCAGTTACTATTTCATTAGAGGTATCATGCCATGCACGACATATTCCAAATTTTACAAGCTTTTCATTATCATGCTGAACCATCTCATACATTTGATCCTATGTACATTGAGGTAGATTCTAATCCTATATTTTATGAGTATCCCATATGCATCATTGATTGGATCATGATGGATCGATGAGGCTGTTTTGTCCCTTTATTATGAGTGTTATAGTACCATGGCCATGTATAAGATGAGACTTGGGAGTGAGAGGCTGATGTACATGCTTAGTGGCCAGATTTGTTCTTCGACAGCGTCTTAACACCCTTCGAAGGGAAACTATGGTATGGTTTCTTTTAAGGGTGAAGAATATAAGTTCCTAGATTTTCTATTAGGTATGGATTCTTTTAATTTTTGGTTAAATAATTTTTTCATCTCTCTTATGGATTACACATGGAAACCACACCTTAGGGGGGGGGGGGTAATTTTATCCTCAGATGGAAAGTAGTAGAAGATAAAGGCTTTATTCTATCCAAGTATATGAACTGTTTTTATAATACACGACATGTAATAAATACAAGATGTTTACTAGACTGGGGAGTCAAATACATGGTGGGTAATGAACTTTTCCCATAAAAAATCTTGAAAATTACATGTCGTGTAAATGTGTATGTGTGAGTGTGGGGGGGGGGGTTAAAGGGGTGAACCAATTTTTTTTACAACCTCTCTTATCTCTTTATATCACATAATAGTATATATCTTACCATTTTATCTCCCTTGAATCCTAAATCTAGGATTTAAAGATACAAAACTATATAAACTCTGATTTGACTTGGGAAAATCTTGTTGGATAGCTCTCGGTAAGTGATCCTCTCATTTGGCTACATTTTTTATTTATCTTCCTATTAGTGAAACTATTTTGGTGCAGGTTCTTATGCCCTATTTTCAAGGCTTTCATCTATTTTAGTATTTTCTTCTGATCTAGACAAAACCGAAGGTTGGTACTGGATGAGTGATCCTCTACTAGTATATGGTTGGTGGTGTAGTCTTTATACCAAAAAGTTGAGATGTTTCATTATATGTTCCATTGTTTCACATGCCTGTTTAATTGTGCATTTCCACTAAATTGATTCTATATTTAAATGGTTTCTATAAATTGTGAACCTTATGAACTTAATAGTTCCCCATCAATAGTCGTCACTCTTTGTGGTCTATTGACCATTTTTCCATTGTTGTTATAAATGTATAAATGGCTAAGCCATCATCTATCTAGTCTTGGAGTGACTTCTAATTGTCATACCTTAAATGATAATGGATAATTATTGTGGTGGTGCATGGATACCACACATATTACACCATAATTAATTGAATATAAGTGAGTGGTATGACCACATTAATTGATTAAAATGAACAATGGTTACACCCATATTATTAATGAATATTAAGGAATTATAAATAACCTGTTGCATCTGATTAAATTCCCTGACTATTTATAATTGGCATAATTAATCATGAATACCCTTCTATTATAAATTTGGCTTGGAGACCCTCATTTTTTAGGTCATGTTCATAGTCTCCCTTCTACTATAGATGTGCTATGGGCATGGAGTACCAATATTAAGATACAGTCATGGTGTCCCTATTATGTGATATGGGCATGGCGTGCCTATAATATGACACATGGTCATGGAGACCATTATGAATAATATTGAATGTGCATGGATACCATTAAAAATAATAATTAATGGTAATGAAATCCCTTATAAGATATATTGAATGGGCATCATGACCTAATGTTGTGATATGGGCATGGAAACCCTTACTGATATGATTCGATAATGGTGACCTAATTGTTAAAAATAGACATGAAAACCCTCACTGTTATATACAGGCATGACGACTCTTATTGATATGATACTGAGCATGGAGACCACAATATTTTGATTTAGGCATAGAGAACCTAATATTTTTATTATGGGAATGGCTTCCCCTATTCTTGTGATACCAAGCATTGTTTCCCTTGATACTATTATGATACTCAATTTACAGTTAACGGGCGCCTGAGTTATGACTCAGGTCCAAGATTGTAGCAGTAGCCATATATATGGATGTAGATGACACTACATACACAATCCATATATATGAAAACACATGTTTACTTATTAAATACTATTAATTGAGGCCAAAGTAGGTATTGTCATCATTGTTTCCTTTTAAAACTAGAGTAGACAATTTACTAATTTCATTACTATTTATTAATTATTACCCATATACTTCCATATTATTTACAATAATTGGATATTTATAGAGATCATTGGTGGTGGAAAACTAAGTTTATATCACACCCTATTTGGTATGTCGATGGTACCCCAACATATTGTGTGAATGTAGTTAGGGATAGGGTAAATTTCCCATTGGTTGATCCTTGATTTGTTTATAGCATGGGAGTGGGGAAGTATATGATCATGCTATGGCTCGTGATACTATTGGAGATAGTCCTTTCGGTATTTTTTCCCTTTTTATATGAGTATTTTATTTAATGCTTTATTGTTCCTTTTTGTTATATACATAACATTAATTCATTCTTTATATGATATTGCTTATAGTTTTTGTTTGTTATTCACTACATTTTTATGTGTTACCTTCTTCTCTCATTTATTTATTATGTTTCCACTATTTATATATTCTTTTCACCATTGTGATACTCCGTTCATGAGGGCATAGTTTCCCCACTATACCACCTTGGAACCTTGTTGATATATGGATGCCTCTTCCATATGGGGAGGTGTGTTTGATTCCATGTGGCCCACTAGCTTTGGGAACTATTTAGTGTAATCTGGGTCATAATGTCACATCCCCGCACCCCTATTAGCTGTATACTAGATATTAGCCTGAGTTTAGTGCAATCTTGCATGGTGTTGGTGTGGGATTTTGTGTAACAAATAATGTGTTGATGAATATGTGGTGGGGGTAATGTGTAGCAGGAGTATGGAATGGGTTAATGTTTTTCATATTTACGTTACCCTACTTCCCTTCTCTTATGATGTCATAAATATTTTATGTGGTTATAGATGAGGTTATAGTAATTTATACATGGTTTTTAATAATACCAACATGATATGTTAGACCTTGTGAGATTTCGGGTAGGTGGGTCTATGAATCAAAACACATCATGCAGAAAGGGATGAGAAAAAATATGTTTGATGTTGGGGTGTGAGAAAAGAAAACTAGAATGGAAGTGGTTATGAGAAACCTTTGATTATATTATTATGATTATTGATTTATTATTCTTGGATTCCATACTTGGTATGTGGTCCTTGATGAGGCTATGAAAGGGCTATTGACCAAATAATTCATGTTGGTTCTACTTTTTACTCACTGGATAATTGGTATACTTTTCTCATATTTTCATGAGAGGCCTAAAGAAGGTTCCTACTGAGTATACATGTTACAATAAATATATGAGTTGGTCCACATATATATATACATATATATATATATTTCATGTGATCAAGAGGGTTTTGGTGACCATGATGGACCGAGCTAGCATAGTGATGGAGTTTTTATCTGGAGTTTCTTTTTAGGAGTGGTATTGAGTTTTTATTTTGCATTTGTATTTTGTTTGACATGATATGAACTTATATATTTATTTTTATGGATCATAGTTTATTTTATAAGGTATTTTTTATATCAGTGTTTCTCCTCTTCTATCGTGACCTTAACTTAAATTATGAAGGGAATTCCTCTCATCATTTGTTTTACACCCTTAGTGCTTGTTTTCAACCCGAGCCCTATTAGAGCTGGGCTTCTGGGGGATTTCATTCTCTTCATTCCTAGCCCATGAGGGGTATCATTAGAGGTTGGGGGTAGGTGGGTCATTCAATACTATTTACCAACAAAATTCACTATTCAAAATCATAAATTATTTCTTTCTTTCCAAAATACAATGGACCATTTTAACTATTTTTTATATCTTGATTACAAATACCATATCAATATTATTATATTTGTTATATAAATATGAGATATTTAAATTTTACATAAAAATTCAAAATACATTAATTTTTTATAATAAAAACAATTTATTAAATAATAGATGAATATATTTTGATTTAATTTCATTAATTAATAATTTAACGAATGTCAATTCATTATTATTCATTATAAATATATTATTTCTAGTTAATTATTCATTTCTACAAAAGGGTTAAATTTATGTTATAATAATTTCAATAAAACCATTAAATATAGGCAACTAACATTGTTCAATGTACATATATCCTATGACTATATATCTAATGAGTATATAATAGTATAAGTACCCTATTCCACAACCTTACATACTACTATAAAGTTTATTCATCACTTTCGGTGATTTCTCTCACAGAATTTTTATAGCAATTATAATAATTTTCCTTCTTTATATAGTAATATTCATCGTCATGGTATTCATAAAAAATCACATTCATAAACATTTCAATACCATAAACTTTTTATTTACTCGCAGTTTTATTCCACTTATATTTTTCATAAATATGATTTTTTGGGTTTTTTGTAATTGATTAATGTTTATTTTTATTTTTATATTATCTTTTAATGAGACAAATATATTATTCATTTAAGCTTGATATTTTGTTTAATAAAACTTATACAACATAAGATAATTATTGAAGATAATTTCATAGTTTAAATATAGGGTTTCATAATAATCATCAATTAAGGATGCAAAGATTAATTTTTTATGAAGGTTTATTATTATATAATACCTCATATTAAAACATAAAAGGATGATAATTAGGATTTATATAAAGTTAAAAAATCATAAAATTATATTTTTAGATTAATATAATGAATATTTTAAAGAAACATGAACCAAAAAATCATTTAACACTATATTCATTCCCATGTATATCAAATACACAAAGATTAGATCTTTTATGATTCTATATATCGGTACCTAATTCACTCTAAATGAAGGATTTTGGTGATAATTTCTACTTCCCAGCATACTAGAAGAAATATAAAAAATCCATCTATAAGATCTATAATGATAGGAAATAGCCAAATTAAATGGAAAATAATAAACAAATCATACGTCATTATTCGTGATGGATATTTTTTAGCAATGATTTTGATTGATATCCATTATCTATAATAAAAGGAATCCTACCATAGAAGTTATCCACTATCCAAAATTTAATTTTTTAATTCTCTAATAAGACCCCTTCTTCATCAAATGTGTGTGAACACCTTCTCCTAAAAAGATAATTAAGATTATTTCATGAGAGAGAATCAACTTTATAGATTTATCACCACTATATAAAAATTATTTCCATGAAATATATTATATATAAATATTTCATCTAATTAATGTTTCTATTTATATCTATCCATTTCTTATATTATATAATGGATAACTATTTGCAACACTATTGTAATGGTTATAAGGGATACTCATTTATTTTTGTGATTATTAAACTCTATAAAAAATCAATAAATCATTAACACATCATCACATGATGTGTCACATGCCTAATAAAAAAATAATATCAATTAACTAGTGTTGGATAAATGATATCCCATATTATTTATATTGAACACCATTTCATAATAACATGAACAATGACATAACACAAAACTATAACAAGGGTAATACCATGAAATTTGACATAAAAAAATACTATAATGTGTGAATCATAATATGTCAAGGTTTATGATTTCATTTATATATCTAATAATATGATAATTGAACTAAATCCTCTATTAATTTATTTAAAACATTACATCTCTTTTTGAATCTACTAAAACTTCTTTTGACATGTTTATCATATAATGTCTTAAATTCTGGGCACACACTTTATAAAAAAATAATAAGTATTCTTTTACCTAATATATAACCCTAATGGACTTTATTTCATTGAAAATAATTATGAATTTTATATTCTATAATTTTAAAAGAAATAATGAACATTATTTTTTTTACTAAATCTAAAAATAGGTCAAGTGTGATCTCAATCAAACACACTCATATCTTTCTATAAACATGTTAAATATAATATAAATCCTTAAAAATTATATTCAAGCTCTTAGAATACCTCTCTCTAAGAAATTGAGTGATCAGTAGACATCGAACACGTTAATATACTATATTTAATCTCATATCTTAACGATTTTTCTAAAATATAATAACCATATTGAATTGTAATATCACATCTCATTCATTAAAATTTCTGAGCACATCAAATGTTATAGTACTATGCTTTTCTATGAATTTACTCAGTATAATTTAATCAAGGGCCCATATGTCATTATTTTTATGAAATAGTGAAAATATTATCTTATTTAATATCTACCAAATTCTTGATCAACAACATACCCACCCACCATTTGATTAGATAAACCTCAAATAATTTTAAGAAAGGTATCAATGTATAATGGTTCACTTGATAGGTATCTTTAAAACATTAGGTAATGAGGATTAATATAAATCCAACAACCCTAAATATATCAATAAATATATAAAATTCTATATGATATAATTTGGTAGGTCAACCAAGATAATAGTCTTCACTATATCCCAAGAGATTACTCTATATCATATATGAGATTGTAATCAAGCTATTATTAACATATCATTACAAAAAATAATAATTCACAATGATTATTGTCCTGTAACAAATTAAAGTCATATATTAATTGATTATAATCATTACAATATTCATTTAAAATATATAAAATTCATTATAGAATAATAAATAAATATTTCTATTATTATAATGATATGATTCATTTATAGTGAAAACACCCATCATATTTAGAATCTCTGGTATCTAATATGCAGTTACATTACGTGATTTTCAGGATTTCGTTATATTAATTTATTTATCAATCGATATAATATATAATAATTTACATCCACCTAAATATCATTACAACACACCTTTAATATATTTCTCAAATGAAATGTTATTTAGGGAGGATGTTTTTTTCCATTTGGTAAGACTAGGGTTCCTATGCTTAATCAATATCTCTATTATTGTCATAGAAAAAAATAAATTTCTCACAAAATTATAGGAACATTACTATTGAATGAGATACCCTAAAACGTGAATTTTTTATTTGTTGAAACACAAAAATATATTTCAAACATATCATGAATAATTATTACATTCAATAATTCATATAATCATAAGATCAGTGTCTTTGGTCACTAATTACTTGGTAATATTTAAAATATAAAAAAAAATATTTAATTAAATCCTTTATTATAGACCTCTTATAAGTTAATGTAATGATAATTAATATATATAAACACATGGGGGTATAAATAAAAAAATAAAGTGAGCTAAAATCCTAGTAATAAGGAGAATAATAGTAAAAAAAGGTGTCATAAATCATAATATGTGAGAATACAAGTTGTTATTAGATCATAATCACTAGATAATATCATAAGAATATGTGAATTAAATGAGTGATACATAGAATATACCAAATGCATAATAATAAAAAACAATATATACACACCAGGGATTATTTCTATAAAAATGAAATATAATTAGGCTATTCTCTCTTCCCATGCCACATATATTCCATTACATGAGATAAATTTTTTACCTAATTCATTATAGGGATTTATAATTATGATCTAACTTTTCCTATTCAAATATTCTCAAAATCAGTGATTCTACATAAAAGAAATATTATATAGTAGTCACACATGAATCTATAAGTAGAGCATTGAAAACCCATGATGAAATTAAAATGAGTTTCATAATAAAAACATACATTATAACATATGATAAAATTTTAAGCAACCAATGGAAATAAAGGTAAGTAACAAGAGGGAAAAAATAAATTTCATAAGTGAAATTTCCAATAGATTCATATTTATTTATAATTATATAGAGGATAAATACCACTAATGAGTTAAATAAACTTGAGTTGAAATTAAAATGGCCAGAGGCACAATTCTTCCACACCAATCATGTAAGTGCATTAGTACATGCTTTTTTTCATGATATTTGTGGTCAATGGATACCAAGTAACATAAAAAAGATAGACTTATGAGGAATATTTAAGTGGATGGCAGGGAAAAAATGCATTGGTCTATGGACCACTTAAATTTGTAATAAGGGTTGGTATGTTGTGTTCACTTATCCTTAGGTAGAGGAGGTGATCCATTTCATTCTAACTCACTCGGTGTGTGTGTGTGCGTATTTTTATAAAAAAATTTAAAGAAGAAACAATGTATAGAATAAATAGAATATATATATATATATAATCCACATAAAACATTAATAAAAAAACAAAAGGAAAAGGTAAAATAAATTTCCGAAAAAATTATTTTAAAAAAGATATACGGCTAGAATGAATTTTAAATAGAAAAAGCAATATATTTATCTATAATATTATATTCACCATTAATGGTAAATTGAAAATAATTTTATACCAAAAGAAAATTGGAAATTATAAAATATACATAAATAGGTTTTAAAATAGGAAATTAAAGAGAAGAGGGCCAAAATAAATTATTCCATCACATAAGAGAAGCAATTTGGGTGTAATCCTCTTACCTTAGGATTTAGGTTTCTACATCATTATTAATAATTTTTTATAACCAACCTATTTTTAATAAAACATTATTCCAAAACCATTTACATTTATTTAATTTTTTTATAATTTATTTCCATATTTCATTATCTATTTGTCCTTTATTAAAGACACAAATTATGAAGGAATATTTGTTCTAATCATTAAATTTTGATATTTTGGTATTAGTATTTATTATTTACCAATGAGTTAAATAAAATATAGAATATTAAATCCATTTAGAAAATTATATATATATATATATGGTATATAAGATACACTAACCAGTCATGAATGGATCAATAAATAAAGAATGGAAATATCCTTATAGGTGGTAGAACCGACCACAGAAGGATGCATTGAAGGAGAGAGAGAGAGAGATAAGAAACAAGTATATAAATTATAACTAGTTTATATTAAAATTATAGTATTATAATATAATGTTCATATATTTATTGATATGTTTATTAAGGAATTTTAAAAAATATAGAAATTGGGAAAGTGAAATAGAGAATATGGAATGAAGATATGTGGATATTCACTTTTCTATTAGACTCGTTTTTTTCAAAATGCCTAATTACCTGGGTAGTTGGGGTGTGGTAAGAATTGAAGGCCCCTATGATTATAAGAATACATAAAGGTGGGAATAAAAGAAAATGTTAGGCTATGGGAGAGTATTTAGAAGTGGTTTACCTTGGGGATGAGGGGGGTATTTATACATAGAGGGATGTTTTGTTTAGATATATAACAATGAATATAACGTCATTAAAAGAACAAGACATGAAATAATTTTCATTATGGGGAGAATGAATAATATTTAAATAAATATATAAATTTTCATAACTTTTAAACTGTTCTACCATTGAGATTAATTGGATTTATAAATCATACTAAATCAAGAAACAAAATAATAAAAAATAGTTCTTTGATGGAATAAATTATCTTTTTTGACATTAAAATTTATTTTGTTAGTTATTAAATTGAATTAATTGTTATAATTATATAATATATCTTATTATATAAATATTTGGGTATTATAAACCAATATATAGACTATGATATCAAAATAATGTTATAAGACATATAATATTTGAAAAAAAGTTATTTTTACAGTTCAAAACCAAATTAATGAAATTTAGAAAATGATAATACTTTTTGATTTATATGTGAATTTTTTTGTCAGTTACTGATGAGGTTTGTTTGGGGAACCGGAAACATCTTTAGGCTTATGATCCATGAACCTTAGTGTCAATGCAGACCAACATTCCAAAGGTAAGTGGTCACTATGATTTCTTACTAGTTATGCATTAGAATTCTCACATAAATAGAGGATGGGTGGTTGAGTTCATCAAGCCATTTGGGGTTGAATTATTTCCTATTATAGTACTCTATAATATATTTAATACTTTTTTTGAATCCTTATTTAATCCCAGCATGAGACTAGTTTCCCTTGCATCTATGATCTGATTATTTCCATGTGTAAATGTGAAGATCTCTTTGTGTTTTAGGTTATCCATATTTATATTATCAATTAGTGATTACATAGTTTATAGCCACAATTTAGTAATAAATATTTTATCACCATCCATAAAAGAGGTTAGTTTTTTGATGTTGGGATCAAGACCCAAAAGTGGGCTTCCTATATATCATTTTGAAAGGAATCTGAACCCATGTAGTTCAGTTCCACTTAATGAGACACATCTTAACTCTTAGGGCCATGTGGAAATGACCCATACATGAACTTTAATGTCATTTGTTAAGTATATTTAATAAAAATATTCCTAATACCAGTTGGTGTGGGACATATATATGAACAACCCTTTCTAGATCATCGTACTTGTTACTAATTAAATAGGAGAAGATTTGATTATGGAATACACCTAGTAGGAGGACCATGTATGGATTTCAACTTTATATATGTTAGTAACAAGATGATGAAGAAAGAAAAAAGATATTTGTCTTATTCCTTATAGTAATCCTATATGTGGTGAAGCTAGAGGAATATCAAAACTCAAGGCACATAAAGAAAGTAAAACATGTATCTCAAAATAAGCTATCCATGGTAGGAAGATCTATAATCATAAAATAATAATAAACGAGTATTCGAGGATGTTGGGATTGAACCATAGATAGGAATCCTACATATCTTGATAATTGGAATTGAATCTCACATACTTCAAGATGTACAATTTAATGTCACGTAATGGGATTGGTTTGTGCATTTTAACATCATTTGGTAAGTACGCGATGATTTGAAATTTAAATCCAATAATCTAGTATTATAATATTACTCCTATTATAAATCTAAATTATACTAAAATAAAGATCAAATAAACCTCTAAGACAACTTGAGTCAAGATCTGTGTGAGAATAAGAGAAAGGAGATCCATTACATCACATTGGAGTGCACAACAGGGAATTAAGTGGGGCTCATGAAGGGGTTTCTTTTGTTGGATTTATATGTAAAGGGGTGAAAATAATAGATTGAGTGGGGAATATATATGAGATACCCATTTGAGGTTGACTTGGGTATTACACCAAAGAGTATTCCCTTGTTTGATAAACATTTGAAGTATCTCATCTCAAGGTGATTGTGAAACAAAGTGAAGTATATTAAATCAAGGTGATTGTGTGAAAATCATGAGGAGTACCTCAACTCAAGTTGTTTATGGAAAGAAATAGGATTATCTTAATGCTAAGAGAATATGGTATGGATGGGTTCATGCGTTTTAGACTGTGGTGAGTTGGTTCTTATCCCTAGCGAGGGTTATATAAGGTTCTTTTTCCTAGTGAGAGATTTTAGAATGCACATATCCCTTCTGATATCTAACTTGAGTATTTACCCTTTTAAGATCTCACAAGGACATTTTATCCTAGTATAAGAACCTAGAGAAATGGATCTCACTAGTAATGGAGTGGATAAGGATTTAACCAAGTATAGAGCCCTAAGGTAATGGCCATGATTCACCATAGTTATACCTAGTATACAGATGAGAAAATTTTCATGCCCCACCCTATCTTTCCCTATAATAAGGTTTAGTGAATGGTTGTGAGTTTCCTTAGTTATACCTAGTATAGGTCAAGGATAATGGTCATTATTCAACCTATTTCACCCTATTATAAGGTTGGGTGAATGGTTATTCTTTACCCTAGTTCAGGATAGAAAGATTAGTGGTCATAGTGATAGAAATATAAGGTTCTTTTCCTTGGTGAGGGTGAGCCAACGTAGACTTCTATAGTAAGGGTTAATAGGTGATTTTTCTTGATAACTGTGATGAAAGGTGGTTTTATATAATAAGGTTGAACACGGAATTCATCCTAGTGAGGGAGAGGTAAGGTGATTCTATATAGTAAGGGAAAACTAAGACTTCACCATAGAAAGTGAAATCTATGGTGGTTCACCCTAGAAAGGGGGAATTGGGCTTAAAAATGAGTAAAGAATATAAGGATTTTACCTTACATCGTCTTCTAGGATGGAGTCCATGAGTTTGAAAATTAGAGGTGGGGGTGTCTGTTTATAGAAAAAAACAATCAATTGGGTGTACGATCTGGTCAAATAGAGGAGTTGTGTGAAGGAGCTAGGTGTAAGACCTAGGTGAAAACCTGGATTCCATCATGGAAATTTCTTACCTTCTAATGTATATAACCTTTTATCCATAAGTTCATTTGGGCTACATGAGTCAAAAAATCGATGTCTGAAAAGAAAGATATGCCCTTAGATATTGTTTATACATTGTAGTAGGATGTCTTAAAAGGACAAAAATTCCCAAGAAAACTCAAAAAAGGGTGTTTAGCTTTAATACCCTTTTATCTACAATTTTTTAAATTCATGAACAAATCTTTAAGGGATATTATCATAACTAAATAAATTTATTGGAAACTTTTTAAAGGGTTTCCACCCCTTGGTGTCTGAGTTGCCTTGTGGAACATGGAAATCCCATCTACTTATTCCTTGGGGTTGTTGATAATTTTTAAATAAAAATTATAATTTTGTTGTCAACATGTGGATATTATCATGGTTTCTATAGAAATTCACATGGTATGAAGTTCTTTCAATACCTGTAGTGTTATTCCAAATATGTAATCGATATTATAATTTTGATTTCTAGAATTTGTATATAAAATATTGAAATTTAACTTAAAATAATAGGTTGAATTTAGTCAATTTTTCACTTCCTTTTACATTGAGGATATTTTTAAGTTTATATATTTAGAGAATTGGGACATAACACATTCATAAAATTGCACATTATTATAGAGTGGATACCATAAAAACAATACTCAATTCATTCAAAATAAAAACTTTTCAAATAAAACAAAATTTCTTTGACATTTCTTAAAACATTTAACATGGTTTCTTTATTTTCCTGCACATCATTATAACCTGTGAAAATCATTTAAAAACATGGGAAGAGCACAAAAATCTCAGTAACGGATATAAAAATAAATAAATAACACATTAGTCCATGAACACTTGTAACGTATGAAATCATTTTCAAAAGACATGATTTTCACCCATATATATTTAATTTTTGAAACATGATATTTACACAAGATCCGCAAAAAACATGATAACATAAATATAATCAAAAAGTTATATTGGGGAATTACTTACATAATCTTGTAACCCTCTCAACTACCTTATAATTTGTAACTCTCACATCTACCTTACAATTTGTGTAACCATCACAGTTATACTTGGAGTTACCATAAAGCTAACCTCCAATTTACACATACCCAATGTATTTGAGGGAGATATAGTTCTCACCCTTCATTATAAATAATTCCAAATATCTATAAAATAATCATACAACATGAATAATATCATAAAAACATTGCTTTTGAATTTTTTAAAACAGAATTTTAAAAGAGAATTTTATAAGAAAATCCCCTTACATAAACCATATAATTGAAGTGAGACATAATAAAGCAGATGGAATATGTATATAAACATTAAATAAAGATAAAAATCATAATAGAAACATTTTTAATACCACATAAATAACGAAATAGAATTTTAACCCAAAGAATGAAAATCGGGCTAAGAATTCCCTTACCTCGGGTTTTTATTACTTAAAAATCATTTAAAACTCATGTATAATAGTTAAAAGTGTGTAATTAATATAATACAGAATCATATCCATATTTATAAGACCTTATATGATCATTTCATTAAATCATTTCACCATTTAATTGTAAGTATTTTGTTCCTTGTACTGTTTTGGGTGAGTTCTTTACATGATTTTCATGATCGGTTCATGATGGATTGTTCTTGTTGATTGGAAGTGAAACTCAAAAATTGGAATAAAGTAGTATTTACATATTTACAATACCATAATTTATACCATTTATCATTTTTAATTTTTACATGAGGATGATTCATAATTTAAAACATTGATGATGTTCATTTAGATCTTTTTAGCGGTTTTTTGATAATAACCACCTCATTTTGTTTTATAAATTAAAACCATGTGTAAAAATGAATTCCAGAACCATGGATGAGACATAATACATATAATATTACCTCTTTAAACCATAAAATTTTTTTCATGGATATCCTTGATGAAATTAAATCAAATTGAAATCACATCGTCCACGATGTCGGTAATTCGACACATCACAGACAGTGTTTTTAATTCTTGAATAAGTGGGGTGGGGGAGTAGAATATTGATGATGAATTTTACATGAAAATGAGAAAAACAATAATATAAAAGATTCTTGAGCTTTAATGCCTCTTGTGTTAGAGGAGGTGAGGAAATAAGAAGAGAGATAATCAAAATAGGAGAAAAATTGAGAAAGCTCTCATGAAAATTCGGCAACCTAATGGTATCGCTTAAAATTTCATAAAATAATTTGATGAGAGAAAAGGTATATCTCATCATTATTACATAATATTGGTAGTAAGGGAAATATTTAATGAAATATCCCATCATAATCCAAAGGGAATGAAAAATAATAACATATAATGAAAGAAAAGAAAGAAAATAAGAGGATGTTTACCTCTTGATCTCTTCTCCTTGAGATCCTTCTTAAGGCCTTTGGTTTTGGCCTTTTGGTGAGACCAGCTTCTCTGAGATATGGGTAAAATCCTTGGGAGAAGTCTTGGGCAGAACTTAGGTAAGGATCGAGGTTTGAGAGGCGTGGGAGGAATGGGGTAATGAGGGTGGTATTTATAGTGGAAGAGAGGGGGTATTTTTCATTATTTTAATCATTATTATAATATTTTTTCTCAAGAATATGAATAATCTTAATTCATTTGACCCAAAATAGAAATAATGGAATGTGAGTTCGAACCAGGTGGGCTTACATCACTTATGATGTCATAAATAGTGTATTTTACTGATAATTTGACTATATGGTATTTTGCAGTATTTCGCTATTCATCAAAAATTCAAGAATTTCAGAAAAATTAAAAAAATTCACCCTTACCATTTCTCAACATGTAAATTCAAAAATGAACTCCATTTTTTGAAAATAATTTTATAAATCTTATTATTTTAATTTTTAATTAAAATCATACTTATTTCAAAAATTGATAATTTTAAAACCATCACTAATTTTTATCACATTAAAAAATTAACTAAAATGTTATTATATTCAATCCTTAAGAAAATAAAACAACAGTAAAATTTACTATTCATTAGGGTTATATTACTATTCATATTACTATTATGGGTGTGTTACTATTCACAAAAAAAACAAGTTGGTTTCATTAGGCTCTAAATAACTTACTGAACGCAATTATAGATGACTATTTTTTTAAATTCAAAACATAAAAGTGAAAAAATTATTTTTAAAGGCTAGTTATAAAAATATTCTTAAAACAAACTTTTATGAATTTCAATTTATTTTTGAAAAACCTTGGGGTGTTACATTATCCCGGCCTTCTGGGAATTGTTTCCTTGCAAGTTTATTAACTTATTAAACAACTAAGGGTATTTTTACCTCATAGCATTTTTAGACTCCCATGTTGCCTATTCTACCATGTGGTTCATCCACAAAATCTTTACCTGGTGTAATAACTTATTTCAGAATATCAGTTCCCTTCAATCAACAATCTGGAATGGTTTCTCCTCATAAGAAAGGTTCTCTTCCAGCAAAACTACTTCTGGGCTCAAGACATGTGATGAATCTGGTACATACACACTCAACATCGAAACATTAAAAACATTACGTACATGAGATAAACTCAGTGGCAAAGCTACTCGGTATGCAATAGATCCAACTTTTTCCAGGATTTCAAAAGGACCAATTAACCGTGGACTTACCTTTCCTTTCTGACCCAAACTCATCACACTTTTCCAAGGAGTGATTTTAAGGAAAACACGATCACCTGCCTCAAAAGAGAATTCTTTCGTTCTGTTATCAACATAACTTTTCTGCCTTCTTTAAGCTCTCCTCATGTGCTACTGGATCATCTTCACTTTATCAACCACTTCCTTAACTAATTATGGCCCCATTGACTTTGTTTCAGCAACTTCATCCCAAAACATTAGAGTCTAATACCGCTTCCCATACACTATCTCAAAAGGTTCCATCTGTATACGAGAATGAAAACTATTATTATAAGAAAACTAAGATAAAGAAAGATGCTGATCCCAAATTCTATTATAGTCCATTGAACTAGCTTGAAGAATATCCTCCAAAGTATGATTTGTTCGTTTTGACTGCCCATCTGATTGAGGATGAAAAGTTGTACTGAAATTTAATTCTGTGCAAAATGAATTCTGAAGTCCCATCTAAAAGTTAGAAGTGAACCTAGGATCTCGGTCAGATAAAATGGAATGAGGAACTCCATGTATCCTAACAATCTCTTTGAGGTATTGTCTAGAAAGATGATCCAAAGACATTTTATCTCGAATTGAACGAAAATGTGCAGATTTTGTCAAATGATCAATAATTACCCAAATTGCATTGCTACCTCATGATTCCTCAGGTAGTCCCTCCACAAAGTTGATGGATACATTCTCCCACTTCCACTATGGCACTGGAAAAGTCTGAAAAATATCCTTTGGTAACTGCCACTCTGCATTAACCTATTGACATGTCAAACATTTTATGGTAAAATCAGCAATATCTCTTTTCATTCCATGCCACCAATAATACTCTTAAAGGTCTCTGTACATCTTAGTACTGTCAAGATGAACTGAAAACGGGGAACAATGAGCTTCACATAATAATTCCCTCTTCAACTAAAAATCACAAGGCACACACAACCTTTTTCCAAATCTTAAAACACACTCTTTATCAAGATTAAATTCTGGTAAATTAACCATTTTAACCAGTTCTACCATTTTCTGTATCTCATGGTCTTCCTTTTGCGCTTGCTTAATTCTATCTAATAATGATAATTGTACTGAAACTTGAGAAAAAATAGATGTATTCCCTACACCAACAAATTCTAAGACAAAATTAATCAAATCATTAATCAAGGGATCATGTTCCAAACGTAACATGTTTAATGATGCATGATGTTTTTGACTCAAGGAATCCACCACATTGTTTGATTTCCCCGTAAGGTAATTTATCATGCAATCATAATCCTTTATCAATTCAATCCAACCTCTCTACCCCATGTTTATTTCCTTCTGAGTGAATATATAATTTAGACTTTTATGGTTAGTATATATTTTATATTTGGCTTCGTATAAATTATGCCTCCAAATTTTCAAAGAAAAAACCACATCTGCCAATTCCAAATCATGTGTGGGATAATTTAACTCATGAGTATTAAGTTGTCTTAAAGAATAATCAATTACCTAATCATTATGCATAAAAAAAACCAATTCCCTTCAAAGAATCATCACTGTAGATGAAAAACTAACCATTTCAGAAAGGCAAGGCCAAAACTGGAGCATTCCCCAATCTCTTTGTAGTTAATTAAAAAAACACATTTTTCAATCTAAATAAATTTAACCCCTTTTCATGTTAACTTAGTTAACAGGTTATATAACCATGAAAAGTTCTTAAAAAACCATCGTTAATAACCTGTTATCCCAAGAAAACTATGAATATGTATAACATTTGTGAGTCTTTACCATTCATCAACCACTTTTTTTTGGAAGGATCAACTGTTATTCCATCCTTAATTACAATGTGCCTAAGAAAAGAAATTGGTTGTAACTGAAAATAACACTTCCTGAATTTTTCAAACAGTTTATTTTCTTTTAAGGTTTATAAAAAAAACCTTGGATGTTTTTCATGCTCCTCTTTATTTTTATAAAATACTATAATGTAATAAATAAACACAACCACAAACTTACCCATGAAATATTCTATTCATTAGATTCAAGAATACAGCAGGTGCATTAGTTAATCTAAATGACATAAAAAAATTCTTAGTGCCCAAATCTAGTAAGAAAATCTATTTTAGGGATGTCATCCTCATTCAACTTTAGCTAATGGTATCCAGATCTCAAATAAATCTTGGAAAAGTACTGAGCTCCCTAGAGCTGATCAAACAAGTCATTGTTATGAGGAAAATGATACTTGTTTTCAACAGTGATTTTATTCAATGATCTATAATCAATGCAAAGTCTCATGGAACCAACTTTATTTTTAGCGAACAAAACAGGAGAAACCCATGGTGAAGTGCTAGGATGAATGAAGATTTTATCAAGAAAATCCTACAACTGATTTTTCAATTCAAGATGTCATATTTGATCCATACGATATGAGGTTTTGAAATTGATGTAGAATTAAGAACTAATTTAATTGTGAATTCAACTTCTCGATCGGGTATGACACCAGGTAACTCATTAGGAAAAACATCAAGGTGTTCATTTACCACGGGAACATCATTAATCTAAATAGTTCCCTTGTTTTCAACAATATAAGTAAGATAAATTTCATTTCCATCTTTCAATAGTTTTTCATATTCTTGATATGTTATCCATTGTATGGTTTCTTTATTGCATACAAACTAAAACTCTTTATTAAAAACAACTTCTTTATCTCTAAAATCAATCTTATCATGATAAACAGAAATCCAATCCATTCCCAAAATTACATCAAACTCTACTAAGGGAAAAAACACGATTTGAAGGTAATTTATTTCCACAGACCATAATAGAAAGATTCTTATAATTCATCTTTAATATAATATTTCGCTCTTGTGTTTTAACAACAAGTTCTGGTCTCATTTTTTTATGTGATATTTCCAATTTACCAGAAAATTTCTCATAGATGATGGAATGTGTTGACACTGTATAAAAATAAACTTTAGAAAAATATAAGCAAATGAATATAGTGCCTGATACAACTTTGTTGGATAGACTAACATCTGCTGATGTAGTCGCAAAGGATCTCACTACACCTTTCAGCTTATAGTCTGACTTCTTTGAATCATTTGTATCTCTATTTGGGCAGACATTTTCATAGTGACCCATCTCACTACATCTAAAAAACTTTATAGTTTTCTTATCATGATTAGTCTTAGGATAAGTTTCATTACAATCTGAATCCATATGTCCAAAATTACCACATTTAAAACACTTCTCGGTTTTGCAAAGACATTCCCCATGGTGGTTCTTGCCACAATTTTCACAAAATAGAAACTAGATTTTCTTACCATTAGATTTCTTTTTTTGATTCTTAACCATCACTTTCCATCTAGACCTCTTTTTCTTATTATTTCCAAAATGCATGTGATCATCAAAAAACTCCATATCTACCATTTCAGCACATCATAAAAGTTTCTCATAACATTTGAATTCACGGGAGGCCAACACCCTTTGATACCTTGTATTTAATCCAGAGTAAAAGCAGTTGATTTTTCTATCAAGATCCAGAATAAAATTTTGAGAATACCTCACCAGTCGGGTGAGGTTTTCTTTATACACATCCACTGAATTTTTCTCCTTTTTCTTCAAGTAAAGGAATTACTTCTCTATCCTAAGTCGCACCACCTTAGGAAAATATTTTTCAAGGAAAAACATTTAAATTCTTCCCATTCTAAGGCATGAAAATCGTCTATATCTCTAATATTCTTTACCATTGAACACCACTTATCAGCTTAACCTTCAAAACGATAAATGGAAAGACTTAACTTGTGATTATCTAAACATCCCATAACATCACATATCTTTTCAAGGGCTTTAATCCATCCTTCAACTGCTACAGGGTCAGAAGATCCATTAAAAGCAGGAGGGTGTTGTCTCATAAAATGTTTCACTATAATCATGTTCTATTGTGGCACCTCTGGTTTTTCTCTTGCATTGATGGAAACACCATTTATTTCCTATGTTACCTGATCCATTACTGTCACAAACTTCTCAGTTCCAATCATTACCATTCTGGGCTACAGATTTGGAAGGATATCGTTTTGTCAGTTCCTCTCCTCTTCATCTTCCCTGTTTCTTCTGTAAAAAAACATTATGAACCAACATATATTTGATGAAGTAACATGATAATATTTAAACTCTATAACATTTGAAATTAATCATAGAGTAAAAATCATTTATGGTATTATTTTATCATCATCCTAACCCCTAAAGTTATCTAAACCATCCTCTGATACCAAATATAAGGACTCGACCTTATTACATTACAGAATCTTGAATTTATTCAAGAATTCACTTCCTTTAATATTGAGTATATTTTCAATTTTATAGAATTAGAGAATTGGGACATAACACATTCATAAAATTACACATTATTACAGAGTGGATACCATAAAAATAATTCTCAATTCTTCTAAAATAAAAATTTTGTCAAATTAAACATGATTTCTTTGACCATTATTCAAACATTTAACATGGCTTAGTTCATTGTCATACACATCCTTATAACCTATTAAAACCATTTGAAAATTTGGTATGAGCACAAAAAGCACAGTAATGGATATAAAAATAAGGAAATAACACATTAATCCATGAACACTTGTAACGTATGAAATCATTTTCAAAATACATGCTTTTCACCCTTATATACTTACTTTGTGAAACTTGATATTTTTACAAGATCCAAAAAAACATGAGAACATAAATATAATCATAAAGTTGTATTGGGGAATTACTTACATAATCGTGCAACCCTCTCAGCTACCTTATAATTTTTAACCCTCACTACTACCTTACAATTTTTGTAACCATCAAAGTTACACTTGGATTAATCATACGTCTGACCTTAAAATTACACATGACCAATGAATTTGAGGGAGATATTGGTACCACCCCTCATCATAAAAAATCCGCATAATCGAAAACATAATCATACAACATGAATAATATCATAAAAACATTTCTTTTGAATTTTGTAAAACAGAATCTTAAAAGAGGATTTTAAAAGAAAACCCCCTTACATAAACCATATAATTGAAGTGAGACATAATATAGTGGATGGAATATGTATATACATTTCAAATAAACATAAAAAATCATAATAGAGATCATTTTAATACAACATAAATAACAAATTATAAGGTCAACCCAAAGAATGGAAATCGGGATAAGAATTCCCTTACCGCGGGGTTGTCTTAAATCCGAATCATTTAAACCTCATGTATTATAGTTAAAATAGTTTTATTAATATATTAAAGAATCTTATCCATCTTTATAATACTTTATATGATAATTCTAGTACACCATTTTACCCTTTAATTGTTAGTATTTTGATCCTTGCACTGTTTTGGGTGAGTTCTTTACATGATTTTCATGATCGGTTCATGATGGATTGTTCTTGTTGATTGGAAGTGAAAATCCATAATTGGAAGGGAGTAGTATTTAAATATTTCCAGTACAATAATTTATACCATTTATCATTTTGAATTATTACATGAGGATAATTCATAATTTAAAACAATAATGATGTTTGTTTAGATCATTTTAGTGGTTCTTTGATAATAACAACCACATTTTGTTTTATAAATTAAAACCATATGTAAAAAAAATTACCGAGCCATGGATGATAAATAATAAATATATTATAACCAGGTTCAATCATGAAAATGGTTTCATGACCATACTTGAATAAATTAAATAAAATTGAAATCACATCGTCCACGTTGTCGGTAATTTGACACATCAAGAATAATATTTTTAATTCCTTGAATAAGTAGAGGAGGAGAAGAAGATTGATGATGAAATTTCCATGAACATGCGAAAATACATAATATAAAATATTCTGGAGCTTTCATGACTCTTTGATATTATAATATGAGGAAATAAGAAGAATGAAAATAAAAAAAAAGAAAATTTGAGAAAGCTCTCACAAAAATTCGGCATCCTGATGGCGTCGCTTAAAATTTTATAAAATAATTTGATTAGAGAAAATGGGTCTATCATCATTATTAAATAATATGGGTAGTAAGGGGGATATGGAATGAAATATCCCAACATAATCCAAATGTAATGAAAAAGAATAACATAAAATGAAAGAAAATAAAGAAAATAAAAGAGGATGTTTACATCTTGATCTTTTCTCCTTGAGATCATTCTTAAGGCCTTTGGTTTTAGCCTTTTGGTGAGACCAAAAGCTCCAGGACGTAGGGAAGATCCTTGTGAGGGGTGTTATCTAGATCATAGATAAGGATCAATACTTGAGAGGTGTGGGAGGAAGGGGGAATGAGGGTGGTATTTATAGTGGAGGAGAGGGGGTATTTTTCATTATTTTAATCATTATTATAATTTTTTTGCTCAAGAATATGAATAATTTTAGTTTATGTGACCCCAAATAGTAATAATGGCATGTGAGTTCGAACCAAGTGGTCTTACATCACTTATGATTTCATAAATAGTGTATTTTATCCATAATTTGATTATACGGTATTTTACCATATTTCACTATTCATTGAAAATTTAAGAATTTCAAAAAAATCAAAAAAAATCACCCTTACCATTTGACGACATTTAGAATTCCAAAATAAACTCCATTTTTTGAAAATAATTTTCTAAATATTATTAATTTAATTATTATGTAAAATTAGACCTAATTCAACAATTAACAATTTTAAAACTATAACTGCTTTTATATCTTATTGAAAAATTGACCAAATTATAATTATATTCAAGCCTTAAGAAAATAAAATAATAGTGCAATTTACTATTCATTAGGTTCATATTACTATTCATATGGGTGTGTTACTATTCACCAAAAAAAATAAGTTGGTTCTATCATGCTCTAAATAACTTACTGAACACAATTGTAGATGACTGTTTTTCGAAATTCAAAACATAAAAATGGAAAAATTATTTTTAAAGGCTAGTTATAAATATCTACTTAAAAAAATTCATGCATTTCAATTTATTTTTGGAAAACCTTGGGGTGTTAAAAGGATAAATTTCACTGTATTTCCAAAAGTCCATGCTATGAGATGAGAGCATGTGAATTTATACAGTGAGCTAATAGAAGGACAAAACATGATGGATATGTGCCTTAGGTGTGATTTCTGTAGTCGAGGAATAATGAATTTGGCTATAAGGACCACACCATGACCATGTCTAGATAAGGTACAGGAACCCCTTCCTAGGGTTGTCACACCATGATGAAGGTAGGTGGGGTTTTGGACCCTTTTCCTAGAATACCATCAAACCAAGTCCTCGTTGTCATCAAATGACTGAGATACAAGTTTGTTTTTTTAGTAGTAAAAGATTGGTAATTTACCAGGAAACATCCTCTAATTTTGGTTGAATAGAGAAATGGGAGAATCCATTACAAGCTGGCTCTACCCCTTCTCTGCCATATTTGATCCTTTATGGATAAGGGTGACTTATTTGGTCATTTTTTGGAAGTTTAAGTCATGCTCCTATTCCCTGCATTTATTTTTGGTCTCTCTTTTTTCTCTTCTAATTTTGTATAACCCGATTTGGGTTTCTAATGATTATTATCATTAGATAATGATGTATATAATCTAATATGATGGGGATTTTTCAAGACATAGCTAGAGGATGTCTCGTGATGATGAAAACATGTCATTATTCACCATTTCAGTTGAGGTTTGTTTTATATTGAATTTATTTAGGGGTTTTCCTAAATTTAATGAAAATAATCGGTGAATTGAAGTTAGGTGATGAAGAATTTTTGTGGGGATATTTTAGGTACATTCCATTGGACCTTGTCCTTAGAGTTCTCATTATTTCAAAAAGAGGAAACTACATAGTAAGCTTTAAAAAATTATTCATATTTAAATTAAATCGAATAATTAATTATAAATTGGAATAATTAATTAAATTAAATTTTATATCTTTAGATAAAATCAGGGATTTTCATGACCCATCCAAATAAGTATTTGGCTCTGACTACCCCAAGATCACATCTAATAGGCCTAGGGATAGTTACAAGTCCTGAGTAGGAATATCACAAATAGGGGATTCCTTAGCCTAATATACCTATACACACACACATATCTAATAGCACAAAATGATGAAATGTTAAAAACTAATAACCATGCATGAATACATCTAAAATTATATCCATTAGAGTAGGGAGACAAGTATTGTAAAGAGAGAGGGTGAAATTAAATCCCAACAAAAGAAACAGAAGGAAAGTACAACATGAAAGTATAGAAGGGGTCTGCTGTCAAGGTAACAATAGGAACACACCTCAATATTTTTGGTTCACTAAGAACCACCTAGTCCTATTCCCTCTAGTAAGTCATTAAAATGTCGGTCATCTATATAATACATGACACTTATGGTATAATACCATGTTGTGGTGAGTATAAAAATACCTAGTAGGACACCTTGAAATCACTAAGCATCTAACATCAAGAATAAAGTAATCTCATCCCAGGTATATTTTAGTAGCACATATAATAAGAACATAAAGATATAATCAACATAGACCCACAATATCAAGGTAAAGATCACAACCATATTTTCCATCATAGGATTCCTTCTTGAAGATTCCTCATAGAACTCATATGGGAGACCACACTCCATGATTCAGATAGTACTTATTGAATCCATCCATGATTTCATACTTGTCAGGTCTCACCATAATATGAAAATGCTGGAATTTTGAAGAGATCAATACAAAGAAAATGGATAACTCTTAGATCCATGGGGTATAATAACAACCCAATTTGGAATAGCCTGCTAAGTAGGGGATCAACATCATGTAGTGTCGGTCATTATGATATCAAGAACCCCAACCCAGGGAAATGATAATTGTAGACTATCCCACTTTTAGCCTCACAAAGGGATTCCAAAACACAATCCCAGATTGATGTTCCTTGGAGGGGATCACCATATAATGCCTTAGATTCAATTTCATAACAATCCATAGGGAAAGTATCAAGGGAATATACCCTAAAGAAACATTTCCAAGATAAAGTGGAAAAGGGATCAAAGCCTTGTTTGAAGAAGTAAATGACATCTATAATGAGTATGTGGTGTGTCCCTTCATCATTGGGTCTTACCCATGCAACACATCCCATGCTCATGTCCACGTCTGAGTACATGGTGTGTCTGAGACTGTGTGTTCCTAACATAGTGCTTGTATGGATGGACTTATCCATATATGGATGGACGTTTCCATTTATGAATACATGACTTTTAGAAGCTGGTGTACTATTGGCTTTGTCTATGTACCCATCCAGTTACACACCAAGCCTCTATGTAAGAGTCACACTCCATGTGTCAGCTATCACATGATATGTGATACTTTTCATCACATAAAACCCTATCACCATAGCTAGACCCCCATAAATAGTGTGTTTTATTACGTTGCATTCCATGTAGAGTATAATTTCATATAACTCATGGGTATTCGTGAATATTCCTCTGTTTTCTTCTGCGATTCTAACAAAAAATTATAGATTTGAGTTATCCAAACTCGATTTCTATCGAAAAGTCTCTCTTCGACCATCCAAATCAATTGAAAAACTACGACATTGAACCAATCCACCACTACATGATGAAACCAAAATAATGACCCAGAATTTAAACTTATCCACTATCTTTACCATGTTAGAATGATCCCCACATTAAACCTATCCCAGATCTATAATATCAATCTGTCACGGTAAGAAAAAAGTGTAAAATGATTGATTTCATAGTGTTTTGGTCAAACCACTGGTAAAAAACACTACTTAATAATGCATGAAGAATAGTGGGAGGAAACCAAGAAATAAGAAAAGGAGTAATTAACCTTGGTTTTATTTGGTTCAACCTTGATCTATTTCCATTAGAAGGATGAAGGAATATCGATAATAATATAAAAAATTTGTCATAATAATCTCCAAAAGTTAAGCCAACACCCACAATATGATCGAACTATGAATTAGTATATCCTTTTAATAATTCACATTTCTTGTAGGATAATAAAACAAAGATAAATCTACATAATTCAAAAGTCCTACCTCAAGGTGGGTTTATCACCAATGAAGAACGAAATGACATCATTGTTGTTTACGAGATCCTTGAATTTTGTTGGCGTAGACAATACTCAATTCATCATTATCGCTTTCCAAGGATCTATCTCTCTCTCTCTGAAGATATTTTTCAATTATCAAAGTTATGAATCCAACCCTATGAATTGTTCATTATCATTTTTAAATAGAGATGGATTAGTTCGCTGTGTCACATTAAATAAAATAAATAAAATAAATAATTTATTTTATTTATTAACCCATGACTTCCCCTTATGGAAACTCTCAATGATAAAAAATGTTATGTCCTTCCTAGGTTAAACCCCACACTTTGAACACAATGGAGGCCTTATATTTTTTATCTGATATTCCATTTATTAGTTATTATAATTTTTTAGGAAAATTGTGCACCCGTGATATTTAATATATTTAATATATTTCACAAATTAATTTTGGGCACACTGAGCCTCTTAATATCATGTATTATTAGTTCCTTGGACCATGAATAAACCATTTAATATTATAAATAAATAAATCATAAAATTAGAGTTATTACATTCAACCCACCTTGGGTATTTAGATCTTGGAAGGGAAAACTAAATACTACAAAAAGGGATGTAGGTACTAACAACACATTTAGGTCTCCCACTCCCAGGTGCTCTCCTGAAGATTCCTATGCTTCTATAAGACATGGACTTGGCAAAATAATCACCCATGAATGAACATCTCCTACTGATCCTCAATCTTCACTGGGTACTCAACAAAATTAGTCCCATCCTCAATGTCTATCTTGTCCTAGTCGATAACATGTGATGGGTTATGCATGTACGTCCTTAGCAATGAAATGTGGAAGGCATTGTGTACCCAGTTTAACTACGATGGTATATTTAAGTGATATCTCACATCACCAACTCTAAAAATTATTTTAATATGGACAATGAATCTTGGAGAAAAAATTCCGCCCTGACTAATTGTTCACAATCCATGTCAATGTGCGACCCTCATAAACACATGGTGTCCATCATAAAACTCCAAAGGCATCCTTCATTGGTCCTCATAAGAATTAATATGTCTTTGTGCAGTCCTTATGCTCTTCTGGATGATCTTCACCTTCTTTATAGTGGATCAAACCAACTCTAGGATCATAAGTGCAAACTTTTCTTAGTCGGTCCAATATAGTGTTAATCTACAAGGTCACCCATAGAAGGCCTCAAATGGCGCCAAGATGATGGTGGAATGGCAGTTGTTGTTTTACTCAAACTCCAAAAATGGTAGGTAATCCTCCCAACTATAACCAAAATCCCAAATGAAAACCCATAGAATATCCTCCAAGACCTAAATGGTCTACTCAGTCTGAAAATCGGTCTGAGGGTGAAAAGCAGTGCTCAAATGAAACTAATTCCCAAAGGCCTCCCACAATACCTTCCATAACTGAGATGTAAAGTCAGAAACATAGTTTTAAATGATCATTTAGTGAACTCCCTGGAGTCAGGCTATATCCTGCACATAAAAGAATCCCAAGCTCTTAACTGATCTCAACTCTAGAATAGTTAGAAAGTGGGTCGACATGGTGAGTCGGTCTATAATCACCTATATGACATCATTTCCTCTAGATTAATGTGGAAAACCCAACATTAAGTCCATTGATATCCCACCCCAATTACACTCTGGAACCCAATGGTGGTGAGACAAATCCATTGAAATCTGGATCTCAGCCTTTACTTTATAACAAGTATGGCATCGAGAGAGAAACTCTACAACTTCATTCTTCATCTCTAGCCACAAGAACTACCGTAAAAGGTCTCAGTACTTATTATCCACACCTAGATATACTTCCATGGGTGAATAGTGAAACTACCTCAGCACCTCCTTCCTTAGTACAACTATTATCATCATCATCCATCCTATGAAAATAACTACATGTACCCCGCATTTATAAAATCCATGAGGAGAACAACCAATGGATATCTGAGCACATAGGGTCGCCCAGTTGGTATCCCCAAGTAGTGTCTCCTTGAATCACTATAAAAGTGGATTGGTAAAAACAATTTAATGCAGGTATGCTACTCTATCCCCATCCAAAAAAGGATTACTATAATGAGACCAAATTCTCTAATTCCTAGCTTAGTAAATATGAACAATATGTTTCACTGATAGAATTTCTTACCATGTTCCCCTACACAGAAGTATATATAATCTA
Source organism: Viscum album (assembly GCA_963277665.1). Classification (NCBI taxonomy): domain Eukaryota; kingdom Viridiplantae; phylum Streptophyta; class Magnoliopsida; order Santalales; family Viscaceae; genus Viscum; species Viscum album. Next base: position 248,542,054 of record OY728137.1, read on the forward strand.
AAATTCATGGTCTTGGAGGAACTCAAGCCATCTAAACTATCTCATGTTAAGATATTTTTGAGATAAGATATACTTGAGGCTCTTGTGGTTAGAATAAACAATAAATTTTTCACCCATAAGTTAGTTTCACCACATCTTCAACATAAAAACTATTGTTTCTAGCTCAATGTCATGGGTAAAATTGTTTTTCTCATGTGGCCTCCCCAAATTTAAACCATAGGAAATCATTGCATGCCTCTATATCAGAACAAAACCAATCCTGATTTCGGATGTATCACAGAACAAAAGATACATGACACCCTCCTCTGGTAATCTTAAGATGGGACCCCATTTCAATATATAGCTCAACAATGGGAAATCTGGTTGGAACCTTTCTTTCCACATGAAAGGATTCTCCTTTCAGGTCAAATATTTCAAGGGAGATGATATTTTAGAGAAATAGGGTATGAATCTATGATAGTAGCTTTCCCAAATAAGGGAGATTTATACCTCCATCACACCCATGGGTGGATCCAAAGATAACACTACCTCGACCTTGGTTGGCTCCAATAATACACTATATACTGAGATAAAATACCCCAGAATTGGACCTCCTAAATCAATAACTTTCACATTGAGTGGTTACCATAAAGATGGTGCTCTTGGAGTACGTCCAAAACCATACTCAAGTACCTTGTGTTATCCTATTCAGACACTGAGTACACTAGGATATCTTCAATGAAGACCACAAAAAATTGGTTTAATAAAGGATAAAAGATCTAATTCATAAGTTCCATGAAAACTACTGGGGTGTTCCTCACACTGAATGACATCACCAAGTACTCATTGTGACCATTGTGACATATGAATTCTATCTTTGGTATATCCTCATCCCATACTTGTAGATGGTGATAACATGATCTGAGGTTAATATTTTAGAACCACCATTCCCCTATTAACCAATCAAAGAGTATATCTATTGTCAATAATTTATAATTTCTATTTATGGCCACCTAGTTTAGTTGAGGTTAATATACAAACAACCTCATAATCATATATTTCATCTTGGATAACAACACTAGGGTTTCCAAGGGTGAAGAACTGGTTCTCATAAATTCCTTCCTCTAGAGGTCCTCCAACTACACCCTCAACTTGAGAAGCTTTACTGGACACATCTCATATGTTGGTGAAGATATCATGACTATCCCGTGGTGTAAATCATTACATAATTCTATCTCTTTGTAGGGTGGTAAACCTAGGATATCCTCAGGAAATATTTTCTCACACACCACCACCACTACATGAAATCACATGATCATAGAATCCACTAAACTAAGAGTCATTCTAGAGAACTGATTATAAATCAGCTGCACTCTCTTGTGTCTAATCTTGTACTACTCCACCATGGTTTACTTCTCACACACAGTGGAAACCCTCATTCTTTCACTATATATACACCACAACCTCTTCCTAAAAAAGTATATATGGGTATGAACTATAGATAACCAGTCTATACCTAAGGTGGAATCATAAGGCCTCATCGCTGCTACAAAGAGATCCCAAATGAAACTCTCACCTCCAAGAGTTAGGTCACACCATTGGAAGAAGTTTGTGATTATTGAGTCACAACTAGTGGGTGTCTCTAAGCACAAGGGTCAATTCAAGGGCTCATTTGACATATTTAATTCTCCATCCATGGTAGTGGATAGAAAGGAGTGGCTTGAACCTATATCTATCAATACTATATCTAAATTAGATAAGACACATATTTTACCTCTTATAAACCCCAGATCATCTAGTTCATAATTATTTACCACACGTAGCTATCCTTTCCCATGTCCACCTACTCCATGAGCTCGTCGAGGACCACCTGGGGGGGGGTATCAAATCAAAACGTATACCAAATCTATATTCTCTCTCAACTCCTTTGACACGTCTTCTACACTAAATACCTTTATACTTTTATTGATTATTCTCCCTAGATAATCCATCCACTATATAAATTTGAGTTGCATGCGGAGTCCAAAAATCTTAGAAAAGATGTTAGTGGGCATCACAAGAATGGAACCACCTCTCTCTAGAATGACTAGATCCATCCCACGTGTCATGAACCCTAGAACCACTATCCTAGGACCACATCCTAAAGTGTATTCCATATCTAGTTCCCATTGTCTATCATCAAATCCCATCAACCAAATTATCTTCTCTTGTGTTCCCATTATCGACTCCAAAAATCATTGTATACTCATCCAAGAAAAATTTAGCCACTAAGGCATGATTGAATACCCAAACATAGGTAGTAATGAATATAAGCATCATTTGGTCTAAGATATCTCTGAATAGTTCTTGTTTGAATGTCTAATCCTAAAATAACTGATCACAAACCATATCTATTGAGTATAAAGGGAGGTTGGTGAACCTTGGTAAATACTCATCCATATTTGTACTAACCTGTTGAAGTTGTCTAACCTTCTAGTTGTGGACATCCCTCAACATAGATGGATATAATTCCTCTCTAAAAAAGTCCTCAAACACTGACCATGCTAGATTTTTATCATTGAATGATTGGGTCACCAATCCCTACCTTCATCCTAAAGACCCTTGGATAAGTCTTGATTCCTAGAACACTAACTAGTCTGCAGGTTTTTTGATAATACAAAAGACTCACATCACTACCTCAAGACAATACTCTGTAGCCTAGGGTTATGGATCGCCGCTAAAAAAGAGGGTTCTCTATCATTAAAAATAATGAAGTTCACTCAGCCTGCACTCCTCATCTGTCGGTACTTATCGGTCCATATTTTTCTTGAAAGGTGGTGGTAATACTAGTGAACCACCTTGAGGTAACATCTACTTAAAAAGTCCCCATATCGAAGCCTTATTTATGATGAGATCATCTTTGTGACATTGATACTAAATCCCAGATATAAAAAATTATGAAGGTATCCTAAAATAGACAAGATGTACCACCATAAGTGAGTATATCTAGATAGATAACTTAAGATGGACATGGAAACCAGAACCCATTCCAATATGATTCATGTACCAATGTTTTCCATACAACCTATTTCTATATGTACCAAGTCAACAAGTAGGTTTTTAGAGTATTGGGGTATGGATTTCTCAGCTACCACACCAACACCAGAGTCCTTGACCTAAAAGATAAACTTCAAACACGTAACACTATTGCTATGAACCAATCCCATAAACTCTGGTCCTAAGGTAGAACTGATTCCCTTTGATATCACTCTGTCATGACCCATCCCAAAAGGGCCCAAGTGGTGACTACCCCAATCCCTCCCCCCAAAGTTCAAGAGATAGCTATCAGTGATGAGTATGAATATTAAACACATGGGAGGCCTTATCCAAATGTACCTATTCAAACACACACACAAACACACACATCTCTAAGCCCATAGAATCCATAAATTTGATCAAATGATAACCATGGATGCATGCATCTATAATCCCTTCCACCAAAGTACGAAGACAAGTACTATAAAGAAAAATAAAAAATATATAAGACCACTAAAATAAAAATAATAAAATCTAACATGAATGTATATAAGGGGTCTTTTGTTAAGGTAACCACAAGAACACACCTCAGTCTATCCAGCTCACTAATTTCCACCTGGTCTGGGTCCCTCTAGAACTCCTTCCAAATTCCAGTCATCTGCAAAATAAATGAAACTTGTTGAAAAAGACAATGAAAGTATGAATATAACAATACCCACAATGACACCCCAAAATCACTAAGATTATAAAATCTATAATAATAGTCATCTCATCATAGGTATATGTCAACATTGCATATAACTAGAATATATAGATATACTCACATATACAAATAGTATCAAGTTAAATATCATAATTGTATTTTCCATCATAGGATTCATACTTTAAAGTTCCACATAACAATCATCCCAGAGAAAACACTCCATGAATTATATAGCATTGATGGAATCCATTCGAGATGTCATGGTCACTAGGTTATACCATAATAAGTACACGATAGAAGTCTGAAGAGTTCAATACATAGAAATGGGATCACTCACAGATCCAAGGGGTATACCAACAACCAAATACAGATTATCCTACTAATTAGGGGATCAACGTCCATGTAGTATTGGTCATGACGAAAACAAAAACCCCACCAAGGGAAAGGATGATAATAGGGGATCTCACTTCAGAACTCATGAAAGGATTCTATAACTATATCCGAGACTGAAGTTCCTCAGAGAAAATATCTTTCATATGCACTGAACATAATTCTTTAACAAACCTCTAGGAAATTATGAATGAAACATACCCTAAAAAAATGATCAAGATGAATAATAAAAGGTATCTAAGACTACTTTGAAGAATCACATGATGTGAATGATGAGTACAAAATGTGATCCTTCATCATCGAGTCATACCCATGTAACACATCATGTTCATGTGACTATGTACGAGTAAAAAGATTTTCTAAACTATGTGTTACTAACTATGCCTATGTATAGCTGGTCATGTCCATGTAATATTATCCATGTATGTTTCTTAGTAAAAAATGTGTCCAATCCCATATTCTCCAAGTTGTGCCCGTGTACCCACTAAGGTACATGCTGATCTTCTAGGTATGGTTCACACAAGGTGTGACATCTGTCACACCTTGTGTGATACTTTTATTCACGCAGAACCTTAATACCATAACCAGGGTCTCTTACATGGTGTGTATTCTTCTGTCACATGCTGTGTTTTATGGAATTTCCCAAAACCCATAGTTCTTCGTGTAGATTCCTCCACCGCTGCTCCCATGTCAATTTCTACCATGTTGACCTCCCTAAATCATGGATCTAAGTCAACCAAACTTGATTGCTACTAGAAATTAGATCTCTGGCCATTCAAATCTTTTAGGAAAACCCCTACATGAAACCACTCCTCTACCATATTCTTAAAGCACAAACGGTGACCCCAAATCTGAATTGATATGTTTTTGTTACCATTATTACATGATCCCCCTGTAATTTGGTGCCCAAATCTATAATATTAATCTATTCCACTAAGAAATGTGTGTATAGTGATTGGTTTCACAGTATTTTTTTCAAACCACTGATAAAAAGAAACACTAGTGATGAATGTAGAAATAACGATGGGAGAAAACCACAAAACATGAAAAAGAGGAACAGACCTCGATTGTGTTTGGGTTGGCCTCGATACATTACTATTAGAATGGTGAATGGAGTTCTATAATAAAATAAATTGTTTTTTTTAATTATCCCCTCAAAATAAGACCACACCTGTAATACAATAGAACCATGAATCAATCCATTTGGAAATTGATTCACATTAATCATATGAAAAGAAAACAGGGATAAATTTACATAATAAAAATTTCCTACCTCAAGGTGGATCGATCATTTGTGAATAATAAATCCACATCATTTTCCATGGCGAGATCCTTCAATTTCCTTGGTATTGATGATCCTTGATCCTTCATAATCTATCACCAAGGCTATATCTCTCTCTCTCCCTCCAATGCTCTCTCTCAATTACCAGGGTTATGTATCCAACTCTGAGAATTTTTCAAAAGAGTTTTTAAATAGAGATGGATTAGGTCGCTGTGTCACATTAAATAAAATAAATAATTTAATTTAATTACTTTATTTATAATTCAATGACTTCATGTTATGGAAACTCCAAATTCTGAAAATTATTATGCCACGCATATGGTAAAACTAATGCTTTAAACTCAAATGAGGACTTATATTTATGACATGATCATCCATTTAAGAGTTATTCCACTTTTTCAAGAAAACTACGCACATGTGATATTTAGTATAATTCAAAAATTAATTCCAAGAACACTAGTTTTTGGAATCTCATGAAGTCTCAAAACCTAGATCCATGAATATAAAATTTATAAATGGAAAAATAAAACACATCACATGGGTGGTTTGATGATCCTATGTAGGACATGGATGAGCTCTTGAGATGGTGGATGATATTCAGTTAGGGGGAATAACTCTTTATATGGTATGTGGACCATTATAAATCTTCCATGGTTTATAAATATTGTTTATTTTGAGTGTGAAATGTAGTCTTATGTGATGAAACTATTTATTTAATAAATTATTCCATTAAAGTAAAATTTCCTTGGGAAGAATAAAAGTGTTACGGTCCATGATGGACCCTTGAACACTAATTGGGTTCTTTTTCCACTGATGGGAAAAGGATAAACTTTTTATATGTGTGAATAGATTTATAGACCATGGAGAGATAGCGGTTAGATGATAATACACATATAGGTACTTTAGATAGGTTATTTTTATGATTATTAAGCAGGGATGGTGATAGACATGACATAGTTGTCTTAGGGGTAGGTTGTGTGAAACCTTGACATATATTACAGCCTTTTGGATAATTCACTAGAGAACAGGGAATGTTCTCCTACCCCATTATTATATGAGTACCCTGATGGCTATACTCAAGGTAGATTTATGATAGGTTGGTTGAATTGATCATGAAAGTATGATTTGGTGAGTGGGATGAGAATTATTCTATCTCTCTCATGTGATGTTGGTACGACATTTCCAATGAGGCCAACGAGCCTATGATTTGATCATGATGATGCAAAGGGGCACTATGACCTATGAGTGGTGTTCTTTGGACCTAGAGATAAAAATGATATATTGGTAAACCAAATATGGTATTTGGAATATGAGGTGACTAAGGGAACCATGGTGGTTCCACCTATGTTATGTTTACCCTTGACAGTGTTAGTGTAAGGGATTAAGTGTTGTTGAATTTATGTTTCACCATTGAATTCAAAGATATACTATGTGAGACCAATGTAGAGATAATGATTATGATGGATTGTACAAATTGGAGGCTAATCTTGGGATTGTGTGATGGTTTTAGTTATTTGGCCAACTTGTGTTTATTACTAATGATATGAGGTATGTCAGGAAAGATACTCTACCCCTCAAATTTTATATATGGAATTATTAGTATATAACCTAATATTTATTATTTATTTCTATATGGGATACCTAGTATTAATCACAAGGATTGTGTGATTGTAAAAGATACTATATTGAAATACCAAGATCTTACTTATGATACAATGATTATGCCTATGTAGAATGCTTATAATATCACTTATGATTTAGAATTTATATTTATATGGGATGCTTAAGATCACTCCATTGGAATCGATTCTTGCACCTTATACTACATAAAATTCCTATGATATTACATATGATTTAGACACTATTAATATATATATAATGAATAGGATATGACATGATATTTTGTGTTTATACCTATACAGGATGGCTATGTTTAGTCTCTACGATCCAGTGCATTCACCATATACAACATGGAATGCCAATGATCTTACATGGAATGTGTAGAATATTATTATATGGAATTCCTAAAATACCACCTGGGATTTAGTTTTTATACAAATATGGTATGTCTAGGATATCTTCCCAGGATCCTACATTGACACCTGATATGTTTCGACTATATTATGAAATGATATAGGTGGGACGCTATTCTCCCCGAGTGACCATAAAAACTTATGATGATATTATGGGTGGGAATTTACTTGAACCTTGGTGTTATTACTCTATGTACTTATAGACACTTGGTTCTTGGATGAATCGGGTATGATTGATCATTGGTGTCATCTTAGAATACAAGAATCAATAGTGATTATTTAATTATTATTCCATAGTTATTGTTTATTTATTTTGAGTATATCACATGTGCATACACTATATTTAATGGTTTTGTTAGGGTCCCTTTTGGTGGTTCCCTACCGATTTTTACTCAAAACATACTTTTGAATTTGTGGAACTTTGGCACCCCAAATGTTCTCATGTTTTTACATTTTGAAAGGAAAGACTCCCAACAATGCAATATTTAGTTGGATAGCTTGGATAAATATTGGGATGAGGTGAGTCTTGAGGATGGAAATTGAGACACTTTTATTTTTTATTCTTTTTTATTTTGAATATATGTTTGAATTAGTGGGTAAATGGATTTGTTTTATGACTACATGATTCAATATTTCATTTGATATAGCCTAGTTATGATTGATTCATTCTGCATACTCAAATTATTATTTTTCATGATGCTAGGTTATTTCTACTATAATATGTCACTATAATGCAGGGTTATATTCTTTCCATGGTAACAACTTAAACCCTATATACTAGTTGTTAGCCTCTGGCGTATAATGATGCACAACTGAGGTTAATTGGCACTCTAGTTTTGTTAATTTAGTGTGAATTGAGAGAGAGAATTACAAAGTGATATCATAGCATCTTTTTCGTTTTCTTACTATTTGGGGGGTAAGGCATGTAGTTAATAAGGATGTGTTAGAGCTCATGATGAATCTCAAACTAGTACATCTTGAACACATTTTTTTATGGTATAATCAGGATATTAGGGATATAAGATTTTTATTGTTAATATTTTTCTATTATGATTGATATATTTATTCATATATGATGCATGTATATAGATTTATATTCAATGTTTTTCTCTTGTCCCATTAGAAAGAGAATAGTGTATGTACATCATTTTTGTAACATTATACTCCCATGAAATTTGTGTTCTTGAATGTGATTGATATGACTACTGATGAGAGTTTAATTTTTTAATGTCTCAAAAAATCATTTGAAATTTTTCAATATAACATGTTGGTGGAATTCTACTCAACTGAGGTAAGAAATATTTTCTCTGATGACTATTCATGTAGATCTTAAATAGGGATACTTTATAAAGATGAATAAAAGGTCCCTCTATATAAGGGATGTATAGTTACAATTACTGGGTCAGTGTAAGAAGTTTATACCTTGATGATTAACCCACTATAGGTAATTACGATACTAGTTTTGAGAAAGAAATTGGTTTGATTACTTAAATTATCATCAATAACCTATATGGTGTTTTCATACATTTCTTATTAGTGTAATTATATATAAAGGATGTATATCACTATGATTTTATCGATATAGATGATCAAAGGGAGATTCCATTATATGGACATGTATGAGATCATGATCCCTGAGTGGGTAGTCTAGTATTAAAATTCCCAAAGAGGATTTCTTCCTCATAGTGGTTTGATGACTCAACATGTGATTCTAGATAGGTGTATATATATATGAGAATACTAAAGTGGATTTTTTGGCATGTGAGTTTCCTTACAATATTAGAGAGAGGATCACAAATGCTACTCCATAAATTATGACTTATGAAAGACATGATTTATGGTCTAGGTAGGTGCACCTAGTTACTCCGAGATGTAGATTAGAAAATTGGAGACTCAGCTGTTATGATTAAATTACATGATTCATTCCTATTATTGTTATAGATGTGATATATGATGACAAACCAAGATGGGGATACCCTACCTTGTTAGTCCCACTGAAGATAAAATCATGAGTATATGCTTTGGATTATGTTATTGAATCGTGAGAGGCTCTATCAATGAATTGATATAGGCATGTGAGGTGCCTTGAGAGTCTTTGATGTCAAGAATAGTACTTGTGGAATCAAGGATGTAATTTAAAATTATGATCAGTTAGATGCTTTACTCTTATTATAAAGAATTGATATTTTAATATATGTTTCCAGATAATTAGGTCAAATATGTTAGATAGCGTGCTCCATATGAAACACCAAATTTAAACAAAATAGTGATATATATTTAGACTGTTGAAATGTATATGTTGAATTAGTAGTTACTAATAGGATTAACCAAATTATGAAATATATTAATTTATATATATATATATGTTATTTTATAGAAATATACTAAATTAAATATTTTTGCTTAAGAATCTATCATTCTATGCATTGTACTTTTTATTAAAGAACAATAAGTATATTGTTTCTAACTATTGGTTTCAATAAAATATTTCTTACTGATAAACTCTATTATTATTATTTTATAGAAATCATGAATATGAACAACAAGTATTTTATAGAAATCTACATCCTAATAAAAAAATTTGTTTTTATATTATATGATTTTATTTAAAATATAAAACAAAATATTTTAAAATTTTAATTTTAAAAAATAAACATAATTTTTGTATGTATAATTTGAATATTAGTTTAATTTTGTTTGGTAAAAAAATGTTTTTGGGCGAATAATAGAAAATATCATTTTTATAAATTAAACTACTTTTATGAAATTATTAGTATATAAGTATGAATTTTAAAATCAGGATACCTTTCTCTAAGACCAAATATTAAATTTATAATCAATTTTATAATTTTAAAAATGATGGTTTTAATTTAAAAAACCATATTTTTCATTTTAGAATGTAAGTTATATTTTTCAAAAAAGTGCTTTTAATATATTATACATTTGGTATGTTAAAATTATTTTTTATCACTTATATAAGATGAATATAATAAAATTACTTCACTTTTTGGATTTATTATGTGAAAATATAATTTGGATTAATTTTTTAGGATTTTTTATAAATAATTAATTTTTTGGTGAATAATGAAAAATTCTAATTGTTCTAGTACTGAAAATTTCATGAAATTATTCCATGAAAGTTTATAAAAACATTTTACTATAAAAATATATATTTTATAAAATTAAAATAATTATTTTAAAATACTATGTTGATATATAAAATCCATGCCCAACATTTTAGAAAATTTAAGTAATGATTTATTAAAAAGTATTTTTCATTAGTTTGTTTGATAAGATTTTCACATGGGGGAATTAGGTTTTAAACATTATTATTTTTTAATTAAATATTATTTTAATAATAGTAAAAATTTTAATATAAATATAATCAATTACATTTATAGTTTTATCCTTATCAAAAATAGTATTCTTAAAATACACTTTTTCTAAAAATAGGGTTTTATATCTTATATGCGCTAAAAATAATATTAATTTAATTAAATCATAGAAATTTAATTTTATAAAATTATTAACATAATTTGAATAATAATTTTCATATTATTAAATAATTTAAAATTTATTTTTTTCTTATAAAATTACTTTTCAAGGGTGATATTTGAGGTAATCTGATAAGGCTAAATTTGGGTAAAAATGGTTTAACATTATATAAGTGGTTAAAACATGTTAATAACATGTGTTATATTAGATTTTTGAGGATTATTGAACTTATATATTTCCATAAACCATTAATTTCTATTTTTGGAGCCCTTTTCATTGAATAATGGATTGATATTGTTGAGAAATAACGATTTTCTACCAAAGTACCCTTTTCACAACATATTAAAGGAGACCACCTAACCCCCATTTATCTACCAATTAAAAATCCTTATATGAACCAAAAATCTACCATATTATCTACCAAAAAACCTCACCAAACATTTTAAGTCGTTTTCTCACCAGAAGACCAAGCTAAGGAGCCTTAATGAGTTACTCAAGGGAGAACATCCAAGGGCGAGGTAAAACTCTCAACTAAACTTCTCAAGATATTTCATTCTACTACACCCATCAAATCCCACATATCAATAATGGTATGATAAAAATATAAATTTTATAATTCTGAATTTTTATTATACTTATGTATTACTCATTTTATACCATCCTCCAAAATCATTATGGAAAATAAAACATTCATCGTGTGTGTGTTCAGACCATTCCCTTTACAAATGGTGTCTTCAGTTTTCTATCACCAACTTTAATCATATATTAAAAAAGGTTATTTTATTAAATAATATAATATTTTTTCATAATTAATAATATATAATAATAATATTGAGAAGTATATATGTGTAATTGATAATAAATGATCTTAGTAACCTTAAACACCATTAAATAGACTTATCAAGGTATCTTTATTAATTTGGTTATATTTTGAGATTACCATTGAATCGATAGAAGAGTTATTTTAATGGAAGAATAAAGGAAATAAATCACCAAAATTATCGATATCATGATGTTTTTTACAATAATTTTCCCATGAGAAATAAATCGAATATTATTATGAATAAATTTACAGAATAAACCCGAGTAACTGATATAACTGAAAAATATATTAAAAATATTTTGTAAAAGATAATAAATGGACCATATAAAATTAAATATATATTTATATGGTTATTTTTTACATATTTAATGAACTGAATTGTATTATTCTATATTTTATGAATATCCACAAAACAAATCTGTAACATGGTAGGGATTTTGTCTAAAAAAATTCCTCTTAAAGGAATATTTTCTTTTATAGACCTAATTTCATTTAATTAGTGTTCATATCACCAATTGGATATATAATATCATGAATTATAAATATTCTTGTTATTTTAAGTTAAACATTAATCATTTTCTATTTTGAGGGGTTTCATTAGAATGTTTCTATATCTATAATGGATCCTCTATACCCCCCATTACATTTTGGTCACACATTCTCTCACATTTTATCCTTTATACTTTATCATATTCAAAATAATATCATCCATATTCTGTATATATGTTTTTTACATATATATCTAGTTCACTTTACCATTCTTTTTTTGGAAAAATGAAATTTTAAGTTCCTTTTGAATTTTTCTCTTTTTAGTGACCCTACTTTTAGGGAACTTCCCTATGAATAATTTCATTTCAATTTTACCCCCATAAAATGTCTTTCTTTAGATATGTACTTCCTATAATGATTCATTATGTTATAAAAAATATATTTTGGTAAAATAAATATTTTTAAAATTAAGAAATATGTATATAAATATTCTTTTGTCATTTTGAAAATATTTACCTAAGTGGCAGGTTTTATTCTTACTACTCTATTTTCTTATGAACACTTTCTTAAATGTAACTCATTGTTCAATAAATTTGACTTTTCTTAAAAAATAAACTTTCAAAATTATTTATATACTTAATTTATTAATAATTTATATGATATAGTTTTTTGTTATTTATTAATATAAGATTGTGAAACCCACTTCCCTATTTTGGGTTATGTCATGCTTATGACTTATATATGAATTATTTTTCTATTATGAAACACATATGAATGTACATATATACTTTTATGTGTGGTTTGTTATATCCCTCCAATAAATTTGGAAATATTAATCTTTAATTGGATATTACGTGTGGTTAACGTGTGGTAAACCTAAACACACTCTATTATGATAGCGGTTCACCAACGCATATGACAATTATGATGGAAATTGGCTTATGTTATGTGGTCTCAGTGGTTATCCATGACATAATATTATGATGTAATTCTTTTTAATGTAACCACATTATTATTATTTACATGATCTTGTGATGCAATTCACTTATTCCATGTTTCCAGGATTAGATTTATTCTCTTTATGGTATCATGTTGTGATTCGAGGCCTATTTATGCCTTCATGATTCACAATGATTATACAATTAGAGTATTCAGTACTCAAATTTTTCCTTATGAATTTTCCTCAAGTTAACTTAAAAAATTTTATAAGATCTAATAAAGTTAATAGAATCATGTGGAGACATAAATAAAGATTTTTTTTTAAAATTAAGATGGTATATTTAAGAATTAATCTTATAAAGACACTATAAATCTAGAAACTTGTATTCTATTTGTAGGAGAATTATGTATTAAATAATTAAGTAAAGTGTGATTAAGTATTGGGTTTCAATATTTTGTATCTGAATAGGTCATAATTATTTTTTTAGAGTGTGATGAGAGAAAATTATTGAAGCATCTAAGGATAAGAGAAAGAATAAGTAAATATACTAAATTTTTGAAGAGTATAGATTTTATAGGTTTCATTAAAATTACATTCCTTTATAGATACTATAAAGTGGACAAATTATTCCTCATAGTTTTACCTAGGGGTAATAACCCCGAAGAGGAAATTTTGGGTATTAACTCAACCATAACCTAGTACATGACAAAGAGGCCTAACTATACACCTAGATAGACACACTTGTGGGATATGATTTGGTTAATAATATGTTATTTGGAAACCACTATAAAGGATTTATTTCCTTGTTACTTTAGGGACTAAGTTGAGAAACATAAGGGAACCAATAATAATGTAACCTAGGTTAAGCAATTATTGATATATGTTGAACTAAAAGAATTACATACTAATGTGATGGAAGAAAAGTGTAAATATTTTTAAGGCTGGATCCATTTTATGTTATTTATTAAAATAATACCTACCATCATTCATGTGATCCCTTTTGGTTTTAGTGATTACTCGAACTAGAAGGTACCATGTTAACCTTGGGTGCGGATGAAAATGTAAATATAGCCTCAAAATAGACCCATTAGAATGGAAAATTTAGTGAGAAATCTATTTCAAGATAACCATAATGAAACATTATTAACAATATAACCATAATTTAAATCTTGAGTGCACCAAAGAAGAGAAGGAAAGAGGCTCATAAAAATTAAGAAAAATGAAATGATAAATTAAGGGACATTCAACCAACTATATGTGAAAATTTTTGGAGGAAGCACTAAGGGAATTAACTCATGGGGACTAGAAAATTATTTACTTATGGTAAAGAAGGGTATCAAGGAAAAATATTTTGATAGAAAAAGAATGATAAAATGGATGGAGATAATATCATTTCTAAAGATCTACTAAAAATTGGATGTTCTAGATGAAATGAATTTATCCACTTTTAAACCAAATGCACCAATCCAAGGGTAAAAGTGGAAAAATAAAACCAAACACCTCATAGATCATGGTAATAAGGGAAATCCTATAAAATGACTACTGTGGAGTTAGATAGTGATTTTTGACTCTAGATTTGTTGTTGTATCATGTCATGTATGATTTGACCTATTAGTTATTGAGATATAAATTAAAAAATTTGGTTCTATAATTATTATATACATGGTACATGTTACTTATTGAAGGTTTTATTAAATTTATACCTTATATATTTATCTCGTGTTTACTTACTAGGATTCTATTTGGAATGGACTATCTCTTTTTATAGAGGGCTCAATTGAAATTTCATATAGGTAAATTTCACTTTATATCCCAAATTAACCCATGATCAACTAATTGTGTATGGTTAATTAAGAGATTACTAAGGAAATTAATTCAATTAATTGAGTATAAAATTTTCAGGATGAAATATTTTTAATGAGGGAAGAATGTAATGATCATAAATTTTAATATTTTTTTTCCTCTAATTAAGTCAAATATGTTCTATAACATTCTGCACATGTAACACTAAACTAAGAAAACATTAATATCTTCAGACCATTAAAACCAATCCACTGAATTAGTATTTATAAATAGTACAAATAGAATCATGAAATATGTAAATTTATATATTTACATATAAAGGTTATTTTATAAAAATAAAATTAATTCATTATTCTGTTTAAGAATCCATTTTTTATAAGTCATACACTTTTTAAAGAAGACTAATTATAATAATTTCAAATTACGATTTTAATAAAATTTAACATTTATTGATAAATTCAAGATTTATTATAATTTATAGAAATTAAGAATAAGAATAACAAGTATTTTAAAAAAGCTATCTTTAAATAAAAATACTTACTTATTGTATTTTATGAATTAGTTTAGAAGTTAAAATAAAATATTATATAAATTGAAAATGAAAAAATAATATACATTTTTTGGATTTATAAATTCAATATTATATTTAATTATTTTTTCTATTTTTTTCAAAAAAAATTATTTTTAGGCGTATAATCAAAAATAAAAAATTTATAAATAACATGAATTTTATGAAATTATTATTATATAATATTGAATTAGATATTTATGAATAATTTTTTAAGGACAAATATTTATTTTATAAGTTTATTTATAATTTTTAAAATGCTGGTTTTAATTCAAAAACCTATATTTTACATTTTAGAACTTGCGTTATATTTTTTAAAATTATTTTTTAAAAATTATACTTTTAGTTTTTTTCAATTGTATAAGTTTAATATAATAAAATTAATTCCATTTTAGGATTCATCATGTAAAAATAGGCTTCAAATTTTTTGTTGTGATTTTTATGGAAATAATAATTTTTAGGTGAATATTAAAAAATATAGATTTTACTAATATTATAACTTTCATGATATTAAACCATGAAAGTTGTCAAAAAAATTTTAATAAAAAATATATATTTTATGAATTCAATATAATTATTTTAAAATATAATGTTTGTATATAAAACCCACACAAAAGAGTTTAGAAAATTTAGGCAATGTTTTAACTAAAATTGTTTTTCGTCTATTTCTTTTAAAAAAAATCCCCTTGGTGAATTTAGGTTTTTAACATCATTTAATGTAAATTAAATATTATTTGAAAAATAATATGAAATTTAATGTCAATATAATCAATGAAATTTATAATTTTATCCTAAACATAAATATTATGCATAAAATACACGTTTTCCACTAATAATTGGCATTTTCACATTATATATGCTAATAATAAAATTAAATTTGATAAATCAAGAAAATATTATTTTATTAAATGATTAAATTTTTTTAAATAATAATGTTAAAATCCTTATATAATTTAAATATTAATTTTTTAGATTAAAATTAGTTTCCAAGTGTGAAAGTAGAGTTACCGTGGTAATGGTAAATTTGGTTAATGTTTTTTAACATGGTGGAAGTGGTTTAAATATGAAAAAATTTATAATATTAGATATTTTTGGGAGTATCATATTTATCTCTATCCCATACCATTATTGTATATTTTTTTTTATTTTTTTCCATGAATATTGGAGTGATATTATTGAGAATTAATGAGTTTTTGCAAAAGTTCCCTTTTCATTAGTTATAAAAAGCGACCACCTCCTCCACATTTATTCACCAATTACAATTCTTGAATCATAAAAAGTACT
This sequence comes from Viscum album, assembly GCA_963277665.1. Lineage (NCBI taxonomy): Eukaryota > Viridiplantae > Streptophyta > Magnoliopsida > Santalales > Viscaceae > Viscum > Viscum album. Next base: position 248,558,858 of record OY728137.1, read on the forward strand.
ATCTTTTTCTCTCCTAAACACTCTCAACATTGTTTTTAATCCTTGCTCCCAAAAAAATACCAAGCTTTAGATCCTTGAGAAGTTACCCAAGGGAGAATTTACAAGGGAGATGTAACAATATCAACCAAACTTATCTCTATATTTTCTTATTATAAACCCATAAAATCCCATCTATATATGAAGGTATTATAACAACATAAATTTTATTGTGATGAAGTGTTATTATAATAATATAATATCCATTTTATATCCTCCTCTAAAATCTTTTAGAAAAAGGAAAACACCATCATGTGTGTGCGCGGACTACCCCCTCCATGAATAACATGTTCAATTTTCCATCACCAACTTAAATGGTTGGTTCCAAAAGGTATTTAATTAAATAATATTATAAATTTTACACCAATAATATTCTATAATAACAATATTGGTAATTATATATGTGTGATTAAAAATAAATGGTCACAATAACTTTAACCAACATTAATGGACTTATCAAGGAATATTTATTAATTTGGATCTATTTTGAGATAAACATTGAAATTGTATAAGTATTGATCTAGAATAATAATAAATGAAAAAAAATCCCCATTTTTTTAGATTAGTAAATTATTTTACAAAACCATTGACCATGATTGACAAATTGAATGTGTTATGAAGAAATTAACCAAACAACACTAATCAACCGATAGATGCACAAAAAATATTGAAAATAAATAATAATAATTTTTAAATGTACCTAAAAAATTTAAATATATATGAATAAGGTTATTGGGTATATATTTAATGAACATGATTTGATTATTTAGTATGTTAGGGGTATTCCCATAAGAAATCTGAAAAATGTATGTGCTTCTTCTCAAAATTTCCCTATTTGAGACATAATTTATTTTCTATAAATAATTTGATTTAAATGGTGTGTATAACACCAATTTGATATATAATGACATGAATTATATTTATTTATAGTATTTAATTTGAATGTTAATAATTTTATCTTTAAAGGGGTTTTATTATATTATTTCTTAAGTCGTAAGGGAACCTTCGAACCACCCCATTACCTTTTATTCAAACACTATATTTTTCTCCCTTATCCTTTATCTTATTATCAAGTAAATAATACATAATATTTATATATTTTCTATTTACATGTATACCTAGTTCATTTTAACTTTATTTTTTGGGGAAAATTAAATTGTTATGTTCCCATCAAAATTTTCTATTTTAAGGGAACCTAAATTAAGGAAACTTAAATTTTCCTAATTTTATGTCAATTATATACCATAAAATGTTTTTTATCATGTATATTTTATATTATATAATATTATGTTATTAAAAACCTTTTGAATATATTATATTTTTTAAATGAAATAAACATGTCTTTAAAGATCATTTTTTCTATTTGAATAAGATTCAAATAAGTGTTACATTTTTATTCTTACTACTTAGTTTTTATTATGAATTATTCCTTCAATGGAACTCCATGTTCAAATATATTGTTTATTTTTTAAAAAAAATGTCTTATAAAATGATTTTTTTCCTTATTTTCCTTGAAATATATATTATATAAACTTATGTTATGTCTTAAGATAATATTGTAAAACCCACTTCTTTAATTTGGGTTATATCATTCTTATGATATATGTATGGATTAATCTTCACTCAATAAAAAAATATGCATGTACGTTTTATGACGTAATGGGTGGGTACATAATAGCCCTCCAATTCATTGGGTTATGTTAATGAATTATGAGATACCATGTATGATGAATAAGTAATTAGCCTAATAACACTATGTTGTGATAGTGGTTAGACGGGCATACAATGATTATGGTGCCGTTTAGCCTATTTTATGTTTTATTGGTTGTTAGAATTGATATATATTGATGATGTCAAGTTTTATGATGTTTCCATAGGCTTATAATTTCCATGATCTTATGATGTCATTCCCCTATTCCATGTTTTCATGCTTATGGTTATCCTATTTATGGTATCATGGTATGAATCATAGAATATTTATGCCTTCATGATTCAATTTAATTTTTCAATTACCATGATTTCTAGATCAACCCACTCCTTATGAATCTAGGACATGCTGAGTATGGGTAGATTATTTTGGTTTAGTGATGATGCTTGAGTTTTTTGGTCATTGTGTAGTTGGCCTTTTATAGGAAATATGCTTTGGGATATGGAAATGTAAGAACATATGATCTTATATCTCAATATAATTGATATATAGTGGATTAGAGTTAGCTATCACTACTGGAAATCCAGGATTTCCCAACAGTTTAAAACCGTTGAGAAAGGTTGTAGAACCGTTGGTATATGTTATACCAACGGTTCTGCAAACCATGGGGAAGTAAGCCATTGGGAAAGGCTTTTCCCAACGGTTTACATAGAACCGTTGGGATAGGTCAGAAAAAATCAACCTATCCCAATGGTTCTGCCAAACCGTTGGGAAAGGCCTTTCCCAACGGTTTGGCCCGTTGGTAAATCAATAGATAAGTTTCTTTCCCAACGGTTTACAAACCGTTGGGAAAGGTTTTTCCAAACGGTTCATAGAACCGTTGGTAAAAACAACCATGCAACAGGGTATCCCAACGGTTTCAAACCGTTGGGATTGGGTGTTTTTACCAACGGTTCAAGGAACCGTTCTTAAAAACAGCTACATAGAGCCTATGCCAACGGTTTGAAAACCGTTGGCATAGGCTTTGCTGTGCAAATTGCACAGAAGCCTGCAATTTTCACAGCAGGTCTGGTTTTTGGGCATTTTCAATTCAATTTTCCATCCAATTATTCCCTCGGTTTCAATTCATTTTTCAATCCAATTATTGTACCTGTAACACATATAATGCATACATATAGAGAACAAACCAACACATACAAATAATGAAAACCAACCAACCAACACATATAATGCATCCGGAAAATATACACATCCATAATTAAAGTAGAATTCATAACATAATTATAAACATACATAATTCATTTAGAATTCATTTTAAAATTTAGATGACAATTATACGTGGAATCCGAAATTCAATTCATAATTTGATCGGTTTTTTCTATACCATATATTTTTACCTCAAATGATGTCCATTTTAAACAAAATACATACACCTGAAGTGATACCGGCCACACCGCACCTCAGATTGAGGCAGGGTTGACTCGTACATGTCACATTTGACCCATGGATCGTTGTGCTAAAGTATTGACACAATCCAAATACGTTTGGTCGGTTTTCCGTATGCCAGTTGATGTTTTTCACTTAAACTGACATCCTTTTGAAACAAAAGACGGATACTATGAGTGGTGCCGACCACATCGCGTCTCCAATTGAGGCGGGGTTGATTCGTACACGTCACATATGACCCATGGATCGTTCTCCTAAAGTTTAAATGGAAACCAAATGCGTTTGGTCGGTTTTCTGTATGTACTTCAAATGTTGTCCATTTTAAACAAAAGAGTGACACTTAGACTAATCCTGACCACACCGCGACTCAGATTCATCCCGGGTTGGCTCGTACATGTCACATATGACCCATGGATCTTTGTGATAAATTATCAAAAGATTACGAATGCGTTTGGTCGGTTTTGTGTATGCCAGTTGTTCTTTTCATTTATAATCATGTCCATTTTAAACAAAAGAGACAGAGTTAGAGCGGTGTCGGCCACACCGCGTCTCGGATTAAGATGGGGTTGACTTGTACACGTCACATATGACTCATGGATCGTTGTGCTAAAGTATAGATAGAATCCGAATGCGTTTGGTCATTCTTCCGTATGTCAGTTGATGCCTTTCACTTAAAATGACGTCCTTTTGAAACAAGAGACGGACACTTTGAGTGGTGTCAGCCGCACCGCATGTCGGATTGAAGCGGGGATGATTCGTACACGTCACATAAGACCCATGGATCGTTCTCCTAAAGTTTCAACGGAAACCGAATTCGTTTGGTCGTTTTTCTGTATGTACTTAAAATGGTGTCCATTTTAAACAAAAGAGATTCACTTAGACTTATCCTGGACACACCGCGACTCAGATTCATCCCAGGTTGGCTCGTACACGTCACATATGACCCATGGATTGTTGGGATAAATTATCAACAGATTCGGAATGCGTTTGGTCAGTTTTCCGTTTGTCAGTTGATGCTTTTCACTTAAAATGACGTCCTTTTGAAACAAAAGACGGACACTTTGAGTGGTGCCGACCACACCACGTCTCTGGATTGAGCTGAAACCACCGTGAAACATTCTAATTATTATTCGTGACGTGTACGAGCAGACCGCACGTCAATCGGACGTGCGGTTTGCGCGGTACGACTCAATATTCGTGTTTTAAGTGATGCGCGCGCTTCGTAAACGCGCGTGAGGGGGGTCCAAACATGCTGAATGAAGTAGGAATGGACTGAAATCAGACGACAAATACGGGAGAGTGATTTATGAAGTGGTCGAGTGGACGGCACGTCAATCGGACGTGCCGTGTGCCCGTGGTGACCGACAACGCAGTTCTGGTGTCATAAACGGCCAAAACGGGTGTCCAACGGTCAAATTCATAGCGGACGACCTCAGATTGAGCTGAAACCACCGTGAAACATTCTAATTATTATTCGTGACGTGTACGCGCAGACGGCACGTCAATCGGACGTGCGGTTTGCACGGTACGACTCAATATTCGTATTTTAAGTGATGCGCGCGCTTCGTAAACGCGCGTGAGGGGATCCAAATGGGCCAAACGAAGTCGGAATGGCCTGAAATCATACGACAAATACAGGTGAGTGATTTCTGAAGTGGTCGAGCATACGTCACGTCAATTGGACATGCCATGTGCCCGCGGTGACCGACAACGCAGTTCTGGTGTCATAAACGGCCAAAACGGGCGTCAAATGGTCAAATTCATAGTGGACGACCTCGGATTGAGCTGAAACCACCGTGAAACATTATCATTATAATTCGTGGCATGTACACGCAGACGGCACGTCAATCGGACGTGCGGTTTGCGCGGTACGGCTCAATATTTGTGTTTTAAGTGATGTGCACGCTTCGTAAACGCGTGTGAGGGTGGTCCAAACGGGCCGAACGATTTCGGAATGGCCTGAAATCAGACGAAAAATACAGGTGAGTGATTTATGAAGTGGTTGAGCAGACGGCACGTCAATCGGATGTGCCGTGTGCCCGCGGTGACCGACAACGCAGTTCTGGTGTCATAAACGGCCAAAACGGGCGTCAAACGGTCAAATTCATTTCTGACAACCTCGGATTGACCTGAAAACACGGTTCAACATTGTAATTATTATTCGTGACGTGTACGCGTAGACGGAACGCCAATCGGACGTGCGGTTTGCGCGGTACGGCTCAATATTCGTGTTTTAAGTGATGCGCGCTTTTCGTAAACGCGCGTGAGGGGGGTCCAAACGGGCCGAACGAAGTCGGAATGGCCTGAAATCAGACGAAAAATACGGTTTAGTGATTTATGAAGTGTTCAAGCAGACGGAACGTCAATCAGACGTTCCGTGTGCCCGCGGTGACCGACAACGCAGTTCTGGTGTCATAAACGGCCAAAACGGGCGTCCAACGGTCAAATTCATAGCGGATGACCTCGGATTGACCTGAAAACACCGTGAAACATTCTAATTATTATTCGTGACGTGTACGCGCAGACGGCACGCCGATCGGACGTGCAGTTTGCGCGGTACGGCTCAATATTCGTGTTTTAAGTGATGCGCGCGCTTCGTAAACGCGCGTGAGGGGGGTCCAAACGGGCCGAACGAAGTCAGAATGGCCTGAAATCAGACGAAAAATACAGGTGAGTGATTTATGAAGTGTTCGAGAAGACGGAATGTCAATCGGACATGCCATGTGCCCGCGGTGACCGACAACGTAGTTCTGGTGTCATAAACGGCCAAAAAGGGGGGCTATCCGGGGGTCCAGGGTGGAGGGTTGGGGGCTGTACGGGGGGCTGTCCAGGGGGCTGTCCGCGGGGGCTGTCCGGGGGGGGGGGGGGCTGTCCGGTGGGTGTCCGGGGGGTTGTCCGGGGACCAAGGAGGAGGGTGGGGGGGCTGTGCGGGGTCTGTCTGAGGGGTGTTTGGGGGTTCTTCAGGGGGTTGTCCGGGGTTGTTCAGGGGGCTGTCCGGGGGTTGTTCAGGGGGTTGTTCAGGGGTTGTTCAGGGGTTGTTCAGGGGGTTGTCCGGGGTTGTTCAGGGGGCTGTCCGGGGGGTGTTTGGGGGGTTGTCCGGGGTCCAAGGGGGAGGGTGGGGGGGGTTGTCCGAGGGGCTGTCTGGGGGGCTATCCGGGGGTCCAGGGTGGAGGGTTGGGGGCTGTACGGGGGGCTGTTCGGGGGGCTGTCCGCGGGGCTGTCCGGGGGGTGTTCGGGGGGTGTTCGGGGTCCAGGGGGGGGGGGGGGTTGTCCAGGGTCCAAGAATGAGGGGGGTTGTTCCGGGAGTTCACAAACACACAACCACTAAAAGACAACAACATCCATAAAAACAGACAATATATAAAAATAACTCAACTCCAATACTATATTACGAGTCTAGATAAAACCAACAGCTAGAATAGATTAAACATCAAATCTCAGTAATATAAGTCAAAAATGTAATGGATCAATATGTCCCACATCAACATCACCATCATCATCATCATCATCATCATCACCCTCATCATCGTCCTCCTCATCATCCTCACCCTCCACAGTGCCTTCCTCCTCGCCTTCGCCCTCCTCCTCGCCCTCCTCATCTCCCTCCTCTTCCGCATCAGACTCCTCGCCATCATCATCTTCAAGCTGGACATCGGCCTGACCACCACTGGAACTGCCACCTGGTGCACCATATATAGAATGTATCGACGACATGTATTCATCAATCGATGGTCTGGCCTCTTCTGGAAGTGTTGGACGTAGAACTTCAATAAATTTCATAAATGCACTGTTTTCCCTAGCAGACTGTTCTGCCGTCTCTATGGCCCTTTTCTCAGCCTGTTCTGCCTGTGCCCTAACTTGCTGCAGCTCGGTGTCACTAAAACTCGTACCTGTGGCATGCCAATACCTCGTCGGGGCTATCCTAGGTCCGCAGCGTACTCTGCCAGAATGATCCTCTCCCAACACCTGATGTAAGTGATCAGATGGCCCAAAATTGTCTGCTTCTTGGGAATTGAGGGCCTCTAAAGCATCCTGTTACAAATATAAATATATTATTAAGTTACGAAATAGATATTAAAATATAAAATCAACAGATTAAAACTTACAATCTGCTGCTGAGTCGCTTCGTTGACAGCACTTCCATCCTTTTTTCGTCTACTCGAGAAAAACAGTTTTTCTCGAGGCACACGTCCTTCAATATTTTGTACTTGCCTCTACAATGACATTGAAAAAAAAAGTTATATAAAAACATTAGCAAATGATTAAATAATTGAGGAAACAAAAGAAAATGTAAGTCGTAAAGAAAACTTATAAACAATTGTCATACCTGCTGCCTCTCATGATCCGGCATCGTCGTGCGTCCTAGTGTATGGAGGTATTTTTTTGCATCAATGTTTTTTTTATTTTTTCCAGATGATTCCTAAATAAAATTCGATAATGCAAAGGATAATATTAATGAAAAACTTGAAAGTTCTTATTTAAATACCTCAAATGTAATTCATACCTTAAAATGGGTACTCATCCAATGAGTAATCATCTGACGATACTGCTCTATAGGACAATCATCCACGACTGGTACCGCCTCTAACTCAGTGCCAACTCTAGCACGCCATCCAATATATAGCTCATGCTTGTAGGCTCTCCAAAGCTCGCTTAAATCATTTAGACGTTCCATTCGTGCACCCTCACCATCAGGAAAATTAAATCGAAGCTGAAATCAAAATATTAATTCATATAAATACAAAAATAATTCATGGCATTAAATACAACAGATTTTTTTACCCATATCTCTGCCCAAGATCTATCTTTGACCTCATGTGGCAAATGTCTCCGTGACAGCGGGCTGACGGGAATGATGTCGGAGTATTTGGCAAGCGTCGCCAGAAAAATCCGACATTGCTGCCCTGTTTTCTCAACCGTCTGATTGTCTTCATTATATTCCACCATAACCTGTGTGAGACGGTTCCACACCGAACGCATGCGTGTATGGCCCCGCCCCCGCCTCCTGTTAGTAGATGTATCTGTCATGAAAGAAAAACCAATATTCTATCAAAACATGTTATAATGAAAATAAATATTGCTATAAAAATTTGTTAGGGTTTTATAAATATACCTGCACTAGTCTGATCAATGAGTGGCGCCGGATCCACAGAACCTGATGGAACACCCTCTGGTGGAACAGGAGTCGAAGACGATGGAATATAAAAGCTCGGAGAGACAGAAGTAGAAGGAAAAGAATATAGAACAGCTGTATGACCTGATGCTGAATGGGGAGTGGGAATCATCATGGGATGTGAAAATTATGGGGCAGAAGATGCAGAAGGTAGCGAAAACATGGGAGGCCTAAATACCCCATGTGTCGCTAACGACACACCGGGATAAGAATGTGGGAAGGCTGAAATGTCAGTGGGAGGGGCAGGGTCTAGTCGGGCACGCGCAGCTCTACGTCTACCTCTGGTACGAACCCTCCTCGTACCACCGGCTTGAGTACTAGGACCAGTACTAGGCTCCTCGTCGAATAACTGTCGACGTAATGGTGGATCCTACTAAAAAGTTTACAAAAAAAATTAATCACATGACATTATATATTCTGTAAATATATATATATATATATATATATATTAAATAAAGTACTCACTGTAGGCACTAATGGTGGAATGCCCAACTCCTCCATCTGACGATTGTTCTCCGCCATTTTTTTTCTCCGTCTCTCTTCAATTGGCTGCATTTCCTGCATTTAAAAACAAATATGTAATTAATTAGAAAAAGAAAATTAATGTGTAAACCAAAAAACTAAATATATGAGGGAATGAGGGGATTTATTGGTAATTTAGCTATCAATTGTTTTAGAAGAGCTTGAATGAATTTAATAAAACATACAAGTTGTAATGTTCACCAAGTTAGAAATATTGTTTGATTTGGTTTGAATACAGTTCAATTCCAAATTAGAAAATCCAATTCAAATAAAACAGCAACCAATAAACATTGAAAATTCACATAACGGTCAAGTCAGCTAAAACATATTTGTGATCAATACTAAATAAATATGAATATTACCAACATTAACAACCCAACTTGAGGTAAACCAAAAGAATTGAGAACATAGATGAATGATTTTTTATATTTCCAACCACAACTTCAGGTTCACAATCAACTCTAACAATTGAGCTATTGGAGTCATCAAAAGAAATAAATGGATTGGTTCCAATGGCAATAGGGACAGTGTCAATTCCATCATCAGCATCATCAAAAATATGTCTTGGAATTACTTCAACTATGACACCAAATTCAGGTTGAAGTTGATCTTTGACATAAAAAACTTGTTTAGCCATTGATGCCAACACATATGGTTCTTCGTTTGCAAGAGTGCGGGTCATATTAATTACTCAAAATCCACAATCATCAATAAATGTGCCATGTCTCGTCATCAAATCAAACCAATGGCATTTCATCATTTTGACTCGTCCATGAGAGTAATAATCCAATATTATTATTTTCTCAACGACTCCATAATAACCCACATTTTCAAGTCGCGGTCTACTATCTGATGCACTGGCATAAAAATCTATTGTGGCAGTAACCATAATACCATCATGTTGTGTTCTCATATTTTTGGCTCGTTCAGTGACAATAAATCTGTACCCATTGATAACAATTGATTTACAGTCACGAACCACGGTATTAGGACCAAAAGCCAAAGCTCTTATTTCCTCAAAGACAGAGTCAGCAGACAAACTCAATACCTGCAATATAAATGACAGTTAAACTTAAGTAAATATTGAAATAATTAATTTAAACAGTAATATTTTTACCTTCTATTTTAACCAAGCAGAAAACTATTTTCTATGCAAAGTCTCTCTCCTTCTCAAAGATAAAGAAAATGCTTCCTATTTATCATTGTTTTATGTTCCCTGTAGATAAAAAAATAGGAATAGTTTAACAGATATATATGTAAGATATACATATTCAATTTTGTTACCTGATATAGTCATCGAACAAATCACAGTTGAACAAAACTGTGCGATGTGCCATCTCCCGCTCTTCAAGGCTTAATGTCTTCAATGTATATGATCCAGGAATTCCTCCTGTTTGAGGAAGTGATGGAAAACTGGGTTCAATTTGCTCATATTGTTCTTCTTCATTTGTCATTGGTCTGTTCATTCTTGTAGTAAGATCAGACAAATACATTGAACAGAAATCCATACATTCTTGAGCTAAGTAACCGTTCACGATAGAACCTTCGGGATGATTCTTGTTTCGAACATAAGACTTTAATGTGAACATATTTCTTTCAGTTGGATACATCCAACGAAAAGAAACAGGTCCTCCGAGAAGTATTTCAGTTGGAATATGGACAGTCAGATGCAGCATGCATGTGAAAAATGATGGGGGAAATATTTTCTCCAACTCACACAAAATTAATAGGGAATCTGTCAACATTTTTTGCAAGAAAGACTTGGACAACTTCTTAGCACAAAGATCTCTAAACAAATGGAACAACCGAATAACACCCACCCTTACATTATTGGACAAAAGATGACGGATTACTATTGGAAGCAACTCATGCAGTAGAACGTGATAATCATGAGTCTTCAAAGATTTTAGCTTCAACTCTCTTCTGTTGACCCGTTTAGATATTTTGCTTGAATAGCCATCAGGAAATCTAATAGTCTCTAATACTTCCAAAAATTGTTTTTTTTCAGTAGGTGTCATCACATAAGAAGCACATGGAAGTTGCCATTTATTTTCACTGATACGCACATGATGCAATTCTGGTCTGATTCCCCAATCCACCAAGTCACGTCGAGATCGTAAATCATCTTTTGTCTTCCCCTTGACATTTAGAAGAACTGAAAGCAACATTTCACATATATTATTTTCAATATGCATTACGTCTAAGCAATGACGTAGCAAATTGGTTGACCAATAAGGAAAATCAAAAAAGATACTCCTATTCCTCCAATTGTAACAGGTTTCTGTGGAAACATTCTTTCTCTTTCCATATTTCATTTGACCCTTCCCGAAAAAAAAACTGAAATCTTTCAATTCATTAAGCACATCTGTTCCAGACATACGCTGAGGTGGATCATCGGTCTCTATAGTATTATCAAATCTTCGACGATTCATTCTATATGGATGATCCTTTGGCAAAAATCGTCGATGTCCCATAAAACTGAAACTACAATGATGTTTCAGTCTTCTGGATCGTGTATTCTTCATACAAACTGGACATGACAGTTTTCCCTTCGTGCTCCATCCAGACATCATTGCATAAGCCGGAAAATCATTGATCGTCCACATAAGCGCAGCATGCATCTGAAATATGTCTTTCGAACATGCATCGTATGTGCGCACACCCACATCCCAAAGAAGTTTCAACTCTTTTATTAAAGGTTGCATGTATACATCAATATCAATGCCGGGATCAGAAGGACCAGATATGAGTATACTCATGAAAGTGAAAGATTTTTTCATACACAACCATGGGGGAAGATTATAAATGTGTATAAAAACTGGCCATGTGTTGTGCGAAGTAAGCATCTTCCCAAACGGATTAAAATCGTCGCATGAAAGACCCAGCCTCACATTATGCACGTCAGCTGCAAAATCAGGATGTCGAGCATCAAATCTCTGCCATGAAAATCCATCTATAGGATGAACCAACTCATCATTAGTCTTATTTCTCTCGGTATCATGCCATATCATTTTTATTGATATGTCATCAGACATAAAAAGATTCTGGAGTCTGGGGATCAATGGAAAGTGCCACATTACTTTCTGTGGAATACGGGATGGTGTTCCATCAGATTTTGACTTCCAGCGGGATGTGCCACATTTTATACATTCATTTCGTTCAGCGGTTTCTTCCCAGAATAAACTGCAATCTTTCGGGTAAGCATGAATTTTGTTTCTAGAAAATCCAAGTTCTTCAACTAACTTCCATGCCATATAGTGGTTTGAGGGAATATCTGCATCATCTGGAAGTAAATCCTTTAAGAGGGTAAGAATGTAATCGATTGCTGTATTAGAAATCCCATACATAGTTTTTCCATGAAACAATCGGATTAAAAATTACAGCTTTTTCATTTTATCGCATTGTCGATATACTGGAGTCATGGCAGCATCATTCAATTTTTTCACCCTATCAATATCATCATTTTCACTAGATGCATCAGTTGTCCTCATATCGACGCCTTCTTGAGTCGAAATCCTTTCTTTTTTATGATGATGAATAAACAGAAACCGATCATCTAACAAATTCTCCATTCCAATCCTTTCATTTCGATCATCACCAATTTGAGATTTCATTTTCTCCCCATTGTGATACCACACAAAGTAGTTTTCTTGAAAACCATTTTTGGTTATGTGGTAGCTGACTTCTTCACGACTCAACCAAGGTCTACCAACACAATTGGAACATGGGAAGTGTATGCGACCACTATTTGAAGCATTGTGAAATGAAAAATCTATAAAGCTCTCCAAATTGTTTTGAAAATCGCTTGAGATACGATCAGTTTCATACATCCAACTTCTGTCCATTCTGTAAAAAAATTCATATAAGTCATTTTGTCATAAACAATTCAATAGGATTGAACTTTAATAGAAAATACATTTAAGTAAACGATAAAGGAAGAAAATAATCATGGTATCAACTACACATGTGAAAAAACATACTAATGTGTTATTGAAAAAATGTAAAACCAACAAGAACTTAATGTGTTATCACATCAGAGCATGCCTCATCCCATAACCATATTAGTAGGGTACCCTCGTGGACAGTCCCGCCCACCCCCGTGGACAACCCACCCACCCCCGTGGACACCCCCTACCCCCTAGACAGCCCAACCACCCTCGTGGACAGCCCACCCACCCCCCTGGACACCCCTTCTCCCTATGGACAGCCCCCACCCCCTTGGATAGCCTGCCCACCCCCCTGGACACCCCTACCCCCTGTGGCCAGCCCACCCACCCCCCCTGGACAGCCCGCCCACCCCTCCTTGACAGCCCAGCCACCCCCGTGGACAGCCCGTCCACCCTTGTGGATAGCCCGCCCACCCCCGTACCCCCCTGGACACCCCGTACCCCCCCGGGGTAGCCCCGCCCACCCTCCCAAACTGCCCACATCCCCCTCCCTTGCAACCCCACCACCACCACCTAGACATACCAACCCCCCTGGACACCCCACACACCCCTCCCCCACCAGGACACCCCACCCAGACCCCCAGGACAGTCCACACCCCCTGGACAGCCCCGCCCACCCCCGTGGACAACCCACCCACCCTCGTGGACGCCCCCTACCCCCTAGACAGCCCAACCACCCCCGTGGATAGCCCACCCACCCCCTCGACACCCCTTCTCCCTATGGACAGCCCCCACCCCCTTGGATAGCCCGCCCACCCCCCTGGACACCCCTACCCCCTGTGGCCAGCCCACCCACCCCCCTGGACAGCCCACCCACCCCTCCTTGACAGCCCGACCACCCCTGTGGACAGCCCGTCCACCCTTGTGGACAGCCTGCCCAGCCCCGTACCCCCTTGGACACCCCGTACCCCCCCTGGATAGCCCCACCCACCCTCCCAAACAGCCCACACCCCCCTTCCCTGCAACCCCACCACCACCACCTAAACATACCATCCCACCTGGATACCCCACACACCCCTCCCCCACCAGGACACCCCACCCAGACCCCCAGGACAGCCCACGCCCCCTGGACAGCCCCGCCCACCCCCGTGGACACCCCCTACCCCCTAGACAGCCCAACCACCCCTGTGGACAGCCCACCCACCCCCTCGACACCCCTTCTCTCTATGGACAGCCCCCACCCCCTTGGATAGCCTGCCCACCCCCCTGGACACCCCTACCCCCCGTGGCCAGCCCACCCACCCCCCCTGGACAGCCCGCCCACCCCTCCATGACAGCCCGACCACCCCTGTGGACAGCCCGTCCACCCTTGTGGACAGCCTGCCCACCCCCGTACCCCCCTGGACACCCCGTACCCCCCTGGATAGCCCCACCCACCCTCCCAAACAGCCCACACCCCCCTCCCCTGCAACCCCACCACCACCACCTAGACATACCACCCCCCTGGAATGTGTAGAAATAACATAAAAATACATGATATATAGATAGCACAAAATACTCAACCTATGGGTTCACATTAACTACATAATCACACACTTCACTACTACCATAAAACACATAAACCACACCACCACCACACAAGACACATAGCATTTCTCACATTCATTTATATGCCACTTCATTCACACTTACATTGTCCATTCATTTAATGTTAAATTAATTAAATCCATTTACCACACATCCATTTCTATTCCATCTCATTTATTTAATATCTTGTTTTTTTGTTTTAACAGCATAATTTATTCCATAGATAACCAGGAAACTAATAAAACCACCACACAACAACTCACCATCTCACAATAACCATCGACACCATGTTACATCGACCAACCATCTCACCAAAACAACCACATATCACAATAAAAATATTACACATCACAAACCACCACACAACCAAAACCACCTCATCACATTATACACCACAACTTCATCACACAACACCTCCACACGACACAACACCACCACACATCATCACTATCATACAACTTCATGTGACACATCCATGCCCACTAACCATCACATTACAACCCCACATATCACAAATCCCAACTGGTCATCTCAATCCCCATAAAACAGCCTACAACATACAATGAAACACAACAAAAAACCTCTCATAGAGGAAAAATACCCCAACTTCCACAATTTATTTATTCAAGGTCTTTTATTACATTACCCCTTTATTTAGCATGGACATTATAACACAACTGATATTCCAGGGGAAACTAATTAATTAACAAAATATTTATTCATTTCCCTATTTTACACGGTGAAATCAAATAAAAATCCAAACTTAAAACTAAAATATTAGATCAATAACAATAAAAACAAGGTACCATATGTGTATAAAGAAAAAATTACTTGATTTGAGATGATTCAAATGGGTTTTCACCTATTCGGATGGGGGATTTGGAGAGCAGCAGAGAGCTGGAGGTGGATTGATAACTTAAAACTAAAATACTAAAGCAATAACAATAAAAATAAGTAAGTATATGTGTATAAATGAAAAGATACCTGATTTCAGATGGTTTTCACCTCTTTGGATATGGGATTTCGCGAGAGGAGAGCGGTGGAGCGGATGAAATTAGGTTCTGTGCGAATGGGGGAGAGCAGCCTCGTGGCTGGATTTGGGGGAAATAATTCCCAACGGTTTTAAAGAACCGTTGGGAAAGAGATGCTAAGGACCCCTTTGCCAACGGTTTGAGGAAACCGTTGGCAAAGTGGTGACCCTTTCCCAATGGTTCAAAAGAACCGTTGGCAAAAGGTGATTAACACACCCCTTTACCAACGGTTTCTTCAAACCTTTGGAAAAGGGGAGGCTTTTCCCAACGGTTTCAATGAACCGTTGGGAAAGGATTTCTTAATCCTTCAAGCCCAACGATTTTAGCAAACCGTTGGTAAACACCCGTTGGGAAAACAGCATTTCCAGTAGTGTATTTTTAATTGTGAGCTTATGTTTGGGATGACTTAACTCATGGTATCATGTGTCATATTGTGTGATCCACTGGTATATGAGAATATACGTATTGAATTTAGATGATACTATGACAATAAATGAAGGGAAACTATGATAAAGTTATTTATAAGATCAGTATAACTTAAAAAAAAGATATTGGGGGTTGGAATGTATTTTTTTGGGAATGCCTTGATGTGTTAAGTAAAGTGTGAATTGGATTTTCATGTACCCATTTCATTTAAAATCATTGAGAGTATATGATAAAATTAAAGACTGATGATCTTTATGATACACTTTTTGAAATTATTTCTCATGTAATTTAGATGAGAATTTTAAATTTTCATCTATAGTGAGAGGTGAAATCAGAAAGTGATCAAGGTTTGGTGTCATGTTTGATATGGGTTTGATATGAGGTAATATTTCTTTAGATGGGATGAGAATAGAATGAGGGAAAAAAACCCTATCCAATGATGGGTCTTGGTTTGGTCAACACTTGATGAGTGATGTAAGGGAATCCATATGATATCGGGTGGATCATTGAACTTTTTCAGGTTTGACCCTTGTTATACATATAATTTCACTAAATGGAAAGGATAATGTTCGTAGTTATGTAGTAATAAGTAGCAATTTATTTTTCTTGTTTTTGATCTTTTTTGAGTGAGAAAACCATGTCTAGTCATTATATGTACTAACAGATGCAGAGTGGGTTGTGGATAAGAAAATATAATATAGGTTGAAATG
This sequence comes from Viscum album, assembly GCA_963277665.1. Taxonomy (NCBI): domain Eukaryota; kingdom Viridiplantae; phylum Streptophyta; class Magnoliopsida; order Santalales; family Viscaceae; genus Viscum; species Viscum album. Next base: position 248,575,324 of record OY728137.1, read on the forward strand.
GGGGTGTGATGAGACCTCTTGTCAGATGGTTGATATGGAATTTTGATGTTTTTGTGATGGTGGATTTAGTTTTATCTAGTTTATAATGAATAAAGACATGGAATTTTCATACAAAATTAAATTAATTATATGAATTATAATTAGACTTTGTATTAATTGGAGGTTATTCAAGGGTGTTCTAGAACTATTTTATGCTATTTTTAGAGTCGTAGCATAATAGATGATGTGAGTGGTTGTTGATAAAACCATTGATTTAAAAACATTTTAGATTCGCATATAAATGTGGGTGCTGGATGATCTCGTAATGAATATGGGGATGGAGGCATTGGGTTAGAGGGATGTGATGAAGCAATGATGCTTATAATAGAGCATTTTTGTGGAAACCTTTCCAGAGGAGGACTGACCAGTGTTTCGTGTAAGATTTGATGTTTTCGATCACAAAGAAAGAACTTATCAAAGGTGATCTCAACATAGTAATTTTCTGAATTTATGAATCATTAAAAGAAATTAAGATTTAAATTCCATGGCCAATGAAATTTTTCCAATGAATATTGAAAAAAATGTAATTATAACCAAGAGAATATCTTTTCACATGAAATGTATAATTAATTTAAACATATCAAATAAAAGAACACCTAAGATTTATTATATTACTTCAATGAATTTATTGATCATCTAAAACCATTTTCTGTCAACTATGAACAATCTTATAGGATCCAAGTGTATAATCTCCAAAATGGTAATCCATATATGTTCTTATGAACTTTGGACAACTCTGAAGGACTTTTGGGGGCTTGTGCGGAAAATCAATCATCTTGAGAAATTCATCCTGATCGCTGTGATGATTCATTAAATCTTAAAGAGTCACCCTTGAAATATTATTCTTGAGAAGATGGAGGAGGAATACAAATATCTAGAGGTTTATTAATTCTTGAGTGGGATTTTTAGGTTTTTAATGCACAATAATTTAAAATTTGATCAATATCTACATAATGAACATAGTCTTCAATTTATAAAGATAATGGTAGGGGTATAATATAATTTATTTACGAAGAAACCATAAATAATATATTGAACCTTGTATTATCCCATAACATATAATAATAATAATAATAATAATAATATCTCATGGTGTGTGCTAACTGGATTAATGCTAACTAGTATTTACCAGTTTTCGAATTAATATTTGTCATCATAGATAATATTTCTCGGCTAATTCTTATTTCACTTTATCAAATGGAAAAAATATGTATTCATTTGATAAATAAATAAATATTCTATACCTAAGTAATTGAATAATTAATTTGTGAATAAATATTTATTTAATTATGAAATAAATAAATCTTGAATAAAATTATTCCTCATTCTTGAGAATAATAAATATTATAAAAATTATATTCAAATATAATTTAATTGATATAAATAGAAACACATAGTATATGAATCTCTAGGATTCATCTTTCATTGACATTTGGTGGGATTACATAATGTACATGATCACTTCCTAACAACACATCAAAGAACCCAAGAGAAGGAATTTAATATCTTAATGTTGACAACCACAAATGAGTCCTCACAATGTAATTTAATTTCTTTGTCATGACATCCCATCAAGCAGGTTGCACAACCAGTCATCAACCTATATTTTTGATATGTCTTTCCTTGAGTATATGAATTAAATGAATCATCAAATGAAGAAAATGGAATTTAATATGATGGTTACATAATAATAAAAGGTCTAAGATATCAATTTATATTAATATAGAAGGGACAAATATTTCCTCAACATAATCATTTATAGCATTTCATTCGTGACACACCAAGCATAACCTACTTCCTGTGAACATATGGAATGATAGTTTTGGTCTAAAAATCTATGTGCATGAGTCAGGAAAAGAATTAATAATGATCCAAAATTCTAAGGACCATTACACACACTCCCATATAGGAATATCTGATGACACATAAACAAGAAGAATTCTTACTGGTGGGTCTGTCCTCATAGTCTATAATAATTGAGATTACCAGATGAAAACTTTATGAGAAGAAGTATCATATGCTTATGAGTACTCACACCCGATAGTACACATACTATGTTCCCGTCATATAATTTTATTTGACCATAGAACTAGGTTTAAGAATATCATCCTGGAATTTCAGGGTTCTCATTATAACAGGGGAATTATATAACCTTTTTTATTTGACATATACTATAGGAAATTGATGAATTATAGTCACATAGTTTTATGAATGATATCTAATAATATTTTTTAATTAAAATTAAATTAATTAAATATATATGTAATCAAAAACAAAAATAGCCAGTTCTAGATCACTCTCTCTAATAAGTTTCCACTTAAATTAGAGATAACAACCAATGACTTTCAGTCTACTAGACCTCACATGATGATCATCTTTCTACTATGTTAGGATTTAGTTAAGGGGTCATCCACATTCTCTTTTTTTGGAGACTCTGTTCACTACAACTTCACATATCTTAGAAAAATTCCTTAAGAAATGATATTTTCAAAGTATATACTTCATCCACATATGTGACCTTGGATCTTTTGTAAGAACCGCCAATGCAGTATTATCACAGTAGAGTGTGATAAGGTATTTACTATTAGGAACAACATGAATCATTTTGGATTATGATACATATCCAGCATACATATTTAGATCTCTTAGAAGATGAAATATACTCATAAATTTCTATATAATATGCAACCATGGCATGCTTTAAGCTCTTACACCATACAACACCTTTATTGAGTTATAAGATGTATCCAGAATGATATTTCATATTCTCTTGATATGTTTGTAAAATAATATCTACATATTCATTGATGACTAGTTCCTCATATACTCAATTTGTTAGGAACATATCCCAATATTATGTCAAAAACTTAAGGATATTGTTGACTAGGATCCAATGACGGTCATCAGGGTCATATTGGTATATTCCCATGACATTTAAGTATTAGGAGACATCTAGCCAAGTACATGAAATAAGATGATTGACTGAACCAATCAACAATGTGTGGAATAATTTCCATACTCATTATTTTATCATGTGTTTAATGAAATATTTTCTTAGGAATATAAAATTACATGTTACACTAGAAACAATCCCCTCTTATATTGTTCCACACTAAATCTCTTAAGTATCATATCAATATATGTACTTTGACTTAAACCATGTAATCTCATGGATAAATCTTGTTGCTTCTTGACCCCAGGAATATATAATACTTCATGTATGTCCTTAATATATAATATTGTGTTCAACTAGGATTTGATAGAGTGTAAGACTTGTATTGTATTTTTAATAAGTAGTATGTCATTGACATAAACTATTAAAAATTGACCACCCTCCAATTAAACTATTTATAAAAATAAATATAATATTCATTTTTAACCAATATTCTTGGTATTGATAATTGTTTTAATACATAAAAGGATAGTTGAAATTTTCATAACTTGTTGGAATCCTTTAGAGTCACAAACACTTTGGGTTATGTAATATAGATATAATCTAGATGGTTCCCATTTCAGAATGATATTTTTATATCCATTTTTAAAATCTCAAATTCATGGTAATATTCCATGTAAAATAGAATTTGGATGTATTTTATCATAGAAACCTGTGAAAAGGTTTCATTGGAGTCTATTCGTTCATGCTGTTTGAATCCTTTTGCAACCAGCTGTTCCTTATAAGTGTCTACTTGTCCATCCATGTCTAGTTTTTTCTTGAATACCCATTTAAAACCACTTTGATTTATATCCTCTGAAGGATATACCAAAATCAAAAAATGGTTTTGATACAAGAAATTCACTTCAGAATTCATAGCTTATTTCCACAAGGAAAATTATGTGGCTATTATTTTTTACTTGTAGGTTACAAGAAAATTATTATCAACTCATAATTATTCACCATCCTTGGAGAGTATAAAACAATATTGTTAGGTTCTCAAATCCATCTTGTACCCCTAAAAAGTTCTTATATCTCTAGAAAATATTCTTCTATAGCTTCTTATGGAATTTTTTGTCATGTATACTACTGTGTACTTTGAGACCAGACTTCATCAAAGTCTATCTTATTCCCACTATATGTTTCAGATATGTGCTACCTCTCATGAAATTTGGAATGTAATTATATAATTATATTCCCATAATTGAGGTCATATAAGTAATATCCCACTTTTTCATTGGGGTGTCTAATAAAGGTATACTTTGGGCCTTAGGTTTGAATTTTTCTTACGTGAAGGGTATTCAAAAAATTCTTCACATCCCCACACATGTATGTACAACAATATATGATTCTTTCTGCCCCACAATTTTATGGAATAGTGTTTTTAGCTTTATTTGGCACCTCGTTTAGTATTTTTTCTGCTTTCTTTAATGCATATCTACAGAAGTATAATATAACATTTTCAAGACTCAGAATTGATCTCACTATATCCAATTGTGTGTGGTTTTTCCTTTCAGTTATACCATTCCATTGTTTTATATAAGGAGGAGTGATTTGGGATAGAACCCCAAACTTCTATAAATAATCAATTCAAACTTGATTAAGATATCCCCTTCCATAGATTTACTATAGTTTCTTAATCTTAATTCCAAGATACTTATTAACTTTTTTCTTATATTCTTTTAAGATGTGAAAGTAATATAGCTTATACCTCATTAATTATACATATCAATATCTATGAAAATTATTATTAAAATTTATGAAGCATGTGTACCCGCCCCTTACATCAACTGGAAATGGTCTATACAAACTAATATGAACTAATTCAAGAAGAGTTTTGTCCCTTTAACCTTTTATACTAACTTGGTATTTAGTCATTTTTCCCTGTAAACATGAAATATATAAACCAAGTGGTTTTAGGTCAAAGGAATCCAAATGTACATCCATGTGTAATTTATTCAAATTCCTTTCGATTACATGACCTAACCAGTGATTCCATAGTTGGATCTACTATGAGTCATGTAGACTAGTTTTGTTATCAATTTAACTTACTTAGTTCATGTAATCCTACACATAAATACCATTATTTTAATACTTCTTACCATAATATATGATTTCTTTATAAATAAAGAATCATTTATTTCCAAATTTTAAACTAAATCCATCTGAATAAAGTATGGATTCAAATACAATGTTTTTGGTGATTGAAGATACATAATAATTTTTTTTAAAACCAAACCATTTAGAAATGTGAGGTCATAGTCCCTAATAGCCATGACAAAAATTATTACTCTGTCAGCTGCTTGCAGATCTACATCGACCAATGAAATCATATAGAATCTACTCGGTTCCTATATTTGAATACACATGTGAGATCTATATGGTCTATTTAATATACAATTTGTAGAAAAAAATAAACTAAAGTTTATAAAAAAACACAGCTAAATGATCCACTTTATTCTTTGTATGGGTGAATTTTTTCTTCTAGTTGACCTTCTTACCACATGAAAAATAGATAGCACCCTGTTCCTTTTCTTGTATCGAGATCCTTAACTTCTTGGAAAGAAATTGCGAGGAGGATCTAAACATAGATCTCTTCACCTATTATTTTATTTTTATTCCCAATATAGATAGAAATATTTTTAAACTTCATATGCATGTGAACTTAGTGAAGTAGAGTGAAAAGATCTAGGAGTTACATCTTTATGTTGTTCATTTTGAAATGAGTAACAAAACTGAAGAAACGCTAAGGGATTGATGAAATAATGACATTTATCAATAAATTAAATGATTTTATAAAATATGGAACATCCTGATGGAAGAAAAATACAGATGGAACATCATCCTATATTCCATATAATGTAACGAGTAAATTTTCATTGATTCCTAGACTCTAGAATATTTTCATTTTTGATGAAATATCAATAAAAATGTAATGTAATGATACTGATATAAAGAAGGATAATGATGAGTTCCTTCAGCCTATAGATGGATTTTCATGGAATACATTTGATGCTTGATATCGTGATTTTGTATTTGATGTGCGTAATGTGAGATTTGGTGTATCATGTTGTGGTTTTAATCCATTTTTTAGATGCTTGCTTCACACATCACATGGATTGTTCTCATACACATTTATAACCTTTTTCTATGGATGTTTATGAAAAACATTTCATTTTCATGAGTATACTCATATATAGAATTTCTGATATTTGAAATGATATACATGTATACATGAAAACTTTAATAAAAGAGTTGAAATATATCTTGAATATGGGTTCATGCACATATGATGCATGTTTGAAAGACATATTTCATATGGGTGTTGCACTTATGTTGATGATAAATTATTTTACTACTTTTGAAATGATTTTTGGATGGTACGCAAAGTTCATACTTTCGTGTCCTATTAATATGAATAATACATGATCCAAAAGACTTAAATATCACCATAGTTTTAGTTTAATGGGATATTTATGATTATTTCTAATGGAACATATATATATATATGAATAATAATCGAAGGTTTGACCATACCATGGAGACAAACAATCCACCTTAGTGTATTTCTAGAATTGATGTGCTTAATTAATTAAAAGACATCATTATTTCATTCAGGAATGTTTAAATGAAATCATTAAATAGGAAAAATTTTCCAGTGAAATTTTTCACAATTGGAAGAATAAAATTATATTATTTGAGTTTCCTTATTTCTTAATGAATTTGTTACATTATTTCTTAGATGTAATGAAAATTGAAAAAAAATATGTGAAATGTTTCTTTCAATTTTTCTATATATAAAGGGAAAAAATATGATTAATGATCTCAGTTTGACTTGGGGTATTAGAGCATTAGACCTGAACTACATCCTATGTGAAATTTTTATTTTACATCTTTAAGGAGTCATGATTATAGATCATTCTACATGAGTTCATTCTACAAAAATATGTCATATTCTATCCAATAATGTAAGGGTGGGAGTTATTTAGTTGTGTCATTTTATTAGATATCTTTATGATAAAAAATTTTCTAAGTACTTTATGAAAAAAATTAATCATAGAGTCACGATTGATTTTTTGTGAGTTATATAAAATATTTCCTCCATCATTTTTAACATGCATGATGTATTTAACTATAGATATTCCAACAGAAATAATTCTTGTAGAGAACATTTATTTTCCTTAGATATATCCAATTGAAAGAAATATATAAACATTGGAGTCTTATTTATAGAACATGAATCATCCCATAAGCTCTATCATGAAAGGTTACTTGGTTCAATAATCTATGGATTTATGTTCAATTTATTTGTTTCATGTGAATATGAGATGGAACATGTCAATACGAAATGAAGAACATTAGTATGAAAAAATTGAACCCAGTTTTTCATTGCTTCCTTAAATAGGGGAAATTACTTTATCATATACATTGACCACATTAAGACTTGAAGAGAGAGATATGGCACATCACACAGTTTTGTTTAACTATTATTTTTTAAATAAATATATCAAGTAAATTTGACATGTATTTATTATCTAATGTCATGTAATTATATATATCTATTAAACTATTTCTTTTTTTTGGAAGGGAACATAAAAAGAAGATAAACAGAAAGCATCATTATTCATCTTTGAGAAAGAGAGAGACTTTTCATAGAAAATATTTTTCTTCCTGGTCGAAATTTAAAATATAATTATTACTATAATAAATTGATAGAATTATTTTTTAATTAATTTTAATATTCATTTATCTTTTAGGTATGGAGTTTTCTTGCCTTATCTGTTTCTGTGGAAATAAGATCTTTGTATTTTGGTCCTAATTCTGTGGTTTGTAAAAGAAAATCAATTGTCATCAATTGTTAAAAATTTATTATCACTAAATAATCACTGAAAATGAGAACAAAACATGATTGTGTTATGATAAGTTACAATATAGACTATTATGCCAGTTCATCAGATAATAGAACACAATTTAAAAGAAAATCAATTGTCATCAATTGTTAAAAATTTATTATCACTAAATAATCACTGAAAATGAGAACAAAACATGATTGTGTTATGATAAGTTACAAAATAGACTATTATTCCAGTTCATCAGATAATAGAACACAATTTAAAATTGTACATTATTATGGAGTCATTTAGAAATATAAACATTGGATTGTTAGTCTCATGGTCGATTCACTATGATGGAATTCAAGTGGCTTGATTCAATGATGAGGCATGACACATTTATTGATGATTTTGAATTTCAATTTATTGACATGACTCACAGTCTTTCTACTGAAAATTCATATATATTGACATCAATGGAAAAAACAATTTTTTATGTGAAAGATCATATGCAACTTGAATTTTGTGTCATTATTAATGTAATCCCAATACATTTTTTTGATGATGGTGATAATCGAATTGCCACCATCCATGCCCCCATTAGACCCGATCAATTTATTAATTATGATGACTCCAATAGTTCAATTTTTTAAGTTGATTGTGTACCTAACCCTATGTTTGGAAATATATAGAATCATCCATATGTGTTCTCAATTATTTTTGTTTAGCCCGACTTGGTTAGTTAATGTTAGTACTACTCAAATTAATTTACTATTTATTACAAATATTTTGTATCCAAATTCACTTTTATTTGCATTGACAATATATATTGGTTTGAATTTTCTTTGATTTTCATTTTTAAATATTAAATTGAACTGTATTTGAACCTACTAAACCAAAAAAAACCCAAAAAAACTTATTTGAATAGAAAACAATATGAATTTTACTAAAACATATTAAACTAATTAAAATTAAAATCAAAACTAATGAAAATATTGTCCTGACCAAAAAAGAAGAAAAAATGAACTAACACAATATAGTAACCAAATAACTGAAGCCAAATAAAAGTGGAAAAATGACTTAATCAATTGAACAAAAAACCAAATGAACAAACCAAAATAGAATTATATCGAATTGAAAATAGAAAAAAAACTATATCATACCCATGGTAAACATAAGAATTTGAACATATTTATTTTTCTATGAAATACCTTTTATGTTTTAATATTATTCTTATTAAATATAATATTATTTTTTATACTACTATGTATACGTTATTTGGTTTTCCAATTGGTATTCCTTAACTAAGTCATGTAACATGTTTTTTTGTTTGGATTACACATTAGTTATGGATTTATCATTAATTATATTTTTGTTTTCAAATCCATGGAATGAAAAAAACTGAAGATATATGAAAGAAAAAGATGACAGAAAGTAATCATCAATTGATAGAGATAGGTGTCCCTCCTTTGTTTCCTGTTGTGTGTATTTTGTTTCAAATATTTATATCAATAACATATAATTTCTTGTGATTAATTTTGTTTTTAAATTTTAATTAAGACCCACAACCTAGGTTAAAGTTATTGTCCCACCATCCTAGTGGTACCACTTCTCAACTTGATGATATGAGGTGGGGGGGTACTAGAGTAATGCACAACACTCAACGTACTCGATCACACCCTATCCCTTCCACTGAGATATCATCAAGAACACCTTATAATCTTGCAATTTCATTAAAGTAACACCGGATATTTTGGACACCTATGTTTTCACCACCATTTTCATATGACCCCTCTTCCTATTTTTCCTTTATTGAGTGATGGATCTTACTCCCCATCCATATTATGCATTTCTAAATACATCTCTATCATATTTTTTTCCTTCCAATTTCTTATCCCTGAGCATATAAATTAATTCTCTATCGACTTATACTCTAAAACATTTTGAGCCTTTTGAGGATACATTCAGTACCACTCCATCTATACTGGTTGAACTTCCTTTAAATCATAGGGTTCCAACATCATCCTCTAATCAGAATGCCTTAGATCTATTTATAGAAGCCTAGTAATTTTTTATCGTAATTTATTTTCATTCTAAGATGTATTGATATAATATTTAGTTTTTTAGTAGATGGATCTTCTATTATGAGAGGTCAGTGTACATGCTTGAATGCAGTGCAGAATCACTACACATAGATGATGGTGGAGTATAATGAGGAAAATCAGATGACGGGAAAATAAGGTGAGAATGTAGGAGTTTTATAGCGATTCCTTCCAAATATGTTAAATTAATTCCTATCAGGCAACTCTTTATGAGAATCATACCAAATTAATTAAAGGATATCTATTATCCACAAATACGGTTAATAAAACTTTGTTGATTTAATGTTGTATTATTATTGTATTTATATGAATTAATATTTTGATTTCATATTAATTATTGTTTTCCCAATGGTGTGGATGTGAGGAAAGAAATACTCATGGAATTAGGTGAGATGTAGAGATCATATAAGAATGGGTTCTATAGGGTCTAGCATGCCAGATTTGGTGTGGATTTGGATGCCACACCTATCATGAATGAGTGTCTGTTAGAATATTATCGAGAAATTATTTCTTATTGTATGATTACCACATTCAAGATATTTATAAAATCCATGGGTTTTGAATGAAAATTACCATGATTTTAATTAATAATTAGTCTTCTATCATTGATTTTTTTCTTCTATGATGCATCTAGAAGAAATAAGAAAACAAGGATGCTAAAAAATACATTTATAGTTTGGAGAGGACTACGATTCCAGACTATGAGAGGAAGAAGTTGCGACACTCATTTGTAATTTTTCTGTTTTAATAAATTATCAAAATAAAATTTCTTCAACTTTAAATAAGACAGAATCATAATAAGTGAAGGAATGATAATAAAATAAAAAATAATAATATATGGTTACATCCACCACTATGGAACATGATATAACAAATAAAAGATCCATAGGACATTACCCGAGTGGGTAGCACCCGACTTCGATCTATACCACTCACCCATGATGTGGGTGGTAATATAATATATATGAGATGATTTGATCATGGTGAGACTATTATTCCCTATGTTCTTTGAAATAATTTTTAGAGGATTTATTTGAATCAACATAATTTTTATAAGTATAGAAAATTATTTAACATAATTTTTCAAATGGTTATAACTCTCTTAATATTTCTTTATCATATTAATCAGTTTATGTAAGTAAACAATGTTTAAATTACCATGGTTTTATCCCCCTAAAATTATGACTTATATTTTTCTTTGTTTTTTGAAAGGTGGATATATTTTGCAAATTTTTATTCATGTTTTATCCCCTTATAATGAAATGATAGATGTCCCTATGGTTTCTTTTCATGGAGGTTACAATTAATATATAATTTTACTTTTATTGTTGTTTCGTTTTTAGTTTTTTAAAGAAGAAATGAGATTTATTTAAAATATTTCAAATGATCATGAAACAAAATGTTTTAAGTGAAGATGTTATATGAATATGTAATATAAAATAACTGTGAAAAAGTGTTGACTTTAGTATTACACATTATTCATTGTTGAAATGTCACTACTGGAAATCATACTTTTCCCAACATTTGTATACCAACGGTTCTTTTGAACAGTTGGTATAGGTGATCTTTACCAACAGTTTGCATAAATCGTTCGTAAATATGGAGTTTTAGGGAGTTTTTCCAACGGTTTGATGAAACCGTTGGAAAAAACATGATTTACCAAAGGTTTTTAATAACCATTGGGAAAAAGATTCCCCAAATACGACTAAAACAGGAGACCCCCTAATTCCAGAAGCAGATTGTATGACTCTCCCAAAAGAGATTCCCAACTCCTAAAATCCCTTGAGAAGACCCAGCACTGGTGCACCTCTTCCATCGGATCAGCTGCCAGGTTAGACTCCTTCCACCTATTCTCAAGGATATCCTTCCACCACTTCTCAAGGAGATACTTCTATTCTCAAGGATATCGTTATTCTTTATTTATATGGTTTTTTGGAAAATTTTGTTATTCACTACTCCACGAATTGTGTACTCAAATCACTAAATCCACGAATTGTGTACTCAAATCACTACATCGATGTACACATTGTCTAATTAATGTTTTCTTTACACATATACATTTATAAGGTCATGGTGTCTCTTTATTGTGTTCTAATTTTAAAGATTCATAGTTTTATTTAATCTCAAAGCTTCAAATATTACAGCTTCATGTATATGAAATCATAAGAAATTGTTTTCAATATTTATTCATAGTATTTCATGAAAATCACTCCTTTCATTAAGATCATGTCAAACATGAAGATCTTATTCATCTTAATTTTTTTACACTATCTGTATTACATAATAAGTATGTATCATGTTTCTATCAAAATCTATATACATATAAAATGACACATTGTTCACTTATCCTTTGCACAATTGAACATATGGAGTATCTTCTTGAACTTTGAAAAATATTATGTGGTTCCTAATTATTCTTCACAGAAGAAATTAGAAATACTTAACCGTATAATCCAATGTTATTTATGAATAAAATATCTACAAAGGGAACTCTCGGTCATACCTCTCCCTATCCCATGTAGTACTTCTTCCTTCTTCATGAAAATAATTCACAGAATGTCAAATTCCCAATATTAATGAATATTAGTTTTCCTAATATAACCATTAATCATTATTCCTTCAACATCATACATGAGTTATTCAATCACCTTTTTAAAACACAATGACCATTTTCACTGATTTGGGGTTCCTCAAAATGCATGGGAAAATCCGAAAAACACATGTATTGAATTTTGTTTCTCATATCATTTCATGGATACAAGTTTATCTCCAAAATCATGACTGCATGGTTCAAATATCAAGAAAACCATGGGATTATTATTTTTCACACAAATGAAGTTATTTTATGAAACTATGTGTTTTTGTTTTCACTTTTTATTTGGCCGAAAGTGAAGCTTTATGGTCATTAATCATTGTTGTGGGTGGTCATTTAAGATGTAAGATAGTATGACATCATTTTACTTGATATATCCAATATTATTATTTATTTATGTTCAATTTGATTATCTTTGAGAAGTGATGTTTTTTAATAAGTTATTATTAATGGTTTTAATAATGAAGATATGGTATAAGGGTTCACATAGTGTGTATAACGGTTGACATGGAGTCTATGATAATCTAGTGTCCTGGGAATGTACATGGGAATGTATACACAGTATATGACTTGGTTAGCCATGTAAATATACATGGACAGTTCCTTATGGTGAAAAGTATGTTTGGCCAAATGGGGTGCTAAAAACATCCCATTTACACAAGGCTTTGTTTCATGGGTATTCCCACATGATGTGTTGGACATACTATAGAGTAGGTAGTAATTATCTCATTCAAAACACTTGCATCCCTAATATTCAAGACTATAGGGTTAAACGGAAGAACCCGTGTTCTAATGACATGCCTAACATGGTTTCTAACTCACCTCACCTAAAAATAATCTAGAACACTGGTTAAATGCAATAATTCATCCTAAACGTACACTATAACATTGGTTAAATTGGAAGAAATCATCCTCATTACTGAATTCCATACACATTTGGGCAAAAAACCATCATTCACGAACATCACTGTTATGTATAGGATTTTCACAAAACACATATCCCTTAAATGTCATGAAATTACAGTAGGAACTGATTTAAATTTTTCATGTTTACAGGTGGAATATTTATAGATTTGGATAATATATTCTCATAACTATAGAGTGGAACCCCACTCGGTGTTTTGAGGTCCACCCAGGATAACCCCCCTCCTTCCAAGACCCAGGACAACCCCCCTCCTTCCTGGACCCTAGAGATCCCCCCCACCCTCCTCCCTAGACCCAGGACATCCCACAACCTCCTTCCTAGACCTTGGAAAATCCCCCTCCTCCCTAGACCCCAGACAATCCCCCACCCACCTTTCTGGACCCTGGACATCCCCTCCTTCATGGAACCTGGACAACCCCCCACCCTCCTCCCTAGACCCCGGACAGCCCACCACCCTCCTCCCTAAACCCCGGACATCCCAAAAATCATTATTTGTATGTGAGATAAAACACAATAGAAATTGAAGGTCCCTCTCCAATGAGTGGACATTTGGGTTCAGGTCACTAATGAGTGGCATCCGTGTTTGGGATGTCACAATTCTTGGATATCCTTTTTAGAGGTGTTTCTAATCAAATCCTTACCCATAACTATTGATGTTCCCTCTCCAAAATCAATTGGGACGTGATTCAATGAATACAGCCTACCGACCTATGATATATGGTCCCAAACCTAGGATCCTTTAATCCATGGTTAAGGTGAAACTTGAAGAGGCCATAACTACTTTTTATGTGATCCTCATCCTACTCCTCATCCTGATCTCCCTAAAAAAGTTAAAGTATAAAACTCATGTACTCCCAACAAGGCCCTTAAGGATTATGTATTCCTTGATCCACTTCCAATATTTTACTGGGAAATCCTTGAATATAGGCATTATAAATTCTGTATCTTATTTTCTTATATACACTGTATTTTTTTTGTATTTCTTAATATGATTTTCATATAGAGTAATGTGTCAGTTATGCTTTTATTTAAAGTAAAACTTTTTCATTTACCAAAATATTTTTTTGATTGAAATTCAATATTATTAAATTTCTTTGAAATGACTTATTGCAATTTTTTTACAGAATTGATAGAAGTTGGATGTACGAAACTGGTCAGATTTCAACTGATTTTCAAAATAATTTGAACAGCTTTTTAGATTTTGCATTTGAAAAGGCTTCAGATAGTGGTCGCATACATTGAACATGTTCCAATTTTGTTGGAAGACCTTTGTTGAGTCGTGAAGCAGTTAGCTATCATATAAACAAATATGGTTTCCAAACAAACTATTATGTGTGGTATCTCAATGGAGAGAAAATGGAATCTCAAAATGTTGATGATCCAAATGATAGGACTGAATTAGAGAGTTTGATTTATGATCGGTTTTCATTTATTCGGCATCATGAGAAGGAAATGATGTTTAGCCAACAAGATTTCTATACAAGCACACATGATGCATCCAATGAAAATGATGATGTTGATAAGGTGAAAAAATTGAATGATGCTGCGACGACTCCAGTATATCAGCAATGTGGTAAAATGAAAAAGTTGGAATTTTTAATCCAATTTTTTCATGGGAAAACTATGTATGGGATTTAAAATACTTCAATTGATTACATTATTACCTTCTTGAAGGACTTTCTTCCAGATGATGCAGATATTCCCTAAAACCACTATATGGAATGGAAGTTAGTTGATGAACTTGGATTCTCAAAAAAAAATTCATGCTTGCCATAATGATTGCTGCTTATTTTGGGAGGAAACTGCTGAAATAATTGATTGTATCAAATGTGGAACCTCCATATGGAATCCAAAATATTATGGAACACTATCTCATGTGCCAAAATCCAAGGGCCGGTGTGGCCGACACCACTCGAAGTATTTCTCTTTTGTTTGAAATGGACAGGATTTTAAGTGAAAACAACAACCGACATAATTAAAACTGACCAAACGCATTTGTATTGTGTTAATATTTTAGTAAAATGATCCATGGGTAATTTGTGATGTGCACGAGTCCACCTCATCTCAATCCAAGCTGCGGTGTGGCCGGCACCACTCATAGTTTCTCTCTCTTGTTTCAAAAGGACATAATTTTAAGTGAATACATCAAATGACATACAGAAAACTGACCAAAGAAATTCGAATTCTATTGAAACTTTAGAAAAAACATCCATGGGTCATATGTGATGTGTATGAGTCAACCCTGCCTCAATCTAAGGTATGGTGTGGCCAGTATCACTCGAAGTGTCTCACTTTTATTTGAAATGGACATGATTTTAAGTGAAAACAACAACTAGTATACGAAAAACCGACCAAATGAATTTTAATTATGTAGAAACTTTATGAAAATTTTACATGGGTCATATGTGATGTGTATGAGTCAACCCCACATCAATACGAGGGACGGTGTGGCCGGAACCACTCGAAATGTCTCACTTTTATTTGAAATTGATAGAATTTTAAGTGAAAACAACAACTAGCATATGGAAAACTGACCAAATGCATTCATATTGTGTTGATACTGCAAAAAAATTATACATGGGTCATTTTGGACATGTACGAGTCAACCTTTCCTCAATCTAAGGCGCCGTGTGGCCGACACCACTCAAAGTGTCTCGCTTTTCTTTGAAATGGACAACATTTTAAATTAAAACAACAACTGGCATACAAGAAAACTGACCAAACGCATTCAAATTCTTTTGATACATTAGGATAAGGATACATGGGTCATTTTTGACTTGTATGACTCAACCCTGCCTCAATCTGAGGCACGGTGCGCCAGGTACCACTCAAAATGTCTTTCTTTTGTTTAAAATGGATACACTTTGAAGTAAAAACAATCGGCATACGGAAAACTGAACAAACACATTTGGATTGTGTTGATACTTTAGGAAAATGATACATGGTTCATTTGTGACATGTAATAGTCAACTATTCCTCAATCTGAGGTGCAGTGTGTCCGACACCACTCAAAGTGTCTCTCTTTTTTTTCAAAAGGACATCATTTTAAGTGAATACAACAACTAACATACAGAAAACCGACCAAAGGAATTTGGATTCAGTTGAAACTTTAGGAAAATGATCCATGAGTCATATGTGATGTTTAAAATTCAACTCTTCCTCAATCCAAGGGCCGGTGTGGCCATCACCACTCAAAGTGTTTCTCTTTTTTTTGAAATGGAAAATATTTTATGTGAAAACAACAACTGGCATACTTAAAACCAACCAAATGAATTCGGATTGTGTTGATATTTTAGGAAAAAGATCCATGGGTCATTTGTGATGTTTAAAATTCAATCCTACTTAAATTAGAGGTGCGGTGTGTAAAACACCGCTCAAAATGTCTATCTTTTGTTTAAAATGGATATCATTTTAAGTGAAAACAACAACTGACATATGGAAAACAGACCAAATGCATTCAGATTATATTTAAACATTATGAAAACGATACATGTGTCATTTTTGACATGTAAGAGTCCTCCCCGCCTCAATCCAAGGTGCGGTGTGTCCGTCACCACTCAAAGTGTCTCACTTTTCTTTAAAATGGACAATATTTTAAGTGAAAACAACAACTGACATATGGAAAACTGGCCAAACGCATTCAGATTTTGTTGATACTCTAGGAAAAGGATACATGGGTCATTTGTGACCTGTATGAGTCAACCCCGCCTCAATCCAAGGCACAGTGTGGATGGTACAACTCAAAGTGACTTTCTTTTGTTTAAAATGGATATGATTTTAAGTAAAAACAACCAGCATATGGAAAACTGACCAAATGCCTTCGGATTGTGTTGAATATTTTGGAAAATGATCCATGGGTCAATTGTTACGTGTACCAGTTAACCCCACCCCAATTTGAGGTGCAGTGCGGCTGGCACCACTCAAAGTGTATCTCTTTTCTTTCAAAAGAACATCATTTTAAGTAAATACAACAACTGACATACAAAAAACCAAAAAAAGAATTTATATTCAATTGAAACTTTTGGAAAATGATACATGGTTCATATGTGATGTGTACAAGTAAACCCCGCCTCAATTCAAGGGCTGATGTGGCCGGCACCACTCAAAGTGTTTCTCATTTGTTGGGAATGGACAAGATTTTAAGTGAAAACAACAACTGCCATACTTAAAACTGACCAAACACATTCGAATTATGTTGATATTTTAGGAAAAATATCAATGGGGGCATTTTTGAATTGTATGAGTCAACCCCGCCACAATCCGAGGCACGGTGTGGCCGACACCACTCAAAATGTCTCTCTTCTGTTTAAAATAGACATCATTTTAAGTGAAAACGACAACTAACATACGGAAAACCAACCAATTGCATTTGGATTATACTGAAACTTTAGTAAAACGATCCATGGGTCATTTTTGACATGTACGAGTCAATTCCGCCTCAATCCAAGGTGCGGTGTGGCCGACACCACTCAAAGTGTCTCACTTTTCTTTGAAATGGACAACATTTTAAGTGAAAACAACAACTCACATATGAAAAACTGACCAAACTCATTCGGATTTTGTTGATACTTTAGGAAAATAATCCATGGTTCATTTGTGATATGTAAGAGTCAACCCCTCCTCGATCTGAGGCATGGTGTGTCCAATACCACTCAAAGTGTCTTTCTTTTGTTGAAAATGGATACGCTTTTACGTAAAAAAAACCAACATATATAAAACTTAACAAACGCATTCAGATTGTGTTGATACTTTAGAAAAATGATCCATGGGTCATTTTTGACGTGTACGAGTCAATCCCGCCTAAATCTGAGGTGTGGTGTGGCCGGCACCACTCAAAGTGTCTCCCTTTTGTTTCAAAAGGACATCATTTTAAGTGAATACAACAACTGAAATTTACACCCATCAATGATAGTCGTAAACTCTTTTTTATGTGTTGGGTAGTTTCACTCATGGGGTCATAAGTGAATAGACTCTTAAGAAAATACCTTTTCACCATATATTATAAAAAATAAAAGTTCAATGAAAAATGCATCACAAATCATTACATACCCAAATCTAGGATCATAAAAAAATTGGGATTTGAACCAATTTCCAACTCTTATTCAACATTAATAAGTATTTCTCAGACTATTTTTCATATTAGAATTTGATGGGGAGGTGGGGGGTTGTGCTGGTAGGGGGTTTGTGTAGGGGTGAGGTGAATTACTACTAGAAGAGTGGTTGTCATATGCAGATTGAAATGGGTGTAAATAATGTTTGAGTTATTGAAACTATTATTAACTCTACTGTATTATTGTTTTCATATAAATATTGAAACATGGAATTGTAGTACATGACATGGTTGGAAGATTTTGATGGTTTTATGTGTTTTTTTGTGCTATTTTAGGTTTTTTTTATGTTGTTTTAGGTCTGTTTGTATGTGGTTTTGGTGATATTTTTTATGCAGGTTTATACTGGAGGGGCTACTGGAGGGGCTGCTGTGCAATAGTTCCAGAAAAACTGAATACCAATAGTTTTAAACCATTGGTACACTTTGAGAGAAATTTAAAAAATATCCAAACAGTTTTAAAATCGTTGGTATAGTGTTTAGTATTCAATATATACCAATGGTTTCTTGAAATTGTTGGTAAAAATGTTATTAAAACATATACTAATGGTTTGCCTAAAACCGTTGGTAAATCAATAAATACAGTGGGCTATACCAACAGTTTAGATCAAACTGTTGGTATAGGGATTCCCTCATGGCTTACTAACCTACGGTTTAGAAAACCATTGGTATAGGCTATACCAATGGTTTTCTAGCCTATACTAACAGTTTAAAATCGTTGGTATAACCTTTTTTTCTAGTAGTGTATGTTTCTCTTATTGAATTTTTAATAGCCAATTTAACAACATAGAAAGTGCACATAAGATAAACTTTAAGATGAAGTTAAACCATAGTATGAATGTTATTCATCCTAAAAATGTTATATGTACTTAATAACCACCACGTAATAAAAAATAATCAAATTCAATTTTCTATTGAATAAAATATCGATTAAGAAATTTATATATAGATATTATTGTATCTTATAATTCATGATTGGGTACATTATAAGTATTATTTTATATTTGATAAAAGAATTTACTCTTATGTATCAGTTTATCTAATACAGTTACTCTTATTTATGCTTCAATGTACTCTTGTATATTTTAGTACATATCAACAGTTTTAAATTTTTCAAAGTGTTTCTAGGTTAGGATTATATATTATGAATTTTTCATTTTTCTCACACTTAGTCTTCATGGTGAAAAGTAAATGTTACTTATCAATTTAGATTAGCATTACATTTCATATGGAATTATTTCCTTTTCCATATTTAAATTTCACATCAAACCTTATATATTTTCCCCTATATACCCTTATGTATGGGACTCTTCTGATTCTACCACATTAAGAATATTGGTAACCATTACATATTGTCCTAAATGACATGTATATATTGTCCTAGTTACCTTTTCATATCATAACATTGACAAACCATTAATATTTGGTAACCTTTATGTATTGTATTGGATTATCCTTATTAATTTTATTAGTAATTTATGTAATAAGGATTTTAAAAATAACTAAAATATATAAATAAAAAACCTTTAAATGGTAAACCCTCTTATCATTCTCTAAAAATCTTCATACCATCTCATCCTTCTCCAAATTTCGTTAAATTTACCTTCAAAAATAACTCTAAAACATTTAATTGTAAATAAATTCTTCTAAAAAAATTAATTCTATAGTTCTAGAATATAAAACATCCAAAACACACAATTTTCACAATCACCATAAAAACCAAATAACTACAAACCACTTTATAAATAACTTCCTCTACCAAAAAATTACATTAGGAATAGATTTATCTATTATTCCAAGATAAATTCTATAATATAAAATTATTAAAAAAATTAGACATCCTATTAATCATATTTTTAAATAAATCAAACATCATATATTTGTTTTCAAAGGGAATGATTCCTAAAACTCAAAAGCAATATATGGAATTTCTATATCAACTAGTTTAAAGTGAATGGAGGATAAACAAGTTAAAAAAACAGAAACTACCCCAAACCTAACATACCAAACCAACCCCAATAAACAAACAAAACCTATAATGACTAATCCAAAGTGAATCTTATATAAACCATCCAAGATAAACTATGTTGAAACATTTTTGATAGAAAGAAACCAAACTTGAATAAAATAAAATAAAAAAATAAACTAGAATAGAATTTAAATGTATTGAGTCAAACTAAATAGGCCCAACAAAACCAACCCAAATTGTACCAAATAATATAATCCATCAAATAAAAAATTAAATTGAATTAAAAATAATAAAAATTGTAAACATTATACAAAAAAATCAAACATCACTATCATAAGCTTAATCAAGAAAAAATGAATATAGATGAATTAACTATACCTATATCAACTTGAACAAAATGAATATGAAACTATAGAATCCAATAATGAAGGAACAAAACCAAATCAATGCATCATTAACCAACCAATCCAAAACACAAATTAATCAATAATGAACAAAAATTTAATAATACCAAACTAAAATTACTAGAATCTGATGAAACTAAAAAAACCTAACTCAAAGTGAAAATAATATGAAAAGTAAAAACATAAATGTACTAGTCTGAAC
Organism: Viscum album; assembly: GCA_963277665.1. Taxonomy (NCBI): domain Eukaryota; kingdom Viridiplantae; phylum Streptophyta; class Magnoliopsida; order Santalales; family Viscaceae; genus Viscum; species Viscum album. The sequence goes on from OY728137.1 coordinate 248,596,429, forward strand.
ATGGTCAAAAAAAGAGAAGAAAAATGAAATAAATTAGGAAAAAACAATTAAAATTCAATTGAAATAAATCAAATGAAAGCTAACATAACTATTAAATATAAGGTAACATATACCGAACTGAATCATACGAAATATGAAAAAAATAAATCAAACTGAAATCAAAATTTATAAACAAATATAGATGAATAAAAATAAAAAAAATCTGATATAGAATAAACCAAACTGAATTATGTTGAAAAAAAATAAGTCCAACAAAATGAAATCACACATCATTAATAGAAATTGAATATAATTATACCAAACCGAATTGAATTAAACCACACTTAACAAAAATAAATTAAAATGAAATAAATAAAATAGAACATGTAAAACTAAATAAGAACATCAAGAATCAAAAAAAAATATGACCTTACATACTCTCATTCTAACTAAACAATAACATTATCTAACCTCAAAATCAATAAATCCTACTATTTCATGTGTATTTTTAATAAAAAAATGGTAATATTGATTATATGCTATGATAAATATCCATCAATGAAATGTTTATCTTGATTTTTATATTTTATCCCCTTTCAAATTATATCACAGAAACATAGAAATCCAAATACAGAAACTTCTAGCATACAATTCACCTTTCAATATTAGTATATTATACCTGTATTTAATCATGATTGTTTTTTTTCAATAATGAAATTTTATTTACATTATTAAATTCTATTTCTCTACATTCAATACCATTTTATAGTGAGGTTTTGAATATATAAGGTCATGTGCAAGGAGAAAAATTATTTTTCATGAGCAGAAATTAGAAAATGGGGTCATAATAAACAAACTGATATAATAGTGGATTATAAGTTTTACTTTCATGATTTCAAAATTTAATACCTATTTTTTAACTAAATAGTCCATTATTGTTTATAACATTTTTATTTGTAGGACCTTAATGAGTAGGAAGTTGACAAATTTGGGCCAAATGATCACATACATTATGTTTTGGGAGATGAGCACCATGGAATAATACATCATTGACCAGGGAAGAGTTTTATCATTAATAGATATTGTCCCACTTTAGGTTTCAATTCTAATAGCTTTGAGTTTAAAAAATATAATTTACATCCATAACATGATTTTTCCAATGAAGAAGAGGCCCAAAAAATGATCATATAAAAGCGTGAACAGAGTCAAAGGGACAACGTTGAATTTAGGAAATATATATGAATATTATGTCCAACACTTCCAATAGATAACACTGCATATTGTGATGAATATATGTTGATGATTCTTAAATTATATTGTTAATTGAGTAGTGGTCCTAGTGGTGGTTTAGATGATGATGTTCCTGGTGGTGTTCGTGGCGAAGATGATGATGATGATAATGGTGAAGATGCTGGTGAGGATGACAGTGAGGATTATGACAAATATGATGATGAGTATGATGGTGAGGATGGTAGAGAGGAATAAAGATAGGATGACGGTGATGATGGTGATAGTGTTGAGGGAAAAATAATCCTTTACATTTTGACTGATATTTATGACCTATGATGTTTGATGATTAGTTATGAATTAATATATGTGATGTTTGAATATGTTCCATCAGTGGTGGAATGAATTAATTGTATTCTGGTTCATTGTTTTTATATTGGTTGATGATGTTTTTTTATTGGTAATTGAATAAGGCGGGGTGCTGATATGGGTTTTAGTGTCTATTTGGGTAGGTTCTGGTGGTTGTTTGGTAGGGTGGGGGTGCTACAAGTTTGGGAATTGGGGGGGGGGGGGTCTATACCAATGTTATTTTAAGAACCATTGGTATAGGTATCTAAAAATGGTTAAAAACCATTGGTAAACTAAAATTCTATGAAACATATACCAATGTTTCAATGAAAACTATTGGTATAGGCATTTCCCAATAGCGTATTGGCCAAAAGTTGGGAGAACCATTATTATAGGATATACCAATGGTTCTATATCCTATACCAATGGTTTTCAACTACTTGTATATCCTAGAATTAAAAAAGTGAAAATTAAATAAATATTATTATTTTATTTAATAAAATACTACCGAGCTTTTTACTTGGAAGTAACTCATTGAGTACTTGTCCAAACTAATCAGTATAGTTATAATTATTTATAATTAATTCAAAAAACATATTATATACACAATATATGTCATAATATTATGATGTTTACTGTGGAATTAATTCCAAATGAAAATGATGAATATTATGTCTCCTGTATAATTTAATGAGTAGAGTATTTATTACACTATGACCATGCATTAATTGTAGTTTTCAATATTACATGGAATTAATTAAGCATTTACTATAATATAAAACCTAATTATGGTGTGTGGTTTCAATTTAATGACCCATAAAACTCATTTTTATGAGGTTTAATAGAGTAATAAATTAAATTTAATATTTCTATGTAAATAGGTAAAGTACATGGAATGAGAAATTTGACCACAAAACATGTATTTCCCTTTTATGAATATTGATAGGTACACTAAGGGAATCAATGTGTACTTTTTACGAATGTTTATGAAGTACATGATATATATACTAGTTACATGACGTGTACCACAAGTGAGATGCTTTACAACCTACAAACATGATGTATTAAATACACATGGTGTATTAATTACACAATGAAACTTGACCACATGTTTTCCTTATTAAGAACACATCGACTACATGTCGGGTATGAAATTTACATGATATATAGTCTAGAAAAATTGTGTGCCACCGTTGATAGTAAACACATGGTGAATTTAATTCACATGGTTTGTATTCATTACATGATGACCAAAAGTCCACATGGGTTTCTTGGTGAAATGAAAATGTGTATATAACATGTGAAAAAAGTGTACATACCATGTAATGCTTCATTATCTTTCTAAAATTATTGGCACATCCATATGGGTTCTTCATATGAGTTCTTCATTAATTATTAACTGATCTAGGTTAATTGAGTTAAACACAAAAAGGAATATGAAGATAATTAAATTAATGATCAAGAATGAATTAAAATTTTAAATGAAATTTAACTTTTAAATGAAAAATGGTCGATAAAGAAATTAATAATTATAAATTTGAAAAATACCTCTCTGATGCCACATGATGGTTTTGATCGAAGCTAAATAATTTATTGTGGCTGATTCTAACTAGTAATTTTTTGATTATATGGATCATTCTAAAATTGTAAAGTATGTAAACTTTATGATAATTTTTTTTACAAATAATATTGAAAATGAAGGTAACTAGATCCAAGAGAAGATATTTTCAGCTTATAATTACAATTTATTTTAATAGTTCAAAAGAAAGAATATATTTTAGTTGAGATATTTCTTCAATGATGTTTTTGATCATTTGAAACATTTTTTGGTCAACTTTCATTTCACTTATAGGATCCAAGTGTGGAATACCTCTATTAGTGATCAACACATTATCCTATGTTCTCCAAAGAATACTAATGGATGGGTTAAAGCACAAAGGATTGATCATATTGGAGAATTTTTATTGATCACTATAAGGATTCATTTGATATTGAAGTTTCATCCTTACAATATCATTCTTGAGATGATGTCGGTGGAAGGAGAATCTCATGATAATTCTTCAATATTGGGAGAGAGATCTTTATATTTTTTTTGCACAAAAATTCCCATGTTGATCAATATATACATAATAGACATAATTATCTATTTTTTATGACTGTGTTAGGGTTAAAATATTGTTTAATTAAAAAATAACCCTAAAATAATATATTAAACCTTATATGACCCCATTCCATGTAATAATAATAATATTAATTTCTCATGGCGTGTTCTAACTATTGCAATGAAATATATTATTTTACTAGTTTTCAAATTAATACTTATCACCAGACATAATATTAGTACACTTGTTCCCCTTAGTATTTATAAAATACCAAAACAAATAATTATTCATTAAATAAATAAATAAGTATTATATATCCAAAAAATTAAATAAATACATTGTGAATAAATATTTATTTAATTTAACTAATCAAGAAATCCTGTATAAAATTATTCCATAGTCTTGAAAATAATATTTAATCCAAAAATTAAATTCAAATACAATTTAATTGAGATCAATGGAAACACTTATTTTGTCATACACTGGAATTCATTTCTCCTCTAACGACCATAACTATAGTAACACAGAGTTGGTGCATGTTTTATTAAAGTGACATAAGATACAAGGAATCAAATCTGAAAATACCATATAGTTTAGTAGTATTAGTAAAATAGATAATTACATGATCTCCATATTAAAATTAAAAACACAAATTACAATATAATATTTTTACAAAAATATTTTTATTCCCTGAACAATATCCTCACATATCAATCATTGTACACTTTATAGATTCCTTGGAAAGGAAAAAAACAAGGGTGTGTTAAATTGATTAGTAAGGGTTAAGTATAGTGAAAGATATCATAAATAAATAATAATAATAATAAACAAGTAAAGATAAATAACTAAATACACATTCCATTTAAATAAATTGACTATCATTAAAAATAAGGATTAATCAATATGGAAATAAAATAACTGAATAGACATGACATTTAATCAACAATATTAGAATAAAATGATTCCATAGATAATATTATTAATAAAATATCATGGATAATAAAATAAATAAATTCAAAATATATAAAATTATACATTATTATAGGTCTTGATCTCATGCATCATGATAAATCTACCGTCAAGATCTTTCCTCAAGAAAGTTTAAAACCACAGCTAGAGACCCAAGTAATTTAGACAACTATTTTGTTTCATTATATCTATTGATGCATTGAAGGGGAATCTATAAGAGAGCCCCACCCATATATGTATGTCCAAAGTATTACTTATATATCTAATAACTAATTTAATTCATGAAAAATGTTCCTTATCCTAAAATATCTGAATTTAGTAAATAATATGGATTTATCAATATCTACCCAGATAATCAAATAAATTTCAATGTAGAACACCATATATTGAAATGATATATAGTTTAATAAATAAACATATCAATTATAACTAATATGAATATTTCATGAAAATATATTGTCTAATGATCTATAAGAAGTGAATAATTCACTGGAAAGTTAATGACTACAAAACTTGATCAAGTTAATGAATATCAATAATATCATTATTCAAAATAATAACAAAAATCTAAGGTAATAATAAATATGTTATCAATACAACATATACCCATAAGATTATATGTAAAATAAATGTTCATTTCCATTATTAAATAGAAATACCATAAAAATAACTTTAAAAACATTCATGATAAAGATATCATTTTCGTTTTGAAAATCACCATTGAAAACAAAAAAAATAAAAAAACATTTTCATGAAAATTTTCATTGAAAATAACCTTTGATACTTATAAATTAATTTTTAAAACATGGAGTGTTCATGATGGTAGAAAATTTCATACAGCCCAAGTATGTTGAAACACATATTCCTTTCACTTTTTTATTAAAATCTATACAATCCTTATTTTGAAAACTAAATTGATATTCCATTCAATTTTTTTTGTAAAATTTTAAAATGGGTAAAATTTTCTATAGTGAATATTTTGGAAAATGGGTTACTTTTTTTTAGAAAACCTAGTTTTGGAAGAAAAAGGAATTCCAAATGAAGAGAGAAATGATGTGTGCTTTTGTTAAAAACATTTATCAATCATTTTAAGAACCAAAGAGTGGAAAAAATGGTACTATTAATTGAACAAGTTCATTAATAATCAGATTATAAGAAGATGTAATGGTTTATTAAATAATTTTATAATAATTTACTTCAATGGATATTCTAGTATAAATAGTCATGATTAAATTGAGATGTGAAATAAACTCTAAAAATGAGTACAACATTGAGGTGAGAATTAATAAATGAATTGATTATGTGTATCAAATTTAAATCCACATAAATAAATTTTTTAAAAAAATAATATAACCAAAAGTCATTACAGACATCATCTTATAATATCCAAAATAGTGAAGAAGTGATATAACCCAATGAAAAGAAATTGAGTTATGAAATTATTTACCACTTGATAAATTTTAAGTCAAATCCTCTTGGATGAAATAATTCAAATTGAAAATTAAAATACAATTATTTTTTATGGAATTTTGATATTACATGTAAAAGGGGTACTATTTAAACCATATAAAATAAATTATACAAACAATAATATAATATGTCTTAGTGAAGGGAAATGAAGATAAAGTCCTGTAAAACTTAGTAATATTAAATAAAAATCCACCTAGATGAAATAATTAAAATTAAAACATAAAAATACCATTAATTATGAAGTATTCATGATATTAAATGTGGGATCGACTGTGTATACACCATATAAAATAAATTTTTACATTACATAATGACATGCCTCTACGAACAAGAATTTAGACAGAATCCCTCACCTCACACTACCTTTTGGTTGAACATGATTTAACATAATTTATAAGAGTTTTAAAAATATTATTAACTTATTAAAGAATCATATTAATATTTATAATATCATATATGATCCTTTTGTAACATCTTGTCTCCATTTCATTAAAAATATTTATTTCTTTTCATTCTTTGAGTTGTTAATTTCCTTATTTTCTCATTCATGATTTATAATGAAAATTCTAGTTATCATATAGTTTCAAGATCTCAAAAATAATAATCATGAAATAAATATAAAATTTATACATCAGTTAAACTTTTTTGTACAATCATGAAATAATTTCTTTATAAATGAAGTACTTTATGATCATGGAGACTGTAAGCCGTTCATATTAATGAGTAACATTTCCATTTTTCAATGATGAGTATGGAAATAAGGTAAGTAATATTTTATATTTACATAATTATAATAATATCATATTTTATTTATTTATTTAAATATACTTATATATATCATCCATGTGTTTTTGTGATGAAAATAGAATAATATCTCTTTGTGAAGGTGGTAGTCCACATGTACACAATCAACGTTACCATCTTTTAATGAATAAAAAGTTAAGAAAAAAAATGACATTTATAATCTTTATATAATGATAAAAATATCACGTATATCATAATTATTTCATTTATATTATATATATTAATTAAATCTATCCTTATTAACTAACATGTATAACATTAGTAAAAAAATCACATCACTTCACGAGGCGGTAATCCGCCGTTAAAATGAGCAACGTTATAATGCATCCTATGAAATTGAATTTAAAAAAAGTTATATATGATAGAATGAATCAAGACGTATAATTATGGTAAATATATCATATATATACATTATATCCATAATCATACCCAACTATGAGAGGTGGTATTGCAGAAATGAATAACATTGGTTCATGATGCGCTAGTCATCCATACACATAAATGAGGAATTCACAACTCATTTAATGGAAGTAGGTATGGTTTTAGATCATTGAATTAAAATAGAAACATCTCGGTATATGGATTATATTGAGTTTATTATATCATAATGTTTTAGTAATAATTTATGTAGGAGGATGAAGAAATGAAATTGAAATTCTCATTGAAGAATGTTACCTCTTCTTCGGGTAACCTCATTAGGTTTTCACCAAAATCCTTCCAAGGATAGATTTATGAAAAGAATAAATATTATAGGATGATATTATTGATTTTGGGAAGTTATTTGGGGAGTTATTTTCCTAACCAAAAGGTTTTGATGGTGTGAATAAGAGTAAAGAGCAGGTTTCCTTTATAAATGAGGTGAGCGACACACTTGTAATTTTTGAAAAGAAAAAGGTTTAAGCACATATTTAACATGATATAATTTCCAAAATAGAGTAATACAACGAAATAGAAATTATAGGTTCAAAATAATTCATTTAGATATATTATTGTGAAGATTTTAGGTCATTTTAACTCTCATCATTTTAGTTTAATCCCCTCGGTTAATCCATTTTTACCTTAATCATGGTAAATAGTTTTTACTCTTATTATAGTTCATTATGATAAAAAATTAAGTTTACCTTATTAGATAATATAAATTATTATGAATCAAAATATGGAATCCATTTTTCTAAATTAATTTCATATAAATGAAATATTTTAATTTAAAATTAATCATACAGATGAGACGAGAAAGCAAGTTTTTGAAGAGAGAATGTTCAAAAGTTTACAAAGTTTATACATAAAAATTCAGTATGAAAATTATTAAAATGACATAGATTAGTTAAATTTTAATATAATTTTACTAATTTTACTTTGAAAACAATTTAAAATATGGTTTAACTTTATAAATAATTTAAATTAAAATGATGCATTGAATTAAAATTTATTGTTTTTCACTGTTTATCAAGAAATAAAAATTTTCAGAAAAATATCAAAAATTCATCCTTGGATAAATTTGATATTATTATTTAAAAAATTATATTAATTTTATCAAATAATTATTAAAAAACAAGTAAAAATTAATTTTAAATTATTTATGGAAGGTGCAACTAAATCATTTTTATGAAAAATACTATTTTTCAGAAAACATTATTTTTTCTATTAAATGATTCTTATTTTATTTATAATGAATATATAACTAATGAATTTTTTTATATGTGTAATATATATTATTTTTATAATTTAGTTAGTAAAACTCATACCCAATAATTTATGATCTTGGTTATAATGGTATATTATTTTATGGTTCATTTAGAATCAGGTTTGTGTATTCTACAAGCTGTCAAATAGATTAAATTTAAATAAATAAATATAATTTTTGTTGTATAATATTGTTTTTTCATGTCACATATGCTATCAAATTATTTTTTATTCTCTTAAAATTTCAGGGTGTTACATTATCCCCACCTTAAATAAATTGCATCCTAAAATTTTGATATTTAACTAAGAAATAAAGGGGTTTCAATTTGAAAGTTCCTTATTTGAAAACCCACATCATAAAAAGGGTTAATAATAAACTCTCTTAATAATAAAGGATATTAATAATTTCATATAGAATAAAAAATAACATGGTTTGTAAGATCCTATACTTCGTGAAGGAATTACTTTGTTTAAATTTCAGTTGAATTTCTCTATTTGAATTTAATTTAATGTTCCTGAGGAGTGTGAGGAGGTTTGAGGGTGTTCTAGAGGATTAATACATGATAGAAAGAGAAAATGGGCCAACTTGTGAAAGGAACATGGTTGGCACATGGTTTATCGAACCGTTCAACCTCACTAAGAGAGTCATGTGACCATAGAGAGAGGCATACCACACAGTTGTCGAACGGTTGGAAAACTATGTAGAGCTTCCTAGGTCACTATACAAACTCACTCCCCCTGGATAGTGGCTTGGTCATGGTTTATGCCCCATTTTAAAAACTATGAGGCCAAAACATCCTCCCCATTAAAATTAAAAAAACAATTTTCCCCCATGAGATTTTTAAGTTCCACAAAATTTTCTCCCCTTTCTCCTACCTCCAACCCTTATGAATAACCAAAACCCTCAAGATATCTCAAGTATCAATTTACCTCATTTTTAGGTAATTTTTATTGTCATTTGTTGTGGATCAAAGCTCCAGGTATGTCTAATCCTCTTATTTTTTCTCTTTTACAGATTATTGCTTATGAATTTGTAATTCTTCTCTCAAATCCCTAAAACCCTCTTTTTTCTAGTGTAATCTTGGTTGAGGCTTCAAGGGGTGCCTGTATCTAAATCTAAGGGGAAGGATGGGAGTGTTATCATCATCGAATTTGAGGTACATGTCCTATAAGTTATATCCCTCAGTCATTGTGTTGATTCGCGCTTGTTTGATTGTGTTTTTGTGTACATATTATTGTTATTTAAATTACATGGGATAGAATTGAAAAAATGATCATTTTAATGATTCTTTGAACCCCTAATGATCCATGTGGGATAAATTGTTGATTATTTAAATGATTTAGGTCAACCTATTGGGTGAAACGACATTCTCAATCCTAGAAATTGATTAAGAAAGTGTTTAATTGATGCGTGATAATGTAGAGCCCATGTTTAAAATTTTAACATGTTTAGTTGAGTTGAAAATAGAATATTTATAGTTTTTATTAGGTTTGATAACGTCTTAAGGGGTTTTTTTGGTATGGAATAATAATGTGTTAACTGAATTAATTGATATTTTTCCAAATTGATTCATAATTATGTTGAAATTCATAAGAGAGATAATGTATGGGGAATGAAGAACATGTTAAATTGGTAATGGATTGTGAATTGAAGAATTTGAAAAATGGATTAATGTAAAGGAATTATTAAATTTCACCAATGGGTTGGGGTATTATAATGGAAATTGATCTAAATGGGCTATGTATTGAAAAATGGTAATGTGTTAATGGTTTATGGAATAATATTGTTTCTCATGTTTATTGTTTTTGGTTTTGATTGTTATGTGTATTGGTTGTGTATGGTTTGTGATATGGTATGTGTGGTGAGTGGATATATATATATATATATATATATATATATATATATATATATATAAACATGTGCACAAGGCTAGGTAGTATGAGGTATTGACTGAGTTTCTGCCCCCACAAGTCAAGTTAGATTCATGCTCTACAGTCTACCCCACAATAGAGGAGTTGGGGAAGGGGGAAAAGCTCTATTCCCCTAAGAGTTTCATTCCATTTAGACCAATACTTTTCGGTGAGGATAATGTATCATTGGGATGTGTTTATACCTAGTGAGAAAGATATGTGAATTATTCTCTTATGAATAATGTTTTATTACTTTTAAACATTTTGTAAATGATGTAATTGACTAACCCATGATGATATTGGATTAAGTAATGAATATGATGTGAATGATGAAAATGAAACTAATGTTAGAAATGGTAAAAGTAATGATGGTTAAATAATGTCACATGAGTTTTCATTTATTTAATTTTCAACTATTCAGTATTTTCACGTACTATCTGCTTGGACTAAATATTTTGTAGACACTATTGGTGGTGGCCTACTAAGTTTTACTCACACCGTTCTTGGGTGTCACTGGGTACTCGATCAGATTTCATACTTGTAGGATATTACAAGGGAAAAGGTCCAATGGTTGGTAGTTGATATGGGATTGGGATGTGATTTTATGGGGTTTCGGACTTGGAGTAAGGACCGATTTGTAATTCTAGTATTTTTCTTTGTTTTGGGTTTTTTTTACCTTGGCAATATTTAGCATGATATAAAATATTTATTATTGGTTGTGGTTTATACCCAGTTTGGGAGATGTTTGATTATGCTTGTCCATTGGATATTTAATATTTTTTTCTCTATTTAATTTTTATTGGTTGTGGGTTAATCTAGTATAGAGGTTATATTATTTCCATGATACTTATTTAGACCCTCACTGCTAGTTGTAAACCTATGGTGTATGATGAGGCACACTTGAGGTCATATGGTGACACGGATCGGTGCACCATTTAATGGATTCTAGTTCAGTGACAATACAAAGTGGTATAAAAGGAGTTCTTATCTACGGATTACAATTTGGGAGTGGTAGAACATAGGTTAGGAATTTGTTAGGCCTTTTTAATGAGCACATTATTAAGAGTAGATAACCCATGTATGAGGGAATATCCAAGTCCCCCAGGGTGGGAATTTTTTTTCTTATTGTTTGATGTTACATTTGATGATATTTCATCATTGGTAGATGCAATTGTTGTGTGATGTGATAGTTTTATTATATATTTATCAAGGATAGAATGGCATGGTATTGTGCATTCATGCATCATTATAGGCACCTAAGTATGAAAGAGACATGAATCATGATTGTTACACACATGGGATGAGTGTTTGGGACATAAAGGGTAGATTGAATTTGAAATTCTTGAAAATATTGAAGAAAATGAAGTACAATAAATTTATTCAAATAAGAAAAAGAGAATAAAATGTTGAATAATAGTTAAATAATTGTGATTACTTATGGTTTGTAAGTGAATCAAAATTTCAGTTATGAAAATTTGTGAAATGGGAAATGATTTTAGAAGGAAATATTTTCATTATAGGTATGGGAATAGTTTTGAAATGGTATCCAATGTAAGAATTGTAACCATGTAAATTTAATTACCCCCATATTTTCCATGACCATGGTAGGGATGGTTGAGGGTAGTGTTGGGATTTATTTATGACCTTTGGGATAGTGTATGCGTATGGGTTTCTATATGGCTAGTGGATAATCTCCTTTCATGAAATCTATGGAAGCTTTTATTATGTGTTCTAAAAATTATTTTTGAAATTGTAGAGAAATTCCAACACAAAGACTTTGGCTAGTTGGGAAATACGAGGATGTTGCTGAGAATTATCCCTGAGAAGTGGAGTAATAATACATGGTGATTTTGGGTAATAGGTAAGAGTAGTTTCATGAGAATGTTCTCATATCATTTAGATGAAGTAATGGGACCCATGGTGGGTTGTACTGAGATTGTTCAAGTGAATAGAGAGTACCTCCCTATTACCTTTACTATAGTGGGTGGGTCAAAGGCAACCAAGTTATGAATAGAGTCCATCGATATGATCATTGTCCATTTAGAAACTCCCTTCGAGAAGTGAGTAATGTTAGCAGCCTATATACTATGAGGTCTGTAAAATCATTGGTGGGGATCATGGTTTAGACTGAGTAGGCTGAAGGAATGATATGAAAAAATTTCAATGATTTTTTTCGACCACTTTTATCTAGAAGCATTAATGTAGGAGAAGGATTTAGATTTTTTGATTTTATCCAAAGGGGATGTGTCGGTGATGGATTCTACTTTCCATTTCACTGCCTTTTTACACTTCATTCCATCATTAATAGAAGATTATGTGGCTATGGAAAGTTTTTTCTAGGATGGTATTAGGCAAGATATTTGGTCCCATGTGATTATCTTTCTATTGAAAAAGTTTTCAGAGGTAGTGGATCAGACCATTATATCAGGAGGGAAACTGAAGGGGGCTTTAGGTAGTGAACATCTGGTGCCACCTGGTTGGATGAGTGGTACAATGTCTGAGGGCATGAAATGAAATTTTAGGAATTTTTATCAGGTTTTCAAGGTGTATATTGGTCGAAAGAGAGGGCCAACCTCTTATGGTGGTGATCAGGTGTTCTATTACCAGTGTGGTAGGTTGGGGCCCATGCATGGCCAATGTCTTGGAGCACCAGTTCAGTGCCAGTCATGTAGTAGATTTGGACACATATTGTGTCTCTATAGGAACACTCAATAACTAGGTATGGATGGAGGTTATAGGAAGATGAAGCATGTGGGATGGGGTTCATTTACCTCATATCATAAAGGCATTTGAAGCTTCATGGTCATTAACGGTAGGGGTGGTTGTTGTGGTACTCTCAAGAAAGAGTTCCCATATCTGCAGGGCAGTACAATTAAAGGCACTTAGACCATAGTTGAGTGTATAGGGGTAGGTCATCTTCACACAATTCAGTCTATACCTGGATGTGGTGAGGTTGGACCATCTATAGTTTTAGGTATGATAGTTGTATCTTCCATGCTTTCTAGTGCTCTATTTTACATAGGCATCATAAATTCTTTTATTTCTTATTAATTTGTAGTTATTTTGGGCCTAATAGTGGAATGTTTGTGTGGGGTTATGTTAATTGATACTCCATTGGGGGTGCAAGCAAAAGATATCGGGCAATGTATGGGTTGTTCTCTAGAGGTCGGTGGGTACCATTTTCTATGGGACTTTTTCATCCTCGAGATGTTAGGTTTTAACCTAATTTTGGGTATGTATTGGCTTGGGATGTATCAGTCCCATATTGATTGTTATCTTCATCAGGTAATGTTCACGTCCCTTGAGGGGGACACTTATGTCCATCGCATTGAATGGGATGTTTGAGCAGGCCATACAGGGCTAGTTTTCTAGCAATTGGGAGAACTCACAACTTAATTTTATTGCCTTTTTCTTGATGATGGAGGAGTATATTAGCATGTATTCCATCATATGGTAGACCGGATTTGGGATTTGTTTTCTTTGGACTTCGTAGGGTTTCTACCTTTGATAAATATTGAGTTCACAATAGAGTTTTTTCCGGGAGTATAACCAATTTCCATTCCACCATATAGAGTGGCACCAAAATAACTCCACGAGATTAAGACTCAGTTGGAAGAGCTAGATAATAAAGGATTCATTCTTACTAGCACATAACCTTGGGGATCTCTATTGCTTTTTTCGAGAAAGGATGATGGTTCAATGCGGTTGTACACAGATTGTAGAAGGCTGAATCATATGGAAGTCAAGAATAGATACCCTTTTCATGAATTGATGATATGTTTGACCCATTTAGGGTTGTATCTATGTTCTCTAATATTGACTTGAGGTCAAACTATCATCAGCTGAGGGTGAAACCCTCTGACGTACCGTAGGATGCTTTCAGTTGTAGGTTTTGGTTGTATGAGTTTGTGGTGATGTTGTCCAGTTTTACCAATGCAATAATTATGATTATGTATTTAATGAATCATATATTTAACCCATATCTGGTTCAGTTTGTAGTTTTCATTGTTGATGACATCTTGGTGTACTCTAGAACTCATGATGATTATACCAGACATCTTGAAATCATTTTTAGTACACTAAGAGAGGAGAGGATTTATGCTAGGCTATTGAAATGTCTTTTCAAAATCGATAAATTGATTTTATTGTGTCACATAATATCCAAGACATGTGTTTAAGTGGATCTAGAGAATGTTCAGGTTGTTGTGTCTTGGGAGCAGCCTAAGTATAAATTTTATGTATGAAGTTTTCTCTGTTTGGATGGTTATTACAGATGGTTCATCAAAGACGTCTCTCATTTTGTAGCACCAATTTCAGGTTTGACCAAGAAAGGCATCAAATTTTAGTGGATAAAATAATGAAATAATTCTTCTCAAGAGTTGAAGAAGTAGTCTGTGACCACACCAATCCTGATCTTACCCAATCCAGGTAAGAGGTACACCTTGTTTTGTGAAGCATTCAATGATTTAATTGGTGTAGTGTTGATGCAGGATGATTGGGGTGTAGCATATGGGCAAGATAGTTGAGTCTTAATGAAATAAATTACCCTAATCATGACATTGAGAGGAATACTGTGGTTTATTCCTTAAAGGGATAAGGGAATTACTTATTGGGATAGTGGTTCATAATGTTTCATGATCATAAAATTATTAAGAACATATTCTCTCAGCAAGATTTGAATATTAAATAATGAATATGGGTAGAATACAAGAAGTATTTTGACTTCAAGTTGCTTTACACATCAAGAAAATGGAAAAGCATTGTAGTTGGTCTGAGTTAAAAGACATATAATCGGGTGGTTCATGAATCTAGATCCAAGTGGAGAATGATTTCCTTATATTCTATGATACACCTAGAGCTTCAGGATGGACATGGGAAGATTAACCTTGCTTCCTTAGTAGTCGATCCCACACTTTGGAGCGAGGTCAATGAGAGTCACCTTGAGGATCCCAGGTATTTGGTGGTGAAGGAAAGTCTTAATGGTGGGGAGTCACCTTGTAATTGAACTATTGGTGATGATGGGTTGTTTGTGTTTATGGTCATGTTGTTGTGTTGATGTGTATAAGGGAATAGTTGATGTCTGAGTCTCATGCATCAAGATGTGATGTGCATCCTTGTTTGAATAATATGTATCATGATATTCTTCAGCAGTATTGGTGGTTGGGAATAAGGAATAAGTTTTCAGGTTTTGTGGCACGATGTCTCACTTGTAAGCTGGTGAAGGCCACACATCAGAACCCATGTGCTTTGTTATAGACATTTCATATTTTAAAATGGGAGTGGGATGATTTAACAATATATTTTTGGTGGGTCTTCTAAGGAAGGCCCAGAATAATGACACAATCATGTTAGATGTGGATCAGTTAACCAAGGTATCCCATTTATTTTAAATTCATGAAACATTCACCATTGACCAATTGGGTGAGTTATATGTTGGATATATAGAACAATTTTATGTCATACTAGGAACTATAATTTTAGATCGTAATACACATTTCACATAGTGCTTTCAGTAGGGATTACATAAGGCTCATAGTACCGATGTGTTTTGTAGTATGGATTTTCACCCACAAATGGATGGGAAGTTGGAGGGTATGATTCAGGTGTTATAGGACATGTTGAGGGAATGTGTCACAGATTTTAGTGTCTAATGGGAAACATTGTTATTTCTTGTTGAGTTTTCCAAAAAATAGTTTTCAAGCTATGATTCAGATGGAACCATTTAAGGCACCCTATGGGAGACTGTGTAAATCTCCATTATGTCGGTAGATGCTAGATAGTCTAAGTTGTTGGGACCTAGTATCATACGAGATACATCAGAAAAGGTTTAGTTGATTAATAAATTCATAGAAACAGCTCAGAGTAGGCAGAAGTCATATTTAGATCATCGTCGTAGGACCATTGAGTTTTTAGTGGGTGGATTAGTGTTTCTTTAGGTGTTTCCAAGGTTGGGTCCCCATTGGATTCAAAATAAGGGTAAGTTATCACCCATGTATGTGGGACCATTTGAGATTGTGGAGAGGATCTGACTGGTGGCATATCAATTGGCTCTCTCAAGGAAATATAGTGGTATTAATGAAAATCTTCAAGTGTCAAAACTTCATCAGTATCAATCTAACCCATCTCATGTGATTGATGTTGAGGATGTTGAGTTCGAGGATGATGCGTCCTTTGAGGAGCATCAGGTTTGTATTGTGGATCGTAGTGAGAAAGTACTATGGGACAATATTGTTCATTTGGTTTAGGTTTTTTGGAAGCATGGTAATGTGTAGGAATAAAATTTATAGGGAAAGTAGGATGTGTGTGTCTAGTGGCCTGACCTATTTTCATCAGTATCTTATTGATGCTTGGAAGTGTGGCTCGAGTACAAACCATTATAAGGTGGGGAGGTTGTAAGATCCTGGACTTCGTGAAGGTATGTCCTAATTTAAATATAAGTTCAATCCCTTGTTTTGAATTTATTAAATATTACTAGGGTGTTTGAGGGGTTTTATGGGTTATTTGGTGGCCCAAGACATGAAGGAAAGAGAAAATGAGACAAATTATGAAATTCTTATAGTTGGTTCATAGTTTATCAAACTGTGTGGCCTCCCCAGAAAAATAGTGTGACCCTGGATAGAGGCATTCAACAAAGTTGGTTCACGTTTGGAAAATAGTAAGGACCATCTAAGTTACTATACAACCTCACTCTCCTTTAATAGTGGCCTTCCCATGCTTTGTGCATGGTTTGGAAAACTGTGTATCAAAATTGTGTGCCCCATTAAAATTTGAAAAATTTACAGTTTTTCCCTTTGGTTTTTTATATTCTACTTGATTTTCTCCCCTTTCTCCAATATCAACCCCTTGTGAGAAAAAAACCCTAAAGAGATAAAAAAGTTAGATCAATCTCATTTCTAGGCTATTTGAAGTGTCTTTGGTTTAAGATCAAATATTAGAGTATGTCTAATCATCTTCTTTATACTCTTTTCCAGATTAGGGACTGTAACTTGTGTAATCTTCTTCAGAATCCATAAAGACATATTTGTTTGGTGGAATCTAGGTTAAGGATTTAAGGGGTGCTTGAATTAATATATAAACTGAATCTTAGGAGTGAATTCACCATCACATTTGTGGTAGGTGGTCAAAAAGTCATATCCCATAGTGGTTGAGTTGATTTTTCTTGTTTGGTTACATTCTTGGGTACCACATGTTTTACTTTGAATTCCCTGGATAAAATTTAGTACAATGGGAATCTAAATGATGATTTGAACCCCTCAAAATCCCCATGGGATGATTTAAGGATGTTTTGACTGATTTAGGGCCACCCAAGTGGTGCACCGACATTCCCAAACCCATGATTTGGTAAATTGAAGTGTGGATTTGATGCATGATAACGTAGAGCCCATGATGAACATGTCAACATGATTAGTTTATTTGAAAATGGAATATTGATAGTTTTTCTTAGGTTTGATAATGAATTAAGGGGTTTTTTCATGGAATAGTAATGGGTTAACTCAGTTATTTTGGATGGTTCCAAATAGATTATAAATTATATTTAAATCCCAAATAGGGTTAATGTTTGGGGAATGATGATCATGTTAAATTAGTAATGGATTGTGAAGTTATGAATATGAAAAATTGGTTAATGTAAGGGAATTTTAAAATTTTTCTAATGGGTTGGGGCATGAGAATGGGAATTGGGATAAATGGGAAATGTATAGTAAAATGGTAATGTGTTAATGGGTTATGGAATAATATAGTTTCCCATGATGACTGTTAGTGGTTGGGATTGTTATGTGTATCAATTGTGTATGGTTTGTGATATGGTATTTGTGGTGGGTGGATATATATATATATATATATATATAATATATATATATATAAGCATGTGCACATGGCTTGGTAGTGTGGGGTCTTAACCAAGGTTTTACGCCCACAGGAAGAATTAGAATGATGCTCTAAACTCCACCCCACAATTAACATGTTAGATATGGGGACAAAGCTTTATTCCCTTAATGGTTGCATTCCACCAGGACTAAGGATTAGAGGTGAGGATAATGTATCATTGTGATGTGTTTATCCCTAGTGAGATAGGGATGTGACTTATTCTCTTATGCATAATGCTTGATTACCATAAAACCTTGAGTAGATGATGTAATTTCCTAACCCATGGAACATATGATGGTATTAGATTAAGTAATAAAGATGATGTTAATGAAAAAATTGAAAATAATATTATAAATGGTTAAAGTAAATATGGTTAAGTAATGAAACACAACTTTTCTTTTATTTACTTTTCATCTATTTATAATTTTCATTAACTATCTTCTTCGACTGGATATTTTATAGACCCCATTGGTAGTGGCCTACTAAGTTGTACTCCCACCCTATATGGGCACCATTGGGTACCTGAGCAGATTTCATGCTTGTTGAACAGGAAAAGAAAAAAAGGCTCAATTCTTGGGAGTTGAGTTAGGATTAGGATTTTCTTGGATGGGGTTATAGGCTGTGAGTTAGGACTGATTTTTAGATATTGTTTTTTTTTGTCTTTGTTTTGGGTTTTGATCACTTTGTCAATCTTTAGCATGCCATGAAATATTTATTGGTGGTTGTGGTTTGTACCCAATTTCAGGAGATGGTTGATTATGCTTGTTAAATGGTTGTTGCATATATTTTATGCTATTTAATTATTATCTACCGTGAATTACTATTTTATAGAGGGTATACTTTCCCAACATGACTTTTTTAGACCCTCCCTATTAGTTAGAAATATCTAGCGTATGGGGAGGTGCATTTGAGGTCATGTGGTGATCAGGCTTAAGGAACCTTTTTAGTGGCTTCTGATTTGGTGATGTTACATGGCTTATAATTAAGAGAACATTACGGGAAAGTGACGATATATAAATGTAATAAAAGAATAAATAATTATTGATAATTATAGAGGTCAATGATCATAATAATGTGAATGATCAATAGAAGTTGAGGACCTGAAAACTATAAATATGTGTTGATTTAAAAGTCCATTTGATTCATAAAATATAAAGGTAATATGATGATTTTTTTTCAAGATCCTATTCCAAAATTTGAGAATTTTTTTTCTATATAAGATTATATAGAAATATACTTTTCATGATATGGTTTCATTTCATAATCACAATTTAATCCCTTATTTGTGCTTTGGTCAATTTCCAAATCATCCCTTACTCTAATAAATGAAAATCCAAAAATTAATTTTTTATTAATGAAGCACTAAAATTAACTTTTAATAGATTGTAAGATCCATATAAGAGTGAAATTTTTTCCTTATTTATCTAATTACTTTCCAAAACCAATATGGTTAGCACAAGTAATCCAATATAATACACTAACCTATAAACTTAAATAGTAACACCACTAGTTCATCATCAATATTTATTTTACAAATCATTGAACTAAAAAAATGATATATTCATAAGTACATCACATAATTCAGTGGCAGTCTCAAAAATCTTATCATCCTTCAGTTGTGGGTTCAAGACCCATGGCCTTGCAGGATGCAATAAGTTTTCACCCGATATGTGTGTTACACTTTTTCTAAAACAATATTAATATAATGCCTATAACATTCCATAATTTTAATATCTTATAATCACCTCAACACCAATTTTAATATAAACACTAAATGTTATATATAACATTAAACTTATTCCCAAAATATCATGGGTATTACCCCTTAAATGACTTTCTCAACAAAAAATATACTAAAAAATGGGCTATATTTCCATAAATGTCCCCCAAAATAACCTTAATTATGTTATATTTCTTCCACAAAAATTATCAAAAGGGGTTTTTAAGAATTTAATCTTATGGTGAACCATAAACTCATAAACCTGGGATGATATCCATAACTCTTAAATTACTAAAGACATATATAATTTTATAATGTAACGAAATACTCAGTTGTTTCATGATTCTTATAATCAACATACAATTGGTTAAATTAATTATAAAATTTAATTATTGATTGAAAATACATAAATACTTTTACCATTTTTTTCAATATAGGTCCTTCCTTGGTCCTAGGGTTATCTTTTAGAAGAATGTATTAATAAGGATAATTCTCAGGTTCTCTATATTTAAGACAATGAACAATAAATGGATTCCTAGGATGAGATTTATTTCCTTCTATTATATTCTTAATTTTTCATTAGAAATTATTTTTTTATTCCCTTTTTTTCACACATAAATAATTTTACCATTCCATTTAGACACTTCCCTAGGTGGATCTTTCCATATTTATTATATACTAGAAAAAAGACTTATTTTTTCCTTGGTGTACATTACTCACGTTCTTAGAAAACTACATCCTTCTCTTATTTGAACTACTAGAAATTCGGGTTATAGCCTTGGTTTAAAACCATGGCTATAGGTCCTGAAACTGTGGCTATAGGTTATAGTCACGGTTTGAGAAACCATGGATAATTTTTTCATGGCTATAGGCCTAGACTTATAGCCACAGTTTGGAACTGTGGCTATAGGTCCAGATCCATGGTTTGAAACCATGACTATAGGTATATAGCCACAGTTCAAATCGTAGTAATATCTCTATAGCCATGGTTTAGAATCGTGGTTATACTAGAGGAGGGACACAATATATTTCCACGGTTACAAACTGTGGCATTAGACCTATAGCCACGGTTAGACACTATGGCAATAGAACTATTTCCATGGTTAGAAACTGTGGCTATAGGGTCTGAAAACCCATAAAAATAGCCCCCACCCCCCTGCACACCCCCCTGCAGTAGCCCACCCCTTGCAGACCCCTCCCTTTTCAACAACGGACACCCCCACCCTACATAAACCCCCTCCCCTAGACAGCCCCCTCTCCCTGGATAGCCCCCCTAGACAGCCCCTGCAAAGCCCCACTCCTGGACACCCCCCCCAGATAGACCCTCGACACCCCCAGACAGACCCTTGACACCTCCCCCAGACTGTGGACACCCCCCCAGACAGACCCTAGACACCCCCTAGACAGACCCTAGACACCCCCCCCCCCGGACAGACCCTGGACACCCCCCAGATAGACCCAGGACACCCCCAAACCTTGTACTCCGCCCAGATAGACCAAGGACACCCCAGACCCTGAACACCCCCCAGACTCTGGACAGATCCCCCTGGACAGCCCAAACCTTCACTCCCCTGGATAGCCACCCCCACCCTTCTGGACAGACCCTGGAACCCCCCCCCCCCCCAGAACCTGGACACCCCCAGACCCCCAGTCCTACCCCCACACCCACCCCCACCCTGCCTATTTCCCCTCTCCCCTTCTCCTGCCATCTCCCACTTGCACCCCCTACCAGCCCCCACTTACACCCCCCTACCAGCCCCCACTTGAACCCCCTGCCATCCCCCTCCCCCTGCCAGTTTCCCCCCTTTCCCCCTGCCGGTCCCCTCCAAATTAAATTATACATGAAATCTACTTACATAATAATAATTAAACAAATAAAAATATAAAAAAACACATAAATTTACTTACATGAGTCTCCCTATAAGACAAATTGTCAAATAAGTCTAGAACTGCTCAAAATTACCTACAACACATAGTAGAACATAGTAGTTCTTATCCCCAAAAAATATGGTAAAACAAAACATCTTAGAATATTCAAAAATAATATAACCCAACAAACAAGAATAGTGCACCCCCCTGCTGGACCCCCTGGAAAGCAGCCCCTCCTATTGGACCCCCTGGATAGCAGCCCCCTCTGCTGGACCCCCCTTGCACCACCCCTGCTCAACCCCCACCCCCTTGTACCCCTGCTGGACACCCCCCCCCCACACACACACACAAATCCCTTACACCCCTTGCACACACCCCTTGCCCCCAAACTGGACCCCCTGGACAGTAGCCTCCCAACCCCCCTGGACAGCAGCCCCAACCTCCCTTGGATAGCAGCCCCCCTACACATCCCTTGCACATATCCTAAGGGATCTTTAGTTAAGTAGATTGACCAATCAGGTGAGCTTCAATCTTTTCCCTTAAATGTACCTACCAAATCATAACCTGTAGACGCTTCTTTACCTAGTGTTGAGATAGTTGTTTCCCCAGTGCCTTCATATTTTGTATCCATAGTATATTTATAATATTTCATAGAAAGACTACTTTTAGTTTTCAGTGGAATTTTGAGTTATCAGGAACCTCCTATTGTTGCATCTACATCTAGTTCTCCACCTCCCTCGTCTTTAGTTGATGCTGATTCGATCTAGTCTATAGTCAAATAGTATCTCTATGTTGTTATAGGATATGTGCATTCATCTCATTAGTATTAATTGAGGAAGATTCTATAGAATAGGTTTTAAAGGAATAGGTTGACCAGTTGAAAGTGATGACGACTCTACTCAAGCTATTCATGGAGGAGAATATTTCTTCAATAGTATGGAGAGATGATGAAATATTATTATAGACTTTTCCAATCTTATGAAGCCTTTCCTATATGTATCCAGTACTCTAGTGGCTGTCGGCTGGAAGTCAAAAGTGAAATAGTAAAGTGGACTCCAAAGTCCTCATTGCTATAGTGGTCAAAGTTGCTACAGTTGTGGGCCACAAGAATTCGGCCCAATTGGATCAGGCTGCACCAATCCAACAATCGACCTTGTTGCATCCCTTGAAGAGAAGGAGGTTAAGAGTTCCCTTTTTTCTCTAAATCTTGAGAGTGTGGCTGGTCCTAATGGGTTCACAAATTAATTATTTATGTTCTACAGGGACATAGTTCGTGATGATCTCCTTAACACTATGAGGGAGTTTTTAACCATTCCTTAATGCCCTATGGAATCAACTCAAATTTTATTGCCCTGACCCCTAAGAAGGAAAATGTTGTGGATGTAAATAATTTCAGACCCATTTCTACTGGGAATACCTTTCCAAAAATCATTAGAAAAATTATTTTTATGAGGTTAGGTCACATTGCTCATGGGTTTATCTCTTCAAATCAGTCCCCTGGATAGCCCTTGGACACCCCCCAAGAAGCCCCCCTAGACACCCCACCTGCACCCTGCCCCCTTCCCTACAGACCCCCCCAGACAGGCCTTAGACACCCCCCTAGAAAACCCCTCCTAGACACCCCACCTGCACCCTCCCCCTGCCCTGCAGACCCCCCAACACCACCCCTTAGATAACCCATAGACACCCCCCTGGACAGCCCCTCTAAGACACCCCACCTGCACCCTCCCCTGCCCTACAGACCCCCTCTCCCCCCCCTCACACCCCCCAGACAGCCCTTGGACACCCCACCAGGAAAACCCCTCCTAGAAAATTCTATAGTCATAAGTACCTTCACTTCATTATGAAATAATGCTAAATGAACAATGCCTTGAAACTTTTCCAAGAATAGTCTTTGTCTGGATTATTCTGAATAATAGACTTCCACCACTTATAACTTGGAACCTCTAGTAGGATGGTTACAAAAATAAAATTAAGAGGCTCATAAATCTAAAGATGGATAAAAATATCCTCAACCCTTAGTACCAAAACCAATTCATCCTAAGAATATTGTTACCCATTAATTATTGTGGGGCTACCATCTTGATTCTGGGGTTCATAAGTGTGCCCTCAAGATCGATTTATACCAGCCTTTTGATTCAATTAGGTGGGACTTCTTATGGGATGCTTTGTATCTGCTCAACTTTCCGGCTAGGTTCTCATCTTGGGTTAAAAGATGCGTCTCTCCCCCAATGTTCTCAGTGGACATTAATGGTAGTTTACATGGCTACTTTTCAGGGAAAAGAGGGCTTAGTCAAGGGGATCGTCTTTCATCTTTCCTTTTTGTGATTTGCATAGAGTTTTTATCACTCATCCTGGAATGCAGGAGGCTGGGGGCTGGTGTGGTGGCTAGTGTGGGCTAGAGTGGCTGGTCCGGGTGGGAAGGTAGGTGGCAGGGGGATGGCAGGGGGCTGGTGTGGGCTGGAATAGGTGGCAGGGGGCTGGAGTGGGCTGGATTGCAGGTGGCTGGGGGATGTCGGGCATGTGGCAGGGGCTGGTGTGGGCTAGGATGTAGGAGGCTGGGGGCTGGTTAGGGCTATAACTGGTGGTTGGGGCTGTTTTGTAGGTGGTAGAGGGATGACATGAGTATTTTGGAGGAGGCTGGGGGTGGTGGCTGGTGTGGTGGCTGGTGCGGGCCGGATTTTAGGTGGCTAGGGCTGGTGCAGGCTTGAATGCAGGGGGGAAGGGGGCTTGAATGATGGTGGAAGGGGGACGGTTACAAGTGCTGGGGGGATGGTGTGGGAAGATTCAAAGGTGGAAGGGGGGCTATTGTGGGCTGGAATGCTGGTGGCAGCGGGCTGAAATTAAGGTGGGTGGTGTGGGCTGGATGTGGCTGGAGCAGGGCCAAATCACAGCATTACCACGGCGTGACTACGGCGTGACCGTGGCATGTTGGCCTAGTCCAGTGACATCTGCGAGTCAACATCTTCTGACTAGGAGCAAAGGGAGCGGGAGGAGGCGGGGAAACTTTCCGGTAATCACCCCACCAGTAGAAATTGTGATTATTCCATATCAACATTTATCAAAAGACTCATGGAATACTATCATTGCGAACTGTCGCGGGGTTTCGTCCTGTATTAGGGCCAAATCACGGCATTACCGCGGTGTGACCGCGGTGTGTTGGCCCGGTCCAATGACATTCACGGGGCAGCATCTTCCATCCAGGAGCGAAGGGAGCGGGAGGAAGCAGGGCAACATTCCGGTCATCGCCCCGCCTGCAGAAATTGTGATTAGTCTGTCTCAAAATTTATCACAAGACTCATGGAATACTATCACTGTGAACCACCATGGGGTGTGGTCCTGGAGCAGGGCCAAATCACGGAATTACCACGGAGTGACCACAACGGGACCGTGATGTGACCGCGGTGTGTTGGCCCAGTCCATCGACATCCACGGGGTAGCATATTCCGGCCAGGAGTGAATGGAGATGTAGGAGGCGAGGAAACATTCTAGCCATCGCCCCGTCGGTAGAAATTGTGATTAGTCAGTCTCAACATTGATCACAAGACTCACGGAATACGATCACTACGAACTGCCGAGGGGTGTCGTCCTGGAGGAGGTCAAAATCACGACATGACCACGGCATGACCGCGGCGTGACCCCGACGTGACCGTGGCGTGACAACGGCGTGACCACGGCCTGACCGCGGTGTGACCGCGGCGTGTTATCCCAGTCCTACGACATCCACGGGGTAGTATCTTCTGACCAGGAGCAATGAGAGTGGGAGGAGGTGGGGAAACATTCTGGTCATCACCCCACCGGTAGAAATTGTGATTAGTCAGTCTCAACATTGATCACAAGACTCAAGAAATACTATCACTATGAACTGTCGTGGGGTGTCGTCCAAGAGAAGGGACAAATCATGGCATTGCCGTGGTGTGACTGCGGCGTGACCATGGCGTGACTGCAGTGTGTTGGCCATGTCCAATGACATCCGCGGTGTAGAATCTTCCTTCCAGGAGTGAAGGGAGCAGAAGGAGGTGGGGAAACATTCTGACTGTCACCCTGCCGGCGGAAATTGTGATTAGTCAGCCTCAACATTGATCACAAGCCTCACAGAATAGTATCATTGTGAACCACTGCGGGGTGTCGTCCTGGAGCAGGGCCAAATCACGGCATTATCGCAGCGTGACCATGGCATGACCGCAACAAGTTGGCTAGGTCCAACGACATGCACGGGGCATCATCTTCTAGCCAGGATCGAATGGAGCGGGATGAGGCGGGGAAACATTCCGTCCATTGCCCCGCCGGTAGAAATTGTGATTAGTTAGTCTCAACATTGATCACAAGACTCATGGTATACTATCACTGCAAACTATCGTAGGGTGTCATCCTGGAGCAGGGAAAAATCATGACGTGACCACGACATGACCATAGCGTGTTGGCCCAGTCCAATGACATCCATAGGGCATCATCTTCTGCCTAGGAGCGAAGGGAGTGGGAGGAGGTGGGGAAACATTCTGGTCATTGCCCTGCCAGTAGAAATTGTTATTAGCCAGTCTCAACATTGATCACAAGACTCATAGAATACTATCACAACAAACCACCATGGGGTGTCATCCTGGAGAAGGTCCAAATCATGACATTACCGCGGTGTTACCACGGAGTTACCGTGGCGTGACCACGGTGTGACCGAGGCGTGACCGTGACATGTTGTCCCAGTCCAGTGACATCCGCGGGGCACCATCTTCTAGCCAAAAGCGAACGGAGCGGGAGGAGGCGGGGAAACATTCTGACTATCTCCCCTCCGGAAGATGATAGAACAGAACAACTATTTAATATTCTATAACAAGGGATCATCAGAGAAGGTTGTAGCGAGTGGAACAATGACGCAACGTCTAAAGGGAAACAAAAAGACAGAAAATAATCATACAACCTACACATCCCATTTACAAATTCATTCACTTTTCCTAAACATGGAAATTTTATTTATAATATTCAAAGCGTGAAAAGGAAAGTGTCATGGTCAAGGAATATGCCTACTCGGGCAATGTCATTTGAGTTAAATGAGTATGATAAGACAATTTATATTATTCAAATAAAACAAAAACTAACTAGCCACAAAACAAAAACTAACAAGAGGAAAATGAAAGAGTCAAACCAAATATTAACATGATGAAAATAATTATCACTAATCTTTGGTTTAGAAGACAGCGCACCTCCGTTTGAGGGGTTTTATTATAAAATCATGGAATTGATTTATTATAAAAACATGACTTTATTTATAAAAACATGAATTTATTTATCAAATGAAAAAATTATATTAAAGAACACTTATTCAAGATATGAAATTCAATATAATTAATCATAATTAAGAAAGAAGTTAATTAAATTTAAAGAATTCTTGAATTAAAGAGGCTAAAAGAGGGATCCTACCTCATGGTGGAACCAAACCATCCACTTAGGATCTTGAAGCTTTCTAACTAAAAGTTTCTGCTCCCCCTCTGGGTATACGCATCTTCACACACATTCAAGGACACGTAGCCCCTTTGCACACACCCGCTTGGCCATGAGCATGTGCAAGGGGATCCTTGCACATATGCTTATATGCATATACCAGTCTCCACTCACCTGCATATGCATATATATATATATATATATACATGGGAATACATAGCCCCATACATGCATAATCACTACCATGACTAATTATAGCTGGCTTTATTTGCAGGTTCATAACTAATTATAGCTGTGATAAAGGGAAAGTTATACCTTCTCAAGTAAATTCCCAATGCACAAGACGTAGTCAATCAGTCAGTTCATCGAGTAGCTGTGAACTATTTCTCCCAATATGCGATCAATCGCTGCACCCAACTTAACATATATTCAAAATAAAAAATGATGAATATTGAAAAGAGAAATGCTAAGGCCCATTTAGTAATGAAAAACAATAGTGTTTTTTATTTCAATTTAGCATAATTAAATAAAAAAATTATAGGATTAACTTGAAGTGCACTGGGAGAGAGATTGAGTATCACATTTAGTGAAAGCATGCGATTTTAAGTGGTGGCTCACCAATCTAGGTAGTTAAAATAAACCATTAAACAACTAAATAACATGTTTGATTAAGTCCAATTACCTTCGAAACACCCAATGGTTGCACATCAATACACTAGTTGCCCCGGAAAACCTCAATTGATCCATTTGAGATTGGGCCTGTTTGGTGATGTTGCAAAACATCCCTTGCTTTAATCCTTCCAAATTCATAATCTACTTTGGAAAATGAAATAACAGAAGCAAAATGTGGGGGGGTGATGAGTCAAGCTACATGTTTAAATGAGCATCCAAAACCATTTTGAGTTGTACCTACATACTTGAAGTTCCAAAAAACTAAGGTTTCCTGAGGATCAAGAATTGATCTAGGTGTTCGATCAGTAATATACCAAAAAAATGATGTAATGGTTTTCAGAACATTTGATATTAAGATATCAAAACTAATGCCTCATTCAGAATATTGGAAGTGATTTCAATGGAAAGGAAAGAGGTGTGGCATGTCAAAGTGGAAAAAAATGGAAAATAAGTGAGGTTTAAAAAATGATTTTGGTATATAAAAAATTAGGATGGAAAATAAAACAAAATAACCAAAACATTAAAAAAGGCAGGTGGGCATGATAACAAAAAAGGTTGTTTGGTCATTTAATGTCACTCCTGCACCTATTTCATAGGATGCAAGTGAGCTCAACCTATTTTGATAGAAATGAATTTCATGGATTAAAAATTCATATAAACCATAGAAACATAAATCTTAAAATCCCAAACCCTAAAATTCTAAAACATAAAACCCTAAACTTAAAACCATAACTTCTAAAACTAAAAATCCTAGAATGTAAATTATAGAATATAAAATTCAATAAGGCTAGAGGTTAAAACCCAAATCTAAAAATCTTAAAACTAATGTTGGATTGATGTATCCCACCTCCACCCTGCCCCCTGCCCCCTGCCCCCCACCACCCTACCCTAACCCCCTGCCCATGCCCCCCTCCACCCTGCCCCCAGCCCCCTACCCCTGCCCCTGCCCCCTGCCCCCTACCCCAGTCCACACTGCCCCTGCCCCCTGCCCCTACCCCTACCCCCTGCCACCTACCCCCTTCCCCCTTCCCCCTTCCCCCTCCACCCTGCCCTTGCCCCCTCCCCCTCCCCCTTCCCTCTTCCCCCTCTACCCATCCCCCTAGCCTGCATAGCCCCTGCACCCCCCTGCACCCCCAGCCCCCATAGCCTACACCAGCCCCCCCCCTACACCACCCCCCTTGCATGCACGAGCCCCCAAGCCTGCACACCCCCTTGTGAGTCAAAAATATCTTTGTAGATTATCATGTTGTCTCAAATGAGAGGATTAAGGATTAAAATGGAAAACATAAATACAATAATGTCAAACAATCTATATAAGCATAAACTACCACTATGAGTTTTCACAAACAGTGCACCTCCGTTGGAGGGGTTTTATTAAAAAACCATGACATATTTATAAAACTATATAATTATTTTAACTAACACTTGATCAAGAATTGAAATTTAATATAAACAAGCAAGAATCAAGAAGGCAGCTAAATGCAATTTAAAAAATTCTTCAATTAAAGAGGCTGGGAGAGGGACTCTACCTCAATGGTGTCAAGCCACGCACAAGAGGATCCTTATATATATGCTCACATGCATAAACATAGGATATGTTTTGTTGGTGGTTCTCTTCATAGCATGAATCCCTATCCACAGACACATCTTATCATGCGAAAGCATACACACAAGAAATCCAGTTCTTGTGAAGACATTGAGACAAATAAAAACTCATAAAGATATATTCAAAATGATTTATTCTAATAAAAGGGATAAGAAGAATTCCTGGGGAGGAAGCCATTTCAAAAGGACCATCATCATTTGAGAAATAATATTGGAAAAATTAGGTCCAATGGCAATGTACTCCAAAAGCCTATACTAAAAAGAACAGCACAATGGTTATTGAACGAAAGGGACAAAAGTAGTATTGCATTGAAATTTATTGTAATTACATCTCAATGTCATCGAGGATTATGATGCTTAATTATGACTTATAAGCATCCTCAAATACCTGAAAAGAACAGGTGAAAAATGACAAAAAGTATTCAGTATACAAGTTGAAAATTCAATAAACATAAACAAATGGAAACCTAGTTGATTTTAAACCTTGACAATTTTTGCACATTTACTAGCCTCGCTCGCTCAAATCATTAATTCAACAGAAACCTAGGTATTTAAAACCCAGCAAAAGTTGAAAACACAAATAGATGTAGGTTCATGCATGCGATAATGAAAGGAAACAAAGATAATTATTAAAACACACTTACGATATTAACATATGTGAAATCACTTTCAATACCAATGGTGTCTACATAGCCCATGCCCCCTTTCACACCCCCGACCCCCAATTCCCCCATGAAAACCCCCCTACCCCAGCCCCTACCCCATGACCCCACCCTCTTCCAAAGCCAGGAATAAACATTCCATAGTCCTGGAGCAGCCCGTGCACTATCACAATGTTAAAAAGAAAATCTCTCATGATGGAAGAAAGAAATCCATGCCGCCCAAGGCTGCTTGAAAATCCAGAAGTGCACGCATGAAGACTCCATCCAGACTTGGAGAAAGATTGGAAAGGACAAACTGGTTGATAAAATTTTCTCAACCCAACCTCTAGAATTGATGAGCAAGGAAATCCACCTTATTCCCTAATTATTTTTGTGTTATTAGTGTGCCATACAATTCAGGGAATTGAAGGTGAAACTAGTTCTCAAGAGGAGAGAAAATGAAAGGAAGTAAGCTGGAATAACTATTCCATATCTGAAAAAAAGTCATCATCATGGTATGATTTATCAAATGGTATTCTAAATAACATCAGAAGGAAATATCTTCCTTGATGGAGTGAAGATAGTGTGTCACCTCGATAGGGATGTGAGTGGATAAGACCCTTGAGAAGCTGCCAGACTTATTTATTCCCTGCAAATCTGGAATTTCTGGAAAGTTCTTGAAATAGTTATTGATGAGGTATTAATTTCTCTCATCCCTGTTAGTTACCAAATAAAGTCTGATGTTAAGGGGGAGAAATTGAATTAATCAATGAAAAGAAGTTGAGGAAATTTGATATCTCAAGGCTGATTTCTAAAACATGCAGCATGTACTTGAATGTTTTCAACATGTGTATTGAGATGAGTGAAAGATCTCAGGTTATAATTCCAAAAATAACGAAGATATCAATTGGCATCATTTGGTTTCAACTTGAGGACATTTGAAAGGCCCCTAAATGAGTCATGGGAATTAGAATCAGTTGGTATCATGTTCAGTTTGTTAATGGGACATCTTTGTTTTTTAAATCAAACACTCATATTTTCTACCCCAAACATGGATCACATAGGTTTTGACCAAAATGAATGATGGCACATTGTTTAGGAATGAGGTGATACCATCTTCTTTCATGAACTTTGTATTTATTTTCAATAAGGGGAGAATATAAAATTAGAAAATTCAATGAGAAAAAGAGTAGATAAGAAAATTAAAGAACATCTTAACATACAAATTTCTAGATTGGTATTGACAATAAACACAAAGTTGAAGATTGTTAAATCCACATTGTGTTTGTGTCATAGTTGTTGTCAATGAAAAAGAAAAGTTGTTCCATGCCAATATACAGATGATAAATGGCTTGAAATTTAGTTGGAGTACCCATGAATATTGATGAGACAATTGGGAGCTGGACATCTTAGAAGGGAGTTGGAAGTTCCCAAGCTTGTTGAGAAGGAATATGAAGTTCCCAAGAAAAGGTGTTAGTATACGAATCTTATATGAGGCTAGAAGAATTATCCTGAAGCTTGGAAGTGATGTAAACCACTAAAACTAATTATGTCACAAATAAATGAACAAAAGAAGGAAGTGTTGCCAGTCCCCCTACCATCCCCCCTGCTAGCCCCCCTGCAGACCCTTCTGGACACCCCCTGCCAGTCCCCACTCCTAGTCCATATTTCTATTATATAATTAACACATGCCCATGAATCTTGTTCTTCATTCCATCTCCATGTGGACATCATTTAATAATGTCACTTGCTTCTTTATCAAGGAGACAACCTAATGATCAAAGTTGACTAGAATTTCAAATACATTGTATATTTAGACAATCCCATAAATATATTTCTCATTTATGGAATTGAGGGAATTTTATGCTTTCTACATATAAGTAAAGTATGGATCTTCAGTTATGATCTGGGCAGGAAGGTTGTTATATCTTCTTCTGTCAAGCCATATAGACATCTTAGGCTCATAATCTATGGAATACTACTCTAATCACCTATATAATCCTAGCTTCATCACCAAAGTAATCCTAGGCTAGTCACTTGTGGTATTTTAGGCTCATCTCCTAATGAAATATAGGCTCATCACCTAAGGAATTCCATGCTCATCACCTAAGGAATTCCATGCTCATCGCATGAGGAAAGATGGGATTATGATGCATTAGGAAAGGTTAATCATCTTATTCTTATCACATAATAAATATTATACTTTTCATATATGCAAAGGTAGGGTCCTCTTATGCTCATCCCAAAATTCTAGTCATGATTTTAGGTCTAGTGGGGACTAGTCCCCTTATTCTCATCGCATAAGTTCGGTCACGATTTAAATTTCAGTGGGGACTAATCCTCTTATGCTCCTCACATAAGAAAAATAATGGCAGAATTGTCTATAATATCATCATATAAACTATTCAAAATATTATGGTGACCAACCACTCATGGAAGGTTAATATCATATTACAATACATTCTGAATTCCAACCCATAATAAAAAACATTGATTCATGTACTTTTTATATATAATTTAATTAAAAACTATAAATAAAAGCATATAATGATTATCCTCAATGAAAATAAATGGAAATACAAAATTTTATCATCTCTATACTCTCAATAGTGATTCCCAAAAAACACCATGAATATGGATGATTTCAACCACAATGTAGTGGAAATCATCTCCAACTCCGTTCTCATTTTCACTAAATTAGTTAGAAGAGAAGTGCGAAACTATAATGAAAGGAAGATGAGATCACACATTAAATCACCATGGAGCTCCATAAAAACCACAAAATTTAAAGGTGAAATTGATGGTGAATAGGGGATGAAGCTCCCTCAGCCTCCCCTGATTCTCTCACATGTGTGGGAGAAAGAGAGGAGGGGTGAGTTGTTTAAAAACTCAAAGTGGATAATTGTTTATTTACCTTTCTTTGAGTGAGCCTCCATCCTCATCATTTCACCATCCATTAAAATATTCATTTTGTTATGGTGGTGCTCTCTATTTACTAGGGGTATCCTCAGAAGTACCAAACAAACAAAACACATGTTCATTCCTCTATGATGTCATGGACCTATCCAATGAAACCCACAAGCCCTATACACACTAAGGACCATACAAATACCTCAACCCTTTATAATCATTTTTCAAATGAGAACTAATGAAACCCCTCTTCTATAACTCTTTAAAAAATTCCCAACAATAAGGTGATATATCATGGTTTTATTTCCCAACATGCACCACTATCACCAAAATTTCCCATCTAGTGCATTTTGACTCGATGTTTCAATAGGTGTGAATATAGGGCACCATTCTTAGCCAGTCATAGAATAAATGGGCATAGAAAAAAGACATCTCAACCATCAAAATTGTCCACCATGAAAACCCAATACAAAATGGTAATTTTATGTCTTTTTTAAATAGGTATAATCCCATGGGAAAGTCCCTCCAAAACAACTGAAGGCCTTTGGCCCATTTGGGGGGCTATAGGGAGACAAGTAAAACCAAATTTCCTAAAAATAGGGAAAAGGTCACTCCACCTTGGTATTTTCCCTACAACACATGGAACTCTACTCCATGGAGGCTCCATGGTGAAAAAACTAATGCTTAAAATTGTTACAGGTCCACTCATCTATGCTTAGACACACACCCAAGAGCCTATATCACCCTCAGGCCTCAATTCACATAACTGAAAATCTTATTGAGAATTTCCAAATATAAATTCTGTAACCAAATAATGGTTCTAAAAATTACCACATCCTTTGAAAACAAAAATTCATACTTGATAAGAATTTATAAACTAGTATTGGCATGAATATTTGAATTTAAATCAACCATGAGTCATGGATCATGGGGAAAGTTCCAAAGTTATAAGGAAAATTGTGTTTACTCATTAGACTAGGACCAAAACTGCAAACAGTAGACACATAACAAAATTAAGTAAATTAGTTGGTCCAATGCACCGTATAGAGGAGGAAGGCCCGAAGAAGGGTATGAAGGAATCCTTCTGCCGACGCACCGAATGGAGGAGGAACACCCAAAAAATGGTATAGAGGAAGGGAGTACCACTCGAGGGATGAAGAAACCCCAAATGGAGAAGTCGAGCCACGATTGGAGAATCCACGCCGTGAATGAAGGAACATCGATGAAAGATAAAGGAACTGAAGCTGGTGAGGATGAGCGATAGAGGATAGCAGCGAGGGCGGGAGAGGAAATCCACAATAGAAGAGAGGAGGGCATAGTGAGAGAGACCGTTAGGGAGGAGGAGAGGCCGTCGGGGAAGAGGAGAGGCCATCACGGGGAGGAGGAGAGGCTGTCGGGGGAGGAGGGCGCTGCTGTGAGAGGGTCACATATCAGGGATGGAGGAGGAGCCCGGCTGGAATCTGAAAAAAAGGGGGACACATATCAGGGATGGAGGCAGAGCCCGATGGGAATCGAAAAAAGAAGGGGGACGGAATTTTGTAGCCATAAATTAAAAATTAAACCATGGATATAGCTTAAATTTCTAGTAGTGTTGGTAAATTTGAGATTTGGTTACGGTACATGTTTTTTACCATATTTTAGGATAAATGATTTTGAATAATTATGGTATCTTTCACTACTATCATTATCCCATCTTGTTTGCAAAGGCCATAACTTTTTAAATGATAATTGTTTCATGAAAATGTGTTTTATATTATATTACTCACAACAAAACCCTATATTTTTTTAATGAAGTGAATATAAAAAAATATGTGACCATATGGATTTGACAATTATATTACCATTGGTCAATTATGACCATTTTTAAATATAACCATTGGGAAATATACTCTCAATAATAATTTTAACATTATCATTAGATTGAAAAAGTAAAAGTTTGACAGTGGAATATTGAAACAGAAATAAGATTTGATGGCCTCAACTAGTAGAGTCATTCTATTTGAATCCCATCTATCAAAACTTGGGAGGGTGGTATCAGCACTGGGGTTTTCCCTTGACCAAGACCAGGTTGAGCTTCAACAAGTGAAGCTTGAATCAAATTTCCATCATTCCCATTTTAAGAATACATTTTCTCAATAAAATTGAGATGAATGTTGATAAATTTATTTTGTAGGATATGGATTATACTTTTCAGAATAGAAATATTTATTATAAAAAGATAAGTTATTTTGAATATTTTTTATTTTTATTAAATAGTATTATAAAAACACTCTTTTTTAAAAATAAATGGTAAAATATATTTTTTCAAGTGTCATAAATTTTAAAATGGATTTCTAATCCGCTATTATTTTTAATAAACAATGATTTTTATATTTAAAAGGTAAATGTCTCATATTTATAGAATTATTTTTTTAAAATAAATATCATTTTTTAAATTATCTAATCAACATTCAGTGAGGGTGAATGTCATGACCCGTCCCCCGGGGACCATGTTGTGACTACCCCAAGCCCGTCTTCCATAGGCCAGGGGCTGGCGACTAGCACCAAAGGCGTAATTCCCTAAAACTGGGGAAGGCATTTCCTTTATTACCTATAAACTCACACAACAGAGCACACAACCTGATAAAAACACTAGGAAAACTGTATAACAAAAGAGAGATGAAAAGTAAAATGGGTCAGAAATACAAGCCCTACTGTAATGTAAAAGGAACTGGAAGTACAAGTACAACTGAAGAAAAGAAAAACATATGTTGGGTCGTCCTTCAAGATTCCTACTTGAAGGGTAGGTACAAATAGTCTCCTCAACAATCCACGTCCATCTGTCTCATTCGCATACCGACTCATCGTAAGGTCCACCTCCGGGTACCATCCAGTCCTGGTACTCTCAGCCTCAGTCAACGATGTCTGTCGTCTGCAACCAACACAACAAGGTGCGGTCATAGCCCGTTCAGAGGTGAGTATAATGCTACTCAGTAGGGACCCTGAGACCCTCAAGGTCTCACAAAATCCAAAAAATTATAAACCACAAAGTATGAAATCAACAAATAACCTTACTTAGGTATATGCCCATAAATATACCTAAGTTATCAAGCGATCCATCTCAATCTTGAGGAAAACACAGAAAAACTGACTCAGCTCAAACCAGGATTTATTCTATGGGTAAAAACATTTTGAACCCTCTGCTTCTGGAGAACTCCTCCTCTATCGAGTACAGTGGGCCTGCCACATCACACATAGATGCTTCCCACTAACCTTGAACTACTGAGGTATTCCTCATGTCGACTACCGTGGGTCTGCTGCGTCACACAGAGGTGCTCCCCACCATTGGTCTGCTGCCACAACTAGGCGCTCACCCTCATAGCCTGTAGAGTTACTCCTCTTGTCGAGTACCGAAGGTCTGCCGCCACAACCAGGCGCTCCTCCACCATGGGTCTACCACCATAGCCAGGCGCTCCCCACTGGGCTAGTCGAGTCACTCTGAGTCAATCGGTCAGCAGTCGTCAAGTCTCATCCAGCTACTAGGTTCCCGCAACAATTCTCGCTCATCTCCGAAAGATCCACCCCATAAGCTACTGGTCGATGATCTAACTACCATGAAGTCCCATGAAGAAGTTTCCCAAAGGTCCTCCATGTCATAGGGGCCTCAACGCTACTAACTACGCGTCAATCGGACGCCCGGTCTGTGAGTTATTAACCATTTATCCCTGGGGGCCCTGTTGGATTCGTGAACAATCCAACCTGACCATATCTCAACTATACACCAAACTCAAGTGGGGTATTCTCAAAGGGACCATCATGCTCTAAGATTACCATCCCATTGATGGTTTTTCAAATAGACGTCCAGTGCAAAAGATGTGGCTAAAAGAAAGTAAAGGGTCGTAGTGGGCCCGGGTCCGGTCCGACCCGGTCGGACTGACTCGGCCCAACCCAGTCCGGGCCGACCCGATCTGGGTCGACCCGGCCTGTTAGGTTCGGCCCAGCCCGCAGGTCCCCACCCAGCTGGCTGAAAGGGATCACGGAGGGTCGCGAGGGCGCAAACCGGTTCAAAAGTTATAAAAACCTGCTCAAACTTTCACTAAACGTACCCGAACAAAACATCAAAAATTGATTCCAGACACACTGGGCCCCATAATCATGCACCATCAGTTTTCACAGCCTTGTAAAATTCCCATATATTTTAAAAAAAATACATTGAAATTCTGTATCTTTACAATGAATTTATAAGAATTATCTAAACATGAATAGTAAAAAATATAGTTTGAGTTTTTT
The DNA here is from genome assembly GCA_963277665.1 of Viscum album. Classification (NCBI taxonomy): domain Eukaryota; kingdom Viridiplantae; phylum Streptophyta; class Magnoliopsida; order Santalales; family Viscaceae; genus Viscum; species Viscum album. The sequence continues at coordinate 248,633,910 of OY728137.1, forward strand.
GGTATCTTAATGAAATCATATTTTTTTCATAATGATGAAATAACTAATTAAAGAAAATACACAATTTAAAATATGTTATTTTATCAATATCAAGTATTTTTATATATTTTAATCAATTTTAAAATATATAATTCACATTCCAAATTCTAAAATAGAATCTTTAACTTTAAAAATATTATTTTGTGAAAACCATAATTTTCCTTTCCAAAATAAGTAATATAAAATTATTTTATACTCTTACGGATTAAAATAACATAAAAGGTGTCCCATGTGTTCAATTCCATTTTAAAATACTATGGTAAATCCCATGTTTTTTCATTTACCACTACCTATGTGTCCAAGGCCAAAATTTGGAAATTAATAATCAAAAACCTCACTTTTTCATTAAATACCCACCCATTTATTCATTTATATTCAGTTCCAATTAATCCTATACAAATATCTGATATTTATTCCCTCCAATGAGTCCTTAAAAGGTGTCCTAAATCCCCTGATGTCCCAATCCTCAGGTTTTATAAGTTACTCTTAAGGTAAGGGAAATATCCTTCATTTCTTTTCGTTTCAAGAACATATTTTTGTGTATGTCTTATCAATGTTATGGTAAATATATATTATTTAATTTTTATTCATTACCTTATTTACAAATTATTGTTTATCAATAGGATACAATTATCTCCTCTCTTTTTACCCTTATCTAAAACCATTTTTTATACCCATTATGCAGTCGATTTTACTTCTCAATCTTTGTCTCTTCACCTTAAGAAATTCATTTTTACTTTCTATATGTGAATACCCAAACCTCTTTATTTCTAGGGTTATTCATAAATATATAGAAATTATTTATTTTATTCTATAATTGACATATATAAAATCCTCATTCCATTTCCATGGTTCATAAATTACATAAAGATTTTGTCTTTAAGAACCTTTTAAAATGCCATGTGTTTTATATGATAATCGTTTCTTCTATTCTTAACTATTTATTTATGAAATTTTTCATTATGATATATATGGATAAAATTAATTAATAAATATTAAGGGCTCACCCTGATATAACTTCAATAAATTGGGTAAAAAATTTAATCTCTAGACATGACATGTTTTATGATACTTTGGTGAATAACCTTTGTAATTTTTAGGAAACCTCATTGACAAACCTTGGTGATATGGTTATGAATTTCTCATTTAAATATTGTATCCAAATTTACATGTTATAGTTCATGTTTTTTATTATATTCCTTTTTTCATTCTCTCATTCCTTTATTATATTCCTCATGTTCTTTTTGATATTTCTCTAGATCACATGTAAAATGTTTCCCTTGTTTATTCCATTACTGGGCCCCTTTCATTTGATGTATTCTACCAGGTTACAAGATGCATTAAAATTAAATAGGATAAACTAATTAATAATACTTTTTTTATAATAATGTTTTAGTTTTTCATGTTGCATTTACCTTGTTTCAATGAAACTAAAAATTAAAAGATCCTTTGTTTGTAACACATAAATGAAAAGTTGTGTAATACAAATATGGGATTTAATAGTGGGTATCAAAGTATGGTTTATTTATTTATGAAAATCAGGATTTTAAAACTGTAAGAATAACCTTAAGGATAAGTTAAAATATAGGAAAACAAACTTGTATTTTTGGTGAAGTATTGTGTACGTGGTTTCTAGTAAATGAAATATGTGTCTGGATATGAATAAGTGGATGTGGCTCTAGAATAGATATATCTAGGGGTAAAAATTAAAAAAACACTTTGATCTAGAATTGAATGGGAACTGGTTCGTAAAAATGATCCATAATTCACTCCTGGTTTGCCACTCCCTTAGGATATGTTTAGTTAATCACAAACTTTTTATGAACTATTATAATGTATTATATAAAATGTAATTGTTGTTAAAGAATTACATATTTTAGAATGATATTTTAAGACAAAAAATTCCTTTAGAGTTATAATATTATTAAGATAAAATCAATTCTTATTATGTTTTCTTCTTTTAGAAAATGGTTATAAATAGGAGGAACCATGTAAATGTTGAGAGAAACATACAATGTGCCAATGGCCATTATATGGAATCCTAAATGGAAACCTTTATGATAAGGACGAATTTACTAACTCGATTTATGAGAAATTACATGAATCAAGCCAAGAGACTGAATTCACCTCGAAGGGAACAACACTTTTTTTGAGTCTTTTATGTGTTAACAACCACCTTCTTTCGGTGGGTCTACCGTACCATTAATTTTTGAAAAATAGATAAGATCTATAGAGAATATATTTTCTATAATTCATTATTTGGAGTAAGAGAAAGTCACCTTGGCTATGTACTACTTAGAGGGAGAAGCTCATCAGTGGTGGACACTAGTTAAAAACATGAATCTAATAAGGAAGATTAATGTTATTGAGCGGGAAGAGTTCAAGGGAACCGTTTTTAATAAATATTTCCCCCATTTGATGAGAAAAAAAATATATAATGAATTACTAGAGTTTAAGAAGAAGGAAAAATGAATATATGGGAAGCTATGAGATGAATATTACAAGGCATTCTCACTACACCTCTAGCTTTATCATGGATCCAAATGGAAAGGTTGATAAGTTATTTAGTGGACTAAGACACCGTCTATGGAAGAATCATTCCAATTGAGACTATGACATCTACAGGGAGATTAAGAGAAGTTCTATAAAGGATGAACTAGAGTTTGTATAGATACAATGGTCCCATATATTAAATGAAAGTAAGAGATATTTGGAACCAAGATTTTAGAATAACTTTGATCATGGAAGAGGAAAAAATCAATTGAAACTTACCACATGAAAAAATGTGGGAATAATAATTTATGGAACTTCTTGATCAAGATTGAGAAGTGTTACAAGTGTGGTAGAGATGATCATATTGATCGGAACTATCAAAGATAGGTTATTCCTCAACTTCTCAACACTAAAGACAAAGGGAAGATGGTGTAGGACCAACATAAATTCCAATTATTCAATTTTGGATAGCTTGATAACTTTTCCAATAACTATCCAAATTTGAAGATAGTGGATGTGAATCACCACCAATCCTAGCATAGTTCAAGGGAGTAAGGTCATACTTTTTCAATCAAAACGGTTGAAATAGATGCTCTAAATGATGTGGATAAAGGAACTCTTATTATCATATCAAAGCTAAAAAGTACTTTGTTCGATTATATTTCAATTTATTACTTTATTTTCTCCTTGTTTTCAAATAATATAGAATCAATCCCTAAATTTTTATAAGTATATCTATTATTCAAGACTCTTGGAGGTATTAAATAGAATATAGAAAATATAGAATTTATTTTGGAGAGAATAATCTAATAAAAAACATAGTATTCAATTACATGATGTATTTCTACTTTATACTAGGGATGGACTAGCTATCAAAATACAATTCTAAGTTAAACTGATAAATCAAGGAAATATCAATAGACTTGAATGAAAATCCTAAAATTGTTTTAAAGTGAGAAATATTGCAACCTAATATTTTTCTAGAAGCATATCCCATAAAATTCTTCATGAAATTTGTTAGTGAAGATAAAGAAGAAAATGAAATTATTTGAATAAAAAATTTCCCTAACATTTAGGAATAAATTGGCATATTTTCTAAGGAGTATCTAGACCTCCCTTAAAAATAGAGGTAGAGTTCTTCATTGAACTCATGCATGGATCTAAGATGATATCAGTGACCCTATATATAATAGAAAATGTGGAGATGGAGGAATTAAATATACAACTCCCAGATCTTTTGGGGAAGGGGTTTATTTAACCACGAATGTCTCAATGTGGAGCGCTTATTCTCTCTGTGAATAAGAAGGATGGATCAATGTGAATATACATTGATTATATAGAACATAATGGGATCAGAATGAAGAACAAGTACCATCTTCTATGTATTGATGATTTATTTGACCAGCTTTGTGGAGATCAATTCCTCTCCAAGATTGATCTTTGATCTGGTTATCAACAATTGTGGGAAAAAATAATATATTCCAAACACTTCCTTTCAGTCAATATATGAGAATATTGAGTTTTTTGTTATGACCTATGTCTTGACTAATGCTCCTAATATATTTTTGGATTTGATGAATAGAGTCTTTAAGGACTACCTTGATAATATTATGGTAGTTTTTATTAGGTATATTTTGATATATTCTAAAATTCAATGGGAGTATAAGGATCATCTAAGGGTTATATTACAAACATTGAGGAAGTATAGGCTATTTAAAATTTTCATCAAATGTGAATTTTGGTTACAGTAAGTTTATTTCTTAGGGAACATTGTATCCAGTGAAGGAATCTCAAATTAACCTATGAATATAATGGTAGTGGTGGAGTGGCCTCATCCAATAATATTAATTGAGATTCTTAGTTTCCTTGGTTTAAAAAGATATTATAAGAGGTTTATGAAAATAAAATAAAGACATTATAATCCACTAACCATGCTAACTTGAAATGGGTCCAAGTTCGTATGGATAAAAGAGTGTGAAGAAAGTTTCCAACATCTGAAGAGGAGATTGGTTATTGATCCTATGTTAACTCTAACCTCTATGAGGGAAAGATTCCTTATTTTTAGCATTTCTTCTCTGAAAGGGCCTGGGTGCATCTTTAAGAAAAATGAAAAGGTGATTTCTTATGCATATCAAAAATTGAATCCCAATGAGGAGAAATATTTTACACATGACCTAGGGATGGTTGCAGTTGTTTTTCATCTGAAGATATGGAGGAACTCTCTTTATGGGGATAAATTTGATATATACATAGACCACCAATATTTGGAGTATATTTTAACAAAAAATTAATTGAACATGTGACAAAAGATATTGTTGAAACTTCTTAAAGACAATGATGTTTCAATTCATTAATATCCCATAATATCAAACAAAGTCATTGATTCATGAAGTAGAAAAGACCGTGTTGTGTTGGAAATTATGAGGAATCAAGAGATCCTTTGATTAAAAACCTAGAAAAACTAGACATGAGAATCATAATATAAGGTAAATCATCAACCCTATCCCAAATGAATTCCCAACCATCATTACTGTATAATATCCAGAAATATCAATATGAAGATCCTTTTTTATAGAATAATATAGTGAATATGAAGAATTTGATATTTGCTAAGTTCAATATTGTTCGAGAAGATGTACTGAAATTTCATACAACGATATGTGTTCCATATATTCCAAAAATAAAGAAGTTCCTGATGGATGAAGCTCATAGCTCTACATTCTATATACATCTGGAAGCATTAAAATGTATAGAGACCCTCATGATATTTATTGGTGGGATGATATGAGAAATAATATTTTCAAATACACTACAAGGTTCTTGATGTGTCAACTAGTGAAGGATGAGAGAAAACTTCCTAAGTGGGTATTAAAAAAACTACCCATACCAACATGGTAGTCGGAAAATATCACTATGGACTCCGTCACTGGTCTCTTTAAAACAACCAAAAGAAACAATGTGATTTGGGTTGTAGTGGATCATCTCACCAAGACTGCCTATTTCATTGATATTTGGGAATATTTATCTCTTAACAAACTTACCAAGATATACATGAACAAAGTGGTAAGGATGATTGATTTATCACTCTCTATCATATCTGATTATGATCCAAGGTTTACATCAAAATTTTGGAGAATTCATCAACATGCTCTAAGTACCAAATTGAATTTTAGTATGGACTATCACCCCCAAACTGATTTACAATTTTAAATGACTATTCAAACATTGAATCACATGATGAGAACATTATTAATAGAATTTAAAGGTGGAAGGGATAAAAATATCCCATTAGTTGAGTTCTCAAACAAAAATATCTTCCATTCAAGTATTCAAATGACACCCTATGAAGCTCTATATGGGAATCGATGTAGAAATAATACGTGTTGGGATGAAGTTAGTGAGATAATGTTTCATGGGACTAATATTTGTACAAGAGATGGCATAAAATTTTCATTCCATACAACAACACATAAAGGGTTTCCAATGTTTTAGAAGAGATATGATTACTACTGTCGAATGGGGATGTTGGTGAAAAAGTCTTCCTTATAATTTCACCTTGGAAGATAGTCATCTGATTTTGAAAGAAAGTGATGTTTATCCCTAGGTACATTAGACCCTATAAAATATTTAATGGAATAAGAGTAGTGAGCTATTAGATAACACTTCCACCAAATATAGTTCAAGTTCATGATGTATTCCACATGTCCCTTTTCAGGAAGTACATACCCGACCCTTCACATGTACTGAATACTAAGGTGGTACAACTAGAATATGACTTCTCTTATGAGGAGAGTCCGATGAAGATCTTAGACCATAGAGATAAGGATCTATGAAATAACTATACCCACCTCATAAAATTGTTGTGGATTAACCATAAATATAAATTAGCGACACGGGAACCATAAGACACAATGTGGCAGAAGTACCCACCCCTTTTCTCAACTAAGATAAGAATTTGAAATTTTCAGGATAAAATTTCTTAAGTGGGGAAGAATGTAATGATCCATACTTTTTAAATGATAATTGTTTCATAAAAATGTGTGCTATATTATATTATACAAAACAAAACCAAATAATTTTTAAAATGAAATGAATATAAAGGGAAATGTGACCATCTCGATTTGAACGTTATATAACCATTGGTTAAATATGACCATTAGTTAATATGACAGTTTGGAACTATACTCTTGATAATAATTTTTACATTTACATTATTTTTTAGAATTAAAATTTTGATGAAGGAAAATTGATATAGAAAGAAGAGTTGATGGCCTTAAATAATAGATTCATTCCATTTGGATCCCATATATCAGAACTTGGTATTGAGGTATTATCATTGGGCTTCACCCTTGAAGAATCCCAATACGATCTTTAACAAGTAAATCTTGAACGAAATTTCATACGAGAGAAGTTCTAGTGGAGATTACCACTCGGTCAATGTTATTTAAGACACCCTAAGAAACTACCACCATTTCACACCTTATGTGTAGAGACCCAAGCTTGATGTACATGGACATGACATTTATTTTTTGGAATACTTAATACATGACAAGAAAAAATTCCCAAAGATCATATTATTTTAGTGTCCTTGTAGACTTAAAAAAAATATTCAAATCATGGCGAAAGAAATTCAACATCTCCCATAAAGATATTCCACTTTTGTTTTCCTACCAAAAACCTTTTTTTATATCCTTAGGTCAGATTTCTTCGGTATGTGTCTGAAACACTTATTTCTCTATGTGCCTTCTTTAAATTTTCTCTTAGGGAAATATAGTTGGTCTTTTGATAATACAAGCACCTCTATTGTAACACGCCGAGATTTTATGAGAAATAATATTCTTAATATTTTTTATTTCTTGTATTTTATGCTACACCAATATTATATTGCACTATACAAAACGTCGTATTAGCTTGTATTATATGAAAACACTATTCTTGGCTTGTGTTGCATGCAAGAGCGACCTTCATCAACAGCGTGTGTTGTACGCAATACTGAGTTTCACTAATCAACGATATATTGTTATAATATTATTATGAACTATCCATTATGAATAGTATTAACCTCAATTTTAATTTTATAATATTATCATTCATCTTACACATATTCTAGAACATGGTATGAGAACAAAATAAATTTTTTCTGGTAAAATAAGTATTTTTTGAAGAATGTAATTTTGCCGCCTTTTGATGGTGCAACAACTATAAATCTAGTTTTTGACACGATTATAAGTTCAATTTTACAAAATAAACTTATTCATTTCAATAAGGATATAAAAATTATCTTTTTATAATTTTTTAATATTTTTTCTTTTAACTTTCATATTTTGATGAATAGTAAAAATATGCTAAATTTTAATTAAAAACAACTTTTTTCATCAAGATAATTTATATGGTTAAATTATAATATTGAATTGTTTTAAAGTATAAATAGAATATATTTTTACCATTTAATATTAGGTATTTCATTATCATTAATTTTACATTGAATTCATAGGTAGAAACATTTCAATCTTTTAAAATGTTTTAACTTTTAAAACCTATTTTCTCAACAGCGGGATTAATTTTAAATTAAATACTGCAACTTATGTGTTTTGAATTTAGAAAAATGGATTCTTTATTTTTAATTATTAGGTCTAAATTATGTTAATATGCTAGTTTTTATTTTTAGGAATTATGAATAGTAACTACGGTAAATTTAATTTACAATAGTTAAAGGTAATTCAGGTAATTAAGGGTAAAACTAATAGTATAAAATTACCCTAACTCTTGTATTAATATAATTGGATGATTATATTTCGTCCTAAAAAATATTTGGGTCGAAATGGTATCTTTTGGAACCCACATGGATGTGATTAAGACCTTTAATTTATTTTATTTAAAGAAAGTGAAATATGCCTCACTCAAACTTTAATAATTAAAGTGTTTTTAATATAAGGTTATACTAAATATAAATTCGATTATAAATACTCATTTGAAATATAGTAATATTTTTTTCATTATGGTAACTTATTTGTGATTTTTAAGAAATATATAATTACCTTAATAGCTTATACATTAATGATGTAGAAATTATTTATTTAGTGAAAAATAAATAATATAATTTTTATTAAAATAATATCACCCATAAAAAGGACCAGAAACTTGACCAAATCATATTTTATGAGTATATATATACCCTAATCATCCAAGGGTCTACTTTTGGACCATTGGGATCCTTATAAAACATATTATGACAATTATATTATTTTATTTTAAATGATGTCAAAGTTGTCACCTTTATACTTTAATAAAGATAACAATTCAAAAGTTGGATGTTTTAGAAGATAAATTATACTAATAATATTTTTTTGAAAGATATTAGATTTATATTCATCATAGTATTTTATTTTTAATTTTTATGCAACAAATAAGTATATTAAATAATTATACAAAAATACTGTAGTAATTATTGTATTAAGAGAAATGTCAAATAAATGGTTTTAAAAATATTAAAATAATTATTATATGAAATAATGAATGTTATCCAAGAATTTTTTATATAAATATGACATGTTATAAATCTATTAAATATTTTGGTTCAAACATATCTTTTTTGTGGATTTTATTTAAATTCAAATAAATTAATAGTGTCAAAATCGACACTATTGATATTTTATAAAAATGACATATTATTAAATTGTTTAAAACTCACAAAAATATTTAAAAATTATAAAATGAAATTTATATGATCTAAATTTCATACATAATTCAATTATGTATAATTAAAAACACATAAGTAAGTATTTATAACAATTTAAAATTTATAATATTATTACCACAAATAAGATCAAATAGATTAAATAAGGATAAATCGAATTGACAAGGTTTAAAATAATTTCCCAGCATGTCTCAATTTTATTGGATAGTGATATTAAAACAATATCTCATCTAATATTCTAATTTTAGTCATTTTGGAGGTTTTTAGGTTGGTCTTTCATTTATTATAAATTAATATTTTGGAGGTTTCTAAAAGTGCCCCTCTTCTCTCTTATAAAAGGGCACATCCTCCCTCTTTTATTCACTCCATTTTAATCCTTCAAACTCGGCCAAAACCTGAAAATTTCTCTTCTCAACCTATCTAGTTATATTATAGAGGTTCTGTTCTTCTGAAAAGACCAACTCTAGTGCCCTAAGAGAAAGTTTAAAAGAGGCACGTCGAGGAAGAGGTAATCTTATCTACCGATTCTTTCAAGTTTCTTTATTCTTATACATACTCGTATTTAGTTGTTTCATTATAAATTAATAACATAAGTATCACTTATATAATTATATGTTATTATAAATATGAAACAACCCTTTTTCACTTTATATCGATCCTACGAAAAATGAAATCACCGCGCGTACGTTCGTACGGCTTACCGTCTCCACGCCGTGGTGTAATCTGTTTTTCCACCACCACCATACTTGGATGGGTATAATCGTGGAAATAATAACTATATATTATTTTTATAAAATCATACTGATTCTAAGATATTATATCAAACACTACAATTCCATTCAATAATTATGCGAATGATATCCTCGCTCGTGCGTACGTACGGATTACCGTCTCCACGACATGATGAGATTCATTATTCCTGTTAACCAGTACAAAATGATTATAAAGTATATATAATAAATAATCATGAAATATATGACATAATAATGATAATTTACGTATGTATATTTTATTTACTCACTTCCATTCAATTTAATAAGGAAACGAAAACAACGTTCAGGCGTATGTACGGCCTACCGTCTCCATGAACGGTGTATTTCATTCCATTTATCCATATGTTATATATATATATATATATATATATATTAAATTCTGAATATATATTATATATATATCATGTTTTATATTCTGGAAGTAAGTAATCATGATCTAAGAAATCATATTAATAATTACATGTCAAAACACGTTCGTTAAATGAAACGATTTCACCCAAAATGATGCTTTAACATGGAATTAACAAATGAACGGGTAATATAAAGTCGTAAGTGAATCATGTATGATATCATAAATATTATGGTTTTGTTAAAAGTTTATAATATGTTTAAACCGACTATACAAGAGTATCAGACACATATGGAAGAAATTGGATATAAGGTAAGGGATAATTATTCCAATCTCATTCTTATCCGAGATTGATTATTCATAAGTATTTACTAAGGTTATATTTATCATCAATTTCCATGTTTTCATAAAAAATGTTTCCATAAAATGTTTAATACTATTCCATTTTTTTAAAGTCATGTTTACCCCTTTTTGACTTTTACTATGATTAATGGAAGGAATATTTCTTTTGTTTACCATACGGTGTACTTCTTGACTTTTCCGGAAAAATTATGAGGATAATGTTTTTTTAACTTATACGGTGTGAATGGATTTTTAGGGTTTCATAATTCCATATTTACATGAATATTCCTCTAAAATATTTCATTATTATTTAAAAAATTTATTTTCTTTTAAAATTTCATGGCATTTTGAGAAAATAAAATGATTTTGAATAAAAAAGGATATTTTCCTGAAGAATTGATTTCAAGTGTTTTATCAAAATCTAAGATGAAATTATTTAATATGTTTATGATTCAAGTATAATGTATCTATTATTTACATGGTTTTATTTTTCTTATGATGAAATGATATAAATTTGTTTTATATGGATTATATTATGATGGGATTATGTTTATGAAACCCATTTTATTGTTTGGGTTAGGATGAATGATTTATGTTTATTTTGTGGCAGATGGAATAATGCTTTCATTATGAGATGGGTGGGACCTATATCTCCCTCCAATGGATTGGGTAAAGATTTATATCTCATGAGATAGACATGACTAGAACGGAAAGTAAATCTGGTTCAGTAATACAGGGCTGGAACAATAATTAAACCCAGTTCAGTAATAGACTTTTTCCACTATGATGGTCTTAACAACAATGTCTTGGCTACTATAAAAATCATATCATGTGCTTAATGGTTTTAAAACATAACATGTTTTATTCACATGCTATTTTATCTTTATTAATGTTCCTTTTTGATCAATTCCTCATGTACTGTCAAGATTTATGACATTACTCATGTTTTATGTTCATGTTTTTACGTTCAAATGTTTATGGATTGTTTTATGTTCTCCATGTTTACCCTTACTGAGCATTTGAGCTCACCCTTTTTATGTTTTCTTTTTCCCAGGATATAAATAAAGGGTTTAGTAAGAATACAAAAGGGGAAGATCTTTATGAGAGATGTTGAAGATCTTTCACCATGATTAGAAGATTATGTTCCAAGTTTCCTAAGACACTAAATTAATACGGTCTTTGGGCGTCTCTTTTTGTCATGTATTAAGTATTCAACAAAAGTAATGTAATGTAAATGTATGTCCATCTTTGGTTCTCTACATCTATAATGTAACTAGATAAGTTTATAAGAGAAATAGGTAGGGGTTGGCTGAGCTTGAAGGCTCAAAATCTTGTTAAGAGGATAGGGAGGAGGTGCCCTTTTATAAGAGAGGAGAGAGGCACTTTCGGAAAGTCTTAAAATATTTATTTATTATAAATCTAATTTAGATTCAAAATGGTCCAGAATTTATTTAATTAGAAGATAAAATGATTTTGGTTAGAAAACCTTTCATCCAATATTTTTTAAACAAGTTTTAAATATTTTTATATCCTTATCTTTTTGGTTTAACCCTTATTTTACCCTTTTTAATCTTACTGTGATATCATGTTATTTACACATTGTTGGTTAATGCAGTTACCATATCATGTCATACAACCAAAAAAATTTATTTATGAGATATTATTACTTATATTAATCATTTGGATGAATATTAATTTTTTTGGAATTTAATATCATTTAATAAGCTATTTTATATTTTAAGTTATTAATTATGTCAATTTTGGACACTATTCATACATGATTTTTGTAGAAATTCATAAAAACCTGATTCCTTCGAACCAAAGAAATTAAATCATCCCTAATAAGTCAATTTAATACATAAAATTCTTGTATGGCATCAAAATTTTAAAATTAAATTTATTTTAATATTTATAAATTCATTTATTTGAATCTTTCATTAATGAGGTAATCACTACATCATAATTGTTTCATTAATAAATATATTTATCTAATGTCTAAAAATTATTAATAGAATACCATGATATAGAAAATAATTTTATCTTTATAATGACTATTTATAGTAATATAGATCAGTTATATAACCCTATATTAAAATATATTTAGTAAAAGATATGTGTTTAGGTTATAATTATCTTTACTTTAAATTAATTCTTATAAAATGTCATTTTCACATCCCAGTGAGTCCATAGGGTCCCAAAATCGGCCCAAGTATGCCCATGGTCGAAAATATCTCATAAAATAGGATTATTACATGTCTTAGGGTAGTTTAATATTATTATAATATTGTTTTTTACCCTTATTTACTATATTTACCTTTTTAACCATGGTAAATATAATAATTACTGAAGTTACTATTCATAATGTCTAAAGATAAAAGGTACCTATTTACACAATTTGACCCTTCTTATTCCAAATATGGAATCATTTTTTCAAAATTCAAAACAAATAATTTATAGTAATTAATTTAAAATTAATTTATGATGTCAAAACAAAAAAGTGTGTTTTTAAGAAGTAATAACTATCAAAAGTTTGACATACGTTTATGTCCAATTTAAGAGTGAAATTTCTTACAATGAGAAAAATTGGATTAAATAATAATACTGTAATCCAATTACACTTTAAAACCAATTCAATGGAGAACTTGACTATATAAATAAATTAAATAAAAAGGCAGTATATAGTTAAAATGCAGTATTTTTCACTATTCATTGAAATTTTAATTTTATTAGAAACACCCAAAAAATTCAAAAAAAGAAAAAAAATTTGTCCTGCTTCGAAATATAAAGTTTATTTTTTCAAATTTCACTTATAAATGTGTCAAATATATATTTAAAATGGGTGTTCCATCAAAAGGTGGTAAAATTGCATTTTTTAAAAAATAATCTTTTATCCGAAAAATTGATTTTGTTCTCTTGTCATGTTCTAGAAAATGTATAATTTGAATGATAATGTTGTATAAAATTAAAAATGTGGTCAATACTATTCATAATGGGTATTTATATAATATTTTAATAATATATCGTTGTTTAGTGAAACTCAGTATTACGTACAATGCAATCTATTAAGGAAGGCTGCTCTTGTGTTTAACGCAAGAGAAGTCAGTGTTTCATGTAGTGAAAGATTCTTTTGGTGTTGTGTATAATATAATCCAAACTTATTTATTTTGTACATTGAAAAAAATCTGTACTCAGTGTTTCATGAAATGAATTCTATCAATGGAACTTGAAATTATGTGCAACACAAGCCAAGAATTGTGTTGCATATACTGCAAGCTAATACGGTGTTGTGTATAGTGCAAGCTAATCTTGGTGTAAAATAAAACACAAGTCATCAAAGACATTAAAATAATATTTATCATAAAAACTCATGGTGTTACATTCTACCACACTTAAAATGAATTTCTCCCTCAAAATTCTTCGGGGTTATAAATGTTTTCCTACTTGAAAGTTTGTTTCATGGAAACCCACATCATAAAAACGGATACTAAAACATTATTTTAAAAGAAAAATTAGAAACATAACGGTTACCCAAAGTAACTCATCACTAGTTTTCAACATAGTAGAACATAGGTGATAAGTGTAAACATGAGTATGGAAGAGAATTCTAACCATAAAGTTCTTATGGATAGTGATAGAGAATAAGGTTTGAAGAAAGTTAACTTCCAGAAGACTATAAATTTGAGATGATTTAAGGGACCATCAGATTCAACAGATAAGAGGGTACTATGATAACATTTTTGGTTTTCAATATCCTTTCCCTAAATTTGAAGATTTTTTTATGAGAATAAATACTTACTTGATTTGGTAGAATCTTATCACTATTCATGCCTTGACAATTTTCCACTTCTTCTCTTATTTAAATAAATGAGGTCAAATTTTTCGTTCTTTAAGTGTCAGTAGATAATGCAATAGAATTATAGTTCATCCCATCTGACTCAACATAATGGTTAGTACATAAAATGAAATATGAAAAAGTGTGACTATAGTGAGGAAATATATTAATATAACAAACTTGAACCAGAATATAACTTATAAAATCCACAAATAGATAACATTACAATCCTTTCAGAAATATAAAACTTTTAAAGAGGTGAAATAAATCGCCATAAAATTTATCTCCCATATCTCATAAGGTAGTTCTTTGTTGTCACATTCCAAACATGTGAATACCTTAATCATGCATTATCTTGAGTCGTAGTGACATCCTGAATTATTAGATATCTTTATTGAAAACATACATGTATCTTTATTCCAAAACTTATTGGATATATTCCTTAAGTCCCAAAAATTGGTACACTTCATCCATGATATCATAACCCTCCTGTCAACAACTCCATAATTATTTCTCAAGAAACTATCATAATCCAATTTACTTATTCAAATCTAACATATCATTATCCAAACTTCATTATCTATAAATAAGGGTCATATTAAGGGTTATATTCCCCTTAATCATGCATTCTCCAAGTATGTCACCTTACCCTGAATTTTCATTTTGGATCCTTATAACTATCTAACATGTCCTTTCCAATCCTTAATGAGAATATTATACTGAAAACACTTATATATTTCAGGATTAATATAACATAATATTTTAAATTCAAAACATATACACCTCAATAATATAACTTTATTCTTAAACCATTACCTAGGATCCACCATCTTCTTCTTTCCTAAAATATGATTCATTTATTAAAGTTTCACAACCTCAATATTCTTAGGTTTAATATTAATTATTATAGAAGAACACCACATACCTTTCACATGTAATTTACAATCTCTTTATCCTCTGTAGTATGACTAATACTCAAATCATCATCATGATTCTCTTCAAAATATTTCCAATTAGGAAATCAATCTTCATAATTCTCAAAATTTCCACATCTAAAATATTTAATGGTTAACAATGTTCTATGTAGTTCTGGATATTGACTAAGACTAGAAATAAAAGTGTGAGAAATATGTATTAATGATTAGAAACACATAAGTAAGGTATATTACTTATAATATTTCAATCTATGATATCTTCGGTTTAACCCTAGGATAGTCATGATTGCCAAAACAAATCTAGGATTGTGACCTACACTTGACTTATCCTAGGACATCCCTAGAAATATCCTTAGAAATATATAGAGTGATCTCACTAATTTTTTCGCATCCCAGTTTACAAAGCTTGACTAAGCCTTCACTCTAATACCAGCTATAGAGACCCAAGCTTGACGTACGTGGACATTACATTTTTTCGGACTATTTAATACATGACATGAACAAAATCCCAAAGAACGTATTATTTTAGGGTCTTTGGAAACTATGAAAAAAATATTCAAAGTATAGTTAATGATCTTCAACATCTCCCATAAATATCATCCCATTTTTCTTTACCTAAAAACATTCCTTATATCATTATGTCTAATTTCTTCTGTATCTATCTAAAACTCCTCTTCCTCGATGTGCCTCCTTTAAATTTCCTCTTAGTGCACTAGAGTTGGAATTTTGAGAAAACCGGAACCTCTATAATCTAACTATTGAAGTTGAGAAGAGAAATGTTCAGGGGTTGGCTGAGCATGAAGGTTGAAAATAAAGTGAATAGTAGAGGGAGGAGGTGCCCTTTTATAAGAGGGGAGAGAGGCACTTTTGGAAAGTCTTAAAATATTAATTTA
This sequence comes from Viscum album, assembly GCA_963277665.1. Classification (NCBI taxonomy): domain Eukaryota; kingdom Viridiplantae; phylum Streptophyta; class Magnoliopsida; order Santalales; family Viscaceae; genus Viscum; species Viscum album. The sequence continues at coordinate 248,650,263 of OY728137.1, forward strand.
TTATAAATTTAATTTCAATTTAACATGGTACAAAACTTTCTTAATTTTAAGGTAAGATGATTTTGGTTCAAATAATCATCATCCAATAATTTTTAGAAAAGTTTTTAATATCTTTGTATCTTTATCTTTTTCTTTTAACCATTATTTTACCCTTTTTAAAATTATTGTGATATCATGTTATTTACAAATTGTGTGTTAATGTTATTACCATATCATGTCAAAAGACCCAACAAAATTATTTATGACATATTTGGAATTATATTAATCATTTGGACCAATAGTAGATTTTTCGGAACTTAATATAATTTAATAAACTATTTTATGTTTTATGTTATGAATTATGTCAATTTTGGACATTATTTATACTTGACATTTTTTAAAAATTTATAACAATCAGATTCATCTAAAAAAAAGGCATAAACTCTTCCCTGATATGAAAATATCATCCAAAAAAATATTGGATGAAATAAAAATGTTAAAATTAAATTTATTTTAATATTTATAAATTCATTTACATGAATCATTCATTGATGTGGTTATCACTACATCATAATTGTGTCATAAATAAATATATTTATATAAGGTATAAAATTATAAATAACATAACATGATATAGGAAATATTTTTATATTTATAATGACTATTTATTATCATAGAGATCAGTTATATTACCCTATATTAAAATCTATTTAGTAAAATAAATATGTTTAGGTTATAAATATCATTACTTTAAATTAATTCTTATAAAATGTCATTTTCACATCCATGTGAATCCATGGGGTCACAAAATCAAACCAAGGATTCCCATGGTCGTAAATATCTCATAAAATAGGATTAGTACATGTGTAAGGGTATTTTAATACCATTATAATATTATTTTTTACCCTTATTTAGCATATTTACCCTTTTAACCATGGTAAATAAAATAATTACTGAAGTTACTATTCAAAATGTCTAAAAATAAAAGGTACCAATTTTAATAATTTGAACCTTATGATTACAAATATGGAATCTATTTTTAAAAATTCAAAACACCGAATTTTCACTAAATGGTTTAAAATTAATTCATGTTGTCAAAACCAAAAAGCGAGTTTTTAATAAGTAATAACAATCAAAAGATTGACATGTTTTTATGTCCATTTTAAAAGTGAAATAACTTACATCGACCAAAATTAGATTAAATGATAAAAATATAATCAAGCTAATATTTAAAATCAAATAAAAGGATAATATAAATATATAAATAAATTATATAAAAAGAAAGTTTCGAGTTAAAATGCAGTATTTTTCACTATTCATTAAAATTTTAATTTTATTAGAAAAACACTAAAAATTAAAAAAAAAGCAAATTTTTATGTACCGCCTCCAAATAAGATGTTTATTTTGTCAAAGTTAACTTATAAAAGTGTCAAAAAATATATTTAAAATGGGTGCGCCATCAAAAGGTGGTAAAACTGCATTTTATGAAAAATACATCTTTTATCTGAAAAGTTGATTTTTTTCCCATATCAAGTTATAGAAAATGTGTAAGATGAATTATAATGTTATATAAAATTAAAAAATTGGTTACAAATATTTATAACAGCTAGTTATATAATTTTTTAATAATATATCGTTTTTTAGTAAAACTTGGTATTGCGTACAATGCAAGCTATCAAGGAAGGCTTCTCTTGCATGTAATGTGAAGCAAGTCTGTGTTTCATGTAGTGAAAGATTACTTTGGTGTTGTGTATAAAAAAATCCTAACTAATTTCATTTATACAATGAACAAAATCTATACTTAGTGTTGTGTGAAATAAATTGTGTCAAAGGAACTTGAAATTGTGTGCAACACAAGCCCAGAATAGTGTTCTGTATACTGTAAGCTAATACAGTGTTGCGTATAGAGCAAGATAATCTTTGTTTGATGTACAAATAAAGTCATTAAATACATTAAACGAATATATCTCACAAAATATCAAGGTGGCACATTATACTTAGGGAGTATGTGAGTGTTATAACGGGTTACATGCCATAAACTTAGGGTGTAATTCCTTTGTTTAAATTACATTGTTATTCAATCATTTCTATTTTAAGAATAGTTTTTCTTAATAACATTGAGATAGAAGTTGTTAAATTAAGATTTCAGATGGATATTTTTCTTTTCAGAAAACAAATAATTATTATAATATAATAAGGTATTATGAGTAATGTTTATTTTAATGAAATTTTATGATTAAAACACTCTTTTTTAAAAACAAATGATAAAATATTTTTTTTCAAATGTAATAAATTTTACTATGCATTTTCAATCCACTATTATTGTTAATTATTAAATATTTTTTAATTTGAAATATAAAAGTATCATATTTATAGAATTTTTATAATAAATTAAATATCCTTTTTGAAATAATCACATCAAAATTTGGTTTGAGTGAATTCATGAAAATTTTATAAAATACATTATTTTTTCAAGAATAGTAAAAAAATTGTTTGAGTTTTTGAGAATGTAAATGACATAATAATTATGTTATACTGATTTAATAACTAATTAATGAATATAAAATACTCAAAATATTCCATTTTATTAGAATAATGTATTTTAATATATTTTAATAAATTTATAAATATATAATTCACATTCCAAATTCAAAAATGGAAACTTTATCCTTAAAATTTTTATTTTGTTAAAACATTGATTTTCCTTTCCAAAATAAGTAATATAAAATGATCGTATAATCTTGTGGATTAAAATAATATAATTTTTCTCTAATGTTTCCAATACCATGGGAAAATTCCATGGAAAACCCCATGGTTATTCATTTACGACTACCTAGGTGTCCAAGGCCTAAATTTATAAATTAATAAACAAATCAACCATTTTTCTATAAATACCCGCCCATTTATCAATTTCCATTCACTCAAAATTCATCCTCCATTAATCTCTAATATTTTTACCTTCAAAGGATTCCTCCCATTGTGTACTCAAGACCCCAAGGTTCGAATCCTCATGTTCAGGATTTAATCTTCAAGGTAAAGAAAATATCCTTCTTTTCTCTTCGTTTCAAGAACCTCTTTTTGTATATGTCTTCTAAATATTGTGAATAATATTTCTTATTTCTTTTTCATCCATTATCTTACTTAAAAATTATGTTTTTATCAATGGGATACCCCCATCCCCTCTCTTTTTACATTTTATATGACCATGTTTTGTACCCATTATGCTGCCAATTTAACTTCTCAAAATTTCCCTCTTCTCATCAAGAAAGGCCATTTTATTTTCTTTATGTGAATACCCAAACGTATTTATTTTACTAGGGTATTCATCAATATATATAAATTATTTATTTTATTATTTAATTGACATATATAAAACCATCATTCCCTTTTCATGGGTTATAAAAGACATAAATATCTTTTATTTAAGAACTTATTAAACTCCATGATTTTTATATGAAACCCGTTTCTTTTATTCTACGCGGGTTATTTATGAAATGTTTTATTATGACCTATGTGGCTCAAATTAATTAATTAATATTAATGGTTCCCCTGATTTTGATACAATTCATTGGTTTAATAATTTAATCTATAGAGATGATATGTTTTATGATACCTCGGTGAATAACCTTGGTAATTTTTATGACACCTCTGTGAAAGACCTTAGTGGTATGCTTTTTGAATGACTCAATGAAATTTTTCAGAGACATTTTCATGTCATGATTCAAGTTATTTTTATTGTGACATTCCCATTTTTCCTTTTATAATGGATTCTCAAGTTCTTACTGATATTTCTCAAGATCACATGTAAATTATTTTCCTTGTTTATTCCCTTAATGGGCCTTATGATCACCCTTTCCTTTGATGTATGTCCTTAAGTTATGATATATATCTAAAATTACAAAGTATGAACCAATTAATAATCCTATCAAATCATTTAGAATAATTTTTATGTTTTTATGTTTTATGTACTTTATTTCAAAGAAACTAAACTTTAAAAGATTCTCTATTTGTATCATATAAATGAAATGTTATGTAACAAAATGTGGGATTTCATATGTTTTGTGATAGTAACCATATATTCCTTTATGTTTAATGTTAACACAATTAATTTAAGAGTCACCCATTTAATGAAACCAAAAATCATAGTGTGACCATCGATAATCATATTGGGAAAACCATATAATCATTTATTAGATGATTAAATCATGACGCATTATTTTCAATAGAAGACACATTATGTCTAATATAGGTTATCTATTTTCATAATATATTTAAATATATCATAATGGTTTGTAAATAAAATGTGAATTATACTAATCATATACACTTGGAGTGTCATACCTAGTGCATAGTAAGGCATATTGGCATGAAGGAGTTGAAAATTAGGTCAAGACCAATGTGAGATTTTTAGAGTTATTACCCCTTGGTGTATCTGTTACATAACTACAACCACTTATAGTATTTTGAAAAGAATATATTTCTAGGAAAACCACATAATATTTTCTTTATCAAAACCATAGGATGTTCTTCTATAATTATGCTTAAAGTCAATCATAGGGTTATGACCAAAAATATATGTTTTTCTAAATCTAGTTCCCAAGGTTTATACTAAACTACATTTGATACCAATTATAAAAACCCTGAATACAATAACCTAGAGCTGGTGTCTACTTTATTATATTGGCATAAGATATAAGTAATCCCATCTCGAAGGACCATATTTTTTAGTACTCTTGTTAAACTATATACATACATGATTCCCATATTACATTTGAAAACAAAAATTACAACCTTTTTTCAAGAATAACATTATTCTCTCTAGTATATCCTTACATATCAATCATAGTGCAGTTAATGGATTCTAGGGATAGGAAACAAAATAAGGGTGAGCTCAAATGTTTAGTAATAGTTAAGTACATTGGAACCTATCATAAATCAATTACCACAATCCACATGGAAAGGTCAATAGCATAACATAAAATTTCATTTAAATGACTTGAATATCACTCCAATATAAGGATTTATTATCCTAACTAGGTTAAATAACCCGAGAAGGGTGTGTGGTGAATCAAGTTAAAGAATATTAAAACAAATTCCCTTTCACCTCTTATTTATTTTTTCAAGAAAACACTATTCTCTCCCTTTTGCATAGAAATGTATGAGAATAAATGAATGAATACATGAGACACAACATTTTTACTCTTTTGGCCAACACTAGGCTATGTCCAAGGAGTATACAAACAAAATTTTCCAATGTTTCTAATGCAATAAATATCACTAATCCTTTAGATTATTATTTTGCTGATTACCTGAATAAATAATGTCTACCCCTCATTTGGTTCATCATTAAGTTCCACTCTTTTTTAAAAGGGAATTACCCTGTGTGTCATTTTCAAACCCTCTACACATGGAAACCCCCTCCCCCACGAAGAGGTCACTCCCTTGAGTTAGCACCCCATCCAGGGAAGGAGTCATTGCTAGCCAAGATGGTTGAGAATCCCGGAGGGTGATGGCATGACATCGATGGTCTGTCAAGTGATCCGTCAGCAATTGGGTCGCACCTCATTTTGCCCGCCCAGATGAGACCATGAAACCAGACAAGGCGGATGGATCTCAGTGGAGAGTCTCTCCCCAAAATCGGACTCCTAGGATTCGAACCCCGAACCTCCCAAAGAATGGTGTGGATGTGCCACTCTCCTTCACCCCCGCACCACCACCGAAGTGGCTTTATCATTAAGTTCCACTTTATTTAATTTGATGAATATATCTTTACTATTGAAATATTAGGAAATATATTTTTTATTTATATAATATTAACTTTCACAAAAACCATTTCTCTACATTCATTAAACTACAAAATTATTTTAGTGACTTTTCAAGCCTCCGAGAAACTTTTCCTTTCGTGAAACATAGAAACATTTATGAAAATTGATAAGATTTTGTGACACTCACAAATGTCTGTGAAACTTTTTTTTGAAACATTATTTTTTAATAAAACTTATATTTATATGAACAATTCATTCATGGATATATTTCAAAAAATTATTTCATGAATTGAGATCATTTTTATTTTTATTATGGATTTCTTTGTTCAACTGAGGGTAATAGGAACCTATTTATAGGTGTTCCCTCCCATTTGTAAACCATTAATGCTCACCAATACCTTTTTGTGAGGATAATCATTCCTTTTCATGAAAAGACTTATATTTTTAAATCTTAATGGATATTTTTTGTTTGTGAAACTTTTTGTAATTCTATTACTTATCTTCTTTCCATCATTACTTAACCATATTTTTCGAAACATTATTCTACAAATCTCCAAACTATAATGACACCAAACATTCAAAAAATACTAAACTTTCATGAAACTCCAAACTCTATTGAATTTCATTCATTTAACATACATTATGAGGAAACCCTATAGATAAAACATTCATGAATCCTATCCCATCATCAGAATTGTATCCCCCAAAAATTTTAAAGCACTAGGAAACAACACCACCTTGTACCAAATATATTATTCTCATATTCTAGATATTCCATAACACTAACTTGAATATTTTTAAATATACCTGGTAAAAAATCATAATGAAACTCCAAAAATTATCTTTTTGAAAATCATTTTCAATAAACGAAATCAAATAAAAAATACTACAAATTTACCTCGACATTTTTTCCCAAAAATATTAATCATAATGGTAAGGTAAATTAATGAACACACATTCCATTTAATCAAAAACATGAGAATGAAATTCAACTAGAGATAATATCATTATTAAAATATCTTATATAATAAAAATAAATAAATTTCTACTGAAGGTAATTCCTAATTATTGGATGTAATTTTATCATGCATCACGATACCTCTACCATCAAGATACTTCCTCAAGATAGTTTAAAACAATAGGTAGAAACCCATTTAATATGGATAACTAATTCATGTCATGAAACATGTGGATTCCTTGAGAGGCTATATATAACCATACCCCACCAGTATATGTGTGTCCAAATCATTACACATATATCAAATAATTGATTTAATTCTTGAATAATATGCCTTATCAAAAAATATATGAATTAAGAAAATAATTAAGATTTATAAATATTTATCTGGATAAACAAATAAATTTTAATTAGAAAAATGTATGTATAAATGATATTAATTTTATAAAATAAACATATTCATGATAAGTTATATGGATATATAGGGGAAATTTAATGTCCAATGATCAGAGGAAACTAAATAACTCATGGAAAAGTTAATGACTACAAAAATGAATCAATAATGTGATTTTAAATACTATCCTTGGTCCAAATTTTCATAAACTATAAATAATAAGATTAAGGATGATATCAATTAAAAATACCCCCATGGATTAGATGTAAAATGAAGGGTTTTGTTCATGGATGAAAAAAAATACCATAAACTATCAATACAAACATTCTTGAGGAAAATGTAATTTTCATTTTGAAAATATCCTTTTAAAACTAAAATTTAACATTTTTTTGAAAAAATATTTCTTTGAAACTTATAATTTAATATTTTAAACATGGAGTTTTCATGATGGTATAAAATTATTGGCATGTTGAGTATGTTAAAACAATGTTTTCTTTCAATTTTTTTGGTAAAATCCAAACATTCCTTGTTTTGGAAACAACATGAAGATTTATTTCAAAATATTTTCTAGAAATTCAAAATGGGTAAAAAATTGTTTAATAAATAATTTTTAAAATGGTTAAATTTCTTTTAGAATTCATGGTTCTATATGAAAAATTAATTTTCATCCAGAGAGAGAAATGAAGTCATATTTTATTAAAAATATTTCTCAATCATTTTTTCTTTTAAAGGGTATGAAAATGTTAATATTACTTGAAAAGGTTAATTAATAACTATAGGATAATAAAATGAAAGTTTTTATTAAAAAATGATCAATTATTTTTCTTTTATGCAAACTGATGCATAAAAATCCAAATTAAAATGAGATTGTGAAATAAACCCTAACAACGATCATGAGGTTAAAGTAAGAATTAATCACTGAATTGATTATTTGTATAAAATTTATATCCACATAAATCAAGTTTAAATAAAAAAATATAACAAAAAGATATTACACACCTAATCTTATAATGTAAAATATAATGAAGAAGTAATATAACCCCATGAAAACAAATTAAGTTATGCAATTCATTACCACATGATAACTATTAAGTAAAATCACCTTGGATGAAATAACTCAAATTGAAACTTAAAATAACATGAATTATTTCTTTATCATTATATTATATATCAAATGGGGATTATTTTCCCCATATTAAAGAAACTTGGTGAACAATAATACAATATGCCTCAATGAAGGGTAATTGAGACCAAGTTCTTTACTACTTGGAAATCATTAATCCAAGTACACTTGGATGAAATAACTTAAATTGAAACATAAAATAACATTATGTATGAATTATTAATTATATTACTAGTTAAATGGGTTGTGTATACACTATATAAAAGAAATTGGTGCATAACATTCAAATGTTCCTCAATGAATGGAAATTGAGACCGAATCACTTTCCTTATGCCTTCTTTTAATTGAAAGTTTTATTACCTCATGTATAGTGGGATTAAAAATATTATTAACTTATTAAAAAACGATATTAGTATTTTTAATATCATATATGTTCCTTTTATAACATCTTATAATCCTTTTGTTAATAATCATTCGTTATTTTCATCACTTCAGGCATTAAGTACCTTATTTTCTCATTACTTATTTGTCATGAAAGTTATTATTATAATATAGTTACATCATCTAAAGAATACTAATCATGAAATAATTATCATATTTATTCATCAAATATAATTTTATGACCAATAATTATTTTTTTAGAAATGATGTACATTATGATCATGGAGATGGTAGACCGTATATACATACAAGTAGTGTTTCCATTTTGCTATGATCATTATCAAAATGAGTTAAGAAATATTTCATATATAAAAAATGATCACAATATAATAAATAAAATATCAATTTTTTAAAAATACTTATATAAATCATCAATGTGGTATGGTGATGAAAACATAGTAATATCGCTTCATAAAGGTGGTAGTCCATACATACATGCTTGTCATTATCATCTTTTTGTGATTAAAAAGGTAAGTATGATTATGAAATATATTATATAATTATAATGATAATTGTTTCATAAATATACTAATTATTTAATTTATATTACATATAATAATTACTTTTATCCTTATTATCTTCCATGTATAGCATTATCAAAAAATGAATCACATCACTTCGTGAGGCTGTAGTTCACCGTACATACGAGCGACTTTATCGTATCCCATATAGAATGGAAAATAAAAATGTATATATGATATAATGACACCATGGGTATAATAGTTTTTATAAATATCATATATATACTTTATATCCATCATCATATAAAATATTGAGAGGTGGTAATGGGAAAACGAATAACTTCGGTTCGTGACGTGGTAGTCCGCCGTACACAATAATGATGATTTGAAAACTCTTTTGATAGAAGAGTCAATGATTGTATGTAATTATATTAACATAAAAATTATTATATTTAATATAACCATGATATTATATCATCATGGTTTAATAATAATTGAATAATTTCAAGGAACAAATAAAAAATGCTCGTTGAAGAACATTACCTCCTCTTTGAGTAACCTCCTTAGTTTTGCAACAAAACCTTCCATTGATGGATTTATGAACTACATAAGGGTTATAATATTAGATCAAGGAAGTTATTAACTTAATTCGGTTGGTATTTTCCATACCAAAAATCTTTAAAAAGTGTGAAGAAGAGAGGAGATTAGGGGATATTTTATTAGTGATGCAGGTGGAAAACTTGTAATTTTTGAAAAGAAAAAGGTGAACCCACATTTTTTGACTGAAAAAAAGGAATAAAAATAGATAATAATATATCATTAGATATTATATGGTATAAATATTCCCTTTAAATATATTTTATATATGTGTTTATTTTATTTTAACCTTTACATTATTAGTTTAACCAGTAGTAAATTCATTTTTACCTTAACCATAGTAAATAATTTTTACTGCTTTTACTATTCATTACAGTGATAATTTAAGTTGACTTATTAGATAAAATAAATTATAATTATTCAAAATATGGAATCCATTTCTCTAAATCCCATTTATAGAGGTGGAAATATTTAATTTAAAATTAATCCCACAGAAGCGACGAGAATGTGGGTTTTCTGAGTGAATGTTTTTAAAAGTTTATAAATATTATATATCAAAATTCAATATAAAAATGACTAAAATGACCTATATTAGTTAAACTTTAAAATAATTCAACTATTTTTACTTAAAAAAAATATTATTTAACATTATTAATAATTTAAATGAAAAGGAAAACATGAATTAAAATTCAGTATTTTCAATGTTCATAAAAAATGAATCTTTTTATAAAAAATACCAAATATTTTCCATAATATAATTCTGATATTATAATTTCAATAATTAATATCAAATTTTTCAAGGAAATTTTCTAAATGTGGAAAAAAAATTAAATTATGTGTCCAAGCGCGACTAAACCTTCTTTTCGAAGAAAAAAATGTTTTTTAGAAAACATTTCTTTTTCTTTTAAATGATTCTAATTTTATTTTAAAAAATACATAACAAATTAATATGTTTTTATATCTGTAAAATATATACTTTTAATAATTTATTTAGTATTATTTAGACCCGGAAATTTAAAGGTTATGTGATAAGGATATAATATATTACAGTTCATTTGACTCGGGGTTGTGTGTTCCATAAGCTATTAAACAGATTGAATTTAAGGAAATATATTGTTGTGGGTTGTTCAAGATTAATGTTTCATGTATCATAAAATATTGAATACAATTTTATTCTTTTATAATTTTTGGGTTTTACAACTTGTCGTAATATGTGAGTTTTCCTAAAGTAAAAGATTGATATCTCATAATAGTTCAAGGGACCCAAGGGAAATAAATTAATGTCATAAAGAAAAAAAAACCACATATGAAAACCTTATTTGTAATTTAATCACCTTATGATTAAATGTTGTCAAACTGGTTTCACACTCAATCTACCAACCTTTATTCTTGATATATCATTCTTTGACCGTCTGAAATTAAATCATCATTACCAAATTGGCATGAATTTTAATGAAATGGTTCCATTTAAATTAATGGGAAAATATATATTCTTCCATTAACATGGAATTGAAAAAATAATTCATCAAATTATTCATTAATAACATGTTATTCATGACACACCTGACATACCCTACTTCTTTTGAACATATGGTGTCATGGTCTTAGTCAGTAAATCCAAGTATGTGAGTCAAGACAATAATTAATAATAATCTTAAACACTATTGACCATTACAGACACTCCTAAACAAGATTATTAAATGAAATATAGACATATAGAATCCTTATAGTGGGTATATTCTTATAGTCTCTCATCTTAGAGATTATCAAGTGTGAGAATTATAGGAATAAGTATCACATGATTTGTAGTACTCGCGCCTGATAGTCAACATATTATGTTCCCATCATATAAATTTATTTTAAAAATAAATATCTTTAACAATATACATATGAAATTTCAAGTTTTTCATTATAGATGGGAACTTTGATGACCTTTTCAATAAGATAGATACCCTAAGACATTATTATATTTATGTTATAAAAAACCATGAATGATATGTAATAATTTATTTTAATTAATATTCAATTATGTACATATATATTTAATCCAAAATAAACAAAATTGGTCTAGAACACCAACCCCAACAAGATTCTATTTCATTGTGTTGGAATATACACCGAGAGTGTCATTGGAGCACTTTGAATGCATTTTACTGGGCGATTTATATGGTGGGGATCACCATGCCTTTGAATTGATCATCATGAGTAGAGTTTCATGGTGTGGATAAACATAATACTTGGGATTAATCAACTAATTAAACCTTAGTGTCTCGATATAGGTAGGTACGGTGAGCAATAACCTGATGTCTGTGATAATAATGACCGGGCAGTTTATGTTTTGAGTAATAGTGCACCTTGGGTTTGGAGTTGTGTAGAGGAATCTCATTCAGAGTTTTGGGGTAGAAAAGGAGAATTATATCCTGAATTAATAACCATGGTAGGTTGATATTTGTGGAAAAATATCATCAAGGTATCTTTAGGATGAAAAGTGCTATGGTGGGGAGGTTATAGAACCTCGTTTCTTTCTAGTTTGAATTTTTTTGAGGGAATTTCAAATTTTTTGTCAAGGGAAGGTGTTGTTTTGAAAATAGGGAAACATATTGAAGTTTAGTGAGTATAAAAACTCAATAATATGTTTTTATATATCTATCATGGCCTTCAATGCAAATATGTTTCTCATGTAAGCATTGGAGCGGGTTCTAGGTGGTCATACCCTTTACTGTTTTTGGGATGTACGCCTAAGTCATTATGTGATGAGATACAAAAAGGGATGAATATTTATATGGTACATAAATTTTTCACAATGAGAGGAGAGAGTGAGGTTTCATCCCAATATTAATGAGGAAACCATTCCATAAGGCCAGGGGAATTAGTTGTGGCACTGTTGTAGGGAGCATTATCCCACTGGCTTGGAGGGTCATTCTATAATGATGTATGGTTGAGTTGATTCTCTTATGTATTTGGTGGTCATGTTATATAAAATATATATTATTTCATGATTAAGAATGTAAAGGGTTTATTTTTTCTATTTTAGGGATGAATTCACCATGACGGATTTGTAGAATCATTTTAAGAGGGTTAGAATGGTAATTTTTAAGTCGACCCCTCTTTTTTGGTTGAACAAAGAATATAGATAAGCTATTATTATCTATATCTTCACCATTCATTTACCCTTGAACACCTTATGTATAAGGTTGATTTATTGATAGTTTCCATGAAAATTTAAGATATGTTCTTCCTGCCTACCATATTTTTTGGTTTCACATTCATTAACACTAATTTAGTTCGACTTTGGATAGGTTTTTAACAATTATATCCTCAAAACCATGGATAAATAATCTTATATTATGGGTATTTTTCGTAATATATAGAGGACATTCCATTATTATAAACACACAACATCATTTTCAATTTGGTTTGAGGTAAATCACCTAGTGAATTCATTTGTGGTTTTTTATTAAATTGAAGAAAATTTATCACTGAATTGATGTTGGGAAATAGGGATTTAATGTGAGGATGTGTCATGGGAATTCCCTCAGAATTCAGTATTCTATTTCCCATGGTTTTTATGAGTTGGTTCCATTTGTAGAGTTTTATATAATTATTACAAATTAAAATAAATTTTATAATAAATAATAAATTGTTTTAATTTATTTATTTAAATGTTATGGCATGATAAAAGAGCTTGGAATGTTAGATGATCTTGGGAGGGACTTGGATAATCTTGGGAAATTGTTTCCAATATTAGGTCAAAGGGAATACATCTATATAATGTAGGTTATCCCTGAGGTATATCTGTTGGGTAATGCATTTTATTTATGTGTCATTGGATATGTGGTATCACCATTATAGGAAATCAAAATTTTTCTCTAATTAAATTATTTAATTAACATAAAATTCGTGTTCATAGAACATAATGGTTAAGGTCTATAATGGACCTATGAATACTAATTGGGTTCCTTGGATGCTTCTGGTAAAAGGATTGATTTTTTTTTATCTGTGATAAGATACATGGACCCTAAAGGGATACCAACGAGATGAGAATGAAAAATGAGTTCCTTGAGATCAGTGAATTTGGTTCTTTCTGTATATGTAAGGGTTATAAACATAACATAGTTGGCATACAGGTCGGCCTTGTAGAACCATAAGATACATTATAAACTTTTTGGATAATTTACCAGAGATTGGGGAAATTATTCCTTCCCCAAATGGTATGTGAGTACCTGGTTGGTTATAACCTAGGAATATTTATGATAATATGGGTGATTATAACAACCTTGGATGTCTTGATATGTGGTATTTAAATTATATCATCTACCGAGTTTGATGCTGATAAAAAACTACCTATCAGGCCAGTGAGGTGGTGATATGATAGTGAAAATGTTAAGGTAAACTATTCTATCATAATGCTGGGATTTTTCCTTAATCCCGAGAATGAGATAGAGGGAATACAAAAAGGTATTATATAGTACAATGTTACTTACGAGACCATATTAGACTCCACCTTGTTAATTTTACACTCGAGAGGGTTAGTGTAGGTTAGTATGTGTTTTCAACTCCTAGTGTCACCTTAGATCCCATTGTTTGATAGTGTGAGCCAAATTAGTATGTTGTGATGATTTTGTATAGTGTTTTTTAGAGTCCAATCATAGTATTTTTTGATGAATTCAGGAATTTCACCAAATCATATTTATTACCATTGATATGAGGTATCTCGGGAGGGATTCTCTAGGACCTAAATTATATATATTTGGAATGCCTAGGATATCACCTATGATTCATCCTTTATGACTATATAGGATTCATAGGATCACTTACTTAGATCTGGTTCTTAAACATGATACTATATGGAATTACTTATATCATACCTGATATTTAGTGATTATGAAGACATGAAATGCATAAGATATCACCTACGATTCATCCGTTATTCCTATATGTAAATCCTAAGGAACTTCGTTTGATCTTGTTCTTGCACCTACTACATCATGGAATTAATAGGATATTACTTGTGATTTTGTGATTATACCTATATGGAATTCCTTGGATAACACCTAGGAATAGGTTTTTTGAAAATATGGGATTCTTAGGATCACTCCCTAGTATTCGGTGATTTTACTTGATACTACATGCAATTACCAAGATCTCTAATTGGATTTTGAGATTATGCATATATTTAATTCCTTTGACATCACTTTTGATTTGACATTTATGCTTATATGGGACTCCTAGGAGAACATCCAATGATTTTGTTTTTACACTTGATATGTACCATGTGTATTGTAATACTATCCAAGTGTGACACTATACCAAGAAAGTTATTATTTACATTTATAATGATATTATGGGAGGGATTTTACCAAACCCTTCACAATATTTTTCTTTGTGCTCATAGGAAATATGACTCTGGAGGATGTATTTATCATCAATCTTGAGTGTCACCTTATAACCCAATGATCAATGGTGATTTTTTTATAACTCTTCCATAGCTATTTTTATTTATTATTATAATATCACAATTACATATACTTTATTTTCTGGTTATGTTGGATACCCCATTGTTGGTTTCTTAATGAGTTATACTCACACCCTGCTCGGGTGGCCATGAAAATTTGGTACTTGATATAACCTCATATTCATAGGCTTTGGTAGGGTTTATTACAAATTATGTATAATCAATTTGGATATCTAGTATTGTGGTTGGTATGAGGTGAGGATTAGATATGGTAATTGAGCCTCTTCTATATTTTTATTCTTAAGTTAATTTTTTATATATGGTTGGCCAAATGGGAAACCAGTTTAGTTATATAACTATATGATTCCAAATTTTATTTGACATATAATTTTTATGTTTTATTCCTCTAATATACTCTGATGTTATTATGCATGGTGGTTGGTTATTTACATTGTTATTTCTCACTCTTATATAAGGGTACAGTCTCCCCACAGTAATACCTTAGACCCTCATAGTTATTTTAAATCCTACAGAAAACAAAGTGGTACACATGAGGTCATGGGGAACTCTGGTCTAGTTACTGTAGAGTGATTTAGTCTTTATCATTACACAAATCCTTTTAAAAAAATAAGAAAATAAAATTACAAGGAATAAAAATTTCATGCAAATCTTCTGAATGATGACATATAAGGGTGATGTGTTTTATAGAGAATAATAAAGCATGTTTCAATAAAATATTATAACAAATCTAAATTGGATACTATATAGTATAATATTCTAAAATTAGAACAGAAATTATTAAATAGAAAAAAAATTGGCTGTAAAATTAGTGATATAAGGGGAGATGATAAGAAACAAATAATTGAAATCCAAAATATAGAAAATATGTGTAGAATACACTTATGTTAGGAATCATTTTCCTTCATAATTCTTAAACTTTATTTTATAAAAAAACCTTTTTATATTAATTCTTTTTTTTGAATTGGTTTACATCTATTTAATATATTTTTATAATTTTTATCCATTAGTGTGTATTTATCAATCTTGTTTTGAACTCAAAATGTGTGAGCCAATGTTTTTTCAATTTATTTCATTTAAATATTTTGGTTTTGGTATTTATTCATTTTCAATGAGTTTTTTATTTTTTAAAATACTAAATACACATAGACATTATATAATCTACATTAACCATCCATGTAGGTAATGATACAAAAATTTTGGAAATATCATTATAGGTGGTAGAACATGCAATTTAAGAATGCATTAAAGGAGGAATTGGGATAATATATATATATTATAATTAGTTTATATGAACACTCCTAGAAAATTATAAAAATAATATTACCATTATATATTTATTAATTAGTTTATATAGGATTTCTTTAATATCATCTCTTTTGAATTTAGTTCCCTCTATTTAGAGTGAAAACTGATTATAATTAGGGATGTCTCAAGATATATTATTTTATACACACATGATTTGTGTATATAACCATTTTTCCTTTCCCATAATAAATTTTTTTAGTGAGAGTGATAATCCAAAAATAAGAAATATTAGAATAAACTAACATGACCTTATTTTCTTGAATTTTATAGATTCTATTATACATATCATTATTTCAGAAACCATTTACCATATTTTTAATTTCACTCTACATTATATTCATGTATATTGAACAAAATATTGTATTATAAATTACAAATGGTAATCCATTATTATCTAAACAAGATATATAAATTAAATTTTAATTTGTAGTCAGATTATAAAAACAAATTTCCAATTTTAGAATTAATATACTCTGTAGACTTAGATCATAAATGTCCACATCAAATGAAATAACTACTACCTTATTTCCAAAAATTGATATATTTATCCTTTTATCGACTCTTTCCATTTTCAGTTTTATTGTTTATTATTATAAATTTGTGATGCACACATGGTATCCAGTACCCATGAGTGAGTATTAGGAAGAAAAAAAATATAATATTTACATACATATTATAAAAATCCTTATCATTGGGAAAAACTTTTATCCTTAGACACTAATTTATTATATTATTGGTTTATACTATAATATATGTCAAACATATATTCATGATACTTTAAATTATATATAATAAGACACATCTTTAATAGAGTATCATATTTTATATAATTTCAAAAAATACTTTTATCAAACATACTCCAACTGAAAATAATAAACCCATACATCATTATATTTTAGTGATCCATGAATAATATTTTATTATGTTTGGAGCCTTAATTAAAATTCCTATAATCATTTAACTATTTAGTTTATCTATTAATACAGTCATAACAGATATGATTATTTAATAATTGATCGAAAAACCCTCCCACCCCCAAATCCACCACATCGATAAACTCATCTATATTCCTCTGGTATCATAACTGTTAGAGTTCCTATCTAAGTGAAACCCAAAGATAAAATTTTGGTAGGGATATATAAGTCTTAGGGTTATCCACATCCACCATTATTTTCACTAGATAATCTATGAGAACCATCCTTTAGTAAAATTCAACCATTTTTATGATTAATGTCATGAAATGTATTTTATTTGGAATGAATATTACACTTATTATTTCTTGGGTTTTCTTAGTATCATAATTACATATGATACTTATGAATATCATTTATAATTTTTTTATCCCATGAAATATTTAAACCTTATAAAATCAATATGTATATATATGTGTATATTTTTAGAAATTTTGTTTTGAACAATTTCTCTATATATAAATTATTATGTTCCAAGCATAATAGAAAAGTACACAATATATAACTCCTTTAATTTTATTTACCTAATAATAAAATTCAATTATATATATATATAACCAAATATTTCTTATACATAAGTTATATGAATTTGTTTCATAAAAAAGATTAAAATCATAAAAAACCAAAATACCTATAATGCAATGTCTTGCAGGACAAGAAGCCAACCCCCACTTTTCAAGATAAAACCTAAGATCCCTGACCAGTGAGAAGTCTAACCCAAGTTTCCACAATCCATAGATGAATACTCAAGAGGTATCTTAATTTCAATAAAAATTTTAGCCCCAACATATATAAAATAAAATTAAAATAAATAAAATTAAAAATCATAGTCTTGATTGAATGAAACTAAATCATCATTTTGTACAAAGAATGTAACTATCATATGCATGGAATGAACATTCTTCGAAGTTTTTTAAAAATATTAAATTAATAAAATAAAAATTTATAATAGAAATTTATTATATATTTTTATATTAAATTTGGATATCATAAATAATTAAACAATACAAAATTTTTGAAGGAGATTTAAAAAAATTATAAAATTATAAATTATAGAAAATTATATTTCATATTGTATAACATTACATGAATTAAGTATGGGTTTTATGTCACAACCAGTCCCCTGGGGCCTGTACGATGACTCCCCCAAGCCCACTTTCCAAAATACAGGGGTTGGCGACCAGCACTAAAGGTGTCAACCTGTAAGTGGGAGGTATTTTACTTAGTACCTGTACACATGCACACACTACCATGTCCCAAGAAAACTGGAAAACATAACATGCATGCCACTAAACAACCACTAAATGTAAAATTTTAGCTAGATGTAAATGGGTCGTAATACAAACCCAAAAAAAACACAACTGCAACAAGAGTAAGTACAAGATCGATGGAAATTCATACGCTGAAAATTCCACTTCATAGGTAAGTATAGAGTAGCTCCCAGAAGATGTCGAAGCATGTCCTACCTACCCGGTATCATCGGGCACCACTTGGTATGGGGCCACCAAGTCCTCAGCCTAGTCATCAGTCGTCTTCACCATACACAACAAATGAGGGCGGATCCCATACATGAGTGAGAAACAAAATACTTAGTAGGGATCCAAAACCAATAAGAAAAGACCAAAAATCAATCCAAAAGAAAACCACAAAGCATGATCAAAAACCAAGACAACTCACAATAGGTATTATCTAGCATAGAAATTTAAGACCCTAAGTCATATCAATGAACAACTTAGGCTGCTGGGGTACTCCTCTGTGATGAGTATCATGGGTATGCTAGGTTACACAGAGCCACTCCCCACTGTGGGCCTGTCGGGTCACACAGAGCTGCTTCCCACTATCCTAGGACTATTGTGGTACTCAACCCTTATGAGTACCCTTGGTATGCTTGGTCACACAGAGTTGCTCCCCATTGTGGGCATGCTGGGTCACATTGAGTCGCTTCCCACTTTGGACATCGTACTAAGGTACACTTTCCCGATTAGTACTATGGGACTGCAGGGTCACACAGAGCGTATCCCCACCATGGGCCTGCCAGGTCATATATATCTACTTCCCATATGGCCATCATAGCTGATCCTCACAGGGTCTTTTATCAGCAGTCATCGGGTCTCAGTCAGCCACAGGGTTCCCGCATGTAATGTGCTTGATTATGAGAGAAACCACTCCTCGATCCATTTATCTCATTTAAAATTTGATTAAATCCAATTTAATTTATTTCAAAATATATGCCTCACCGCGAGGGTTCTAACGCCACAAACATCTCATAAATTGGACGACCGATTTGAGAGATATTGGCGTTTTAGGAAACATGGGCTAGTTACGTTCAGGCTTGAACTGACCCGAACAACTCAGACATGTTCGACTGACCCGACCCAACCCAGTTTTGGTTTTGGTTGGCCCAGTCTGGCCTGGGTAGTGGGCCGGGCCCATTGGGCTTTGCTGGACCCATCCCTGTTCGGCCGTGGGTCCAGCTCGCAGGGTTACCCAGGTACCTGGATTTATCTGACCTAGCCCGCATTGACAGATTGGTTTTCATTCCCTGATCGGGATGCCCAATGGCCCAGTTTTATTCCTCCAGCCCGTTCTGCTACAGTGGGCCAATTTACTCCAACTCGGACTGATCAGTGGCCCGGTTCGCACACCCTATCCCATCCCACAAGGCAGGCCGGTCTTCTCCATCTTGGATGATAGGAGGGAATCTGGTTCAGTGCCCCATAGCCCTACATGCAAGGTGGGCCGGTTCATCTTATAGGATCTAGCCACCCCACTTAGTCCCACATGGAGTTGCTAAACCACATGGTGTGAGCCACTGCACCTGACGTGACCAGTTGACCGCATCCTGTCTTTGCTAGCCGCCATCCCGCCCCCAGTGGCTCTTCCCGCACCGCCGAAGCTCGAGCCGGCCACAATGTCTCCCTCAGCGTGCCATTGCAGCGCACCGCCACCTACCCACGACCACTACCACGGGACACCACTGGTGCATCATCGACCTCTTCTGCGGACCATCAGGTCTGATCCGGTGGTCCTTTCTTCGCATCGTCTGCACCTCTATCCTCCATGGGATTCCACGTTTCTCGCCAAGGGATTGAAACCTTTTTGCCACCATTTCGAAGGTGTGAACACGAAGAACACACAAGAATGCACAAGACGGAGGGCTCAAGCCTTTTTCATGTTTTCCAGCACCATTTGTGTTAGATTTTCAATGTAGGAATCAAAAGGGGGAAAGGTTTTGGGATTCCAACAAATGAATTTAACCAACAATTCAAAACCCCAAATTCAAACATCCCTCCCACAAGAACATACAATACACGGATTGGCCTATTTGTGGGTTGATCTGTGTTCATTATTTAGAAAGAATAATATAATAATGTAATTCAAAAACAATGAACCCCTACCTAAGTAACACATTCATTGGAGATGATCCATTCAAAGGGTGTAAGAATAACACGTCCACCATTTCGTCGCTCCATGATCCATTGTTTGGTAGTCGTTGGCATTTTATGTCGTCACCCCCCAGAGCTTTAGAGCATAATTAGTATTGTGCCAACAATCCTGCATTATTTTCTTGATCATTTAAGGCCAAAACATGAAATATAGTTTCAGTTACATTCTATTATGAAGTCATTACACTATTTCATTTATGAAACAATGTTTTTGGATTCATTCTATTATACTTAATTTTCCTGCAATGGTTTGAAAATTCATAAAAAATAAAATAAAACTGGTTTATTCTATTTTTAACTTTTTCATTAAAAATTCTGAAAAATAACTTTTTCCATCAAACCACAAAAGTTTGGTTGAGGTCTATTTTAGTCAAATACCGATGTTATGAGTTCATTATTTCCCTAAAAATTGATCCGTGCACCGGTTTAGAAGTTAGAAAATTGCGCTCGGATGTTTATTTAAATGAACTAAAAAAAGATCAAAATTCTATTCCAGGCTCGCCAAGAATCGGAATCAAGTTCCGTCTGAGTATCCGATCTTGAAATAATCCAATAAAAATAAAAAAAATTACATGGAATTTACATAACATTACATTCTCCCCACATTAGGGATTTATGTCCCTGAAAGAAAAAACAAGGGCTAAAAACAAATGCAGGTACTTAGCATTAATCAGAGCCTCCCGCTCCCATGTGGTCTCCTAGAGATTACCATGCTTCCACCGAACACGCACGGGGGGAATTGACCATCCACAAAAGACCCAATCATGTCGATCCTCTATCTCCACCGATAATTCCACAAACATCACCCCATTGTCAATTTTCATCTCACCCTAGTTGATGATGTGTGATGGGTCATACAGCTACCTCCTCATCTTTGACACATGGAAAACATCATTCACCCAGTGCATCACTGGGGGAAGAGCTAGGAGGCACGTGACCTTGAAAACTCTACTCATAATTTGGAAAGGTTCGATGAACCTCAGAGATAACTTGCCACCCAATCCAAATATCTACAATCCCTATCATGGTGATACCCAAAGGAACGCATGATCTTCCTCCTAGAACAATAAGGGTATCCATATCCTATCACTATACGATTTATTTATGCTCTGTGCAGTCCTCTTCTACTCCTAGATGATTTTAACCTTCTTAGTGGTAGCCCATACCAACTTTGGACCCATGAGTGCTGACTCCCCAAGGTCTGTCCAGCATAGAGGTTATTTTCAAGGCCGCCCATACAAAGCCTCGAATGGTGCCACGCTAATGGTAGACTGATAGCTATTTTTTTATGCAAACTCAACCAGTGGTGGGTGGTCCCCCTAACTACAACCAAAATCAAGGACGCAAGCCTGAAGAATGTCCTCCAAGGTCTTTATGGACCGCTCCATCTGACCATCAGTTTGAGGTTGAAAAGCTGTGCTCAAGTGCAACTGAGTCCCAAACGCCTCTTGTAACCTCGTCCATAGCTGGGATGTGAAGTGAGCATCATGATTTGAGACGATCATCAAGGTAACCCTGTGAATCCACAATATATCCTTGATTTAGAGGCGTCCCTATCCCTCTACCGATCCCTTCTCCTGGATGGGTAGGTAGTGAGATGACTTGGGGAGTCGGTCAACGATCACCCCGATAGAATCATGGCCCTTGGATGTGAGTGGTAATACCATCATGAAGTCTATCGAGATACCATCCCACTTCCACAACAATACCTAAAGTGGTTTTTCAAAGCCTATTATAACTTGATGCTCATCCTTCACTTGCTAAAAAGTGAGGTACCATGAAACGAACTCTACCACTACTTGCTTCATCCCTAACCACCAGTACTGACATCAGAGGTCCTGATACATATTCTTCACACCTGTATATACCGCCAAAGAGGATATATGGAACTCCCTCAACACCTCCTCCCGCAATGTCACTGGTACTACTATACGACCTCTGAAAAGGATGATGTTATTCACACTTATAGATAATCCATCTGGATACCGTCATGAGGATAACTAAGAACTTCGGGATTCACAGCCAACATCCACAATTTGTGCCTACCTAACTCATTATAAGAGTAGGGGAGTGAAAATAATTGACTGAAGGAACACTGCTCCATCACCATCCAGGAAGGATATCCACATCGCATCTAGCTGCTCTGTCGCCTCACTCAGCAGCTTCAAACTGGAACTCCCGTTGAGCATGTCTGCCACCATGTTCTCGTTCCCAAGATTATAGACTATATCCAATTCATAGTCCTGTATAAAATCTACCCATCACCATTGCCTCAAGTTCAGGTCCTTCTGGGAGAATATATACTTGAGTCTCTAATGGTCGGAGTAGATGGTAAATCATTCACCCATCAAGTAGTGCCACCACATCTTCATAACAAAGACCACTGCGGAAAACTTCATGTCATGGGTTGTGTAGTTCTTCTCATGTTTCCTCAATTGCCATGAACCATAGGTGATCACTGCTCACTCTTGCTACAGGACACAACTCAGTCCAGTCCCTGATGTGTCACTGAAGACTATATACCCAACACCCTCTTCAGATAGTCTCAAGATGGGGGCACTTTTCAGTCTTCACCTTAGCTCCGGGAAACTCTATGGGTACTTCTCTATCCACACGAAGCATTTCAACTTCTTTTTCATAGCTGATAAGGGTGATTCTATAGTGGAAAAGTCGTGCATGAACCTCCGGTAGTATCAGGAAAAACCCAATAAACGCAGAACCTGTATCATGCTCCTGGGTGGCTTCCAAGCAAGAAATTGCCTTATCTTCACCATATCCACTGCAACTCCAGCCTCTAAGATGAAGTTTCCCAGGAAGTGGACTTCCAAATTCTAGAACAAGAACTTCAAGGGCTTCCCATAAAACTAGTGCTCTCAATGTGTATCCAGGACTATCTGTAGGTGTTTAGCATGCTCTTCTTAGGACACCGAGTACACCAAGATGTCATCAATGATGACCACCATGAAGCGATCGAGGTAAGGCTGGAAGATCATGTTCATGAGTCCCATGAAAACTATTGGGTAATTGGTCATGCCAAATGGAATTACTAAGAACTCATAGTGTAAATATCAACATCTGAATGTTTTCTTCGGTACATCCTCATTCCATACATGGAGATGGTGATAGCTTGATCTGAGTTCTATCTTTGAGAACCACCTCGCTCTCTTCTACTGGTCAAAGAGGTCGTCAATTCTTGGTAGTGGATATTTGTTCTTCATGGTCATCTGGTTTAGGTGCCATAAGTCCACACATTGCCTCAATCTTATGCCTGCCTTCATGGAAAACAACAGTGGGTCTACCCATGGTGAAATATTGGACCTCACGAAGCCCTTCTTCTATATGTCCTCAAGATGTACCCTCAACTCATGAAGCTCCGTGGGGGCCATTTGATATGTCAGTGTGGATATGGGTGTCATCTTTGGGTATAGGTTGTTGAAAATTTCTACCTCTCTATGGGGAAGTAGACCTGGAACATCCTCAGAAAAAACATCTTCATACCCGTCCACCGTTATAGGAAAGCTCAGACTCCTCTCATCCACTACACGAGGGGAGAGGCTAGCAAACTGGTGAGCAATTGGCTTCAACCTCCACTAAGAAAGTCTGCCATGTGGTAAAAGAGTTCCCTTATTGAAGTTTAAGGAAAACCTAGTCCCACCTTCATGGTCACATTGCACTCTATGCCTAATACATTCGAATTGAGCATTAACTGTGGATATAATGTCCATACCCAAGATGATGTAATAAGGACTCAACGTCGCTACTAAGGGATCCCAGCTGAAGATCAAGCTTCCAAGAGTAAGTTTACACTTAAAGAACTAGTGTGTAATCATCGTATCCCCTCTCATAGGAGTCTCTAATTGTTAGAATCGAGCCAATGGCTCCACTGGAATCTCTGAGCCTCGAATGAGGTTCGTGGAAAAGTAAGAGTGACTGGAACCTGTGTCAATAAGATCTACAACTATGGTGTAAAAGACACAGATAATACCTCTAATAATCTATAGAGCACTGAGAAAATAGTCCTCCACTACCTGAAATAGAGCTCGCCCTTGTCCACCAGCTCCCTAACATCATGGTGGACCCCATGGGGTGGTGCAGGTAGTACATCAAACTCTTGTCCATAGCCTACTACTTGGCCTACTACCCTGCCACATCCACTGCCTAGTGTACCTCCTCCCTCATACAAATGCCTTGGGGGTCCCTCAACCATCTACTGATTGTCTTCACGGTGGATCGGGAAGTCGTGAGCCATGTGTCCCTGCGCACCACATGAGTAGCATGCCCTATTCCTTTGATGACCCCCACTGCCCCAGTGGCCTTTCAGTACTGATCTTGTATCCTTAGGTCACCCTCTAGATGATATGGACTGTTTGGACCTCTATTTCATCTGTAGGCTACCTACCACAAATGACTCACCTACCTGTCACCCAATAGTAGCTCCCAACGTCAGTGCCTGCTCTACGAGGAAGATCTATACTAGTATAGCTCACTCTAGCACTCCAACCTAAGTAGGGATGATGATGGAAATCCTCAACGCCCTGATCTCTCATTGGATTCCCTGATCAAAGGTCTGGGACCTGAATAAAGGGTCTCAAACCATGTCTATTGAGTTACGGTAGATTTCTATAAATCACACAGTGTAATCATCCCTTGAAATGTTGTCCTATTGAAGGTGAAACAACTCTTGTATGCACACTAAGCACATGGTGGATGGGATGAACTCCTCCTAAAAAAGCCGCTCAAAGTTAGACCTGGATAGGATCACCTAATCACGATTATAAATCATCAAAATCCACCATCTCCTTACCAAACAATAAATAAGGCTCGCGATTATGATCTCTATCTGGTCATGTGATGTCCTCACTAAGTGAAAGACTAGTGTCACTGCCTCCATCTATTCCTCAATGGTCTGAGAATCATTCTCTCCCCTGAACCTGTGAGGTATCTGTCTCTGGAACTCATACAAGGTGCTGAGCCTGCATTTTCCCTCTACTGGTAACACCTGTAGTAACTTCTAGTCAATGGGTGGTGGTAACGCTGGTACACCACCCGGCGGGGTCATCTCTAGCATGTGTCCCTAAACTAATGCCTCATTACTAAGCGGTCTGTCCTCACAGCCCCACATCAGAATCATAGCTGGTAGTCTGTGTAGAGGCATCCTAAAATAGATCAAGTTATACCATAGTAAATAGATTATACCTGGTGATCTGACTCTAATTCATGCTAACATTATAAAACATTAAGTTCTTATAAGATGCATGCAACCAGTGTTTTTATCTATAGAGTCGAAAAGCATAATTCAAGGTCCTCGTGTATGGATACATCGGCCTCCATACCAACATTGGACTCCTTGAATGTGAAGGTTGAACACGAAACATTTAACACTATTTCCCAAAAACAAAACAATAGACTATCAATCCTTGTGTTATAACCGACCTCCTCTGATACCACTTTGTCACAACCCTTCCCTCGGGGCCCATGCTATGACTCCCCCAAAACTACTTCCCAAAGTCTTGGGGTTGGAGACTATCACTGAAGGCATTAACCCGCAAGTGGGATTCATTTTATTGAGTACCTGTACACACACACACACAACCACATCCCATGAAAACTGGAAAAGAGAACATGCATGACACTAAACAACCACTGAGTGTAAAAGTAAAACTGGAAATAAATGGACCAGAATACAAAACCAAAAAATATATCTACTACAAGAGTAAGTAATAGATCAATGGAAATAAATCCGATGAAAATACCCACCTTATGGGTATGTATAGAGTAGTTTCCAGAAGTCATTGAAATAGGTCTTGTCTTCCTAATCACATTAGGCACCACCTGATCCTGGGCCACCAAGTCCTCCACCAAGTTGTCAGTTTTCTACACCATATACAACACTTTTGGACGGATCCCATACTGGGGTGAGTAAAAAAATACTTAACATAGACCCCAAAACAATAAGGAAATACCCCAAAAAATCCATAAGAAAACCATGACGTATGGTCACGAAGCAATATAGCTCACACCAGTTATAATCTAGAGTAGGAAAATATGATCCTCAGTCGTATCACTGAACACCTTGGGCTACTGGGGTACTTTTTCCTGATTAGTACCATGGGTATGCTGGGTGACATAGATCTTCTCCCCACCGTAGACCTTTCGGTCACATAGAGCCTCTTCACACTATCCTTGGACTAATTTGGTACTCATCCATTATGAGTACTATGGGTATGCTGGGTCACAAAGAGTCTCTCCCCACCGTGGGTTTTCTGGGTCAAAAAAAACTACTTCCACCTTTGGACTTTGTAATGAGTTACTCCTTCCCGATGAGTACCGTGGGTCTTCCGGGTCACACGGAGAAACTCCCCACCATTGGCCTACTGATTCACACAAATCTGATCCCACTGGGACAAAATTTCTGATCTCAATAGGGTCCCTTGTCAGTAGTATTCAGTTCTCAGTCAGCCATAGGGTTCTTGCATGTAGTGTGCTAGATTCTTGGAGAAACCGCTGCTCAAGCCATTCATCGCATTTCAACTTCCAAGAAAACCTCTATAGATTATTCCAAAAGATTATCCTTCTCCATGAGGGTTCTAACACTGCAAACAGATCATCGATTGGACACCTAGTTGGAGAGATATTGGCGTTTTAGTAAACAGGGGCCAGTTGAGTTGGGGCTCGATCTGACCCGGTTAGACCCGCCCGAAAAACCCATCCTATGGGTCCCGCATCACCTAGCCAGGTTTGACTGACCTGACGGGACCCGGTTCGGCTCTAGGCCTACCCGGTCTGGCCTGGCCAGTGGGCCAGGCCCATTGGGCCTTGCTGGACCCGACCTAGTTTAGATGTGGGTCTAGCCCGCCATGTCTCCCAGTGATCTAGATTTATCCAGCACTGCCCACAATGGAGGGCTAGTTTTCTTTGCCCACCCGGGCCTCCCAACAGCCTGAATTTATTCTGTTGGACCAACTCAAAATAGCGGGCCTCTTTACCTCTGTTTGAGCCACTCAGGTGCCCGGTTTGCATGCCCTAGACCGGCCCGCAAGGTGGGTCGATCTTCTCCAGCACAGACTCCAGGAGGGCATGTGGATCATCACCCTAGGGCCTGGCCCACAAAGTGGTCTGGTTCGGCTGCACGTGGTCGACAAGATCTGGTTTCCCCACCTAGTCCCGCACGCAGTAGCTGGACCACAAGCTAGTAGGGTGTCGCAGCCCGCGCAGTGTGGGCCACTTCAATTGATGCGGCTGATTGGCAGCATACTGTCTGCCCTAGCCACTAGCCCACTACTGGTGTCTCTTATCGCACCACCATAGCCTAATCCAGCCACGACGTCTCCCCTAGCGCGCCATCGTGGTTCTCTTCCCTCAACCTGAGGCTGCCGTCGCGGGCCACCGTCATTGGCCTCTTCTTCATACCACCAGGTCTACTTTGGTTGTTTGTTCTTCATGTCGTCTTCACCTCCAACCTCTGTGGGATTCCACCTTTCCTTCTAAGGACTTGAAACCTCCTTTCCATCATTTTGAAGGTACGACCATGAAGAACTCCCAAGACAGAGGGGCTGAGGCCTTGTTCATGTTTTTCCGCACCCTCCACATTTGAGTTTCAAATTAGGAATCAACAGGGGGAAAGGTTTTCGGATTCCCACAAATGAATTTACCCCACAATTCAAAACCCCAAAATCAAACATCCCTCCTGCAAGAACATACGATCCACGGATAAACCTGTTCTTGGGTTGATCCGCATTCATTATTTTGAAATAATAATGGGATACCATAAATAAAAAAACAATAAACCCCTACTTTAGTAACACATTTGTTAGTGATGATCCATTTGAAGGGTGGAACTAGAACACGTCTTCCGTTCCTCGCTCCACGATCAGTTATTTGGCGGTCGTTGGCATTCTTCGTCGTCACCCACCAAAGATTCATAGAAAAACCAGAATTGTGCCAATAATCATATGTTGTTTTCTTGACCATTAAAGACCAAAATACAAAAAAAATTGTTTAAGTAACATTCCATTACAAAGTCATTACACTGTTTCATTTATGAAGCACTGTTTTCTGTTTCATTCTGTTATACGTCATTTCATTACAGCGGTTTGAAAATTTAGAAAAAATAAAATAAAAAAAGTTTATTTAATTTTTATGTTTTTCTTTAAAAATTCTAAAAAATCATTTTTTCCCTTGACCTATGCCAATCGAGATTAGATCCATTCTTGGAGAATCCTAGTGTTCTCAGTTCAATAGTTCCCTCTGATTTTTTATCATAGCACCGGTTTACAATTTAGAAAAACCCGAATGCATGTTTATTTAAATAAACTAAAAAAGTTCCAAAATTTATTCTGGGCTCACTGGGCCTCGAAATCATGTTCCGTCTGAGCGTCTGGTCTCAAAATAATCCCATATATTTAAAAAAAATACATTGAATTTTGGGGAAAATAAATTTTATAGGTAGTTGGTTTTTTATATTTTTTTAATATTCATCAAAACATTTAACAAGAATAATGACATGGTTTTGTAAACAAGATATTTTATATAAATAATTTCTTAAAAAAAATCTAGAAATAAAGTTAATGTTTTCATACATGATATTTTTTAAATTTCAATACCAAGAACTATGATTTTTTATTATTTTTTCCATTGTGGAGTTTTCTAATGGAAATAAAATTTCTATAAAACAAGAAATTTTTTATCAAAACCATAATTTGAAAAATAAATTTTATGGTATAAAGTATTTTTTAATAGAAATAATTTATTCTCAAAACTACATCATTGATATAATCATTTCATAAACCATGATGTGGTTATATAAACCTTGACTATTGTTCTAGAAAAACCCAAATCTAGTTTTTAATTTTTTATCTCCATTATATAAATTATTCATAAGAACCTTCTATAGTACTATTGAATAGTTTAATAATATATATTTATACCCAAATGTAGTGGATTAAATATATTAATCCAAATATAGTGTTCCATTGAGGAAGGAAATACTAAAATGAAATTAATGAAAAATAGGGCATACATCATTTTCCATGTTGAATATTCCTCAATGGTGAGTTTGATTGATATCCCATTGTATTATTAAAAGGACTCCAACCTATACAGGTGTCCAATATTGAAAATTAAATCATAAGAAACTTTGGTAAGACCCCTTCTTCTTCAAAAGAATGTTAACACCACCTTCATAAAGGTAAATAAATTGAATATCTTTTGGGATATTCTACTTTAATGAGTGATCAAAACTATAAAACTGAATTATATTAAATATATCATATAGAAATAATTTATTGAATAAAGGTCCCTTTTGGATTCCATTAGTTTCATAAATTAAAAAATAACCAACTCTTTGTTTATCAATTTTAATGGTTTCACAGAATCCACATTTTTTAAGTGGTTCTTAAACTATTTTATAAATCAATAAACCATATCCACAACATTATTTGATGTTTACATATCCAAATAAAACATGATAAAAAAATTTATATTTTTTTCGAATGATTTCCTCTAACATTCATCTTGAACACCATGCCATAGTTTTAAAAACATTGAAACAACACTAATCACGACATAGTCATTCTCACCACATCATGGTTTTTGTTTTAGAGTATATATCAAATACTAATATTTTCCATATTAATAATATAATAAGGTATAAGGTATAAATAAATAATTTTTTTTAATTCCATGCGTGATATGGGTTATATTTTTTATATATTCAATCTATTATTTATTAAATGAATCTTTATAGGATAAATGTTGTTGGGTACTTTCCCAATATTTTTAATGATTTTTTTTATCCAATAAAATTAATTTATGATATATGATTTTTATATATATTCATATTATATTTTTTAATACTTTATTTTTAATAATTTTAAGCTATTTTTACTCACAACCCTAATAATTATGAAGATGATAAAACAAAACTAAAATCTAAATTCATCTTCAATAATTAAAAAATTAATATTGATATTACCCTAGAAAATGAACTACTTTTTACTTTCAAATACTAAGAACTCATCTTTATTAAATCATAAATATATATCAATATTCTTAATTGAAAGTATATAACTCTCCCAAGGGTTTATATGATATATTCTTGTTATACATAAATTATATTAGATATTACATTGAATAAAAATCATGTCAGGCATATACTATAGAAAAATAATTTGGTATCTTACTTATGTGGTCCTTAGTAAGAAAATATAAAAAGATATTGAACTTTAATAATACTTTTACCATATAATAAATACAAAGATCCATTATTTAAATGGTTTAATATAAACCTATATATAGATTTGGAATATTTTAAGACTAATTTGAGAAATCCACATAGTTCTATAACAAAACTCAATGTTGAGATCATATGAGGTCACGGGGAATAACGATCTCATTGTCTGGAATGTGGGTGTTCAAGGGGATAATTCCCTTGATGAAAATATTTTGGGTTACTTATTCAAATTACAATACGATGTATAGAAATTAATATAAAATTAGAAGATGTTACCTATAGTATAAATAACTCGTTATTTCATATGAATTACTATTTCAAAAGGACTATTGGTACATATAGATGTGTGCATATTAATGTTTAATTTTGAAAGATTAGGATAATGAGTTATGGGGAAAAATTATATGTTTTTGTATAATAATGAAATTTCAAATTTCTTCTCCTTGGACATGTGATGTATTTTAAAATGATGTTAAATTATTGAATTTAATATATATTTTTACATTTATTTATTATTATATTATTATATAATAACTGATATAAAACATTGTTTAGGGTTTAAATAAAATAAATATCTCATTGAATAAATTATATTAAATATGTAGATATCAATATTAATCATTTTATTGGTTCTAGTTTTGATTTATTAAAGATAAATATTTGTAGATATACTAAAATAGAGTTAGCCTTTATGATTTCTAAAAATTATTCTAATAGTAATTTTAAAGTCCTATTGTTTTTTTCACTTATAAAAATAATAATCTAATATTAGTACTACAAATTCCATGAAAATTGGGTTTTTATTAACACTATCTAGTGAGGATAAAGGATATAAATTTTTAGTGTTTTTTAGCACAGATAAATGTCTACCTTTATTAGAATTAAAATCCTCAATAGATAAATGATATATTCAAATTATTTAGTTTTCTATATTTTTCAACAACAAAATCCAAAAACACTCTAAGAGGGGGGATGAGGGTGTGGATTACTTTTCAACTCAATCTCTACGGGTCATGTTTCTAAATTATACCAAAAACATAAAACCTTTCACCACATACCACTAAACCTAATATTATAAATAATGAAATGTAAAAGCATCAAAATAGAGGATATTACTATGATAACTAGAAAGTGATACTTAAGGAAGTATACATTGATGATGTGTCGATATACTAGATTATTTGACTACACATTTTATATTACTATGATGTTTTATAAATGATTACAATTAATTCAGGGGACAAAGCCTAATTTTCCCTCTCCATTTATAACTTCATGATATTGATAAAAATATAGATTATATGAAGGTATATTATAATAATAAACCAATACGATAATCTAACACAAAATTTTTGAGGGTGTTATCATTGTGCCTTAATTTCCTCTTTCCAGTCTTGATCTTCAATATTATTCTTCCTTAATTAATTCCCTTCTTAAAATTTTAGTTAGTTCAATTCACCTAATTAATTATATATATATAGATATTCTAATTTAAATAACTCCCATTTTAATTCCCAAGAAGTTAACCTTTGAATTTCTATATGTTATTCTTTGACTGACAATTAATTTCATTCATTTTCAATGAATTAAATTCATCAATTAATGATATTTAGAGACCAATATTTATAATAATTGAAGTATTTTATTTTATAAAAACAACCATTCATTACTACATGTTAAAACTATCACCATGGCATAATAGAGTCCACTAATAACCTCAACCTCCAAATACCATGAAAAATTCAACTCTGTATTCCATAAACATCAAACATTTTTAATTACAAACCTGACTGTAACTTGACTATACTGTGACACACCATGACATAATCATCACTTGAACATAGTATAACCATTCTCCAAGAGAAAATTATTTTTCCATAGACCATCTAGTTGAATGTGTTCCATTTCAAATTAATTTCCTTGAATCTCTAAAGTATAAATATATTAAACATGGACATAGTATCCTACCATGATATATTTTTTCTTCTAGTTTCAAAAACAACAATGAATATTGAAATTTCCATGTTTCTATATCCTATTTCCTATATGAATTCTTACAATGTAACATAAATCAGTATATAACATTGTTTTTTCAGTTAAACCATTTTCAATTCAAAAAGGTAACATAGTACTTCACCTTCCAACATGAAATAGATTACTCATAGTTTTCTCATGTATAAAAAATCCAATTAAAATATATAATATTAAATTGTTTTTATAGGAATATACCTTTCACAATATTTTTATTAAAACATTCATTACCCTGATGAACTCCCAGTTTCCATTTCCACCATGGCATAAATATCTAATTTTTGACATATTTGAATCCATCTTCACTATATTTTCTTTCAATATCAATTAATGATCCCATTAAATTCTCTAAGAATTGAAAAATTCTAACTAAAATTTTAAAAAATGTATTTAAAACCTTGAGGGAAAAAAAATACAACACTACACTTTCAATGTTGTTTAACAGTTTGATCAACCTCTAATGTCAACAACATTAGTTCCAATATTCACCCCCATTAGGTTTTTTTGAAATCCAAATTTTATGTTGTGAAATTCCTCTACAGAAAAAACAAAATATAAATAAAATAACTCCTCAATCACTATATATCTTTGTGATAAATTTTTTTTTTGAAAACAAGTAATTAGGATAGTATTTTTTCTCAATACTTTCCTCTTATCTTATTATCAATGTACCACTTTTTATTTTTTCTGAAAATTTGAACTCCATCAAACACTTACCATCTTTAAATATGTTAATACATTCCAGGATCCACACCATGAATTATATTCCCCCAATGTCTCATTCTATATTCTCCCACCCAAATGTAGTCTTCTCTTTTTATATGAGACTCCTTATTATAAATCCCCACTTATTGAAATTATTATTCTAAAAACATTATATACATTTATAAAAGGATACACACTTCCATTGAGTTTTACTAATGAATCATATCCTAGAATATCAATTACTATTTTCATTCTTCCTACTTAGATAATAAAATAAAAGGGAAATGTATTGACAAACTCAAGTTTCTAGGATATTAATTAAAGGAATATAGTGAAATGGGCTTTTTCAAAATTCCTCAATAAAATCAAAGTGGTTGAACACCATTGTTCAACTGATTCCTTTTAATTATTGGATCGGAGAAAGGTTTCATATAAATGTATTCCAATTATTGATTCCCACCAACATTCTCCATCTTGATAACTAATTTATCCACATTCTATTTACATGAGTGGTACCAAATTTTAATGTGATTCATATGAGAGTGTTAAACATAATTATTTATTAATTCAATAATCCTGTTTTTGTCATAGTGAATCACCATAGGTACTTCATATCTTCTCCATGATCATAAATTTTTCCCCCTCCATATAAAATTGGTTAGATAACCATATAGATAAAATATAATCTTCTTAAACTCTATTAAAAGACATTATTTCTTATTTTTTACTAAACCATTATATAAACATTGACCTGTTGTTGAATATTACAATACTTGTTGGTTTTCTATAAAAAAAATCTCCAAGCTAGTCTCTAGTTCAGTTTGAAAAAAAATCATGAGTTTTACATTTATTTAACATTATAACATAATCAAGAGTACCTAAAATATTCTTTATGATCCTTTTTATAATAGTGAGGTGATATAACATCTAACTAAAAATTTATTTAATAGTAAAATAAAATATACTATGCCTTGGAATGTTTTCATTAATTTTAGAAAAATTCATTCATTTTTTAGTATTTTGTATGAAAAATTCATTTTCCTTATTCAAGTATTTTAGTATTTTCCAACAATAATTAGTATTGAAGATAGCTTTCTCTTATGCTTCTCAAACTTCTCAAATAGTTCCTTCGAATATTTTTCATGAGAGAAAAAGGTATAAACTTCGTTATAAATCATTTTAAATCCAATAAAATATATTTTCTCATCGATCATCAATATATCAAATATTAAAACCATCAAACATGTGAATACACTAAATTATTTCAACTTGATTTAAGAAAAAGTGCTAACATAAACATAGATAAGTGCTATAAACTAATGTTTCACACTTTTTTCACATATAGGTTTTGTCATAAACCAACTATTTTAAATTACTACTTATTTTACAACATGTCTAATTGATCATGAAAGTATGTGTAAATTTCTTCAAGATATAAAAATCCTTATTCAATATACACACCATCATTTCATCATCACTAATTTAAAAGCCCACTAGTTGTTTAATATATAGTTATTCATTAATAAATCCATTTAAAAGAATTTTCCTTACACTCATTCATACCATCTTAATTCCTATTTTAACAAAAAAGAATTAGAATATGCTTTTTAAGTCAGGTATTTAAAATGATGAAAAATTAACTTCCATATCAACTCATTTGATTTATGTTTATCACTTTCACACTTTTATTTCTTTTATAGTATCACTTTTCCAGGCACATTATATTTATTATTGAACAATCATTTGGTTATAAAGATTTTGGGGTCATCCATCCTCTCTAAAAGAACTCATGTCTAATTTTTCCTATTTATTTAAAACACTTCATTCATTTACATGAATAATAATTCATCGTTTATATATTATTCAAACGATAATGTGTATACTTGGGATAATAGAGAAGTTTCTACTATGGTAGTCATCTTTATTCCATTCCATATCTTATAAGGTGTCATATTCTCTATTAGAATTTAAAACACTACGATTTATGTGTACACATTCACTTTCATTACTTGTAAAATAGTTTATTATGATTCCACTTTTAATTAGTAGTGTTTTAGCTATGTTATTCACCATACGTGTCTTTATTTTAAATACACCATTTTGTTGTGGTGTTCACATCAATGAGCCTTTGTTATATATTCAATGCATATCCAAATAATTTTCTACTTAAAAAGTAGTGTGCGTGATAACATTATCCTATTGTAGAATATTTATTGACCTTGTGGTTTCAATTTTACCTACCACCAACATCATTTGATCAAATTTATCACCTCTTTCTTGATTTTTATGAACATGATGAAACCCATTCTACACTAATCATAAAATAACATGATAATGTGTTTCATACCATTTTCTCTAAGATGTGTTATTTAATTACACAAATCTATATATATTAGTCTCTATAATTTGATGATTGTTTATTATTTCACTAGTTTAGATTTCTCACCCCAATTTTTTATTTTTTATATATTTTAATTATATTTATAATTTTGGAATAATAAAGTGAGGTTTTAAATTTCTAAAAAAATTAAGGGGATGCAAGGTTGGGGGGTATAGTCCCATTAATCATGAATGGTGATATTTCATGTATTTTTATGGAACAAAAACCTCAAATTTCGGCTTAGGACTTCTCAAAACATGTTATAGTTATTTATAGGGATATTATATTATTTTTTGAGGTCTTTATCATGTCTACACAGGTGATTAATAGAGTTTTAAATCATGAAATTATATTTCTGTATAAAATATATGTGCTAATATGTTCCATATATAATATAAGTTATAAATATTATTATTCAAATAAATTGGTTAACTTATATAAAAATGTAATAAAAACATAAATGTTTTAGTTGTTGAATTGGAATACGGAATGCTAGATTTATTTTATGGATTATAGAGAGATATGGAACTTTTTATTATTATTATTATTATAATAAAATTATTAATTATGTTAATAGGAATTAAAATTGGGGAAGACCCCCTCTAATTCAAAAAATATACCTAAGTAGAGGGAGGTCTCCTCTATTTTCCTCTCCTCTCCTCCATATTTTGGATTAAAATTTTTCTAAGGTATTTTCTTCTCCAAGATTTCCTTTATATTTATTCTTCTCTTTCATATTATTCCTATTTTGTTAATCCTTTATATTTTCTATAATTCAAGGATTTTATTGGTTTTGGTGTTTCCCCATGTTAATGAAAAACGCATAAAATCCATGGGCCTTTTTCTATTAGGAGTAGAAGCCTCCCTTTTTCTGTCATTCATATATAGTTAGAAGATTCATATCTAATACAAAGAACACTGGTAAATGTTTATACTTCTAGGTATTCAATATATTATCTGTTTATTGTGATTTTTTGTTTTTAATTTATTATTGATCACTAATTCGGACTCTGTGAGTCATATTACATGGATAATACAAATTAAATTAATTGAAGCATCCTAAAGAGGTAGGTAACTCAATATGAATTACTTTTTATATTATAGAATGGGTAAATGAGTTATTTTAAAAATAATAATTAATATTAGGTTTATATTTTTTATTTTTTTTATCCTTGATTATTATAATTTTTTCTTTCCTAAGTTTCTAAAACTGATGGAATTAAATGATTAAATGTTTATCAAAATATTAGTCAAATTTTATATATACAATGTGTTTTATAAAATAACTAATATTTAGTTTTACGTTTTAAATTTAAATTTTTTAGAAATTAAGAAATGGATTCTTCATATATATTTTATGGATATTTATTAAATAATTTTATAGATTAAGTGTTATTGGACCTTATATTGAAATTTTTAGAAATGGATCTTAAAATCATTAAAACATCACGGGTGGTCCCTATGGTTTATTGGGAGGGATCCACTATGGTGTTGATATATGACGCTATAACTAATTTTTTGCATAGTTATCCCTTGAAAAAATTCATTGGCTTTATATGTAGCACTATCTATAATATGATACTCTCTGATGGGGCACAAAGAACCCTTTAAATAGTTCATCAGGTTAACATGGATTTCCCCCTATACAAATTTTTATAATATAATGATAATGAATAGACACCAGAAACCCTAACCATTATCCCTTGACACAAACCTATAAAGGAATAGTTTTTCATAATTTTTTATATAAGTTTTTTATAATTCAATTCATTACATTGTTTTATTAATTACACTTAATCTTTTCTATGAAAAATTTATTATTTAGTTTATATAAAAGGATAATTTTATAATTTTATATGTTTATTTTAAAATATAATGGATTAAATTATTTTCTCAATATTTTACATTGGGATATTGGTGAAATTCAGATAGGTATGATCACTTACACACTATATACAACCTTGGGTGTATATATATTGTCTTCCTATGTCTATTTTTAGGTGTAGATACAAATATTCTATTATATGGATTAATCCGTTAGCTTATTTTTTATCTATGGAGGTTTTAGAAAACATGGAGTTCATATTCCAAGATAAGTTAGTGGGGTTTCACGTTTCATCTATAACTAGTCTTGGGGTTTTTAATTTTGTTATATATTTTTTATACCTATAATTGAGAGGCATAATTTCCCTTTTATGTTTGATTTTTATGTACTTAGTTAATAGATTATTTGTATTTATTATCTTTTTATCATTTCCATGGGTGAAATAATTCCCATAATTTTTATTTAGTGCCCCATCACTTTTTTACAGTTCATGGAGATTATGAATGTATCTTGGTCCTTGTGACAGACCAACTCAAATATAGATATAAAATTATAAAGGTTGGTTCCTAAAAAATGGTATAATATCTTTATTAGAATATTTTGTGAGTGGTAGGTGGTAGTTGGATCATTGGAACTTAATAAGTATGACAAAAAAATTCAGAATCACCCTTTTTATGGAAAAAGATCAAGTTACCATGGAAGTCATATATTCAGCGATGTTAGTCACCCCTTTAGTGGGTTGACTTTTATTTTATTTCTCTATAAAGAGGAGTCTTGAATATTAAGGTTCATGAATAAAAATATTATTTCTCAATTCATTCTATATATCATAAATTATTTTGACTAATTGGACCACTCTATTAATTATTCAATTTTCTTATTATGATATTAAGTTATAGATTGATTTATCATGTTCTTGTTAATGTGTTTTCATATGTTTTGATGTGTTTTTCTTAATTATCTTGGAGACATAATTATGATTAATTGAATGTATTGATGAGTGTTTTTAAAAAATATATATGTAATTATTTTCATGAATATTTATAAAAAATCCCATCCTTCCACCTCTTGTAATCCTTTTTTTATCAATAATTTGTGCTTTGGTCTTTGACCAAAGCATTCCCTTTAAAAAAAATTCATGAATATTTATAGTAGTGTGAAAAACTAATTTTTAAAATGAAATTTTTTACCCAATAATTTTATATGAATGTGATTTCCATGACTTAAACAAAAGAAAAATATAATTTTTAGTGATGTTTTGAAAATATTATTGCTAAGCCTTGGATTTTCCTTTAACTTATGTTTTTTATAATGGTTTTAGGTGGAATATATGAATGTGGTTTTAAAATTTTCTTTTAAAATGAAAATAATTAAACGTGTTTTGAGTTTGGTTTTCTACTAAATTTTAAGAAATTTATTATGTGGTTTTATTTTATTAAATGAAATGTATACATACATTTAATTACCTTAAATTTATTTGAAACATTAAAAAAAATTATTTGTGGTTTTTTCAATTATATTTAAATTAGTATGTTTAATAAGAAATGTTAGGATCCTCTAAAATAAAGGGGATCCTTAGTAAATTTCAAAGTCATCTGGATAATCATGTAACTATAGTTATATTTATATTTCATTGGAAACCAAATCATAGAGAATTCAACATTCCATTTTATGGATTATAATGCTTCATTTATAGGAATAATGAATGATATATGTTTAAGGGATAATGTCCTTAGTGGTTAGTTATCCAGTAAATCAAGAATGAGTTCCCCATTCATCATTAAAATTTATAATTTTTTTGATTGTGTGGTAGTATTTTATTATATTTTGGAATATTTTTCCTTGTTTTAAAAAAATAATTTAAAGGATATTATTTATGTAAGATTGAATTTTTTGGGCCGATTATCACGTATTAATAAAATAATAATAATTCTGAATTATGATAAATGTTTTTTTAAATTACTTTATAAATTAATTGGGATATTAATGGGTATTATTATCATATTATGAATTACTTGAAGAATTTATTTATTGCACAATTTTTAAATCTATAATTTATTCTCAATTCTTATATAAAATTTTATAATAAAAAAAATTGTATTGTATCATGATTTTTTTAGTTATGTAGGGAGGAATATACATTTGTCCTATTATTTAATTAACAAGTTAATCATCTACGCATATAGAAAAGATATGAAATGGGAGTGTTTATATAAAATTATATATTTTTGAGTTCCCCCTTAAAAAGATTACACGTTTTTTAGTTTTTTTGGGTTATTTTTTGGTTTTTTGTTTTAGTATTCATTCTTAACATTATATTTTTCAGGATTTTTTTTGTAAATATTTCTGATTTTTAGTATATGGGATCCTTAAATTCATTTCTTAAATGCTTTATAATGTGGATTCGAATGTCTTAAATAAATATGTTTGAGATATTAATGATTAAATTGATTAAAAAGTTGGATTTGATGATAAAATGAGTAGTTTTTATAATTTAATGATTCATTTTGGCCTGCTAAATTTGATTAATTTCACATATGTGCATATTTTATTTTGGTTTTTTCAAATTGAGTCATGGAATTTTTTGAATGGAACTTTTTTCAGGAATTTTATTTTTTATTAGTGTTTGAGTAACTATATTTTTAATTATTATTTTGGTTGAATTGAATTTGATGTTTTCATTAGG
This sequence comes from Viscum album, assembly GCA_963277665.1. Lineage (NCBI taxonomy): Eukaryota > Viridiplantae > Streptophyta > Magnoliopsida > Santalales > Viscaceae > Viscum > Viscum album. Next base: position 248,691,037 of record OY728137.1, read on the forward strand.
ATGGTTTTGAAAATCGGTGTTGGTTTTAACTTGTTGTGTTGGAATTGCTTGATAGAGAATTGGATTTAAGGCATGAGTACTTATTATATTATTGTTTATACTATCACGTCATGGATTTTAAAGAAACACTCTTTTTATTATTTTAGAGTTTTTCCTTTGGCTTATAAGGTATGAGGGTTATTTTATGGAAGTTTCTAGAGAACCAGAGGTGAATAATGATTGTGGGAAACATTTCTGTCATAAGTTCTAGATTAAAGTGAAATTAATTTTCTATGAAACAACCATATGATAGGTCATGATATAAGAATCCCGTAGGATATAAAATCTTTTTTACAACATAAGACCCAATTTTATGCTGTAAAATTATCGATTTGGTTAATGTTAATTCAAGGTTGCACATACTACCCCAGGAGTTTACACTATAAAATATTCATCATAGTAGAGTTTACCATAATACATGAGTAAACCTTATTTCACTTTTTTCCCCTCCCAGACTCAAACCCCTGGAATTTATAGGATTGAATTGTGTAATATATAATGCGTTAAAGTTTCTCCATTTAATGTTTGACCTATATGGACGTTGTGTTGCTTTCCCCTCATAAGCAACCTTTCTACTTTTTTGTTTCCATTGGTCACAGCAATTTCATTTTCCTATGTTTTGAATTTATAAACCCTATGGGGATGATTTTTATTCATATAGATTCATAGTTCAATATTCTTTTGGGGGATAGACCTTTTTTAGTTGAAGTGTGGAGGGTTTGTGTTCTTTGAGGTATATTGTGTTCTACCCTCTATGCTATATGTTTTTCATTTTGAATGTGATTATAAGATGTGGTAATCAATCCATGGTCTTATTGTTTTCTATAGATTCATTTTTTGTGTTGGTGGATTATATTACGGGAAAGTGTGACCCAATTTTGAGGTAAGTGATTTCATCTCTATCCTTTTTTGAAGGTCCCATGATTGTTACTATTTTATAAATTGATTTATAAATAAAATAGCATGATTTTTGTGTGTGTGTAAATGGATTTGTGATAATATATTTTTCCCCTTGGTTTTGGGTAAATGAAAATGATGTTTTTAAATAATTTTCATATGGGTTTTTAATGAATATTTTATTAAAGAATTGGGTTGTTTGAAATTGATTGTGAAAATCACTTTTGAAATGATTTGGGCAATTAAGCACATGGGATTCCCTGGGTACTTAGTTGGAAGGTGTAGCTTATGTTCATCATCCATTTTATTTTTGTAGGTTCACTCATGGTGTGTTCCTATAATCCCTAAGATTATAGTTCCTGGGACATGGTTTGGCATTTTTTGGGGGGTTCAATCATGGGGTGTTCTTATGCTCTCGAGGACTATGATCTAGGGACTTGAGTTCCCAATAGCCATTTTTTTGTTGTATGTGTAGTCTTCTAGCCTAATTTTATGTGATCCTTGGCATATTGAACCTATGATTTGTATTTGTATTGTTTTGGAATTGATACACATATTTTTACTCTGATAAATGTAAATGGAAATTATGGTTTAAAACTATATTTCATGACTTCTTTTGGAATTGTTGAAAAAGAGAAATAATTGTGATGCCTTAGTTATAAACAAAACTATCATTTATCATGAATTTTTTTCATTAAAAATATTATATTTTTACTATTTGTATAGATGTATGATATGGAACACCTAGGTGGGATCCTAGTGATCATGTTATCTCACACCCTCCACACCCCTTTAGTGTGGTGCTGATCGAGTTGTGGATTTTGATGTTTTGAATGGGAAGGAACAATAGGTAAGTGGTGAGGTTGAATTTAGTTAGATTTGGGTAGCAGTGGTGAGATGGTTGAAGTTTTTACAATTTATCACATGGCGTAGTTGTATTTATTTTAGTTGTCCTTTTCTGTTGGACTTATACTTTCGATTTTTTCTAACTGATTTGAGTTGTATCACTTCGGATGATTTCTTCAAGTTATGGTATATAGTTATTATAGTTTTTTAATTCTATTTTCTTCCATAATATAAATATATATATATATTATTTCATACTATTCGGGTTGATCCCTTTGGTAATTGTTGATGTACGGGTGCTAGTCGTTAGCCCATGGGGATCGGGAACTCCCTTTGGGTATTATCGTATTTTGGTTTGAATCCTGGATGGACTAGTTATTCAGGTCAGGATGTGACAATTTGGTATTAGAGGGTAGTTTTTCTCAGTATTGAAATGTTGTTAAACAGAAGATTGGATTATCAGAACTTGAGAGGTTGGTTACAGTGAGTGAATGATCAACTATTTCTATGAATAAACTCAAGTTATTATGTGATGTTAGGATGTGTGTGTCATTTTATGAGTTATTTATCATTGTCGTTGTTTTCTTATTATGGTATTCTAGTTTTAAATGAGATTATTCCCATTTAATGGTCATTTATAATTTTTCTATTGTGTGTTGATATGCATCCAAGATGTATACCATGGGTTCCAATAGAGGGTGTTGTAAATGCTCCACCAAAACATCTACCACTGGATCATATTTATATAGAGGATATCATGTTAGTCATTCGTGACCTATAAAAATATGTACAAAAAATACATAATTAAGTTGTTGAGGTACATCCCGAAGTTGGAGTAGAAAGAGATTGATCTCAAGAGTTATTATATGAGAATAGACTATCTTTTAAGGGTACGAATGAATCCCAAGAGTTGGATGACTAGCTATACAAGATTGATCAAATCTTAAACTTCCTCGATATAATTAATAATATCAAATTGAAGTGTGTAGTGTTCAAGATTAAGGGTCCCAACAAGTGATGGTGGGATTATGTGGTATCAGAGGATAGACATGTGGTCTAGGTTTAAAAGGGTTTAAAGAAACTCTTCTTTTTTTAGTTATGTTTAGAGTATTAGATAATGGAAAATTAAATAGAGTTCTTATATTTATTGTTTGGAGATGAATTATTGTTAGAGTACACCAATTAGTTCATGGAGCTGGTTCATTTTTTCAATTAGTGGTAAATAATGACCAGTTGAAAGCTTATAAGTATAGGGTGTTCAAGCAGATATTAGATCAGACGTATATGTTGAAGCTTTTTACCTATGAAAAGATAATATATAAGGAAATGATAGAATATATAGATATTGTAGCCATTATTGGTTATTCTTCCCCTTCCCTTCCACCAAGTGGAATCTTAATTGGTATGTAGGTAAATAATTGGAAGTGGAATGAGAATTGTAAGAGTCGTGGAGGTGGTTCCCATCAGTGGGCCTCCATTGCACCATTACATACATCCAGTAGTATACCCATGAATTTTTATTAGTGTGTAAAGTTTCAGCACACATGACATTATTATACTTCTCCCACAATTATGTGCAATGCTTATGACCTCTACAACCATTTATAAAAAATCTATCAAGTTATGTCTTCACTTTATTATATTTAGGGATCATCGAATCCAAGGGACACTATGGGGAAGTTAAAATATTCAGAGTCTATAAGGATCTCTTCACAAGTCTTAGGAGTGAAGCACCATCCCAAAATGGATGATTTTTTGGAAGAGGTTGATGTGGGTCCAATGATAGTGTGAGATAACATTTTTGTTTCATCCTCTATAACAACTAATTTATTTGATATCGGTACATCATAATAATTTATAATTCATCTTCTTTTTACTATTGAAATCCTCAATAGATCTCATGTCCTTTTTAATAGACTTAGACAAACCTTTCAAATAGAAGAAAGTGTTGGGGTTTCAATTCCCATCTTATTCTCTTTTTATTTCTAACAAAGGGTAAGTTTGTGGTTTCTTAATTCTTGATCTGAACCTATTTTACATCATTATTTTAGTAGATTGGCTTCTCACTCATCATGATGAGGTTGTTTTTTAACATTATTAGGTAAAATTCCTTACTTATGATGGGATATCTCGGGAATTTAAGGGAGAGTGGAATCTGAGGCATGGTCATATAGGTCCATCCCGCATAGATGTCAAGAGTTTTTTTCTTATATTATACTTGATCCTTAGTTAGTTTCTTGTCTTGTTCATCTTCTTGTAGTTGTTCAAGACTTTGATGATGTTTTCCAAGATATCTTGTTTGATATTCCTCTATAGAGGGAGGTAGAGTTAGGGACTGATATAGTACTGGGTACAAATCTGATCTCAAAACCCTCATATCGTATGGAACCAAGAGAGTTTAAAGAGATCAAGATCCAATTGGATGATTTGATAGAGAAAGTCTTTGTTCACACTAGTGTTTTTCTATGGGTAGCCATTGTGATAATTAACAAAAAATCAGAAATTTCACTTTAATTATGCCAGGAGTATCTAAAATTGAACTAGTTAATAATAATTAATTATTATCTTTTTCCCCATGTGGATGTTTTTTTGACCATTTAATGGAGAAAAAGTGGGTTTTTAAGATTAATCTTCAGTTAGGTTTTCATCAGCTTAGAGTTCAAGAGTCTGATTTACCGAAGACTACTTTCATGAGCAGGTGTAGTCAGTATGAATTTCTTGTGATGCATTTTGGTCATACGAATGCTCATTTAGTTTTGATGGATATGATGAATAATTTATTCCATTAGTATATCAAAATCTTTGTTTTTGGTTTCATAGATGATATTTTGGTTTATTTTAGGTCCATGTGTGAACATGTGAACTATCTATGTTTGGTTTTGGAAATACTTTCGAGTAACAATTTTTATATAAATCTATCGAAATGTAGTTTATCGATCAAATAAGTTAATTTTTTGGGTCACGTTATTTATGAATGCATCTTGTTATTTGATCTTGATAAGGTGAATGTTTTCTTTTCATGGGAGGATCATTGAACATATTTGAGGTACAGAGCTTCCTTGGCCTTTTTTGATACTATCAATGGATTCTAAAGCAATTATAAAATTTAGAATCACCTTTGACAACTCTTACTATGAAATTGGTGAATTTAATATGGGATGGAAAGTTTTAGAATAAATTTTATGAGATGAAATGACTTCTAATGTTGACACCTATCTTGATCTTACTTGATCCCAGTAATAGGTATGTGGTGTTTCGTGATGCTTCTGGTGTTGGTTTCAGTTGAATTCTTATGAAAGATGATCATGTTTTGTCTTATGAGTGTCATAGTATTAATACTCAAGAGAAGAATCACCCCACTTAGGATTTAGAGCTTTCCTCAATTATTCATTTACATAAATGTTGGTGGCATTATATTTTTGGAAATAGATTCATAGTCTTTTAAAAAAATATGAGTCTAATTTTTTTATCAAAAAAACTTTAATATATAGTTGATATGGTTGGTGAAATACATTAAAATGTTAAATTTCAATGTTACATATACACTGGGTATGGGAAATTTCTTCATAACAGTTCTCAATAGGAAAGTGCCAATGTAGACAGTCTTTGAATCTATGTAATAGTAGAACCTGATAGGACTCTCCAATAAGTTGCATCTGGGAACTTGGTATAATGGTTTGGTTATGGTTCTGACCCTATTTTATCTATATTTATCTCTCCTCATGTCTAATCTATGTATTCAACAATAGTATGATGATTTTTGAGGAATTAAAGGAACCCTTTATGGTGGGGAGACTATTTCTTGTTGGTCTCTCCCTTTCGATGGTATTATCCATTTTGGGATTAAGGTTCTCATACTAGTATATATGAGTAGTTTATTTTGGTTTTACTATGATAGTTCCCCATGGTCCATTCATTCAGGAATTAAGAGTATGTAATATGACATGAGATGATGTTTCTGGTGGGCTGGTACAATATGCAACATTTTAGACTCTGTGTAGTATTATTTCACCCTGTAGAAGATAAAGGCTGAGAACCTAAAGCCTTATGGTTTTCAACAGAATATTTTAATGATATTTTGGAAATGAGAAGATGTTTCTATGGATTTCTATATTGGATTACCATAGAATCTTGAATGGAATAATTCTACCTGGGTGGTGATTAATCTGTTGATGAACTCAGCCAATTTTATTCTGGTGTGGGAAACCACTATGGTTAAAGGCCTAGTTAAGCTATATGTTCGGTATATTTTGAGGTTATAGGGTGTTACCTATATGGTTGTTTAAAACATTGATCCCATGTTTTCCTCATTGTTCTGTAAGAGTATTCAGAATCTGATGGGTAATTAGGTTTGGTGGAGTATAGTCGACCATCCATAGATGGACAACTTGAAAGAGCATGAAATTCAGATCCTGGATATTATCCTCTATTCCTAAGTCTTGTATTTTAGTGGATAATGGGATATCCATATGGGACAGGTTGAGTTTACGTATAACAATAGTTATCTTTCATCGATCATAATGGATCCCTTTAAGTCTTTTTTCTGGTCACCCATGTTAATCACTTCCTAATTGGGAAGAGGTGTTTGCAAATTCTCTTGTGGGACCAAGTCTCATTCAAGATAATTTATAAAGAATTCATGATATACATTTAAATCTTGTTATGGATAAGAGTAGGTTGAAATTGTATATAGATCATCGAAATAGTCATTTTTATTTTTCCACTAGTGAACAAGTTTTCTTGAATGTTTATCCTCAATTTGGTCACCATCAACTTCGAAAATATGAAATGTTGTCTTCATGATATGTTGGACCATTTTAGGTTATAGATCATATTGGTAAGGTTTTATATTAATTAAAATTACTATCTTAGTTTACAAAAATTCATGATTTTCCGACATATCTCGGTTCAGAATGTACCATCTTGATCCCTTTCATGATCTAACTTAAGAATATATTGAGTTTAATCTAGAAATTTCTATTATAGATAATCTAGTGGATATCATTGATTCTTAAGTGAAAGACTTTATTAGAATAAGGTCATGTTTTTAGAGTGTTATAGTGACAAAGGAAAAATTCTCATGAGACCTAGGATTAAAAATTGGCTATGACGGAGGAGTGGCCTCACATCATTATTGAGCTCCCTTCTTCCACAAAACTTCCTGTGGATAAAAATTCTTAAAGTGGGAATATTTTAACATTATAGATTTTAAAGGTAAAATCTTTTTCTTATTTAAGAATGTGTATTTAGTTTTGGAGGGTATGAGGGATTGTATTTGGGAGTTTCTATAAAACTTGTAGTCAATACTACTTGCTTGACCCTAATATATTCTAGATTATGGTGTATTCCCATCACATTAAACTAGAAATATATGGTTTAGGAATAAGAATCTTGAAATCTGTAAAATCATTTTTATTTCATAAATTTTTTTCAAACATACCTCCCACTTTTAAACCATAAAATTATCAATTTTGGTAAAATTAAATAGAGGAGGCATTTTTGGCATACATGCATTATGGTATATTAATGACATAAACTAGGAGTTTATGATGTAAAAATATTGGCCTAGTTGTTTTTACCATGATGCCTACCTAACCCTTAGTTAATTCATTCTGTTCCTCCTAGCCTCGAACCCCAGGTAGTCCTAGTTGCGGTTTGGGAGATCTCCACTCCTTCCAAGTTCGTCTATTCAACGTTTGGTCTCCAAGGTTATTACGTCAGTTCTACATGGTAAAAAACCTTTCTTCTTTTTCCTTTCCATTGTTCATTCAAAAAATCATGTGTTTCATTTGAGATTCATTGAACTTTTGGTGATTAATTGTTTGATTCTTCAATATTCTTTGTGCAATCTTCTTTTAAGGGTTGGTCCTTTATTGTTTTCTTCATGACATGTGTATTTTCTTTGAGGTATGATGCATTCTACCTTTTTTTGATGTTATGTTATTATAGTATGTGGGAATTAATCCTAGGACCATCGTTGTTTTCTTTACATTCCTTCTTGTGTTGGTGGATTCTGTTGTGGGTGTTTGTGACCCGAGTCTGAGGTAGGTGGTTCCGTTTATATCCATTATTGAATGAAACATGATTGCTCAAATTTTATAAATTGATTTATAAATAAATTATCATGATTGTTTTGTGTGATTAATTGGATTTATTATAAAATTTTGTTTTCCTATTATATTTGGGTAAATGAAAATTTTGTTTCAAATCATTGTGAAAGGGGATTTTAAAGCAGGTTTGATAAAATAAAATTGTTATTTATAATTGATTGTGAAAATCCCTCTAGAAATTATTTGGGAAATTAAGCACATGGAATGCCTAGTGTACTTAGGTGGAAGGTGTATCTCAAGTACATCATCATTTTTATTGTTTTGGGTTTTACTAAGGGGGTGTTCCTAAACTCCTTAATCTTATTGTTCTAGGGACTTTGTTTGACATTTTTGTGGTTCATTGTTTGGGTGTTCCTCTATTAATTAGGCCTATGTTCCAGTGACATGAGTGTTCACTAGTCATTGTTTGTGGTACAAGTAGTCTTATATCCCGAATTGATGTAATCCTTTATGGTTCTACTGATTATTTATATTTTTATTGTTCTATCTTTTATATTCATACATTGAATCAGATAAATGTTTATGGAAGTTATTCTTTGGAACTATTTCGAATCACTTGTTTTGAGACATCGTAAAATAAAAATATTTACCCTAATTTTGATATAAAATAATTTATCATTTATCAAGACATTTTTTATATAAAATTAGAGTATTTTAATTTTTTTTATAGATACATGATATAGAACACCTAGGTGGGATCTTAGTAAGATTGTTATCACACAACCTTCGCACAAATTGAACAGTGTGTAGACCAGGTTATTTTTTTGATGATGGGAATGGTAAGATTCCATATTGAAGCATTAAGGTTTTATAATCTTGGTTTCATAATTTAGTGGTGATATTGTGGGAGTTTGACCATGTAATCACATATATTAATTGTAAACTTTTCATTTTTCATTCACTATTGGGATTCTACTTTGGATTTTTTACTACTTTGAGTTGTATCATCTAGGTTGTTTTCTTTTAGTTATGAATATATTTATCATTATTTTTATTCTATTTTTTCCTTTCTCTATGTATGTATATATATATTCCATTTATTCTTATTTAGGTCAATATAAATGATTCATTTTGTCTATTTTTGATGTCTGAGTTCTAGTAGCCATCTCATGGGGATCAAGAACACCCTTCAGGGTTTTCTTTATTTTGGTTCATATCCAAGATAGATGAGTTATTTGATTCTGGTTGTGACATACATTCATAAAGTATGTTTCAAAGAATTTTTAGCTTTCTATTTCTACTACATTGAAATTAAATTTTTATTATGAATTGTTTGAATAAGTTAAAGTTGAGTTTGAATGATAAAAATGGTTGAAAAGTGGTTCTGAAGATTAAAATGGGGTGGGTTTGAAATTTTTTCATATTTATAATAATTAAAGATACTTTTATCTAAAATCCTTATTTGGGTTCCTAGTTTATTGAAAAATTTCATATTTATGGTTTTGGAGTTATAGAAATATTCTATTTTGATTTTTTATCTTCACTGGTGAATGGTTTAAATTCACGAGAAAAGGTTTGATGATAGTTCCAAATTGTGTTTTGGTTTGAACTATTTATTTTTTATTCATATTATACGTTAATATTTGGTTATTTGGTTTGGGAACCATGAAATTAATTATTTTGATTTGATTTTGTGATATGTAAGAGATATTATTTGCTGGAGTTCGAAATGGAATCAAAAGCTACACAATAATTTTGTACCCTTTTTAATTTTCATAAATAGGCATATTGGAAAGAGGAGTGATAATTTTTGAATTAGAATTATGATTTTAGAAAGTTGATAAGATCAATTAGTATTAAATTTGTGATATTTGGGATATTTAATAATGAAATGTGTGATGGAATGATGAAAAATTGTTAAAACATGTTTTTAAATGTTAAAATATCTATCTAAAATTGTATTATAAAGTCTAGAACGTCTATGAGAACATTAGGATCAAATTTTTTGAATGTAGTCTCAAATAATGTTTTTAATACACATTCACAAGTATTGTATAGTCAGGGATAATGGGTATTATTCATTTTCATGGGTAATTGGGAATATTTTTTGGGATACAGTGAGTTTCATTGGTAACATACATGAGTTTGAATGTTTAGAAAATTACCAAATTTGGGAGAAGTGTGTCACATTGGTAGAATTCATGGTCGAAAATCTATGAATAATACTCATGTAATAAGAAGATTTACTGAAAACCAATTTGGACAACCTGATGCCATAAAAAACATTTAGGAATTACATTGAGTTTGGATTTTTGAAATTAATTATGTGAAGTTGGTAATTTAATTTCAAAATAAAATGAACATAAATTTTTATTTTCGGTCCCTTTTGAGCTCCACAAGCCATTAAATTGAATCTTACAATGTTCTAGATAATGTTTATTATTATATATACACCATACCCATTTTTTATTTTCTAGAATTTTTCCAGAATGAGTGAAAAATCGAGTTTTAAATTGGGGTACCAAATTTTTCTTCTTTGGTGGAAAAGATGATGTATCTATATTGGATCAATAACCTTCTTTATATTAACTATTTTCATCTAAAAATTGGGTTTTTCCATATTATTTGGGATTTATGAGTGAATGAAATTTTTTTAATGTCTTTTTCCTTTTTAATAAAATGCATTATATCAAAGTGTATACACATTTTTTAAGAAATATAAGTTCCATATTCATTACTAGATAACTGCCTAGATGAAATGAAAAAAATATAATGTGTCCAGGCTAATGAATTATCGATTATACAATTTGCCTGTAAAGACCCGTAAAATTCAAGGGAAATTTTTTCTTAATTTTCTTTGGAATTTTACAAGAGCGCGGTTTCTGACGGCACCTAATTCCGAGGCCCGGTGTGCCCGGAATCAATTTCCGAAGTTTGGCTCGGGTACGTTCAGTGAACGAACGAGCGGGAATTCCTAACTTTTGATCTGGTGCTCAGAATTGAATTCCGAGGGCACCGATGGAACCGCAGCGCTGATATTTGCTTAAGAACGCCTATTCCGGAGTTGCGTTTACACGAGGGAAGTTGTAAAAAAAATTGTGAATGTTAAAATAAAAATTTAACTTCAATTTTTATTTTTTTTATCTTTCCTTAAGTGTTTTTACCCATTGGATGGAAGTTGGGTAACTACCCAACTTCCCTTGGGAGATTAAGAGGGTGGTGGGGCCCACACGAACCCCACCCCTTTATATCCTCTAACCCCCCCAACTCACAATTAATGATGTGAACTTGAGTTATAACTTATGACATTAATAAGTGGGTTTAATTTGAGTTTTTGAAATTCAAACTCTTGAATTTCAAAGGTTGGTGTTGTGTTAATAAATTAAGTGTGAACTTAATTTATTTTTGGTTAGTTTCTTTGTTGCTTGAGAGGTTTTGGAGAATCGTTGAGAGACTTGAAGATCTTCTTCGTCTTCGACGAAGAACGTGAAGAACGGTTCTTCTCCGACGAAGAACATCGACCCCACGACCTTTAAGACTCGGCGTCCTGGATTCTTCCGTCTTCATCTTCCTCCTCGACAAGGTAGAAGTCGCCGACCGTGGTGATCATCGCCAACGACAACGTACCTCCCTTCTTCGTCATAGCGACAAGTGAAGAGACGTCGTTTCCTCCTCGGACGCACCCCGACGTCCACGGAATCTACGTCCGACGCCGCGACGCCTTTCTTCGCGATACCGGACGTGCGACGTCATTTTTTCAAGGTAGGGGGTTTATTTGAAGTATAATAAATACATATTTGTTTATTCCTCTTGTTATTAATACTCAAAGATGATGGCCAAACAAACATGGCCATCAATATGGACATTTTCCATGACCCCTTTTTATATTTCATTCTTCGCAGGTTCTCCGCGCGTTCTTTCGCACCAAATAATTAAGTGCGTCAAAACATCGATGTTTCGTTGAGAGCGATATACGAACATGGAGATCTCGACCCAAGGAATGCGAATCTGTGGTCGTCACAATTTTCTGGCTTAGAACGAAGGTGCGGCGGACCACGGAAGGGGCGACGTGGCGATGAAATTCCGACGCGTCTTCAGAACGCGGCTTCCGACGAGGGTGCCAGCGGTCCAAGGTGACGATTCGGTTGGGTGAGTAGGCGACCGTGGCGGCTGGTGCAGGCAAAAGGCGGCGCAGAATGGGGTCGGGTGCGTGGTCGTAGGAGGTGGCGTGGCTAGCCACAGGCTGTGGCCCGATGGAGGACAAGAAAGGATGGCTGGTAGGGTAGAGCCACGTGAAAATTTTTGAGGGAGGATTTAGATTGGTAAAAGAAATGGATTTGAGAAATAAATAAAAAAAGAAGTGGGAGGCGCGATATGGAAGAGAGATTGGTGGCCTCAATTCATGCGTGGAATGAGTTGGGTTATGAAATGTTTAAATAAATAAACAATTAACAATAATAATAATATATTATTATTATTATTATTATTATTGATAAAACACTTTTTCAACCGCAACTTATTCGTGCGACCTCGGTTTCACGAACCGTCTACGGCAGTGCGACCCAGATTCTGAGACGTACATTCCGATTCCAATATTGAATGTCTTTTTCGGGTTTTTGATCGGGTACCCGAAGCACTCGAAAAATATTAGATTTAATATTCATATTAAATCTTCGACCCGCCTTAACTCATGCGTGCGACATCCGATTGGCTTGCCGTCAGTGGCGATGTAATCTTGTCCTTAATATGGACGATTCAAGTCTAATGTTGGATACTAAATTCTGGTTCGTGGCTCGGGGCCCCGAAACACCGAATAATAATATTATTATTATTATTATTACGGAATCTTGTATCAGACATATCACTCTCATACAGTGTCGGAATGACAAACCGTCTACGACGTTGAGACCCTGGAATTAAGAAGGATGTTCCAAGACCAATTTTGGATATTTAAGTGGAGGTCGATGCGCGGGCCCCACGAGGCCCGGTTCACGCGTGTTGCGGTGAAATGAAACTTTTTCACCGGCTATCCGTTTTGGACCAAAGGGTAGTCCATATTGTGTGTTTTTTCGTATGAATCATAATGGTGTGACCGGTTTGGTTAACCGGTGTCAGTTGGAGTATTGCCGGGTTGGTTCGAACCTGAACCCAACCGGGCCCTCGGAGCAGAAACGCGTATAACTTGAGTTCCGGACGTCCGATTGACGTGTCGTCGACTTTGTTGTAATCCTTTCGGTGAGACGGATCCTTTGGCATACCTCACCATAATTTTGAATGCAGTTGGAAAACGGCCGGGTTGGTTTGTACCCGAAATCCAACTGGGCCCCTGAAATGGAAAAGTCGATAACCTTCGGACCAGACGTCTGTTTGAAGATCCGTTAGCGGCATTGGTGATCTCGTTGAGAAATGGTCCCTATGGGTATACCCTATGCGATTTCGTGGTATTGTTGAGATAGGGTCGGGTTGGTTCGTACACGAAACCAACCGGGCCCCCGGGACGAAAATGCCAATAACTCTCAGACCGTGCGTCCGATCGACGCGCCGTCTGTTACGTTGAGTTCCTATTGACGATACAGAACTTCTGGATACATCAACTCTGGACTTTGTGACAGTTGATATATCAGACTCTCGGCTCGTGGAGCGGACCCTCCGAACGAGCTTGCTGTGTGCGGGAACCCTAGTGCTGGCTGCGACTGTTACTGTGACTACTACTACTACAACTGCTACTGTGACTGCGACGACGACAGTACAAAGATCCTGTGTGGATTCGACGACGATGACTACAGCACTCAGCGATCCTACATGGATCAGTACTACAGGTCCTGTGTGGGCCCGATCCTGTGTGGGTCCGATCCTGTGTGGTTCTTTGCGCTCAGCGGTCCTGTGTGAACCAACGCCTACATGTCCTACGTGGGCCCGATCCTGTGTGGGTCTTTTTCGGGGGTTAGTTACCTATCGATCCTTTGTGGGTCCGACGACTTAGATGGATCAGAGATCATCTTTATCGTCCTTTGAAGAAGTATACCTGTGTGAGTTGTATCCTGTTGCTTTCCTGTGTGGATTGTGTTGTGCTATCCTGTGTGGATTACGTTTTGCTTTCCTGTGTGGAATACGTTTACTTTCCTATGTGGACTGAGTTGTACTTGGGCTCGGAGGTTGGAGCGTATTTGAAATTGATGACTTAGGTATATGTATGGGCATATACCTAAGCAGTGTCGGTTGTTACTTCGTGATTGTACCTTTCTTCGTGGTTTATCCTTTGTGGATTTGAGAGACCTTCAGGGGTCTCGGGGTCCCTACTGAGTAGCTTATACTCACCCCTGCACGGGCTTTGCCCGCACTACGTTGTGTTGGTTGCAGACGACAGACAGCGTTGATCTTAGTTGAGGCTTGCAGAGCAGGACGGTACCTGGAGGTGGACCACTGGGCGGGACGTGCTCGGAGCGGACGGCGGGACCCGTGGAGCAGTGGAGCTATCTGTACCCACCCTTCAGGTGGGATTTCCAGTGGACAGCTCGGTGTAGCGGCTTTTACTTTTCAGTTGCTGTTTTACCTTTCGAGTTATACTTTACTTTCAGTTTGGGTTTGTATACTGGCCCATTTACTTTTCCGCACTTTCAGTTGTACTCTGCTTTTGCTTAGTGTTTACTTTCCGCTTGCTTACTCTGTGGTGTTTGTTTACTTTACAAAGGCAATGCCTTCCCTTTTTACCGGGATTTACACCTTGGTGCTAGTCGCCAGCCCCTGGCCTATGGAAGGCGGGCTTGGGGTAGTCACGGCACGGACCCCGAGGGCGGGTCGTGACAAATTGGTATCAGAGGGCTTCGGTTCTACCGCGAACTCTGATATTTTCTATGTGAAGCAATAATGTTTAGCGTATTCAGTGTGGTTATCAGTCCAGGGAGTCCAGTGTTGGTGCGGCGGCCGACGTATCCGTACACCAGGACCCTGACTTCTTATTTCCGAATTAATGCACGAAAACATTGATTGCGTGTGTGTTTAAAAGTTTTCTTTGTGATTACTTATATCAGCTCACCAGGTATACTGTTCTGACCGTGGCACACCTGTTTCCTTTTCAGGATGGCCCCACGACGGCAGCCAGCTAGGGTTCCGAGAGTCGAGTGTGACGACAGCCCACCGAGTGACGAGGCCTCGGTTTAGGGCCCTTTGTCAGTAGTGGCACCGGCGGTAGTTCTACCCGCCTAGCCCCCGATGCTTCCAGCACCAGCCGCTGACGATGCACGTCGCCTCAGCGCACTGCATGAGTTTCAGCGCCAGCGACCACCCAGGTTTCGCGGGGAGACGGATCCCCAGGCAGCAGAGGACTGGCTGGAGGCCGTGGTACGTGTGTTTAGGCTAGTGAGGACACCAGCAGACCTCATGGTGATCCTCACTGCGAGCCTACTACACGCAGTAGCAGGACGATGGTGGAGCTTGATGCTCCAGGTGCACGATGAGGCATCACTACTTTGGACGGACTTTGAAAACCTCTTCCGCTCGGAGTTCTTCCCAGCCACCCTTCGTGCGGTGCGTATCCAGGAGCTTCTACAGCTGCGGCAGGGCAGCATGACGGTCGCTCAGTACTCGGAGAGATTTACTGATCTCTCGCGCTACTCGACCGACATGGTACGGGACCCATTCTTCTGGGCCCGGACCTTCGAGCAGGGTTTGAGACACGAGATCAGGGTATCGCTGATCTCCCTCAGCATACCGACTCAGACAGGAGTACTGGAGCGGGCCCTTCTGATCGAGAGATTCCTTGCTGAGTCTACACCAGCACCGAAACCCACCGCAGCGCGGCACGTGGCAGAGTCTTCTGTGGCTGGCAGTCGACGGATGACTCAGGGGTCTAGGCAGACCAGACCTTCAGGCAGACGACCTCAGGACACTGGCTCAGCAGTGCGGGGCACACAGCGCGGAGCCAGTCTTTCGAGTGGAAGATAGTGCTATGCATGCGGCGGGCAAGGCCACATGGCTCGTGACTGCCCGACCCGCCATGCAGAGGAGCAGCAGACGGTTGAGGAACCACCAAGGCAGAGGCAGAGGTTCGACCGTGGCGGTCTGCAAGGAGAAGGCGGCCATGACATGGGAGCTGGCCGTGCAGCTGGAGGTGGACGACGCTTCGGGGTGTTGCCACCACCACCACCAGGAGGTCCACCCCGACCGTAGGGGACAGGAGGACATGGGAGAGCTCAGCTTCAGGCAGTTGAGTCCTATTATCATGGGGCTCCGGGAGCAGATGGACAGGAGCGGGACTAGCTCCAGACCTGGAGACTTTTGTTCAGGTTGCTTCTAGTTTTGTTGATGTATGTTTGTAGATGCTTTGTGTCTTTGTACTTGAGCTGCAGTAATAAAAGACACCTTTTCTTGTGGCATTTTCTTCCCTGTCCTCTCTTGTGTTGTTTCTAAGAGGTTCTAGATTATACCGTTGACTTGACCCTCACTTGAGAAGTACCTACTGGAGGAGACCCAGTTACCACACACTGATGCCGACAGTGTGACTAAACCCTTGGAGGCGAGAGTAACGGTTGGATCTCTTTGTAGTAGTGTCGAGGCCTTACGACGTCATCCTTGGTATGGGTTAGTATCATCCATGTCGGGATTGACAGTATTAG
Source organism: Viscum album (assembly GCA_963277665.1). Taxonomy (NCBI): domain Eukaryota; kingdom Viridiplantae; phylum Streptophyta; class Magnoliopsida; order Santalales; family Viscaceae; genus Viscum; species Viscum album. The sequence continues at coordinate 248,707,484 of OY728137.1, forward strand.
GTGAAGAACGTGGTTTATCTAGGGAATGAGACCAGATTTCTCTTATCGGCAAAGAAGAAATCATAGCATCTCTTGTGGGACCAGAGGTGGTCTAGGCCACGACAGAGAAGGTCCAGGTCATCCAGGAGTGGATGAGGACAGCTCAGAGCCGGCAAAAGTCATACGCTGACAGGAGGAGGAGGCCACTTGAGTTTGAGGATGGAGACCACGTCTTCTTGCGGGTCTCACCTCGACGTGGTATACGGAGATTTGGCCGTGGCGGCAAGTTATCTCCGCACTTCATCGGACCCTTCCAGGTCCTCAGCAGGATTGGTGAGGTGGCTTATCGCCTGGCTCTACCACCTCAGTTGCACCGGGTGCACGACGTCTTCCACGTGTCTCAGCTGAGGAGATACGTGCATGACCCGACACACATCATTGACCATGGGGAGCTTGACGTTGACGATGGGGCGACTTTTACAGAGGTCCCTGTGGAGATAGAGGATCGACAGGAGCAGGTCCTGCGTCGTCGATCGATTCCTCTTGTGCGCATCAGATGGCTGCACGAGAACCTCTAGGAGATAACATGGGAGCGGGAGGCTCAGATGCGTGCACAATACCCTCATTAGTTTCCCTAGTTTTTGATGTATCTTTACGGGGACGTAAAGACCAGAGGTGGGAGTAATGTAAAGACCCGTAAAATTCAAGGGAAATTTTTTCTTAATTTTCTTTGGAATTTTACAAGAGCGCGGTTTCTGACGGCACCTGATTCCGAGGCCCGCTGTGCCCGGAATCAATTTCCGAAGTTTGGCTCGGGTACGTTCAGTGAACGAACGAGCAGGAATTCCTAACTTTTGATCTGGTGCTCGGAATTGAATTCCGAGGGCACCGATGGAACTGCAGCGCTGGTATTTTCTTAAGAACGCCTATTCTGGTGTTGCGTTTACATGAGGGAAGTTGTAAAAAAAATGTGAATGTTAAAATAAAAATTTAACTTCAATTTTTATTTTTTTTATCTTTCCTTAATTGTTTTTACCCATTGGATGGAAGTTGGGTAACTACCCAACTTCCCTTGGGAGATTAAGAGGGTGGTGGGGCCCACACGAACCCCACCCCTTCATATCCTCTAACCTCCCCAACTCACAATTAATGATGTGAACTTGAGTTATAACTTATGACATTAATAAGTGGGTTTAATTTGAGTTTTTGAAATTCAAACTCTTGAATTTCAAAGGTTGGTGTTGTGTTAATAAATTAAGTGTGAGATTAATTTATTTTTGGTTAGTTTCTTTGTTTCTTGAGAGGTTTGGGAGAATCGTTGAGAGACTTGAAGATCTTCTTCGTCTTTGACGAAGAACGTGAAGAACGGTTCTTCTCCGACGAAGAACATCGACCCCACGACCTTCAAGGCTCGGCGTCCCGGATTCTTCTGTCTTCATCTTCCTCCTCGACAAGGGAGAAGTCGTCGACCGTGGTGATCATCGCCAACGACAACGTACCTCCCTTCTTCGTCATAGCGACAAGTGAAGTGACGTCGTTTCTTCCTCGGACGCACCCCGACGTCCACGGAATCTACGTCCGACGCCGCGATGCCTTTCTCCGCGATACCCGACGTGCGGCGTCATTTTTTCAAGGTAGGGGGTTTATTTGAATTATGATAAATACATATTTGTTTATTCCTCTTGTTATTAATTCTCAAAGATTATGGCCAAACAAACATGGCCATCAATATGGACATTGTCCATGACCCCTTTTTATATTTCATTCTTCGCACGTTCTCCGCGCGTTCTTTCGCACCAAATAATTAAGTGCATCAAAACATCGATGTTTCGTTGAGAGTGATATACGAACGTGGAGATCTCAACCCAAGGAATGCGAATCTGCGGTCATCACAATTTTCTGGCTTAGAACGAAGGTGCGGCGGACCATGGAAGGGGCGACGTGGCGATGCAATTCCGACGCGTCTTCAGAACGCGGCTTCCGACGAGGGTGCCAGAGGTCCAAGGTGACGATTCGGTTGGGCGAGTAGGCGACTGTGGCGGCTGGTGCAGGCAGAAGGCGGCGCAGAATGGGGTCGAGTGCGTGGTCGTAGGAGGTGGCGCGGCCAGCCACAGGCTGTGGCCCGACGGAGGACAAGAAAGGATGGCTGGTAGGGTAGAGCCACGTGAAAATTTTTGAGGGAGGATTTAGATTGCTAAGAGAAATGGATTTGAGAAATAAATAAAAAAAGAAGTGGGAGGCACTATATGGAAGAGAGATTGGCGGCCTCAATTCATGCGTGGAATGAGTTGGGGTTATGAAATGTTTAAATAAATAAACAATTAACAATAATAATAATATATTATTATTATTATTATTTTTGTTGATAAAACACTTTTTCGACCGCAACTTATTCGTGCGACCTCGGTTTCACGAACCGTCTACGGCAGTGCGACCCAGATTCTGAGACTGACATTCCGAGTCCAATATTGAATGTCCTTTTCGGGTTTTTGATTGGGTACCCGAACCGCTCGAAAAATATTAGATTTAATATTCATATTAAATCTTCGACCCGCCTTAACTCATGCGTGCGACATCCGATTGGCTTGCCGTCAGTGGCGATGTAATCTTGTCCTTAATACGGAAGATTCAAGTCTAATGTTGGATACTAAATTCTTGTTCGTGGCTCGGGGCCCCGAAACACCGAATAATAATATTATTATTATTATTATTACAGAATCTTGTATCGGACATATCACTCTCATACAGTGTCGGAATGACAAACCGTCTGCGACGTTGAGACCCTGGAATTAAGAAGGATGTTCCATGACCAATTTTGGATATTTAAGTCGCGGTTGATGCGCGGGCCCCACGAGGCCCGGTTCGCACGTGTTGCGGTGAAATGCAACTTGTTCACCGGCTATCCGTTTTGGACCAAAGGGTAGTCCATCTCGTGTGTTTTTCCGTATGAATCGTAATGGTGTGACCGGTTTGGTTAACCGGTATCAGTTGGAGTATTGCCGGGTTGGTTCGAACCTGAACCCAACCGGGCCCTCGAAGCAGAAACGCGTATAACTTGAGTTCCGGACGTCTGATTGACGTGTCTTCGACTTTGTTGTAATCCTTTCGGTGAGACGGATCCTTTGGCATACCTCACCATAATTTTGAACGCAGTTGGAAAACGGCCGGGTTGGATTGTACCCGAAATCCAACTGGGCCCCTGAAATGGAAAAGTCGATAACCTTCGGACCAGACGTCCGTTTGACGATCCGTTAGCGGCATTGGTGATCTCGTTGAGAAATGTTCCGTGTTGGTATACCCTATGCGATTTCGTGGTATTGTTGAGATAGGGTCGGTTTGGTTCGTACACGAAACCAACCGGGCCCCCGGGACGAAAATGCCAATAACTCTTAGATCGTGCGTCCGATCGACGCGCCGTCTGTTGCGTTGAGTTCCTGTTGACGATACATAACTTTTGGATACATCAACTCTGGACTTTGTGACAGTTGATGTATCAGCCTCTCGGCTCGTGGAGCGGACCCTCCGAACGAGCTTGCTGTGTGCGGGAACCCTAGTGCTGGCTGCGACTGTTACTGTGACTACTACTGCTACAACTGCTACTGTGACTGCGACGACGACAGTACAAAGATCCTATGTGGATTCGACGACGACGACTACAGCACTCAGCGATCCTACGTGGATCAGTGCTACAGGTCCTGTGTGGGCCCGATCCTGTGTGGTTCCGATCCTGTGTGGGTCTTTGCGCTCAAGGGTCCTGTATGAACCAGCGCCTACAGGTCCTACGTGGGCCGGATCCTGTGTGGGTCTTTTGTGGGGGTTAGTTACCTATCGATCCTTCATGGGTCCGACGACTTAGATGGATCAGAGATCATCTTTATCGTCCTTTGAAGAATTATACCTGTGTGAGCTGTATCCTGTTGCTTTCCTGTGTGGATTGTGTTGTGCTATCCTGTGTGGATTACATTTTGCTTTCCTGTGTGGAATACGTTTACTTTCCTGTGTGGACTGAGTTGTACTTGGGCTCGGAGGTTGAAGCGTATTTGAAATTGATGACTTAGGTATATGTATGGGCATATACCTAAGCAGTGTTGGTTCTAACTTCGTGATTGTACCTTTCTTCGTGGTTTATCCTTTGTGGATTTGAGAGACCTTCAGGGGTCTCGGGGTCCCTACCGAGTAGCTTATACTCACCCCTGCACGGGCTTTGCCCACACTACGTTGTGTTGGTTGCAGACGACGGACAGCGTTGATCTTAGCTGAGGCTTGCAGAGCAGGACGGTACCTGGAGGTGGACCACTGGGCGGGACGTGCTCGGAGCGGACGGCGGGACCCGTGGAGCAGTGCAGCTATCTGTACCCACCCTTCAGGTGGGATTTCCAGTGGACAGCTCGGTGTAGCGGCTTTTACTTTTCAGTTGTTTTTTTCCCTTTCGAGTTGTACTTTACTTTCAGTTTGGGTTTGTATACTGGCCCATTTACTTTTCCGCACTTTCAGTTGTACTCTGCTTTTGCTTAGTGTTTACTTTCCGCTTGCTTACTCTGTGGTGTTTGTTTACTTTACAAAGGCAATGCCTTCCCTTTTTACTGGGATTTACGCCTTGGTGCTAGTCACCAGCCCCTGGCCTATGGAAGGCGGGCTTGGGGTAGTCACGGCACGAACCCTGAGGGCGGGTCGTGACATTGCCAATATGGTGGAGAGTATCCACCAATGTTATGGTAATTCATAACATTGATCCCCTAGGTAAATTTTTTGTATACTATGATATTTCACAAGGTGATGAGAACTCACAATGGGGATGGACGTACTATCAAAAGAGTTTCATTTTATCTTAGAATGTTTTTTTAAAGCTAACTATAATGATACATTCAAAAAGATTAAATAATATCTATTTGAAATGAACTATTCCCTAAGATAAAAAACATATACAGGATTTCTTAGGACATAAATAATTTTAGTGGGGACTATTGTAACACCTAAATTTTCAATTTTATTATATTTTAATAATTATTATAATTTAGTAATAACTCAATGAGGTATAATATTTTTAATAATTTTTTTTGCGATTCCTGGTTGTCATGCACTATCCCAGGGACCTTAGTAGGTGACCATTATAATATTCATATGGAAAATAATCCACAAATTTCATGTTAATCATCTGTATGAAATTTTATAATTATCTAATGGTTTGTTATTTTCTTATTTTTTGGTGTAGATACCCAATACCTGACGTACATGGACATTACATTACATTTTCATAATACTTAATACATAAGAAAAATAGATGCCCAAAGACCGTATTAGTTTAGTATCTTTGGAAACTTGGAACATAAACTTCTAATCATGTTGAAAGATCTTCAACATATCCCATAATGATATTTCCCTTTTTTCCTACCTAAAACCTTTATTTATATCATGGTGGTATGAAAACATAAAAAGGGTTATCTCAAATGCTAATTAGGGGTAAACATGGAAAACATAAAACAATCCATAAACATTTGATCATAAAAACATGAACATGACATAAATATTAGCAGTACATAAGGCATAGATCATAAAGAAACATTAATCATGATACAATAGCATGGGAATAAAACATTTAATTATGGAAAAACCATTAATCACATGTTATTATTTCCATAGTAGCCAAGGCATTACTACCAAGACCATCATAGTGGACAAAGTCCATTACTGAACCGGGTTTACTTGCCGTTCCATCCCTGTATTACTAAACTGGATTTTACTTGCCGTTCCAGCCATGTCTATCTCATGAGATATAAATCTTTACCCAATTAATTGGAGGGAGATATAGGTCCCACCCATCTCATAATGAAATCATTCTTTCGTGTGTCAAAAAATAAATATAAATCATTCATCATAACCCAACGAATAAAATGGGTTTCATATATGTCATCCCATCATAACAAAATCCATATAAAACAATGGATATAATTTAATCATAAACAAAATAAAATTGTGTAAATAATAGGGACATTGTACATGAAGCATATCCATATCAAATAATTTCATCTTAGATGGAAAACACTTGAAATAAATTCTTGAGGAAAATATCCTTTCTTCTTCAAAATCATTTTCTTTTCTCCAAATTCCGGGCAGTTTTAAAAGAAAATAATTTTTTTGAAAATAATCATGAAATTTTGTAGAATAAGAATTAAGTAAATAAGGTTTTATGAAATTGTATAAATCCATTCACACCGTATAAGTTAAAAAAACATTATTCTCGTACTTTTTCTGGAAAATTCAAAAAGTACCTCGTATGGTAAACAAAAAAAAGATTTCTTCCATACCATGAGGTAAAAGTCATAAAAGGGTAAAAATGACTTTAAACATAAATGGAATAATGGTAAACATTTTATGAAAACATTTTGACAAAACATGGACACAGATGATAAACATAACCCCAGTAAATACTTACAAAAAAACAATCTCAGATAAGAACGTGATTGGAATAATTAACCCTTACAAATTATAATCAGTGGAATCATACATGTCATAAAATATAGAAAATGAAATAAATATGTAAATATAATATTCTTCATAATAAAAATCTTAAAACATTCATGGTAATCATAAACACCATACAAAATAAATAGTTGGTGATTAAGGCATATGTCTCATAGAAATAAAAGTGAGAAGAAATATTCCCTTACCTTAGGTCTGATATGCTTCATATGTATCTGAACCTACTGTATAGTGGGTTTAAACATATTATTAACTTGTAACAGAACTATGATAATATTTATGATATCATATATGATTCACTTAGGTCTATATTATTCGTTCATTTGTCAATCCCATGTTAAAGCAACGTTTTGGGTAATAATCACTTCATTTATCGTACGTATTTGGACTTTTTGTTCTTGATTTTATTAGTTATATAATGATTTAATTACTTCTAGGATATAAAACATGATTTACATATCATATATATTCATTATATATATATAATATAGATAAATTAAATTAAATACACCATTCATCGAGACGGTAGGTCGTACTTATACATGAACGTTGTTTTCCTTTCCTTATTTACTTGAATATAAGTAAGTAGATGAGATATATATATATATATATAGACATAAATATAGTATAATTATTATGTCATATATATAATTATTATTCATTATATATACTCTATAATCATTCTTGAATGGTTAACATGGAAAATGAATCTCATCGCGTCGTGGAGACGATAATCTGTATGTACGCACGAGCAATGATATTAGTCCATGATTATTGAATGGAATTGAAGTGGATGATATAATATCTGAGAATTTGTATTATGTTATAATAATAATATATAGTTATTATTTACACCATTAAACCCATCCAAGTAAGGTGGTGGTGGAAAACAGATTACACCAGAGTGTGGAGACGGTATTCCTTACGTACGCACGCGCAGTGATTTCATTTTCTTTTGGATGGATAGAAAGTGAAAAGGGTTATTTAATATTTATAATAACATATCATTATATTAGTGATACTTATTTTATTACTTTATAATGAAACAAATAAAGAATATTATGTATAAGATGAAATAAATTTGAAAGAATCGGTAAAGGATATTACCTCTTCTACAACGCACCTCTTTTAAACCTCCTCTAAGGGCACTGAAGCTGGTCTTTGAAGAAGACCAGAACCTCTAGTATGTTTCATGGGAAGTGGATAAGAAAAATGTACAAGTTTTTTAGAGCTTTAAGGCTCAAAATATTGTGAAGAGGACAGGTAGGAGGTGCCCTTTTATAAGAGAGGAGAGGGGCACTTTTGGAAACCACAAAAATATTAATTCATAATAAACTCAAACCCCACTTAAAAACTTTCAAAACGACTCAAATTCGAATATTATATGATATAGGGTTTTAATCTCATCAACCATAAAATTTTAGACAAGTTTTGATTTTATTTTAAACCCTGTAATTTTGATTTATCTTTATTTAATCTATTTTATTTTATTTGGGGTAATAAGATTCTAAATTCTAAATTGTTATAAATACTTAATTATGTGTTGTGAATTGTCTAATTAAATACTTTATGAAATTGTAGACAATATAAATTTTAATTTAAAATTTTTAAATACTTTTGTGAATTTGAAACAATTTAATAATATGTTATTTTTTATAAAATATCAATAGTGTCAATTTTGACACTATTCAATTATTTGAATTTAAATAAAATCCAAAAAGAAGATATATTCAAAAAAAAAATTTAATATATCCCTAACATGTAATATTCATCTTGAAAATTCTTGGATCACATTAAATAGTTCATATAATATTTATTTTAATATTTTTAAAACCATTTATTTGATATTTTAATCAATAAAATAATTTTTACATCGCTATTGTGTCACCATTAATCATAATTATTTAATCCATAAAAATTATAAATAAATTCACATGATGTAGATAATTTTATTATATTTCTGGTAACTATTTATGTTCGAAGTTTTATGAAGTTTATCACTAAATTAAAATTATTACACTTACAAGATATAATAGAGTGACATGTAGTCACTTTCTTTGGTTTTAATTATAATTACATCATTTTCATGGTCAAAAGTCCATGAAATGAATCTATTCCGACCCTTAGGTGATATGGGTCGACTTTATTCATCCAATAGAATTTTGGCAGGTGTTAGGGTAATTTTATAATCTTATTTTTACCCTTAATTACCTGATTTACCATTAACTGTAGTAAATAAAATGTATCGTAGTTACTATTAATAATGTCTAAAAATAAAAATTAGCCTATTAAAATTTTTTGGATCTATTGATTCCAAATATGAATACATTTTTTCATATTCAAAACATAGAAGTTGTAGTATTTAATTTAAAATTAATCCTGTTGTTGAGAAAATGGGTTTTAAAAGTTAAAACATTACAAAAGATTGAAATGTTTTTACCTATGAATTCAATGTAAAATTACTGATAATGACTTAAATTATATTAAATGGTAAAAATATTTTCTATTTATACTCTAAAACCATTCAATATTATAATTTATCCATATAAATTATCTTTATGAAAAAAGTTGTTTTTAATTAAAATTTAGCGTATTTTTACTATTCATCAAAATATGAAAGTTAACAGAAAAATATTAAAAGATATCCAAAGTTAATTTTTATATCCTTTTTGAAATGGATTTGTTTATTTCATAAAATTAAACTTATAAATGTGTCAAAAACTAGATTTAATGTGGGTGCGCCATCAAAAGGTGGAAAAAACTGTATTTTTTTTAAAATAATTATTTTACCCGGAAAAATTATTTTGTTCTCATACCATGTTCTAGAGTACGTGTAATATGAATGATATTGTTATAAAATTAAAAATGTGGTCAATACTATTCATAATGGCTAGTTCATAATATTATTATAACAATATATCATTGTTTAGTGAAACTCAGCATTCCTTACAACACGCGCTATTGAGGAAGGTCACTCTTGCGTGAAACACAAGCCAAGAATAGTGTTTGAATATACTACAAGCTAATACGGTGTTGCATCTAGTTCACGATAATCATGGTGTAGCGTAAAACACAAGACATCAATGAAATTAAAAATAATATTTCTCATAAAATCTTGGGGTGTTACATTCTACCCCCCTTAAAATGAATTTCGCCCTCAAAATTCTTCAGGGTTATAAATGGTTTAATACATTAAAGTTTCTTTCATAGAAACCCACATTGTAAAAAGTAATAATAAAACAAAAATTTAAAAAGTAAAGTAAGAAACATAACGGTTACCCAAATTAACTCGTCACTGGGTTTCCACATAGGAGAATATATGTGAAAATATGGATATGGAAGAGAAATCCAACCATAAACTTCTGATAAAGAGTGGTAGAGGACATGGCTATGAAAAAACCAAAAATCACAAAGCCATAAATTTCTGATGATCTAAGGTTTCATCTGATTCATCAGATATGAGGGCACTAGGAAAACATTTTTGGTTTCCAAGAGCATTTCACTAATATTGAAGATTTCTTGAATTAAAATAAATACTTACTTGATTTTGGTACAACCTCACCGTTAATCATGCCTTAAACAATTTCCACTTCATATCTTAAAAAAATGAAGTTAAATTTTCCAATCTAAAGTGTTAGCAGACCATGTGATAGAATGATAGGTGATTCCATCTATCTCAAACATAAGGTTAGAAAAAGTTATTCAATATACATAAGTCCATCTATGGTGAGATTAATCATATATGGTTACAAAAATGGACTTATACTTCATCTATCATACCACCTAATAAAATAAATATAGTTTCTACTAATCAGGGACTTCTTGTAGGCCAGTGGTATGCGATAAAGTCCTGTTGCACTTCGGTTGTGGGTTTGATTCCCACATCTTTGTCTGACGTGACAGGTTTTTGCCCATCCTGTAGGTTTTCGTTTTTCTAAAACTACACTATTATAACATTATAGAAATAATATTGAAAAAAGGTTCTAGCCTTAAACAATACTATCTGATGTCCAACATAATCTATTCCAATCTTTAGGCTTATCCAAAATACTTCTGTCTAATTTCGTAGTATAAAGAAAAAGATTACTATAGAGGTCATATACCAAGCATGTGAATACAATCATTTATTCCCCATATATCTTAAGATATATCTTGTTGATCGCATTCCAAACCTGTGAATACCTTAATCATGTATTCTCTTAAAAAATGAATTCCCATAGAACCATAGTGATAACATAAATGATGTCAAAAGGTAACTCTTTCAACATACCAAAATCTAAAAAATTCTATATACTCAAACCATGATATCACTTTGTCCTTATATCCGTCATGATCTCATTAATACTATTAAACATATAATTTTCTTCTTATCCCTTCATTATGCACATATCATCCTATTTCTAAAAATAAAATTCAATCAATTTTTATGGCTACCGGTACCATTCAACATATACTTTCAAATACTCAAGGAAAACAATAGTGTAACAATCCTTAGATTTTTCTTTATTCCATAGTACCATAAATTATTCTCGATAAACATGCAATCATTCCACTACCTTCTTAAACCATTGACCAAGCTTCATTACTTTATTCCCCAAAACTTCTTTCATCTCCTATATCATTTATAGTGTGTTCATCATCATCAAAATTAATACTACCCATGCGACTGTGCTGATTCTCTTAATGATATTTTCCCTTAGGGAATTGGTTTGGATAATGCCCATACTTTCCACATTTAAAATATTTATCCATTGTTGATGTCTTAGAAATACCATTATCCTTGTCCATTCTGTTAACTGAACCTTTTCCATTGCAATTACTAGTTTTGTGTCCTTCTTTTCCACACACAAAGCATCTTCCGATTCCTTTGAAACATTCTCCTTGATGCCTCTTCCCACATGATTTACATTAGGGAAATTGAACTTTCTTTCCACTATGATCATCATGAAACGCCATCATTCTCTTATTAGCAGAGTCAGGAAACTTACCAAAGTTGATATTATTGATCATATTATGAGATTGTTGATTAGACATAATAAAGATGTTTCACCTTCCAAATCCCATTTCATTTGGTTGCTCATGAATAATATCATTCCATTGTCCATCATATTCTCCATCAACATAAATTTTCTTGTTTCCAGACATTTTCTAAAACCCAAAAAGAATAGTATAAGAGGAAAAAATAATACTTGAAAAAATAAATAATCAAGGGGGAGTATGTTCAAACTCTAACATCATAGGATTAATCCTAGTTTATTCATGATCGTTATCATAATTCTAGGATTGTGACCAATACTTTATACTTATCCTTACAGACATCCCTATACATACCTTAGAAATATCTCTAGGGATCTCACTAAAGTTTTCGCATCCTAGTTTCTAATGGTTAACTAAACCTTTTCTCTGATACCAAATTTAGTGACCCAACGCGTGACGTACATGTACATTACATTACTTTTGTGAAATACTTAATACATAAAAAAACAGACACCCAAAGACCGTATTAGTTTAGTGTCTTGGGAAAATTGGAACATAAACTTCTAATCATGTTGAAAGATCTTCAACATCTCACATCATGATCTTCCCCTTTGTTTTTCCTACCTAAAACATTCCTTTATAACCTGGGTATATAAAAACATAAAAAGGGTGAGCTCAAATGCTCAGTAAGGGTAAACATGGAAAACATAAAACAATCTATAAACATTTGATTGTAAAAACAAGAACATGACATAAATATTTGTAGTACATAAGGAATAGATCATAATGAAACAATAATCCTGATAAAATATCATGGGAATAAAACATGTAATTGTGGACAACCATTAAGCACATGTTATTATTTCCATAACTTCCAAGGCATTGCTGCCAAGACCATCATAGTGGAAAAAGTCCATTACTGAACCAGGTTTACTTTCTGTTCCAGCCCTGTATTACTGAACTAGATTTTATTTTCCATTATATCCATGTCTATATCATGAGATATAAATCTTTTCCCAATGCATTGGAAGGAGAAATAGGTCCCACCCATCTCATAATGAAATCATTCTTTCCTGTGCCACAAAATAAACATAAATAATTCATCACAACCCAACGAATAAAATGGGTTTCATATACGTAATCCCATTATAACATAATCCATATAAAACAACAGATATAATTTCATCATAAAAAAAAATAAAATCGTGTAAATAATAGGGACATTATACATGAAGCATATACATATAAAATAATGTCATCTTAGATGGAAAACACTTGAAATGAATTCTTGAGGAAAATATCCTTTCTTCTTCAAAATCATTTTCTTTTCTCCAAATGTCGGGCAATTTTAAAAGAAAATAATTTTGTTTAAAATAATAAAAAAATCTTATAGAATAATATTTAGGTAAATATGTAATTATCAAATCATAAAAATCCATTCATTTCGTATAATTTAAAAAAACATTCTTCTCGTACTTTTGCTGGAAAAGTCAAAAAGTACCTCGTATGGTAAAAAAAAGAAAGATTCCTTCCATACCATGAGGTAAAAGTCATAAAAGGGTAAAAATGACTTTAAACATACATGGAATAATATTAAACATTTTATGAAAACATTTTTAGAAAACATGGACATGGATGATAAACATAACCCCAGTAAATACATACAAAAAAACAATCTCGGATAAAAATGAGATTGGAATAATTGTCCCTTAAAAATTATAATCAGTAGAATAATAAATATAATAAAATAAAAAATGACATAAATATTTAAATATAATATTCTTCATAATAAAAATCTTAAGACATGCATGGTAATCATAAACACCATACAAAATAAATATTTGGTGATTAAGGCATATGTCTCACAGAAATAAAAGTGAGACGAAATAAACTCTTACCTTAGGCCTGATATGCTTCGTATGTATACAATCCTCCTGTATAGTGGGTTTAAGTATATTATTAACTTGTAACATAACCATAATAATATTCATGATATCATATATGATTCACTTAGGTCTTTATATTATTTGTTCATTTGTCAATCCCATGTTAAAGCAACGTTTTGGGTAATAATCAATTCATTTATCTTGTGTGTTTGGACTTGTTGTTCTTGATATTATTACTTATATAATGATTTAATTACATATAGAATATAAAACATTATTTTTATATCATATATATTCATTATATATATAATATAGATAAATGAAATGAAATACACCGTTCATGGAGACGGTAGGTCGTACGTACGCATGAACATTGTTTTCCTTTCCTTATTGACTTGAATAGAAGTAAGTAGATGACATATATATATATATAAAGAAATATTGTAGAATTATTTTTTAATATATATCATTATTATTCATTATATATACTTTATAATCAATCTTTAATGGTTAACATGGAGAATGAATCTCATCGCGTCGTGGAGACGGTAATCCGTACGTACGCACGATCAATGATATTTTTCCCATAATTATTAAATGGAATTGGAGTGGATGATAGAATATCTCATAATTAGTATCATGTTATAATAATAATATATAGTTATTCTTTACACCATTATACCCATCCATGTAAGGTGGTGGTAGAAAATAGATTACCCCACGGCGTGGAGACGGTATTCTGTACATACGCAAGCGCGATGATTTTGTTTTCTATAGGATGGATAGAAAGTGAAAAAGGTTTGTTTAATATTTATATTAACATATCAGTATATGAGTGATACTTATGTTATTACTTTATAATGAAACAAATAAAGAAGAGGAAGTAGAAGATGAAATAAATTTGAAAGAATCGGTTAAGGATATTACCTCTTCTTCGACGCGCCTCTTCTAAACCTCCCCTTAAGGTACTAAAGTTGGTCTTTGAAGAAGACTTGAACCTCTAGTATGTTTCTAGAGAAGTGAAGAACAGAAATGGATAAGTTTTGGACGATATTTAAGGCTTAAAATTTTGTGAAGAGGGGAGGGAGGAGGTTCCCTTTTATAAGAGAGGAGAGGGGCACTTTTGGAAACCTCAAAAATATTAATTTATTACAAACTCAAACCCCGCATAAAAACATACCAAATGACTCAACATTGAATATTAGATGATATAGGGTTGTAATATCGTCAAAATATAAAGTTTAGACATGTTTTGATTTTATTTTAAACCCTATCATTTTGATTTATCCTTAATTAATCTATTTAATTTTATTTGTGGTAATAAGATTCTAAATTCTAAATAGTTATAAATACTTACTTATGTGTTGTGAATTTTCCATAATTGGATATTTATGAAATTTTAGACTGTATAAATTTCAACTTATAATTTTTAAATACTTTTGTGAGTTCGAAACAATTTAATAATTTTCAATTTTTATAAAATATCAATAGTGTCAATTTTGACACTATTCAATTATTTGAATTTAAATAAAATCCACATAGAAAATATATTCGAACCAAAATATTTAATATATACATAACATGTAATATGCATCTTGAAATTTTTTTGATCACATTTAAAAGTTCATATAATATTTATTTTAATATTTTTAAAACCATTTATTTGATATTTCAATCAATAAAATAATTTCTACATCACTATTGTGTCACCATTAATGATAATTATTTATTCTCTAAAAATTCTAAATAAATTTACATGATGTATATAATTTTATTATATTTCTGGTGAATATTTATGTTAAATGTTTTATGAATTTTATCACTAAATAAAAATTATTACACTTATAAGATATAAGAGACTGACATGTTGTCACTTTCTTTGGTTTTAATAAAAAATAGATACTTTTCATGGTCAAAAGTCCATGAAATGAATCTATTCCGACTCTTAGGTGATATGGGTTGACTTTTATTCATCCAATAAAATTTTGGCAGGTGGTAGGGTAATTTTATAATCTTATTATTACCCTTAATTACCCGATTTACCTTTAACTACAGTAAATAAAATGTATCATAGTTACTATTCATAATGTCTAAAAATAAAAAGTAAATTATTAAAAAAATTGGACCTACTGATTCTAAATATGGAATCCATTTTTCCAAATTCAAAACACAGAAGTTTCATTATTTAATTTTAAATTAATCCCTCTGTTGAGAAAACGGGTTTTAAAAATTAAAACATTGCAAAAGATTGAAATGTTTTTACCTATGAATTCAATGTAAAATTAATGATAATGACTTAAATTAAATTAAATGGTAAAAATATATTCTATTTATACTTTAAAACCATTAAATATTATAATTTAACCATATAAATTATCTTGACGAAAAAAATTGTTTTTAATTAAAATTTAGCGTATTTTTACTATTAATCAAAATATGAAAGTTAACAGAAAAATATAAAAAAATTATCCAAAGTTAATTTTTATATCCTTATTGAAATTAATAAGTTTATTTCGTTAAATTTAACTTATAAACGTGTAAAAAGATAGATTTAAAGTCGGTGCGCCATCAGAAGGTGGCCAAACTACATTTTAAAAAAAATAATTATTTTACCCGAAAAAATTATTTTCTTATCATACCATGTTCTAGATTATGTGTAAGATGAATGATATTGTCATAAAATTCAAAATGTGGTTAATAATATTCATAATATCTAGTTTATAATATTATTATAACAATATATTGTTGTTTAGTGAAACTCTGTATTGCCTACAACACACGCTATTGAGGAAGGTCACTCTTGCGTGCAACAGAAGCCAAGAATAGTGTTTGCGTATACTAGAAGGTAATACGGTTTTGAGTATAGTGCAAGATAATCTTGGTATAGCGTAAAACACAAGACATCAATGAAATTAAAAAGAATATTTCTCATAAAATCTTGAGGTGTTACATTGGGAGTTTAGAATTTCCAAATAAATAAATAATAATGTATTAATTTTTAACTTCTATCTCTTTATAAAATATAAATGTGAATAATTTTTACCAAATATTTGGGTTATAACTATTATTATTTAAATAAAAATGTTAATTTATATTAACATATAATTAAAACATAAATTTTTTAGTTGGAATTTTATAATATGGAATGATAGATCTATATTAGGTATTATAGAGGGTTATAGAACCTCATTATAATTATTAAGATTATAAAAATATTATTAAATAAGTTAAATAAAAAGATAAAATAGGTGATGAACTACCCTAGTTTCATTCACATAATACACTATGGGATGTCTCCACCCTCTTCTCCTCTCCACTATTTTTCATTGAATTTTTTTAGGTATGTTCATCATCTTGATTTCCATCTATATTTTCTTGTGTTTCTTATTCTTTATATTTTATTCAAACTCTATATATTAGGATTCTTATTTTTAGGTTTTCTCTATTTCAAGGTGAAACACCCGAAAACCCTTGGGTTTTTTCTATAAAGAGTAAAGGAATCAATTTTTTTTTCATATTCACCTATTTTTAATATTTATCTTCATTCTAAAAAATCTTATTTGAATTATCACTTCTATATCATTGAATAATACCTTCTTTCTTAGGTTTTTATGTTTCAAATTTATAATTTATTACACCTTCGGTCCATATCAGTTGTATTACATGAATAAAAATCACTAAAATTCATTGAAGTGGGCCAAAGACGTTCATGGTCCTATTTATATTCCATTTCATATTAAACCATGTGTGAATTGACTATTATAAATATTTTTATGTTTATATTTATTATTTTAATTGTACCTTGATCAATATTCCATTTTCCTTCCAATGGTTTTCAAAATGATGGAAGTTACTGCATAAATTGTAATCAAAAATGAATTTAAATTTGATGTCTACAATGTTTTCAATGAAATTCCTAACAAAGACTTAAATTTTTTAAATGGATTTGTTTTTTCTAGAAGTTGGTAATTAATTCCAAATATTTATTTTAACACTCATTATAGAATAATTTTATTAATTAAGTGGTGATTATAATTTTAATGAAATTGTTATAATATAACATATAATCATTAAAAAAAATTGGAGATCTCGTAGGTTGTTTGAGTGGGATACTAGTAGGTTGTTGGTATATGACGATGTAAGTAATTCGGAGCATGTGGATCCCACTAACTAGTTAACCAGGTTGAACTGGAAATCCCAAGGGATCCAATTTTTATAATATGATTATGATATAGAGTCCCTAATAACCACAATGTTGGATCCTTGATACCTCCCCAATATAGTTATCTTATTAAACTAATTTTCAATTCGTTCTTTCTTATAATTCAATTTATTCCATTGTTTTTTTATAATAATTAAAATATTTTTTATGATAACTTTATTTTTTTCCATAAAATATAAATTTTCTACTTTTATATTTTTATTTAAAATTAGAATGAATTGGATAGTTTTGTAAAGGTTTTATAAAGTGTGAATGGTGGAATCCTACTAGGAATATTCACCCACACCCTACATAAACCCCGAGGTGCATGTATACTATCTTCCTAGATTTATTTTAGAGGTAAAAATAAAATCTATCATCTTCCTAGGATTAAACCATTTTCTAATTTTTGGAGAAATAGTGGTGGTGGAATACCAGGAGTTCATGTTCCATGAGGAGTTAGCTGAATATATCCTTTTAGGTATTGTTTCTCATGTGTCTATTATTTTTGTGATGTATTTTTAAGCCTATGATTGAGTGGAATAATATAAATTGTATATTTTATTTTAATTTTTTTTAAATTGTTTCCAAGGATGAATCATTGGATATTTTTTCCTGCCTATAGTGTTTGGGAATATTCTTTAGGCCTTGGTCCAAACCAGTTTGAGTATTGAGATGGGATAATATAGGGTGGTTCATATACCTTGGATTATATAAATTGTTCTCAAATTTTAACTAGATGAAACTATTTTTCTCCTTACTATCTAATTGGTATACATTTCCATTTTTTCTTTATAATTTTAACAAAAAAAATTAAACTTTTCCTTTCCTGAGGTGGTGTTTTTGATTGAATATTACCTTGAGTCTCAACACGAAAAGTCTCCTCATACTCAATAGATTATATAAGAGTATGTACACAAGAATCACCTTCATATTTTTTTCCATTTCAATTTCTAGTCTCATATTTACAGTAACTTTTATTTTGAAGGATCTTTCAATTCCATATTTGACGATACCATCAAAAAAACCCTTTATAATCTTCAAAATATTAATGTTTCCCATCATGTGGAATTATCACTGGAAAAAATTATCCAAATGATGTTGTTCTTTATTTATATGATATTTATATTAGGTAAGACAATTGTATCCTTCTTTTTTTTATCCTTCAATGAACTAACCAATTGATCTAATACAAATGATGGTATCTTTTTACTCACTAAAACCTATATAGCACAACAGTATTCCTATACTTATAATGGTGATTTTCTATTAATCAATGAAATATTATTTTCTTTTTATTTAATCCAGCCTCATATAAATTCAATATGATTAGTATCTATATATTCTTTTCCTAAAATTCATATATTTTTGGTGAAAATTTTCATAGTGGAAGAAATATCTATAAAATTGATTTCATCTTTGAGCCAAAGGACATGTTCATGTAATCAAGTATTGACTTCTAGGTGATCTCAATATAGGTAGTTTTTTTATTATTCAAAATATGTAATAATATGGATATGAATACTACCCAATTTACATTTCATTAGAGGAAATATATTATATCTATCTCTCCACATGTTCTAGGCCTCTAAGTACCCACTTTGTTTTTGATAAAATCTCAATGATTTAGATTTATCAAAAAATAAATTTTCCCTTTTTTCATTTTCAATAGATTTTCTAGTATTTAATGATTCTTCCTTGAATATAATTAAACTTTATATATTTTAGTTTTGTCTTTATCATTGAAAAAATTATCTAAAATTCTTAGGATTCATTATGTAATGTCCCAGCCTAGTAGCCACTGAAATGGTGCCCCAATCCAATTTGTCACATGGCATTAAGTATGCCACACAGTATGCCAGAGGCTAATGACTAACAGCGAGGGTGTAATGGTGGTATGGGGGGAGAATATACCATCTTGAACATCATAGAACAATGGTATAATTGATAAATAATAAATCAAGAAACAAAAAAAATTCAATATACATAAAATAATTATTAGTAGAAGTTTAATATAATAACTGATAAGATGGACAATGAAAAATATACAATCATGCATGCATGTCTAGATGATGCTATATATCAAAAGAAGAAGAAATGAAACATGTAATAAATAAACTGTATATTATGAAAAGAAAAAATCCCTAAGTTCTATCCCCATGATCGTCTTAAGATCCAACTCAGTCATGTCTGCCTAACTCCATCGTACATGCCTGGAAACACAATATAAGTATTCTGATCACATAACCAATGAGGTCTGTTTAGGGACCCAAGTGCAGTGGGGTCTCAAACAGGGTGTGAGATACACTCAGTAGGCTACCACAAACAGGGTCAAGAGATATCAAAATATGAATATAAAATACAACAATGTGCATGTTATATAGGTAAAGTAGAAAATAAATAATTTTAAACAAGTTAACTTAGGTTTCTAAGAGAAAGATGGCCAACCATACATGATTTGGCGTAAAATAAATAAATAAATATATATATATATATATATATATACATTTTGGGTGATCTATATTTATATATTTTCATTATAACCATAATAAGTTGTGTAGACATGTATATAAATAGGCATTATTATCTTGGACCTAATGCGGAACTGAAGCGCCCATGCATAATACTACGTATAATAATAATAATAATAATAATAAGGGTATCATATTAATAAATAAGGTCCATCGTGCCGAAGGATCATGATCAATATAGAATTATATATCAATTTTCATAGTCAATACTGGATTCCATGTCGAGTATCATTAATAAAAATTTGGAGGGTCATACCCAACCTCCCAGTCAAGGGGGAGTAGAAAATCATTCCCAATAACCAAAGTGATATGGACACATTTCCAACATCCTCAACCAATGGGGTGGGAAACATCATGTCTAATGACCCTATTAATGGTCCATTTAGTCATTAAACAATATAAGGTAATCCACATTCCCTATATTCCCTCATCTTGACGTTCTGTAAACAGGAAACAGACATCACTCAAGGCATTGTGGATCATTTTTAATAGAATTCATTTAATCATTTAATTTTTATTACAGGGGTTTACATGTTTATAAACATGACATAATTCAATCCAATAACACACAAGAGGTACATTCCCATTTAACATCTCAATTATAATTAATATAGTCCATGTAATTATGAATTCCATTAATCAAAACTCAAAAATATAAAAGAGGCCAAGTTCCACTAAAAGTGTTAGGGTCAGGTGAACAATTCATAAATAGTAGACATCATACATAGAAAGGGAATAAAATTGTTCATTCCAGCATACATTCTACACAGCAAATAAATAATTTAATTTAATAATTATCAATACAAAACCACATAAGGTATGTTCTGGTCACTAAAATTTAATATAGAGGAGATTCACATCCTAAAAAAATTGGTTAATCATCATGCTTTTGTTTTACAAGAAAACATACATGAAATTGTGGTTTTTATTAGAAAAAAATTGATTATTTAATGGTATTCAAGGACCATACACTTAAGGGGTTGTTTAACCTCAAAATATAAAACCTTCAACAATGTAAATTTAATATACACGATCCACTAGGATTAGGGAATTAGGATTTACACAATTAATTCATGTTTAAGACGTGTCACATGGAAATTCCGGTGTGCATCCCAACGATGTAAATTATAAATCAATGAAAATTTAAGTAAAATCATTAGACCAATTTAATTAGATAATGGACGGTCCAATAATTCAATATTGATGCTTGAATCAGATTAAAAAAATAATGAATGCCCCAGAAATATGGTGAATTCTCTAAAATGAAGATAGTGTAAAAGATGAGAAAATAAAGGTACATATTTTTACCACATCATTGGCCAAACCATGCAACAACAGTGCTTGAGATACTACTTAAGAAGGTGGATCACATGTTTTATGCACACAGTTTGGGAAACTGTGCATAGATCATACAATTACCTTCTCTAAAGAACTTGCAGAAACCACACAACCATATGAATACACTCACATGGTTAGAAAAACTTGTGTGAGTCACCCAAATACATTATATCATCCAAACAATTTCACCAAGAGAGATGTGTTATTTAGAAAAACCATGCACTCCTATTAGCCTTCTCTGTATATGAGGTTTCGGGATTTGAAGCTCTCAAAACTCAATTAAACAATCAAGACACCTCTTAGACATTAAACCAAGTTTAAAAACAACACATTTGAGTATTTCAACTCACAAAATTTCATTTTAAGGAAATGTTTAAAGGAAGAAACATCCACTAAATAGTAAAATTAAAATTTCTTTGGAATTATACAATGGTAAAAAACACAAAACATTACAAACTCCCTACCTTAGATCTTATTTTTCCAGAGAAACCTTGGAGAACCAAAACTAACACAATACCTATCCTACTTGGGTCATGAAGTCTCATTGAAATAGTCCTGTTTAATTTCCAAACACTAAATGAACCTCCATCAAATCCTTTAAACGTACAGTTCATAAGCCATAAAAACTCGATTCAAAGCTTGAATTCAAAACTAAAACATTAAGATAGTGCATACTTGAATCCATAAAACTAGATACATGATCACACTATCATCCCCGTAAAAACTTTTCCTATGGTGATCCCCACCATACATTATGGATTTTAATGGTCATTTCCAATCCATAGTACCCCCCACCATTAAAAATTTCCCATTTAAACATATCCTTATCATTCTAAGGATGCTCGTGGAATGTTCCTTAGCTTTAAATAATGGTTGAACCAAAAAAACACATTTTGTCTATCCAATAAATATTTTTATGAAAAACCCTAGAAAAATCAAACAACACTCTCCTCATCATGATGATGTTCTAAAAGTGGTTTCTTAATGAGTGTAATTATTCTATCAAGAAGAAGCAAGTTGAGACACTTTTTACTGACTAATCTCAAGAATGATCATCTTAGATGGTTGATGTGTCACAAAATTTATTGCAATGAAATCATCTAAGGAAAAATGCCGTTAATTCAAGCACATACACCAAATCCTACAACTTAATTCCATCAAAGTCTCTTGGACGGACCGTCAATTGTTCGTTTAAGTTCTCATGGCTCAACATGAACATGTTTCTATACCCGATCCTGTGCATATAAATATTTATACTTATATAATTTCATCCAATCTTGACTGAAGTTTTGGGTAACCTACGAATCAACAATTGGGGTCCAAGGAGAACATCTAAGGTAGCTCATACTCTAACATTAACAACTGAAATGTCGGTACAAAGCAAAGACGCCCACACATTTGAAAATTAACTGAGACCAACACTAGTAAAGTTAAAGAACCAGATATTTTATTTGAGTCCTTACATGGAATTATTAATTGAGAACCCATGTGTCACTTAAGACAATCCATGAATCTAGAAAAAACCACACCTCCAAAGTGTTACTCATATGTAGTCTATTTATCAGAACAAAAGGGGAATTTTGAACTTTTAGCTCAGAATATAACTATAACTTTCCTAGAAAATTATAGATGATATCAAGATATGGGACATGAACATCACTAAGAAAAGTGCACCCCAATTAGATACCATGAATTACCAAGAAAATCTGAGACACCATCATTATATCCTGGATGATGTGCTTGGTGCAGTTTTAGACAAACAATACACAACTACAGGAATGAAGAGTAATAGAACCACTACTATTTGATATCTTTTAAAAGAGATCAGATACATCTTACGACGCATTATCATTACCTGACCACATTTCACCCACTAATGAAGAATTGAGTGATTACTCAAGAATGACCGCCGATGGAAATATTAGTATAATAGTGTCCTCTAGGGTCTCTTACACACCCCACCATTTCATCATCATGTTTCCTCACGAGCAACAACTCATTCGAAAGCTTACCAGACTCATATGAATTTAAATGTAGCTTTGACCATATTAAAATGTTCCTCCTTTTTTGTGTTACATCTACATGGAAGGACACATTTTACAAAAGTTTGTGCGATTCTCTCTACCGTAGGAGGGTACTAATCATTATACTTACCAAAAAAGGGAACTCATACCATGGAAAATGATTTATAAACCACTAATAATGGGTATTGGATGTTTCAAACTTGATTTAATAATAATTAATCTAAAATTAATGATATATTAGTGACATAAAATTTTTCTATACAAGATTCACTTTAGATGCATGTGTGATGCTCCTCCGAGACATGCTCACATACATCATCGAATATGGTGTAAAATCCAAAACTGACTGACCAACATGTCAGAACCCCTACTCTATTTTCAACTTCATCTCTGGCATTGGGAAAACTCTAATTTACTCTAATACCCATGTCACACTACTCTAGATATGACTCAAAAATGTAGCATAACAAGTCGAGGTTTAAATGGTCACCAACAAATATATACAATTCTCTTCACCTTCTATAAAATTGATGAGTACCACATGTATCGAAAAACACTACTCCAAGATTCATCTTCACGATTGAACATCATTTGAAACTATCCATAGTCTTATCATCCATATGAATCCAATCTGGCATCCCATAAAGGAACTATCCTAGAGTCATATTATTTGCATATGACTATTAATTCAGTTGGTGACATACCAAGTTTTTTATCATAGAAGAAGAAGGGAGGGTTTCCTGACCTACTAAGCAGCTAAATATTCCCTAGGGTCAATTAAATGAATTAATTCCCATACATTATGAATATCATTTGAGAAAAAAAGGGTCCAGCTTGGGAAAAATGACACCTGAGAAACATATTTTTTCTAAAAATACACAAAAGTATTTTTCTAGGTTTTATGGTTCTGAGGGTACTACCAACCTTGGATATCACCTTAATCAAACATAAAGCATAAAACCTACAAAGGGGGGTTACACCTAAAAAGTCACTATAATTAAATTCTTACTATTTAGGTTCAATATAAGATAAGAAAATTTAAATAAATATATCAAAAATGCTCCCATTCCCATTTCAAGGCAGAACTAAAGGAAGGTTTAAACTACCCTTACATGAGGGTTGAAATTAAGTGCACCATTTAAGGCTTCATTTATGATGATTTATTTATTTATAATTAATCCTTAAACATTTCAATGGTTTAGTTTAAGATTATCAAGAACCAGTCATCAAAAATATATATACGTGGTACTTTATTTTTCTAAATCAATGAGGACTAGAAGAAAGTTATATCAAAATTACATTAAAAAATTTCGTGTTTAATTGAAATCCTAACCCATTTATGAAATTTTCACATAAAATCATGTTAAAAACATTTATTATTTTCATAGTTTAGATTAGTTAAATTATATTTCAATTTAAATATATAGATTCAAATACCATATAGGATGTAATTGGAATTTAAATCAACTAACACATAATATAATTATTTCTCAATAAAATATATTGGTTTATTATAAATTAAATAGAGGGATGGTCAACTAAGATTCCACAACATGTCTATATGTTAACCCATATAGGCGGCTATAGAAACTTTAAATTACTATCCCTATACCACAAACATATACCGCCATGGGCTAAAATACTAAGGCAAACCAAAAGTAACGGTGTCATACGAGGGACTTTTCATAACCATCATGTGTCAAAAAACCAAAAAATGATTTAATTATTAAATTTTCAAACACCTTTTTTGGAATATCTCATAACAAACATGCACCAACTGATCTACTTGTGTGTGGTTCTTCATTTAGGAATTAATTAATACATGTTATCATGCCGATTTAAAAGAGTTATAAGTATTTATAAAGTAAACAAATTCATTTAAAATTTAAAAATGAAGAGAATTTTTTTATATAACAATCTATATGTCTCTAAAGATCATAAAAAAATGGTTCGATTATGTGCGTTACCATTTCCCAATTTTTAAATCTCTCATACAATTTATAAATTGAAAATCTTCTCCCATTTAATCATAATCCTAAATGTTTAATCCCATACAACCAATGGTTTATGGATCAACACACCATGATTGGTTAGTTAAGGTTAAAATATCAATATATATAGGGAAACACCAATTATGTTGTAGATGGAAATTTAGTAAACAATTTTATATCAAAATTATAACTATGCATGTTACCACAAGTAATAATATAAGGAAACATCAAAATTAATTATGGTGAGATATTACCGAAGTAAGAAACCAAGAAGCATGGTATATAATAGAATCATGATAAAAAACCGCATTAGAATTTTCTATAGAAAAAAATACTAAATAAATCACACTTCATGCTATATAAAACAAAATGTTGATGGAATCCCTAAGTTGGTATGAAACAAAGAGGGTTAGAAAACTACCTAGTATGGTATATAACTAGAACACTAATAACCACATAAGGAAAATATATCAATGCAACTACATGGCATGGAATATTCATAGAATTTGAATCTCTAGGTGCCTAGGATGATTCATGTAATAATACCTCCTTACCATACCAGGCCAAGGGTAAAATGAAATAGACCCCTTAAATCATCAATTGATGTAAAGTATGTCAATCACTCATAATGAAGTCATAATAATCTATAAAAATGAACAACATGAAAAATAATCCCATCCCATTCTACTTATACTTTTCTCCTTGCATGAGTTGATCACTCCTAGACATGGCTATTTACCAAGAACTGACACATTCCAAGCCTCCTGTCTACCAACCCAAAGTAGTAAGATAATGAAATATAAAAATTTCTAACACTATTATGTAACATCCATACTCAAGATCCACTGAAACTATGCCCCATTCCGTCGGTCACATGGCCTCAAGAACACTTCCTCATATTCCAAATGCTACTGACTAGTGGCGAGGGTCTAATGATGGTATGGTGGGGAAATTATACCCTCATGATCAGAGTACCATAGTGTTATAATAGAAAAATAACAAATCTTCAAAAATGGGATTAATATATATTGAATATAGAGTATTGGGAGTTAAATATAATAACCGATAAGGTGGCCAATACAAAATATAAAATCATTCATACATGTCTAGATGAGGATACATATCTAAAGAAGAATACATACAATAGGTAATAAATAAATAATACGTATTGAAAATAAAAAATCTGAAAGGGATTACCCCATGACATCTTGATCTCTGTCTCATCCCAATAACACTAACTCCTAGGTACCAACATGACCACAAAATCCATAGATTTTGATCCTGCAACCAATGAAATCTGTCAGGGCACCATAGTATAATGGAAACCAGAAAAGGGTGTGAGATATACTTAGTAGGACACCACCAATGTTGTTTAGATATATCCAGACATGAATATAAAATACAGTAGTGTGCAGGTATGGAAGAAAAAGTGAAAAATATATAAATGTAATCAAGTCTACTTAGGTTCCTAAGGGACACCAGGCTGACCACACTTTCTTCGGCCTAAGCTGGAATGTCTTGGAATATATATATATATATATATATATATATATATTTGAAACATATTTATATATATTAAATATAAATATAGTTACATTTAAGGACATATTTATAAATATATAGTTTTATCCCGGACCTGAGGCATAACAAAGTCATCCATGCATAATACTACTCATAATAATAATAATAGTCTCATAGTAATAAATAAGGTTCATCATGTCAGAGGATCATGATCAATACAACATTCCATGCTATGTTTCATAATAAATATAGGACACCATACCAAATATAAAGAATAATAAAGATTATGGAATACCCAAACTCCTAATCAATGGGGGTGTAACATCATGCCCAATAACCCAAGTGATGTGGGTTCTATGGAAACATCCTCGACCAAGGGGGTGTGAGACATTGTGTCCAATGAACATACTCATGGTCCCTTTAGTCACTATGAAACATAAGGTAATCCACATTCCCTATGATCGCTTATATTGACATTCTATAAAGAGGAAACTAATATTTCTCATGACATGGTGGATTCTTTTTTAAATAATTAATTTAATCATTTATGTTCAATTACAAGTGTGGACACATTCATGAAGATTCTATAACAAAATAAAAGAACATAAAATAGGTCCATTACCATTTAACATATTATTTATAATTAATAGAGTCCATATAATTAATAATTCCATTCATTATAACTCAAAAATATAAAATATGCCAAGTTCAACTAAAAGTTATAGTTCCAGTTAAACTATTTTTAAATATTAGACATTTTACATGAAAAGGGTATAA
Organism: Viscum album; assembly: GCA_963277665.1. Lineage (NCBI taxonomy): Eukaryota > Viridiplantae > Streptophyta > Magnoliopsida > Santalales > Viscaceae > Viscum > Viscum album. Next base: position 248,735,189 of record OY728137.1, read on the forward strand.
AATAGTCCATGGTATCATGCATGACACAAAACAAATAAACATGTTAATTTAATAGGAATTTATTCGCAACCACTAAGGATATGGTTTGGCCACTAAGATAACATATAGATGAGAGTCACATCCCAACACAATCAAATAGTTAGTCTGTATACATTTTATAAGACATCTCACCTCAATAGGGGGTTCCATTGGAAAAAAAGCTACTAATTAAAGATATTCAAGGACCATACCCTTATGGGGTGGTTGAAAATTGATGTCCAAAACCTTAAATTATGTCAATTTAACATACACAAGACATAAAAAGTCAGGAATTGGGTTCCACATAGTTATTTCATGTTTAAGATATGATTCTATAAATATCTAGTGTGCAACACAAATATGTAAATTATAAATAGATGAACCGTTTGGAAAAAACATTATAATTATATATTTGTACCATTTATGTTATCCATATCCAATAATATGGTTTGAATATAGTCTATTTGATAGAAATTGAAGAAACAGATTGATGTCTTGAAAATATGGTGAATTAGACCACATGAAGATAGTGTAAGAGATGAAGAAATTAATGAATAAAGGAGGAAGGGGGATTCATATAATCACTGAGGTATATCTAACACATCTTATGTAACATCAACACAAAACCAAATGGAAGGCTTCTCTACATCCATATGAGAGGAGAGGAGAAGCTCCCCGAGAGGGCTTGCTGTATACGGGCAGAAGGAAAAATAGTAGGAGAGAGGAGATTAAATGGATGAAGTGGGAAAAGGGTAAATTTTTCCTTTTAAATTGGTTGTATATTTTGGGCATATAGTTGGAAGAAACATGCACCAACTATGCTTAATCCACTATCTAATAAAGATTCTCAGATCATTCATGTGCATAATTTCGTAAACCATGCACAAACTGTGCAATTACGATATGCCAAGGGACCTAAAACAACTGAATGGATTTATAAATCCTCTCACATGGTCAGAAAAACCCATATGAGTCCCCTATCTCCACTAAATCAGCTGCATGGTTTCACCTAGAGGGATACATGGATTTAGACAAACCTTGTGTCTTTCTCATTCTTATCCACATTTGAGGTTTCAGGGTCTGATGTTCCTGAAACTAAACAAAACACTGAAGGAACATATAGATTCTTAAACCAATTATAAAAGAAACACATTTTAGTTTTCCAACCCATGAAGTTTTTTTATAAGTACTGGTTTAAAGAACCACCCATATACATAATAGTAAAATTAAAATTCTTTTGGAATTCTACCTTGGTCCAAAACACAGGATGCTACCCAATAAACCATCTCTTTCAACTATTTTTTTAGAAAAAAAATCTCAAAAAATATAATCTTCATTAAACAACTTGATTTTATTTCATATTCATGTCTCTTTTGTAAAGAAGAAACTTTATATTTATTGGATTCACCTCATATTATTAATTCATTGATTCAATAATAAAATTAATTGATCACCTTAGAGTGTTCCTTAATTTTTACCTTGAAATCAAAAAAAAATTCAGGTTTCACTTAAAAAGATCATTCATATTCTAAAACCATCATTAACCAAGTGATCTTATCTTTTAATTGGTCAATATAATCTAAATATTACTTTAGTATACCACTGATCTTCCTATTATTCATATGTTGAGAATTATAATCCATGCTGATCCTTTAAGTTTGACCTTTAAGAGAACTACACATTCTTATTGATTTTCTTCCTCTATATTATATTAACATTTCTCAACCATTTCCATAATTTCTCCAATCAAATTTGATATGTATTTGTTTTCAAATTCTTTAAAAAAATTATTTTTATAATACTCCTCCTAATTTATGATACTCTCTCCTCGAATAATGTTACAATATTTGTTTCTTGATTTGATGATATGTTTAAGGGAAAACATATTTTCATAATTTTTTATACATTTAAACTTAATTTCCTCACTTTATATCCTCTTTGGAAATATTTTAACTGTATTCCCAAACATTCCATATAAATATAGGTCAATGGTAATTTACCATTAAATCATCCATTTACTCGCATGAGATTTCTTTTTATAAGTGATCATAATTCATCACTTGTATCTTCCACCTCTTCCTAAGATTCATGAATATCAAGATTCTCCATGGACTTAAATTCAATTTTCATTGATGAATTATTTGATGAAATTTTTGGGTTCATCCATTTTTATAAAAAATTGATATTCTATGAAAATTATCAAGAGAGAGTTCTAAGTGGTTTCATTTTTTAGGAGTTGATATCATTAGACTAAACAATAGTGGAAATTTTATTATAATTTTCTTTATGATGTTAATGTACTTTAACTCATCAAAAATTCCACATATAGATCCAATAACTTCAATTATTCGTTTGAAGAAATATTCCGTGTTTTTATTTGAAATCATCATTAATTCATTACACATGTTTTTTAGAACTTTTAGATTTACTTTTCTTTAGTTTTATTTCTCCGTCATAGATCTTGGCCTAACTATCCCAAATTGAATTTTTAGTGGAAAAAATCATTATCTTCATATATATTTTACTGTATAATTCACATAAATAGGTATTTTGTAACCTTACAACATATTTGAGTAATTTTTTATTAGATATAGTCATTTTAAAATTTAAAGTATTTTACACGTGCATTCCAAGAATTGTGATTGAATATAAATTGTGAAAAAGAGGCCATATATGTGATCTCATCTAATTTTTCTTAATCCAGTATTTTCAACCATCTAAAACATTCACTCCCTCTTAATTAAATCCATTATCTATGAAATTGGTCATCTATTTGTTGATTTTTCAAGCTTAACATGGCTTTAATATCACTTTTTGAAACAAAATCATCCCAATTACATCCTAAGAGGGTTGGGATGGGGTGAAAAAGGGTGTGGATCTCTTTTTTATCTCAACCTCTAATATTCCTATGTCTATAATAGAAATAATACATTAAACCACTCATGTAAAACTAAATAATCAAATGATCCAAATATTAAATGTTAAAAGATACAATATAAAGGATTTTACTCGGTTCACCATTAAGGAATACTGCAAGAAGTATACACCGATGATATATCAAGGTAATAGAGGATATCACATTGAAATATATGTGGATAAATTATTTTTGAACCAATTAATATCAATCCATTCATGAATCACTACTTATTCCACTCCATGTATAGCTTCATGAAAGATATATAGTGATAGAATACAGTTTGGTCGCATATAATGAAATCTAACAAGATGATCTACCACTAAATCCACAAGGGTGTTATCATTTTTCTTTGATTTACTCTATCAAGTATGGATCATCAATATTTTTATTCCACATAGTATCTATTCTATTAAAATTATCAATTAGTGAAAAATTTTCATACTTAGGTGTATAAGAATTTTATTTTTTATTTAACTCTCATTTCAATTAAAAAAAATCCATTCTCTATATTTCATCATTTTTCCTCTGATTGGCCTTTATTTTTTTATGACTTATATCCATCATTTAATGGTATTTAAATAAAAATATACAAACAATTAAAATATCTTTTTTACAAAAGTAACCATGAACCATAGTGTGTCAAGGCTATCACAAAAAACATATTTGAGTCTACCACTACCTCAGACCACTAAAGACCAAGGAATGTTCAACTCCATATCCAAACAACTTCAAAATTTTTGAATTTTAAATTAGATCATTCATATACTAACCATGAAAAAAATCACTTGACCATGGAACAACCAGTCTCTAAGTAAAGTGTCTAACAACACAACTTGTCATGTTATATTATTTATATTTCTAATTCATTTCATTGAAACCTGATCGCTAAAATATTCCAAACTTTGACATAAGCTCCATATAGACTATCTTTATCCATCAAACTATACAGACTGTAGTACCTACTAAAACACAAGTTTCAATGTACCTTGTTTACCACTTGAACTCTATAAATTTTTGTGTCCTTTTGTTTCATGTTTCTATCCATAAACCCATTTATTTTTCATCTTCTTGAAATAGTTTCTCTTTAGAACTAGAAATGGATAAATTTTCATTTCACCGGAAAACAGCTAAATGTTTTCTCCCATATTACTCATTCACAATGACTTCCATTACAACATGTAATACCAAACAATTTTATAGAGGGATTTCTCCTACAAATAACACTCAATAAAACATTCACCTACATTATAAAAACATCATTTTTAGCACCTCTATGGAGTATACAAATCTTTCGTGGAAAGGTCAGATCCTCTATCACTCGATTCTATCTGAAGGTCAACTAATGTTAATATAATCCTCTCTAATCCTTACACCATTATGAATAATATTTTGAATAATATATATTTTATACCTAGTTGATAACAAACACAACACTTAAAATTCAATATTCTCTAATTGTTCTATTAATCATTATTATCAATAATCTTGGTGAAAAAATTGTATCATAACAATATAGTACAAAAAATAATTTCAGGAAAAATATTTTTGTAAAAACTCAATTTTTTTTAAAATATTAAAGATATTAAAATACATTACTACATTTTTTATAATTTAAAGAACCATTTATGCTTTTATAACTATCTTAATCAACGAGTTACAACCGTAAAATAGTAAAAATACATACAAAAAATACAAAATTAATGTAACACATAGAGGATAGAATGTTGTTGAAGGATATATTGACATTATAAATACAAAAAATGTGTGTTCCCATAATAAAAACATTTTTATTTTATTAATAAAATAAATTAAACTAAAAATAATTGAATAATCATACAATAACATGATGATGTTAAATTAAATCAAAGTCTGTTATCTTTAAGGGATATTATATAAAATAAAAATAAAGAAGAACATGATAAACTCTCTATTTACATAAATATTTATACTAATGTATTACTAATAAATTAAAATTTAAAATTTATATAATATATAGAAAAAATTATATTTCAATGATAAAATAAAAGTAATTTATAATAAAAAAAATTCATTACGGTTTTTTATTTTTTTTTAATTTTATATGTGATTATAAGAATGAAATAATTACATTTTTAAAAAGGACAACATTAAAGATAAAAAAACATTTCAAAATGTTCCGTAGTAAAATTACAATATATAAAAATTATAACTATAAAAATTATAACTATAAAAATTATTATTATAAAAATTAATTTGGAATCAATCATAGAGAACAAAATATTAAATTTATGTTCATTATGTTCATATAGGTCATAGAATAATCAATAACGATTATCCTAAATATTATTTAAATTTTGATACTTTTTTATCAATACAGACTATATGAAAGACTATTTATACGTAAAAGTGATTTTTTTGGAAGTGTATGTTACAACATTTTAAAAAAAATCAAATAATATATTAATATGTGATTTTTTTCTATAGGTATAAAATAAATCAATGACTATTATATAATATTTTCAATACAATTCAATCCCACATTATCATTATGATTATTTGGTTCCCATTTATAGAAAAAAAATTATTTTTAAGAAGGTAGTTTGGATGCATTTATGAAAATCACATTTCATATTAATGTGATGTTTATTCCTACTAGTCATTAATTAATTTTCAATAATATTTCTATATTTCTTTGATGATAAGTGCTCATTTTATTATTTTGATAATTAAACAAATTTCAAAAGAACATAATTTATTTTAAATTATAAAATTACACTTTTAATTATCATAAGAAAATCCCATGTTGTATTGACGAGTGTTTTGTACTTATAACTCATAAATGAATTAAATATCAGAGTTTTAAATTTTTACAAAAATCTAATCCCCTTTGTTTGGTTGTAATCAGTTCATATATTATTATAAAATAAATAGAATTATATTTTTAAAAATTTAAATTTGATCATTCACCACACCACACATCAAATTAATGAAATTTTTTTATATGTGAAATTTGAATAAAAAATAATTATCCTAAACATTTGTTAAAAAACATTCTAGTTTGCTATATTTTTATAACTTAATTAATGTTTATAGAATAATAAAAACCTTTAATTATAAAAATAAACATTATACCATTTCGAATAAATTTCATGTAAAATTGATGCATGATTCTCCCATATTTTCCACAAATGAATTTTTGATAGTTTTTCTAAATTTTCCTGAAAATTGGATCCCATATTCACTGTTTTTAATTTTTTGACATGATTATGATATATAAAAATAGTTTTTTTTCATTCCTATAAAATTACATTTTATATTTGTGTGATGTTTGTTCCTATAGTTAATAAATGAATTGAAAATAGTCTTCCTATATATATATATATATATTACTATTCAATTTGATTTTCATGGTTGTAATTTTTTAACACACATTAAGAAAACATAAAAGTGTTTTAATTCCAAAAAAACATTGAATCACTCCAGTCATATCAGACATATGACTTTTGTGGGGTTTATCCCTACAAGTTGAAAAATGAGTTAGTGAATTTTATTTTAATTTTTTCCTATTATCCAATATCATTTACTTAGTTTTTAGGAATGTTCGTTGATATAGAAATACTTTTATTGATAAAAAAAATTTCATTTTGACAATAACACATGTGAAATTGACATGTGACTGTCCCTATAAGGAAAAATAAATCAATTATTATCTTCCTAAATATTTGTGGCAACTGAATATTATTTTCATAGTTTTTATTATTTGCAACACATTTTTAATATTATTGGCTTTTAATTTTGAAATTTTTCTTTTTATAATTCTCGTCATTTCACACATCAGATTGATATGTAGTTCATGACAGCCCACTGTATAACAAAATGGAAGTTACAAAGTGGGGAGGGGGTTAATTGTAGTCGCAAAGCCGAATATCAATTTCCATACCAGTTAATTATCTTGAGGATAAGAAGTTATATTTCCAAAACAAATTAGAAATCAAAATAAAAAGATACAGGAGAAAAAATAAATCAATAAAAATTTAAAACATAACCGATATAAAAAAGAACAACGTGTAAATAATGAATGGTGTATTATATAATAATTATAAAAATTTCTTGAAGGGTATTTTTACAAACACATAAATATAGAACAAAGTGTTTTCTTGTAATACAAATTGGTAGGAGGATCTTTATTTAGATCTATGTTATACATGTTCCGATACTAGGAACTTCATCAAAACAACCTTTATGAAGATGAAAATTCTAGAAAGTAATTTATCCATCACCAATGATAGACATAATAAATATCTATAATTGAGGTCCATTTCAATTATATGATGGATAGTATGCTCTATCCTTGATATTCATCAAACATAGCATTAAGAATAGTAAAATATTATATTAAAAGAATCTCACCCAACATCATATAGATCAAAAGTATAATGATTACAATAATCAAATTTAAGATATTTAACAATGTATCCTCACCGATCTGAATCTTTTAGTGAGAAACCATATAAAAGAAATTAAAACTTTAAGAGATCTAGTAATGATTTTAGTAAAGATTCAAAATAACTATAATCACTCTTCTATGAACCTTTTTTCAACAAATTAGTTACATAAATTTATAAAAAGATTTTTTAAAAACTCTAATGGTAACATTTAAAAAACATTAGGTTCAGTTGAAACAACATTGGAAGTAGCCTTAGTATCTTACAAGGAGTGTATAAACCCATTAAAATGTTCCATTAACATTATTAATCTACTACTATATATTGTTTAACATTATTTCATGGTTCTATGATAATTAAGTTGATCAATTTGGTTTTATAAAACATAAAAAATGATTGTTAGTTTTTCATAACACAAGACTAAACAGAACTTGAAGTTTGTAGAAGAAAATAAGAGTTTTTTTTATTTATGAAACAAAATTTTTCTAGAATATGTTATTAACTATTATCCAAAACTAACTCCCTTTTTAGATGATCAAAAGAACAAACAAATAGTATCCCCAAAAATATCCACTATTCAATAAAGTATGAATATAGGATTAAAATCTATCCAAGGAATAAAAATAACTTCTTATTACTTAAATAAATCATACTATCCATTAGAATGATTCATTAGAGTTTATCCTTCTTAAACTTGTTTCTCCCCATTTGATTTTTAATAAATAAACTACACCTCTATTTGGATGAAACAACATAAAGAAAAAATATCCATCTAAAGTGTTTTTAATATTTTATCCCATTGATATTATAAATTAGAAAAAAAAAAGATTTATAATAAAAATTTATATGGGAGTTAATATATTTATGAAAAGAAACTTTAAGTAATTTTGGTGAATTATACTCCATATATTATTATTTGAAGTAAATATGTGACAGTAATTTTTTTAGTACAAATATTCTATTTTTTGAGTATATCATTTATTATATTTTTCAATAAAACTAAAACATCATAAATATAATAAAACATTTCTTTACCTTTTTGAATTATCCAGATCAAAAGAAATTAAGGTAACGAAATCTAAGGAGTTAGTTATAATTTTTTTAATGAAGTTACATTTCAATACCAAAGGATTGACTTTTTTTGAGGATGATAATTCCAAAAGTTATATTAGAGTAATTTTTATATCTCTCATAGATAATTTAAAAAAAATAGGAATATATTTACAAGAGTTATAAGAAAAAAATAGTCTCCATTTTTAAGTAGTGAATCATAATAAATTATCTTTAACTATTAAATAAAGAACTTTATATAGATGTTTATGTATATATGAAATTTTATACATCGGAAATTAAAAATAATGAATTGTTTATAAGTTTGAAAATTATAAAAGATTTATAGGATTAAATTTAGCTCAAAAAAATATGTGAAAATGTAAAATGTTCATTGGGTAAGAGTAAAATTAGATTTCATAAGTGAAACCCATAAATTCTTAAGAGTAGACTCATTAAATCATTATTGTAAGGACATAAAATTTATAACAGCTAAGTAATCAAAACAAAGGGAATATGTAAAATATCCATTTAGATGATTTTAAATTAGAACCTATTCATATGACATGATATATTTACATATAAATATACATAGAATTAAAATAGGGGTCTTTATGAATAATATAGTTAAACAAAATCTATTGATAAACTGGTCCCTTATAGAATATAATTATCATTTAATTAATTGGAAAAGGTAAACATTGTAGGTGTAATAATTTATGAATGATCAAAGTATTTGACAGATAATTTTTGACCATATTATCAAAATATGGGAAATACCTACATGAAAATTTAGCACAATCCTATAAATACAAGAAATGTCCTACCAATTTTGTGTGGTGTTTTTTTATTTTAATAGATGATAAATCGAAAAGTGAAAGTTGATAAATTGAAAATAATTTTTCTCAACTAATTTTTAATGTATTATAAGATATCATAATTGATATGTTTAGTGAAAATATTAGTAAGCTGCTCCTTTTTCTAAAACAAATAATAATATATATATTTTTTATGTATAATCCTGACGGAATTGGTGTGTTATATCTAAAAGTTTCACATGAGAGTCATGTGTTGGGTTTCTATTTAAGGAATTGTAAATTATTTTATCCCATGTAAACTTAATTTGAGTGAATGTAAAACCAAAATAATTGATTGTGTGTTTCATCCACCATAGTTGAGTCTAACAAATCCAATTGCCACATATATAGCTTCAATATTGTAAAGTTCAACTAAACGTTATCTATTAATAGAATATGAAATCACTGATTTACTAAGAAAGTGACAATTTATTGAAGTTATCTTCTAATCCATTCTATAACCACCATAGCTGGAATTATAACTACTTTTAAATTTTAAATCAGATTCAAGAGAATAAAATAATCGTAGTTCTAGAGTTCCTTTAAGTAAAAATAATATCTTCTTGAACTTTTTAAGACAAAATTCCATCATATTTTATTAGGGATTCATAAAAAATAAAATAAAGAACATAATTTCTAGTCAAATATCCATCAAGTAATGTATATTTCCAATCAAACTTCAAAATAGTGTTTAATATTCTAGTTTCCTAGATTCAACAAAGTCAAGGTCACACGTGGTACTTACCAGAGTATTGATACTTAAAGAATTTTGAAAAGAAAAATGTTCAATAAAATCTATAATGAAATTATGTTGAGTTAACATGGTTCCTTATATTTTATATGTTATTTTGAATCCACGAAAGTAGTTTCATCTACATATTATACTAATCTTAAGTAAAATTTTCATGAGTTTAAAAAAATACTGTATGTATTTTTTGGGTTGAAAAAATGATATCGAAATTTTTTTTTACAATTAAAATATCATTTCAAACATTATTGATTATAATCGTTTGATCTAGTATTTCATTAATGAAATCATTTTTAAGTAAAAAATCCTTATAATTGATCATACTCATCTCTTGGGGTTTTTTAAAATCTATAGAGTGATTTGGTAAGTTTAAATACATTTTTTATAGAATTAACATCTTAAAAATTGGGGTCTTCACAAAATTAACTGTAATATCTCAGATTTTCTATGTTTTATTTTTTGATATTATTTTGATTATTTTTTAGTCCAAAAGCTAATACAGTGAGTGATTCTGAGGCTAGGAGTTCTCGAAATAAATGTTTTAAATATATTAAATATATTATATAGCGCACCCATATAGTTTTCTAGAAAAAGTTGAATGACTCCCGAATGGGGTCTTGGATCAGAAATCTATGGGAACCGTTGAGTTTGGAATATGATTCTTACCCTAGGTGTCATGTAAACATTTTCGGTGCTGGTTGTTTGAGAAAAAATTATTCGGGGGCATAATCGAATGAAATAAATTCAATAAATTATTTATTTTGTTTAGTCTTTTATGAAACCACAATTTCTTCATTAAATATAGAGTTTCAGTTTTTCCTCAGGGTTGGCCACTCAAACCCTTGAGGTTCGTACAATCGTTGGACGAATTTTTTAGGTGGACGATGACTAATCTATATTGCATCATGGGCCATCATGCCAATGGAGTCTTTTGATCACGCCAACAACGACAACACAACCATTATTCCTTAATGATCAATACAAACTCTAGGTAGGACATTTTGTTTGATGTTTTCCATCTTGTTATTTAATCCTTGATGAACACATATCAATTACATGAATACAATTGATATGTGTGTCCTCTGTATAAATAATTTGATGGAAAATTTTAATTTTTTTCATTGATTATCCCTATTCATTGATCCTTCACTTTGATAATGAATCAAGGCTAAGATAACAATAGTTGAGGTTCATTCCTCAAATTTATGGCTTTTGGATTTCTCCCTCTGTTACTCACACGTTAATCACGGGTGTTTTCTTTTTCCCCACAGTTCGACGAATACATGATATTTGACCCTTTAACAACAATTATTCAATGTAAAGTATCGATACAGTTGGTATGATTCATGATATGTGTAATGATCAAGTTGTGAAGATGGTTATGGATGATCAATGGCATACCAAATCACATTTTTGGGTTCTATTTCTTTTGGTCTTAATGAAAAAAATGAAAGACTTGAAAGTTTTATTTTAGATTGGATTCAAGCCTAGTTTTCTATTGATTAATTTTGGGAAGGACCAATTGATCTACGTTCTATGAGTTCTAGAGAAGGATAATGCTCCAATGATATGCAGTACGATATAGAAGTTATCCTGATGGATCTAGAAAATCCCGAGAAAGATGACATGTACTTATGGTTTTATTCTGTATTGTCCCCCTTGCTATAGTGCAACGATTTCATACTGATTTAAGGATCACACGACATGTGACCCCTATCAGACAACTTGTAACCCCTTTTATGTGAATCGGAATGTACTTCAGAGAATACACAAACACGGGTCAAAGTGCTCTACCATGTAGCATGTTGTGTACTAATACATGGACACAACTTGACATACAAGGGTCAATACATGGACATAGAATCGGTACATGGACAGAACTGGGATACATAGATAGGACACCATGTGACTCTACACACTATGTAAGCCTTTTTCACACCATTTATATAGATACTACATGTTGTGTGAGGATCTTCCACATGGGAAGGGAAAGGGATATCTAGACACGCCTTGTAACCCATGGTACATGCCTTGTACCCCCTTCAAGATTGCTTATGGATTTTTGTTTTCCTAATTTGGACTAGTTTAGGTTTAGTCTGTTTCACTTGGTCTTTTCCTTCGAGGGTATGTTCTGCATTACATCCATATCATTGGATTGTGACCCCCTCTAGGGGCCGAGTCTCAGATAGAGTTGTGGTGTCCTTTTATGAGACTGGAGTGTGATATTCAATAATCCTTTATTCCCTAGGTGGTGTTTGTGGAACCATTGTGACCTCTCTGAGGAGGTAATTTATCCTCACCTAGTAGGATTTATCAGTAGGTTTTATGGAATCATTGACAAATGATCCCCTATGTAGTGGTTTGTCACATCTAGGGTTCATGGTGTCCCCTACCGGTTCTTGATATGACCCTCAATATGTGTATTAGAGTCCTCTTAGACCATTGAGATTTCATTGGGCAAGGCCTAACGAGATATACCACATCGTTGAGTTTCTTCAATGATAGCATGGATCATGGAGTGGATTATTCTAGAATGAGCATTACTTCAATCATAATCCTCTGGTTGGAAGTTTTTTATGATCTCCTAGTGGGGTGGTGTCTTTAGTGATTATATCTTTGTGTTTCTATTATAAATTGATTTTTATATCTTATATTTTTATGAATATACTTTTTTTCTTTTTTAATTTTTCTCGGGGTTTCCTACCAAGAGTTTTTATACTCACCCATATATGGGATTTTCCCACACATGTCATGTCTTATGCTGATGAAGGCCCTTTTGATTGTGTCTTGGTTGGATATGAAATGGGTGGATCGTAGATGAATCTTGATAGACCGAGGTGTTTTATTGGGATCCTGTAAATGAGTTAGTATTCTCCCTTAGAGTAGGTTGTATTTTTATAGTCCTTGGCTAGGGTTGAATTTGGATCCTTTTTCATATTAAATAATTTTACTATTTTACTATATTGTGGGATATTAGATGGATGCCTGAATTTATTCAGTTTCTTTATATTTCATATTTTTTTTCTCTTATAGGTATGTTTGTATGTATATTCACATAAGGATAATTCCTCTCATTTGTGGGATATTCCTACTTAGCACTAGTCACCAGGCCCTACCTATTGGAGGCGTGCTTGTGGTAGTCCTGGGTTGGATTGTGATAGGTTGTTTCAAGATAGAGGGGGATAAAAGGAGTCAGTTCTACCTTAGGACCCGAGTTGGTGAGTTTGGTTTGGGGAATCATTTTTTAGTGTTTTGAGTACATATTTCAATCCAGGGACTCCAGTGTTGGTGTGGTGGCTAATGTATCCATACACTAGAATTCTAATCACATGCCTTTTCACTCAGTACATTTAAACATTAGTTATAGGAATTTTTTTGGGTGTATTCATCATATATGAATGGTTGTGTTTTCCATGTACTTCTTGAGTCAGCTACCTAGATATAGACTTTTGACTATGTTATATTTTATTTTAAATTTTAGGATGCCTCTACAAAGACATATAACTAGGATTAAACTTCGTGATCTCATGGATGATCCACCTAGTGATGAGGCATCGATACATGGTCACGTTCTAGAGATAGAAGTAATGTGTGATTTACCAGCTATACCACCACCCATTGAGAATATTTTAGAGATAGAAATACTAGCTAAGGATGTATATAGGTTAAGTTTGTCGCATGAGTTTCAAAGGAAACAACCTCCAAGGTTTTAGGGTGAGCGAGGCCCCTAGGTGGGTGAAGACTAGAAAGGGTAGGTGATCGAATTTTTCACCTTTTGAGTACAATGTCAGATCAAGTGGTAGTACTCGAGAAGATATATCTTCAAGGATATTCTAGGTGATTGTGGAGCTTGGTCACTCAGTCACATGATGATACAACTCTATCATGTTCAGACTTTGACCATCTGTTTAGGGATGAGTTCTATACATTCAAGTTGAGAGTGGTACACATACAAAATCTTGTGAATATGAATTAGTGAAGTATGACTGTGGTTGAGTACTTATCAAGGTTTTCTGATCTCTCACATTAAACCTTGGATATGGTGTAGGAATAGTTCATCATTGATTTGAATATGGAGTAGGGATTGCACCATGAAATCAAAGATTCAGTAGTATCCATTAACATTCCCACCTATGTTGGGCTTCTTGAGCCGACCTTATTGGTGGAGAGATTTATGGAAGAGTAGACATTGGTAGTGGGAGATAGCAGTAGGTACCCAGTAGTTAAGAACTCTGTAGTAGGTAGCCGGTGAGAATCAAAGGGATTCAAACATGTCTGACACTTCAAAAGGTCATCCCTAGACTCAGGGATAGTGGTGAAAGGCTCTCAAGCTGGCTCAAATAATCTGAGGGAGTGGTGTGGATTATCCTATGATGGTTGGGGAAATTTATCTCCATATTGTTTGACATTCCATACAGATGATTTTGAGATGGTCAATGGTCCACCGAGTCTGAGACAAATGCATGAGAAGTGTGGTCCATAGGTCGTCAAACATGGTAAAGTGACTAACAGGGAAGTAAGATGTGGTTATAAGTTCATCCTATTACCACCACCACCCCTAGGTGGTCCACACTAGGATCCGAGAGCTTGTGGGTAGGTATGAGGCCAGTTACATGCTACAGAGGCCTATAACCTTAAGGCTATAGGTATAATATGGGGTATGATCTGTGACTTTTCTACATTACCTACAGTCTTTATAAACATAGTTTCAAGTCATTATTTCCTTGAAGCTTCTCAATATTGATATTTAGATATTATGGTTGAGCATTTGGACTGACCACTTCAGCTATATACTCCAATAGGTGGTGAGTCAGTGATTTTGAAGTTGTGTCGATAATGTGATCTGACGCTTGGAGGCAAGAGTTTTTTATGGGATCTTTTCATTGCAGTAATGAGGACTTACAACATAATCTTAGTTATAGACTAGATATCTATAGTTCATGCACATATTTACTTCTTTAGGAGGAGGATACGGTGTTCTTTTAGTAATGGAATGGTATTTTACTTTATGGGTGAAATGGAATCCTTGGTGGAGCAAGATTAGATAAAGTATAGGAGAGGGAATCCGATTAGTCATCATTTTTCTAGCATGAATCTTGTATTAGTATATGATTTGGGAAATCATTTTCTTATAGGGGTGGAGTATGAACAAGCCTTTTTTGAGTATGTCCTGAGTTTAGATCCGCTTTGTGAAATAGACTTCTACGTAGAATTTCATCCCATGATAACACTAATATCTACACCATAATATCATATGGATCTCGTATAGATTCAAGTGTTGAAGATGTAGTTGGAAAACTTATAAGATAAGGGATTTGTGAGACCCAACATTTCCCTAAAGGTAGTATTCTTGTTTCTTTCCAAAAATGTGGACAGGATCTTGAGGATATGTGTGGGTTACTAGCACTTGAATCAGGTGGAAATGAAGAATAAGTATCCCCTATCGAGCATCGACATCCTCATTGATCATTTGAGAGGGGTGATATGACTCTCAAAAATATACCTCAAATTGGGCTATCACCGACTCCAAGTACTAGATTATGATATACCAAAGATGACCTTTAGATGTTGTTATGGTCACTATGAGTACCTTGTGAATTTTTGGGCAATTATAAATTCTAAATCAATGATTATAGGTCTCATGAACCATATATTTCAGCCTTTCTTAGATCAATTCAGGGAGGTATTAATTGATTAAATCCAAGTGTATTCGATGTCTAGGGAGGAGCACACATGTCACTTGAGGATGGTCCCCAACACACTCTGAGAGAACCGGTTTTTGGGAATCTCTCGAAGGGTTAGCTTTGGATTTGAGAAGTCCGCTTTTTTGGGGCATGTTATCTCAGAGGATCGAGTATTATTAGACCTAGAGAAGGTTGAGGTTGTTATTTCTTGGTAGGCACACAAGAGTGTTACCGAGTTTTGGAATCTCCTTGGGTTTGCAGGTTACTTGAAGAGGTTTGTAACCGACATCTCCGGAGTCAAAACATTATTGATGGATTTAACTCAAAGGGGTGTCCATTCATGTAGATAGAAAGGTTCAAAAAGTTCTTTTAGAAGCTGGGAAATAGTTGGATGAGAACTCCTATATTGAGATTCTTAGTAGAGGGTGTTGAGTATATAGTGTTCTATGATGCATTAGGGATCAAAATTCGTTCTGTGATATTGCATGGGAATATAGTGATTACCAATGGTTCATTCCGGTTGAGATCACATGAGTAGAACTATGAGATCGATGATCATGATTTATTAAGAGTCATCTTTACTTTGATGATGTGGAAACACAAACTGATGGGTGAGTGGTTTATCATTTAATATTACCATAAGAGTCTCAATAATATCTCCTCTTAGAAGGATATTAACTTGAGAAAGTGGTGTTGGATTGAGTTACTCTAGGACTATGAATTTGAGAATGTCTATAGTCATAGGAAAGGGAACATGCTGGGAGATGATCTCAATAAGAGATATTGTTCTTAGTTGTTGGATGACGTGATGAAGCAGTTAGCCTCATTGAGTCACCCTGCATAGAAAAGGATAGTCATTCATATCTCTAGTTGATGGTTGTTAACCCACCACTTTTACAGCATGTTAGGGATGCTCAGCATAAAGATATCGACTATGAGACATTAAATACTCAGATATCCACTGAGAATGCTCTTGATAGATATTTTGATGGTGTGGATCATGTTTTTATTTTAAGAGGATGGATGATGGTACCTTTTATTTTTCTGGAGGAGGTGATGACGGAGTTTCATACATCTTCTTTGACAGTACATCAAAGTATGGAAAAGATGTACTAGGACCTCAAAAATCAGTTTTGGTGGCTAGGTATGAGGAAGGGAGTCGAAACGTATGTCTCTTGATGCCTTACTTTTCAAGAAGTGAAGGCTGAGAACTTGGTTCCATTGGGTTTAGTTCAACCCCATTAGGTTCAAGAGTAGAAGTGGGAAGTGATATCTATGGATTTCATGAAGTAATTACCATGCACATCTAGGTGAAATGATTCTATCTAGGTGGTCGTAGAATGAATAATCAATTTGGCCTACTTCCTTGCTATTTAAGTGCAATGTTCAGTAGAGATCTTAAGATTCCTCTAAATGCATGAGATATTTCGACCCCATAGAGTTCCCACTATGATATTCCTTGAACGTGATGCTAAAATTACATCTCATATATGGAGATGATTATAGGTGTCTTTTAGGACTCGGTTTCACTTGAGAACAGAGTTTCACCCCTAGAATCACGACCAGATCGAGCGGACCATACAAGTCTTAGAGGACATGTTGTGGGATTTCATGTTGGACTTTTTTCATATTTGGGAGGTTCTCCTACCCTTATTGGTATTTTTATACAACAACAGATATCATTCCACCATTGTTATGGAACCATTCGAGGATTTGTATGGAATATCTTATAGGTCACCAATTTGTTGGATTAATCTAGCGGATTTGGAACTCATTGGCCCAGAGTTGGTATGAGCCACAATTGAGAAAGTACAGATAATCTAGGAGTGGATGAGGACTTCATAGAGCTATATGAAGTTTTATACAGATCAATGATGAAGACCTATAGAGTTTGAGAAAGGAGACCATGTGTTCCTAAGGATGTCACCTCGATGTGGATTAAAGAGATCTATCCTCGATGAAAGGTTATCTCTGAGATTCATTAGTCCCTTCCAGATACTCTATAGAGTTGGAAAAGTGGCATACCACTTAGCTATAATGCCATAGTTGGACCTGGTACATGACATCTTCCACATATCTAAGCCTAGGAGGTATGTGCATGACCCGACGCACATTATTTAATGGGGTGAGATGGAAATTGAGGATGGAGCTACCTTTACAAATTACCCAGTAGAGATTTAGGATCGGTATGAGAGGGTCCTTCATGCATGATCGATTCCCCTTGTGCGTGTGTGGTGGAAATACGAGAATCTTCAAGAGAGAACTTGGGAGTATGAGTCTCAGAAACATGATAATTACATAATAAATTCCATCTCCATAATAATATTTAGAGGATATATTTAGTTTCAGTCAATTATTAACACACTCATTCATATTAAGTGCATGAGAAGAGAAAAATTATCCATTAATCATTTTTCATTTAAAAAATGTATTTAAAACCCATGGTAAATTCATATATACTTCTCATAATTATCTAGATTCCATTTTTGATAAATTTAAATATTAGGTTACTCAGGGAGGGTTTTATATGAAAAATAGATATTTTTATCATCTTAAGAAGTTTTTTTTAATTTTATATAACAACCTAATTAGTTACACACATTACATAATGATAATGATACTTTACCAATAATAGAAGTTTTTATCAAATGAGTTTTATGTTTTTATTTTACTTAATAAGGACTTATTAAATTTTTTCCCACTAAAATTATGACCCTCTTAAATTTCATAATATACATTAGAGTTCCAAAATTAATATTTCAGCGTGATATACACTAGTTAAACGTATAAATAATTCCTGAATTTATCTAGTAGACTTTCATGTAAATCATATCACATATGGATTTTAAATAATTGATTGCATAACTGTTTAACCCAATCCATTATATGGACTTACTCAAATCTATTACAATGGTATCGTAACGGTTGGGGTTTTTCATATAAATTTAACCGAAATAAAATTACAAAAAAAATATAATATTTTTTGTAACCTCGTTAATTTTGTATCTTACACGATTTAATCTAAGGCATCCAACATTTTCATGGCCTACCTGATTATATTATCAAGGAATTAAAATGTGTCACTTTTGAATGGAATTAACAATTAGTATTTTAAAATGTGACATAATCTCACTAACTTATCTAAAGTATTTCTTTTACATGTATTCATGATTCTAATGATTTATTTTGGAATTTTGTTCCTTACACTAAATTAAAATGATCAAATAATATTATTGAGTAACTCTATACACAAATCATTTCTTGTGTTATTAACCAAAATTAATAACCAGTTGAATTCATACATATCTAAATGCATTCAATGAATAAGGTATATGAAATTATTCCACATAATGGCATAGAATTATTTGAAATCAATAATACCCACTACAATAGGCCTAATACAACATGAATCCAACCCCTACTTTTTAGACAAGACAAATTCCTCTATGATAAAGAGTGATTTGGACCAAATTCTTGCTACCCAAGGATACTTTACTCAAGAAATATTTATATTTAATAATTATTATAAAACCTTATATATATATATAACTATATTTGATTTCTATGTTTTTGTCCACAACCTCATAACAGCCCAAATTCATGTTATAAGAATGATAAATCATTTATCATACCCAACGTGTAACTCTTTAGATGTATATATGAAAATTTATAGGAATTTAAACACTTTAAAAAAATCATAGTATTAGACTTTATATCAATGAATAAGGAAGTCAATAGAAAAATAAATAATCAATTAATTTATTTATGAATGGTTTTTATGGATTGGTTCGAAATCAATATCTAATCAGTGGAAGAAACTATAAACCCTTAACCCAAGATTTTCTATTGATGAAACATGAAACTGTTTATAAATAAAATGAATAAATCTTTTATATACATTATGTAAATGATTGTTTGAGCCTAATTATTCATTCAAGTTCATAATGAATATCCATCATTGGCTGCTAAAGGTATCCTACATCCATGGTGTATCCACATGTTGTTTTCAATCACCCATTACATGGGCAAGACTTTCTATCACTCTATAGTATGATAATGCCCCTCATGGAAAATAAGAAAGGAGAAGAGAGTTTTGGGGAGAGGTAGAATTGGTCTGGGATTATTTAGAAATAAATGATCACCACCTCAGGGTGATTACCTCCTTGTATAGTCATCGAGATGTTCTTGGTTATTGAATGCATTAAATATTACATGTTGAAACGTATGACTTATGAAGGTGGTCATTTCATGAATTCACTGCATGTATACAATGTTTTATCCTCCCATTAATTTCACTACATGAAATGTATCAATTAATGATAGTTTAATTTATATGGAAGATAAATTAAATGTTAACACATAATGTTAGGTCTCCATATCAATTTTTCCATGTTAATTGTATACTATGATAAGCCCCTAATATGATATCATTATATCATATGATATGAATGAAAAACTAAGTACCATGATATCAATATATCCATGATATAATATATTCCCATATTATATGACACTATACAAAAAAATACACATCAAATTTTTAATTCTTTAGGATATATCTCTTACAATATCCCACTTCTTCTAAAGATTAAAAGACTTTGTGACATTTTTTATCATATCATATAAAATAACTAATGAAACTATATCCAAAACCCATTTTGGTTATCTTCCAAAAAAAATTTGGAAATATATCATTAATATCACTACAAATTACATCATATACAATATTTTTTGAATACTCCTCCAAAACTCATTTTGGATAAACTCTTAAAAACTTTTAGAGTACCTATCAATGTAAAACTCAATCCTAATTTATTAAACCACTAAGTGAGACCTCATGGGACTTTGTATAATTTAAAAAATAATAATTATTGAATTAATAAATGTAAGAAAATAAGGAAATTTAAAAAATAATCAGTTCTACACAAGCTATAAAGGGGTCTTTCAGGATCCCCATCAAACACATGTATCTCTGTACTTTTGTCCACCAACAACAACATATAAAAGAATTAATTTTAATATGACAAATTCTTATAAGAAATCATGAAACCAAGGGATATATAGTATTTAATTCAAATTTAGATACTCATATATCTTCTATTCTCTAAGTATATAGATATATGGTTGATGGATATATCATATGGAATTCACCCTTATAGATGAGAACATCACATGCCCCTTACCCAAGTGATAATTACATCAAATGTATGACACTAGATATGGTATATATTTCATGGGTCATCCAATGAAAAAAATCATTTTGTGCCACATAAACAAATTTCGAATCCCAATATAAGGATCATACTCATTATAATAGTAACATTTCATCACAACCTATAAGACTCTATGATGAACATTGGTTAGCAATTAATCAAATTTTTTACTTTAAAAGGTTAATTATCATTTCACTTCATGAGTATATATGACTATAATGTGAAAGAATGAAAATATGGAGTATTCCTTTCATATAAAAAGATGCATTTTATATTGTTAAACCCTTTTTAGAATAATAATTAAACCATATATAAGCACATGTATAATCATATCATATGTAATAGAGTTCTAGATTAGACTTATGTTTTCTACAATTTTTGGGTTTCCTTAAACTAATTAAATATTTATGTAATTACTAGAACATATGTGACCATCTAAAAAATCATTCCACTAAAATCCATTATTGAGAAAAAATCATTGAAAAAATCTAGTGTGAATAATGGTGAAACTTAGGGATCATATTCTTAATGTTAAACTCTTTCAATAAGTATTAAAACTTCTTAGCTTCATAATATCAAACATTATAATGTTAAAAATCCATGTTGTCTACTTAGAAATATTTCTAAGTTTAACATCATAATCATTCTTTTATCCTCATCCATTAAAATTATTTCTTTAAATCTATCAGTAAATAATGTAACTATTTACATTAATCTTTTACTAACATGACCTAAAAATTTAATGATATTATGTGATGCTTACTTTGAATTATGACTTTCATAATCATTTACATATAAATATTTAAAATTATATATGTCCATACATGCTCACAATAGTATCTTACAAAGTTTATTCTTCTCATAATATCATGATATGGTATAAAAAACTGTTTGTGTTGGGAAATAACACGTATTTACTTAAGTGCTAATATTTGATAAACACAATTATATTTTTAATAGACCAGCCCAGGTCTACCCATAATGTCACTCAAGTTGACCCACCACAAGGCCCAAAGCGTGTTCTCAATTTCCATGGGATGCCAACAAGCACCAGTGTATCACACAAAGAAGTGTGGGAATGATTTAAACCTCAATAGACATATGATAATAAAAAAAAATCATAGTATCATAGCATGTAGAAAATATGGTTTTGTTTTTAAATATAATGAAATAATTACAAGAATATTTCTAAATCTAAATGCTAAGTTGGTGTGGGATTCGTAGGACTGAAGAGACTCGGTGTTGAGATTTTTTTTAAAGAAATATTAAATATATTTTATCACACGCACCACGATTTTCAATAAATGTGTAATAACTCATGATTAGATCCTCGGATCAAAAATCTGATACCATAGTTGAGTTCAGAATGTGGGTTTTTCTTTATACACGACATAATGTTTGTCTGCATCTGGTGCTCAGTTGAGGGTGTGTTAGCAGGCATGTTGATGATATATTAGATTATTTTAAAAAATAAGTTAATATACCTACTCCCCTTTGGGTTCTAATTAAAAAAAAAGAATATCCCCCCTCCCCCACACAAGCAGCGGATGACCTGAGGCTAAAATGTTGAGAGGAGGTTCTGCCAAACTATGTTTTTGAAGCCAACCATCACTGAATCGAGGTGTAGCATGTTACAAGTGTCGTTTTGGACCCAAATATTCTTGGTTTCACCACGAGGTATATTTTTTTGATGTTTATGTCTTGATACCCTTTACATGTGTTGTTTTAAGGTTTAAAAGGCTAATTACAACTTCTACAGATACCCTGGGGGTCGATTCGAAAGAATTTTGGGGAAAATGGGGGTTCAGAAAAATCACAAGGATTTCCCATTTGGAAATCCTAATCACATAGTGTGTCATATAGGAGAAACATCATGTGTTCTTAATTTGTGGGGAATATAGTCATTGAGAACTAAAAACTGTGAACTAGGGGTACACATCATGTAGTGGACCTTGGCCATGCGGTTGAGAACATGGGTAGACATGTTGTGTAAATGAATGTGGTTGGTTGTAGTGCACGTTCAAAGGACATGGGCATGGGATTCTTACATGGGAATGGGCCAGAGGAAACCTCTATTTTTCTAGTTTCCGAGACACACCATTTAATAAGAGTACACATCGTGTTTGTAGAAATTTCTAGCCATGCCATGTGGGAAGAGGCATATCCAGTCCCCAGGTTAGTTGAGATACAACATGTACTTCATATACACACCATGTAAGATCACATGTCCAAAAAATCTATGTAATAGATGACACGGTTAGGTGTCTAGGTGAGGTCACACACTTTGGGGAACCTAGTATATTCCTTGTTATTTTCTTGAATACTTCCTCCTTGCATATATCATTCTTCAAGACTCATATTTAGACCCTAAAGTAGCCTATTCCAGAAATTGTTCCACATGGAATTTGATAGTATCCCTATTAATGGTGTGTAAGATATGATGTTGTGTTATTCAAGAAAAATGATGCATCAGCAGTTATTTACCATGGGCAGTGATCATGATAGATCACTAGAGAGATGTCGAGGTTGATAGGATACCATGTCGCACCAGGATATAGGTCCACTATACTCATTAGGTTGGTAAAGTTGTACTCCCCAATTTCCAGGGTGCTGGTCCACTATCTACGGTAGTAGTTGGATGTGATATGTCCATATCATGACACTTCCTTAGGCTATGATTGATGATGGATATGATTAGGTAGAATCAATGGAGAGATTAGAAAGATTTGGTACTCCTCTGACACAACAGAGAATGATTCCTCTATCAATTGAGATAGTAATCCCCTATCACACTAGGGAATTATTCCTCAAAACTCATGGATCGGTTCTCCTAGGGCCAGTAACTACCTATATTGTCTGGGTTCAGGTCTCCCATAGTGTTTATATAGGTAGAGATAGAACTCCCCTATAGGTGAGTGTGGTTCCTCTAAATACTAAATGGTACTCCCCCATCTTCAAGCTCTGGTGGGGAGCGGTTACTCCATGGAAGTTGGTGATCCGTTAGCTATGGAGTGAAGTTATGAGGAGAATTCCCCTACACTTTTTATGTGTGATACCTAGTTATGAGGCAGTGGTCCCTCAATGCGGCGAGGTAGGGGCCTCTTCATATGAGTTCTTTCAGAGTTTGTGTGAGATGGTTAGGATTTAGTACTCCCTTGACTGTAGGAATGTGGTGAGGTGTGGTTATCTCCTTTTCCTCTCCTTTTATTGAATTCAGTGCTCATTTTTGGGCTAGATGTCCCCCAACTATGAGATTATTGGATATGGGAGGGTTTTTCCTTCTGATTTCTTATGAGATTATATGGGGTGAAAGAGAGTAGAGACATAACCTCTAGTGATGGGAATAATATTTGTATTTTGAGATCTATTCCTGATGATTTATATCTCCCATATGAGTTCTATAATGTATGGAAGGGTTTTTGTAGTGGGATCTTCAATATGAGTAATTCCTTTGATCCTCAAGTAGAATCATATGGCTAGCAATGAGGTTGGGACCTCATGATACTTGGATTCTAAGTTAAGTATATCTTTTTTATTCTTAGATTCCTCATGGTTATGTCACATATCATGATTGAAACAACATTTTCATATGAGAATACTCGTCATGTACAGTCATGAAGTGGAGTTTCTTTTTATATCTTGCTCAAGTTTCCTCCTGTAGCTTTGGGTTGAGTGGACTATTATATTTCAAATTCTCTCTTTTATTTACGGCTTTTGGAGAAACTTCTTGTTATTTTTATACTCAACCTTGTATGGGATCCTCCCACACATGTCATGTATTATGAAGATGACCGTCCTTCTGATAGAGTCCTAGGAGAACCTGGAGTAGGTGTATTTGAGGGATCTTGACAAACAGAGGTGTCTATCAGTGGTTTCATTTGATATCAATCCCCTTTTTATGAGAAGGTTGGAATCATTTTTTGTTTTTGGTGGGATTTTATTATTTCCTTTTATGGTTTATTGCACTCTTTTACTCTGATTATGGGATATAGATGTATGAATTCATTTTGTATCATTATTTTTATTAACTCTTCCATATTTCATGGAGATGTATGAGTGTGTGTGTATATCAGTACAATTGTCTAAGGGGTACCATCTTTTTGATATACCTACTCGACATTGGATTCCATCCTCTATCATATTGGAGGTTGTATTGGGGTAGTGTGGGATTGGCTATCCATCATCCAAACAAGCCCTGGAGGGTCATGTCATTAAAAGTGGTATCATAGGAGATCCCTCCTTTGGAACAGAGTGAGTTTTCTAGCTATGATCTTGGTTTGAGATTTATAGAGATGGTTTTGAAGTGTCTAAAGTTTATATTTCAATATAGGGACTCTATTTTTTGTGTGGAAGTCACGATATTCATTTATTAGTACTCTGATAGCCATCTTGTTGACTTAGAAAATGTGGAAATTAGTTCTATGGAAATTTTTGTACATCATTCATATTGGACTGGTTTGTGGGTTCCATGTCCTTCTTGATTCATCTCCCTATACATACTCTTTTCCATGGTTTGTTTTCATTTAATTTTAGTATATCACCGAAATTTCTCAAGATAGGTTTCCACATATGGTTTGGGATGACCATCTTTTTAGTGATGAGGCTTCAGTGCATGGGTATACACATTAGGTGGTATGTCTGTGTGGTTTTCCAGTCGAGCCACCAACCATTAATTAGTAGGTTTTTTTGGTAGTTTATTAAAATTATGCACATAGGTTGAGTGTTCTGCATGAGTTTTAGAGGTAGATACCTACCAGGTATCAGGATAAGTCATACCCCACGGAAACTGATGAGAGGATTGAGGTAGTCCCTTGTTCTTTCCTCATTATAATAAAACCTCCCTATCAGATGGTGATCTTATTAGTGAGTCTCCATTAAGGATCAATTGGGTGATGGTGGAGTTAAGTGATTCAATCCCATGATAAGACAATTCTCACTTGGATAGAGTTTGAGTGGCACTTCATGGAAGATTTTTATCCAGCCATGTTGCGATTGATGCATATTCAAGAGCTTATATAGCTTCAGTAGGGTTCCATGACCAAGGATGAGTATACAATGAGGTTCATAGAACATTTACAATACTCCTTGTATATGGTTTGAAATTAGTTTTTCTAATAAAAACCTTTGAGAAGGGCCTACACAAGAATATCTAGGCTTCAGTGATATCACTATGCATTCCCTCTTATGCTGGAGTGCTCAAGGCTTATCTAGGGTGACACAGGTCATCGGTAGAGACCTATGTTGGGAATGTTTGATATAAATTCAGACTCACGAGGAATAGGGATGCTATATCCATCAAGATTCATTCTTATGATGTCATAAAAAATAATTCAGGTGGGTCAGTTTCACCCAAAGTAGACAGTGTCGATGTGTGGAGAATGAGTTCCTTTGAATTGTGTGTTTTGGGAATCTAATGTGTTTGGTGTCAGAGCAATCCCTATTATGGAATATAGGTAGATAGGGGGAAAGGATGTGATTCAGGCATAAGGGGATTCAAACTTAGAGGCTCAAGAGTGGTTTGTGGTATGACATTTGATTGTTCTACCCCTACTACAGTTAACATAGATTGTTGAGCCACTTTTCCTTTAGTATGGACCATGTTTGAGCCCTAGTGATACTAGTGGATCCTTTTTTCATGACCCTTATTCTTAGAGACTCTAGAAAATAGAATTCAAGTTCATGCACTCCAATCGGTACTACGACATGAATCTAGTGGAGGGATATCCTCTCATATGACCTTCCCATAATAGCAGAGATAGGCCCTATGATGTTTCCTTAATGTGGATTGGTTTCTTACCATCCATGCTTAAATGGTTACCTCCAGTGGGTTTTGTAGTGTTACTATACTTTGGGATGGATTTTTTACTCTATTTTAGAGGAGTGATCCAAGGAATATCTAGATTAGCTCATGTGTGGGAAGATATAACTAACTTTTATTAGATGTATTGTATGACCTATGGTGCAGTAGTATTGTGAGATTTCAGTTTCCTATTGTATTGGTGGATTTGAGGGCATATACCCAAGGAAGTTCTAGGTATATCTCCCCACTGAGAATTTCCTTCTTCATATATTGGCACCTAGGGACAACCCAGATATTTGTGTTAGCATATTGGTTCACTCCCATATAACTTTGTGAGTTCTGTTGTGGTTGGAGGTCTATATAAGGAGGTCCTAGTAGGGACCAATGTGTAAACTTGGGTTTCCCAATGTTTTTCATTGGTACTCTCATGTTCTCGGGATCATAGTTCCACATGGGATACTATAGTATGGAATAGAATGTCTCTAAATGATCGTGATTTCCCCTCCTCTTTTTTCACTGAGGTAGGTAGGAATATCTAAAAGACTCTATTCGTGAGGATTTGTGTGACCCAATATCCACTGGAGACATTCTTGATTGGATTTCCAAAGGTGGAGAGTTTGTCAAAATTTCAAGGATTGATGATGAGAACAATAATATTGGGAGAAGTGGTGCTGAGGAGGTTTATTTACCTTATTAGTACAGTCAGTATAGTGTGTTTGTGCCATGTAAAGAGAACTATTCAATTTATGGTGAACATGATTTCAATTTTCATGTTGGTGAGGTTAATTTTCCACTCCACCATTAGCATAGAACCATTTTAGGCTATATTAATGTGGCCATGTAGGTCAATGTTATACTGGTTTGAGCTTGTGGGAGGACAAGATTGTGGGCCTACAGTTGGTTCTGGTGATGGACATTGAGGATCTAGTTTATCTTGTGGTGGATAAGGAATATTGGGTTACGTTAGTAACAAAATTCGTTTAGTGAGGTGGTGTACTGCTAGACTTTGTTACCACATATGGACTAGGTTCATGGTGTTTTATACCTATCGTTACTGAGGAGACATGTAAACGCTTCGTTTTGTGATTTTTCCTAGTTTTACCTAGACTTTGGGAGTGGTGTGGATTTTTTGTTACCCGGTTGTGTTTGGTATCTAAATAAAAAGGACCCTTCTTAGTCTAGTGGTTCATCTTATTACATGTTTATAGATAACACAATAACACTCTGGTGATCTCACTCGCATGGGATATCCATATGAGAGCTCAATTTTCTCCCTTTTGAATAGGATTTTACTTTTTGATATGAAATTATTGAATGTTGGGAGAGTGTAGTGACTCTTGTTTTTTCATGTAAGATTTTGGAATATTTCTAGGGATATTTCTAAAGCCAGAAATAGAGTTGGCGTGGGATTCTAGGGCCTAGATATCCTCAGTATGGTAATATTAAGATAATATTAAATATATTTTATCACATGCATGAATCGTATTTGTAAAAGTGTGATAAATCCAACTCAAAGTCTCAGATCGTAAATATAATATCACAGTTGAGGTTGAAACTTGGGGTTTATCCTCATATAGGCATAAGGTTTTTCAGCATTTGGCGCTTGATTGAGGGAATGTTAGCGGGTTTTTTGATGATATATTAGAATATTTTAAAAACTAAAATAATATACCCTCCCCCCATGGGTTCTCTTAGATATATAATAAGGATCCCCCCACTTATATGACGGATGACCTGAGGTAGAACTGAGGTGAAGAGGTGCCACCGAATCCCATTTTTGACACCAATCATCATTGGATCGAGGTGCAGCAAGTTCAAAGTATCATTTTAGACCCGAATATTTGGTATTTCTCCATGAGGTAGGTGGTTTTTAGTTTTAAGTACCAATCCTCTTTATATACATTATTTTAAGGTTTTAGAGCCCTATTATGACTTATGTGGGTACTCTGGGGTCGATCCAAGGAAACTTTAGTGAAATTTGGGATTTTGAGTGCATTATCTCGATTTCTCCTTGAAAAAATCCTTATCACTTGGTGTGTAGTTCAAAGAAGAAATTATTTGTTCTTCTCATTTAGGGAAGACTGTCCTTGAGGACCACAAAACAGGTAATGGGGGTACACATCATGTAGTGGACCTTGGCTGTGTGGTTGAGGACATGGGAAGACATTACCTCAAGGTACACAGTCATGTGGTAGTAAACAACTAGAGGACATTGGAACAAGAGGCTTACATGGGCACTAACTAGAAGAAATGGAAATTTTTTGGGTTCTAGGACATATCATGTATCGGGGGGACATACTATGTTTATTGACATCGAAATACAAGATATGGGGAAAAAGGCATGACCAATTCACATGTGATGTGAGAAATTCCATGGACTTCATGTACACATTGTGTATGCTCACATGGCCGGTGAAGACATGTGGGATATGACACAGTCTAGTGTCCATCCAGGGTAAAATGTTGTATGTATCCTAATACATATCTTATAATTTTCTCAGATACTTTCATCTTGCTTATCTCCTTCTTTGAGACTTGGATTTAGGATCATGATTAGCCAATCCTAAGTACTTTTCCATGTATAATGATATAGTAGAATTCATAGTGTTGTGTGAGATATGAAATGGTGTGATTCAATAATGATGTTGCATCTATGGTGTTTGACCATGGCTATTGATCATGATATATCACTGGAGGTATTTCTGGGTCAGTTACCTTCCCTTTTATGTCAGGATGTAGATCTCCAAGACTCATTAGGATGGTATAGTGGTACTCCCCTATTACCAAGGAATGATTCATATATCCCTGTTAGAGATTCGATGTGATATGTTTTGATCATGATGTTTTCTCAGGAAACACTTAATTATGGTAGTGATCACGAAGGATCATCCAAAAGTTCAGATTAAGATAGTACCCCCCCCCCCCACACACACACAATAGAAATCAGTTATGGTTCCTCCATAATCATGGAGTAATTCACCCATGGTAAGTACATACCTATCACATTAGGGTGTGGGTCCCCCATAGTGTTTTTACAGGTCGATACAGAACTACCCTATACACGGGTGTGGGTTCTTTATCTATGGATTGGTACACCACCATCTTCAAGCTATGATGGGGAGAAGGTCCTCCATAGGAGTTAGATCTACCTTGAATATAGAGTGAATTTTTCAGGAGTGGTACCCTCTACTTTTTTCATTCTATACCTGGTTATCATTGATTCCTCCCTCGACTTGGTGATGTATGGTCCTCTCCATATAGGTTCATCAGAGGTTATGTGAGACGGTTAAAAGTTAGTACTCCCTCTGCTACAAGGAACTAGTGAGGTGTGGGTCCCTCATTTTTCATCCCAAATATTTCATGTGGTGTGTGTTTTGGAGTTAAATATACCTCAAATATGAGTTCATTAGTGAGGTTAGTTCTTATACACTTGAGTTATTATAAGCTCCCACAAGGTGAAAGACAGCGGAGACTAGACCTCTGGTGTTGAGCACCAAGGTTGGACCTGAAGGTATGTTTCCAATGGGTGATATCTCTTAGATGAGTAATATCAGGTATATAAGGTCTCCTGAAGTGGGATATCCAATATGAGAAATACCTTTGATCCTCGAGTATAATCTTGTGACTAGCAGTGAGTTTGGTACCTCATGAGGCTTGGAGTTTGAGATGAGTATATCTAGGTTATTCTAGGATTCCTTATATTGATGTCACATATCTTGATTGACACACCATGTGGTGTTGAGATGACTTCTCATGAATATTTTTTGAGTGTTTGAGATGTATTTTCTTGTTCTCTCTTTCTTGGGTTTTCCCCCATGGCTTTGGGTTGAGAGGAATGTTTCCTTTCAGTTGAACCCATTTATTTTGGGATTTTGGGGGGCATGATAGGTTTTGTTATACTCACACCAAAATGAGATCTACCCAGACATGTCATGACCTATGTATATGATAGGAATTTTTATGTAGTTCTTGGAGGACCCAGAGCTAGTAGATCTTAGGGAGGTAGGTAGACTGAGGTGTGTACCAGTGGTTGCATTGAAAACAATCCCCTTCTTCTACATAGGTTGGAATCTATTTTAGTTTTTGGTGGGATTTAATTTTTCCCTTTCATGAATTCTTGTATTATCATCCAGATATTATGGGATTTAAATTTATTTGTTCATTTTTTATCAATATTTTTGTTATCTCAACCTTATTTCATGGATATGTATGTGTGTGCAAGCATATAGTTACTATAGGTCAAGGCCTCCCATGTGTGTGATATGCTTACTTGGTGCTAGTTTCTAGAATCTGGCCTATTAGAGATGGGCTCGGGGTAGTGGTGGCTTCACCTTCTTCCATAGAGGAGGTACTTGGTGGGTCGAGTCGTTACACAATAGATATCCAAAATACATCATTTTTCAAAATAACCAAACCATAATGGTAACATAAAATAATTGGATATAAAGCTCCAGATAAAGAAATTGAAATGCTATTAACATGGAACCCAATGAAACATGTGGGTCCATTTACATGTGACTATATGTCACCACTACCCAACCCACCATAAGGAAACATCATATTGGAGATTCATCCCCAGTATGACACTTTCAGTTTAATAGTTTCTTGAAAAACCAATACTACAAATTCCAAAAGGTAAGAGTTGGGTTTAAATACTAAATATCAGTAAGATACCACCACATAATCTATATGATATACATAGATACATATCTATTAGTTTTTATAAAAAAAATATTTCTAAAATTTTACTGAAGAAATAAATTTTCAATATAAAAATCATCCTTTGCTTTTTATTTCAAAACATTTCATATTCAAATAAACAAAGCAATATGACATGAAATATATCCATGAAGCATGAGCTAATGAATAAAATAGGCTTCAAGAATAAATATCTATATCAAGTGGGGAATTAATAAGATCAAATAAACATGCATGTAATGAATCAATAAATGACTAAAGGGAAATCTATGACACAAGGTTGTACAAAACTATGAGACATAAAGGAACACTAGCTAGCATAAGTGAATCCTAAAATTTGGGAACCATAGTTCCTTAGTGAATCTACCCACTAGAAACCATGGAATCCCAAGAACCTACCCTAGTGATAGCTTAATTCACAAAAGTTTGTCTGTATTTAGTTTTTCTCTATACCCCAAGGTCTCCCAATGTGTTTTATATCATCATTACATTTCAAGAAAACCGGTCCCATGTTTTATAAATCACATATATATAATGATGTCACATCGCTTCCATGCTTGAAAAACCATTTCCAATACCAAACCATCTTTGATTAATTTTAACAAACTCATCATGTACATAAAATCTAGTTTTTAAAGAAAATCCATTTTGAAAACACTTTTCATTGAAACCAAACAACAAGGACAATATAAACATTTAATTACTCAAATCTAAACTAAAGGAGGTAATCACAAGATCACAAGCATTCCAAGAGATTATATATAAGATAGATACACCTACCTTAATAAAAATTAAGGCATTTCTACCTTCAAGATTGAAAATAGTAGAGGAATAGATCTATTCCTCACAATATTAGACCTATAAAGAAAGTTCTCAAGTAGAAATGGGTCATCCTAAGATGTTATTTTCTAGAAGTTAATCACCCAAAATACCTTCCAAGAATATGTCTAAAATTAAAATATAAACATAATTAAAGAGATAAATCATCTTAATATAGGGAATTTAATTAAAAATACACATTAAAATCCATCATTAAAGTAGCATGAGGTATGAGTAACCACCCTCGAAATATCAGGTCACTATTTGGGAAATTTAAAATTCTAAAACAAATTCCACCATGCCTTGGTAGAAGCCATTATAGTCATTCTGTCTTCACCTAGGAGATAGATCATAGGGATCAGCCATACTGAGATGTGGAAATCTAAGATATTTAGGACTCACCATGTCCTCCACCATTCTATGGTGATGTCCCTCTAGTCGTGATTGATAAAAAATTCCCAGCACATTCCACATTAGAAAACTTACAAATGATAGGAATTTTGACCCTAATGGTCCATATAGGATAATTATAGTAACACCATGAAATATACCATGATGATGGTCAGGTTTCTTTTTCATTAAAAAGAATAAAAGATTCTATTTGACCACCAATCACCTCCAAAACTTCCAAAACCAAAATTAACCAACTCAAGGCTCAAAAGAAAACATATCTGTAACCTAAAGAGAATTTTAATTATCGCCACTATGAAACTTCCTATCCCCAACATGGCATGGGTTTATGAGGTCAAAAATTTATAAGTCCATATCTTAATTATCAAGGAATCACACTCTAATGTCTCATTTTTTTCCATTCCACATAGTCATCTCACTGAAACCAAGGGGATCAACATTTCATATAGCCCCTTATCCTTCTAGTCAACTGTCTAAATAATCCTTTCAGCCACTAAGTTGTTGGGTTAAATTTAAACATCCACTCACTCGATCACATGGGATGAATTTGGTAGGTACTTATTCTATTGGGAAACATGAAACACATCATGTATAGAAGATAAATGAGAAAGTACATAAAATTGATAATCTACCTTCTTGATTCACTCCAAAATCTCAAATGGGCCAAAAAAATTAGGTTCTAACATACCCTTTATCCAAAAATGTGTATGTGCTAATAGAGGATAAACTCTAAATAAAACTCAATCCCTAACCTATAATTCTAGTGGATAATGATTTCGATCATCGTAGGATTTTAGGAAACTTTGATCAATCTATAACCTATTCCAAATCAATTGCACAATATATGTCATCTCCTCAACGATGCTCAATATATTCAAGGACCATTCTCCAACCTATATCCAACAAAGAGGCAATCTCAAAGGACTTCTATATGATTCCTAAAATGGTGCCATCCTCATTGAAGCATGATAACTATTTTTATACTGAAATTATACTAATAGATTATATTTATCCTATGATCCACTAAAGTTAAGAACATATTCCCATTGTATGTCTTCAAGAATCTGGATGGCTATATTGGAATACTCAACCATCTAGGCAAGATATTTCATGATCAACATAAATTGATAACCCATCAATTCATATAATCCACTCTAAAAATGTCATATGAGGAAAGCGTCTCTAAACAAAATGATATTTCATTCCATGACATGGGGTATAAAAATATTATACACATACATGTTCCCAAGATCCTATACCTTAGATGACCCCTTAATTGTTAGGAAGTTAACTGATTTCATGGGTCGATCAATAATCACTCATATAACATTCATACCTCTAGGATTATGGGGTATCCTAATTATTAATTACAAGGTTATCTCAGCCCTTTTTATAATTAAATGGGTAAGGGTTGTAAAAAACTATCATGTCTTTGGGTTTTTCACTTAATTATCTAACATGTAAGGCATAGAGACATAAAATTCCCAATAAATCATGTCACTTTTAGACCACCAATAGTGGTTTCTCATGTCATGATGAATCTTGGTAGCTACATGGTTCATGGAACAATTAGATTGGTGTCTATTATAATATAACTATTGTATCGTGAATATTTAAACAACCATTATAACTTAAAGGCATAGAACCCTATCGGGAGACTAATACCACACTCCTGAGGTCTACCCACCATAAATAATACTACTGATGTGCTGACACTCCACATCCTTAGCCTATCCAAGTCGAATCAAATAATCTATACATGATTCAACCCAATAGTAATCTAAGAATACCTATATATATCATATCTTCCTTCTTCCAAGTTCATAGTAGTAAACAATCCAATCAAGAACCACTCTTCCACTGATTCCTTCACTACCTGAGTTCGCAATTTTATACTCAAAGCATCTTGAACCAATTTTCCTTTTTTTATGGTGTAAGTAATATCAAAATAAAAATTATAAAGGCCCTACACCCATTATATTTGTCTCAAGTGAATATCCCTTTGAATGATGATATACATCATAATATTATGGTCTGAATAATCTATAAATCATTCCATAAAGAGGTAGTGTTTATAAGTATTAATAAATTGTATCACTACTACCAACTCATGATCATGAATGTGATTGTTCTTTTCATGAGGTAATAATTGAAAATATAAATAACTTACCACCTACCATCCCTGCCTCAGAACACAACCCAAACTAGTACCTGAGTTATTGAAGTAAAAAACATTTCCTAAAACCAACTCTGGGAGGATTAAGACTGAAGATAAAGACAATATCACTTTAATCTCCTCAAAAGATATTTGTAATTGAACTCTCCAATTAAACATTGGACCCTTATGCATTAACACCAAGAAAGGTGATGAAATCTTGTAGAAGTCCTAAAAAGTGCCTATAATAACCATCTAATCCCAAGAAATTCTAGATCTCAAAAATATTTATTAGATACTCCCAAGACATCACTTCTTGAATATTCTTTGGATCCACTGAGACACCCTTCTCATAAATCACATGTCCTAGAAATTTTACCTCTTTAATCAAAAACTATGAATTGATATTCAAGCAGATGATATTAAAATTCTTGGAATGATCCTACTCTGATCTAGAATAAACAATGATATCATCCAAAAACAACCATAAAATATTCTAAGAAATGATGGAATATTGGATTCTTCAAATCCATAAAAACTTTAGGAGAGTTAGTAAGGATAAATGACATGACCATATACTCATAATGACCATACCTTCTCTTAAATACTATCTTAGGAATATCTTCATCAAGGAAACTCAGCTGATGGTACCCCAATCTCAGATCAATTTTTGAAAACTAATGAGATACCATAAGCGTATTTAAATGATGTTAAATTATAATAAAGTAATATTTTTTCTTGTTTATCACCTTGTTATGTTTCTGGATAATCATCACAGAGTTATAGACTCCCTTCCACCTTCTTTGCAAAGAGTATTGGGGATTCCCTTATTGAAACTCTAGGATAGATAAATCCCATAGCCTCAAGATCCAAAATATAAACTTTTAATTCTTTAAAATTATTAGGTTTCATATGGTATGAGGGTAATAAAATGGTTATCTTCCCTGGATGAAAGTCAATAGAAAACTCAACTTCCCTCTGACACATCAGACTACAGTAATCTTCTGATAAAACTGTGGGATACTCCCTCAGCACCATAATAAGAGTGAGACTATGACATGGATCACTAGAATCAAGAATAATTTTTGATAATTGGCATGAGATCAAATCATTAAATTGAACAATGGGACCCACTCACCTAGATCTAGGATCCCACTCACCCTTAAATCCATGATTTAATGCATCGTAAGAAATAAATTGGACCCAATGATGATAGAAATTGATCAGGTATTTATAGATAATCCAATAATCCATTTCAATGATTAGATCAAATATGTGAAGATCAAGAACTAGAAAATTTTGTTTGGTTTCATGGTTAGTGATCATAACTCAACACTCGGTGCATCTAAACCATACTCTACCTTCTTTCCCAAATGAGTGGAAAAGATTCATCATGAAAGTCATAAGCTCTGATCACAATATTAACACATTGATAACCTTGGATGATATAAAATATTTATTTCAGCCATTATATAATAATTCCATAATCATATAATATAAAAAAAACATCGCACTCCTCATGGTATCCAATCATGCCTCTGAATCCTCTACTTCCCAATACACTGAATACAGATATCCAAATTCATTCTTCTCTTTCATCAAAATTTATGAATCACCCTTGGAAAGTGGTTGAGATCCCGTCCATTTTTCTACATCATATCAAAATTAATATATCTTGGTGAATGTGCATCCATTTGTGCTTCTATGTGATTTTACCTCATATAAATTCTAAATATGACCAAATTTCCCACATATGTGACACACCTTGGAGGAAAAATTAAAATAATAATTGAGGTATCCCTTTATCCCACACTAATAGTAGACCACCTACCCCAATCCAAATTTCAATTTCGAACTCTTTCCACAACCTCTATGTTGGTCACGCCACCTCCTCAAATCGATAGAAATTAAACTCTGGATGCCTCTTGTTGTCACTAAGGCTCTAAAGAGTCCTGCCTTCACATATATGTTTTTTATACCATAAATTCCTTGTTTATAACATCTTTGGAGGTGGGTGGGAATATAAGAATCAATATTGACTAAATATCAGGCCTCCAACCCATATCAAAGCCCCACAGCTTGAGATGGTCATTAGAGAAAAATCTATGGATAGAGGTTCATTGACTTGGAAAACTGAGTAGTACACTCCATGTCATAATAATTTCAATTATATGTAGTAACAAACTCTCATGCCTCTACCAATATCAATTTCTCAAGATATAACTATTGATTTAAGTCTTTATTGATAGTAGTCCATGTGAGATCTTTATACAAATTAGTTTTCACAATAGATTCCCACCACTTACTTCCTGGATCTTTAAGTATATACATGGAACATTTTAAACTGTAGAGTCCTCCAGAGTCATTAGGAAGTGATAAATACTCTCAATCCTCTCAAACCATTCTTCTAATTTGTGTGCTCACTTACCACCAAAAAATATCACTGGATACTTCTTAGTAAATTCAAAATCATGACCGACCTTTAGTTCTACCTCTTGAGTTTTACCAGTCTTATCTCTAATTTATCAAAAAAAAACCCATACACAAGTGGGTGATACACAATCATGATAACTAGATTTTAAAGAAAACCTACCATTATGATTCGAATTTCTAACAGACCCGCCTAGGTCAACCTATAAATTCACATAACATGACCTTCCATAAGTTTCAAATCATATTCTCGATCACCACGGGTTGGTGACATGAAATATGGTTTAATACAAAGAAACATGGGACTTATTCCACCCTCAATAAACATATTATAAGATTAAAACAATCTAAGTATCACAACATATATCCAAAATACATCATATGTCAAAACAGAAAAATAATAAATATAATATCAAAAAACTTGATGATAATGTATAGATGAACAAAATAAAAGGCCATCAATATGAAACCTGAAGTAACCCATGTGTCCATCTTCATGTGCCCATATATCACCACTATCCCATACCACCATAATGAAACTCAATCCATGAGAGTCATCCTCTACATTACACTATTCTCTTTACTCCTTCCATCTAAAACCAAATCTACAAACACTCAAATCTAGGAGTATGGTTTGATCACTAAATATCAGTAAGATACCACCAAAGAATCTATACAATTTGTATTTGCATTATCTTTTAGTTTTTATATAAAATAGATTTTTAAAACAATTTCAAAATAAATCAATTTCCTATATAAAATAATCCTTAGGTTTTAATTTCATAAACATTCAATATTAAAATAAATATAGTAATCTGAATAGAAATATATCTATAAGTAAAAGGTATATAAATAAAATATGTTTCAATCATCAATATACTTATAAAGTGGGAAATTAATAATATCAAATAAACATGAATGTAATGTATCTAGAAAGTACTAAAGGGTAATCCACAACATGAGGGTGCACACAATTAAGGCATGCAGAGGAATACTAGTCCATATAAGTGAATATTAAATTTTGGGAACCTTGGTCCCTCAATAATGCTACAAACTAGAATCCATGGCATCACAGGAACCTAAACTAGTGATAGATTACTTTATTAATGTTTTTATATGTTTAGTTTCTTCCCATATGATAAGGTCCTCCAATGAGCTGTATATCATCATTATGTTTCAATAAAATCATTCCCAAATTTTGAAAACCATTTTATATAGTGGTGTCAATAAAAATATCAAGCGTGAAAAACAATTTCCAATAAAAACCATCTTTTAGGAATTTTATCAAACACATCATATGGATAAAATATTTTCTTAAAAGAAAATACATTTTCAAAACACTTTACATTTCCACCAAATATCAAGCCCAATATTAAATCTCGACCACCATACATGGTCTATGCACCCAAATATCCTTATTCTTCTATGAAATAATCTTCATCTTATCTATTATCTACATAAGACATGACATGTGTGGGAAAATCCCATATAGGGGTGAGTATATACATACTATGTAAGATTCCCTAAAACCAAATAGGGAGCAACAAAATACACAAATGAAGTAGCCATCTCATCATAATGAAGAAATTTCAATCAGTATATGAGAAAAAAACCATAATAAAAACCTAGATGTGCTTAAAAATAAACCCAAAAAAGATAGAAATGGGATCACCACCTCCATGGACTAAATAAGAACAACGAGTCTGCCAATAGTTCCAAAGGTCCATCATCGATGTCTAGTACCTCCCATGTCTTTCTCAAGAAGTGGTATGGAGAACTCACACCGTAGTGACACATGAGACTACTGAATCCATGGATAGAGGACTCTTTCCCAATTTTAATAGAGTGGTATCATATCTACATGTAAAAAATCAAAGAGGACATGTTCCCTAGTGAAATAGGGGAGTATTGTCTCCATGTATAGAACACTCTTTCCATAGAGGATTCATTATATGGTATATCATATCTATGTGATAGGGGAGTATCATCTCCATGTGATAGGGGAGTACCATATACATGGATCGATGATTCATTATATGGTGTGATAGGGGAGTGTCGTCTCTATATATAGAAAATGAATATAGGAATCATTCCTTAGTGTGACTGGGGAGTACCATCTCTATATACCAAATGAGTATGGAGGACCCAAACCCTGGTGAAACAGTAGAGTACCATCTCCATGGATAGAGGATCCACACCCTGGTGCGATAGGGGAGTATCATCTCAAACTATATAATGATTATGGATAAAGGGTTTAGAAGAATCAAACCCTGGTATGGTAGGGGAGTTCCATCTCTATAGATAAAGGACCCATGCCCTGATGTGATTGGGGAGTTCCGCTTCCATCTAGACCCTCTAATGATCTGGACTAATCACTAACATCATCAAGTGTCTCCTAAAGAAACATCACTCCTAGAAAATCTCATATCAAGTCTCATAAACCACTATAAAGGCCACCATCACATTATATACAGAAAAACACTCAATATAGGCTACTCCTTGGGCAAAATGCGAGTAAAAAAAGGTGATATGAGAGGTTGGATATTCATAAGAAGTAAAAGGCGTGTAAGGGGTCCACACTATGTGTGGTCCTGATCTGCTGGATAGCCATATACCATGTTGTTCCCTGGTATTGTTCCATGCCCATGAACCCCTGGGCATGCCAATGTACTTCTAGAGTATGTGAAATGTCTGGCCAAAACTATAAGAAACACACGGATCTTATCATTGGTCCAATAGGTAAAAAGTTAAAACACTAATATATCATTTAAAATGTCTATAAATAAACAAACAGATCACATCATTACATTTCTCATGAAAAAACACTCGGGATGGTCTCTTTAATTTTCCAATTTAGACACTTGGTGAGAAAGAAACAAGTCACTATATGATGCACAAATGGTGCTTCATGGGCCAAATCCATGAACCCGAATTAAATACCCAATATTTTTCTTGATATATACAACTCAATATTAAGGTTGTGATTCCTCATACAGTTCATCATTCTAAAACTGTATGTAAAATATATATCATATGATAGATTCAATAATAATAATAATAATATTATTATTATTAATATTATTATTATTATTATTATTGGGTGCTTTATTGACCTGTAGTATGAGATGAAATTAAATATTCAACATTGATTTTTAAATGGTTGTCTCAATGTCAGGGTCACAATGTCGATGAAAGTTCATAAATCCAACATCGTAAGAAGTAGTTACAGTCTGATTAAGGTTTTATAACCAAATAATAATAATAATAATAATAATAATAATAATAATAATAATTTATATTATTATTATAATTATTATAACTTGTTTGTGAAAATTGATCCATGATTGGACATTATCACTTCATTGGGTGGACCCCATCATCTCTCAAGTGGTTCCGCACCAATTTTTTTAAATTTATTTTACTTTCCGTTTATATTCATATTATGTTTAATAATATAAAGACAATAGGAATTCAATCCCCCCCAATACCACTCGTACAGAGGATCCAACAATTAATATTTTTAAAACCCCTCATGCATTTTCCTCTGTAACAGTATCACCACGATGTGACCTCCACCTTACATTTTTATGTCATAATAATATTATTAATAATAACAATAAATAACTCAATTTACCCTTTTTTATAAAGTTTTTATTATTAAAAATAATAATAACAACCACACATCAAGGTTCATGGGAAACTTTCCATTTGCACCAACACCAGATTACATAATCATCGATGATTGGATTTCGGCCACTCATTGCTTAAAACATCAATTACTACCCCTCTGGAGACATCTTCTCAATCCAGATCAGAAACCATCAATACCTGACCCAAAGTTGGGTTCCCATCGTAATCATCACACTTATGGTATGTCAGAAATATCTAATTCTGAACTCATGCATGCGAACTATTATGCCAAATAATGAACACACAATGATCGACATTCCTTGGTATCGTTGAATCACCAATCAATCATTTATCAATTATGAATGCTAATAATGGAGGGAGAAAGTAACATAACATAAAGTCGATAATAATTGATGGTGAATATGATCATGGACAATGATTTATAGGTGAAGAATCATGGGTTATAACGTGAAATAAAAAAATAAAAAATCGATTTAAACAAAGAAAATTATTGAACAGGATCATAAGAACAAGGGATAATCGAAGATCAATAAAATATAATATCAATAAATGAAAAAATAACAATCAAAATGTCATAAACTATAATTTATTAGCCCTGACTTGATTATGGATTGATTTTTGTTGAATAAATCAGCCTCTAGAAATATAGGATATGATCCCACTATGTTCATTATTCGTCTCATGATTATCCTTGATCTGATCATTCATCGTCTCCTATTTTAATCCTCCAATGAAGAATCATCCCCTCCACCACTTAGATCTATAAATTTTTAGGTGGATAATCCTTGAAAAACTATCATTATAGGGTATTTATAGAGTGTTAAATTAGGTTGTTTAATAAAACAAACAAACAAATTATTTATTTATCTTAATTAAGTGAACCCGTCAATAACTACCTCTTCTTAATGTCCTATAACAACCAAATTTAGGTCCTGCCTAGGGTAAACCCCACATTCTAGATTCAACCCTGGTCTCAGGTTTCTGATCTGAGACTTGATTCAAGATATATTTTTTTTATTTTTAAAAAAATAGTAGGCTTATGAAATAAAATATATTTAATATTTTTTATAAAATTAATTTTGAGATCACTCGACCTGGGAGTCATGTGTCGTCTTAGTTCCTAACTCCAAAAATATATTTATAAATATTTCAAAGTCATACAAGTAAAAAATAAAGTCTCTATAGGCTATATATAGATGCATCGTTCCATTCTGACATTTATCAAAGTAGGTATATGATCCCTTGTGACTATTGAACCCCAGAGAAGTGTTTTTTGTGACATGTGTGTTATTGTAATTTATTTACATTTGGAAAACACTGTTATAAATATGAATATATTAAGGGAATATTTTGATGGTGGTGGACTATTCTGTTAAAAATAATAACTTGTGAGAGCCCCTTGTGATGCATGCAGACTTTATGGCCTAGAGTGTATGAAAAGTATCAACTTGTGGAATAAACCATAGTGAGATGGGTTGTGCTGAGGTGCACCTGAAAGATGGGTTTTTGGATGTTAGACCATGTGGTTCCTCTATGAAGAGTTAGATTTAGTTTTTGAGATTTTTCATATGTATTTATATGATTTTTCCATAGAAGATCATGAGGCTTTTTTTATGACTATCATGACATGTGTACACTTTATATGGTATGTATATATGTTTCATTTGGACAGTTATTACTGCTATTTCATGTTTCCATTGAGTTTTTTCGATCACTTCCATGGCATATTTATTTTCTGAACTTTATTTTTGTTATCTCCAGAGGGTATAGTCTCCTCAATATCACCAAATATACACTTTTTACTTGCCATAATCCTTTGGTATATGGGGAGTAACACCTAAGGCCAAGTATCCCTCCAACTTAAAGCATTGAATGATTGACTCCTTGGTAGGGTTGTTAAAAGTGGTATCAAAGTATTTGGTTGGTTAAAAGTGGAAATCGTGTTTGGCCGGTTTCCAAGTGGTGTTTTTTATCTAGGCATTAAAGACAAGAGACTCGGATCTTTTTAGAACAAGAAAAATATATCATGCTAGGGTGCCAACATCCCCATGCAAGAGAGATAAATTGAGTTTCCATGTGTGGAAATTTAAAGTTCCTTATTTGTGTTTTTACCATTGACTAATATTTAACCTTGAGAGGTGCACTAAGTTGTGTTGTTACTGGTTTATAAGTTTTTTATACCTTAGTTAGGTATTGAATGGGAATATCATTCATCCATCATGATAGGCACTCAGACTCACATGACATATGTAGTACCCCTAGTTTCTGGTAGGTAACCCTTACGTTGGAATTTTTATTTTTTTAAAGTATAAGGGTTAAGGTTGGGTGATTTTGGATAACTTGATTAGAGTTTTGGGGGATAAAGGGAAGGTGAATGTGATGAGCACAGTTCTTCCAAATCATGCGGAAAACTTAGTAGAAACTGTGTGAAGTTGCAGATTCTGGATAGTAACTTCAGCATGGTGTGCACACAATTAAGGAAACCATGTGAGGAGGCGATGTGAGGTTTTCTATAAAGCAATAGCTAACACACTGTTAGCACATGGTTTTCCTAACCGTACGGACTAACCATGCACGAGTCAAAAATCACCTCCTCAAAAATTGGATCTTGGTTGGCCATGCCTTTAATCCACTTGGGTTTTCCACAAACTAGTTCAAACTTGGGATTTTTCTTCTCCTAATCCCAAATAAGTTTCTCCCATTGATTAAAAGGAAATATTAAGGCTTCCCTAGGTGATTTAATTCTGGATTCTTGAGGTATGTGATCGTACTTCATCCTCCTCGATCGATTTCTTAGATCTACTTAGATCTACTTCTCCTTTCTTCTTGGTTTCTTATATATACATCCATTATGGGTAGATATAAGATAGTGAATTCCAAATATGATAAGATTGTGTCTTGTTGTTGGTAGGAGAAGAGATATAATGTGGTTTTATGGAGAATCAACCAGGTTTTCATGAGCTTTTTTCGTCCATTTTTGGGTTTCATCAAAATGATTAAGGTAGGTGGATTCACTCTCAATTCATCTTGGTAGAACAGATTATATTGGTTTCAAATTTATTTCTTTGTGTGTTTTGGATTATGAATTAGCTACTTTATGATGGATTAAAACCCTCTTTGGTGATGGTTTGTGGAAATATGAAAAATTGGTGTTATTGAATAATGTGGTTTGA
The DNA here is from genome assembly GCA_963277665.1 of Viscum album. Lineage (NCBI taxonomy): Eukaryota > Viridiplantae > Streptophyta > Magnoliopsida > Santalales > Viscaceae > Viscum > Viscum album. The sequence continues at coordinate 248,779,237 of OY728137.1, forward strand.
TATGAATGGAATGGTTCAATTTTCTTTTATTTGTTCATGCATCATATAGTGAGGTATTTGGTTTTGGTTTTTTGAGTTAATGTTTTTGTTCTAGAAGGTTAAATATCCCCCCCCCCTTCACTTGATGCCCTTAGACCTTTATTTCAAGAATTTTTATTCATGGGGATGTTGCTTAAGGCCTAGAAATGATTCATTGTATTCTTAAGCCAATGAGAATAAGCGGGTCATTAAAAATGGTATCAGTTTTTTTGATCCAAAATCTTATTTGAGATAAGAGGCATTGATTTTTTCTTTCCTTGTGGAACAAGTAGTCAATAGTTTTCTTGGTCTTGGAGTTGAATTCATTCATGTATATCCCTTGGGTTATGATGTTAGAATTAAGTAGGATTTTCGAGACTTCAAATGCAGAGCATAAAAAATATGTAACTATCCTTTTTATACTAAACATTAATTTACCAGGTAGTTGAGTACATAAGTGTTTTGGAGACACTAATAGGTTCTTGGAATCTCATTGTCATGGGTTTACCCAATGATATGTGCATGACATTCATTGTAGAGGAATGACTTACCACTAGGATTTCATATTTCATTTTGAGTAATTATTTATGATTTTGGGAAAAGGTGGAATGTTTTGAAAAAAGTTGAATTTTTTTTCAAATGAGATATTTTGAAAAGAGAATGGTTGATGTATTTCAAAAATTGTTTAATTTTTAAAAGAAATAATAGAATTTGTAAAAAATGATTAAACCTGGAAGATGTTATTTTGGAAATAAATTTTATAATAGTAGATGTAATAGTATTTGAAATGATAAGACATCAGTTTTTAGACAGAGAGACTTATAAATCTTGTTATTTGTCTAGAAAATGGAACCTTGTAGGCGTCATAGAAACCAATTGGAAGAAGATGCTGAGAATGTGGTTGCACTTGAGCCATAGGTGAACCAAGAGATGGTTCAGAGTATCATTCAAGTGTTCCAAGCTATAGACATGGGGAATCGGAGGGATGAACCAAGTCATGTGGATCATTCCATCCAGTTGATGAAATAGAATCCACCCATATTATGGGGAGATTCTGAACCCAAAAAGGCGGAGGTGTGGCAGAATAAGATGAATCATATCTTTGATTTCATCGGCACACCATTAGATCTAAAATTCAACATAGATACTTATATGATCGAGGATCTCTCGAGCTAGTTGTGGGACTTGGCAGTGCGGTCTAAAGAGGATCACGATCTTAGTTGGGAGAATTTTCTGGAATTTTTTAACAAAAAATTATATCCTCACACATTCAAGATCTGGAGATCAATGGACTTCTCCATCCTGAAAAATAAAAAACCTCTCTATCACAAAATATGTGCCTAAATTCATGAATTTATTTCACTTTTTACCAGTGGTTTGGGATAGTTCATCCTTGAAGGCACACATCTTTGTATCAGAACTAAGGTAGGATATTCGATTGAAAGATTTCAATACTCTATATTACAAAGTATATAAATATGGTTAACAAAGAGACATTGGTCTAAGGTGATATCTCAGGATCTATGGGAGGAGGAAGTATGATGATACCTATAGGAAATGGTGGGAACTCTAATTTTGGGAGAAAGAGGATGAGGGACACCTATTTCTAATGTGAGAGTAGAATGAAAAATTAAATGGCTAGATCAGTGAACCTTCCTCCCAGACCCAAGAGAAAAGTGGGTTGTTTTTGTCACGACCTGTCCTCGGGGCCCGTGCCGTGACTACCCCAAGCCCGCCTTCCATAGGCCAGGGGCTGGCGACTAACACCAAGGCGTAAAGTCCCGGTAAACAGGGAAGGCATTGCCTTTATAAGTAACAACCACCACAGAGTCAGCAAGCGGAAAGTAACTACAAAGTGCAGGAAAGTAAAGGGGGCCGGAATACAAGCCCAACTGAAAGTACAACTGAAAAGTAAAGAACAGCAACTGAAGAAAAGACGGCGGCCTCGTGTCGTCCACTGGCAATCCCACCTGAAGGGTGGGTACAGATAGCCTCCAGGCTCCTCGGGTCCCACGTCCGCTCCGAGCACGTCCCGCCCAGTGGTCCACCTCCAGGTACTGTCCTGCTCCGCACGCCTCCTCCACGATCAGCGTTGTCCGTCGTCTGCAACCAACACCACGAAGTGCGGGCATAGCCCGTGCAGGGGTGAGTATAAGCTACTTAGTAAGGACCCCGAGACCCCCGAAGGTCTCCCGAAATCCACAAAGGATATAGCACAAAAGAAAGATGCAATTGCGAAGTAACATCTGACTCGACTTAGGTATATGCCCATACATATACCTAAGTCCCCAATTCCAGCTCTGCTCACGAGCTCAAGAACAACTCAATCCACGCAGGAAAGCAAGACTCAAATCCACAAGGAGAGTAAACAGTAAATCCACAAAGGATAGTTCAACACAAACCACAAAGGAGAGTAACATAAGATTCAGCTCAACCAGGTATACTTTTTCAGATGACGTCAAAGATGATCACTGATCCATCTAAGTCGTCGGACCCACGAAGGATCGATAGGTACTAACCCCCGCAAGAGACCCACTCAGGATCGGGCTCACACAGAACCTGTAGGCAGTGGCTCACACAGAACCGGTAGTAAGGACCCACATAGGATCGGGCTCACACAGAACCTGTAGCACTGATCCACGTAGGATCGCTGAGTGCAGTAGTCGACGCAGTCCACTGAGGATCTCTGCACAGTCGTCGCTGCAGTCCACGAAGGATCTCTGCTCTGCCGTCGTCGCAGTCCACGGAGGATCTTTGCTCTGCCGTCGTTGCAGTCCACGGAGGATCTCTGTTCTGCCGTCGTCGCAGTCCACGGAGGATCTCTGCTCTGTCGTCGAAGTCACAGTCAGCGCTAGGGTTCCCGCACATAGCGAGCTCGTTTAGGAGGGTCCGCTCCACGAGCCGAGAGGCTGATACATCAACTGACACGTAGTCCGAAGTTGATGTATCCAAAAGTTCCGTATCGACAACAGGATCTCAACGCAACAGACGGCGCGTCAATCGGACGCCCGGTCTGAGAGTTATTGGCATTTTCGTCCCAGGGGCCCGGTTGGTTTTTAGGGCAAAACCAACCCGACCGTACTCCGCCTGTGTCCGATCCTCGGGCGGAGTATGCCAAAAGTTCCGTCTCACTTAGAGGAAACTACCACAGTTGACGGTACGTCGATCGGACGTCCGTAGCTCAAGTTATGAGTGTTTCCGCTCCGAGGGCCCGGTTGGTTTCGTGTACGAACCAACCCGGCCGAACCCAAAGTCTTCCGAAACCTTGAGTGTAATATACCGAAACGACCGTATCGATCCAAGGATCGCGTAGCCGCTGACGGTTCGTCAATCGGAGGTCTCAGGCCCAAGATATGGGCAAAAGACCGAAGAGGGCCCGAAAACGGGGGTTCTGGGCCCGGGGCGACCCGGCCCGAACCCCCCCTGGGCTGGCCGAACCGGGTCGACCCGACCCGGCCTTACCCGGCTATGCCGGGTCCGGTCCGGCCTGGGCGCGGCCCGGCCGACCGGACCGGCCGGCTCGGCTTCGGCCGTGCGGCCGAAGGAGAAACTGCCGCGGGTTTGACCCGCGGCTTGGAGGAACGCGGCCCGCGCGGGCCGCGTGCTGGGTGGCCGGACCGCGGACGCGGTCCGGCGGTTTGCCGCCGCCGCGGCCGAGCCGCGGCGGACTCCTCCGGCGGCGCGCCGGGCACCGCCGCCTCCGGTCGCCGGCGACCCGCGCCGCTGCCACTTTCCGCGGGCCGCCGGAGTTGCTCCGGTGGCCCGTTTTGCCTCCCGCCTGCGCCGTTGCTCCTCCCAGGGGCCGATCTTCACTGCGGAATCAACGGATCGCCCTTGCTGCACGGTTCGTCGTCGTCCGCCAAATCCGCACAACAAAAAGATCGGCGGAGGGTTGCCGGGTCTTGTTCGTTAGACCCGCACCCTCCGCGTTAGTCATAAACAACGGGAGGAAAAGAAAAATAATCAACAACAATTTTAATTAAATTAAAATTGTTCAGAGATCAGGTTCTTTATTTTAAAAAGAATAAACACGGGAAAGACAAAATTCCAACAACCCCTACCTTGTCGTCGTCGTCGGACGAGAGGTCGTCGCGGAATTGCTCGTCGCGGAAGAAGGGGGATCGTCGCGTCGTCGCGGTATCCGGCGTCGCGTCGCCAATCTCCGGATCAAGATCAAACGGATTTAATTAATTAAATCCGTTGTCATTGAAATTAAAAAAAGGGAGAAATAAACGATTCGTTTCTAACCATAATTGCCGAACGAGGATCGGCCGCGGAAGAAGAGGCGTCGCCGAAGAACGTCGCGGGTAGAGCTCGTCGACGTCGCAGATCACGGTGTGCGTCGTCGAATTCCGGTCGCCGGCGTTCTTCGCGTTCTTCGCGTTCTTTACGTTCTTCACGTTCTTCGCGAGGAGGGGAGATGAAGAAACAAAGATCCTCTCAAATCCTTTCAAAGGATTTTTAGGTTGGTCTTATTTTATAAACATGCCAACAAACGCAAAAGCGTAAGTAACGACCCATCAGTTCGTTGAATTAATTCAACGAGCAAAACAGCCCATTTAATTCACGAAATAAACCGCTCAATTAAATGGTCTGTTAAGAATTTAAGAAAACGCGTCGGTTGACTTTTCAGTTACTTTGACGGGTTTTCGCGGGTGCGTTACTTAGCGAAAGAAACGGCGGGGCTCGTGCGGGCCCCACCTCACAAATATCCTACCAAGGGGGTAGGATATTTCTGGATAGCACCCTATCCGCTTTAACTCAGTTCAAGTGGCTTCCAAGCGGCTTCCAAGCAGCTTAAGTGAAATAAAATAAAGTTGTCGCACAAATTTTATTTTATTTCTGACTTAAAGCCCCAAAATTTAAAAACCACGTCTGAGAAAACGCAACTCCGGAAGAGGCGTTTCTAAGCAAATACCGGCGCTGCGATTTCATCGGTGCCCTCAGAATTCGATTCCGGGCACCGGTTCAAAAGATAGAAAAACCCGCTCGTCCGTTCACTGAACGTACCCGAGCCAAACTTCGGAAATTGATTCCGGGAACACCGGGCCTCGGAATCAGGTGCCGTCTGAAGCTGCGCTCTTGTAAAATTCCAAAGAAAATTAAGAAAAAAATTTCCTTGAAATTTGCGGGTCTTTACATTACTCCCACCTCAGGGCTTTATGTCCCCGTAAAGATACATCAAAAACTAGTGGAACAAATGGGGGTACTGAGCACGCATCTGAGCCTCCCGCTCCCAAGTGCTCTCCTGGAGGTTCCCGTGCTGCCATCTGACGCGCACAAGAGGAATCGACCGCCCACGTAGGACCCTCTCCTGTCGATCCTCGATCTCCACTGGGACCTCCGCAAAAGTCGCCCCATCGTCCACGTCCAGCTCCCCAAAGTCGATGATGTGCGTCGGGTCGTGCACGTATCTCCTCAGCTGAGACACGTGGAAGACGTCGTGCACCCGGTGCAACTGAGGTGGTAGAGCCAGGCGATAAGCCACCTCTCCTATCCTGCTGAGGACCTGGAAAGGCCCGATGAAGCGTGGAGACAACTTGCCGCCTTGGCCAAATCTCCGTAAACCACGTCGAGGTGAGACACGCAAAAAGACGTGGTCGCCATCCTCGAACTCCAGTGGCCTCCGCCTCCTGTCAGCATATGACTTCTGCCGGCTCTGAGCTGTCCTCATCCTCTCCTGGATGATCTGGACCTTCTCTGTCGTGGCTCGGACCATCTCTGGTCCCACGAGTGCTGACTCCCCAGGGTCTGTCCAGCACAACGGTGATCTGCAGGGTCTGCCGTACAACGCCTCGTATGGTGCCATCCCGATGGTGGAGTGGTAGCTGTTGTTGTACGCGAACTCCACCAAGGGTAGGTGGTCCTCCCAGCTGCGACCAAAGTCGAGAACATATGCACGGAGCATGTCCTCGAGTGTCTGTATGGTCCTCTCCGTCTGACCATCCGTCTGAGGGTGGAAGGCTGTGCTCAGATGGAGTCGCGTCCCGAACGCCTCCTGCAACCCCTTCCAAAGCTGGGAAGTGAAACGAGCATCTCGATCGGAGACGATAGACGATGGAACACCGTGAAGCCGTACGATCTCCTGGACGTAAAGACGTCCCAAGCTCTCTACTGAGCCCTGCTCTCTGATGGGTAAGAAGTGTGCCGACTTGGTGAGTCGGTCGACAATCACCCAAATGGAGTCGTGACCTATGGAAGTGCGTGGAAGTCCGGTCACGAAGTCCATAGATATGCCATCCCACTTCCACTCCGGGACCTCCAAGGGCTGTACCAAGCCTGCTGGTACCTGATGCTCTGCCTTCACCTGCTGGCAGGTGAGGCATCGTGAAACGAACTCTGCCACAGCTTTCTTCATGCCCGGCCACCAGTGCTATCGCCTGAGATCCTGGTACATCTTCGCCACTCCGGGATGCACCGCCAAGGGAGAAGTGTGAAACTCTCTCAGCACCTCCTCTCGTAAAGCGACTGGTACGAAGGTACGTCCTCTGAAAAGGATGTCATGCTCTGCTCCAAGGGAGAAACCATCAGGTGCCTGACCTGAGGATATCAGTGCACGCCGGGTCTCACAGTCAGCGTCCCCACGCTGAGCCTCTCTGACCCGCTGTAGAAGTGGAGGAGAGACTGTGAGAGACTGAAGAAAGTTTGTTCCGTCTCTATCCACGAAGGATATCTGTAAGGAGGCTAGCTGCTCCGTCGCCTCCTCAAGTAGCTGAATGCCCGTCCTCCTGCTGAGGGCATCGGCTACCACGTTCCCCTTCCCAGGAGTATAGGCTATCTCAAAGTCATAGTCCTGGAGGAACTCAAGCCATCTCCGCTGTCTCAGGTTCAGGTCCTTCTGAGAGAAGATATACCTGAGACTCTGGTGGTCAGAAAAGACTGTGAAGCGCTCGCCCATCAGATAGTGCCACCAAGTCTTCAGAGCGAAGACCACTGCTGCCAACTCCAGGTCATGAGTGACGTAGTTCTGCTCATGCAGCCTCAACTGACGTGATCCGTAGGCGATCACGGCCCGCTCCTGCATCAGGATGCACCCGAGTCCAGTCCCTGATGCATCGCAGTAAACTACGTACCCAACTCCCTCATCAGGCAACCTCAAGATAGGTGCGCTGGTCAATCTCTGTCTCAGCTCCTGGAAGCTATGCTGACATCTGTCTGACCACACAAAGGGTTTCCCCTTCTTCGTCAAGGCTGAGAGTGGTGCCGAAACTCTGGAGAAGTCTGGCACAAATCTCCGATAGTATCTGGCTAGGCCCAAGAAGCTCCGCACCTCCGTCACGCTCTTGGGTGGCTCCCAAGCTAGCACTGCCTCGATCTTCGCGGGATCCACTGCAACTCCCGCCTCAGAGATGACGTGCCCCAAGAAATGGACCTCACGTAACCAGAACTGGCACTTTGAGAGCTTGCCATAAAGCTGGTGCTCTCGGAGTGTGTCTAGCACAACTCGCAGGTGTTAGGCATGCTCCTCCTCAGTCGTCGAGTATACCAAAATGTCGTCAATGAAGACCACGACAAATCGGTCGAGGTATGGCTGGAAGATCTTGTTCATGAGGCTCATGAACACTGCTGGAGCATTGGTTACGCCGAATGGCATAACCAAGAACTCATAATGGCCATACCGACACCTGAAGGCCGTCTTCTGCACGTCCTCGTCTCGAACTCTGAGGTGATGATAGCCTGACCGGAGGTCTATCTTTGAGAACCACCGCGCTCCCTTGAGCTGATCGAAGAGGTCATCAATCCGTGGCAGCAGATACTTGTTCCTCACTGTCACCTGGTTCAGGAGACGATAGTCGACACACAGTCGCAAGCTCCCATCCGCCTTCTTGGCGAACAAAATCGGGGAAGCCCAGGGTGAAACACTGGGTCGGATAAACCCCTTGCTCTGCAAGTCCTCCAACTGTACCCGCAGCTCTCGAAGCTCGGCGGGGGCCATCCGGTATGCTGGAGAAGATATCGGGGCTGTCCCGGGGTACAAGTCGATGTAAAAGTCTACCTCTCTACGAGGAGGTAGCCCTGGAACGTCGTCGGGAAAGACGTCCACGTACTGGTCCACCACTGCAGGAAAAGCTGGACTCCGCACGTCCACTGCTCCTAGGATGAGGCTAGCCAACTGATGAGAGATGGGCTGCACTCTCCTCCGCGGAAGTCCATCCTGTGCTGCAAAGGTTCCGTTCTCGCCGGTGAAGGTAAACCTGCTCCCGTCGGTGCGAACACATCGCACCTTGCGCCTAAAACAGTCGATCTGGGCATGAACCGTGGATAGCCAATCCATGCCCAAGATGACGTCGTAAGGCCTCGACGCCGCTACAAGGAGATCCCAGCCGAAGCTCTCGCCTCCTAGAGTAAGCTCACACTGCCGGCACCAGTGCGTAATCGTCGAGTCTGCTCCCGTAGGAGTCTCTAGCCGTAAGGATCGAGCCAACGGCTCAGTCGGAATCTCCGAGCTCCGAACAAGGGCAGAGGCTATGAAAGAGTGACTCGCTCCTGTGTATATAAGTACTGCAGCAAGGGTGGAATAGACACAGATCGTACCTCGAATCATCTCTGGCATGTCGGGGTCGTAGGCCTCCACTGCCTGGAGCTGGGCATGTCCCTGCCCGCCAGCTCCCTGTGGTCGAGGTGGCCCTCCTGGTGGTGGTGGGGGTAGAGCCTGGAAGCATCGCCCACCACCCGCTGCTCGGCCAGCTCCTCTGCCTCGTCCGCCTCCTCCCTGCGGACCGCCACGGTCGACCCTCTGCCTCTGCCTGGGTGGCCCCTCCACCGACTGCTGCTCCTCTGATCGGCGAGTCGGGCAGTCACGAGCCATGTGACCCTGCCCGCTGCAGGAGTAGCACAACCTGCCTCTCGGAAGGCTGGCACTCCGCTGTGTGCCCCGCACTGCTGAGCCGGTGTCCTGAGGCCGTCTGCGTGGGGGTCTGGTCTGCCTGGACCCGAGAGTCATCCGTCGGCTACCTGCTGCCGAAGACTCAGCTACCTGCCGCCCTGCGCTAGGTCTCGCCGCTGAAGAAGGCTCTGCCAGGAAGCTCTCGATCAGGAGGGCTCGCTCCAGCACTCCCTCCTGGGTCGGAATGCTGAGGGAGATCAGCGACGCCCGAATCTCCTGTCGCAAGCCCTGCTCGAAGGTCCGGGCCCGGAAGAAGGGGTCCCGTACCATGTCGGTCGAGTAGCGAGATAGGTCAGTGAACCTCGCCGCGTACTGAGCGACCGTCATGCTGCCCTGGCGCAGCTGGAGAAGCTCCTGGATGCGCACCGCTCGGAGGGTGGTCGGGACAAACTCAGAGCGGAAGAGGCTCTCGAAGTCCGTCCAGAGAAAGGATGCCTCATCGTGAACCTGGAGCATCAAGCTCCACCATCGTCCTGCCGCCTCCTGCAGGAGGCTCGCCGCGAGAATCACCATGAGATCCGCTGGTGTCCTCACTAGCCTAAAGATCCGTACCACCGCCTCTAGCCAGTCCTCGGCGGCCTGGGGGTCCGCCTCACCGCGAAACCTGGGCGGTCGCTGGCTCTGAAACTCATGCAGTGCCCTGAGGCGATGTGCATCGTCAGCGTCTGGTACTGGTAGCATCGGTGGCTCGGCGGGTAAAACTACCGCCGGTGCTACTGCTGGCAAAGGGCCCTGCACCGAGGCCTCGTCGCTCGGTGGGCTGCCGTCGCGCCCTACACTCGGAACCCTAGCTGGCTGTCGTCGCGGGGCCATCCTGAAAAGGAGAACAAGAGCACCACAGTCAGAACAGTATACCTGGTGAGCTGGCACAAGTAATCACAAGGAAAACTTGAGACTTTCATAAAGCAGATCAGTATACCCGGTGAGCTGACACAAGTAATCACAAAGAAAACTTGGAACACACACGCAATCAATGTTTTCATGCATTAAGTCGGAAATCAGGAGTCAGGGTCCTTGTGTACGGATACGTCGGCCGCCGCACCAACACTGGGCTCCCTGAACTGATAACCACACTCAATACACTAAACACTATTGCTTCACATAGAAAGAAAAGACGATCAGAGTCTGCGGTAGAACCGACCAGCTCTAATACCAATTTGTCACGACCCGTCCTCGGGGCCCGTGCCGTGACTACCCCAAGCCCGCCTTCCATAGGACAGGGGCTGGCGACTAGCACCAAGGCATAAAGTCCCGGTAAACAGGGAAGGCATTGCCTTTATAAGTAACAACCACCACAGAGTCAGCAAGCGGAAACTAACTACAAAGTGCAGGAAAGTAAAGGGGGCCGGAATACAAGCCCAACTGAAAGTACAACTGAAAAGTAAAGAACATCAACTGAAGAAAAGACGGCGGCCTCGTGTCGTCCACTGGCAATCCCACCTGAAGGGTGGGTACAGATAGCCTCCAGGCTCCTCGGGTCCCACGTCCGCTCCGAGCACGTCCCGCCCAGTGGTCCACCTCCAGGTACTGTCCTGCTCCGCACGCCTCCTCCACGATCAGCGCTGTCCGTCGTCTGCAACCAACACCACGAAGTACGGGCATAGCCCGTGCAGGGGTGAGTATAAGCTACTCAGTAAGGACCCCGAGACCCCCGAAGGTCTCCTGAAATCCACAAAGGATATAGCACAAAAGAAAGATGCAATCACGAAGTAACATCTGACTCGACTTAGGTATATGCCCATACATATACCTAAGTCCCCAATTCCAGCTCTGCTCACGAGCTCAAGAACAACTCAATCCACGCAGGAAAGCAAGACTCAAATCCACAAGGAGAGTAAACAGTAAATCCACAAAGGATAGTTCAACACAAACCACAAAGGAGAGTAACATAAGATTCAGCTCAACCAGGTATACTTTTTCAGATGACGTCAAAGATGATCACTGATCCATCTAAGTCATCGGACCCACGAAGGATCGATAGGTACTAACCCCCGCAAGAGACCCACTCAGGATCGGGCTCACACAGAACCTGTAGGCAGTGGCTCACACAGAACCGGTAGTAAGGACCCACATAGGATCGGGCTCACACAAAACCTGTAGCACTGATCCACGTAGGATTGCTGAGTGCAGTAGTCGACGCAGTCCACTGTGGATCTCTGCACAGTCGTCGCCGCAGTCCACGAAGGATCTCTGCTCTGTCGTCGTCGCAGTCCATGGAGGATCTCTGCTCTGCCGTCGTTGCAGTCCACGGAGGATCTCTGTTCTGCCGTCGTCGCAGTCCACGGAGGATCTCTGCTCTGTCGTCGAAGTCACAGCCAGCGCTAGGGTTCCCGCACATAGCGAGCTCGTTTAGGAGGGTCCGCTCCACGAGCCGAGAGGCTGATACATCAACTGACACGTAGTCCAAAGTTGATGTATCCAAAAGTTCCGTATAGACAACAGGATCTCAACGCAACAGACGGCGCGTCAATCGGACGCCCGGTCTGAGAGTTATTGGCATTTTTGTCCCAGGGGCCCGGTTGGTTTTTAGGGAAAAACCAACCCGACCGTACTCCGCCTGTGTCCGATCCTCGGGCGGAGTATGCCAAAAGTTCCGTCTCACTTAGAGGAAACTACCACAGCTGACGATACGTCGATCGGACGTCCGTAGCTCAAGTTATGAGTGTTTCCGCTCCGAGGGCCCGGTTGGTTTCGTGTACGAACCAACCCGGCCGAACCCAAAGTCTTCCGAAACCTTGAGTGTAATATACCGAAACGACCGTATCGATCCAAGGATCGCGTAGCCGCTGACGGTTCGTCAATCGGAGGTCTCAGGCCCAAGATATGGGCAAAAGACCGAAGAGGGCCCGAAAACGGGGGTTCTGGGCCCGGGGCGACCCGGCCCGAACCCCCCCTGGGCTGGCCGAACCGGGTCGACCCGACCCGGCCCGACCCGGCTAGGCCGGGTCCGGTCCAGCCTGGGCGCGGCCCAGCCGACCGGACCGGCCGGCTCGGCTTCGGCCGAGCGGCCGAAGGAGAAACCGCCGCGGGTTTGACCCGCGGCTTGGAGGAACGCGGGCCGCGTGCTGGGTGGCCGGACCGCGGACGCGGTCCGGCGGTTCGCCGCCGCCGCGGCCGAGCCGCGGCGGACTCCTCCGGCGGCGCGCCGGGCGCCGCTGCCACTTTCCGCGGGCCGCCGGAGTTGCTCCGATGGCCCGTTTTGCCTCCCGCCTGCGCCGTTGCTCCTCCCGGGGGCCGATCTTCACTGCGGAATCAACGGATCGCCCTTGCCGCACGGTTCGTCGTCGTCCGCCAAATCCGCACAACAAAAAGATCGGCGGAGGGTTGCCGGGTCTTGTTCGTTAGACCCGCACCCTCCGCGTTAGTCATAAACAACGGGAGGAAAAGAAAAATAATCAACAACAATTTTAATTAAATTAAAATTGTTCGAAGATCAGGTTCTTTATTTTAAAAAGAATAAACACGGGAAAGACAAAATTCCAACAACCCCTACCTTGTCGTCGTCGTCGGACGAGAGGTCGTCGCGGAATTGCTCGTCGCGGAAGAAGGGGGATCGTCGCGTCGTCGCGGTATCCGGCGTCGCGTCGCCAATCTCCGGATCAAGATCAAACGGATTTAATTAATTAAATCCGTTGTCATTGAAATTAAAAAAAGGGAGAAATAAACGATTCGTTTCTAACCTTAATTGCCGAACGAGGATCGGCCGCGGAAGAAGAGGCGTCGCCGAAGAACGTCGCGGGTAGAGCTCGTCGACGTCGCAGATCACGGTGTGCGTCGTCGAATTCCGGTCGCCGGCGTTCTTCGCGTTCTTCGCGTTCTTCGCGTTCTTCGCGAGGAGGGGAGATGAAGAAACAAAGATCCTCTCAAATCCTTTCAAAGGATTTTTAGGTTGGTCTTATTTAATAAACATGCCAACAAACGCAAAAGCGTAAGTAACGACCCATCAGTTCGTTGAATTAATTCAACGAGCGAAACAGCCCATTTAATTCACGAAATAAACCGCTCAATTAAATGGTCTGTTAAGAATTTAAGAAAACGCGTCGGTTGACTTTTCAATTACTTTGACGGGTTTTCGCGGGTGCGTTACTTAGCGAAAGAAACGGCGGGGCTCGTGCGGGCCCCACCTCACAAATATCCTACCAAGGGGGTAGGATATTTCTGGATAGCACCCTATCCGCTTTAACTCAGTTCAAGTGGCTTCCAAGCGGCTTCAAAGCAGCTTAAGTGAAATAAAATAAAGTTGTCGCACAAATTTTATTTTATTTCTGACTTAAAGCCCCAAAATTTAAAAACCACGTCTGAGCAAACGCAACTCCGGAAGAGGCGTTTCTAAGCAAATATCGGCGCTGCGATTTCATTGGTGCCCTCAGAATTTGATTTCGGGCAGCGGTTCAAAAGATAGAAAAACCCGCTCGTCCGTTCACTGAACGTACCCGAGCCAAACTTCAGAAATTGATTCCGGGCACACCGGGCCTCAGAATCAGGTGCCGTCTGAAGCTGCGCTCTTGTAAAATTCCAAAGAAAATTAAGAAAAAAAATTCCTTGAAATTTGCGGGTCTTTACAGTTTTCAATGTGGTTCTCTTAACCATGTAAACTAAGAGTGTAAAGAACAACCTAGAGAATTCCATAACTACCAAAAGTTGGGACATATTCAGGTTTATTGCAGTAGTGCGACGAGATTAGTTGCTTGAGACACTTCTCAGGGGTTACAACCATCGTATGATTCAACAGGATGAGGCCAGAAGAATCAGTCTTATCAGCAGAGAAGAGTTATCACTTGTGATTCTAGTAACACCCTAACTCCTCAGCAAGTTCAATCTCATCTATGAAATAAGGACAATAGTGTGGTGATGAAGCAATTGTATGGAGATGATTAGATGATTGTGGATGATCATGTTGGACCATCTAAAGTGATAGGTACGATTCTATAGAATTCTACACTTATGAAATTGTTGTTTGATACCAGTACGCCACATTCCTCCAATAATTATTGTTTTTTGTATTTTCAAAGTTTAAAACATGAGATGATTCCCTCTATGATTAAACTTAAAACTCATCTTGGGGAAAGAGAATGTAGAGCATTCTTGTGGAAATCATGTTCTATAAATATTGATGGATTTGAGCTGAAATGGGACTTCTCTGTGTTAAATATTGATATCTTTGATGTAATACTAATATACAGATTGGTTAACAGCATTCAAGGATCACATCGAATATTATAGCAGAATTTTTAGTTTCATAATTGAGGATGGCATTTAACATCTATTTAGAGGAATAAGGGTTTTAAATATAGGTTCAATAGGCTTGTTGGAACCAGTAGTGGGAATAATCTCTTACCAATTGGCGTCGTTGACTTTGGCATCGATAGAAGAGATCAAGGATATTATTTTTTTCAACAGTTTTGGATCAATTTACAGATTTATTTCCCAATAATTTCTCAAGGTTACCACCTATAAGGGAAGTGGAGTTTATGATTGATCTCTTCCTAGGGACAAATCCTATTTCTATTCCATCTTATAGGATGGCACCAACATAGTAGAGGGAATTGAATGTGTAGTTAGAGGATCTGGAAATAAATGGTTGCATTTGGCCAAGTACGTCCTTCGGGGAAGCACCAGTGTTTTTTGTAAAGAAAAAATATGGAACTCTTAAATTGTGAGTTAATTATCGTAAGATTAAAAAAGTTATGATGAAGAAAATATAAACACTTCAAGAAATTGATGATATATTTAATCAAATTATTATATCCTAGTGGTTCTCAAAAATTGAATTGTCATTAGGATATCATTAATTGTGATTTCAAAAGGAATATATTCCAAAAATATATTTCAAGAGAAGATATGGACACTAAGAATATATAGTAATTCCTTTCAATCTTACAAATGAACCAGCAGTATTTATGGAATTTTGGAATCAGATATTTCAGTGATATCTGGATTATTTTGTTGTGGTATTTGTGGATGACATATTGGTGTATTCAAGGAAAAATTCTAAACATGAGAAAAACTTGATGACAGTGTTGGTAATCTTGAGAGACTATCTTTCATATGACAAACTATCAAAGTGTGATTTTTGGATAAAAGAGGAATGATTTCTTGGCCATGTAATTTCTAAAATAGGTGATTCAGTGGATCCAAAAAGATAGAAGCTGTCATCTCTTGGAAACCTCGGAAGAATGTCTTTGAGATAAAACATTTTCTTAGTCTATCTAGTTATTATTGATGCTTTGTCTATGAATTCTCATGAATAGCTTCATAGATGACATCTTTTAAAAAGAATAATTCTCCATTACGATGAACTGAGGAATTTCAGAAGTCTTTCCAAAAGCTAAAGGTTTGTCTTACATCAGCGCCTATCTTGATTTTTATTGAATTAGGATAAGGGTATGTGGTGTACTATTATGCTTTGGGATCTTGCTTGGGATGTGTTATCCTACAAGGAGATCATCTAGTTGCATATAGTTTAAGGCAGTTGAGAGTGCATGAGAATAATTACCCAACACTTGACTTGGATTTAGTTGCAGTTGTCCATGCCTTGAAGACTTGGAGACACTATATCTTTGGTGAGAAATTTACTATGATCATAGACCAAAAAATATTAAATCATATTTTACCGTAATAATATTTGAACCTTAGGTAAAGTATATGGATGGAGTATCTCTATATTTTTTACTTTGACTTAATGCATACACCAGGAAAAAACAATTTTGTGGCCGATGCATTAATCAGAAAGTCATATGCACAACTGGAGAAGAAAGCTTCTTATGAGTGGCAATTAATGCCAGTCCTAGCTGACATGCATGTGGAACATGAAGAACAAGGTGTTGCAGAATTTTTCTTTTCAGTTTCTATGGTTCCTAATTAGGTAAATATGGTTAAATAGGAACAAACATTAGATGCAAAATTCTTAGTTATGAGTACAAAACTCAATGGTGGGGAGACCATTGAGGGATAGAAACTCAATTTTACTTAAGTGTTGTGGTTTAAGGATCGTATAGTTGTACCTATGAATTTTCAAGAAAAAAATATTCATACATACAACCATTCTAGATGGGTTGTAAATCCAGGAATACATAAGATGTTTAAGGCATTAAAGGCGCAGATTTGGTGGAACGGAATGAAAAGTAAAGTGGTTCAGTTCGTTTCAAGGTTCTTAACTTGTCGGCAAGTTAAGGCCGAACATCAGAGACTAGTGGGTATGTTGCAATCTTTACATATTCCAGTGTGGTAATGGGAGTAGATACTGATGAATTTTGTTACAGGTCAACCAAGAATGGTTCAAGGACACGATTCTATATGGGTGATAGTTCATCGAATTACGAAGTCGGATTATGTTATCCTTCTTAGTGAAACTCATATGATAGAGAATCTGTCCAAAATATATATCCTAGAGGTGGTAAAAAGACATGACATATCGGTTTTGATCATCTTAGGTAGACATCTAAAATTCAGGTCTCGTTTTTGGATATCTTTTTATAAAACCCTTAGGACTCAGTTGACTATGAGTACATCATATCATATTCAAATGGATGGGAAATTAAAAAGGACATTACAGAACTTGGAAGACATGTTGTGGTATTGTGTAATAGATTTTGGTGGATCATAGGAAGAGCATATACCTTTAGTGGAGTTCTCTTATAATAATACTTCAGGTGTCGATACATATGGATCCTTTTTAAGCATTGTATAGGCATCCTTGTCGTTATCCACTGTGCTGGGTGGAAACTAGTGATACTTCACAAGTTCGGACAATCCTTTTCCAAAAAACAATGAAGAAGATTCAGTTGATTGGAAAGAGGATGGAGACAACTCAGAGTCATCATAAATCCTATACATATCATCACCAAATTCCATTGTCCTTCATGCTGAGTGATCATGTGTTATTTTGGATCTCTCCAAGGCTTGGACATCATCATTTAGAGAAGCAGGACATGTTATCCACTTGATATATTATCCCTTTCGAGATACTATGATGACTTGGAGTGGTGGAATATTGGTTGGAATTTATACTATGGTTCAATTCTGTAAATAATATGTTCCATGTATCTCAGTAGAAAAGGTATCAGCCTGATCCTGACCGTGTGATTATATGGGATCATGTTGACCTAGAGTCAGATGCTTCATTAGTACATACACTAGTGGAAATACGGGCTTTAACGTCGTCGTAATAACGTCGGTTTTTTAAAAACCGACGCGAATAGTATATGCGGGGAATTTTTGGCGTCGGTTTTACAAAAAACCGACGCCAAAAATAATTATGTGTTGATTTTTCGCGTCGGTTTTTATGAAAACCGACGCGGAAAATATTAGTATCCATATTTTCCGCGTCGGTTTTCCTGAGAACCGACGCGGAAAAATGTTTCGGCGTCGGTTTTTATGAAAACCGACGCCGAAACTCATAAAAAAAAATATCTTTCGCGTCGGTTTTCCTGAGAACCGACGCGAATAATATTATTCGTTGATTTTTCCGCGTCGGTTTTCCTGAGAACCGACGCGGAAAATAAATTTTTAAAATGTTTCGGCGTCGGTTTTCATGAAAACCGACGCCGAAACTCATAAAAAAAATATATTTCGCGTCGGTTTTAATGAAAACCGACGCGAAAAGTCTTTTAAAAATATTCACGGTCAGAAACCCTCATTTTGTTCGTCCGTCGAAATCGAGTTCCGCTGTGGCGCTTCGGACTCCCGACGACCTTCGAACTTGATTTGCGATCTTGAACGGCCATTGTTGAAGGTTTTTTGTCGTCTGCACGATTTTGGGTATGTGTTCTTCCTATTTATCTCTTGTTTCATATCCCATTGTTTATTTCTTTATCAATAACCCTATTTTGCGTGATTTTGATTATTGGTTAGATTTTAGTTGTAATTTATCATTATTTTTTGTTTGTATTATCATTGTTGGTGTAGATTTGATATTGTTTGTTTTTGGAAGTAATTATACCGGTCGCAGTTTGGATTTAACATCTCCATTCGGGTTGAACTTCAAATTTTTTGTGTTAAATGAATTCACTCACATTTTTGCATGTAGTTTGTTGTTATTTCATTACTTCTTGAGATTTACCATGCCAAATTCCTCAATTCTTTTTGGTTCTAATCATTTAACTAAGACATGAATAATTACCACTATCTATTATGTTAAAAAAATTTGAATAATTATTTTCATCCCATTATATAATAAATAATTTTTCTTGCAATGTCCATAATACGACTAGAATCATAATGTATTTTAATCTTCATAGATAATAATATAATCATTATCCCTCTATTAATGTTCAAAAATACCTTTCCACTTTCATATGTGGGGTTAGATTCATGCATTTTTAATAAATGTCCTCTTAAACTAATCTCATTCCATTGATTATATTTATTCATCTTTCTCTCCCTCTAAATAATATTCATGAAATGATTTACTTCTCCCTCTAAGTCATAGGCTGCAAATAAAACATTCTCATGATCTAATCTTTCATGGATGGATAATATATTTCTCTTCATGTTGATCCATTCCTTGACATGTTTTGCTGCAATAGACCCATGGATGGGGGTGTAAGTTGTCACCTACAATATGCAATGGAATTTTTATCCCTCCATAATGAATTTATATGTTCATAGTTCCCTATTATAAAACTCATGGATTGAGGGAGTTGAGTTATCATAGTCACCAAAAATTGTATCATGTCTCTTAATACACATTTTTTTAAATAAGGATAGTTATTGCACTATTTTTCACATTAATTTTTCCATGATTCATTCATGTTACATCAAATGAATAAAAAAATAAATATAGTGTGATCAATAGTAGTCATAGTGAGAAATCATATTATCTTGTATGTCATTCATATAATATTTATATCATGAAACTTTATTTTCAAAAAATGAAACCTTTGATTTAACCATTTTGTCCTTGTATTTCAATATAACACACATGTATATAATATTAAAATTAACTGTTTACTATATTTGTAAATGTGTTTCATATCTGATGTCTTTTATCTGATTATCAATAGTTTTTATGGAATATGTTTTTGTTTACAATTTATCTGATAGATATTTAAATGTTTTTATGTTTTAATATATTCATCAATTATATTGTGATATCAGGTATTAATATGGATCATAATTGGATTTATCTACGAAGAACTACTAGTGAATATGAAAGAGGAGTTGACAATTTTTTGGAATTTGCTAAACGGCATAATCAAAATATTGATTTGATTTTCTGTCCATGTGTGAAGTGTGTAAATATGAGAAAGTTAAACTTCAGAGAAATCAAAGATCATCTCATTTGTTATGGTTTTAGCCTTAATTATACACGTTGGATCTTGCATGGTGAAAGAACTGAAAATTCAACATCCAATGTTGATGACGATATTCATAATGAGGCAGAGGATCGTATTGAAGAATTAATTCATGATTTAGGTGTTGAAACCATCGAAAAAACACCAACTGTTGAACGATTGTATGGAGATTCTGAGAAACCATTATTCCCAGGTTGCAGTAAATATACAGTGTTATCAGCAGTTTTGAGATTAGTTAACTTAAAAGCAAAAAATGGGTGGAGTGATAAAAGTTTCTCCAGTTTACTTGAGCTTTTAAAAGAGCTTCTTCCAGAAGGCAATGGGCTTCCAGATTCCAATTATGAGGCGAAGAAAATATTATGCCCAATGGGATTGGGGTATAAAAAGATACATGCTTGCCCCAATGATTGTGTACTGTATAGGAAAGAAAATGAACATTTATCAAGTTGTCCTACATGTGGAACATCGCGCTATAAGATGGATGAGAAAGTCAACTCAGATTCATTTTCAGGTGATGTCATGTAACTTTATGAAAAATCAATTTTTTTACTTTCCAATGATATCATCCAATATTTTTTTCAAACAATTCTGATAATTCAATTCTGGTTTATTTTTAGGTACCAAAATCAAAACTCCATCTAAAGCATTTTGGTACCTTCCAATTATTCCTCGTTTGAAGCGTCTATTTGCAAATTCAAATGATGCAAAAAGGTTAAGATGGCATTCAGATGAGCGCATTTCTGATGGTAACTTACGTCACCCTGCCGATTCACCACAGTGGAAGAGTTTTGATAAAAAATTTCATGATTTTGGAAGTGAAGTTAGAAATCTCAGAATGGGATTGTGTACTGATGGAATGAATCCATATCGGAGCCTCAGTAGCCAACATAGTTCATGGCCTGTTTTGCTGGTACTTTACAACTTGTCCCCACATCTATGTATGAAGAAAAAATATGTTATGATGAGCTTGAAGATTTCTGGACCAAAACAACCAGGAAATGATATTGATGTGTATCTTACACCATTGATTGAGGATTTAAAACTGCTATGGGAGAAAGGTGTTACAGTTTTCGATGCATACAAGAAAGAGTATTTTCTTTTGCGTGCTATGATAATGTTCACTATAAACGACTTTCCTGCGTATGGAAACTTATCTGGATATAGTGTTAAGGGACATAAAGCATGTCCAATTTGTGAAGAACAAACTTCATATTATCAATTGCAGAATGGAAGAAAGACAGTGTACATGGGACATCGAAGATTTTTGCGAATTGATCATCCTTATCGTAGATTGAGAAAAGCATTTAACGGTTTACAAGAATTCAACCTCCCCCCTCAACCATTGTCAGCTGAAGAATATTATGACAGAGTGAAAGATATTGATTCAACATTTGGAAAGAGAAAAAGTTCTGGTTTACAAAAACATATCTGGAAGAAGCAGTCTATTTTTTTCAAACTACCTTATTGGAGATTTTTAGAGATAAAACATAACATTGATGTTATGCATGTTGAGAAAAACATATGTGATAGTTTGATTGGAACTTTGTTAGACATAAAAGGAAAGACAAAAGATGGATTACATGCTAGATTGGACTTGATATTAATGCGAATACGTTTGGAGTTAGCTCCCGCTGTGAAAGGAAAAAGAACATATTTACCTCCGGCTTGTCACACATTAAGCAAGATTGAAAAGATGAATTTTTGTCAGTGTCTTCATGGTATTAAAGTACCCAGCGGTTTTTCTTCAAATGTGAATAATTTTGTGTCATTGAAGGATTGTAAATTAATAGGTATGAAATCACATGATTTCCATGTGTTAATGCAACAAATTCTACCAGTAGCAGTGCGTGGTATATTACCGAAAGCTGTCAGGAAGACAATCATCAGGTTATGTAATTTCTTTAAATCCATTTGTAGCAAAGTCGTTGATCCAAATTTGTTAGATTTGTTGGAGAATGAAGCAACTCTTATTCTTTGTCAACTAGAAATGTATTTCCCACCCACATTTTTTGATATAATGGTTCATCTATTGGTTCATTTGGTGCGTGAGATAAGAATGTGTGGGCCTGTTTATTTAAGATGGATGTATCCTTTTGAAAGATATATGAAAATTTTGAAAGGATATGTTAAAAATCCTTATCGACCAGAGGCCTCTATTGTTCAAAAATATGTATCAGAAGAGGTGATTGAGTTCTGTACTGATTATTTGAATGAAGTGGAGCATATTGGTCTCCCTCTATCTCGACATATGACAGTTGACAGAGAAGGTAGAGGGGTTCGAGGCTTAAAGGTAAAGTTCATTCCACGTGATGAAGTGATGCAAGCACATTTATACATTTTGAACAACACAGATGAGGTTCAACCATATATATCCTCACATATTGCTGAATTAAAGTTACGATATCAGAAAACAAATGAAAAGTGGTTGATGATTGAGCATAAGAAGACATTTGTTTCATGGTTTAAAGAGAAAGTCACCTCAGATATATCTGTATCAGAAACATTGAAGTGGTTATCAGGGGGACCATCTTTTAATGTGATCACTTGGTCTGGTTTTGATATCAATGGCTACACATTTTACACAAAAAACCTGGATGACAAGAGTACCGTTCAGAATAGTGGTGTGATGGTATTCGCTGAAGCAGTGCATTTTTCGAGTGCCAAAGATAAAAACCCAATTTCTGCATCAACATCATATTTTGGAGTTATTGAAGACATATGGGAAATTGATTATATTAAATTTCGAGTCACTATTTTTAAGTGCAATTGGGTTGATAGTAATAGTGGCGTGAAACATGATGAATATGGGTTTAAACTGGTTGATTTGAAAAGATTTAATCACAATGAGGAACCATTTATCTTGGCGACACATGCAAAACAAGTATTTTATGTCATTGATCCGTCGAATGATCAGTGGTCAGTTGTTTTGCAAGGGAAAAGATATCATTTGGGTGATGATGATGATTCTGATGATGCTAGTGATTTACATGAGCGTTATTCATCTATTATGCAATTTTCAGATGATTACAATGAATATAAGACAGACATAGTGCATGCAGTACGTACCGATCATGATGAAGGGACGTGGGAAAACACTAAATTAGTCTCCTAATTTTTCTGGTAAATATTTATATTTTGTGTCTATTTTTAAAACTTACAAATGCATGCCTCTATTTTTACATATTTATTTTTCATTTCCTTGTTTCTAATTATTCAGTTTTCTAATGATATGCAGGTACCCAAAATTTCATTACACTTTCTAGTAGCAATGTCAAATACAGATAGAGATGAGCAGTTACCGAGGTATATCTATTTTGACATATTATTAAATATTCAGTAATATACATATTTAATGAAATAAAACTGTTAATTTATTAAAAAAAATTGCAGGACTACTGATGCGTCCTCGGCGGAGGAGACTTCTCCAGTTACTACTGAAAAATCAAGTTCTCTAGTTGGTAAACGTGGTATTACACGTTTACCAAAACTATCACTCACTCGTGATGATAACAAATTACACATCCGTTTTGATGATAATAATAATGCAGTTGGCCCAAATGCAGTTCAGTTTGTCAGTTATATAGCGATGCAGAGCCGTTGCAGGATTAGTATTTTATATCCTGATTGGAAGTCAGTGGACAGGACGGCGAAGCAACAGCTTTGGGAGGCCGTGACGGTAAAATATCTTTATTTATTTATTTTATCTCATTTTTTTAATATTATATAGTTTAAATGACATATTTTATTTTTTCAATTACAGATGACATTCAATTTTGAGGAAACCAAAGAAATTAGGAAAAGACATCTCTCTTTAGCGGCGGTTCGATGGAGAGATTTTAAAAACAAACTGACGAAAGATTGTGTTTTTGGAAAGAGAAGGTTTGAAAGCCCATGTCTTAAGTATCCATATATAGATGAAGAAACATGGAAGCGATTTGTTGACAGTCGTCAGGAAGAGAAATTTCAGGTATTGTAATTGTTTTATATTTTAAAATTTATGCTATATTTTCCTTATTACTTATGTGTTTATTTTTATGTAACAGGCCTCCAGAAGATCTCATCAGGAGATCCAGTTGAAAAACGTATACCCTCATACTTTATCACGTGGAGGATACTCGTATTTGGAGCAGAAAATTATTGAAGAAAAATTTGAAGCATTAAGAGCTCGATCAAGTAGTGGTTCAGAAGAGGTCCAGTATGGTCCTCCATCTCCTCCCACTCGCCATGAGAAATGGAAACGAGCAAGAAGAAAAAAAAATGAACAATATCTTACAGACGAAGCTCATCAAGTGGCTGATAGAATTGTAAGTAAATATTAATTCTTTGTTAACAATTTTCCTTTTTTATAATTTATAAACACTAATATAAATTTTTTATTTTTCATTTCAGGATGAACTTCAGGAGAAAGAGACACAGGGCTCTTTTATCCCTGAGGGTAGGATGGATATCCTAGCCACTGCTTTGGGAAAGACTGAACACCCCGGCCGTGTTAGAGGATATCAGGCGGGTGTTAGTATTCGGAAGGTTTTTGGTAAGAGTAAGCAACCAAGAGACCCGGAAATTGAATCCTTAAAAGAAGAGCTGCAGGATATGAAACGGTCTATGGGTGATCAAATTCAAGCAGCAGTACAGAAGGCTTTATTAGAACACTTGGCAAGACAGTCACAGTCTTCTCATCCTTCCGAGGTATATTATTTACTGTTAACAATTTTTCTTTTCTATAAATTATAAACACTGATATAACTTTTTCATTTTTCAACATTCTCAGCCTACTCACTCAGACTATCATGCCTCATATGCTTACCCAACACCGTCTGGGCAGCCTTCCGAGGTATATTATTTAATGTCATCAATTTGTCTATTTTATAAATTATAAACACTGATATAACTTTTTCATTTTTCAACATTCTCAGCCAACTCACCCGGACTACCCTGCCTCATCTGCTTACCCTGCCCCGTCTGCGCAACCATTTGAGGTATATTATTTAATTTAATTTTTAATCAATTTTTCTATGTTAAAAATTTTAAACACTAATATACCCTTTTCATTTTTCTGACTTCTCAGCCTGCTCACCCTGACTACCCTGCCCCACCTGCTAACTTTGAGCCTCCACCTCCTCCATCGGATCAAACCTTATATTGTGAGTTGTTTGCGGGAGATCCTCATGTACATATTGTTGCGTTAGGACAAGTGTATTTTTTGGGGGACTCGGTACATCATCAGCCTATGCAGATGGGTCAGGTTAGAGTATCAGTACTTTTTATTATAGATCCTACTGCTCTACTACCATTTCCTACTGCGGAGATCACCAGTGTTGGGGAATGCATGGGCCATTTTTTACTTTGGCCAACTGCACTTCTTCGTTATATTTCACATGAGGTATGAGTTTTTTTAACTAGTAATTAGAAATGATTCCAAATTACTTATAATGTTTTCTGACATTTAACTTATATAGGAATATCTGAAAGCAAAAGAAACTGTACAAATGCAGCAAAATGTTCAAAAACAGTCGGCTGTAGATACTTCTGATATTTCTTCTGGGTTGAAAAGATTATCTCAGTGCTCTTCTTCCTTGAATTTTATCTATGAGTTTCGGATGACGCCCGATATATGTGGAAGAAATTATAAATTGAGAATATTGAAAGAAGATATCATGAATTTAGTTAATTTTGAAGAGATCGGGCTGAATGTGGTGCAGTTGTTTTCCATGTAAGTAAATTGACGTCTGAATTGCTATTTCTTTACTAAAATATTGTTATGTCATTGACTAACTATGTTTTCTTTTTAAATTAGGTATCTATACATGATTCTTTTACAAAATGAAACTACAAGCATTTATAGCTTTATAGATCCAGAGTACATTTCCTCGGAAGTCAAACATGTGAAAAATGATGAAAAAGTTAAATATATATCCGAGAGATTATCACAAACAGAGATTCAGTGCTGGTTTTTGCCATTTGTTGATAAGTAAGAATATCAACATAATTTTGAACTCATGATCATTATAATGTCATTAATTATGAACTTTTTGTATTATAGGGGGCATTGGATGTTAGGTGTATTTTGCCCAAATGAATGCACCTTATATTGGTTTTGCTCTTTATTAGGAAAAGTGCGTAAAACGTTTTCCAACTTATTAAACAGGTAAGTTGTTTTTTTATTTTTAGAAGTTTGTTATGTTTAATTTTAATTGTTTACACAAGTTTTATTAGTTCTTATATAAAACAATGCAGTTCATGGAAACATTTTACAAATGAAAAGAAACCAACGAAAATCAAATATGTGGAAGTACAGGTAATTAGTTTTTATATTTTTGTTATATATTGGGTTTCATTATTAGTTAAATGTTTTATAACTGCAGTGTCATCGTCAAAATGGAAGCGTTGAATGTGGTTATTATATTCTACGATTTATGTACGAGATAATCACAACTGGGGAAACTACTGATTTTCATAAGGTTAGTTGTATTAACTTTTTTATATATTTTCATCCACTTTCTTCTATTTATTAATTTCATATCATTCAATATTATTGTAGGTATTCAATGATTCACAGTCATATTCTCAATCTGATATGATTCATATTCAATCTACTTTTGCGGACTATTTGTTAAGTCTGATTAAGATTTGAGGTATGTATACTAATATTTATAAATAATATTATATATGGGTTTAAAAAACTAACTCTTATGATATATTAGGTGTTTGAACCTACTAATAATCAAATGAATGCTTCAACAATAACAAACAATGAGCATGTCATATATTTCAGGTACATGTATTTTAATTCTGATTTACTGAGTTTTCTCAAGTGCCTCTGCAAAAACTGTTTTATTGAATCTACTAATAATCAAATGAATCCTTCAACAATAACCAACAATAAGCATGTCGTATATTTCAGGTACGTGTATTTTAATTCAGAATTAGTTATTATATTTCTTTTCATTGTTATTTCTTAAAATCATTTGTCTG
Source organism: Viscum album (assembly GCA_963277665.1). NCBI lineage: Eukaryota > Viridiplantae > Streptophyta > Magnoliopsida > Santalales > Viscaceae > Viscum > Viscum album. Next base: position 248,805,409 of record OY728137.1, read on the forward strand.
TACAGTGACAAATCTGTAGGGTGGTACTTGGATCATGAACATAGAGATTCGTATAGCGAAATAACATTCACAAACACTAAAAATTGTCTCCCTTGAATGCACAACAATATCTTCTAGGCCTTTTTATTTTTTATGCAAATAAATATCGAAAGATGATTGCCGAGAAGCATATCACATAATACCTGAAACAGCGCTTAGTGGGTTTGCACAAAGATAAAATAGAAGGCGTCAATTTTTAAGGTATGTTTCTTTATGTATCTTCAATCTGCATTTGATTTCAATTTTCTAACCTATTTTTTTGCACTCAAATTTATTTCTCTGTTATTCCATAACTTAAACAAATAACAATAGTGAATGGGTAATGCACGTCTATACAGAGCAAATATAAAAACCTGAGGTTGGGGGTGGTGGGGATTCTATGGTGAAAAGACACCCCCAACATCTTCAGTGGGGGAGGTGAGGAAGAGGTTGCATCGGCTGAGTGTTCCTGGAATTTTGATCAGGAGTCGTAACATTTCATTTTGGTAATTTACTTTGTGAAAAAATGAATGATTCAAATAAATTACACATTTTCATTTAATGTTTATTCATTGCACTAATAACTTGGATTGATTTTTTCACTCACATATCCTTAGTTTCATTACTGTTTTGACAGGATTGGTGCTATCTATGGGAGGAAACTTACAATGATTGATACTGAGTATGGTTAGATTAAGAAAATGCACCATGTAGGTACGTGTATTTTAATTCTGCTTTACTTTGAGTTTTCTGAAGTACTTCTGTTAAAGCTGTTTAATTGTTTTTGTATACTTCGTTATTTTTTTTCAGGGTTCCGATTTGTTTGGAGGAGAAAATATATGTATTTTATTTAAAAAAAAAAAAACTTTACGGCGTCGGTTATTTTAAAAACCGACGCCGAATATTTTTAAAAAATTATTTACGGCGTCGGTTTTTTTAAAAACCGACGTCGTTAGGGTTTTCCGCGTCGGTTTTTAGAAAAACCGACGCGGAAAACCTCTTCGACTATATTTTCCGCGTCGGTTTTTTAATGAACCGACGCGGAAAATAATGTCTAAATGTAGCTTCGGCGTCGGTTTTATAAAAAACCGACGCCGAAGCTCATAAGAGAATTAATTTTCGCGTCGGTTTCTATGAACCGACGCGAAAACTCTATTTTTAACGTCGCCTATAAAGACGTCGGTTTATAACCGACGTTAAAAATTAAAAAAACCGACGCCAAAAAGTGTTTTTGCACTAGTGATATCCCCGGTGTATATAGTGGATAAGAAAGAGAAATTATTTCATGGAAAAATCATCAGTCTAGTGTATGTTTTATGGAAACATGGCGAGATTTAGGAAGATACTTGGGAACATGAGAAGGAAATGAAAGAGCAATGGTCATAACTCTTTTAGGGGAGTGATGGTTTTCTACTTTCTGAGGAAAAAAAGACCAATGGGGCGAAGAATTTAGTACCCCAAGTTTCTAGTATATAAACCTTAAATTGTGTTTTTTATTTTTATTAATTATAAAGATGAATGTTGGATGATTTTGGATAACTTATTGAGAGTTTTTGGGGCTGAACGGAGCGCACACGGTTTTTCCAAACCGTGTGGAAAGACAAATAAAAATCGTACCAAGTTACAGATTCTGGTTGGTAGCTTTGGTACGGTGCATGCATGGTTTGGGAGACTATGCAAGGAGTCCATGTAGGGTTATTTTTAAGGCAGTATCTAACACATTGTTAGCAAATGGTTTTCCTAACTGTGTGGTCTAACCGTGCATGGGTTAAAACCCCCTCCTTAAAAAATGGTTCTAGGTCGACCTTGCTTTTAATCCACTCTTTTTACCCAAACTAGATCTAACTCTGGATTCTGCTTCTCGTAATTCTAAATAAGGTTCTACCATTAATACGAATGAAATATGAAGGCTTCCCTTAGTGATTAGAAGTAGGATTCATGAGGTATGTGACTGTTATTCATCGTTCTTGATCGGTTCCATAGATCTACTTAGATATATATCACCTCTCCACTCAGTTTCATAGATATACATCCTTTATGGGTAGATATAAGATATTTAATGACAAATATGATAATATTTTGTCATATTGTAGGTAGGAGAAGAGATCTAAGGCAGTTTCATGGAGAATCAACATGGTTTTCTTGAGCGTTCTTCAACCGTTTTTTGGTTTCATTAAAACAGTTGAGGTAGGTGGCTTCACTCTCTACACCTCATGGTAGAAAAAATTGAAATGCTTTCCAATTTATATATTTCTATGGATTTTATTATGAATTTTCTACTTTATGATTTATTTAAACCCTATTTGGTGATGATTTTTGGAAATCTCAAAAATTGGTGTTATTAGATAAAGTGTTTGACTCTTGATTTTAAAATGAAGATTTTAAAATGGAATTTTTTCTGGAATAATATTAAAGGGATTTGACTTATGTTTTCAATAAAATTAATTGTTTTATTGAAATGGAATTATTGATTGGAATTGTATTGTTATGTGGTTTTCAATAAAATAATGGTTATATTAAAATGGTTTGAAATGGTTATTTGGAATGGTTTTGGTATACATTGGGGTGTTGTGTGAGCTCATATTTTATGTGCCCCTAAATAAGGCTTGTGTAACATTGGGGTACAGGGTTTGTAACCCTGGATTGGAGGCATGTGTCACTGAGACACAATGTAATTGGATGAGAAACCTCCCATGGGTATGGAACTATCATGAAAGCATGCATTTGTGGGTGTGTAGTGAACAATGGAAGGGTTATGCCAAAATAATATTGAGAAATGGTTTTTAGGCATGGTTTGGTTTCCTTTTCTGGAATTATGAATTTATGGAAAATGGGTTAACATATCACTTGTTTAAATTTAGTTATAAATAGATTTGGAACTTTTTAATATTTATTTATAAACTGTTTTGTAAAATTTGTTTATATAAATTGTTCTATATAAATGTTGTTAACTTTTCTATCATAGTGTCATGAGTAGGGAAGTCGTTGTGGAAATCCTATTATGTTTTATAATCACTCTTGATTTGGAACTTTGGTGATTTTTCTTATGTTATCTCCCGAGACATTGGAAAAGGTAAAGTATCAAACTTATTTAGCACCATCTCATGATACATAGACTATTAGGAGATGTTGGAGCTTAGATCTCGTGGATCATGGGGTCTTAAGGTATTCCTATATTATTTTTTTATTTTTACACTATTTACTTTGATAGTTTCTTGATCATCTGTTTTTTCACACTCTAGAGTGGTTTGATATGAATGGAATGGTTTAATTGTCTTTCATAATTTCAGGCATCATATGGTGGTCTATTTGGTAATGGTTTGTTGAGTTAATGGTATTGTTCTTAAAGAGTAAATATTCCCCCACATGAATTTGAATCCATTTTTTATTTATTTCTATCCTTTGTAATATTTGGGATGTCACTTAAGTCCTATTAAGGATTCATGGTATTCTCAAGACAATGTGAATAAGTGGGTCATTAAAAATATGTATGTACTTATGATTGATTCATATAATTTAAGATATAGGGAAGGGGGTTTGGATTTTTTTAAAGTGTCAAGAATAGGCTAAAATATGTTTTCCATCATATCCTTTTGGTGTAAGTATACTCAACCATCCATGGTATGTGCTTCCTTGTGTGATTGGTATGTGATCTTATGTGTATATGGTGTATATAATGCCTAACTCTTATATGGATAGGCAGGTATGAAAAAAAGGTGCTATCAATTTAAAATTTTAACAGTGGGATAAACATTATATTCTTGTATATATTCTTAGTGGCTTTCTACTCATCCATCCAAGGATAATGGTTCTAGTATTATTGGTGTGTAATGCCTAACCTAGATTTGGGTAGGTAGGAGGGCTATGAGGCTGGATGATTTGCGATATTGTTACAATAGGGAAGTGTAAGGGTTGTGGGATATACTGCATATTTCATCCTACCCTATATGAAATATCTAGATAATTTTTGATATTGATCATATATTTCAATTCTTAGTATGAATCCACCTAGACAGATTCTGGGGGAGAGTCAGGAGGATAGTGATGTGGTGCCGCCTAGGGATGCATATGATGAGGCCACTGAGGGAAGGCATGAGCATGAAGTAAAGGTGGAGGTTCCAAATAAGTTGAGGTATCTATAGTAGATAATAGATTTTGGGTCATTGATAGATTATCATCTCAAAATGAACATGGTGCAGGTTGTATCGAGTATTGACTGGGGATCTCATGGAGCAGAGTCGTCTATGAATTATATGACATGGGAGTTCTAGTAATATCAACCTCATTTGTTCTAGGATGAAGGTGGAACACAGGTAGTAGAGAACTATATTGAGTATGTGAGGACTATCTTTGACCATATCGAGATTCCCCTAGGGTGGAGGCGGATGTTGGACATGTATATGCTCAGGGGACCATTGAAGCACTAGTGGAATGTATAGGTACATGCAGGAAAGCATGAGCTACTGACATGGAAGTTTTTTGAAACCAAGTTCTTCAAGAACTTATTCTCAGATATATTGGGGGTAGATCGAGCTTGTGAGTTCTTGAACATTCTACAGGGAGAAATTTCGGTCATGGATTATACTACAATTTTTACTGACCTATCTTGTTTTGTTCCCTCTATGATAAGGGATAAAATCACTAGAGTGATGTGGTTCAAGGATAGACTGAGACATGCCATTATAGTACATGTTAAAATCTTCAGGTTGACCTCATTCTCAGAGGTGATGAACCTAGTGTTGATAGATGAGGGAAACATGATGGATATGACTTATTTAATCCAGGAAAAAAACTCATGTGAGACATGTGGTGGTGTTTTAGGTATCCATAAGTGAGTCATTAAGGAGTATTAATAGAATATATTGGTTATAAATCCATAAACACTATTGAATAGTGGATCATTGATAGTGTTCATACAGTTTGGGCATACAAGTTATGATCAGACTAACTCTAAGAGGCCTCCAAACGAGTGTTAATCATGCAGACAGATGGGACACCTAGATAGGTTATATCAGAAGATGTCTCTGATGGCAGGGAGTTAGGGTCCTTAGTGGAATCAGGGATCTTAGGTAGGATCGAGAGCATTACAAGGAGTGGGTATCCACGATATGACTACATGGGAAGATTATGGTAGGGGAGATACAACCAATAGTGGGTTAGTGGTCGGTATTTGCTGAAGCTCCATAGGGAGGAAAAAATAATGCATTCAGGATTTAGGTCGGGTTCATGCAGCTCAGCTGATTGGTTCATAGAAAGATGGGGAACTTATGAAAATTATAGGTGTTCCATGTGGGTGGTCATGGTTCATTTTTTTGGCATGATATATATTATTTCATGAGGTTCCCATTTGGAAGTTAAATTAAAAAGGTACGGTTTAATATATGGGATTGAGAATAGTGTGTGACTTGTAAGGTTTTTCAAGAAATTAAGGAATGTTTTGGGGAATTATGAATATAATATAATATATTTTTTGGAATCATTTTTGATACAGGACACATGGCATCAGTTGTGATGCAAGACCATTTGGGTGTCATATGTGACAGTGGTTTGAAATTAGCCTCTGATAAGATGTTGGAATTTTTTCATATGATGTCGGTACATACATGTTTAGAAGATGGTTGGTGTGCGATCATCAATGAATTTGATATTAGGTTGGGGAGTTAAAATCTAGGTAATTCCTAAGTTGGGGAGTTCCAAAAGTGGAATTAATAATGAGTGAGTGTTTGGGGTAGTTAGCGGTGAAGGTTAGAAGATTTTTATGTTTAGTATCATCTTAGAATGTGACCTAATATCTTGGGGATGAGATATTGTAAGGTGGGGAGGTTGTAACATCCTAGGATTTTGAGAGGATTGATACATTATAAGGAAATTTGAACTTTGAGTTAGTGGATGGGACAAATTTCTTTTTAAGTGTCATAATTCAACCTTGAGAGTCACAATGTGTAAATTTGCTACTTTTATATGGGATTTAAGGCCCAGTAAATATCTCAAGGGTTCAATTTGGTTTCAGAAACATCAATATTTGAAAGCCCAACTTTGGGAGACATGACACTGGGTAGACATTTGACGCATGGTTATTAATAACCATGCATCACAAACCATGTGTTTTTACTAGGACATAGTTTGAGAAATCATACACATAGGGGCACATAGTCATGTGAAGAGAATAAAGTAAATTGCATACAAGGCCACAGAGGGTGTGCATAATTTGTCAAAATGTGAACCTACTCGTGCAAGGGGGTGTCTCTTTGGAAAGTGGCACTATGTAGTTGTCATATGGTTAGTTAAACCATGTTTCCAAAACATGAAGCTCTATAAAAGGGATGAAATTACCAAATTTACCATTCCTCCTTTAACCCTTATTCCTTTTTCTTTCTTCTCCCATTTTTTATAACAACCTCCATCTTGGAAGATCCTATCACCTCCCTTTAAATTTCATTAAATCACCTATGTCCAGGCTCTGATTTAAGCATTGTTTGTCACATTGGATATCTAGTGATCATTTTTCTAGATTCTTATTTTCTCTCATTTCAGATTTTTTAGACATGAGCCTTCATTGAGTGGGTGTCTATATGTAAAAGATAGGTGTTTCCAAGATTTATATTATTTTATATCTATTTTTATATGATGTAATAAATAATAATGAGTGGTGTGGTTTGAGTGAAACTTTTTAATTATTATTTTTAATTTCCAATAATTATTGGAAGATTCCAGGGGACGATTCCATGTTCGTTTAAATATCTATGAGACCAAAGGGTATGGATGGGCTGAAATGAGGTTTCATTTTTTTTAGAAGGATGTATTGGATGTTTAATTTATTCAATATTATTCCTATGATTATATTAGTTCCATGGGAATGTGTTGCAAATGGCCCATTAGATTTGGGGTGGTGTTGATCACCAGAATTAAGATGATATTGTTCATTAGGTTTAGGAATTTGGTAATGTACAATGTCATTGTTGGGTGATGTTGTTCTCATGTGGCAATGATGGTTCATCAGAGGTTTGTATTAGATTTTTGGCGAATTATCGCTCACCCTTGTGGTCTAAAAGCACTGTTGTGGTCATTTACAAAGAGATTAAAGGACTAGTGAGGTGGTTTTGACCACTAAATGTTGGTGTATGCCTCTATATACATAAAGGAATAGGATATGGTGATGTTCATCGGTTATGGAGGAGGTTCTCACTGTAGAAATACATATTGGATGGTGTGAAACAATAAGTTAGGGGTTGATGTTCATCGTGATGTTTTTAGTTATTTTGTTAGGACCATGGAAGGATAAATATTTCTGTTCCTTAAGACATCAGGTTTTCAAGCCGACAATGATTTAAATGATGGAAGTTTGATGTGATTTTGACATATTATGGGAATACTGATGGGATGTTAGTTTGATTGAACCATTCATGAACATGGAATTATTTAATACATGATGTTGTGTGGTTTCAAAATGGATGAAAAAATGGGGGTTTTCTGATATGGCTAACTATCTTGGAATAGTTCCATTTTAGAATTGGCTTAAGAAGGTAAATGCTCACTTGTGGATGTTGCACTCAAGTGAAGTGGGTTATGTGATATGTGTGTAATTACTATTTATTTTCGTTTTTCATACAATGTATAAATATGAATATAATATAGGCACAAGTTGGTGGTTGCCTATTGAGTTCATACTCACACACAACATAGGCCCCTCTGGATATGTGTAGAATTGATATACTTGAGAGTAGGAAAACAATAAATCTTTTGGATTATACCTTAGTGGGATGGGATCTACTACGGTGCATAGAAAATATGGGTTTTCGTGGTTGGACCTGCTGGTCCTTATGTGCTTAGTTGGAGTTTTATTAAGTGATTTGTATACATATTTATATGATCGGTGCTTTGGAGTTATTTTATGATTTTTTGTGACTTTAGTGACATGTATATACTTTATTTATTATGTATATTGGTTTATTTTTTCATTTTATTCATGCTATTTCATATGATTTCATTTATTTTTGTTGAGAACAACCACAGTATGGTCATATTGTAACATTTTTTATTATGAACACTAGAGGATTAGTCTCCAAAATATTACTTAATAGACCCTCACCAGTTTTCATCAAGATTTGGTGTATTGATATACACACATAAAGCCATGTTTCCCTCTATCCTGAAACACCGGTTGAGTGGCCCTATGGTCGGGGTGTTACATCAAATACAACTTAAGGATTTCAAAGGATCAATTAACACTCAATATATGTGGTGGAATTAATTAGAAACCCTTAACCCGAGATATTATGTTCATGAAATACGAAACCGTTTATAAATAAAATGAATAACTTATGTGTGTACCTTAAATTTATGAATGGTTGAGCCTTATTTTTCTTTCAAGTTCTTGATGAAGATCCCTTAGAATTAGTTGAAGTAATGCATCCTTCATGGTGTATCCATGGGTTGATGTGATTCACCCAATATGTGGGAGAGACTCTCCTTCACTCCACAACATTCTAATGTCTCTCTTGGAAAAGAAGGAATAATATGATAGATGTGGTAATAGGAGAAATTGATAGAGTCTTGGGAAAGAATATACAATCACTATTTCGTGATTATTTCCTCCTTAACACTTAATGTTTTACTATATCAATCATAATTCCTTTTTAATTGTATACTAAAATTAACCCCCATTAGTATATCATCATATCATATGATACGATTGAACAAAGAAGTAGCATGTTATCAATATATCAAATATTTATGATATGAAATTATTGTACCTTATGATATATCCAAATTCACATAAAAAATTTAAGTATTTAGGGAATAACACTAATAATTTAAGCATGAGATCAAAAATTTATAAATATTCTATAATTTATGAATGGATAAACAAGAACAATTCACTTTTATTCAACATGAATATTTAATGTTATCATTTACATAATTTTAATGTGAACTCATTCATATTCAAATTATGTGATATTTTATGAACACTTCCTTTAATGAATAATAAACATTTAAAATTTTATGTAAAAAATTTACATAAATAAAATATCTAAAATTTTATTTTATTTAAACCATCTATCATATTATCCATAACTTGTTTTTAAATTGTTCAAAAAAAATTCCAAATAAATCCTTAACATAAACATTTTATATTTACATTTATGTATTATTCATAAATAAATATAAACACTCGTACATTTTACCTTGTTTAATTTATAATTTTATATAAATTTTTTACCATGTAAAATCACATCAAACATTGGTCAAATCTACCAAAAAATGGTATGGTTTAAATCCCCCCCCCCACCTTGAATTTATCATGGGCCCACACCGATATAGGTTTCTTCATAATTTAAACAAAATAAATTTTCTCTAAATTACTTTCTAAAATGGATTACACTATGTTGTAATGCATTTAGTTTTGGTCCTCTAGATATTCCATGCTGTGTGACTCTTGTAATGGTTGTTAAGGCTTAACCTAAGCATTCCATCCATGCCATTTCATGGTATGTGGCCATTTTTTATTGAAACCATATTCGGTTAAAAAGAAAATATAAAAAATGGATTTTACAACTCTGCTATTGTAACAACCCAAAATTTTGAATAAATTTTTTTCCCTAACTTTGTGTGTTATTTTATTTTATACAAAACTATTTCATTTAATAAGATGAGTATAATTAAAATAAGACCATTGGGTTTTGACTATTATATGATCGTTGGTCAATATGAATGTTGGAAACTAAATGTTGTGATTATTGTCTATAAATACAAGTGATCTTGGTTAATTAATATAGAAAGAAGATTTGATGGCCCCATCCAGTAGTATCGGGCCAATTGAAGCCCGTTTGACGGAACTCAGGGAGGAGGTAGCACCTTTGGGCTTTGCTCTGGACCAAACCCAAGCCGAACTTCATCGTGTGAAGCTGGAATTGAATCGCATTCGCGAGAAGTTCAAGCTGATATAAATCACTACTCGGGCAATGTTGGTCGAGCCGCCACAAGATTATATCACCCTAGCACACCTTACTCTTAGGTCCTATTCTGGTGTTATAAGGGGATATGTAACGAGACTAAAACTGCCTTGTGTAATCCTTTGATTTAAATAAAAAATTTGATTTCTTCTTATGGTGAAGTTTGTCAATTTTCAAATGTATGGATAAATATAGTATGCATATTATTGATGAATTTTAGAAAAATGATATTTTAAAATATTTATGTAAACATTAAATAATTAAAAATGTGTAATGATTTTCAAAAAATGGTCTTCTACAGTTGTGTTTAGTATAAAATCTAGAGTCTAATAAGATCAAGATAATTTTTGATGAATAGTAAATTGTGAATAGTGATTTTATGCTTATGATTAGAAATGTGATCAAATGAATTAAGTAGCCTCACTTAAGAAAGTATTAATGTAATTTAACTACCTTGATTAAGTAATGTGATTTAATAAAATAGGTAAATAACTGTTTCAAAAATTAATGTTTAAATATTAGTTTTTTCGGGTGAATAGAGATTTTTATTTAAAAATTAAATTAAAAATATTTATAAAATTATCTTCATAAAAAAGAGGTCATTTTTGAAATCATAGCATCGATATTTGGTTAAGGTGAATTTTTGGGATTTTTCTGAAACAGTTGAATTTTTAGTGAATAGTGTTTTTATTTAAAAATTAAATTAAAATTATTTAAAAAATTATTTTCATAAAATGGAGTTCAGTTTTGAAATCAGAGCATCGATATTTGGTTACGGTGAAATTTGGGGATTTTTCTGTGAAAGTTGAATTTTCGGTGAATAGTGAAATTACAGTTTTGAGTTTTGGGTGTTTAATGACATCACTAAGGATGTAATAATTATGCAATAATTCTGGTCGACTTATGAATAGTAAGATAAGGTATGAGGTGTCCCAAGTGGCCAATACCATGGGCAAGCACATGGTTTTTCAAATACCACCGATGAGGTGTCCCTTGGCAATTAATGCTTTGTCCCCTCACTTCTCCTATAAATACCAAGTCTTTCTATAATTATTTTTATTTACAAATCCTCCCAAACGAATTTCTGGTTTATTTAACTCCCAAGGAGTCCTCCCAAGGTGCCTCCAAGCCCTCAAGGTCCCGACCATCGAGTTTTAAGAGTTACGTTTTAAGGTAAGGGATCCAACCTCTCTCTTTTTTTCAAGTACTCTTTTTTATGTCATTTCTTTTCAGCCCCATGTTCTTATGTTGGGGGTCTTATTTTATATTCATATGATTGTACTTATTATTTTAATATGATTATAGACCCCCTCTTTCTCTCATCAATTCATTTTATGAATGTTTAAGTGGCGTCGTTAGGCTGCCGGATTTTTATAAGGGATCCTACCTCTCTCTTTCTTTTCAAGTACTTTTTTGTATGTCATTTAATTTAAGCCCCATGTTCTTATGTTAGGGTATGTTGTTTTATATTCATATTACTTCCCTTTACAAGTTCATATTATGAGATATCCCCTCTTACTCTCATCATTTCTTTTTATGAATGTTTAAGTGGCTCCATTAGGCTACCCAATTTTTGTAAGGGATCCTACCTCTCTCTTTCTTTTCAAGAACTCTTTTGTACGTCATTTAATTTAAGACACATGTTCTTATGTTGGGGGATGTTGTTTTACATTCATCTTAATTCCCTTTTCATGTTCATATGATGAGTGATCCCCTCTTACTCTCATCATTTCGTTTTATGAATTTTTAAGTGGTGTCGTTAGGCTGCCGAATTTTTGTAAGGGATCCTACCTCTCTCTTTCTTCTCAAGTACGCTCTCTTATGTCATTTTTTTATGCTCCATGTTATTATTTTTTTTATTCACCTAAATGTATTTTGTATGTTCATATATTGAGAGACTCTATTTTTACTCTCATCATTTCATTTTCTAAATTTTTAAGTGGTGTCGTTAGGCTGCGGAGTTTTCTTAAGGGATTCATTCACTCTTCCCATTTTCAAAGTTCTACTTTCATGTCAAGACTTTCAAGTTATTTTTTTCAGGTTGGGTTATAATCTCTATAATCATCATACTTTCCTCTTATTTTTACATAATGATAGACCCTATTCAATCTTATCAATTCATTTTTTTTGAAGTTTTAAGTGACGTTGTTAGGCTGCCGAATTTTTCATTAGAGAAATCTTATTTTTGTCTTCCTTTCAAGTTTTTCATTTCATATGGTATGTCCTTCAAATTTCATTACCATGTTATTATATCCTTTATATTCTGTCTCTATACTATTTTATGTATCATTTATGAGTGTGTGGCCCATGTCCCATGTCTTTTCAATCTTTTCTAAAACCCTGCAACATAGCAGTTATGCTGCCGAATTTTCGTCTCAAAATGTCTCTCTCTTTTTCTAAAATTATTTTATTTTATTAAGTGAATACACAAAACTCTTTATTCTAAAGGGGTATTGTAACAACCCGAGATTTTATGCGAATTAAATTTTTTAATTTCATTGATGTCTTTTGTTGTACACTACACCAAGATTATCTTGCGCTATACGCAATATCGTATTAGCTTGCAGTATACGCAACACTATTCTTGGATTATGTTACACACAATTTCAAGTAGTTTTGATAGTAGTCATTCCATGCAACATTGAGTGTATATATATATATATATATTCAATGTATTAATGAAATATGGTTGGATTCTGTTATACGAAACAACGAAGGAGTCTTTCACAACATGCAACCCTGACTTGGCTTACATTACACGCAATCGCGACTTTCCACGATAGCGTGAGTTGTACGCAATACCGAGTTTCACTAAACAAATATATGCTATTAAAATATTATATAAACTAGCCATTATGAATATTAATACCCACTTTTTGGAATTTTATAAATTTTATCTTTCAAAATGGACTTCATTTTTGGATTCGGAATATCGAAATTATCCTAGGGTGAATTTTTGGTATTTTTCTGAAAACTTTCAATTTTTGATGAATAGGGAAAACACTGGGTTACTATTTAGAAATCGACTTTTTATTTAAATAATTATTTATTTTATTTAAATCTATTTTAGGTCAAAATTTATACATAATACCTATATAATTTCAATTAAATTCATTGGAGTCATTTTATAATAATTTTAGATATATAGAAATTTTATTGAACTTTTCACCATCTTTTACCCACCTCCAAGGAGAATTTGGAAATTCACATAAAACATAATTTTACCGCTTTTGTGAGTAGAATTTCAAAAATCCAAGAGACACAGTTAATATCAAAGGCTAAAATGTGGTTCAATGAGATGAAAATAATTTTTTGTGAATAATAACTTTTTACTTTTATTTACCACGGTTAAAAGTAAATAGGGTAATTAAGGGTAAAAATGATATTATTATTACCCTAACACATGTCATAATTCTATTGGATAAGTTAATTAGACTAAAAACAACCTTAGAAATAAAATATGACCATTTAGGTCCACTTGGATTAGATTAGGACATTTATTATTAATTTATTTAAGGAAGGGTTAAAATAGTTAAAATCAAAGTTGAATAACTAAATCATTTTTAATATAGGGTTATACATAAGATAAATTCCACTATAAATATTCATTAGAAATATAAAAATATTTCATACATAATGGTATTTTATTTATAATTTTTAGACATTAAATAATTTAATTTATTTATGACACAATGATGATGTAGTAATTATCTTATTAATGAAATATTAACATAATTGATGTTATAAATACCCAAATAAATGTAATTTGAGACTTTTTATGAATTAAACTAATTTTCTAGGTTAATAGGAATTGTTTTTATTGATTTAATTAACTTTTTTAGAATTAATAATGTTTTTATAATTTTCACAAAAATCAATTACCAAATAGTGTCTAAATTGAAAAAAAAAAGTTTTTAAAACAAATATTATATTATTAATTGTTATTATATTCCTAGAAATCTGAGGTTCGGCCAAGATACTTATATAATGATATGTGTATCATTAATGGACAACTTGGGGGTATCTTGGATGTATATGGTTAATTTATTAACTATATAATATAAAAATACAAAGTGACATGGTAAATGTCAATCTAATTAACTAAGAGTTAAAACTAAAAGATAAGGTTAATATAATGACCCAAACCTCTCTCAAAACTATTGGTTGAGAGGATTTATACCCATCCCTACCTTACCTTAGAAATAAATCAATTAGGATCTATTAAAATACCGAATATGACTTTATTATAAAATAATATTTTTAGTTTTTCCAAAGGTGCCCCTCCCCTCCCTTATAAAAAGAGAACCCCTTCCCTCTTCTCTTCACACCATTTTGAGCCGTGAATCTTGGCCAAAATCTGACCAATTATCTTCTCCACTTCCCTAGAAACATTCTGGAGGTTTTTTTCTTCTCAAAAGACCAACTCTACTTCCTTAAGAGAAGGCTTAAAGGAGGTGCGACGAAGAAGAGGTAATCTCTTCTTTTGATTCTCTCAAGTTTCTTTCTTCTTCTACTTCTTCTTCTTTAGTTGTATTGTTATAAAGTAATAACATCAGTATTACTTATATACTGATATGTTATTATAAATATGAAACAACCATATTTCACCTTCTATCCATCTTACAGAAAATGAAATCACCGCGCATGCGTACGTACGGAATATCGTCTCCATGTCGTGGTGTAATTTGTTTTCGACCACCACCTTACTTGGATGGGTGTAATGCTGTAAATAAATAACTATATATGATTATTTTAAAGTGATATTGATTCTGAAATATTATACATACACTTCAATACAATTCCACGATCATGGGAATGATATCATCGCTCGTGCGTACGTACGGACTACCGTCTCCACGACGCGATGAGATTCATTCTCCATGTTAACCTTTCATTAATGATTATAAAGTATGTATAATGAATAATAATGAGATATATGACATAATAATGATACTGGATTTATATATATATATATATGTATGTCATCTACTTAATTCCAGTCAATTCAATAAGGAAATGAAAAATGTGTTCATGCGTACGTACGACCTACCGTCTCCATGAACGGTGTATTTCATTCCATTTATCGATCTATCATATATATTTATATGATGAATATATATTATATATAAATAATGTTTTAGATTCTGTAATTATGTAAATAAGGATATAATTAATAATATCAAGAACAACGAATCGAAACTTGTACGATAAATGAAACAATTTTACCCCAAACGGTGATTTAACATGGAATTTACAAATGAACGGGTAATATAAAGTCATAAGTGAACCATATATGATATCATAATAATTAATATGATTCTTTAATAATTCAATGACATTATTTAAATCATTATACAGGAGGTTCGGAAACATACGAAGCATATCGGACATAAGGTAAGGGATAACCTTTCCAATATTGTTCTTATATGAGATTGTTTATTCATAAGAATTTACTGGGGTTATTGTTATCATCCATGTCCATGTTTTCTAAAAGTTTTTTATGTATTTTTAAAGTCCTTTTTACCCATTTTTTACTTTTACCTCAAGTTATGTAAGGAATATTTCTTTTTTTTACGATACGGGGTACTTTTTGACTTTCCCGACAAAAGTAAGAGGAAAATGTTTTTTTTAACTTATACGGCCTGAACAGATTATCACGGTTTCATAAAGCCTCATTTTCATGAAACTTCCTCCATAATATTTCATTATTATTTTCAAAAAAATCCTTTCCTTTTAAAATCTTATTCCATTTTGTAAAAAGAAAATTATTTTGAAAAAGAATGGATATTTTCTTCAAGAATTCATTTCAAGTGTTTTATCAAAACCATTTTCCATATAAGATTACATTATTTCATATGTGCATGTTTAAAGTATAATGTCTCAATTATTTACATGGTTTTCAATTTTATTATTATGAAATGATATCCATTTGTTTAATATGTATTATGTTATGATGGGATGATGTTTATGAAACCCATTTTATTCTTTGGGTTATGATGAATGATTTATGTTTATGTTGTGGCACACAAAAGAATGATTCCATTATGAGATGGGTGGAACCTATATCTCCCTCCAATGCATTGTGTAAAGATTTATATCTCATGATATAGACATGGCTAGAACGGTAAGTTAATCCGGTTCAGTAATATAGGACTAGAACGAGGAGTGAACTCGATTCAGAAAGGGACTTTTTCCAATAAGATGGTCTTGGCAACAATGCCTTGGATACTATGTAAATCATAACAAGTGTTGAATGGTTTCCGCAGTTACATGATTTATTCCCATGCTGTTTTATCAAGATTGATGTTCCATTATGATACATGCCTTATGTACTTCCAAGATTTATGTCTTTGCTCAAGATTTTTATGTTTAAACATTATGTTAATGTTTTTAAGTTCAAATGTATATGGTTTGTTTTATTTTCTCCTTGCTTGCCCTTACTGAGCATTTGAGCTCACCCTTTATATGTTTTCCTTTCCCCAGGATTTCAAGAATGGTTTTAGGTAAGAAAACCAAAAGGGGAATAAATTTTTGGGGGATGTTGAAGATCTTTCACCATGATTAGAAGATTACGTTCCGAGTTTCCAAAGACACTAAACTATTATGGTCCTTTGGTGTCTGCTTTTGTTATGTATTAAGTATTCTGCAAAAGTAATGTATTTTCCATGTACGTCAAGCTTTGGGTCTCTACAGTTGGTATCAGAGGAAATGTTTAGTCAACCTTTGGAAACTAGGATGTGAGAACTTTAGTGAGATCCCTAGAGATATTTCTAAGGTATGTCTAGGGATGTCTCTAAGCTTAAGTACACATATAGGTTAGAGTACTAGAATTATGTTGACGATCATGAATAACCTAGGGTGACCCTAATGTGTCATGGATTAATGAATTTTTGATAAGTTAGACATCCCATAAGTGACTTTTTATGATTATGTGGTTCCTCGTTATTTTAACTATTTCTTACACTATGGTTTTTGGTCTAAGTCAATGGAGGGACGAGAAGGAATTCAGTTAACATTGATTCCAATGGACAAATTGGTGACTACGATCAACGAAATTATATAATTCCTGGAGAGGAAGATATTATGATTATGCTAAATCAGTCATCTCGATATATGATTAAAAAGGTGCACTTTAGTTGTATTCCTAAGTCATCAAATAAGAGGAATATGTAATTTTATGCATGTTCGCATAGTGAGGAGTATAGAGAAAGGAAGATTGAGATTTCTAAACAAGGGAAGAAGAACCTTGAGGAATATCACAAATGGAAGGGAAGATGTTATCTATGTGGAGAAAAGGGTCATAGAGTGACAGACTGTTATGAAGTCCAATGTCTTATCTGTGGAGAACATGGGCATTACCCAACTCAATGCCCTGACCTAATAAGTTACTTCTAAATCGAAGAAGTACCTATTCCAAGACAATCATCGAAGAGGATGGATTGAAGGGCTTAAGTATTGTAATTCAATAATAATGTTGTTGAGGTACTTTTATATTATATTGAAATATCTTTGTATTGCTCCATTGTGGTTTTCTATAAGAATAAGGTACATGTAACCATGAAAAGTGACTCAAATATTTTGCAAAGCATATGATATGTACATAATGAAGGGATAAAGAGAAAATAAATTGTTTCATAGTATTCATAAGCTCATGATTGATATAAGGACTAAGTGATATCATGGTTTGAGTATATAGAATTTTTGGGAATTTGGAATGTGGAAAGAGAAAACATTTGACAGCATTCATGTTTTCAACTAAGGTTCTATGGTTGCAATAGAATACATTATTAAGGTATTCACATGTTTGTAATGTGACCAACAAGATATATCGTATGATATATGGGGGATAAATGATGGTATTCACATGCTCGGTAGATGAAATTTCTAGTAATTGTTTTCTTTATACAATGAGCTTGGAAAAAAATATTTAAAATAAACCTAAAGATTGGAATGGATTATGTTGGACATAAGTTAGTATTGTTTAAGGATAGAACTTTTTTCCATATTATTGATGGGATGTTATAATAATGTATTTTTAGAAAAAGGGAAACCTGCAGGATGGGAAACAACCCATCACGTCGGACAAGGATGTGGGAATCGAACGCACAACCAATGTGCGACAGGCCATTATCGCCTACCACTGGCCAACAAGAAGTCTCTGGTTATTAGAAACTAGTTTTATTATATTTAACAGTATGATAGATGAAGTATAAGTCCATTTTTGGAATCATATACGATTAACCTCACCATATATGGACTTATGTATATTTGATAACTTTGGATAACCTTTTGTTTGAGACAGATGGAATGACCCATCATTCTATCGCATGACATGCTAACACATCACAGAAGACGAATTCAACTTCATTTCTTTAAGAGATGGTGTGGAAATTGTTCAAGGCACAAACAATAGTGAGATTTTAACACAATCAAGTAAATATTTCTTTTAATTATTCTTCAACTTTAGGGGAATGATCTTGAAAACCAAAAATGTAGTCCTAATGTCTTCATATCCGATGAATTATATGGTACCTTAAATCATCACAAATTTATGGATTTGTGATTGATGGCTTTTTTATAGAAATTTTCTCTTCCAATCTTCATCAGAACTTGATGGTTAGATTTCTCTTCACTACTGGAAAACTAACCTTTACCAACGGTTTGGAACTGTTGGTATAGGCCTCCAAACCGTTGGTATAGCCTATACCAACGGTTTGGAAAACCGTAGCCAAGTAAGCCGTTGGGATAGGTCTATACCAAAGGTTTTCCAAAAACCGTTGGTATAGACCTATGCCAACAGTTTTGGAAACCGTTGGTATAGGTAATATGAAATCTATACCAACGGTAATGGAACCGTTGGTATATAAATTCCGAAAATAAAACATCCACTGGGATTTGATCCCAGGACCCCTCGTTTATCATTGAACGACTCAACCACTAACCTAACATGACTTTTGTGATCATAATTACATAAATATATATATATATGTATTCTCATAAATATTTTAAATTTTGATTTATATAATGTTCTCGGTACGAAGGTCTGATAAAAAATGAAAGTACATATACCAACGGTTGTTAAAACCGTTGGTATAGGTCTTTTGTTGAGATTTTGATTCTGTGTAGAATTTTGAATTTTGGGCGACCTTTCCCAACGGTTTGGCCAAACCGTTGGGAAAAGTGGCCAATTTGGGGGTCTTTCCCAACGGTTTTTGCAAACCGTTGGTATAAAAGCGTTGGGAAAGATCTAATTTCCAGTAGTGCTTCCATATCCATATTTTCACCTATGTTGTCCTATGTGGAAACCCAATGCTGAGATACTTTGGGTGGCCATTATGATACTAACTTCCCTTTTTAGAATGAAGTTTTAGTATTCCTTTTTACGATGTGGGTTTCTATGAAAGAACCTTTCAAGTAGTAAACCATTTATAACCCCGAAGAATTTCGAGGGAGAAATTCATTTTAAGGGGGGTAGAATGTAACAACCTAAGATTTTATGAGAATTATTCTTTTTAATTTCATTGATGTCTTGTGTTGTACGCTACACCAAGATTATCTTGCGCTATATGCAATACCTTATTAGCTTGCAGTATACGCAACACTATTCTTGGATTGTGTTACACACAATTTCAAGTTCTTTTGAAAGTATTCATTCCACGCAACATTGAGTGTATATATATATATATATATATATTCAATGTATAAATAAAATATGGTTGGATTCTGTTATAAAAAACAACGTAGGAGTCTTTCACAACATGCAACCCTGACTTGGCTTACATTACACGCAATCACGACCTTCCACGATAGCGTGGGTTATACGCAATACCGAGTTTCACTAAACTAAGATATGCTATTAAAATATTATATAAACTAGCCGTTATGAATAGTAATACCCACTTTTTGGAATTCTATAAATTTTATCTTTCAAAATGGACTTCATTTTTGGATTTGGAATATCAAAATTATCCTAAGGGGAATTTTTGGTATTTTTCTGAAAACTTTCAATTTTTGATGAATAGGGAAAACACTGGGTTACTATTTAAAAACTGAATTTTTATTTAAATAATTATTTATTTTATTTAAAATTATTTTAGCTCAAAATTTATACGTAATACCTATATAATTTCAATGAAATTCATTGGGGTCATTTTAGAATAATTTTAGATATATAAAAATTTTATTGAACTTTTCACCGTCTTTTACCCACCTCCTAGGAGAATTTGGAAATTCGCATAAAAATTAATTTTACCGCTTCTTTGAGTGGAATTTAAAAAATCCATGAGAAACGGTTAATATCAAGGACTAAAATGTGGTTCAATGAGATGAAAATAATTTTTGTTGAATAGTAACTTTTTTCTTTTATTTACCACGGTTAAAAGTAAATAGGGTAATTAAGGGTAAAAATGATATTATTATTACCCTAACACATGTCCTAATTCTATTATATAACTGTAATTAAAACAAAAACAACCTTAGGAATAAAATATGACCATTTAGGTCCACTTGTATTAGATTACGACATTTATTATTAATTTATTTAAAGAAGGGTTAAAATAGTTAAAATCAAAGTTTAATAACTAAATCATTTTTAATATAGGGTTATAAATAAGATAATTCGACTATAAATATTCATTAGAAAGATAAAATTATTTCCAAGAAAATTTTATTTTATTTCGAATTTTTAGACATTAAATAATTTAATTTATTTATGACTCAATGATGATGCAATAATTTTCTTATTAATAAAATATTAACATAATTGATGTTATAAATACCAAAATAAATGTAATTTGAGACATTTTATGAATTACAATAATTTTATAGGTTAATAAGACATGTTATTATTAATTTAATTAACTTTCTTAGAACTAATCATGCTGTTATAAATTTCACAAAAATCAATTACCAAATAGTGTCTAAATTGACATAAAATAGTTTTTAAAACAAATATTATTTTATTAATTATTATTATATTCCTACAAATCTAAGGTTCATCCAAGATACTTATATAATGATAGGTGTATCATTAATGGACCACTTGGGGTCTCTTTGATGTATATGGTAAGTTTATTAACTATATAATATAAAAATACAAAGTGACATGGTAAATGTCTATCTAATTAACTAAGAGTTAAAAGTAAAAGATAAGGTTAATATAATGACCCAAACCTGTCTAAAATCTATTGGTTGAGAGGATTTAGACCCATCCCCACCTTATCTTTGAAATAAATCAATTTGTAACTATTAAAAAACAGAGTATGACTTTATTATAAAATAATTTTTTTAGTTTTTCGAAAGGTGCCTATCTCCTCCCTTATAAAAAGGGCACCCCTTCCCTCTTCTCTTCACACCCTTTTGAGCCTTTAATATCGGACAACCCCTGACCATTTATCTTCTCCAATTCCCTAGAAACATTCTGGAGGTTTTGGTCTTCTCAAAAGACCAACTCTACTTCCTTAAGAGAAGGCTTAAAGGAGGTGCGACGAAGAAGAGGTAATCTCTTCTTCCGATTCTCTCAAGTTTCTTTCTTATTCTACTTCTTCTTATTTAGTTTTATCATTATAAAGTAATAACATCAGTATTACTTATATACTGATATGTTATTATAAATATGAAACATCCATATTTCACCTTCTATCCATCCTATAGAAAATGAAATCACCGCACGTGCGTACGTACGAAATACCGTCTCCACGACGTGGTGTAATCTGTTTTCGACCACCACTTTAATTGGATGGGTATAATGGTATAAATAAATAACTATATATGATTATTTTAAAGTGATATTGATTCTGAAATATTATCCATACACTTCAATACAATTCCACGATCATTGGAATGATATCATCGATCGTGCATACGTACGGACTACCATCTCCACGACGCGATGAGATTCATTCTCCATGTTAACCTTTCATGATTGATTATAAAGTATGTATAATGAATAATAATGAGATATATGACATAATAATGATATTGGACATATATATATATATATATATATATATATGTATTTATGTATGTCATCTACTTACTTTCATTCAATTCAATAAGGAAACGAAAACAACATTCATGCGTACGTACGGCTTACCGTCTCCATGAATGGTGTATTTCATTCCATTTATCGATCTATAATATATATTAATATGATGAATATATATTATATATAAATCATGTTTTACTTTTTGTAATTATGTAAATCAGTATATAAGTAATAATATCAAGAACAAAAATTCAAAACTCGTACGATAAATGAAACTATTTTACCCAAAACGACGCTTTAACAAGGAATTTACAAAATAATGGGTAATATAAAGTCATAATTGAACCATATATGATATAATAATAATGAATATGATTATGTAATAAGTCAATGACCTTATTTAAATCATTATACAGGATGTTCGGAAACATACGAAGCATATCGGACATATGGTAAGGGATAACCCTTCCAATCTCGTTCTTATCTGAGATTGTTTATTCGTAAGTATTTACTGGGGTTATTGTTATCATCCACGTGCATGTTTTATAAAAGTGTTTTTATGTATGTTTAAATTCCTTTTTACCCATTTTTTACTTTTACCACAAGGTATGTAAGGAATATTTCTTTTGTTTACGATACAAGGTACTTTTTGAGTTTCCCAACAAAAGTATGAGGAAAATGTTTTTTTAACTTATACGGCCTCAACAGATTTTTACGGTTTCATAAAGCCTCATTTTAAGGAAACTTCCTCCACAAGATTTCATGATTATTTTAAACAGAATAATTTCCTTTGAAAATTGCATGGCATTTTTTGAAAGGAAAATGATTTTGAAAAAGAAAGGATGTTTTCTTCAAGAATTCATTTCAAGTGTTTTATCAAAACCATTTTCCATATAAGATGACATTATTTCATATGTGTATGTTTCAAGTATAGTATCTAAATGATTTACATGGTTTTCAATTTTCTTATGATGAAATGATATCCATTTTTTATATGGATTATGTTATGATGGGATGATGTTTATGAAACCCATTTTATTCTTTGGGTTATGATGAATGATTTATGTTTATATTGTGGCACATGAAAGAATTATTCCATTATGAGATGGGTGGAACCTATATCTCCCTCCAATGCATTGGGTAAAGATTTATATCTCATGAGATAGACATGGCTGGAATGGTAAGTTAATCCGGTTCAGTAATACAGGACTGAAACGAGGAGGGAACGCGATTCATAAAGGGACTTTGTCCACAAAGATGGTCTTGGCAGCAATGCCTTGGCTACTATGGAAATCATAACAAGTGATGAATGGTTGCCACAATTACATGATTTATTCCCATGCTATTTTATCAAGATTGATGTTCCATTATGATACATTCCTTACATAGTTCCAAGATTTATGTCTTTGCTCAATATTTTGATGTTTAAACATTATTTTCATGTTTTTAAGTTCAAATGTATATGGTTTGTTTTATTTTCTCCATGCTTACACTTACTGAGCATTTGAGCTCACCCTTTATATGTTTTCTTTTCCCCAGGATTTCAAGAAAGGTTTTAGGAAAGAAAACCAAAACGGGGAAGATCTTTATGGGGGATGTTGAAGATCTTTCACCATGATTAGAAGATTACGTTCCGAGTTTCCAAAGACACTAAACTATTACGGTCCTTTGGTGTATGTTTTTGTTATGTATTAAGTATTCTGCAAAAGTAATGTATTTTCCATGTATGTCAAGCTTTGGGTCTCTACAGGTATTCAAATATATATCAAAATGTTCTATTTTAAATTCTGATATTTACATACATGAGACCCACTTTCCTTTTCCGTGGGTTTAAAGTGACATAAAGATCACTTCTTTGAAGAACTTTTTTAAAATGTTATGACTATGAAATGAAACCCATTTATTTTATGCTATATGGGTTATTTATGAAATGATTGATGATGATATATGTGGCTCACATGATAATAAAGACAAATTAAGGGTGCACCCTGATAGCACTCCTATGCATTGGGTAAAGACTTAATCTACAGAGATGACCATTTTAATGATACATTGGTGAATAACCTTGGTAATGTTTTTAATGACACCTAGGGGATGGACCTTGGTGATACAGAAATGATTGTATAAGTTAAATATTATATCCACATCTTCAATTTATGAAACATGTTATTTTTATTATGATATGCCTCATGATCTATTTCTCATGACTTAAAGTTATTTATCCCGACATTATTAATGTATCTCAAGTTCTCATGTAAAATGTTTCTCTTATTTCCCTTACTGGGCCTTATGCTCACCCTTTGATTTGATGTATGCTCCCAAGTTATGAGATGTTGTAATAAACTTAGGATGAACAATTAAGAAGCCTTTGAAGTGTTTAGAAGAATGTTTATTTTGTTTTCATGTATTATTTTCCTGATTTCCAAGACATTAGACTTTAAAGATCCTCTGTTTGTAAAATGTAATGAATGTTTATGTGTTAAAAAGGCAGGATTCTATAATTGGTATCAAAGGATAGTTTAGTTATTTATTTAAATTAGGTTGTGAAAACATTAGGAATAACCCTATAGAAAATTTTAAATATAGGAAATATTCTTGCTATTTTTTTGAGTATTGAGTAAGTGGTTTATCAAGTAAATACATACAGGTTTAGATACAAGTAGGTAGAGGTGGCTCTGGCACAGATGTACATAGGGTTAAAACCCGAAAACACCACTTTGATCTAGACAGAAACATGAACTGGTACACGACAATGGGTCTTGCTGCACTCTTGGTTACGACACTCCCATGGGATATATTTGGATAATCACAATATTTTTATGAATCATTATGAAGGAATTATAGAAAAATGTAATTTGTCTAAGAATGAATTTTTAAGATATAAAATCCTTTTTAGTTAAAAGATTCGTAAATGAAATAAGTTTCTCACGAAGGA
Organism: Viscum album; assembly: GCA_963277665.1. NCBI lineage: Eukaryota > Viridiplantae > Streptophyta > Magnoliopsida > Santalales > Viscaceae > Viscum > Viscum album. The sequence goes on from OY728137.1 coordinate 248,830,301, forward strand.
TTTATTCATTTAGAAAATGTCCCCATCGTCTAGGAATACGTTGACGTATTTATTGAGGAGTTACCCGGACCTCCCCCAGAAGGAGAGGTAGAGTTCTCCATTGAAATCGTACTTGGATCTCATCTGATGTCAAATACCCCCTATAGGATGGAAAATGTGGAGCTAGCAGAATTAAAGAAACAACTCCAAGATCTTTTGAAGAATGGGTTTATCTGGCCAAGTGTGTCTTCTTGTGGAGCACCAGTTCTCTTTGGGAAGAATAAGGATGGATCGATGCAGCTATGCATTGATTATAGAGAACTAAATGGGATCACAGTGAAGAACAAAAACTCTATTCCAGGAATTTATGACTTATTTGACCAACTTCATGGGACTCAATTCTTCTCTAAGATTGATCTTCTTTCTGGTTATCATCGATTGATGGTGAAGAATGATGATATTCCAAAACCTTCCTTCCAATCAAGATATGAGAATTATGAGTTTTTTGTAATGACCTTCAGACTAACTAATGTACCTGCTATTTTTATGGATCAAGAATAAGTTGATTTTGGAAACATATGTTTTATAAAATGGATATTCTTTGTATAGGAAAATGATTTAGTGATTAAATGATAATGGTTATTTCAGATGATGTTTTCTCTTTTGGTGTAATATATTCCTAAGGGAAATATAATACTACAGGATTTAAATTGAGGAGGAATGGTTGAATTTTTTTTTAGAATTTATGTATTTATTGTGGACATATGGTGATTTGGGTTATTTCTAGAAAATGATGAACCTAGCATAGAGAATATGTGAATAGGTTAATTACACTTTAGAATGAGACTTTAATAGTAGTGGGTGTTATTTGGAGATAAATGTTAAGATTTATTGGGGAAGACTATGTGACTAAATCCTTCTGAGTTTTGGGTTCCATTCTTAGTTTGGATTATTCTAAAGAATTTTAAGGATGGTTGTGTATTGAATGGTATTTCTGGGACTTTGGGTAATTTTGTTGAATTTTGGAGATTAATAGTCATGTTTATATTTATATAGGATTATCATTTTTGAGGATTATATGATCTAATACTAACCTTTTTAGTTTTAGTTGATGACTAATGACAAGGGAAAAATATAGTTATTCTTTTGTGGATTATGTGATTCTCTAGAATATGGTTCTTGTGTTTTTTATGAGACCAAGTCTTTTTAAATGCTCATTGTTTGGAGAAAAGATTAGTCTTGGTGGAAACTTATCAAGGGATGAAACTCTACTTGAATGTAAGTATATTTCCTTATGTTTTTATTCTATGTAGTAAATGAATTCCTCAAAAATTATGAAAAGTAATGTAAAACAAAAACATTGTTGGTTTACATTTCCTACTGGGTAATCAAAGACTATTTAACACATTATAAGTTTGTGATCTTCTTGTGGTTAATTTTCTCCTAATCATGTTTTCTATCACTCTTCATCAGAACTTGACCCTTTTTTTTCTCTTCCATATCCATGTTTTCCAACATGGAATCCTAGTATAGGTTAACTCGGGTGACCTTTGTACTTCCCTTCATTTCTTTTGAAGTTATAGTTTTTCTGACTCTTTTTTCGATGTGGGACATTCCACGAAATTTCCAAGACCAAGTTTAAAATTGTGAGGACGCAATTTCTTAAGGGGGGAATATTGTAACGACCCAAAATTTTGAATAAATTTTGTTTCCTAACTTTGTGTGTTATTTTATTTTATACAATACTATTTCATTTAATAAAATGAGTATAATTAAAATAAGACCATTGGGTTTTGACTGTTATATGGCCATTTATCAATATGACTATTGGAAACTAAATGTTGTGATTATTTTATATAAATACAAGTGATCTTGGTTAATTAATATAGAAAGAAGATTTGATGGCCCCATCCAGTAGTTTTGGGCAGATCGAAGCCCATCTGACGGAACTTGGGGAGGAGGTAGCACCTTTGGGCTTTGCTCTAGACCAAACCCAAGCTGAACTTTGTCGTGTGAAGCTAGAATGGAATCACCTATGCAAGAAGTTCAAGCTATTAGAAATCACTACTCGGGTAATGTTGGTCGAGCCGTCGTAAGATTCTATCACCCTAGCACACCTTACTCTTAGGTCCTATGCTGGTGTTATAAGGGGATATGTAATGAGACTATAACTGCCTTGTGTAATCCTTTAATTTAAATAAAATTGTTGATTTCTTCTTATGGTGAATTTTATGAATTTTCATATGTCTGGATAAATATAGTATGCATATTCTTGATGAATTTTAGAAAAAGAATATTTTAAAATATTTATCTAAATCATAAATAATTAAAAATGTGTAATTATTTTCAAAAAATGGTCATCTACAGTTGTGTTCAGTATAAAATTTAGAGTCTAATAAAATCAACTTAATTTTTTATGAATAGTAAATTATGAACAGTGATTTTACGGTTATGATTAGTAATGTGATCAAATGGATTAAGTAACCTCACTTAAGAAAGTATTAATGTAATTTAGCTACCTTGATTAAGTAATGTGATTCAATAAAATAGGTAAATAACTATTTCAGAAATTATTGTTTAAGTATTAGTTTTTTCGGGTGAATAGTGTTTTTTATTTAAAAATTAAATTAAAAATATTTAGAAAATTATTTTCATAAAAATGAGTTCATTTTTGAAATCATAGCATCGATATTTGGTTAAGGTGATTTTTTGGGATTTTTCTGAAATAGTTGAATTTTCAGTGAATAGTTTTTTTATTTAAAAATAAAATGGAAAATATTTAAAAAAATTATTTTCATAAAATGGAGTTAATTTTTGAAATCAGAGAATTGATATTTGGTTAAGATGAAATTTTGGGATTTTTCTGAAAAAGATGAAGTTTCGGTGAATAGTGAAATTACAGTTTTGAGTTTCGGGTGTTTAATGACATCATTAAGGATGTAATAATTATGCAATGATTCTGGTCTACTTATGAATATTAAGATAAGGTATGAGGTTTCCCAAGTGTCCAATTACATGGGAAAATACCATGATAAAACCCACGGTTTTTTCAATACCACTGATGAGGTGTCCCTTGACAATTAATGCTTTGTCCCCTCACTTCTCCTATAAATACCAAAACTTTCTCTCATTATTTTCATTTAAAAATCCTACTCAACGAAGTTCTGGTCTCTTTACCTCTCAAGGAGTCCTCCCAAGGTGCCCCCAATCCCTCAAGGTCCCGACGTTTGAGTTTTAAGAATTACGTTTTTAGGTAAGGAATCCTACATCTCTCTTTTTTTCAAGTACTCTTGTTTATTTCATTTCTTTTAAGACTAATGTTCTCATGTTGGGGGTGTTATTTTATATTAATATTAATGTAACTTTCATGTTCATATGATTAGAGACCCCCACTTTCTCTCATCAATTCATTTTATGAATGTTTAAGTGATGTCGTTAGGCTGCCGAATTTTTATAAGGGATCCTACCTCTCTCTTTCTTTTCAAGTACTCTTTTGTATGTAATTTCATTTAATCCCCATGTTATTATGTTGGGGGATGTTGTTTTATATTCATCTTACTTCCCTTTTCATGTCCATATGATTATATATCCCCTCTTACTCTCATCATTTTGTTTTATGAATGTTTAAGTGGTGCTGTTAGGCTGCCGAATCTTTGTAAGGGATCCTACCTCTCTCTTTCTTTTCAAGTACTCTTTTGTATGTCATTTCATTTAATCCTCATGTTCTTATATTGGTGGATGTTTTTTTATATTCATATTACTTCCCTTTTCATGTTCATATGATGAGATATCCCTTCTTACTCTCATCATTTCGTTTTATGAATGTTTAAGTGGCGCCGTTAGGCTGCAAAATTTTTGTAAGGGATCCAACCTCTCTCTTTTTTTCAAGTACCCTCTCTTATGTCATTTATTTTATGCTCCGTGTTCTTATATTTTTTTTATTCACCTTACTGTAATATTTATATTCATATAATGAGAGACTCCATTTTTACTCTCATAATTTCATTTTCTGAATTTTTTAGTGGCACCGTTAGGCTGCGGAATTTTCGTAAGGGATTCTTTCACTCTTCCCATTTTCAAAGTTCTACTTTCATGTCAAGTCTTTCAAGTTCTTTTTTTTTCATATTGGGGTATGATCTATATAATCATCATATTTTCCTATTATTTTCACATGATGAGAGACCCTATTCAATCCCATCAAATCATTTTTTTGAAGTTTTAATGACGTCGTTAGGCTGCTAAATTTTTCATAAGAGAAATCTTGTTTTTGTCTTCCTTTCAAGTTTTTCATTTCATCTGGTATGTCCTTAAAATTTCATTACCATGTTTTTATATCCTTTATATTATATCCCTACACTATTTTATGGATCATTTATGAGTGGGTGACTCATTTCCCTCTCATTTCAATGTTTTCTAAAACCCTGCAACATAGCCGTTATGCTGCCGAATTTTCGTCTCAAAATGTCTCTCTCGTTTTCTCAAATTATTTTATTTTATTAAGTGAATACTCAAAACTATTTATTATACAGGGGTATTCACATATATATAAAAATTATCTATTTCAAATTCAAGTATTTACATACATGAGACCCTCTTTACTTTTCTGTGGGTTTAAAGTGACATAAAATCACATCTTTAAAGCAGTTTTTTAAAATGTTATGACTATGAAATGAAACCCATTTATTTTATTCTATTTTGGTTATTTATGAAATTAATGATGATGATATATGTGGCTCACATGATAATAAAGACAAATTATGGGTGCGTCCTGATAGCGCTCTAATGCATTGGGTAAAGACTTAATCTCTAGATGTGACCATTTTAACGATACCATGGTGAATAACCTAGGTAATTTTTTTAATGAAACCTTGGAGATGGACCTTGGTGATACGAAAATGATTGTTTAAGTTAAATGTTGTATCCAAATCTTCAAGTTATTAAACATGTTATTTTTATTATGATATGCCTGATGATCTCTTACTCATGCCTTAAAGTTATTTATCAAGACTTTATTGATGTATCTCAAGTTCACATGTAAAATGTTTCTCTTGATTCCCTTATTGGGACTTCTGCTCACCCTTTCATTTGATGTATGATCCCAGGTTATGAGATGTTCTAATGAACTTAGGATGAACAATAAAGAATCCTTTCAAGTGTTTAGAATAATGTTTATGTTGTTTTCACGTATTATGTTCTTGATTTCAAAGACACTGGACTTTAAAGATACTGTGTTTGTAAAATGTAATGAAAGTTTATGTGTTAAAAAGGCGGGATTCTATAGTTGGTATCAAAGGATAGTTTAGTTATTTATAGAAATTAGGCTGTGAAAACTTTAGGAATAACCCTATAGAAAAGTTTAAATATAGGAAATATTCCTGGTATTTTGGTGAGTATTGAGTAAGTGGTTTATCAAGCAAATACATCCATGTTTGGATACGAGCAGGTAGAGGTGGATCTGGAACAGATGTACATAAGTGTAAAACCCGAAAACACCACTTTGAGATAGACTTGAATGAGAACTGGTACACGACAACGGGCCTTTCTGCACTCTTGGTTATGACACTCCCGGGAGATATGTTTGGTTAATCACAAGCTTTTTATGAATCATTATGAAGGATTTATAGAAAAATGTAATTTGTCTAAGCATGAAGTTTTAAGACATAAAATCAATTTTAGTTAAAAGATTCATAAATGAAATAAGTTTCTCATGAAGGATTTGTTCTTTTTAAAAATGTCCCCATTGTCTAAGAATATGTTGACGTATTTTCTGAAGAGTTACCCAGACCTCCCCCCGAAGGAGAGGTAGAGTTCTCCATTGAACTCATACTTGTATCTCATCTGATGTCAAATACACCCTATAGGATAGAAAATGTGGAGCTAGAGGAATTAAAGAAACAACTCCAAGATCTTTTGGAGAATGGGTTTGTCTTACCAAGTGTGTCTTCTTGTGGAGCACCAGTTCTCTTTGTGAAGAATAAGGATCGATCGATGCAGCTATGAATTTATTATAGAGGACTAAATGGGATCACATTGAATAACAAATACTCTCTTCAAAGAATTGATGACTTATTTGACCTACTTCGTGGGAATCAATTATTCTCTAAGATTGATCTTCTTTCTGATTATCATCAATTGAGGGTGAATAATGATGATATTCCAAAACCTTCCTTCCAATAAAGATATGAGAATTATGAGTTTGTTGTTATGCCCTTCAGACTGACTAATGAACCTAATATTTTTATGGATCAAGAATAAGTTGATTTTTGAAACTTATATTTTATAAAATGGATATCCATTGTATAAGAAAATGATTTAGTGATTAAATGATAAAGGTTATTTTGGATGATGTTTTCTGTTTTGGAGTACTATATGCCTAAGGGAAATATAACACAATAGGATTTAAATTGAGGAGGAATAATCGAATTTTTTTTAGGAATTTATGTATTTATTGTGGACATATGGTGATTTGGGTTATTTCTGGAAAATGATAAACCTAGCATAGAGAATATGTGAATAGGTTAATTACACTTTATAATGAGACTTTAATAGTAGTCGATGTTATTTGGAGATAAATGTTAAGATTTATTGGGGAAGACTATGTGACTAAATCCTTCTGAGTTTTGGGTTCCAATCTTAGTTTGCATTATTCTTAAGAATTTTAATGATGGTTGTGTATTGAATGTTCTTTCTGGGACTTTGGGTACTTTTGTTGAATTTTGGTCATTAATAGTCATATTTATTTTTCTATAAGATTATACTTTTGGGGGATTATATGATCTTGTAGTAACCTTTTTTAGTTTTAGTTGACGACTAAAGACAAGGGAAAAATATAGTTATTCTTTTTTGGATTATGTGATTCTCTAGAATATGATTCTTGTGCTTTTGATGAGACCAAGTCTTTTTAAATGCTCAATGTTTGGAGAAAAGATTAGTCTAGCTGGAAACTTATTAAGGGATGAAACTCTACTTGAAGGTAAGTATATTTCCTTATGTTTATATTCTATGTAGTAAATGAATTCCTCGAAAATTATGAAAAGGAACGTAAAACAAAAACTTTGTTGGTTTATGTTTCCTACTGGGTAATCAATAACCGTTTAACATATTATAAGTTTGTGATTTCTTGTGGTTAATTTTCTCCTAATCATGTTTTCTATCACTCTCCATCATAATTTGACACTTTGGTTTCTCTTCCATATCCATGTTTTCCTACATGGAATCCTAGTATGGGTTAACTCGGGTGACCTTTGTACTTCCATTCCTTTCGTTTGAAGTTATCGTTTTACTGACTATTTTTTGGATGTGGGATATTCAACGAAATTTCCAAGCCCAAATTTAAAATTGTGAGGACTCGATTTCTTAGGGGGGGAGATTGTAAGGACCTGAAATTTTGAATAAATTTTGTTTCCTAACTTTGTGTGTTATTTTATTTTATAAAAAACTATTTCATTTAATAAAATTAGTATAATTAAAATAAGACCATTGGGTTTTGACTATTATATGACCCTTGGTCAATATGACTATTGGAAACTAAATGTTGCGATTATTATCTATAAATAAAAGTGATCTTGGTTAATTAATATTGAAAGAAGATTCGATGGCCCCATCCAGTAGTCTCAGGCCGATCGAAGCCCATCTGACGGAACTCGGTGAAGAGGTAGCACCTTTGGGATTTGCTCTGGACCAACCCCAAGATGAACTTCATTGTGTGAAGCTGGAATGGAATCGCCTTCGTGAAAAGTTCAAGATGATAGAAATCACTACTCGGGCAATGTTGGTCGAGTCTCCACAAGATTTTGTCACCCTAGCACACCTTAATCTTAGATCTTATGCTGGTGTTATAAGGGGTTATGTAACGAGACTATAACTGCCTTTTGTAATCCATTAATTTAAATAAAAATTTTGATTTCTTCTTATGGTTAAGATTTTGAATTTTCAAATGTCCGGATAAATATAGTATGCATATTATTGATGAATTTTAGAAATAGGATATTTTAAAATATTTATGTAACACTTAAATAATTAAAAATGTGTAATGATTTTCAAAAAATGGTCTTCTACAGTTGTGTTCAGTATAAAATTTAGATTCTAGTAAGGTCAACTTAATTTTTGATGAATAGTAAATTATGAATAGTGATTTTACACTTATGATTAGTAATGTGATCAAATGGATTAATTAAACTCACTTAATAAATTATTAATGTAATTTAGCTACCTTGATTAAGTAATGTGATTCAATAAAATAGGTAAATAACAGTTTCAGAAATTATTGTTTAAGTATTAGTTTTTTCAGGTGGATAGTGTTTTTTATTTAATAATTAAATTAAAAATATTTAGAAAATTATTTTCATAAAAAGGAGTTCATTTTTGAAATCATAGAATCGATATTTGGTTAGGGTGAATTTTTGGGATTTTTCTTAAATAGTTGAATTTTCAGTGAATAGTGTTTTTATTTAAAAATTAAATTAAAAATATTTAAAAAATTATTTTCATAAAATGGAGTTCATTTTTGAAATCAGAGCATCGATATTTGGTTAAGGTGAAATTTTGGGATTTTTCTAAGAAAGTTGAATTTTCGGTGAATAGTGACATTACAGTTTTGAGTTTCATGTGTTTAATGACATCATTAAGGATGTAATAATTATGCAATAATTCTGGTCGACTTATGAATATTAAGATAAGGTAAGATTTTTCCTAAGTGGCTAATACCATGGGAAAATACCATGGACAAGCCCATGGTTTTGCCAATACCACTGATGAGGTGTCCCTTGGCAATTAATGTTTTGTCCCCTCACTTTTCCTATAAATACCAAGCCCTTCCCTCATTCTTTTCATTTAAAAATCCTCCCCAACGAATTAATGGTCTCTTTACATCCCAAGTAGTTTTCCCCAGGTTCCCCCAATCCCTCAAGGTCCCAACCATCGAGTTTTAAGAGTTAGGTTTTAAGGTAAGGGATCCTACCTCTCTCTCTTTTTCAAGTACTCTCGTTTATGTCATTTATTTTGAGCCCCATGTTCTCATGTTGGGGGTGTTCTTTTATATTCATATTACTTTACATTTATTGTTCATATGATGATATACCCCCACTTTCTCTCATCAATTCATTATATGAATGTTTAAGTGGCGCCGTCAGGCTGCCGAATTTTTATAAGGGATCCTATCTCTCTCTTTCTTTTCAAGTACACTTTTTTATGTCATTTCATTTAAGCTCCATGTTCTTATGTTGTGGGATATTGTTTTATATTCATATTACTACCCTTTTTATGTTCATATGAAGATATATCCACTCTTACTCTCATCATTTTGTTTTATGAATGTTTGAGTGGTGTCGTTAGCTGCCGAATTTTTGTAAGAGATCATACCTCTCTCTTTCTTTTCAAGTACTCTTTTGTATGTCATTTAATTTAAGTCCCATGTTCTTATGTTGGGAGATGTTTTGTTATATTCATATTACTTCCCTTTTCATTTTCATATTATGAGATATCCCCTCTTACTCTCATCATTTTTTTTATGAATGTTTAAGTGGCGTCATTAGGATGCCGAATTTTTGTAAGGGATCCTACCTCTCTCTTTATTTTGATGAACTCTCTCTTATGTTATTTATTTTATGATCCATGTTCTTATTTTTTTTTATATTCACCTTAATATAATTTTTATTTTCATATAATGATAGACTCCCTTTTTTACTCTCATCATTTCATTTTTTGAATTTTTAAGTGGCGTTGTTAGGTTGCCGAATTTTCGTAAGGGATTCTTTCACTTTTCCCATTTTCAAAGTTCTACTTTCATGTCAAGTCTTTCAGGTTATTATTTCTTTCCATGTTAGGGTATGATCTCTATAATCATCATATTTTCCTTTTATGTTCACATTATGAGAGACCCTATTCAATCTCATAAATTCATTTTTTTTTGAAGTTTTAAATGACACCGTTAGGCTGCCAAATTTTTCATAAGAGAAATCTTATTTTTGTCTTCCTTTAAAGTTTTTCATTTCATATGGTATGTCCTTAAAATTTCATTACCATATTCCTATATTTTTTATATTATGTCCCTATACTATTTTATGGATAATTTATGAGTGGGTTACCCATGTCCCCTCTCTTTTCAATGTTTTCTAAAACCCTGCAACATAGCCGTTATGCTGTCGAATTTTCGTCTCAAAATGTCTCTCTCTTTTTATCAAATTATTTTATTTTATTAAGTGAATACTCAAAACACTTTATTCTATAGGGTTATTCACATATATATCAAAATTTTCTATTTTAAATTATGGGATTTACAAAAATGAGACTCGCTTTCCTTTTTCGTGGGTTTAAAGTGACACAAAGATCGCGTCTTTAAAGCAGTTTTTTAAAATGTTATGACTATGAAATGAAACCCATTTATTTTATAATATATGGTTTATTTAAGAAATTATTTATGATGATATATGTGGATCACATGATAATAAATAAAAATTAATGGTGCGCCCTAATAGCACTTCAATTCATTGGGTAAAGACTTAATCTCTAGAGATGACCATTTTAACGATACCTTGGTGAATAACCTTGGTAATTTTTTTAATGACACCTTGGGGATGGACCTTGGTGATATAGAAATGATTGTCTAAGTTAAATGTTGTAGAAAAATCTTCAAGTTATGAAACATGTTATTTTTATTATGATATGCCTCATGATATCTTTCTCATACCTTAAAGTTATTTATCATGACTTTATTGATGTATCTCAAGTTCATATGTCAAATGTTTCTCTAGTTTCCCTTAATAGGCCTTCTGCTCACTCTTTCCTTTGATGTATTCCCCCAGGTTATGAGATTTTGTAACGAACTTAAGATGAATAATGAAGAAGAATTTCAAGTGTTTAGAAGAATGTTTATGTTGTTTTGATGTATTATGTTCCTAATTTCCAAGACACTAGACTTTAAAGAACCTCTATTTGTAAAATGTAATGAAAGTTTATGTGTTAAAAAGGTGGGATGCTATAGCTATGTTCCTGTGGTCATCATTTTAAATGACACCACTAAACAGTGATCTTGATAACACAACACAAATTTGTCTAATATAATGCTATGATTTTCTCAAAATTCAGCAATAACCAACAAAACATGTTTCTGTTGCACCACATCATGGTCTTATAACTTTTCTAATGACAATGACCATTTCTCATACTGTTTAGGTTGTTGTGACTGAAATAAAATAACATAAATGGGAATTTTATATGGTCCATATCATGGTTACTATAAAAACCATATTTTCTAGTTTCTTCACAAGTTCAAAAATCCAAACCAAACATTGTTAGACTTCCTCTAACACCACAAAAGTGTTTCAAAAGGGATTCTAACATCAAAATGTAGTGAAAGAACACTCCAAAATTTGAGTAATCCTAGAATCTATTTATAAATTTATAATATAAATAATTAAATAACAATAATAATGGTTTAGCTTAAACTAGTCAACTTGGACTGTCAAAACATTTCACAAGCAATTTTTTAAGATCGCTAAGATGCAACTGAAAGACTCCTTCCTCTAAAGGTATCCATGGTATATGGGAACTAACCAAAGATTTGTTAAAACATATATCTTTACCACATTCTACTATAACTATATGGAAATGTAATAGATAAATATAAGCTAATATGATAATCAACTTGTGGAGTTTTTGTTAAAAAATCACCCACGAATCGCAAACTAAGTGCCTTCTTATATATGACATCCAATGAACCTCCGTGGAATATAAATTTTTTCCTAATAAATTAAATGTTTCATAAAAACTTCATAGGTTACAGACCATTATAACTTATGGATCTTTAAAGTTTAACACTTAACTATTTATTTTGGACATTCAAACTCTTCACAATCATCATCTCATGATGAATAACCATATATAATAGTTGTTGGAGATAAATTGGCACAATTCCTGCATGTTATTCATAGTTTTCCTGGATATGAACCACACTATAATATTGTGACACTCACCACACCATGGTATATCCCAAGGTCTTCCATGACATGGTCTAAACCACCATGTTGTGGTGTTGTATTTAGTGCACAAATCCATCACCCCACCCCTCCAATTGATAAGTTCATGAACATACTACAAGCCCAGGTTACTGTACCATGACACCAATGCATACTTACACACACATGAACACATTCATATAAAGATATATACATAAATAAATATAAATATAAGTATATTAAAATTATTAATATATATAATCTATAAATATAAATATAATTTTTTTTTGAAAATAAATATGAATATTAATATATATATATATATATTAGGAATATCATAAATATTTAAAAATAAATATAAATGTTATAAAATATATATATATAGATTGTTATATTAATAATTATTAATTTTTATTTTTAAATTATTATGTATAATTTTTTTATAGTTGTTATTTATTGTTAATATTTTTTGGAAACATATATGTAAATATAAACACACACGCACATATGTATATGATTATATTTATTATTTATATGCATACATATATATATATATATATATATTTAAATTATACATTTTAATTTATAATTATTACATACCAATTATAAATACATGCATTCATTCACACACACACACATATATATATTTATAATTAGTAAGTATAAAATATTAATTAAAATTCAGAAATTAAAAAAAATTAATGTGTTTTGGGCATATAAATAATATATATATATATATATATGATTCTATTTATTATTTATATGAGAATATATTTTCATTTATAAAAACACAAATAATATATTTGTAATTGATAAATATTAATTATTAATACTTACCAGTTACATATATATACATAAATATATATATATATACATATAATTATTTATATATATATACATGTAATTATACAAAAAATATACAAAAATATATATTAATATATTTTTATTTATTATAATTAGATAATATTTATTAATATTTATAAATTTTGAATCAATTCATCAGAATAGATTGAGGATAGATCCTAAGAGCACTAACCTATTTATTAGAATATATGAAAATATATGGAAAGAAGAAGAATATGTGGTTAGACAAGGAAAACACTTCCCTCGTTAAGAAAAAATAATTAAAAATGCATAGAGTTAGACGATAAGGACAAATTCTCATTTACTATTTTTCCTCTAGAAACCATGCTCTTAGGTTTTCCTCAATCATGTAGATAATGAACTCTTCTCTATATATTGGTGTTCTATTGAGCTTTGGGATCACCCTCAAATGGAATATTTGAGTTTTCCATTTTAATGAATCAGGAATTGTATTTCCATGATAAATATAAAATGTCCAACCCTGTGTTAGATTGTATATTTTCATTAATGTTGGAGGATATGAATTCCAAGAATTCAGAGTAGTCTTTATAGTTAAATGATGCATGATCAATTTTTTCACAAATGTACTGAATTTGTGTGTTAAACCAATCTGAAAGGTCACTATAGAGGCCACTCATACACAGTATCTTCTTGTGGTTTGAGGATTGTGTTTTTAATTGTTTTCCCATAACATTCTATATCCATTTGTTTAAAAAATAACATAAATTACTTTCATTGAGTTAGAAAAATGGAGGGAGTGGCTTCTTAATATAATGTTCACCCATAATAGCCAGTCGAGTCTGACATCCCAGGAAACCCTTTATCTAGCCAGGTGTTTCCTTTGAATCCCTTATATTGGAATGTACATCCACACCCTACAAACAAGACACATCACCAACCCTTATCATGTATGGAAAGTAAACCTTAGGAAACTCCAACTAAATGGTAGTTTCATTCTAGACATAAAAAGTTTCAGTAGGGCACTGGTATGAGAGATCAGTCTCAACCAACTAGGAAATAGTTAACTACTTACCCATATAGTTTTCACACACACTTGAAGATGTATGTAATAGTGACATGTGTTTCCTATGTAATACATTTTAAAAACCATCTTTATCCAGAAAAATATTTTTACCCTTTTTTATAGAAAATGTAAAATATTGTCTCAAACACCATGAAAAAATCATCTTAGAGAATCTAGTTCTAATAAGAGGTTATGATCCATCCTTATGAGAAGAAACATTTAATCATATTATTTTATTTTTAGTCTAACTCTTCAATCATAAACCATCTCTTAGACTCGAAAACTCAACATCCTAAGAGCTCTGACTCTGCACGTCTAAAATCCTTAAAGATGAAACTGACACATAATCCCCATATTCACCTAAAACAATAGTCTCGTCTTGCTTCTACATTTATTTTTTCCCTTTCTTTGAAAAAATATTAATATTATTCATTCTAGAGTTCCCAGTTATTCCAGTACCATTGTCACATTTTCCTTCCCCAGGTCAAAACAAAAACTATCTACAGGTAAAGATTTAGGAACATAATGACCCATAATATAGTCCTTCCCTTCATGATTCTTCTTTTGATCTTCACTATCAATATAACATTTAAACCAAAATTACCACAAAGAAACACACTACGGTAATTTTTTTATATGTCTAATGGGATTTAAGTACACACAAATAAAAGGTAAATTCTCGTATGTAATTAAATGATTAAGATTATCATTATGATTAGAGAGAATTTCCTTATCAGTGAGAGTTTCAATAAGATCAAATTCCCCAAAAATCATCACAAAATGACAAAATCTCTCTAATTTAGTTTCCTTTTCCAAAATAATTAGAACATCACCTAGTGATACAATATTATAAAGAATTCTAGAATCCCTATAACCTAATTAATCCCATGAATTTGAATAAAAAACTTTTAAAAATAGTTCTTGGCATTGAACAAATCATGGTTAGGGTACCATTTATGAATGTGGAATGAATCGATTTTCAACAACAAGAAACCAAAACCTCAATCATGTTGTATCAGATCTGCTTAAGGAAATAGATAATGGAAAAAACAATATCATTGTGAGATGTATTTACAATCTGAGAACCCCCAAATAGATATAAAAAATAAAAAAAAATCATCATGGTTATAAGTTTCCCCCATTTAATAGAAAGTTGAGAAAAATTAATGATTACATTGAGCTCATCTCTCCAAAATAGAATATGGATTTTCCATAACATGGTTTATCGGACCTTTTCTGATAATTCTTCCAATTTTTGAATAGCTGCAAGATAATAAGGATTTAGATCCATTGAAATATGTCTAGTTGATACCATAAACCATTTATTTTTAATTTACACATTCATTCAATCCTACATAAACCTTATCGGGTTGCCTACGATCACTAACAACAAGAAGTCACTCAATATAAACTAGAGAATCATAATGAAACTTTCACACATATATTTATAAAATAATTGACTACTAATATTAATTACTAGTTATTTATTATAAATTACTAAGTATTAATTATTAATTAAAACGCACACATATATTTATATATTATTATATAATTATATATATTTTTCCTGGTTTATTTATGTTTATTTTATTAAGTTTTCATATAATTATATAATTTTCATTATTAATTATAAAAAAATTTAATATGAATTATTTTTAACAAATTATTAAATATTTATATTATATAAAAACCTATATTTATATAATATTAATTATAATTAAATTTAAAAAATTTAGTATTTGGTGGTGGTGAAAACTCGAGGAAAAAATCATCCTCAAAATAGAGTGGGTTTTTATAAACTCTTCATAAAAATAGATAAAAAATAAAATTTTGTATTTAGCTGTGGTTCTTAATTCAGTGTAATGGAAATTTTATTTTAAAAAACAATCATAAATTTATAGAAAACTCTAAAATCCATGTAAAAAAAATAAATCATGTCATTTAACAATTGTTTTTAAACTACCATTAATTAACCTTTTTTTTATAGTGTGATCATGTGGATACGTTAGTACTGGTTGATAGCCACTTTCTTGGTGGAAACAAGATTAATAAGTTCATTTAGAGGTAATCCAATACATGAAATTTTTCAACATCATTATTACTATTACACTAATCATTTGGGAGGGTAACATTTATAAGTGGAGGAGACATTATCTTTAGAACTTGAAAAAATAAATTAAATTGAAAATTCATACATTTATTCCATAACATGTAAATAAAAAAAATAACACAACAGTATCAAAAATGTTTATAAAAAAATATTTTGTTTAATTCTAGTGATTTAAAATTATTCTCTATGGTCTTCCCTAACATACAAGATTACATATTTTTTAGGACCACCATAAAATTATTTTCAATTCCCAAGGAAAGGATTATATTCAACCATCATTTTCATTCCCTTAATATGTTCAACATCATCAAATACACTTGTACTAAAATTAGGTAACATATAATTCATATTATTGTTCCACTCACTAGATACATTTAATTATTCTTAGTGTTTAGTATATAATTTACAAATATGATAAATTTTATAGAAAATTATTAATTATTTAAATTTATATAGACCAATACACTTTGAGTAACAATAATGTAATAAAGGACATGTAATTATAAAATAATAAGTTAAATGGTATGCTAAAAACTTAATGAATTTTTTGACCTCTTTCTCATATTATTTTTATGTATGATTAAAATTCATCCATTTTCAATCCATATTTATCTTATAGGTTTATAATATTAAATTATTTCAGGTAAATAGTTACAATTATATGTTACATTTCATAGATCATATAAAAGTAAAAAAATATTATATATCAACTAACCAAAATTTTCATTTAACATTAACAAATAATTTTAGACATAAAATAAAATATTATAAAAGTGATAATTTTGTGTGTGTGTGTGTGTGTTTGTTTTTTTGTTTTTTTGTTTGTTAGTTTGTGTGCATGAGTGAGTGATAATTATACACACAAACACATAACACTTAAATTTTTTCAATAAATATATAGATATATAAAAAAATTATATATATTATTCATATAAATGTAAAGGTGTGTGTGCATGTGTGAATGTGTTTAAACATGCACACACAAGGTAATTTTATACATATTTATATAATTCACATAAATATAATAGATATAAATATATAAGTTTGTGTGTGAGAGAGATGTCTATAATATAAAAATATAAACAAGTAAATACATTCACCATAATAAAATAATTAATTTCAATAAAAAACCATAAGTTTTATGGTAAGATCATGAAGGTAAAAAACAAAATGGTTCTCACAGGTAAAGTAGGATGGTATAGATCAATGGAGAAAGAATTATGATAAGATACATCAATTTATAGTTTAATTATATTTGAAATGGTCTTACTACATATTACTAGAAGGATCATCCCTCATGGTGTCATCATCTATGGTCGTGAGGCAAGATCAATTTGTTGACGCTATGGAATTCACATATTGAGGAAGAAAAATTGTACAATATTACTCACCTCATTCATGTTATTATTGATTTATATAAAATTTCAAAATTAGGTTTTTATCTCACATTGATCATCGATTTCTTTTCTTTCTTATTAATGGAATTTTTATTAATGATAACTCAAGGAAGACTCTCATACCACATTTCTCAACTAAAATTGAATTAAAACTCATTTTCAATTAGTTCATAACGTGGAATAATGATTAAAGAAATTATTCTTGAATTTTTCATTATTTATATAAGCTAATAAATTTATAGTAGTTTTTAATTAATTTGATAATGATTTATTTATGTTAATGATTATTGTTAATATTATTTTTTTAAATGTGTATTTTGTGAGAGGAAAAATGAAAAATGTTCCAAAAATGACCATCATAATCTATTCCCTTTGAAACATTTTATTTCCCCATTTCCTATAAAACATTTTCATCACCATCCATAATATTGGTCGGAGGTTTCACACTGGTTTCTCAAGAGGAATTACGAGAAAAAAATAGAAACAGTGATGAATTATAATCGTATCAGTGACATAGGGGTGCTACACTAGGCATTGTGGTAACACTTAGGATAATAGAGACTCTTGTGAAGACCCAGAGTGAGTTTTAATGGGTGACAATGGACTAGGTATTGATAGTTCAACCCTAGGATGGTGGTGAAAATGGGAAAGAAAAATGAGAATGATGAAGCTCTAATGAGGGCATCGAGAGTTTTTGGTAGTGAAGGGGTCTTCTAGGTAGCGGTGGGAATAATGAATATGATGTGAATGGCTGATGACCAAGAATTATACATATGGAATTTTTTAATACTCGGTGTATATAAATTGAATCACATTCCATGTCTCATAGTCCTTATTGTGCTCAGGTTTTAGTGTTGTTATAAATATAACATTAAGTGTGGAATTAAGACACACACCACATCTTTCTGAACTATGTGCCTTGATGTTTACCATAGCACACATCATGCTAATACCATAACCCCACATTCCATGTGTTCTAGTGGACAAATCATGTATCTTGGCATGAAAAATAAAGTATCGTTTCAAATTTTTACCTAGTTTATTATTAGGATCCACATTGCATGTGGATAGAGTATATGTCTGGTGCTTTAGTAACACAACATAGACCCTTGTGACTATACACACCCATCTACTGGACATGTTGTGTAGGTCAACCGTATAGAAACTATACAATTAATATACATTTTGTATATCGCTCATTCCCATAGGAAATCTATGTACAAGTATAGGATGTGTACTGAGCAGTCTATGGTGTTTTCCCTATCTTCATACCTGGGTTTTGAAACATATACACAAATATTTCATTATTGACATTTTTTCATGAAGAGAATTATGGTTTATTTCCCATTATCATCCAAGAGGTTTTTTAGGTTTTTTAATAGGAGATTAAGTAGGATAGATAGTTAGAGTTGTCATAGGGTCAACCCCCACCCCACCCCCCTCCGGTGATCTGTTTAATCTAGGTCGTAGGTCATCTGTATGTTTAGTGGAGTGGGTAACACCCTTAGTGACAGGGTACATATCCTTTAATTATGGAGTGGGTCACCCCCATGATCGATGAAAACATTATGTGATTAGTCAGGGATCCTAAATAGGTATTGGTACTCCCTTGGTTCAAGTTCACTCTTCAGTAGAGTATGGGTCTCTCACAACTATTTTATAAGGGTGATGTTGAAGCCACAAAAGCTTTGTATTTTAGGTTTCTTTTAGCATATGAATTTTTTGGATCGGATCTTTAAAGATTGAAACTTATCCTACTTTTGGTTTCCTTAACTCTTAAATAATATCTAGGTTTATCTTGTTTTATTTGACTTGTCATCTTATTTCTTTTTTATGCTCTTAGTTTGTCCTACTAAGTGTTTTTATACTGATCCTTATACTTGATTTGTGCCCCCATGTGTTTTTTCTTCATAGATGATGCATATTTCAATGAAGACTTAAATGGATGTGGAGATCTTGGTGTCATTGTATAGAATATCATAGTGGTGGTTACTGATGATGGTTCTCGATTTGGTGTTGGTGTGATGTGGAGTACATATTGATAAGATTTATAGAGATCTAACAACACTTATTAGATGTAGTGGAAGAAATATATAATCCCCAAACTAAGATCATCATGATTAAATAGATGAAATCATACAAAAATATAAGTGGATAATATTGTAAATAATATGTTTACCTTACATAGTAGACCCATAGAACATCTTAGTCACCTTCAAACACCTCAGAATAGTCATGATGAAGATCTCTAGAATGGAAATTGAAGGATGTGACACATCTAGAGGTATCCATAGACTGGACTGATTACTCATCATATGAAAATCATATTTTACTCACCACTTCAAGTTAGTTCCTCATCATAAAAACTTGTTAGGAAAAGATAGAATCAGGGATAAAGAGTTTCATCTAAGAATCATTCAATCATACAAACTTCCATCACATGGTAGTTGGATTCATAAATCCCTTTGGGATTATCCCTAATTGATCATTCATTTACTCATGTGTTTTTAACGCAAGAGTAAATTAAATTACTTATTTATGAAATAATGCATGAATTCATCACTCATACATTACAATTCTTATAATGAGACTTTGATGATGGCCAAATTGGAAAGATCATCCAAAGGATAACTCTTAACATTTAGCCACTATATATACCATAGGATATACACGTATATTATACCTTATGATTAAACACATAATAATCCTTTTGAAATGATCAAATCAAATGATAAGATTTAGAAGGTAGTAGCACGATTTCTCTAAACCATGTATTATGATTTGGGTCATATATCTCCATCAATATCCCACTTACAGTAAATCCTAAGAGACTATGGATCTCTGATCAATTTGGTTACTATTGAGAGGGGGATCCACTATTCCAATCATGTTTTACAAATTATTTAGTTTAAATTAAACCCATATGACTTATTAAAGTCTTGATTTTCTCTTTAGAATATTTTCCTCTCCAGTATGGAAGAATATTAAGGTCATGCAACACACATTAAACATTTTATAAGGATTAACCTCAATGTGAGAGTCTACTTCTTGATGTGAAAAAACATTATTTGTATCAAGTATTTTATTATCACTAGAATTTATAGTGATTAAATATTCCCAAAATCAGTATACACAGTTCAAGTATGAATTATACACTTATCTTTATAATAAGATATCATAGACACCCAATTGTAATTTTATAGAATTATTTTGACACCAATCACCTATTCTTCAATATTCCTCCTTTGATCTTTTATTTGAATCAATTATACAAATTATTATAGGATGCTTCTACAGTAAAGAATATTTCTTCAACTTGAAAAACCTCAACTGCCAAATGATATTAAGATAAAAAAGTAGATCGATCTTCCCCTAACACTTCTTCAGGATTATCTCTTCATGGATGAGAGTGTTCATGTATGAAATTATATCTTTACTAATTAATTAAAATCATTTGGATCAACACCAATCAGATTAAATTTCCTAGACCTTCTTAAGAACAAGAATGTGATATAGGTTGATATTTTTCATCTTCTCTCACTATGACACAACAGCATATCGATTGATCACACAATTTTTTTTGATAACTTCCATTTCCTCAATTTCAAATTTTTATATTCTCTAGAGAAAAATCACAAGATATCACCATTATTACTATGAAAATTCACCATTAAGTTTGGTTGTAACAAGTTCCTTGGTCAAAATCCTTTATTTCTCTTCCTATGGAAATGGTAATTAATGATTTCAAATATTTAATTTGAAATATCAAAGAATATCTCATGATCCTTCACATTTTGAATCTGATCAAAGACTCATATTTCAATCTCAAATAAACTTCAAATAAATATCTATTTCAAAACCATGAAGAACACAAGAATTATAAATTTTATTCACATTAATATGGAACTATAACGTGGAACCGTATCCTATTACACAAAACATCATCTTTGGTTTGATGATATAATATCAACCTGAATATCAATCGATTCAAATCATTGATATGTATGATTTATGAAGAAAAAAACATGATCATCACCTAATTTTATTCTCTATTTATTATGAATTTTTATTTTTTATATTCCAAATATTTATTACTGAAATCCATCCTTGAAAAATTTTTATTCAGTCGATAGTTTTCTAAAAATTCCAAAAAGTATATGATGCTCAAAAAAATCATGACAGCAAAAATGATTTTTATATAGACTCATAAATAAACATATTTTTCTTACATACCACCTGAAATGATGTTTACAAAAATCATGTATCCTCAACTGCTGATTTTTCTAGTAAGAGATAGTGTTTGTGGATATCAGATGATACTTGAAGAGCTCAATTACTTTTCTAATTTTTAACACCTCATCATTGAAATCCTATACTAGATTCATCAATACACAAAACAACTCATAATATTAGAAAGAACTTCAAAGAAACTGAAATAAATTATAAGAAAACACCAAATAAATTCAAATAATTGGTTGATAACAAATAAAACTCTTCCAAAAATTTTAAGGGAACTTAACTTAAATCTCCCTCTTTGGATTTTTTTTAAACCATGTAACTCTTTGAAAGATCTGCTACAACATAAATTTCACATTCAATATACACTAAATCATCGCCTTTGTCATATGATAACCATCTTCTCACCACACCATAATTTTAGGTAGGGTTTTTGAGAGAAATACATCTCTCTATGAGAAGAAACATTTTAAACAAATTATGATATTCTCCCTATCAATGAGGGAACTCACTCCTTCAAATTCTCTCCCCCAATTCACAGTTACCACAACCTCTGAAAAGAAAAGATACGGTTATAAAATACACATCTTTTTCGCTTCATTACAAATAAAATAACTGTGCATTAATTCTCCCACATTGAAAACATAATCCAAGGCTTATTTAGGTTCCTCCCCAAGATTTTTAATGATGTGGGAGGGGCCAAACACCCATGTTTTTCCTCAATCTCTACAAACAAATTGGAACATAGCTGTGTTTTTAATCCATGTTTTTTGAAAATGGAACTAAATTTTTGTTTAGCTGTGTTTTCTAAAAGCAGGGATAAATTTTAATTTATCCCATTTAGCAATGTTTTTTAATCGTACTTCAAAATTTCAATAATTTTTAATGTATCCACGTTTCAACATCTAGCTAATTTTTTCATGTTTTAAAACATTTACAGTTTTTTCACCTTTTAAAACATGACTAATTTTTAATTACATATATTTTAATAAAAAAATAATTAACTTTTATTTTAATAGTTTTTAAATTAGAGAAGATTTAATAATATATTAAAAGTTATTATATGTGTATATATTTATAACAGTTTTACATGACATTGAAAATAAATGAAATTCATATAAAATTAATATGCACACACACACAGAGATATACATATACATAGATACATACATATAAATTCACACACACAAAACATAATTACAATTAATTAATAATAACTAAATAAATTGTTATTAATAATAAATGATTAAACATGTGAATATATATGTTATAATATTACATATTACAAATTATGTATGTGTGTGTGTGATTGCATTTTTATTTGTATATTTATAAATATATTTATAATAATTTATATGTGTGTGTCTTAATTTATAATATATATATATTTAAATTAATATTTTAATATATAAATAAATATATAAAGTTATAAGTATTTATATACACACACGCAAATATATTAACACGTAATAAATATATAATATATATATATATTTATATATATATATATTGATCATATGATTATTCTATTGTATAAAAATAAAATAGAATATTATTTATAGGAAATTAATATACACTTACATACATACATATAAACACACAAACACAAAATTTAAAGATTAATTATAATTAATTAATAATGACTGAATTAAAGATTATTAGAGTGTGTTTGTTTGTTTGTGTGTGTGTGGAAATTTAAAAGTGTATATATATATATCCCCATGGGGTGAATCCTAGTGTTTGCGCCCCTGTGGTGGTTTGGGGGAGGTGGTAGTTTTGATCCTCCTTGTTTGAGTGCATAATTTTCTTTGTATTTATCTTCTTCCCCTGAATAGTTGTAATATACATATATATATAAACATATACATAATATTTCATAAATAATTGAATTACATGACATTAAAAATAAATTTCATATATATATAAGCATATTTATATTAATATATATATATATATATTAATTTTTATATATATATATATATTGATAAATGAGAAATGTTTTTAAAGGAAGATAATTTTGAGGCATTTAAAAACACACATAAAATTAGTCACACAACATTTCAAAAAAAATTTACAATAGTGGTGGATAGAGAACATGGCTATGCAAGGGGGTCAATGGTGACAGAAACTATTGGGGGTGGGGTACGATTATTAGGGAGGGAAATACACAATTGTTCGAGGGGGTCAAAAGCTATGGAAACCTCTAGAGTAGGGTGTGGTAAGTACGGAGGGAAACTCTGGTAATGATGGGGGAACACTTATGTGCAGGTAGAAACGTCTATCAATGAAAAAATATTAAAAAAACACTTACGTGTATTTATCTAAAACAAGGGTAGAGTTTTTCAATTTACCTTCATTTTAAAATACAAAGGCAAACCATGTGTCACTAATTTATTCACATTTTTAAACACAATTAAATTAGTGGTTTTTAGAAATGTATATAGTTTATCATTGTTTAAAAACAATTATAAATTAGTGGAATTTACAAGAAAGAATAATTTTTTTAAATTAAAAATGCGGCTAAATTAACAACACATTATTTCCCATTGTTTTCACAAAAAAAAATATAAATACATTAGCCACATTTATAAACATGGATAATTAAATTTTTGTAGTAAATTTCACTAATCTATCCTTAGAGAAAACCTTCATGAATATATTCTCTAATTGATCTTGAGTTGGAAGGATTTCAAACTTTATATCTCCACTAGCCAAATTCTCCTTGAAGAAATGGAATATGATATCAATATTCTGATACATTGAATGTTGCACTAGTTTTTTAGAAAGGTATACAACACTTTGATTGTCACAAAAAGATTTTAAGAGGTTATATTTACCCTCAAATAATATATTTTCTCCATCATCCAAATCATTTGTGGGCAAGAACTAGTAATTGAATCATATTCGACCTCTTTAGTACTCTGTGTTACAAAGCTCTATTTCTTATAGTTACAACTCACACGCCTATCTCCCAAGAGAAAAATCCCACTAAAAATGGATCTTTTATCACCATAGTCACTTGGTAAGTCTATATTTATATATCTTGATAGATTTAAATTTTTTTTCTCTTGTACAGTATCCCAAAACTCAAAATTCCCTTAAAATATTTTAATACTATTTTATTAGCCATAAAATATGACTCTTTTGGGTCACTTTGATATCTATGACAGATTGAAAGCTTATAAATATAATTTTAAAGATGTTGGAACATATAGAAAGGTGATATTCAGTTTTATTAATTCTCTTTGATTAGCACTCTTACCTTCACCAACCCATGACAACTATAGTATCATTTAAATGGTTGTAGATATATATTTTGATTCCTACTACTCAAACATATTAAATAATTATTTAGGATAATTTTATTGATATAAAAAATAAAATTATCAGAATACAACACTTCTAAACTCAGATTGTATTCCAGATCATCAAGTTTTCATATTTCATATTTTTTTCTTTATTTGATTGGAAAATTTCTGAATATCGTTGTTATTATCACCTAAAAAAGATACCATCAAAAAATTATAGTAAAATATCTGTACCTTTCTTCATTTTTTTTATATAAAATTTCATATCCACTTTTATTTTGATGAAATTTAACTCCATTAAGAAGTTATCTAGCCTTGAATACCCTACCCTTGGAACCTATTACAAGCCATATGGGTTTTTCTTCAAATTGCACACTCTAGTACCATATTTATCAATCATAAAACCATAGGGATTCCCAATATATACCTTTTCTTCAAGTTCACCATTTAATAGAGATATTTGAAATCCAAAATATATATTTTAAACTATTTCTGAGCTACCACAAAAAGTAACATCATAGTATCATCTATATTTAAAATTGGAGAAAAATTCGCCTCAAAATATACCCCTTTAGCTTGAGATTACCCTTTGCACACTAATCTGACCTTATTACTAACAAACCTTACATGATTATTTAGCCTATTTCTAAAAACCCAATTTTTTCCAATGAAATTATTATTATTGGGTCTTGAAACAAGGTCCCATATAGAATTATTTTTTTATCAAATTTATCTTACCATCTTTAGAAACAATCCACTACTCATTTTAAAAAGATTATGTAAAAAATATTGTTTCAACCTGAGAGATGAGTGAGGTCAGGGTTTAAAACCACAACATTTTATTTGTTATTTATTCCATGTTTACCTCATATCTCTGTTTTCATCTAGTCATATGAGGTGTATAATGTTCTTATATGATATTATTTGTCTCTTTATGGTTTTTAATCATTTTAAACTTCTATTTATCACTCTTAGAAACCCCCTTTTTCATCATCTGTATCTTAAGAATTATCATCAACAGATTATGGATCGAAGTCACCAAATTTTTAACTATTATTTCTAGTTTTTTACTCATTCTCTTTACTTTTTTATTTAAGAACTACTATATAAGAAACATTATTTTTGAGGTGGTTTTCAATGATTTTCACATCATGCTATTTCACCGCTATATGAAGTCTTTTATTCTAGTATCCATATTTCTTTTCCATTAGATAGGTACCTAATAAATATTTTTTCCTCAACACTTTCTTTGAATTTTCCTAAATTTATGTTTTTTTATTTTTTATAAGGTAAGGGATACCAAAAACCACGAAATAACTCATTAAGGATTCCATTTAAACCAAATTTTATATGATTTTAGATATTAATTTTCCCTCAAAAATTAATAATTTTGATTGTGTATTGTAATGCACACAATGTTTCTCTAAAATTACTTTGATCATTCAAATTTATAAATCAATATTATTTATATTTTAAAAACTATCTCATTTACTCTTTAAAATACCACATTATATTAGGGTTTATATGGATGACTCTATTGATTTTTAATCCCATAATTTCTAAGTAAATATTTAAAATCATTTCCAGCGTACTCCTTCACATTATTAATCCTAAATTTATTTATGTTAATGTCAATATCTTTTCCGAATCCTCTTCTATAAAACATTAACATGTCCACCAACTTTGACTTGTGATTCATAAATAAAAATATTGTCATTATATTATAATCAGTAATGTCACAAACCAGGCCAGGTCGCCATCCGACCCGACACCCGACCCGGTCCGTGACATTGCCCGAAGGGCATTCCCATTCCCCACAGGCTGGAAAAAGTGCATGGGTATCAAAATTAACAAATGGGAACGGTTTACCCGAAATAAAAGATAAAAAGAAAACTCACAATATAAACAACTGAAACTAGAAACAGACAACCAAACACACCTTTAAACTATAAGGCAAACCCAAAGTCTTATAACTAAAACCAATATCCAAAATTAAACGACAATAAAAGAAAATAAAACTCTAAGTCGAACCTCCAAGAAACAAGAGAGGTGCATCATCCACACACCACAAACACCAACCTACCTAAGAAGACAATCAAAGACCAAAACCACCAACGCTAAGCTCAATGCTTCGACCTATAATACAAAAGAAACAGAATCCACATACACCCAAAGGTGTATGTAGGGTGTGATCCAAAATCCCGGTAGTAAATCACCAAATAAAAAGGTTCCATGCATAATTATTAAGTCACAAATACACTTACAGTTTTAATTAAAGCAAATAAGTAAATTCTTGAACAGTTTTAAAGAAAACTTGTTTTAGAAAAATGATTTCAAATGGAACAACTTAAATTAAAAAGAAACACACACCCTTTTAAAAATAACCACTGTGTCACACTGACGAGCATAAAAGACCAATGATCACTAATATGGGAGAGGCCTCATGGGTGTTAGCTGGATTGGGTCCCTAGATCTTCGTGTCTTGGTGAAACATGGCTTAGAAGGCCATGACCCTTAGAAAACGTGGTTTAGAAGGCGACGACCCTCATAATGGCATTGTTTAGTTAGTATTGCAATCGTCAGTGCTGCTAGTGAAACCGGGTCGAGTCACCTCCGGAACACTAGCCCACTAGTCTAGTCCACCCTCCTAGCTACCCAGGCATCTTACTTTGTGCTCAAGTGGTTCAGAGTTCATGGCATATGTTGTATTCGTATACCCAAACCAAACAAGACACTACACACGCCAAAACCACTATTCTCACACACAAAATCCATTAGAAATAATATGCACACAAAAATATTTCAGAACTCAATCTGCATTTCTTACACAACCAATCTAAACCAATGCATGGTCAAAGAAAGAACTTTCATTGTCAAAAAACCATTTAAATAATTTATTAAACAATTTCAACATACGTCGCACATCTTTAAACACCAAAAATCCACCCGAATACTCATTTAAGACAGAACACATCCAGACGCTACACCAAAACACCAATTTCACCCTCCCAAAAATTCTCTAATAATAATAATAATAATAATAACAACAACAACAACAACAATAATAATAATAATCATCATCATCATCAGCACACCAAGAATATTTACACAACTCAATTAAAAAAATTTCCATCCTTAATAACTATTTAATAAAATGATTAATATTTCAATAAACAAAATTTGAAAAAGCAGAACATTGATTTGCACACAAAAACAGCCTAACCCTCTTTTTAGAATAAAACGTACACTAACGTCATACTAAAATATAATCTGCATCCATTGCAGGATTTAATAAGCCAGGTGAACAATTTATAAAACACTAATAACCATCTCGACATGATTTTTCACATAAAATCACACTCATATCGCATAAAAACATTACTAATAAATAAAATCATATGAGATCTCAATAATAAAAACAATTTTTCACCAAGAAAAGCAATTAAATAATACACTAAGCTAATTAAACACGCAAATTAATTAATCAAAGAATAATTATAAGTAGAACCAACTACCGGTGTCTAGCAATTATGAAAAATTGGTGTGAAACGGTCACTCCACGTCAAGCACAAGCTCAAACAACATGGGTATGTCCTAAAAACAAAATACCAAACCCTTTACATCAAAATTAAACCAACCGTAACTGAAAAACCTAACCCAACAAACCCCAATATTGAAGAAACAACTAGATAAGGGAGAACGCACCAGAGGAAAGGCTGTGGGAGGTTGGTCGGAGACAAGAGGAGGCCATCAGTGGTGTTTTGTGCTAGAAAAATTGGTTTGAAAGGAGAAATCAGGTCACCGGCTGAGAGGGGGCATGCCAGACTGGCTGGGTAGGAGGGGTCTGACGGGAAAACGAGGGAAACTGGGGGGTTGACGGGAATAGGATGCGGCGGACCAAGGAGAGGCCACGGTGGGAATTCGTGTGATGGGGAGGGGAATCCGGAGATGGAGGTCCGGATGAAGCAGGAGGGGTATTGGGGTTCGTCGGACAAAGGAAACAGTGTTGTAGGGGAGTCGGGTTTCAGCCGGAGGCTCCTGCACAAGGAATAAAACGCGTCGGAGATAAAGGCTGCTGGCCAGGGATTCGGGGGTGCGGCGTGAGTCCGGGAGGCTGGCGAGCATGTTGGCTGAGGGGCGCAAGAGGGTGAGTGCGAGGGAAGAGGGTCTGGGAAACTTGGGGGCAGTCGCGCGACAGGTAGGATTTGGGGGGAGCATTGCGGCGCAACGGGATGGAGAGAATGTGAGGGAGAGAAGAAAAATAATGGAAGGATAATAAAAAAATAATGGGAGGAAAATAAAAATAAAATAAAATAAAATAAAGTGTATCTCATAATAAACATAAAAATAATAATCTAAATAGATCAAAATTAAAAGATAATTAAATTAATGTGTTAATTTTAATAACGATAATAATGATAATAACACTAATAAGAACTACAATATTAATAATATTTAGTAAATTTCATATCCTTAATATTATTAATAATAATAATAACAATAAAAATAATAATAATAATAATAATAAAACCCATAATAATTATCAATGTAAATAAAATTATCATTCTTAATCTAAAACCATGACAATAATAATAAAAATAAGAATGAGAATAAAAATAATAGTGTAATAACTGTTACATCCTCAAGGTGATAAGATTAATTAAAATGCTAACACTTTTATTGAGAAAGAATTAATGATGATAATAAAAAACTTGATACTAATAAACTTTACAATAATAACTTAATATTATTATTTTTATTATTCATAATAAAAATATTATCCTTGTTAATATTTTTAAATCATTAAATTATTAAATTATTTTACTTTATTTTTATTTTACGACTCAATAAATTTTTATTTCTTTATTATTAAATAATTTCATTTAATTAATTGAACATCGATAGGGCATGCAGTGACCAGGCGGGGTCGCACGACGACCCAAGAGAGGCCGCATGGCTTTGGCCACAGTGCACTGGATGCAGTCAATGTCAAAATACATGTTTTTAAGAAAAAGAATTCAAAAAATTTATGTCGGGCCTCGACCTGAACTACCCGATGCCCAGAAAATTAATAAAACAAACAAACTGAAAAAAAGACAGGTGTGAAAAATCTACCCACCATAAATATTTTCGTCCTCAGAAAGCCACAACTAGGACCGAACCCCAAAATAGAAAAAAACACCACCTTAAGGCTCAAAGAGGGTCCCTACAAAAAATTATTAAAAAGAGGAAAACACACTGTGGTTAGAGAAAGTGACTCAAATATAACTTCAAGAAACTCGTAAAAAGACTTTTTGATATGTGTCGCCCACCCCAAGGAGCTATAACGCCTCCAGTTGATTGATTAAGGAAGAGAACTCTCGTACTCTCAAGAACCAACTTCACAAACTGAAACGCCTCAAGCACCATCGAATAAAAAACACGTTGTTTGACTGAAACAGACAAACAAGATCAACTACACCCAAGGAACACTCTTATTACCTACCACCAAATCACCTCTAGGAATAGGACCCAAAGGCTGTCATGGGGAAATGCGAAGGGGCTCCCCACCATTAAGAACCTACCAACGCCCAAGGCGAGACTGAAAAACTGACACGAGGAGGCCCGAGCAGACTCCCCACCATTATGAAAATGACCAACCTTGATTCATTCTAGAGACATTTGAGCGAGACCTATCACAGGTCTCCCAACCATTAGAGCTGACAGAATGTACAAAAACTTGAAAAGTTTTCCGACGGTGACCAAGCACCCCACTATAGGGGGCGGGGAGGGTTGGACCGAACTAATATGCATCAAAATCATGACCTAAGATCAAACATCATCCCAACGTCCCTGGATGTTCACTATTCATATCTGACGCCAATTTACTTAACAGACCCCATAAGGACCACTAAAAGTGATTACATCTGCTGGGATGACACCCCCATGACTTTAAGGCAACGAGGAGAACACGCCTCCACATAGTCACAGATATCTTACGCAGCTAGACAGATTGTTTGGAATGGGACAACCATGAAAACAATTTAAACTACCTCTACTTTCAACATCGATGACAGAAATAAAGTTGGGGTCCCATACACTCTCGGGGTTCCTAACCACGCTCCAGCTTCACTCTGAAGCCTATGGTTTGATCCCTGAGGTTTGAATCATCTCCTACCTCACAGTCAGGTATTTAAGATTCCTGAATAAAGCTTCTCCTTCTTGGGTCACATGCAACTATCCTGCAAACGAGACAACACCATCAGACACTACACACCTCGACGTCCAACCACTCCCTTGCAGCACATCCCCCAAAACAGGGGTTCAAAAGATGCACATCCATCACCTTTCACCTTAACCAAGAAACCTAAAAAAGGAAAGACTCATGAGAAACACTCCCCTTTGAACAGAAAAGAATTAGAACTCCCTGAGAGGACACACTCCTATGAAAACTGGGATTCCTGAAGGATTCTATGAAATCCACCCTTTCTCTTCTAAGAGAACTCACGTTGAAAGATGTCACCAAACATGAACCTTATGGCCGATGAAAGCACTATAAGCCTTTCAATTCACCGATTAGCACTGATAACTTTGAACCGCCTTAACCCTTCCCCGTTGGAATTCCTTTCACTGTTTACAGGGGGAACCTTCAAACATGGCTGTGTCAAACTTCATACCCAACGATTTAGACAACTCAGAAAGACCAAAACTCCCTTTAACTCCTCTCACATATGTCATTCCACTGCGAGAGTATCCGCTTAACCGAAGGAAAAAATGAATAGACTTATAATTTTCAGTAAAAAGTAAGAGTCCTTACTTTAATCAAATAGAGGGTCGACTGACGACTAATTACTCATGGCCACACCTCAATCGCATTTTAATTCTTTATGGGGAGTGTACACTAGTCAAGAAAGAAAACCATGGACCCAATCAAACTGGTCCGATGGCCAAGACATATCGCAAGTGAACAAAAAATGTGCAGGGAGAACCACTACAAGGGCTTCCTGGATCTCTTTTCAAAAGAAACCATTAACCAAACGCTTGCACACCAACTTACAAATAATAATTCAAACTCAAGACACATATCAGAAAAAAGTATTCTCGGATCTAAATGCCTCAAATCTGACATTTCCAAAACACAAGGATACACCACACTATCATCGGTTATTAAAACAAAAAAAATCCTTTAACAAAACTTTTTGAAAATAAACGAATCTAGTGGGTTACACAAACACTAATGGTGTCTCGTGGGCCTCTCGCATTCATGTTCCCGTTCCACACCGACACCCACCTCATTTCCATCCAGGCACTCATTCGCTCGTGCCATTAACCCTTTCTCTTTATATATACACTCATGCATGTGGTTTCCCACGATAACACCAAGGATCAATACCAAACCTTTCCATTTTTCAAAACCAAAACGTTCAACCCACACTTTTTAAATCTCACACATCGTTCCATTTTAAAAGTGTTACATTTCAAAACATTTTCCAAGACCAAATCATTTTTTCTTAAAAACCAAAATTCCACAATACTAAAACAAAGAGATGAGGTACAATGAAAGAAGAAACTAGTGTCAGCGGGTGACTCGGACATATGGTTGGTGTCCATATGCCAATAACACCACTTCCACAGAGGGTATTCTAGGATAGTGTCCCTGGATCCACATGGATTTCCAGGCCCTACGAGCTCACTAGTACCACTGAAACTACTCATTTTTTCATTTCCCCTAAACTAAATTAACCACACGGACTGAATATGTAGACAAACATCAACTTACATTGGTAACTCGAGTCCTGTCATGATGTGTTATGGCCATGCACCCTACTCGTAACTAGAATGTTGAGTTTCGACGCCCTTAACTTTGGTTTACACTGACTCTATCCAAAAGAACATGACCCAAGAGAGAAAATTTGCTCTGATACCATTTTGTCACGAACCAGGCCGGGTCACCATTCGACCCGACGCCCGACCCTGTCCGCGATATGGCCTGAAGGGCATTCCCGATCCCCACGGGCTGGCACAAGTACCTGTGTATCATAAGTAACAAATGGGAACTGTTTACCCAAAATAAAAGATAAAATGACAACTCACAATATAAACAACTGAAACTGGAAATAGATAACCAAACACGCCTTTAAACTATAAAACAAACCTAAAGGTTTACAACTTAAACCAACATCCAAAATTAAACGACAAAAAAAGAAACTAAAACTCTAATTCGAACCTCCAAGAAACAAGATAGGTGCAGCATTCACACGCCACAAACACCAACCTGTCCAAGAAGAAAATCAATGACCAAAACCACCATCACTGAGCTCAACGCTTTGACCTAGAATTCAAAAGAAACAGAATCTACATACACCCAAAGGTGTAGGTAGGGTGTGAGCCAAAATCATAGTAGGACATCACCCAATAAAAAGGTTCCATGCATAATTATTAAATGACAAATACACTTGCAGTTTTAATTAAAGCAAAGAAGTAAATGCTTGAACAGTTTTAAATAAAATGGGTTTTAGGAAAAAGGTTTCAAATGGAACAACTTAAATTAAAAAGAAACACACGCCCTTTTTAAAATAACCAATGTGTCACACTAACAAGCATAAAAGAACAATGAGCACTAATATGGGAGAGGCCTCATGGGTGTTAGCTAGCTTGGGTCCCTAGATCTTTGTGTCTTGGTGAAACATGTCTTAGAAGGCCATGACCCTCAGAAAACGTCAATTAGAAGGCCACGGGCCTCAAAAAATGTGGCTTAGAAGGCCACGACCCTCATAAAGGCAATGTTTAGTTAGTGTTGCAATCGTTAGTCATGCTAGTGAAACCGGGTCGAGTCACCTCCAGAACACTAGCCCACTAGTCTAGTCCACCCTCCTAGATACCCGGGCTTCCCACTTTGTGCTCAAGTGGTTCAGATTTCACGTCATGTGTCATATTCATATAATCAAACCAAACAAGACATGAAACACGCC
This sequence comes from Viscum album, assembly GCA_963277665.1. Taxonomy (NCBI): domain Eukaryota; kingdom Viridiplantae; phylum Streptophyta; class Magnoliopsida; order Santalales; family Viscaceae; genus Viscum; species Viscum album. The sequence goes on from OY728137.1 coordinate 248,864,124, forward strand.
AAAACCACTATTTTCACACACAAAATCCATTATAAATAATACGCAAGCTAAAATATTTCACAACTCAATCTGCATTTCTTACACAACCAATTTAAACCAATGTGTGGTCAAAGAAGGAACTTTCATTTTCAAAAAAACCATTTAAATAATTTATTAAACAATTTTAGCATACGTCACATGTCTTTAAACACACAAAAATCCACCCAAATACTCATTTAAGACAGAACGTATCCAGACGCTACACCAAAACACCAATTTCACCCGCCTGCAAATTCTCTAAAAATAATAATAATAATAATAATAATAATAATAATAATAATAGTAATAATACTAATACTAATACTACTAATAATAATAAAAATAATAATAATCTTATGCACGCCAAGAATCTTTACACAACTCAATTAAAAAAAATTCCACCTCTAATAACTATTTAATAAAATGTTTAAGATTTTAATAAACAAAATTTGAAAAAGCAGAACATTGATTTTCACACAAAAACAACCCAACCCTCTTTTTAGAATCAAACATTAACTAACGCCATACTAAAATATAATCTGCATCCATTACAAGATTTAATAAGCCAGGTGAACAATTTATAAATCACTAATAACCATCTTGACATGAGTTTTCACATAAAATCACACTCATATTGCATAAAAACATTACTAATAAATCAAATCATATGAGATCTCAATAGGAAAAACAATTTCTCCAAAGCAAAGAAATTAAATAATACACTGAGCTAATTAAACAGGCAAATTAATTCATCAAAGAATAATTATAAGTGGAACCACCTACCGGTGTGTAGAAATTCTAAAAAATTGGTGCACAAAGGTCACTCTACATCAAGCGCAAGCTCAAAAAACATGGGTATGTCCTAAAAACAAAATACCAAACTCTTTGCATCAAAATTATACCAACCGCAACTTAAAACCCTAACCTAACAAGCCCCAATATTGAAGAAACAACTAGACGAGGGATAATGCACTAGAGGCAAGGCTGCGGGAGGCTGGCCAGAGACAAGAGATGCCTTCCGTGGTGTTTTGTGCTAGAAAAAATCAGATGGAAAGGAGAAATGAGGGCACTGGCTGATATGGGGCACACTGGACATGCTGGGTAGGAGGGATTTGACGGAAAAATGGGGGAAACTGTGGGGGGGGGGGGGGGGGGTCAACGTCCATAGGGTGCGGAGGACCAAGGAGAGGCCAAGGGGGGAATTCACATGATTGGGAGGGGAAGCCGGTGAGGGAGGTCCTGATGGAGCAGGAAGGGTGTTGGGGTTCGTCGGACAGAGGAAAGAGTGTTGTAGAGGAGATGGGTGTCGGCCGGAGGCTACTGCGCAAGGAAGACAACGCGCCGGAGACGAAGGATGCTAGCCGGGGAGCAGGGGGTGCGGTGTGAGTCTAGGAGGCGGGTGAGCAGGATGGCCAAGGGGCGCTAGAGGGTGAGAGCGAGGGAAGAGGGGCTAGGCACCTGGTGGGAGGCCGCGCGACATGTAGGGTTTGGGTGGACCATGGTGGCGCGACGGGATGGAGAGAATGTGAGGGAGAGAAGAAAAAGAATGGAAGGATAAGAAAAAAAAATAATGGGAGGAAAATAAAAATAAAAAAAATAAAAAATAGTGTGTCTCATAATAAACATAAAAATAATAATCTAAATAGATCCAAATAAAAAGATAACTATATTAATTTTTTAATTTTAATAATGATAATAATGATAATAACACTAATAAGAACTACAATATTAATAATATTTAGTAAATTTCACATCCTTAATACTATTAATAATAATAATAAAAAAAACTAATAATAATTATCAATGTTAATAATATTATTATTCTTAAACTAAAACCTTAACAATAATAATAATAATAATAATGAGAATAAAAATAATAGCGTAATAACTATTACATCCTCAAGGTGATAACATTAATTTAAATGTTAACACTTTGATTAAGAAAGAATTAATGATGATAATAACAAACATGATACTAATAAACTTTACAATAATAACTTATTATTATTATTGTTGTTGTTCAAAATAAAAATATTATACTTGTTAATATTTTTAAATCATTAAATTATTAAATTATTTTATTTTATTTTTATCTTAAGACTCAATAAATTTTTATTTCTTCATTATTAAATTGTTTTATTTAATTAATTGAACATCGACAGGGCATGCAGTGACCAGGCAGGGTCATGCGACGAACCAAGGGAGGCCGCACGGCTTTGACCACGGTGCGTTGGACGCAGTTAAGGTCAAAACACACGTTTTTAAGAAAAACAATTCAAAAAAGTTATGTCGATCCTCAACTCGAACTACCCGATGCCCAAAACATTAATAGAACAAACAAACTAAACAAAAGATAGGTGTGGCAATTATTGAATGTGATAAAATAAAAGTTACCTATTATGAATTTTTTTATCAAGGGTCCACAAAAATATAAGGGAATTAATATAAGAGTTCTTGTTGATTTTGTATCTTCTCTTTTATATTATCTGTTAACCATATTCCCTTTTTAACAAGTTCTATAAACTAGATCTCTATATTATAATAGTTAGGGTAGATCTCTCAAAAAAATTATTTATAGATTTTACTTGGAATATTTTTTCCAATGTATCCAAGTCCTCTATACCAAAGATTAATTTATTCATTTTTTTTAAGATGGTAGGAATTTCTAGGATCTCTAATCTTATATAAACTCTCAACAGTTCTTTATCTAATTGTAATGATTTTCCCATCCTTAATGTTTTTTATGAGATAATAATTTTTCTCGAATGTAACATCATAACCTCCATTAAAAAGGTGACTAAAGCTCAAAAAATTATTTTTTATCCCATCAATAAATAAAACATCTTCTGACTTCAATTTTTTATGCTCAACATCAGTTTTTCCAATGCCTATTATATTCAATGGACTATAATTTCCCAATTTTAATACATAACAATCATATTATTTTATATTTTTTATAATATTTATATCTCCATTCATATAAGATAATTATCCATTATCATGGATCTATAGCTTCCTCTTTTTACTAGCCTTAAGAGAAACCTCCATAGTCAATGAATTTTATGTATTTCTTCCATTTGATGTCTTATTTTCTTTTGAAATGTGTTCTTACTGAATTGGAAGAAAGGTTATATAATCATTTTCCTAGTGACCTTGCTTGTAAAATCTTCCATATATATCCATAATCCCATCAAACATATTTTGAATAAATACACATATTGTCATATCATAATCAATCTTCTCTTTTCTAGATCCATTAAACATTATTTTAATGCAGATCCCCCTTAATTAAGAATTTATTTATGTACGTTATAGATACATATCATACCAAAAAAACATAAACATTATTTCCATGGTCGCTACACCACCCAAAATAGACACTAAAACCCGTTCTTCTAGAAATTGTTCCGATTGTCCCAAATAATATGCTTGTTTTTTTTCAAAGAATCAACCTTTCTTATTGTGTTTATTGATAAATACTAATTATATTTATTTTTATCAACTCAATTTGATAAATTATTTCTCTTCTCAATATTCATATCAATCTATCTTTTCCCTATTTGGAACATAGAGCCTTTAATTTTAGTTGAGAATGCTTATATATTTTTAAAAACTACAGGTTAAGATTTTATTCGAGTTGATAAATAAGAATTATCATTATACTAAGATGATTTAGCCTTTAATTATTCATCCCTCTGATAATAATTAATCATTTTTTAAATGGTATTTAATCCTTAATCCACCTTTATTCTTCCTATATATTTTTTTCTTTTTGAGACGCCAATGTTAACTCAGATTCTTTTATCATTCCTTCTTACTCATAGGCTTTTACTTTGAGAACTTTGATTTACTCAATATATTCATTCTTATTATAATGAAAATAGATTTAATTATTATTTATCTTGTTAATAACTTTCTTAATATATTTTTCTGCACTTTTTGGTTGTGAATTTCTATAAAAAAACATCAAATTATTTCATCAACATATGAACCATATAGGCTTCATCTTCTCCCTCTCCTTCTTCCCTACTTGAGCTATTTTCTTTACTTTAAATATATTCCATAATTTTAATGTCTCTTCTAGCACACTACTACTCTCATTCACTTCTTGAGAAATATTTCTCTTCTCTCACTTTATTATTCATTCTCTTTTACTTTTTTTGACTTCTTCCTTCTACCTTCATCATATTTTTTATAGCCTTTCTAAATTTTTCCATTAAATTTTCTTTGAAATTTCTTTTCATTCTCTTCATCCTCATATTCTATGATTTTATTCTTTCATGGAAAATGTATAAAATCGTATGATTCCTACACATTTAAAATACTTAATATGAATATTTACTTTATATATTCCAATTCCATTCTTTAGAATCTTAGATACGATATCCAAGAATTTATTGGGTTTTTCATCAGTATTATCATCGCCATCTAAGTTACTTAAGGACTATAATTCCTCTTATTTTATCTTTTATTTATTCACGAGTTTAAAATCTATATCCTCTTAAATATTCTTCTTGAGAATTTCTACTTTAATAAATTTCATAATTCAAAAGAGTATTCTATAACTGCTTCAAGAAATGATCTTCTCTATATCCAATAACATGGATCTTTGGATTGAAATTTTTTAGAAAGCTTCTCACTAATTTTTTAACAACTGTAGGGACATCCAACTTATCTCCAAAACTTATTTTGTTACAAACCACATCATTCACTTGGGTGAATAAACCATCTACATTTTTATCTTGATCCATTCTAATATCTTCAAATTTATCTCTCTATATTTGAAAATTACCCTCCTTGATCGTAATATTCCATTCATAAAATATTTATATCTTGTATCATGTCTCTTTTTCTGTCTATGGTCACATAAATTTGGAGTAATTTTTTTCTAAAAAAGATGATAATATATCATTTCTAGAATTTCAATATATATCAAGATTCATCTTATCAGCAAATTTCATGTCATCACCTCTTACAATTGGTGGATATACCATAATGACATAATCACTCACTTTCAGTCCTTATGATAATAAACATGGAAGCATTCAATTCTTACAACCATGAAAGTTTTTTCATTAAAAAAGGAACACTTACTCTATTTTAATAATTATGTTTATACATAATAAACCTTGAATATTATAATCATAGTGGAACCATGCTCTAATACCACTTTTAGATCTATGGTTAGTTAGGGTGCTACAGAGGGGAGGGGTGAATAAATAGTACCAAAGATATTTTAAAAATTGTTTCTTTTAAATTAAACCCCAATGACTGATTAAATTATATATGAACTCTTTATAACTCTTCCCCATTTATATGCAAGTATATGAAGATTATGCAGTACACAAGAAATTTTTACAAGGTTAAACCTTGGTTTGAGATCATATTCCTAACCATGGACAACATTTATTTGTTTCACAGATTTTATTAACACTATAATTTATAGTGATTACAAATTCATACAATCAACACACAATGTTTCACCAAGAATTATCAACTTTCTTTATGTTTAGGTATCATCCGCTTCCTCTATAAACTGTATGGTTCTATTTTGGTAGGTACCACTTATTCTTTAGAGTTAATCCTTTACTATTAAATTTGAACCAAGAATTTAAATTATCACAAGATGTTACTATATCAAAAAATTGATATTCTTATTAAAAAACATTGAATGGAAAATTATATTAAGATAACAGTAATATATTGATCTTCCATTCCCACTATTTAAGGTTAATATCCTTTTGAATGTGAGAATACATGCATGAAATGAACTCAATAGTAAGAACATGGATCAATTAAAATCCAATCAATTTTCCTAGACCTGTTTTGGAATAATAATATTTAAAATGTCTATATTAATCATGTTCTATCATTTTAAAACAGTTTTGTATCAAGAGCTCACTCAAAATTTTTGGTAACGTTCATTTTATCAATTTCTCCTTTTTATATTCTCTAAAGAAAATTTATAATATATTTCCATAATTTTTATGAAAATTTCCCCATTATGTTTGGGTGTAACAAGATCCATATTCAACAATACCTAATTCCTTTCCTATCGAATTGATAATGAATGATTTCAAATATTTAATTTGAAATCTCTCAGAATCTGGAAAAATCCTTCTCATTTGGAATCTAATCAAAAAAATATATTTAAATCACCAATAAAAATTAAATATATATCTTTTTAAAAAACTATTAAATATATAGAAATTAAAATTCTATTTATGATGACATGGAAATATAATGTGGAACACTCCCCTAATACCCACAATATCACCTTTGGTTTGATTCTGTAATCTCAGCTTGAATCTCAATCCATTAAAATAACTAAGATGATTGATCAATGAAGAGTATAAAATGATAATTTCATAATTTTATTATTCATTTATTTAGAATATTTATTCTCAACATTACTCTTATTTATCGTAAAAAATTATCCTCATTAAGTTTTCCTTGTAATAAAGTTTTCTTAAAATTCAACAAAGTATATAATGCTTCTGTAGATCATGCTTATGCAGATGATTGTTACATGGACTAAAATCATACTTATTTAGAATTAAAACTATGAAAATTATGGTTACATAACACATTATATGATTCTTTCACACATGATACATCCCTAGATAATTATTACATTAGAAAGGGATGATACTAAATGATGCTTATAGAGCTCAAAGCCTATTCCAATTTTATACACCTAGACACTAAAATCCCAAACTAGATTCGATAGTACTCAAAAACATCTCAAAATATATGAATGAAATTTAAAGAAACACAAATTACTTACCAAAGTAATTCAAATTAATTAAAATACTCAGTAAACAACAAATACAACTTAACCAATAATTTTAAGGGCACTTCAATAACTTTGTTCCATTTCACCATATATTGTATCATATAAAATAACTTATAAAACCATATCCAAAACTATTTTGCATACCGCCAAAACCCTTTTAGAAATAAACCATAATATTCACTATTAATCACACAAAATTTAATACCTTTTGAATACCTATCCAGTGCTCTTTTGGATTAACTCTAAATAACTTATAGACCAGCTCCCAATGTCAAAACCCAACCCCATTTAGTCAACCTCAAAGTGTGGCCAAGAGTTCCTTTATAATGTAGAAAATAAATATGAATATATAAATCCATAAATTCAGGAACAAAGTGAACTCTATCAAAGAATCAATGCTACTCATGATATAAAGGGATATGGCATGATCTTCAATCAAACACATATGTATTTATACATGTTTCCACCAGTCGATTCACATACTAGTTTTCATTCTCATAAATTCCCTTTTTCCAAGACATCATGTAACCATTGGGAATGAAGTATGTCAATCCCATATATTCACCTCATAATTTTTTTCTCTCTAAGTAAAGACTTACCAAGTTGACAAATACATCACATTTCACTCACCTTTATGGATAAGAACATCACATATCTAACACCCAAATAGATAATCACATTATGTGTACTACCTAGGTGTGGATGCAAAATCCCCAATCTATCTCAACCAAGAGACTATATTCTATACACTTTATATTAGAGTACAAATCCCATATTGGTTGATCTCAAACCAATGATATAATCAGAAACACACCAAACCACCCCTAATTAGATAGGCCTCAAGGATTTTATAAGAAAGGTATAAAATTAAGAATATTATCATGTCAGGTATCTCATCAACAATGGTTAAAGGGGTCTCTAATTATGTTTCATTCACACAAAGTATACAAAAAACATAGTGTGTGACACTATGGGGTATACTCAATGGTTCATCGAGTACACAATAACATTTTTATAACTCATGATCATATTCTATATTTCATATAATAATCCTACTCAAGTTAACTTTTACATTTCATCATAACATATAATATTACATGATGAACAAAATTGAGGAATAGTTCAAAGGAAAACATTGAGAGGTCAATCATTATTAAACTTCATGAAATATATATATTGATATATACAAATATACAACCAATGTAAAATAATGATAAAGTGTATATTTAATTTTATATAATATATATTATAATCTTAAAACTCTTTTAAGAATTCTTAACAAAACCCTACATAAGCATTTATCTTATCATATCATATATAATGGAATTCCAAATCAGCCTTATGTTTATTATACATTATATGGTTTTGTTAACTCATTATATAAATATGTAATTCTCACCACATAATTGTGTGACCACATGATAAAATCCCCACACATAATTTTTTAGTGAGTAACATCTATAATGATATCATGATTTAAAAATGGTGAGATTTAGGAATTATATTCATGATGTTCAAATCCTTGAACATATTCAAACTGCTTAATTCTGCAATATCTAATGTTATAATGTTAAATTCTATTTTCCAAACATCATCAACCTTTGAACTATTTCATCAAACTTTTTCATGAAATATTTTTTCAAATAATGTAACTATTTACATTATTATTTTCTAGTGCACCATAAAATCCATTTGAATAAAGTGAAATTTACTTTTCTTAGGAAAGTATATATAACTGTTTACATTAATTTGTACCACCATAACATAAAACTATTTTAGGATATAAAATGAAAAACACATCATATTCTGATCAGAATAATACTTAAGGAAAGAGTGATATTCGCATTTCATCATAACTAAATGTAACTCTGTATAATTTTACCATCACATATCCTAAACTATTTATGATATTAAGTGGAAATAACTTTATCTTTATACTATTATACTCATTTATTTTATAAATTTGAACTTCTTTATGTTTAAATATACTTATATAGGCCTCCTAGACAATATAATCTCTACAAAATATAATTATATTATACACAAACATTTTTGTTTAAAACAAAAATTATTAACTTTTAGTATAAATATTTTAAAAATAATATATTGTTTCTATTAAATATATGGTATTCTATGTGTAAAAAATTTCCCCACACCCATTAGCTTGGGAAGAGGCGAGGGGTATTACTAGGCCTCAGGTGACAACCCAAGGACACGAAAGGAAAGAAATAATTATCGAGGGATTAATAAAAAAATTGGTGATGATTTTATATTTGAAAATAAAATGATAACACCAAGATAATAATAACTGAAACAACCACTATATAATGTATCTGAACAATGTAATACAATTAAAACAAAACCAACAAAACCAACCCATATCATAGTACAATGAGGAAAACATAACCCACAAAACTCCAAGATGCCAAAGACATAAACTCCATATCTCCAAACATGCTTCAAGATCTAACTCAACAAACCATGCCCAAAGTATCATGATTCTTTACTAAAGAACTAATAAACCTTTCTTTTACATGTGTTTTGATATATCACACCTTTAAATTCACTAAAGTGACTAAGTAGGGTGTGAGTATAAAACTCAGTAGGTTTCCCCCAATAACTTCCCAACTCATTTTACTAGGATAAACATGTTAGAACCACTTATATAAATCAATTTATATAAAACAATTTAAAACAATTTATATCAAAGACAAAAAAAATCCAAACTATAAATTTTTTTCAAATAAATAAACTAAACAGCCCTTTAAAATCCATTTCTAAAATTCCACTTCGGCATACCCATTACATTTCCACAATCCAAACATCCAAACATGCATGATAACTATGGAAATCCATAAAATCCTGAGTGGTGATTCATCCATTCACTAATCCATCACTTGGTGATCTATTTTGATGGGGGAAACATCACACCCTTATCCATCCCACTTTTTTATTGGGGAAACATCACGCCCTTATCTTTCCCAAATGCATATGAACACATGAAACAATTTATTCCAAAAACTCATGCCATTACAATTCATTAAAAAATTAATTTTATTGAAAAAAAATTCACAAACCTTTTACAATCTTCAAAACCAAACCATAATTTTAAAACTATCATTTTAAAATAATTAACAAAAGTATGTTCCATAAACCAACCATTTTCTACAATTTCATAAACCAGCACTAAAGAGTGTTTACATAAAAAAGTCGCATCAATTTCAAAATTCAAATAAAGAAATTAAATCAATTTGAAAACAATCCTTAATGTTATAACTAAAAAGAGTTTATAGTGAATCCACCTACTTTGAAAAGTTAGGGAAAAATAAAGAACATCAAAAATTCTTCAACAAACTATATTAAAACTCCTTAAATCATCTTTAGATATCATATCCTTTAACTAAAACAATCATATATAATTTTCATTAGAATCACAGAACAAAGATTTATCCACAAAAAATAGATATATGTTTCTTAGAGAGGGAATAAGAAGAAGAAAAAATAAAAAAACCAATAACAGGGACTTACCAATGAATCTGAGCCTCCAACACACTTAGATTCACCTAAGTATCACTCTTGGATCAAGAAGAAAGGTCTCTACAGCCTTTGTAAGGATTGGAATTTATGTTATGGTCATATTAGGAGAAAAAAGAGACACTAAGTGCATAAAATGAGTTAGATCAACAAAATATGGATCTAAATTTTAATGGTACATGGTTAAGGAGAAAAGTTAGAAAAAACTATGCACAAACCGTGCACTAGACACTTTCTACAAACCCACATCTCATGGTTGGCCTGCACATTTAGACAAACCATTCAAAAACTATGCTAAACCCCTCTATCCCACATTACACAATTTCTCCTAGGTGGCCAAACGGTTTTGACAACCTGTGCACCAGACTATGTGCCTACCTAGTTCTCATTGTTTCAGTTACATGATTTGTAGGAAGGTGTTATATGATTTCTAATAACTGTTCTCAAACCATTAACCTACAAAAAAATATCCAAAACATTCCAAAACTCATCTAAACATCCAAAAACGTAACCCAATAACATATATACATAAAATACATAAATAAAGGGTTAATTACTTGAAACTGAGGGTTCTATATTCTCCCCACCATTGGTCTTTCCATCCATAGAAAGTTGAAAACTACCATTAGACTTAAATAGTTCATGCCATTTTAAGTCCATTTCTTCTCATGTTCCCACATCTCTTCTTCAATCGAACCTTGATTCCATAAAACCTACACTAGACCTATGCTTTTATCACACAATAATTTCTCTTCCTTATCCACAATCCATACTAAGACATGAACCAACAATGAATCTGACTCTAGGTCAACATGATACCATAAAATCACCTGGTCAGGATTTTGTTGGTACTTCTTAAATTGATACATATATAAGACAAATTATGCAGTAAAGTGAACCTTGGTAGGAAATCCCACTGATTTGTCACCTCAGCAACCCATTCAAGTGTCTTAAAAGAGCCTATGTATCGAGGATATATCTTAGCGTGATTCCCAAAATAATGATTCTGAAGCCTTGGAGAGATTCTCAAGAAAACATGATCACTCTCCTCGAATGACAAAGGCCATCAATGTTGATCCATATACGATTTCTGATAACTATGAGCCATCTTTATTCTTTTCACGATCAACTGAATCTTCCCTATTGTCTCTTAAATAAGGCTTGGTCAAACTAGTGAATATTTACCTATTTACACCCAGGAAAAGTGAATCACGATACGGAAGATCATACAATACTTCAAAAGGATCCATATATATTGAGGTTAGATAACTATTGTTATATGTGTACTCCACTAACAGTTTGTTCTCATCCCATGAGACACCAAAATACATTACATAAGCCCTAATAATGTATTACAATGTTTGTATCATCCTTTCGGATTGTCCATACATTTGAGGATGATATGATGTGCTCATATTCAACTAAGTCCAAAGGGATTTTTGTAAGGATTTTCAAAAATGAGACGTAAACCTCAGATCTCTATCTGATACTATCGAAACCAGTACACCATTCTATTTCACCACTTTTGAAATATAGATTTTTTATAACTTCTCCGCCATATGATATTCCTGAATAGGGATGAAATGAGTTGACTTTTTGATCCAATCCACTATCACCCATATGATATTATGTTTCTGAACCATTCGTAGTAGAACTATTACAAAATCAATAGCTATATTATCACATTTACACATGGTAATCAATAATTATTACAGTATACCCTTTGGTCATTGGTATTATACCTTAACCTAATTATAGGTGAGGCATCTCATAATAAACTCATCCACCTTTCTTTTCATTAAAAAACACCAAAAATTTTCATTTAGTTCCTTGTACATATTTTTTATTACAATATGAATAGACCATCTTGAATGGTGGTAAGAATGAAGTATTTTTTCTAGATAAGCCATTGGTATGACCATCCGATCTTGAAACCAAAAAACTAATCTTTTATCAAGATATTATTCCTCAAGTATCTCCCCATCATTAAATTTTGACTTCATAACAACACATTTAGAATAAAATTTTTGTACCTATTTATCCTTTTTGAACAAAAACTGTAAAAAAATGTAAACAAAACTAAAAGAATTCATCAATATTCTTAATCTAAGTGCCTGTCAGCTATCACCGATGTTAGCTACCAATGATCTGAAGCTTCTTTTTCCATCTAACCATATGAATTTTGTCTTAATTCATCTACCACTAAATTAACTTTATCGGTTTATACATCAGGTTAATGTCATAAATTTGGAAATAATCAATTCATCTTCTTTGTATCAAATTCAAATATATTTGTGAGAAAATGTGTTTCAATCTCTTATTAACTTTAAACACCATAAATTTCTCACCAAATTGGTAATGGTGACAAGTGTTCAAATCATATAATACATCAGGTAAGTCCCAATTGTGTTTTGGGTAGTTCTTCTAATGGAACATTAACTGTTGTGAGATATTAGAAACAACATGATCCCTCTGCATGAGAACACATCCCAAACCAGATCATGAAGCATCACAATACACCACATAACCCGATCATGATTCTATAAATATCAAAATCAGTACTAATGTAAGGAGAACTTTAAACTCTTGAAAATAGTTAGAGAATTAATTTTTCCATTGTAATGGAACATTTTTCCTCATCAAAGATGTTATTCGTGAAGCTACTCATGAAATTTCACGAAAAAAAACATCAATAATAACCAGCTAGTCCAAAAAAACACTATGTATCTCAAAAAAATTATTTAGTGGTTTCCAATATATAATAGAATATATCTTTTTTGTATCCAAAGAAAAACCTTTTTTAGAGATTACATGGATAAATAAATTTATATCATGTATCCAAAAATCTCAATTTGAAATTTTGGCATATAAATGATTATCATGAAAGATACCCAACACCGACACCAAGTATTGCTCACGATCATAATTTTTCCTTGATACACCAATATTTCATCCATAAACACCACCAAAAAATAAAATAAATACCTTTCAAATATTGAATTCATCAATTCCAAAAAGACTCATGAAGCATTTTTAAGACTAAAAGGCATAACCACATAATTGTAATGGTCGTTTCTACTCCTGAAAGTTGTATTTAGAATATCATCCTTCTAAACCCGCAATTATTGATATTTATAACTAAGTTAAATTTCAGATAAGCACTAAGACGCCTAAATTGATCGATAAAATAATCAATGTGTGGAAGATAATGTCAATTATTTATTACGACTTGGTTAAGTTTATGATAATATACATATAGCCAAAGAGTTCCATCATTCTTTTTCACAAACAAAACTAGTTCTCCCCATAGAGACGTACAAGAATGAATGAACACTTTTCATTCTATATATTCCAACATGAATTTCAATTCCCATAAATATTTTGGTTCATCTAATAAGACAGAAGTAATATAGTACTATTCCCTTATAAAAGATCAATCGAAAACTACACTTCTCATTCAGAAGGAAGCCTTGAGAAATATTCAAGAAAAATATCAATAAACTAGCCAAAGAATTCTAAAAAACTACTATCCCTGATATCATCCACCAATTCCAAGGTCAACACTACCAATTAGTATGATATAGTTCCAATTATTGTTTCCAACAAACTTATTTCACCTACATTTACATTTTAATCTCCTCTAAATAGATGCTCAATTCTATTATAAGTTATAAAACTAACACTTCGGATATAATAGTCTATGTGGGATTTTAACATTGTAAACCATTCTATTCTCAATATTATTTCATATATGTCCATCTCAATGAGAGTTAAATCCTATATCAATTCTTCCCCATTGATAGTTATAGAACATGTATTGCACAGAATGTATATACATTCTCTTTGACTAAGAGGAGTTCGAAGTTTCAAAATAGTATGAATCATCTCAGCATAAAAACTAAGAAGATCAATAGTAATAGAAGAAATAAATAAATGGGATGCACCAGTATCAAACGAAGCTTTCATAATGGTAGAAATAAAAAGAATCATACCTATCGCTATCGAAGGTCACGATTGATCATCCATGACCACATTCTAAGCTCTATATAATTTCTTACCTTCAAAAATTTATTCTTTATTACCCTATTGATAGTCCACTAGTTGAGGAGTCATGGTATTCCTAAAATCAACATTGCTAGATCATTTCTTATGGAAATAATTATTCTCTTTAACCCGTCCCATCAAATCATATGAAATATCTAAAATATGATATGTGTATGACAACCCTTATATTTTTTCACATTAATACTGGATTTATTACATAATATTACAATTAATAAAAACTAGAATATCAAGAATTATAGTGAATTATGGAATTAGTAACATTATATACCAAATTAAAATATGGAATATAACATCTTTATTGAAAACTTATTCAACATACTCTTACATAAAACTTCACGGGATAACCTAGGGACATAAATAATAAAGGGTTGATCTATAAAGCCCTGTAAGGGAATAAAAATGGTATAACATGAAGAAATTTATACATGGTATACAATATAAATATCAATGATGAAAAAAATAACTGAGAATCCTAAATATTAACAATGAGGAATGATATAGCATGATAACATAAAGGCAACATGGGAAATTTGGGAGCAACTTAAAACACTTCATCATAAACATAGGTCAAGGATAACACCCCAAACATCATGAAGGAAAAATTAAAATGATGGATTAGGAATACTACCTAACCCATTTCATGATATCTCATTATACTAACACATTAACCAATGCATTGGAGTGATATAAAATTTTGGGTGCACCCAGCACTTTCATTTCATTATCATGATTAAGTGTGCCACATAGATCATACAACATGGAATCATTCATCATTATATGTTATTACATGATCAAGGAGTGTATAATACATACACATATTTCTAAATCAAGTATTATATGATCATAAAGGTGAAAACCCTTGATAAGAAATGGGTATGGGTATTCAATGCACAATTGTTTGGCATGGAAAATCATAGTGATGTTTTGGCAGCATAACGAGAGCGTATAAATGTTCATGGTAGGGATTGATGAGAGTGAAAAGGATCTCTCATAATTTATAAATAAAATTTATATTAAGGGGGTATGGAATAACATATACCAACATTAGTAAATTAAGATAAAATACATAAGATAAAGAAGAGAATTAGAGGACCCCTTACAAAATTTAGCATAGTAACAGGTGTACACAAAGGTTAATGGGATAGATTAATGAGATTTAAATGGGTATATAATCATTTATAAATGAAATTTATAGTAATAGGTACATTTAAAATAATCCCAACATTAAATATTTGAAATAGAAAGCATATGATAATGAAGTAACTTGAATAAAGAGAATAAGGAGAGGATACCTAACCTTGAGGGGGAAATTCCAAATTCATGGTCTGAGATTCTTGAGAGCTTGGGGGAAACTAGGGTGGAAAATAGTAATGGGAGGATAGATTAAGGATGTTATCCAAGTTATTATAGTGAAGAGAAATGGTATCTTGGAGGTATTATATAGGAAATGAGTGGTTAATTCTTTATCATTTCTCAAACTTAGGTTTTGGACACTACATAGTAAAATAACTAAATCCATAAACCTTCCCATGGTTAATTCCCATGGTTTCTTCCAAAGAGTGGTGGTTTTAATTATTTTATATAGACAAGGTATGATATTACAAAAATATTTCCCTTATTTATGTGGAGGTGAGTCATTCTCTTATAGAAATGATTTTAAAACCTTAAATTATATTATAGGTTTTTGAGGATACAAAAAGGATTTACAAAATTAATCAAAGAAAATTAATATTACATTAATTTAGATGGAAAAATATATTCAATCATGGATACCCATTATAGTATTTATTACATCATTTTTTGGTCATTATGATGTCATAATAAAGACTGTATATTTATACCATATTTAATTTTTACCCAAAAATTATACTATCTCATAAAATTATGAAAAAATCACCATTAGATAATTTTTATAATCTAATTCCAAAAATAATATTCATTTTATCAAATTATTTTTCTAAATATGTGAACTTTGACTTTTAAAATAATAATTGGCATTTATTGAGAAATGATGGTTTTTTTACAATAATACTTTGTGCAACCTAATAAAAATTATATTTGAATTCATATAATTTTTATGAATATTTATATTTAATAAAAATTATTTAATAGTAAAATTTTGTTGAAATATTATTTATTTCAAAAAATCAATTAATTTATGAAAATATATTCTATAATTGAATTTGAATATTACCTGAAAATACAATATACGTATTCATATTATTGTAGTCTTGATACACATCCCTTTAATATACAAAAAATTACCTAAAGGTAAGGTGTTCGATGGTGAGACTTTCATGGGGTGGTTTGGCGTACATGGATTGAGTCATGATCTTGATTATCTTTAACTTCTCTTGTAAATGGTTTCTCTCATGATTAAGTTGTTGGATATCATCTTGGTCTTGGTCAAGGGAAAATCTTGGTGATGCTATCTCCCTCAGAATCTCTAATAAATGGGCTTCATAGGTTACATTCCTATTGTTTGAGGCCATCACTTCCTTTTTCTATGTCAATTGGATTTGTTAAAACCCTTTTTTTATAATAATCATGTGAACACTATTAAAAAACTATATTATTAGTGGTAATTATTATTAATGGTCTTTTAGATTTGATATGATATAATAAAACCAAATAAGTGCATGTGTTTTATATAACAATAATACATAATAACATACTTAATTTAAATCATATGGGGAATTTTATTTATATATTTTTAGGTCATTAAAATCTCCCCCCTTCAAAAGTTTTTCCTTCAAAATGTTCATCTCACACACTAAAACAGATGCGGGTAATTTTTTTCCATCACTTCCTATGTTTCCCACATCGCATCTTCAAACTTTTAGTTTCCCCAGAGAACTTTCATCAGGTGTATTTTCTTATTTCATAAAACTTTGTCTTTATGATCTATAATCTTCATTATATTCTCCTAATATGAGATTTCATTCTCCAATGGTTCCACCTATGGATTGAGTACATGTTAGGGTTCTGGTATGTAATTTTTCATGAGGGGTAAATGGAATAAATCATGTACTTGAGGTAGGTTAGGTGGGAGTTCCAGTAGATAGGACACCACTTTAAGGCGATCAAGGGTCTCAAAGAGCATGATGAATCTCGGATTTAGCTTTACCTTATTCCCATATCTCATGGTTTTATTCCATGGAGATATATGGAGGAATACCATGTATCCAACATCTAACTCTTGGTGTCATCAATGATTTTCAGCATAGATATCTTCTACCAACTCTAAGAAACCTTGATGTGTTGTTGAATGGTCATGACATTTTCCACCATTTCCATAAACATTTTAGGGATTTTAGTTTGTGTTCCCTAACATAATCCCAAAATGTACGTGTTCTACACCTCTTCCCACGACGGGATTCATAGGGATACATTTGGATTCTTGAGTGGAAACTGTTATTATATGAGAACTCAAATAGAGGAATATGTTAATCCAATCCTCCTTTAAATTCAATTGAGCAGGCTCTCAATATGTCACCTAGTTTCTTAATATTCCACTCATATTTTCCATATGTTTGAGGGTGATAAGTCTTGATGAAGATCATCTCAATATTTAGAGCAAGTTGGAGACTCTTCCAAAACATAGAGGTAAATATTTAATCTTGATCAGATACAAATAATAGCGGTGTTCTATATAGCATTACCACTTCTCTAATGTATATCCTTTCCATTTGATCAAGTGATAAGTTCTCTCTAATTGCAATGAAGTGATTAATCTTTATAAGATGATCCACCACAACCCAAATAACATTATTTTCTCTTTATTCATTTATAAGACTATTGAAATAGTCAATGGTGATGTTTTACCATTTTCATGTAGGTATGGGTAATGGTTGCATCATACCCTTTTATTTTTTCCTCTTATCATTCACTTACTGGTATACAAGACAAATTGATTTATATTCCTTGATATCCTTCTTTATATTGTTCCAAAAATAGTTCTCTCAAAGATCTCAAAAAATATTTGTGCTTCCTAGATGGGTGGAGAAGGTTTGAACTTTGTGCATCATTCAACAGATCCTTAAACTTAGTTTTTGATTGTACACATAGTCTTGAACCAAATATAACCACCCCATCTTCATTGACAATGAATTATGAGGATTTCCCTTTTCTTATTGCTTTCAATTTTTTATGAATTCCCAAATCTTCTCATTGGCCATCCTTTATCTTCTCTAAAATGTATGGTTGATAAATAATTTGTGAAAGGACTGATGATATTCCTTCCTTTTTGATTCCCATTTCCATCCTTTTTAAATCTAATAAGATTGGAAACTTTTTAATTATAATAAATGATAAAATTATTGGATCCTTTATACAAATAGCATCTTCCACTTTATTCTCTTTTCCAACATTCCATTGGATTGAACAATCATAGCCTTTGATCAGCTCTAACCATATTTTTTGGAGCATATTCATATCTTTCTATGTAAATATATACTTGAGAATCTTGTGATCTATATGTATTTCAAACTTATACCCAAATAGATAATTCAACCATATTTTCAACATGGATATCACTCCATCCAAATATATATCATGCATTGGGTAGTTTTCTTCATGAACTTTATACTAACTTGAAGCATAGGCTATCACTTTGTCATTCTGAATTCACACACATCTTGGTCCCATCTTTAAAGAATCACTGAGTACCATGGAATGTTATCTACATGTGGGTAGTGTCAGTACAAGTGTAGTGATAAGACTATTTTTAAACTACTTTAATCTCTCTTTTCATTCACCATTCCAAGAAAATTTGACTCCCTTATGAGTTATCTTGGTTACAGGGTTTCACAATCATGATAAATTTCTCACAAATCGATGATAGTACCTAGATAATATTAGAAAACTAGGAATATTTGTCATAGATATTTCCATCGACCATCCTTCAATTTCATCCTTCTTTAAAGGGTCCATAGATATCCTATTGGTTGTAATAATATTTCCCAATAATGATAATTCCTTCAAAAATAAATCACATTTTCTTTATTTTGAATAATGCTTATCCTTTCGTAAGGTCTTTAGAACTGTGCTTATATAATCCTCATGATCCTCCTTGATTTTGGATTATATTATAATATCATCTATAAAGACTATAATAAATCATTATAGGTAATATCTAAAGTCTTTATTCATCAATTACATCAATATTTTTGTATCACCAGTGAGTCTCCATTACATTATTATGAACTCATAGTGCTTGTACCTTGTATGAAATTCCGTCTTGGGGATATCCTCCTAATTCACCCTAAATTGGAAATACCCCGACTATAGCTACACCTTGGAGAAGTATTAAGATCCACATAGTTGATCAAATAAGTCATCAATCTATGTCATAGGATACTTGTTCTTTATCGTGATATTGTTGATCAAATGATAATCA
This sequence comes from Viscum album, assembly GCA_963277665.1. Taxonomy (NCBI): domain Eukaryota; kingdom Viridiplantae; phylum Streptophyta; class Magnoliopsida; order Santalales; family Viscaceae; genus Viscum; species Viscum album. The sequence continues at coordinate 248,883,935 of OY728137.1, forward strand.
ATTCAAAGGTTCATTGACTCGTCCTTCTTCTTGACAAAGATGACTGGTGCACCCCATAGTGAAGCACTTGGGTTTATGAACCCTCTATCTATATTCTCCTATATTTGTTTCTTCGGATCCTCAAGTTCCAAAATACCCATTCTATATGGATTCTTGGACAAATGCAACACCCCATGTTTAATATCGATCGAAAATTCAACCTCTCATCTAGGAGTAAGAACATGAAATTCTTCGAGAAACACTTCAGTGTATTCCCTCACAATGGGAATATCTTTAAGGATGATCCATTCCTTAAACTCAATCATTTTAGATAGATATTATTTCATTAAGGGAAATAATATCCATGCTTGAGATTTGAGTGCTAAAGAAGATATATCTATCTTCATGAATTTCTATAGAATTGGACGAAGATTCATGATACATCGGGTGATTTCCTAATCATATAAATTTATGTTGGCTCTATATGGGGAAATCTAATACATACCTATAATTGTATCAAATTACACCAAAGGGAGTATAACAAGGTTCATTGGGAGGTTTATAACAAAAATACTTATAGGGAGGAGTTGTATACTTGGGATGTAATAATTTCACCATTTACCATTTTAATCGAAAACTCTACTTATATACTATATGGTGGTGTATGAATAGTTTTAAAAACATTCATGATCTGAAAGAACACATAGAACAAGAATAAAAAAGTATGCTCATTATTCTTGAATTAATAATTATCATAAATTTCACCACTTTTTTTCATGATTCACCTCAATGTTTTTGATAGCATAAACACTCCCTTACTACTTTGGATATTTTTTGTTTTCTCCAAAAACCCTTGTCTTTGTGTATTGGTTTGAGAAGTGTTTTTGTTCCTTGCAGTTGAAGTAATTAACAATGTGTTAAGGGTTGACTAGACCATTCCTTTCCTAAATTTCATTAAGAGTATTCTCTTTTCTCAAAAATCTCAATCCCGGTGTCCTTCCTTACTGCACCTAAATCATTCCCTAATTCCCCTTATGTAATTTCCATGGTTCTTCTTTCCACACCTTTGACAAATGAGATTTTAAAATTTCATAGAACCATTAGATTTTTTCATAGAACTCTAATAATTAAACTCCAATTTCAACATCTTATCCCTGTGATACCATTCATATTCTCCAATATACATTTTTACTTTTAGAGAACATCAAAAAAAATCTTCATAGCTATAAAAGTCTCAGATCACAAATGCTTTTCATAGAAAAGGTTTTTTCCAACAAAATAAACAATCAAAATTTCATTCAGGGATAATGAAAAAATCATAGGCATATCTTCCAAGAATTGTGAAGTTTAACTCATATACCGTGATAGATTCATTGCCTTGTTTCTTGAGGGAAACGAAATTACATTCCATTTTATGTTAGAGAGTGCAACAAAAATATTTTTCAAAAAACATTTTCTGGAATTCCTTACAACCTATCTCTTCGATCTTTTCCTTAGGCTTTGTATTCTTGATCAATTTCCACCACTAATCAGCTTATTACTCCACACATTAAATAGATGGTAGAACCTTCTCTTTCCTAAAACATTTAATGATGGAGAATATCATTTTAATGGTGTTGGTCCATTTTTCCTTGATTAATGAATCAGATAATCCATTTAAAGACAAAGGCCTTTGTCGCATTAAAGTTTCAATTGAATATTGTTCATTATTAGGGGGATTTGGGCACTCATATTGATCTAGGTTTCTATTTATAACCTTATTTAGATGATATAGTATCATTATAAATTTATCTATTCCCAGTCTCATTGGGTTGGGTATCTTTTTTGGGAAGTCATCACATTTCCCTTCACATTGGTTGTTTACCGGATTCCTCCTATTTTTGGAAATTGGCTAGGATAAAGGGAAAATTATGGATGAGTATTTTTAAACTATTAAGCACATAAATAGTAATCCAATGACATTAAAGGTATGAATTATAAATAATATTTATTTCATTAACTTATGACTTTCTAGGCTTCAATCAATGTCATCTATGATCTATTTTCTAACATATAATCATATTGGTATTTTCTGTTCCCCTAAAATGGTTCTTAATAAGATTATAAATTTTTCAAATAATATCCCCTAGAAGTTTCAAACCACTTGTTTATCAAGGCCCATTTTTGGGCACCAGTTCTAGGTCGAGTCTAGAACAACGTAGTGCTTTTAGGTTTTAGCCATATGCACATCTATACTAGAGCCACATACACTTTTATTATCCAAATAAGGATGTATTTTATTGATAAACCATTAATATATAATTTACAAAAATTTATGGATGTCTTATTATACATAGTTTTATCCTTATGTGTTTTTATAGATCTTTCTATTCCAAATCCCAATAATAATAAAACTTTCCTTTGATACCAACCATGGAAACCCTGCTATTTATTCCACGTTAATACATGATTTATTACATAAGATTACAATTAATACAACCAGGAAGATCGAGAATTATAGTGTATTTTGGAATTAGTAATTTTACATAACAAATTATAATATGGAATACAATAACATTTTTGAAAACTTATTTAACATGCTCGTACTTAAAACTTCATGGGATTACCTAGGGACATACAAAAGAAAGGGGTGTGATATATAGCACAGTAAGAGAATGAACATGGAATTACATAAATAAATCAGTACATGTTAGACAATAGGTATATTAATGGGGAACTAAAATAATGATAATCATAAATATGAACAATGAGTTATGATATAGAATGATAACATAAAGGCGACATGGGAAATGTGGAAACAACATAAAACACTCCTTCATAAAAATAGGTAAAATCTAACTACTAAGAAATCATGATGGAAAAATTCATGTGATGGACTAAGTTCACTCATTAATTAATTTCATGACATCTCATGTTACTAAAACATTACCCAATTCATTGGAGCACTATACAATTCTGGACGCACCGGTCACTTTTATTTCATTCTCCTGGTTAAGTGTGCCACATAGATCATACAACTTGGATTTACCCATCATTATGTTTTATTCCTTGATCAAGTAGTGTGTAATAAATTAATTTAAGTCCAAATAAATAAGTATAGGTTCATAAAGGGGAACACCCTAGATAGTAAATGGTTATGGGTATTCACTTCACAATTGTTCAGCATGGAAAATCATGGTGAAAAGTTTATAGCATAATAGGGGTGTCTAAATGTTCATGAAGGGATTGATGAGAGTGAAGGTTGTATATAATAATTTATAAAAAAATTGAAAGTAAGTATGATATGGAATAATATATCTCAATATTTGAAAATTACGATAAAATACATAAGATAAAGAAGATACTTGAATAAAGAGGAGAATGAGAGCATCCCTTACTAAATTTTCACATAGTAACAGGTGTACACAAAAGATCATGGGGGGAATAATGTGAGTGAAAGTTGTATCTCATTATTTATAAATCAAAATCATAGTAATTGTGACATTTAAAAATATATCCCAACATTAGGAATTGGAAATATAAGGCATAAGATAATGATGTATCTTGAATAAAGAGAAGAATGAGAGGATCCCTTACATTGAGGGGGTGATTCCAAATGCTTGAGAGGAGCTTCTTTAGAGATTGGGGGAACCTTGAGAGGACTCTAGAGAAGAAAGGTCAGATTAAGGAATCTTTATATGGTCTTTTATTGAAGATAAATGGGAGCTTGTGTGGGTTTATATAGGAAATGAATGGGTAATTATTTATCATTTCCTAAAATTAGGTTTTGGACACTATATAATAAAATAACCAAAACCACAAAACTTTCTCATATTTTTTCCCATGGTTTATTCCAAATAAGGGGTGGATTTAATAATTTTATATGTACAATTTAATCAATTATTAAAATATTACCATTTTTGATGTGGTGGTGAGTCATACTCTTAATGAAATGATTTTAAAAACTTAAAATATATTATATGTTTTGGAGAATTCATAAAAGATTTATAAAATTTATCAAAAAAACTTAATATTAAATTACTAAAAAGGTAATAAATATTTTTGGTCATGGATACCCATTATATTATTTATCAAAGCATTTGAGTTTCATTATGATTTCATAATACACATCGTATATTTATATTATATTTAATTTTTACCCGAAAATTCGACTATCTTAGAAAATTATGAGAAAAATCCCTGTTTGATAATTATTATTTCTTGATTCTAAAAATAATATTTATTTAATAAGAATAATTTTTTAAATATATTAATTTTCTATTTTAAAAAAATAATCGATGTTTATTGAGAAATGTTGTGTTTTGACAGTATCAGTTTTCGAACCCTTATAAAAATTACATTTGACTTCATAAAAATTAGATGACCAATTATATTAAATGAACATTATTTAATAATAATTTTTTATTGAAATATTATTTCAGTTAAAACATATTTATTTCATGAAAATAAATTCCTTAATTGAATTTGAAAATTACCTAAAAAATACTATATACATATTTTTATTATTATGGTCTTGATACATATCCCATTAATACACCAAAAATCCCCCTAAGAGTAAGGTTTGTGGAGGTGAGACTTTATTGTGGTAGTTTGGCATACAAGGTATGGGTTAGGATCTAGATGAGATTGAAATTCTCTTGTAAATTATTTCATTCACTCTTAAGTAGTTGGATCTCAACTTGGGATTGGTCAAGAAAAATCCCAGTGATGATGTCTCCTCAGAATCTCTGATAAATGGGCTTCATATGGTATGATCCTACTAGTTGAGTTAAGCACTTCATTTTCTTGTATCAATTGGATTTTTGAAAACTATATATTTATACTAATCATGTGATCACTGTTAAATAGAAATATTATCAATATTAATGATGCTTAACAGTATTTTAAATCTGATAGGATGTAATAAAACCAAAAAAGTTCATCTGTTTTCTATAACCATAATACAAAATAACACATTTAATTTAAATCATAAGGTGAATTTTATTTATAAATTTATCAGTCGTTATAATTTTTCCCAAGAACCCAAATTGGATCCCTATGACAATCAAGCTAAAGATATCCCATCTAGTCATAGTTGTGGAATACTCTAGTTGGTGTCATAAAATATCTGTTCATGTGATCAAAAGAACCACTTACTTTGATGGTATATCCCCCAGAAGCTATGTCCCTTAGAAGCTCTGATAAATGGGATTTATAGGGTATGATCCACCTAGTTTAGGTAATCACTTCCTTTGCTTGTGTCAATTGGATTTGTTAAAACCATATATATATACTAACCATGTGATCATTATTGAATAGAAATATTATAAATAGTAATGATTCTTAATAGTATTTTAAATATGATAGGATAAAATAAAACAAAATAATTCCTTGTGTTTTCTGTAACCATAATAAATAATAACACATTTAATTTAAATCATAAGACTCGTTTTATTTATAAATTCTTGGGTGGTTACAATGTGTCCCAATAACCCAACATTAGAGAATTGCGACGATATCACTAAAGATATCCCTTATAGTTGAAGTTGTGGCATGATCTAAGTGGTGTCATAGAATCTCACTTCATGTGATCAAAATAACCACACTGAAATCATCCCAACTCATTATTTAGTATAGAAGAAAGAATTATTGATCTTAATGTCTGATTCTAAGTCATACCACTACCATGAAAAAATGTGTGCCTCTTTCTCTAATTCCCAACATTAGACTTCCCACCATTTCCCATAGGTATCAACATGATTCCTCCACCCATATTGCCTAATATATCCCTTTCTATCTATTTTTAAATATTTATCATCTCTATATAATCTAATATAAAAATCACATATATCATTGAGAAAATTTATGGCATTAATCCGGATTCAAAAATTCATAACTTTAAAGAAGAACTTACTGGAACGTCAGGTAAAAATTGAACTAAATTCATGAATTTATCCACGTACTCTATCATAGAGAGGTTCTCCTACTTCAATCTCAAAAATTATATTGTTCTAGAAATACAAACCATGTGAGGATAGAATTGTGTGTTAAATAATTCTTCAAAATCCCCCTCTGAAATACCTTGGTCCAATTTGTCTTAAACTACTAAATCACACCACTAGTGTGTTAGATCCTCTAATGTGTATGTTTACAACTTGAATTTTATCTTAGCTCTTGTTCCAAGGAAATCAAATATTTGATTCATCCTATTCAGCAACACTTATATTTTTTTTGAATTCGAATCACCTATAAAGATGTGTGGATTCTTATTTTGGAACTGAATGGAATGACCCACTTTCCTTGGTTTACCCCTCTATTTTCTTCTATCTACATCTTGAAATTCTTGGACAATACTCCAAACTATCTATTGGTTCAGTTGTGGCTCAAGTGGAACCACATTTCTAGAAGCCTCTTCCACTTAGTTTCTAGGATGTCTAACAACTTCATTTCTCTATAACAGAAAGAAAATTCTATTAAGTCTCACCCTGAAGAAGCTTAAGGCCTGGAAATTTAAACTTTACACATCACACATATCACAATAAGGTATTAAAATATTTAATAATTTCCTATTTCAACAAATTTTTAAAAATTCCTCCATGCTTTTGAAATTCAATCCATTTTTAACTTTTTTCATAAATCAAAACTTTTACACAAAATTATAAATCATTACATAGAATGAATTATACACTCCTAGTGGGAAGTAATTATTATCAATGCATGTCCTTATCTTCTCATCATCTAAACCAATGAAGATGAGGTTACCACAACTAGAAGTGTCTCAAAACACTTATATACCAAATTATCAAAAAACTTTAAGTTCAACATAAATAGGTTAGCAATGGCTTTTAATGATCTACATTTCTTGTTGTAAAAGTCATAATCATTTATACCATCCAGCTCATGGACAAAACCAAAATGATTTTTCACTCCCGGACTGAGAAAAATGATACAATTTTTAACAACATTCCACTCACCCATTGGCTTCAAAGGATTTGGAGGGTATTACTAGGCCTTAGGTGACTACCCCAAGACACCAAAGGCCAAAAATAAATGTCAAGGGCTTCATAAAAAAGTGGGGGATGATTTTATATTTAAAAATAAAACATCCATACCAAGATAATCATAACCAAAATAACCATTATGTGATGCATGAGAATAATGTAATACAAATAAAACAAAACCAACTAAAAGAACCATATCAGAGTACAAAGTGGAAACCAAAACTAGAAAAACTCAAAGACACCAAATACATAAAGTTCACAGCTCCCAACATGATCCAATATATAACTCAACTATCCATTCCCAAATTATAATGATGCATTAACAAAGAATTGGGAAACCTTTACTTTACCTTTGTCTCAATATATTACATCTACAAACACACCAATGTTCCCAAGCAGGGGTGAGTAGAAAACCCAACAGGTTTTCCCTAATGAATTCCCAAATCACACCACTAGTATAGAACATGTTAGCACAATTTATCTAAAAAAATTATATAAAAAAAGTAAAATATTTTATATCAAATCCAAAAAAATTTCCAAACTAACCAATTTTTCAAAATAATTTAACCAAAGAAGCCTTTAAAATCCATTTCTCAAATTCCATTTTTGCATAAAAATTCCATTTCCATAATGAAAACCTACACACATGAATCATAACCATGTAAAACCCTATAATAGTGAGTCCTTTATAGTTTTTACGCTAATAGGATTCGATAGTGAAGCCACATACCTCAGAAACTTAGAAAAAAAAAATAATGACACAAATTCTTCATCAAACCATCCTGAAACTCCTTAAAACATCATTAGATCAAATTCCCTTAAACCAAAACAAGCATATCTATTCATTGTTAACATAAAAAACATGTACCTAGCCCCAATTAATATATATATGTTTCCAAGAGAAATCAAGAGAAGAAAACTAAGGAAAACAACAAAGAATAGGCACTTGCCAACAAATCTGAGCCTCTAGTGCAATTATATTCACCTAGGGATCACTACTAAATAAAGAGGAAAGGTAACTCCAATATTTTGAATCAGTGGATTTCATGTTTGGTTTATATTAGGTGAAAATGAGTCATTATTGGTGTAAACCAAGTTATATCCACAATATTCAGATCTAAATTTTAGCGGTGAATGGTTACCACACACAGTTAAGAAAATTGTACGCTAAATATGCACTTGACAGTTCCTCTAAACCCACCACACATGGTTAGCTCACAAGTTTAGACAAACCATACACCAACCATGCTAAACACCTATATCTCACATTTCACTATTTCTCCTGGGTGGCTACATGATTTGGCCAAACTGTGAAACTAACTTTATGCCAACCCAATTCCCAATGTTTTAGTTGAACGGTTTCCTAGAAAGGGTTTCAAGGTTTCTACTAACTATTATAAAAATTTTAACCTCAAAAAAATAACCCAAAACATTAAAATACTCTTCCAATAATCACAAAACTTAACCCAATAACTTTATATACTTATAATACATAAATAAAGGGTTAATTACCTAAAACTGGGGGTGAAATAGTATGTTTTTGGAGAGTTTTTCTCTAAAAGAAAGTCTTTATTCTATTAAATATTCCATCGATGGGTGGCAGGAACATATTACCCTATGTCTTATAAAAAATAGATTAACTCTTTATCCATGTTAAAACTTTTTTTATCATTATATTTTTCTCTAAACATGTTATAGAAGTTGATAAATCATAAATCGTGTGTAAAAAATTAATCATCTCATTTTTTTTCACAAACAACCTTTATTAATGAATCAATTATATAGTCAGAAAAGATAAATTATATTAAGATACACTAAATTTTATTATATTAATCTATGATAGATATATTCCTTTGAATTCAAATATTTTATATAATAACACATTATTTAATTACTTGAAAAAAACTATAAGTTCTATAAATTATTCCCTTAATTTTGAAATCATATATGTTTACAATACTTGAAAATTATAAATTTTGCATCATATAACCTTTAAAACTATGGAATCAATTTCTATAACATTACCACTATGCAAGGACATTCCATGGAGTTTCAAAAACCAATTTAGGTATCACGAATAATCCCATCTTATGGAATCATTACTTATTCTTCCTGATAAAACATTTCAGTTTCAATTACCTTATATAGTTACTTAAGGAAATGTTTTTGGACTCTCTCACTATATTTTCTTCTTGAATTTTTTTGTGGAATCTCTTATTATATTTTTTTCTATTTGTTTTCAACTTTTACCAACTTTTACCATCAATACAAAACCATAATATAGATATCACATTCCTATTTCATCTATTCTCAACACTTTTAGAATATCGATTAAACGATTTTTGAACTCATTAATAATGTTTGAGAATTTCCTTAGATGAAAAAAAAATTCATCCCTTAGCTAGAATAAGCCTTTAAGGAATGATCTAGTCTCATCATTTCATTAGAATACTGAATCATATTGAGTATTATTGACATAACCATTGATATTGTGTTTGTGATACTAAAATAACTTAGGTCACCTTTTCATCTAAATCCAATGAAACCTTTATTAAATCATTTTATAATTCTCATAAGGATCTAGATTTACCTGTTAAACTACTTAAACACTTTTTTACCCAAGAACGGTTTACTCTAACACATAGAAATATTTCTTTCTTAATAACTCCTCTTAACTTACTTATCATAAGAGTTGTATATATTAATATTATCCTTCCTATAGGATTCTTTTCAAAGATAAATTTAATGATGATGATGATATTTATCTATAAAAAATCCTTTATACGATGAGTATCATATATTGTTGCCATTTAAAAAAATTTATAAAATGTGATCCCATTAAATCGATGGACCCATTTTAAAAAATAATGTCTATTAGTGTTACAAGATCCATATTTCACTATGAAATGAGTAAGATTTGGTGTTCCTCTCACCACTTATAAATTTATGTCGATAATCATCCCATTAATATCATATATGTAACTTCCTGATTATTTGGAGCGGGTGAAAATTCCTCACCTGTTTTGAATTTTTGGAGTTCGGTGGGAAGACAAAACTGTGCACCCTCCTTTTTCACTGAACACAGTTTGGAAAACCATGAAAGAGGAGGTGCATGACCATGTGTGAACCTCTACAGTTTTTTTAGAGGTAATTCACATGGATTCCCCATGGTTAGGGTAAACCATGAGTAATATGCATAGTTAGTTCCATTTGATAAGTAACATCACATTATAACACACACAATTTGTGCATAGTTAGGACTAACCATGAGGGCTAATCAAGTAAGGTTTGGAACCTAAGAATCATGAGAAACATAGTTGACACACAATTTCAAAAACTGTGTGAGCTAAACGTGTGGCCTTTAAAAAGTGTGAAATTTATGTTGTTCCACTACCACCTAAAGTTTGTTTTTTTCCTTTTTTTCTCCTCCTTGGTCGTGCATAGTAGTGGTGGGAGCTCTACAATTTCCTTTGGCTGAGGTGTGAGGTATGTTTTTCATCTAACCTATATTATTCAATATTTTTACAACATAGTATATATCTTAGTAAGTCTCTATATCCTATATCCACTTTTCCTCTTTTATCTTACCTCACAGAACAATAAATCCATTAGATTCATTTTTTTCCAATTTTTAGGGTGTTCATCCAAAACATCACTTTTTCCAAAATATTTCTATATTGGAGGCTAAGATCGGATATGACTATGTCTACGGCTATGTGGTAGTTGGTTCATACTTTTATTGGTGATTTCGTGAGTGTTTTCATGGTATTTGTTTAGTGCGTCGTTTTGATGACCAAGTGACACCCCTTTAGTTTAATGGTTTATTTTAATTAATTAAATTGAACCTTTTGAGTTGACAATGGGAATTCATTCACGATATTATAAGTGGTTTGAGATGTGTGAGTGGCTCTGGACCTTAGGATGTTAGGTCATGGTGTGTTCTTATGTTAAATTGAATTGTTGTTTAAATTTTAATTTTTTTGTTTAATTTTAATTGATGTATACGTATATATATATGATTTGTTGTGAAGTTTTTTTATGGGAAAGGATGTGGGAAGAGGTGGTGATGACCACTTGATATAAGATGATGTGATGTTAGGTTTGGAAATGTAAGGGCTCTATGAGTGATAATAATTGTGAGTTTGGTGACTTAGTCATCGGATTGAGATGGAAAGGTCTTCAGGTTATGGGTTAGGACTGTGTGATATTTAATGGAATGGAAATTAGATTTTAGTGACATGGTCACAGGGGAACAAGGTTCCAGAGTTGGTGTGTTATAGGTTCTATTTGGTGAATGTTTCTCATCTATATTGGCCAAAGTTCCATTTGTAGTCACGTGCACATAGGTTGACTCGGTGATGAGTTAGTTTTGAACACTCACATGGTTAGAGGCCCCAGCTAGTTGTAGCTTAGGTAAAATATTAGGGTTATTACTATAGAAATCGATAGGGGTGTGAAAAACCATCATATGATAGCATTGAGGTAGTTGGTTGGGGGATTAGGCTTTCCATATTTGAGGCCATTGGTTCGTAACTAGTTTTTGGGGGACAAACATCTTCTTTCCTCGGGACATCATGATTTGAGATAATGGTGAAATTACATTGAGTATTGATATCGTTGTGTTTCCATATGTCAGGATTTGAGATGATGGGTGCTTTCGAGTAGGGGTCCAAGGGACCACATTTGTATATATTTGGCCTGCCTTATTGACTTCTTTGACTTGAAATGGACTTGAGATTTTCTAGGCATAATGTTTTGGGTGACTTAATTAGAGTTGAAACATGAGGGTTCACCTAGACATTTCTATATCAGGGGATGCCTTGAACTATGAGCTAAGGATACTCTATGCTATTGTATTTTTGAATTGGATAAAGTATGTTATATATTCTTAGTGGATATTGAGAACTAGGGTAGCTTTTGTTTACTTAGTTCATGCACTGTCTTTATTTATTTTTATTACGCGCCTGCTAGATCACAAATGTAAGGTACACACCCATTTGTGGTGACCTACTAAGAATCATTATCATACACTACACATGCACTTTAGGACATGTTTTGACTTTATGCTTTTAAATTTAGGTAAGGGTTTAAGATCTCAATCTAGATCCCAGTGGTTGATATGGAATTGGATTGAAGGAGAGGGACCCTTGGTTCATTCCTCAGATGGATCTTCTATTTTGTTTTTCTTTCTTTATTGACATGCTACTGATATGTATGTAATATGGTCAACCATTGGAGACCCTCTTGATTATTTATATTTATAACCTAATATATATTAATGATCTATTTAGTTTCAAAAAATGGAATGTTTAATTGTTTATTTATTTATGTTGTTGTTTTTAGTTTAATTTTTGTAATTTCTGTTTTTGGTTGTTCTTCTACCATGGGCGGGTTACTGGTTTGAGTTTGTTGATCTTTTTCTTATGCTGATATACTTTTATATACCCTTTTTATATCATCACCAGAGGGTATAGTCTCAAAACTATCACCTATTTACACTCTCACTGCTAGTCAGCAGCCTTTGGATTTCAGGGACGTGCATTTAAGGCCAAGTGGCACTCAGCCCGTTGCACTGTTTGGGTGATAATTTAGGTCAAGGAGATAAAAATTCTTTTAAATGTGTTCATTTTACCAATTTATTGGTCTTAATATTTGTTTTATGTCAGAATAGAGATTAATATTTTGTTGGAACTGGGTTTAGAACTCATACTTGCGTGCTTGCAGCCCTATGCACGAGAGACAGACCAAATTGCCCCGGGTGGGAATTTGTGTTCTATTTTTCTCGTTTTATATTTGATCTGATTTACAACTCAAGTGGTGCATCAGGATGTTGTTTTTACTTGTTGTGATATGAGACCCTTGATCGGGTGAGGTAATTGAGGAGATATTGGAACCTCGGCCCGGTAAGGCAAGGGGTATTTGTTATACATGTTTATGCTTTTGATTATACACATATAGTGTTTAATTATATATAAGTGCATATTCCTTTGGTATGAAATTTATATGGTTTCCATTGTGGGCTTGGATTTCACTAAGAGGGTTTGGGTTATCTAAAGTGTCAATAAAGGGAGATAAGTAGTGTTTTCATGCCCAGTCCCTCTTTTGTGGAATCTTACTCAACCATCCTAGGAAAGTGGACCCAATGGAATATTTCTATGATGTGTTATATATAAAAGTAAATGGGCCTTGATATTATAGGAGTAATTAGGTGTGATGATATGAGGTAATGTTCATCACTAGTTTGGGGATACTTGGTCATCGGATTGAGAAGGTATGGTTTGTCGGGACAGGCGTAGCCCGAGGCATATGTGATACTTTGCTCTATCAAGGGTGGGTAAGGAGGCCCTAAGTCTAGGATGTATTGTGGAATGGTTTTGGTGTGGAAGGTAAAGTGTGGTGATTTGATGCTTCTTGTTACTGATTTCTCTATATGTGATATGTTTATATATATATGTGTGTGTGTGTGTGTATGTTTTTGTTATATGGATTGTCTAACCATGTAACGGTATCATATGGGTTTCCACCTGGACGGGATCTAATGGAGTGTCAGGAAGGTGAGGATTGGGTGTTGTAGGAGAAGTAATAGGTTGAGAGCCCTAAGGGTTATGTAGAGTATGTTCCACAAGTATAGCCTCAGGTGTAAGTAGGGAAGCCACTAGATTTTGTAGCTTTTGGCTTGTGGGTCGACGAGTAGCTCATAGTGAGCCTAGTTTGTGTCATCCGAGTGATGGATGGGGGAGATCCAGGAGTGGGTCCTTTGATGGAATATCTAATGTGGGAGTTCCAATTGTAGCACCCACCACTACCTTAGGGTGAGGGTGGTCTGTATGGGGTTGAGAATTGGATCAAATTGAGGCATGTGATCTTTGAGATACTTCAAAAGCCTTCATGAAAGAGGGTGAAGCTAGCAACCTAAATGCACAGAGGACCTGCAAATCACTGGTGGAATGTGCAGGTGCATGTAGGAAGACATGAGGGATTCAACTGGAAGGATTTTGAGGCTAGGTTCTTCAATTACTTCTTCTTGAACATATTAAGGGAAGAGATAGCACAACAGTTCTTGAGGATTCAATAGGATAATATTTCCATCATGGAATATGTATTGAAATTCACCGAATTTTCATTATTTTCACTCATCATGGTGAGAGATGACACCTCAAGGGTGAGGTGTTTCGAGGATGGTTTACAACATGCCATTTGGTGTAGGTGAACATATTTAGGTTGGACTCATTTAGAGAGGCGGTGAAAAATTCACTCATAACCAAGGGGAACTTGATGAATTCGTCATACTAGAGTCAGGTAATGGTGGTAGGTGATTTTAGTGGTGATGCTTCAAATAGTTTGAGATGAGGTCAAGATGAGTACTAGTAGGATAGTTAGAAAAATGAGTCCACCAAACCATACTGAATTGGATCTTAGACAGTTTGTTTCCAATGCGGGTAGCTAGGACTTGTTCAGACTTACTACGAGTGGCCTCCAAAAGTGTTTTGGTCATGTGGGTAGGTTCCGAATCCTGTGAGGTTCTACAGGAATCATTCTCAAATAGCCATTAATCAGAGACTATGACAGACTCAGTATTCTGAGATGAGACCATGGACAGTACCAGGTGATGGTATCCAAGTTTCAACTACACATAGAGGTTGTGGTAGAGACAGTGGTAATTAGTAGTGGGGTTAGTGGCAGGTGGCTATCATAGCACAACATGGAGGTCAGGCTTCAATAGGTTTGGCTTTAGTCCAGGTTAATGCCATGGATCTTCTAGGATAAGATAAGGTTGTTGAGTTGAAAATTATCAATGGTATTCTACGGTCATGACTTAGGTTGTTTTTTTTATGGCCTTTTTATGCATGCTTGTTTTGGGTGCACAAGGTTCATGCATCATATGTTTAGAATAACCACATATTGGTTAGTAGTTGAAATCATTTTAGATGTGTTATATATATATAGGACTTTCATGGAACCGAGAATTATATATGATCATTGTTGGATGTGTGATTATAGATGTGAATTGGAATCAAGGATTGAGGATATGCAAGTTACATGAGGTTCGTTGGCATCTGATCATCATTGTGATGTGGGACTTGACTGATGTGTGAGGCACCAAGACTTTTGAGTAAATTTTGACAAGTTTTATTTTATTAGTTCCATGTGTGGCATGGGTTTGAGGAGGGAACTAATGTGAGGTGTAATTATAATGGGTTTTGGGTATGAAATTGATGCACCTAATGAGGCTAAGGAGTGGTGATGCATCAAAGAAAGAAAATGAGTCCTAGGATGGTTAATGGACCATCAGTTTGATTTGACTTTTGGGTCAATATTCAATTAGGGTAGATCACTCCTAAGGTGGATAATACCCTTGTAGTAGTTGACCAGTTCCCTTTAGATTGGGGTAGTCCAAATTAATTTTTAGGATATGGTTATATTCAGTACCATCTCTAGGTTTTATTTTATAGATTGGGGATGAGCTATATTAAGGTGGGGAGATTATAACATTTCTTTTATTTGGACTGGGATGAATTCCTTTCCCATTTAGAATTTTTAGAGTTTGGTGGGTAGAAAAAATTATTTTTTGATCGTCAAATATAATTTATGAGTTTTCATTGGATTAAAAACATTGTTTTTAGATGGGTTTAGTGGTTTGTAAAATGTCTTGAGTGTTTGAAAGGGTTTCGAGATCATTAGAGGCCCAAAGGCCGAGCTTTAGAGAAGTGTAGGTTGAGGTGTGAAGTTATATCTAACAGAGCAGCCTCTCAGTGAAAACAATGTGCACTCTTTTTCACTGAGCATGGTTTGGAAAAAAAATGTAAGAGGTTGTGCACAAACATGCATGAACCTCTTTATTTTTTACATTGGGAATTCTCCTGGCTTGTGCATCGTTAGAGAAAACTATGGGCAAGCCTCAAGGTTTTTTCTAGTTTTTCAGTAACCTCACACTATTGAACATACATTTTTCACATATTTTGGACTAATAATGTTGGGTAACTATGCAGGGCTAAGATCCTAAGAATCAGGAGTCGCACTGTTTCTCCATGGTTTGGAAACCTGTGCAATCTAACCATGCAACCTTTAAAATGTGTGAAAATTTTGATCTTCCCCTCCATCCTTAAGTGTGTTTTCTCCTTTTTTTTCTCCTCCTTGGTCATTAACAGTAGTAGAGGGAGCTCTCAACTTCTCTTTTGACTAGTTTGTGTGGTATTTCTTTTGTTCGACCTTCATTCAGCAAGTCATTTGCAGTGGTGGATTCATCTTGGTAAGATTCCCCATCCTCTAGCTTCTTTTCCACTTTTCTCTCACCTCATGGAATACTAAATCTGTTTGATTTTTTTTCTCTATTTTTTGGGTGTTCATCTAAAATGTTTATTTCTTCAAAATTAGTTAGAGTTACAGACTAATATCGGACGTTCCTGCATCCACAACTATGAGGTAGGTGGTTCCTACTTTTCTTTTTTATTTCTTGAGGGTTTTGTGGATTCTATAGTTAGTATTCCATTGTGTTGATCGAGCGAGACACCTATAATTAAATGGTTTATTTAAATTTATTAAATTGAACCTTTTGATAGGAAAATGGGTATTCTTTCATAATACTATAAGTGGTTTTATCCATATAAGAGGCTCTGGAATTTGGGTTGTTATGCTGGGGGATTTCTTATGTTAAATAGAATTTTTGTTTCAATTTTAATTTTTTGGTTTAATTTAAATTATTGTACATATATATATATATATGATTAATTGTGATGAGTTTTTGATAGTAAAGGATGATGGTAGAGGTGGTGATGACAACTTGAGATGAGATGATTTTATCATTAGGTGGGGCGAGGCCCGGACTCTATGAGTGATGATGATCACAAGTTGGAAAACTAGGTCATCAAATTTAGACAATAAGTTCATATGGTTATATGTGAGAATCATGTGATATTGCATGGAATGGAAATCAGATTTGAGAGATATGGTCATAGGGGAAAGTGGTGCCAGTTTTGGGGTCTCTTAGGTTTTATTCGATGATTTTTTCTTACCCGTATTTTCCCAAGATCCATTTGGAGTTGTGTACATACAGGTTGACTTAGTAATGATTTAGTTTTGAAAAATCATGTGGTTAGAGGACCCTGGTAGTTTTGTATTATGTAAATGGTCTGGGTTGGTTTTCTTAGAAGTAAATTAGGGTGATGAGGAGCCATTGGATGATAGCATTGAGGCTATAGTTTGGGGGATGAGTCTCATCATGCTTAAGGCCACTAGGATGGGACTTATTTTTGGAGGATGCACATAATCATTCATTCGGACATCATTCTTTGATCAGAAAGGGATATTGCATTGAGGACATATATTTTTGTACCACTAAACATCAGACATCGAGTCGATGGGTTCTTTCGAGTAGGGGTCTAAGGGAAAAGATTTGTATCGATTAGGCATTCCATTAGGAGTTTGGTGACTTGGCATAGAAACAATGTGTTGATGGAATATGGTTCTGGTGACTTATATATAGGAATAACCTGAGGGTTCATCTAGACATTTTTATATCAGGGTATACATTGACCAATGAGCTAAGGATACTCTCTTATATGACATTATGGCATTGGTTGAGGCATGTGATAGCTTCCTAGTGGATTTTGAGGACTATAGAAGCATGTTTTTACATAATCCATATGTTTACTTTATTTATTTTCAATACACAACTACTAGATCACAAACATAAGGTGCACACTTGTTGGTGGGGACCTACTAAGACTCGTTCTCACACCCTACATGGGAATTTTGGGACATGTGCAGACTTTACGATTTTACATTCTGATAAGGGTTCAGAAACTGGAGCTAGATCCTAGTGGTCGAGCTAGAATGGGATAGAAGGAAATAAAACCTTGGTTCTTTACTCAGTAGGATCTTCTATTTTGTTTTCATTTTTGTATCATCTTACTTTTAGTATGTATGAACTGTGGTTATCCATTAGCGTCACTCCATGTTATTGATATCTATGACCTAATATGTATTCAATCTCTTTTTAGTTTCTATAGTGACATGTTGACTTGTTTATTTTTTCTTTTCATGATTATGCTTACACTATTGTCTATTTTTTGTTTTACTTCCTCTATGGGTGGGTTACTAGTTCGAGTTTGTTGGTATTTTTCTCCAACTACTATATTTATATAGACAATTATTATATCATTAGCAGAGCATATAGTCTCCCCAATATCACCTCTTTACACTCTCACTGCTAGTCAGTAACCTTTGGCATTTAGGGATATGTCTTTAAGGCATATTGGCACTTGACCCATTTCACTAACTTGGTGGCAATTCAAGTCGGGGTGATACAATATATGATTCTTCTAAAGTAAGGATAAAAACTTTTTTCTAACCCAATATATAGATAAACTCAACTATATTCCTACATTATCAAAACTCTTAGGGTTTTCTAGCTATGTCTAATCCAAATAAAACAATAGGATTTGGTTTCTTAACTTTTTGGGTTATCCTTTTCCATGACGCCTTACACAAGATAATCCATGGGAAACCTACATTGGCAGAACCTACCCAATTGAATGATCGAGGTATTGACATGTGCCTCTTTGAAAGGAATCTAACACTTAGTATTTTGAAGGTATTTTAATCTCTACAAATTTTATAAACTTATTACAATTATATATGAATGATTCTAATAGTTTATATTATGAATCCTATTTCTTCCACAAAATCAATAATTTCAATCCATATTAATGTGTAACTCTTAACATAACACAGAGTTTGTGTTACTCACAAAAACTAGAATCCAAATAAATTTACTCATATCCAAAATAATCCCATGCATAAGGTACATGAACATTTAATATAAATGTTTTGAATTATAGGAAATTTAAAATATTCACATGATTAATCTTGGAGCCATATATAGTCTACCCCCACCTTTCTAGAAAAAGGCATAAGCCTCCAGGCTAGTAGAAAGTTTGACCCAAATTCCCTTAAACTAGGGGTAATTTTCTCAACATGGAATCTAATTAATTATAATTCTAAAACATAATATGTATCATCTATAAAAAAAATACAATATAATAACATTAATTTCAAACCAAAGTAAAGGTAGATAGAAAGTGAATATTATATAATTGTATTTATCATGTAATGTAAGGCTTGAAAATTTATAAGAATATAATTAACTACTAAAACATAATCAAAAACTTATTCCCAACATATAAACAATTTATATCCATGAATAATAAATAAAGGGAATAACCATTAAATAAATGAACACTTCATCAATTTAAATATGAGATGAATATTTATGAACAATCATTAAAAATATATAATTGTAAACACTTTATAATTTTAGATTATTAATACAATTGTTCAAGTAAGGGATTAAAAATAAACAAAGAAAACTAATTCACCTAGAATTACATAGGTAGACTCAACCCTGAGACCTCCCATGAGACCACTCAAAGGCGTAACCACTTGCTTATTCCCAAGGGGGCACAATTTTGTTTTATTCATTTTGATCATTCCATAATGTAAAATATAAACACTTAATATTAATTTCATAATATGAACCTCTTAATATCATTCATTATTGGGCATTTTATTTTAAATATATAATATTTTATGAATTATAAAGGTTTTATAATCCAATATTTGTTATGTAAACTATTTTTATAACCAAAAATATCACATATTTAACATTATTTAATACATGATTAAATAAATAAAAAAAATTGATGTGGTTTCAATAATTTCACAAAATAAGGATTCAATGTAAACAATTTAATTTAATTACTTATGAATGGTTTATAATTTAAATATTATCACTATACATATCCTTATTTTTTAAATTATAAATAATTTATAAATTTCCCATTATGATTAGAAAACAACCACTCTATTTCTAATTGATAAGGTATTATATTTAATAGGTAAAAGGTATTTCTAATATTAATATTTAATATTAAGTAATATTTAATAATAAATGGTTTATAAAAATTTATTAATTAGTTATAAAGTATTTATAATTAATGAATTTATAATCTCATTATAAATTAATAAATATCCCCAAAAAATTATTTATCATTATTTATAAAAAATTGACAAAAAATAAACTCCAATTCATAATTTAACTAAAGATAGATAAATTTTTAAAAATCATTTTATTTTATGGTCCAATCCTAACCATAGAATACAATTCAAACTGTGTTTAAAAGTCTATGAAGAATCATAGGTTATGATTGATAAAATAGAAATGCATGTTATGAGTCATATTTTATGAATAATAGCTCAATAATTCTCTATGATATCACATATCATGTTTTACAATATATATAGATATCAAATTTTTGATATGATACACTATGTATCAAAACATGATGTTGAAATCATATTTTATGATATCTTGATATCATATGATACGAACTGAAAATATCTATATATTTAAACATTTTTTTATTTATGAAATCTTATATCATAAGTCACAATACAAAACTTATAGAAAAGTGTAACATATATTATTTGAAAATTGAAATATGATACATAATAAGATTGAGATTTCTTCATTTCTCAGTGTGATTTTATAAATCTAAACTCATGGTATGACCTAATACTATTTTTGGGATTCATAGAGGTCTAAAAACACTTATCATCGGTAGTAAAGATGATAAAGAATCCCTAAACCAATATATCCATGATTAGAAAAAATAAATCATGAAAAACTATAAATGAAGAATGTTATAAATAAAATATATATATTACACTGAAGAACCATATCACATCTTCTTCACATTAAAATTTCTTTAAATGGACTTGATAAATATCACATTATTGGTAGTCAATGGATGTACCATCTTCGAAGGTATCCATGGGCAGATAGGGTCGCTCATTTTATTAGTGGGATCTTCCATACACCATGGCATATTAGTGCCTCATCAAGAAAATGTGGTAGGAAAAGAGAGAATGAAGGTTATGAAGTTTCATCAGAGCATTAGGAAGGATGTGCATTTACATAACATCAAAATGGGCTTTATAAATCATTTAAGGGCTCTCCAGGACATATAAAAAATTTACTCATACATTTATAATGCATGAGAAAATACTAGGGCCTATTTATGCATCCAATGCATTAAGGAACTCTAGACCTACACTCTTAGGTATATTTCTAAAATCACATACTTTTACAAATTCACATTAATACCCTGTAAGATGATCCAAGATAAAATTTCACAAATTTCGCATTATTTTAAAATCACACAATAATTTCACACAACTCAGATAACATTTCGTTTCAGTGTCTTTGAGAAACAAAAACATAGGTAACTTATTTTAAAAAACTTCTGAACAATTCTCAATGATCAAACCATACAAGACACCCTTATATAATTTTTATAGGTTGAACTCATTTTCATAACCTATGGAAATGGAAGCCTAAGAAAGAGGTAATCTTAAATAAACATTAATGATAAATATAATTAATAACAAAAAAATATCATAAGTGACAGTAATAGGAACATATGGTAATAATAAAGATATATAAGAAAATTAAAACCAATAAATCATACATTATAAATCTTCGAATAAGTCTTGGAATAAAATGATTATTAAACTAAAAGAATTTGGAAGCATGGGTCAATAAACATGATCCATTACAGAATAAAATTCATGAGAATAAGTATTAAATTATGGATATCATATTGGTATATATAAAATTAATTTCACGATCCACATCATGAGATAAAAAGATAAGAATTAATAACTTATAACAAATATGGAACATATATTATTATAGGGAATAATACTTCCATGAGCCACACTATTGGTGCCCACATTTATGAGAAACAAAAACATAATAATGAATAATTTATCTCATGGGATATAAAATTATAACCAATACATTGGATGGAGATATAGGACCCCACCTGTCATTCATTCATACTTATATATGCTATATGAAATCAATTATTCATAATATCATAAATAACTGATGGAAATAAAATAGATTTCATTCAACACTTCATAAAGAACACATGAAAAAATGGGTTTCATATCCATTCAAAATAAAATCATATAAAAAAATTCACAATTGCATCAATATTCATAACATGATATACCCATAAAAAAATAGGTATCCAAATATATTCAACAACTTTCTAGTAAAATACCCATAAATCAAGAAAATTGATCATATTTTATTTACACCATATAGATAAAGGGTATAAAATTAAGTCAAAAATTTCCGCATCCAATTGATATATAGAATCTAGGTGAAAATCTTTCCATAAAAGAAATGTAAAATAGGTTATTCACAAAAAAAGTCCTTGAAATAAAGTTTATGCCTATTCATGGTGGAAGGATAGGAAAAAAAGGAACCAATGTATCATATCTTTGATAGAGAACAATATTATATAAATCATCTAGAAAGAGAAGGTATATAGTTACATTTTAATAATACCCTTGATCAAGTGTAAGATATGTCAAAGTATAATGACTTAGATGAAAAAATTATTTTGAGGGGTTTTAGAAAAAAACACTTTAGAAATAAGAAATATCCTTGATCTTTAGAAATCATTTTAAAATAAATACTTTAAAATTTTAAATAAAAAAATTCTTTTAGAAACCATAAACACATAGAGATAAAATATAAATTAAAATAAAAAAGGTTTAGAAAAGATGTGTCCACATAAAATAAAAACTTAAAAAAGAGTCTTCATAAAACATTACAAACCTTATCATCAAAATAACGAGTAACATGTCACTTTCAAAATTTATTTTAAAAAATGTGAATAAAGAACATTGAAAAAATTTATTTTTGAAAAAGAAATTTCCATAATAGATCCTTAAAAATATACAAGGTTTCTCAAAAAAAATTGGGGTTGAAGGTAAAATATTTTATTTTGAAATGATGTAAAACTTTTATAATATTTTAAAATATATTTTTTCAAAAACCACATCATAAAAAGAGTAAAAATAATTCAATTTTGATATATTAAAAGGGAATATTGAGGTAATATTATATAACCCATAATTAAGTTTTCAATTATAAAGGGTACCCTTAGTGGTAAATGAAAATATAGACAAGGAGGGTGAAATTTTCATTAAAATTGTTGGGAATTATTCTCAACAATGACATAGTTTTGAGAAATAAATTTTATCAAAGTAAAATATTTGAATTTTAAAAGACAACAACCCAAATAGGTCAGACCCTGGTGGTAACTTTATTACATTGGAACCAAATATAAGGTATTTTATCCCGAATTAATTATTATTTTATTATTATTGGTAAACTAGATATATGCTTTAATTTCACAAATAAAATTAAAACAAAAAATACAACAAAGTATTTTCTTGGATAACACCATTATTCCCCTTAGCATATCCTTTTATATCAATCATAAAACACTTCCTCGTATCCTAGTAAAAATGAAACAAAATAAATGGGGTGAGATAATTGGTTAGTAAGGGTAATAATATAGTATAATATATCAATAATAAATAATCATAATGAATATGGCATGGTAAATAATTAAAATAAATGACATTTAATTAATAAACTAAGCATAATATGGAAGAAATAAAATACGATCAAATAAATCCATATAAATAATAACATAATTTTCAAACTTATCCAAGGATATTATAAATAATCAAATAATCTCATAGAAATAAATGATCTCAAAATGACATAATGAATACTTTTAGACATATCAAGCACACTATCAAGAGCTTTCATAAGATACTTTAAATTTGTAGGTAGAAACCCTTCTAATTTAGCCAACTGATTTGTCACATGAGAACTTTCAATGAATCATAGGGATGTCAATAAATGTTTCCCACCCATTAGTTACTAATTATAATGAATTGCTAATAGGAAAGGGGTTTAAAATAATAAACATAAACATCCACACTGAATAATTAACTTACAAAATGTAAATACTTACCCCAATGAAATAAACAAAATCATAAACCATCAAGAGTAATACAATGAATGGTAATAAAATTATACATCCTCGATAAAAATAATCATAAACCATTAAAATAAATATTAAGTATTATATAAATATGAAATATCCTTAGTTTATCATAATCACAATAAATTTTTGAGGTCATTAACGAATAGAAATAGCATAATAATGTCATTAAAAACATTTTTGAGGAAAATAACCTTTTCACATTGAAAATTTATTTTTTTACTAAAATTTCACAAAAGAGTTTTCAAATAATTTTATTTAAAAATTAAATTTTAAACTTATAAATTAATCTTTAAAAAATTGAGTGTTTATGATGGAAGTAAATTCTATTCGTGTTGTACACATTAAAAAAGATTCCTTTCACATTTTTTTCTAAAAGCCAAACGGGACTTGTTTTGAACACGATGTGAATATACCTTTAAAAAAATTATATAATTAATTAATGGATAAAAATTGGTTTAATAAAGCATTTATAAAAGTCCAAAAACAAATTTGAAAACATTTTTAAAAAACATGGATTTTGATGAAATTGATTTTTAACAAAGAGAGAAATAAAATTTTATTTGGTTAAAAAACATTTTCTCAGTCATTTTAACTACCAAAGAGTGGTAAAATTATATTTTTTAATAACCATAAGTGAATTAAATATATTGGTTTTACGATATAAATACAAAATAATTCTCCTAGTGGATACTTAAACAAAAATAATCCCGAATAATTATGAGATTGTGAAATAAACCCTTACCACTTTGGTAACTTTTGAATCATAATACCAATGAAAAAAATAACATCAAATAAAACTTTAAATTCCATGAAGATAAATATATTCATAATATAACATATCAAAATAGATTTATATAAACTATACAAAGGAAAAATTGGTGACAATGGTATATGTCTCACAGAAGTAAAAGTGAGACTAGAAAACCTTTTCCTTGGGTTGGACTTCCTTTTCATGTGTTCAAACATCTGATATAATAAATATATTTTTATTAAATATATATTAAATAAACATACTCATATATATATACTACCATATATTTTTTACTTATATCCTTTAATCACCCATTTATTAACTATTATTTGTTAAAATCACTATTTTGTGTGATAAATACATCATTTAATGTATGTTTTAGTTCGGAAATTTTGGTCCTTTTTATTTGATCATGGTTAAATTATCCCCCAAATTTTAACCATGATAAAAATTTAATATATATTAATTATATATGTATTTAAATTAATCTATTAATAGTATATATAGAAAATTGATTACACCGTTCATGGAGATGGTAGGTTATACGTACGTATGAATGTTGTTTCCATTTTCATTGAAAGATGTAGTGAAAACAAAATAAATATTAATTTAACATTAAAGAATAATTATTATGACATATATATCATTCATATTCTTCAAATACATATTTATTACCATCCATGTAAATATAAAATGGAAACATTTTTCATCACTATGTGGAGGCGGTGGTCCACACGTACGCACGAGCAACGTTATTGTTTTCCAACAGATTAGAAGTTGAGATGATTCATATGATGTTATATATCTATAAGTATTTTTATGTAATAAATATCACATATATTCATTAAGTTTAACATTTATACCTTTCATTTAAATCATAAGAAAAAAAATGAATTACACCGCTTCGTGATAAGGTAGTTTGTCGTACACATGAGCGAAGTTATCATATCCCCCATAGAATGGAAAGTAAGAAGGAATATGTATTAACCCAAATAAAAAGTTTAATATTTTCATAAATATCATATAAATATTTTTAATCC
Organism: Viscum album; assembly: GCA_963277665.1. Classification (NCBI taxonomy): domain Eukaryota; kingdom Viridiplantae; phylum Streptophyta; class Magnoliopsida; order Santalales; family Viscaceae; genus Viscum; species Viscum album. The sequence goes on from OY728137.1 coordinate 248,909,622, forward strand.
ATCATTATAAACTACCTTTAATGTTTGTTATGGAAAACTAAGTACATCGCTTCCCAAAGCGATAGTTTGTTGTACACATGATTGAGAGTTTCGTTTCCCATTTGATGTAATTAGAGATAAATATGTGTTATTAAATTGACATAATAAAATATAAGTATATATTATATTCGGTTTCTATTATATTTTCATATTTTAATAAGGTTTTGAGGATGTGAAATAAGAAATAAAACAAATATGTATATTCAAGAGTTTTACATATTATTCAGAGAGCCTATTTAGGTTTACAGCTAAAGACATCTTAGGAGTTATTCCTAAAAAAATATGGCCTCTATGATGTGGGTATGGAATTAATAAATTTATTTGGGTAGGTATTGTCTGATGTAATGTATTTTGGAAGTGTTAATAGGATAATAGAGGGGATGTCCATTTATAAGTGGGGGAGAGGACCCACATTGAATTTTTTTGAAAGGCTAAAGTAATACCCATGTTTTGATCATGAAAATGGACTCAAAAATATTTCATTATAGAACAATAGAGATGATATGGTAAAAATATTTCCATCCAATTATTTTTTGATAAGTTTTAATCCATTTTTAACTCTAATATTTTTTTTAACCCCTGGTAAATCTATTTTTACCATAACTGCTGTAATTAATTTTTAGTATTTTCACTGTTAATTATGATCAAAAATTAAGATTCACTTATTAGATAATATAAATTATTCTGATTATAAATATGGAATCCATTTTTTTCAAATTCAATTCATATAATTTTCAAAATTACATTTAAAATTAAACAACATAAGTGACGAAAAATTGATTTTCTAAAGAGAAATGTTCATAAGTGTATAATTTTTTAATATAAAAATTAAATATGAAATTGATTAAAATAATTTAAATTAGTTAAATTATAGTATAACTAAAATAATTTTACTTTAAACCCAATTTAAAATTTAATTTAACTTCTTAAATAATTAAAATGAAAATACGGTTTTCAATAAAAATCAATATTTTTCATTATTCATCAAAAAATTTATATTTTCATGAAAATTCCCAAAATTCACCCAAACAAAATTTTGAATTGTATATTTAAAAAATAAATGTTATTTTTTTAAATAAGGTTTCTAAAATTGGAAAAAAAGATTTAAATTATGTGCTCAAAGTGTAAATAAACCGCTATTTAGAAAAATACAAATTTTCAAAAAAATATTTTGTTTCCTTTTAAATGGTTTTTATTTTATTTATAATGAATAGATAACCATTGAATTGTTTTTATACGTGTGTAAACCAAATAATTTTAATAATTTATCAATTACTATTTATACCCACAATCTTAACAGCCAGGTTCTAATGGTCATGTTTAAATAATAATATTTTAATAGAGTATCATTTTTCATTAAAATATGGTGTTGTGTGCATTGATATTAACTAAAGAGATTTAATTTATTTGGAAATAAAAATATCAAAAATTATTTGGGTGTCACATTATCTTCTAAGCCTAGTGTTGTATTTCATACACAATATTGAATATTATATTCCTCTTTTAAAATCTTGGGGTGTTATATTCCAGCCCTCTTAAATAAATTTTTTCCTTGCAATTTATTTTTGATCCCGGTAATCAAGGGTTTGACATTTGAAACTAAATTTATTGGAAACCCACATCATAAAGGTGCTTAATAAAACTTCCTATTAATAATAGATAAATGTAAGTATCAAGGTCATTCAAAATAACACACAACTAGGTTTCTAAGTGGGAGAACATTTGTGGGAAATAAAAACATAGACATAGAAGAGAATATTAACACCCAAGGATTAATAGAGAATGATAAATAACATGGTCATAATAATGTTAACTAGTAAAAAACCATAAATCTATGATGATTTGAAATACCATTTATTCAAAAAAATAAAATAAATAGGACAAATTTTTTTTCTTGGGATATTTTTCTTAAAGTTGAGGGATTATGTTACCATTATAATAGAGAACACTAGAAAATATACTTACAATTTTTATCCTTTTGTTGTGATTCAATCAATTGATACATCATCTCTTACTCTAAAAAATGAATGTCCAATATGGATTTTTATGACTGGAGAACTAAAATTAACATTTAATATACCACTATAATGACATGTAATTCCTCTTATCTCTATATATTTTTCAAGACCAAAATGGTTAGCACAAGTCATCAAATAACTTGAAAATGTCAAATTAATCCATCCCAAAAATATTTAGACTTAATTTTCATCCAAAATATTTATGAACAAATTTAGAAGGAAGGTTGGTAAATCAAAATTTTATTCCCCAAAAAATATAAAGGGTCCCTTAATGTCACATTCCAAATATGTGAATACTTTTTCCACCATAAAACCTTATTGAAAATGATCATTCTTCCAAAAATAAAATCCCAGGTTATTAAATATATTATATAAATCCAAACTAGTAAAAAACTCTATTAAATATAATATAAACCATAGAAAAAATTAAAAATATCATGGTCACTAATATTATCCCATAAATATCCCATTACAATTAATATCTCAACATTTAACACATATTAAAGTTTGTATTCCCTCAAACACATGTTTTCCAAAAAAGACCAATTACCACAGAATCACTATCAATACCATTCCATATATTCTCTCAAATACTTTAAGTAAAATTATTGTTGTAAAATATTTATTCATTTAATAATTCATATAACCATAATATCATTGATAATAATAATACTATAACATAAATATCGATTACAAATACAGTCATATTTATCATTCCACTTTTCTTGTAGTAATAGTATAATATTTTACTTAACCCCTTAGCTTCTTCAGAGGTATATTCCCATTATGATTGGGTGATTTGTTTCTATAATACCCCATCTCGTTATAATTTAAGCATTAAATATTGGAAACTTCTTTCTTTCCCTTAAAATAACGATCATGGTGTACTTTATCTATACACTTATAGAAAGCTCACATTCCCATCAAGAAAGTACCAGGGTGTTTCTTTCCATAATTATCACATGGGTGAAATTATTATTTCCCTTTTCCCTTTATTTATTTTTTCTCTATCAATAATTAAATACATAAGGGTTGGAGAATTATTTCTTTTCCTTTATATTTAATTATACTATGTTTTCATATGATGAGAAGGTTTGGGAGACTAGTTCTCTTTGTGTAATTAGCTTAATCCAATCAAAGAAATCTTCAATATTTCTATTAAGAGTACTTCCATAGTTATTATAATTCATTGATAACCTTATAAAGTTGGATTCATACTTATAAACATTTTCATGTTCCCTTTTCCTTATATTTAAGAACTATCTATCTATATCTATGTATTTATATTGAGGAAAATACTTTTCCTAGAAGTGTACCATAAAATATTTCAATTTTAGGTTTCTTATTTATTATCCATCCTCAGTGATTTGAATCAATTACCACCATTGATCTGTGTCTCCTAATAGATGATAAACTTTTATGAAAACTTTCTCACTTTAATTGATTTCCAAAGAGAGAAATATCTTTGCTAAGGAACTTATCCATTGCTCGGCTGCAAATGTATTTGTAGTTCCATTGAATGATGGGGGGTTTTGATGTATGGAGTATCTTAATATTGTTACACCACAAGGTGCATCATAAGTTTAACCTATACGGAAAAGGTTATTTCTCCTAACCTGAGTCCTCTACCCTAATATGGTTATAATTTCTTTTGTTCTAGATATATCCCTAGCTCCAGCTCCATTATATTTTCCATGAGGGAAATCCTTAAACAGGGTACGTGCATTAATATGGTTTTCATTACCTCCACTAGGTTTCAATTCTAAATAATTTAATTCATTAAATTAGGTAATAAAATTATGAAACATAATATATTATCCTAATACTAGTTAAATACATAACATAAATTGAAAAATTTATGCATTGCAAACTCATAATCATAAAAATGGTTTCTTTTAGAAAGTTTTAAATTCATGAATTTTTTTTCAAACCATTCATAATGGTTTCTAAAGAAAATATAAATTATCCTAAGAATACACCTTGGGAGTGTCAAACCAAGTGTGTAGTAAGACTCATTATCATGTACCAGGTAATGCTCAAGTTAATTATGACACTCCTTTTTTGGATTTATTACCCCTAGGTACATCTATTGCAGAAATATGTCAACTTTTATTTTCAAGATTGGAAAGTATATTTTGTAAAAACCACATAATATCAACCTTACCAAAATTTTATTATATTATACTATACTTATCATCAATTTCTATCATACAGTTATCTTCCTTAATCTGTGTTTATTAAATCCATCTTATAAGTGTTCTATTAAAATTCTTTTGATACCAAATGTAAAGACCCCAACCCTAGAAACCTAGAACTAGTGGTTAATTTATAACATTGGCACTAGATATAGGGTATCACATCCCAAAGGACTGACTAGTTTAATAGTATTGGTAAACTAGATATGTACTTGAATTTCACATACATTTGAAAACATAAAATATAAATAATTATTTTCTTTGATAACTCTATTATTTACCATAGCATATCCCTACATATCAGTTATAAAACACATCCTTGTATCCTAGAAAAAATAAAACATAATAAATGGGTAAGCTCAGATTCTCAGTAAGTGTTAGCATACAGAGGAATCTATCATAAAAAAATAACCATAATTAATATGGGAAGGTAAATAACTAAAAGACATTCTATTTAATCAAAAAACTGAACATATTATGTAAAAAATAAATGATGATCAAATAAATCAATATAAATAAGCACATAATCATGAAATATATCTTTGGGTATTATAACTAATAAAATAATCACATGTAAATAATTGATCTCGTAATGGGATAATGACAAATTCTAGGCATCTAAAACATTTTTTCAATGTCATTCATTAGATAGGTTAAATCTATGGGTAAAAATCCTTCTAATTTGTCCACTTGATTTGTCTTATGAGACATATAGATACATCTAGGGGATATCTATAACCATGCTCCAACTATGACATAATAATTCCAATTCATTCTTCATATAAATGGGGTGAAACATAATCAACATAAAAATTCATATTAAAAAATTATCTTATGAAATGTTAGTGCTTACCACCATCAAATAAACATAATCTTAAATCATCTATAATAACATGGTGAATGGTGATAAAATTGTACATCCTCAATAAAACTGATCATAAACCATTAAAAAAAATAAGTATGATATCAATACAATATATCCTCATTGGATCATAAGTACTCTAAATAGTTTATTTCATTGATGAATAGAAATACCAAAAGAATATCATTAAAAATATTTTGAGGAAAAATAACCTTTTCACTTTGAAAATATCCTTTTTTAACTAAAATTTCAAAAAAGAACATGGAAATACTTTTACTTGAAAATAACTTCGGAATATTATAAATTAATATTTAAAATATTGAGTTTTTAGGATGGTGTGAATTTTTTTTCATGTCATGCATGGTAAAACAAATATTCCTTTCACATTTTTGGTAAAATTGAAATAGGCCTTGTTTTGAAGATTAAATGAAGATTACTTTCAAATAAAAAGTAAAAAATAAAAGAAATATGTAATAATATATTAAAAAAATAATTTTAAAATGGTTAAAAATAGTTTTTTATTTTTTTAGAAAACATGGATTTTGATGAAAAAGTATTTTCGGTCGAAGAGGGAAATAAAGTTGTATTTTATTGAAAATATTTTCACAGTCATTTTAACTAACAAAAAGTATAAAATTATAATATTAATAGAAAATGTCATGAATATATATATTATAAGAAAATATATTGGTTTTATGATATAAATATAAAATAATTCTCCCAAGGGATACTTAAACAAAAATAATCTTGAATAATGATGAGATTGTGAAATAAACAATTACCGCTTTGGTAACTTCTGAATCACAAGCCCCATGAAATAAATAACTTCAAATTATTATTTAAATACCATAGAAATAAATATATTCATGATATAACTTATAAAAAGGTAAATTATATACACCACATAAAGGAATAAGTGGTGACTATGGCGTGTGGATCACAAAAGTAAAAGTGAGACAAGAAAACCCTTACCTCAGGTTTGACTTCCTCTGTTAATACCCAAAACTCATATATAATAAATATATTTTTATTATGAATATATTAAAGAAACATGATTATATTTCTCATACCATATATTATTTACTTGTAGTCTTTTATCCCCCATTTATTTAAAATTATTTGTTTAAATAACTATTTCATGTGATAATTGCTTAATTTTTCATGTATGTTTTAGTTTCGTAATTTTGGTCATTTTAATTTGATCAAAATTACATAATCTCCAGAATTTTAACCTTGATATAAATATTATATATATTCATTATATATTTATTTATAGTAATCTATTAAATTTAGGGATATAAAATGTATTACACCATTCATCGAGACAGTAGGTCGTAAGTACGCATGAATATAGTTTCCTTTTTTCTTAAAGGATGGAAAGATAGCAAAATAAATATAAATTCCAATTTTAGAACTATTATAACCACATATATAGAATTTATATTAATAAATATATCCTTATTACCATCCATGTAAAGATAAAATGAAAAATAGTTCACATCACAACATAGAGGTGGTAGCCCACACGTATACATGGGCAACGTTATTGTTTTCCAATGAATTAAAATTTAAGAAGTTATATGTGATATTATATTTACATAATTATGGTAATATCATAAATATCACATATATTCAGTAACATTAACATTACTACCTTTCATTTAAAGCGTAATAAAAAATGAATCACATCGCTTCACGAGGCGGTAATAAACCAAACACACAAGTGACGTTATCATATACCCCATGGAATGTAAAGTAAGATGTTATACATAATATAATAATTATAGAAAAATAATAATGTTATAAATATCTTATAAATATTTTAAATTTATCATTATACTTAGCCTTGAAATGTGGTGATGGAAAATGAATTATATCGGTTCGCGAAGCAGTAGTCCTCCGTACACACGACTGACAGTTTCATTTCCCATTTGATTGAATTATAGACAGATATTGGTAATTAAATTAATAGAATAATATATGTGAATATATTATATAATTTTTTATTATATAATCTTAGTTTAATGAGGTTTTAAGTTGATAGAATAAGAAAAAAAACACATATGCAAGTTTAATAAATTTACCTCTTCTTCAGAAAGCCTCTTTAGGTTTAACCTAAAGTCTTCCAAGAAGGGATTAATAATAAAAATAAGGCCTCTAGGATGTAGGTATGGGATTAAAGAAGTTATTTGGGTATTTATTTCTTAAAATAAATGGGTTTTTAAGTGTGAAGAGGGAAGGAAAGGGTGTGGCCTTTTATAAGTGGGGGAGAGGTTACACATGGAATTTTTTAAAAGATAAAGTGGCGCCCTCATTTTTCTCATGACACACACATAAAAAATGGACTATTATAGAAACATTGAGATTATAGGGTCTAAATATGGCCATAAAATGTGAGTTGGAAAAGTTTTATGGAATTTTAACCCTTATCTTCTTAGTTTAACCCCCCATACACCCATTTTTACCTTAACCGTGGTAATTGATTTTTACTTCATTCATGATTACTTATGTTCAAAAATTAAGTTGGACTTATTAGATAATATAAAATATTTATATGAAAAATATTCAATTTATTTTTCTAAATTCAATTCACATAAGTGGCTAACTTCAATTCAAAATTAATTTGCATATGTGATGAGAGAGTAGTTTTCCAGAGAGAAAATTTGCATAAGTATATATTGTTTTTATATAAAAATTAAAAATTAAATTGATTCAAATGAACTAAATTAGTTAAATTTTAATTTAATTTAACTAATTTTACTTTAAAACCAATTTAAAATATAATTTATCTTTGTAAATAATTTAAATGAAAAGGAATTTTTCAAAAAAAATCAGTATTTTCACAATACATCAAAAAAATAATATTATCAAAAAAAATCTTAAAAATCATCCAAATATAATTTTTACATTTATATTTCAAAAATAAATTTTATTTTTTCAAATAAAATTGTAAAAAAAATTATAAATTAATTTTAAATTATGTCCTCCAATAAGAAGCCTTTTATCAAAATACTCTTTTTTAGAAAACACTTATTTTTTATTTCAATTGATTATTATTTTCTTTATAATAAATATACAACCATTAAAATTTTTTAGCCAAGTTTAAACCATATAAGTTTTTTTAATTTAGTTATTACTATTCATACATGTCATCTCAATGGTTTGGTTATAATGATCTTATTTAAATAACAATATTTTAATAGAGTATTGAATTACATTCAAACCTAGTATTTCATGCATTACAAACTATCAGTGAGATTGAATTTATTTATAAAAAATACATCGTACAATCTTAGGATGTTACATTATCTTCTAATCATTGTGTTTCATGTCATACACATTATTAAACATGATGTTCCTATTTTTAAATATAGGGGTGTTAGAGAATTAAAAATTTATTTTCCACCGGAGTGGAAGATAAATTATCATTTAATAAAATATTAGGGTGGTAAAATCCAATCATTGAAGAAATAATATCAAGAATAATCATTTTAATTCAATAATAGGAGTTTAGTTTAAAAACCACTTAAACTAGTGGTAACAAAAGAATCAAAAGAACATGAGAGAGAGTTACCACTAAATCGACATTAAAATTTCATGACCTTAAAGATATTAATTATACATAAAGGGAATAGGTTATTGGATACACTATAAAAATAAATTATGGTGCACAATATCAAACACATCTTGATAAATTTTAATTTGAGACAAAGAATCCCTTACAACCTTAAAAACTTCCGAGTCAAAACCTTTTGAAGGATATTATTTCAAAATAAACATTTAATGCCCTGAATTATGAGAGTATCAAGCTAAAAAATATTAAATAGGTAGTCGATACACCTTTCCAAATAAATGATGGTGTATAATAAGAAATATTCATCAAGGGGTGAAATTTTGAGATAAGAAACCCTTTCCTTAATTTATGACTTCACCTAAAGCACATGAATGTTTTGTTTGACAAAAATAGATATATCAATCACATATTTAATAAATTTATTCCTATCAATATCATTTTATAAACTTAATTTTTAATTATTCTTTTCATTTATGTTTGTTAGTTAGAATCTATTTCCAATATTAGGGGTGAGTAATATTGATCATTTCAAACTGGTTTCAGAATAATGGTGTTATTCATCCTTGTTATCCCAAATATAATCATTCACAGAAGATAAAAGTTACTATAAATGATTATTTATAATTGTTTTTATTTTTATAATTTCATTTCATGGAATTTTTAATTACCGATCTTGTAGAAAAAACCGGGGACAAGCATGTTTCACTAATTTTTAACAAATAAGAGGTGGTATCTTAATTAATGAGTTTAATATTAATATTTCCATTCTAGAAAAAAAATATTTATTTTATTATTCATATCACTTGATATTAGTAATTAAGTTCTCATAGTCATCTATGACATTATTTTATAACATTGTTCATGTAGGTATTGAGACAGAGCCAAACATGAACATACCATAATTAATGGATTATTATGATTATAAACATGATTTATTTTAGAATAATATCATTATGATAGTAGAATAATGATATTCATTATATAATCATAAAATATTAAATAGTATTTTAAGATATTCCAACAAATAATAAATAAACTATACGAAAAATGATATATGTTACTTCATTGTGGTGGTGGTCTGCACAACACACGGTTAATGTTTACATTACTCAAAGAATGAGTATAAAATAAGTTAAATTATAATTTACATCCTCATAATAACAACATTATTATATATTCCACATTTATTCTTCAACTTCACCCTTATAACCTGTTAATATTAGAAAAAAAACGAAATTTTTCGCTTTGTAGAGGCGGTAGTCCTCATAACGCATGAATGATGGTTTCATTTTTCTTAATAAAAAGGGGAAATTTTGGTTAATATTTATTAAATTAAAATAATAAGATTTATTAAACAAACAATAATGATGTAATTATATAGGATTTTGAAAAATATATTTGGGAAAGTTATAAAGAAAAGAAAAGAAGTAAGAAAAAAAGTACTCACATTAAGGACATGAGCATTCATTTGGAATACTCCTTTGAAATTGTTATATTAAGATAATTTATTTTCAAAAGAGGCTCAAGTAAAAGTAATATAACTATAGGTAAAATAAAAAAATAATATTTTCAAGATGAAACCTAATTTTTAGGGAAGTCTTGAAGGAGTGGTGAGACACCCCTTTGAAAAGTTCTAGGAATTGAATTTTTCTAAATATTTAAAATTAATATACAATAATTAATTTTTACAAATAATTTAAACATGTTTTTAAGTCCTTTTCTATTAAAATTTTTTAATTTTACCATTTTTTGTTTTACCATGGAAAGTAATTTTTTCCAAAGTAATTTACTTTTAATTCCTAAAAATAAAATGTAACTTAATACATAATATTTAAATAATTATTAAAGAAACTAAATCCATTTTATTGTATAAAATTTATAGGTGTAAGAAAAATTAATTTCAACATTAGGGCATGTAACGCGTAAAAATCCATTTTTTAAAAAGTGTATTTGTTAATCTTAAAATTTATTAATAGGATAAAAATATCAGTGAATTATATTTAAATGATATAAATTAGTTTATTATGAAACAAATAAAATTTTTGTGTCTTTTAAAGTAATAAAAAACTGAATTTTACCAAAATGTTATTTAATTCAAAGAAAATTCCAAAAATGTTTTTTATTACAGAATATTACATAAGTTGTTAAGAATGAGTCTCCTAAATCCATAATAGTATTTTTAAAATATATATTTTTAATCCTAAAATAAATATTTGATCATGAAAAATGCTTAATAGATTTTTAAGTTTTACTTACTTCTTGATATAGTCATAAACACTATGATTTTAGTCAAAACAATATTTTTAATTATTCACCTAAAATAAATTATTTAACAAAAAACTAAAATATTAAACCTAAAATAATTTTGAAATTATAAATTAAAAAATTAATTTATTTTCAACAAACTAAAAGTATAAAATTTACATATTAAGTTATTAAAATGAAAATAATAAATATAAATAAAAATTGTTTCGTTGAAAATTTGAATTTTTAAACTCCAAGTTTCTTTAATATTTTTTAATATAAATTTATAAATAATTTAATATTTATATATTATCTTCTAATTTTAAATATTTCCTATAATAATAAACTTTGAACTATGTTCAATTTTACTTATTAATATAAAATTCAATAATTTTTTTCAATGGTTCTTCAAAAGGAATCCATTATAAAATATTTCTCAAATAAAAAAACAATAATATATTAGTATTTTAATTGATTATTATTTTTTTATCTGTAATTATTATATTATTTATTTAATTTTATTATTTCCTGGATTTTTTTAGTTTGGTGTTTTGTTAGTTTTTTATTTCATGTGACACAAGCTACTGAAGATAAAATTAATTTAAAGGGTCTAAATTCTTAGGTCTTCACATTCTACCCCCATTAAATAAGTTTTATCCTCACAATTTTAATTATTATTCATTGATGAAAGTATGTGAGGGTATTCTTAACATATTTATTATTTGGTATGTACCTTCTAATAATACATCTACCTTACTCTATTATTCTATATTAAGTTATTTAATTTTCCTCAAACAATATTAATCTTTCATACACACATATACTCATGTATGTATATACTCTAACCATAAATTATCCAAAATTTACATTTCATAGAACCATCTAAATCTCCAAGACATTAAATCACATAGAAACCATATATTTTTATGAAAATTAATATATTATTTAACCCTCAAATATATTAACCACTAATTCATAAAGTCACACATAAGTCAATATATATTATAATCCCAAAATGAGATAAACATTACCCAAAATTTCATGAATCAATTATCAATATCAAGGTTACCAATACTATCTATCATTATTTTTTTCTTCAAAATCAGTCAATTAATTATTATCTAAAGATAAATTTTATATCAAGCCTTAGATTTTTTCATCCCTCAATCATATTTTCTCCAATATCTATCCTGAAAAATATAACATTATCATAAAATCACTTTTCAAGGTAGTTGATACAATTTATCATATGTTTCCAAACCATTAAATAAAACGACTAAATAAAAATCCTTTTATTTTTCACATAATCCTACAAAAAATAGAATATACCTTAATATAATTAATAAATACCACTCATTAATTAAAATAGAAAAAGAATACCAAGATTTTATTTTTATCAGGTTATTAACCTCACTACCTAAGTTATAACTAAGATACTCACTTTTTTAATCATAATAAGAATATACTAAGATTTTCAACCATTTATGTATTCTAATTTTTTTATAATGAGAAGTTTTTATAGATACAAACCTTTCTCATATTCATTTTTGGGATCATGTTTCAAATAAATACTGAAACCCAAAATGATTATGTTAATATCCAAAAGAATAAAATTAAAGGACCATATAAATATAAAATCTCAATCATAATATAAATTCTCTAATGAAAAATTCATTTTAACCTACGATACTATGTCATACTTGGTTTATACTATAAATCTTCTGGTTAAACCTATGTTACTTTTAGTTGTGTTCTCTCAAACTTCTTACCCTAATTCTTTAACATGATAAATAATTGATAATGTATTATAGATAGAATATGATTAAACAAAACATATCACCTATTATTTTATATCCAAGTGTGCAGTCTTAATCCCACTCATTATAGACTAGAGTAAATATTGTTTTAGTGCTCAATCAATATTTTTCTGATGATTAACCCTTACTACATTTTTTCCATAGCCACATCTCCTTTCCAATATCTGGATAGGGATGTAATTTCTAATAACAATATATACTATCTACTTTACCAAAACATCAAAATGTTATATTATACATAGACTTATCGCATATACTTAACCCCAAAGTTTTTACTAAGGTTCTATAATCCTAATTCCCAAATATAACTAAAATAATCCTAAAAAATAATTAAACACTTCTTTGATACTAACTAAGGATCCCTAGACCCATACTCTCAAGTCTGATGCTAAAAAAGACTTACGAATTAATTATGATACCAAGTGACATGATCCAAGAAAAAATTATACAAATTTCACATTAATATTACATATCATAATAACTTCACACAAATTTAAGAACATTTTTTCTCAGTGACTTTGAGTACTATTTACAAAGGAAACTTATTTTAAAAAAAATGTGAACATTTCTCTATAATAAATCCACACTATACTAACATATAAATCTTTCATGGTTTAAACTCATCTTCATGACCTAGGCAAGTGTAAAAATGAGAAAGTGATGATCTCTTATTCTATTTAAGGGTAAAAAGAAGTGATAATAATAAAATTTCATAAGTGAACATAAGATAAGCTTATGGGTATAATTAGGATGCATAATAATATTATACCAAACAAAAAATATATCATAAATCATTGAATAATTCTTGTAATGATATAATAAATGAACCGAGTGTAGAAACAGGATTCAATAAACAAGATCCATGTGAGTATAAAATATTCCTGATAATATACATAAATATGGTACAAACATTTGTATAGGAAACATTACTTTCATGAGACTCATTATGAGTTCGTAAGATAGGGATACAATACATATTTCAAATATATAGCAAGCATTAGTATAGTTAACATTGCATTTATGAGACACACCATCAGTACCGATTCTTACGATCAATAAAAATTTACTCATAAATAATTTATCTCATGAGATATAAACTTTTACCCAATTTATTAAAAGGTGATATAGGGACAAACCTATCCTTCATCAATACTCAAAAGTTCCATATGAAATAACTCATTTCACATATCATAAAGATCCCATGGAAACAAAATGGGTCTCATTCAATACATCATAAAAAACATAAGGAGATAAAATGGGATTCATATACTTTAAAAATGTAATCATAAAAGTAAAACATTAATAATTCCATCAATAATCATAACATGATATACCCATGGAAAATAAAAAAGGTAACCATAGATATTCAATTAAATCTAGGTAAATACTCTTAAATAAATATAACAGATCATATAGTATTTACACCATATACATAAAGGGTATACAGTGAAGACAATAATTTCCCTAATCGATCTATTTATGGAATCTTGGTGAACACATTTCAATAGAATAAATATAAAATAGGATATTCATGTATCAAAGGAATTGGGAGAAAAGTCAAGTGTATTTATTGTGGATAGTTAGGAAAGACAAAAGTGGTAATGGATCATATATTTTATAGAAAATAATAATAAATAATCCATCTATAGAAATAAGAAATACATTTAAATTTGAATAATATCCTTGATCAATCATAATATATTTAAAAGTATAATTAGTTAGATGAAAAAACACTTTTTAGGGGTTTTAGGAAAAAATAACATTGGAAAAAAATATCCTTCATCTTTTGAAAAAAAAAATTAAAAAATTATTTTATAAATCTAGGAGAAAAATAATTTCTTTTAGAAACCATGAAAATGTATAGGGAAGGTTTTATATCAAATATAAAAATAAGTGGAAATATTTTCCACATAGAAGAAAAACTTTAAAATATTATTTAGAAAATAATTTTAACATTAGAATAAAAAGAAGAAGTTATGGGTCAATTTCAACACTTATTTTAAAAAGGTAAAGTAAAAACACTGAAAACATTAACTTTTGAAAAATAATATTCAATAATAGATCCTTGAAAAGATATTAAGGTAATCAAAATAAATGTGAGGTATAAGAAAAAAACCTTTTTTAAGGATGGAAAAACATTATAATATTTTGAAATATCTTTATTGAAAATCCACATCATAACAAAAGTAACCGAACTTATTTTTTAAAAGAGTATAATGTAAATATAGAGGTCAAATTAGATAAACTAAAATTATGTTTCTAATTATAAATGGGAATATTAGTGGTAAAGGAAAATATGGATAATGAGGGGAAATTGTTATTAAAGGGGGTAAGAATTATTCTCAATGATAATATACTTTTGAGAAATATGTTTTATCAAAGTAAAATATTTGAATTAAATGGAAAATTTCACTATATAGTAATATAAAGAACCATTAAATAAAATATTATTGTGCAAGAAACCAATCTTGGAAAAAATAAGTTCAAGAAGAATATTTTTAACTCAACAAAGGGGGTTCGGTTAACAAAAACCCTTATAGTAATCATAACATAAGAATCAAAAGAACAAGAGAGAGAGTTAACATTAAATAGACATTGAAATATAATTATATATAATATTTCCATCTTAATTTAAGGAAATTTTTCAGTGAATACACCATAAAAATAAAGTATGGTGCGTAATATCAAACATGTCTCAAGAAATATAAATTTGAGACAATGAACCCCTTAGAACCTTATAAAAATTTTAGTCAAACCCCCTTGAAGGATATGATATAAAGCGAAAAATTTAATACCATGAATAATTATATGATTATGAAAAAAAATATTAAAGGTCCGGTAGATAAACCATTCCAAATAAAACATGGTGTATAACAAGAAATATGTCTCAAGGGGTGAAAATTTGAGATAAGTAACTCTTACCCTAACTCCTAACTTCCACAAAAATGCTTGAATCTTCTGAATAAAAATAGCTATTTTAATTACCTATTTAATAACATTATTCATATCTATATCATTTTATAAACATAATTTATAATTATTCTCTACAATTATATTTTTTATTTATTATCTATTTTCAATATAGGGTGTGAGTAATCTTGATTGGTTTGAACTAGTTCAAAATAGCGGTATTATTCTACATTATAATCCCATTTTTCATCACTATCATATCATAAAATGTACTATAAATGATTCTTTATAATTATTTATGATGTTATAATATCATTCTATGGTATTATTATTACAGTTCTTGTATAATAAATATGTTAAAAGCATGTTTTTGTAATTTTTTACAAACGAAATCTTAATTAGTGAGTTTAACATTAATGAACCCCTTATATAAAAAATTATATATTTTTTATTTATATAATATATTATCATCAATTAATTTCACATATTCATCCATTATAATATTTTATATAATTGTTCAAGTATGTGGTTAGACTGACCCAAAAGCAAACATACAATAATTAATGGATGATTATGATTATGATGTTGGTTTATTTTGGAATAATATCATTATCAAGTTGGAATAATTATATTATTTATATAATTTTAATATGTTGAATTTTATTTTAAATTATTTTATTTAATAATAAAAAATTATCAGAATAATGAGATACATTACTTCGTGGAGGCGGTAGTATGCACAATGCACAGTTAACGTTTTCATTTCTCAATGAATGAGAGGTAAATAAGTTTAATAAGTTTAATTATAATTTGTTTCTCAATAATCATAATTATATTATATATTTCAAATTTATTCTTTAATTTCACCATTATTACTAGTGAAAAGGGGCATGGGTGAAAAATGGAAGTTGTTGCCTTAGGGAGGCGAGATATACACAATGCACAAATGGCAGTTTTTCTTTTATTAATAGAAATGGGAAAATAGTTAATAGTTATTACCTTAAAATATTGAAATTAATTATATAAATAATACTTATTTCATTATATAGTAATAATAAAATCATATTTTTTAATTAAAAAAGAAAAGAAAGGAGATCAACAAAAAAGTACTAACTTGAGGACATGGGATTTTTCATATAAGACACCTTGTAAATTGAGGTCTTAAGCTAATTTATTGTGGCTTTAGGCTCAAGGAAAAGAAATAGGATTATAGGGGAATGAAAATTTTATTTTTTAAAAGCTAAATAGTTTTTTTAGGGTAGTCTTTAAGGGGGGTAGGAGACCCCAGTTATAAGTTGTGAGAATGTATTTTTTTTAATATTTCAACTTAATATAAAGAGAGTATATTTTTCACTTGTCAAGAAATATAAAAATAGATAATAATGGATTACGAGATAGTATAAATTTTTTATTATATAAACCATTAATTTGAACATTTTTTTAAAAAAATAATTCATTTACTCTTATAACTTTCACTTTTAGCATTTTTCATTTTACCGTGAAAACCAATTGTTACCTAAGTAATTTACTTTTAATGGGAAAAAATCCCCTTATTAAATAATTTTTTAATAATGATTACAAATATGAAATAAATTTTATTAGATAAAATTTCTATGTCTGAGAAAAAATAATTTTCACATTATCAAATGTAAAACAAAAAACCCTATTTTTTAAAAAAAATGTGTTTTTAATCTTGAAATTTATTTATAGGATAAAATTATGATTTTCAATGATTTTAATGACATAAACTGATTTATTAAAAAAATTATTCAACTTTAAAAACAAGAAAAATAGGCTTTACCAAAATTATATTTAATTAAAATAAAATACAAAAAAATGTTTTTATTTAAAATTATTAATTAAGTTATTAAATTTAGGTTTCATAAATTCAAAATTGTATTTTTAAAAATATATTTTTACTATTTAGATACAAATTTGATCATGAAAAAAGTATATTAGTTTTAAAGTTATACCTACTTGTTAATATAGTCATAAACCCTGAGATTTTAATAAAGAATTCATTTTTACCTATTCACCTAAAAAAATTATTTTAGAAAAATAAAACAAATAAAACAAATAAAAAATTTACTTTAAAATGTCAAAAATGATGTTATTTTTTATCAAATTATAATTATAAAATTTATATATTTAGTTATTTAAATTAAAATACAAAATATAAATAAAAAATGGTTTTATTGAAAAAACTAATTTTCAAACATCAAGTGTCTTTAAAACTATTTCATATAAATTTACAAATGATTTAATTTTAAAATTTTGGTTTATAAATATAATTATTACCTATTATAAGAAACTTTTAACTTATATATTTTTTATTTTATTAATATAAAATACAATAACTTTTTAAATGGTTATTCGAAAGGAATATTTTTTAAAATATCAATCAAAGAAAAAATAATAATATGTAACTATTTTAATTGATTAATATATTTGTATATACTAATGACTATATTCTTCATGTAATTTTATTATATTTTAGTTCGTTTTAGTTGGGGGTTTCTTTAGTTCAGTGTTGCATTTGAAGCAAGCTATTAAAGATGATATTAATTTAAAGGCTATAAAATCTTGAGTTGTTACTTGCATGAATGATTTCCCCATAAATTACAACTTTTTTTAATGAGCCTTTGATGATAGATTACATGGGAAGATTGATCTAATGTTAATTCTTAACATTCAACCATCATTGTTTCCATAGGATATATATGTTACGAATAAAAAAAAATACTCCTAATGAAATGATCCAATCATACGAGGCGATTGAGAAGAAAGTCATAGTTTCTCTAAACCATGTATTATGATATACCACTAAATAATATAATACAATATAGCCACACATCACATATAATTAGTATATCATATGGTTTTATGATGTCCTCTAACCATAAAAAATGTTTGGGCATACTACATCAAATGAGAATAGGGATTTAGGGTATATATCTCTTTTACTTATGTCCTATTTTTTGAGTTTGGTATTTATCATGGGATGTTGGGCCTTATATTTTTTTTTCTTATTTTTTATTGCATTTTCTAACTGTTAGGATATTTAGTGTATCAAATTCATGTTTCATTAATATTGGTTATTTACTCGGTTTTCATTATTGTATATTTTTTAGGATATGTGTGGTTAATTTTATGTTTATATGTTAAGGCCTTCCATATGTGAGTTATATCTTCTTGGTTCTAGTAACCTTACTTTGAACTATTATAGGCAGTCTTAGAGTGGCACATTCAGCTTATTATGGGCTCAGACAGGCTATTAGTGGGTCAGTTTATATCACACACACACACTTAAAATTCATATATATCTATATATTATTATTAAATATATCATATAATGTATATTTGAATTTTATTTTTTTTAATATGAATATTACTTGTATATTTATGTTTATATATTTATTTAATATATTAATGTCTATATCCAAATTTTTTCTATTCTAATTGTACATGCGTAGTTTTATCCTTGTAATACTTTGAAATATTTCTACATATACTTTCGGACCCATGAACTTAGATAGTGTGCGATTCCAAGGCCATGTGTGCCTGAAATTAATTTTATAGAAATAATATATCTATTTTATATTACACGAACATGGTTTCTATAATAAAATGGGGTAACTCTTAAATGAAAGATCATATCAGAAATATGAGAACATGGTAGAGTCTGAAACATGATATTTACCAGGGTTGCGACCTAAAATAGGTCGTCGCGTGGTGTTGGGATATCTCGACTATTGGGGGTACATTCAATTGGTCGATTAATTAATTAATTAAATTAATTTATTAATTTAACCTAAGTGAAGTAAATCTATATATCCACCACTATGGAGAATCCACCAGGATTATCCTCATAAACCTTGGGAGTATTATAGGGATTTCTTCCTCCATCTGTTGGAAAATTGCATCAGATGACGGTGAGATGATGGATTAGGGCAGATCGGGATGCAGAGACTGAAATTAATTCCTTCAATCACTGGAAATAATATTTTTCGATGAAAAGCAATACAATATCCAAGTAATACTCTTCAATTTTTAGATTAAATCATTTTTTACTAAATTGATTCAGTATGATCATCCCAGTTATGATCTTCACCAATTTTTGAACTCTAGAATACTTATATGTACCAATTTAATGGATTATTTAATTGATTTATAACCCAAAATATCCCTATTATTGATTTTTGTTCAAGAACTCTTGGTAGAAATTGATAAAAAAAAATATGAATTTTCCCAATAATTGTTTCATGTTAGTCATCGTTGGACAACGGGGTTGCGATTCGATATTGTCTAGCAGGACCGATCCCTATTGGACCCATGAATTCATGACAGTTTCACATATAATGATCATAAAATAAAATCAAGGATAGAAAAAGGATTTTAGGGTTATGGGTGGTCGATTTTTTGAAGTATAATATTGAATCAGAGATGGTGCTGTGTTGGTTCATGCAGAGTGTGTGATGAACCTCAATAGTTCAATAGGTTCCACTTCTCAGCCATCAGATGGCCGAAAACAATGAACAACGACTGTATCCACCAATTTAGAGTGAAGACAAGGCCAAATCTGAAGGCAGACCAACTAAATATAGAAACCTGAGTGTAGATCTAAAGTTTTGCGAAGTACATGGATACATGTCATGTATCATGATTAAAACATGACGTATAGACCCTATGTTGCGATGTAGGGTTTATGAAAATTATAAGGATGTCATGGTGTGTTAACCTCTTATACATCATGTAGCTCTTCCCTAGGTAGACGAGCCATGTTTTGGAGAACTTGATAAAGACCTCGTGCAGAAGGACATTTCCTAGTGCCCATTGTGTACTAAATTACACGGGCATGGCCAGGCCCATGGTGGTGTTCTTAAGTACACAGACATGACCAAGGTGCATGGGAAGGACCTTGGGTGGCTTAGACACACCATTTAGACTCCCTACACACTGTTTAGTGCTACATATTTGGTGATCTATGTGACTAAGTGACAAGACTAGGTGGTGGAGTGGGACCACATGTTGTGTGGGTCCCCTCACACACTATGTACCCCTTCGTTCTTTTTGAAGAAATTTCAAACTCCCGTATCTCCTTTTATTGGACTGAAAGTATCCTATCTTACATTTTTTCCACGTAGAATGTGATTGTTCCCTCTATTATTGATTTTGGGATATGTTGTGAGATAATATGGGGGTCATTATTTTCTAGGCATGATCAATGATGAGAGTGATTAGGCATAGGATCATTAGTGACTTATATAGTAGAACCTCCCCCCCCCCATCAGATAGAAAATTCATCCACATGACATCATAATTGAACCCCCTATCACAGAAAGGTTAGGGTTCTCAACCTATAGAGTAGAACCCACTATCATCTTGGAAGCAGGTCCTCTATCTACTGAGTGGAACACCCCTATTAGATAGGTAGTAGTCCTCGTGACACCAGAGTGGAACCCCCTATCGCACTAGGGTGTGATTCCTTGATCTATAGAGTGGAACCCTACATCATCTTGGGTGTGGTTCCTTTATATACCAAGTGGAACCCCCTACCAGATAGGGAATGATTCCTCATAAGACCATAGAATAAAACCATTATCACATAAAGTTGCAGGTCCTAGACCTATAAAATAGAACCTCCTTGATGTACCAGGGAATGGATACTATAGGGGAAATTATTTTTTGGTATCTCCCAAACACACTAGGGCACGAGTCCTATACATCAATTTTGTTCCCCCTCAGCTGTGCAGCATAGTGGCATGGAATGAGCCTCCACAAATTTACTTCAGGGAAGACATGTGAGATGTTGGGCATTATTGATGGATTTTTATAACTGATGGGGACTCTTTTCTTGGGATGGTATATGAGATGTAGATACCCTTTATCTTTCATATGGGATTATTTTATTGATAATATATATATAAATTTGTACCCATATTGTAGGATTTGGTTACTCTCTTGACATGGGTTGCAAAGACATGTGGGGTAGTCCACCTACTTACTGTGTTGAGCTCCTTATGGTTGGATGGGGTTCTATTTTCTATGATTTATAAATAATCAATGTGTATTCCACCTACACATAGTGTTGATCCACTTTTTTTGATGATATTACTATCTTGGTTTGGGTTGAGATGTTCACCGTTTACTATCTACTGTATTTCCATTCATATTGTGTCTCTTACGACTCACCCTTTCAACTTTTGAGGGGATCCTACTTGGTATTTTTATACTCAAACCTACATATAATCTTCATGTACAATTAATGTCTTATGTAGATAAAGTTCAGTTCGTTGGTGACTTAAGTGGAGCTTAAGAATACAGGGTTCTTTGGACTGTGTATGGTGGTCCTAGCTTTGATATCAGGAACTGGGCTCTCTCACCATCAACTTTCCGTTTTTTCTGTTGGGAAATCTTTCTGTTTAGGAGAGTATTTTTTCCATTTACTTTTCAATTTTCACTATCATACTATTGTACACCCAAGAGGTTTTTCATGCTTGGTTTACTTTCAAATTGTTACATATTTTTATTATAATTACTCATCACTTATGAATTAAGATGTTCAGGTGTGTGCATACAGTTACATAATAAAAAGGCCTCCCATTTAGGATATGTGTTTTGTATATTTTAGCCACCCCCTATCCTATGGAGGTGGGATTGGGGTAGTTGAAACTCGAGCCTTGATTAGGTTCTTATTGTGACATTAATTTTCATTGTAAATTTTTATCATATATATATATATACATTTATATAATGAATGTTAATATT
The DNA here is from genome assembly GCA_963277665.1 of Viscum album. NCBI lineage: Eukaryota > Viridiplantae > Streptophyta > Magnoliopsida > Santalales > Viscaceae > Viscum > Viscum album. The sequence goes on from OY728137.1 coordinate 248,932,049, forward strand.
ACTTTATATATGTGTGTGTGCATTCATACATACATGTGTGTGTGTTAGAAAAAATTCCTTTAAGTTAACCTTTTTAGATATTTTGGGTCGTATTTTTTGATAAATAATTCTGAAAAGGTTCCAAAGTATATAATATTGTGAGGTATTCATGAAGTAAAGGATCTAAAGGAATTTTAAGATTATTCAGCGATATTACACAAAAAAATGGATCAAATGGGGAATTCTCATTAAACTGAAGTTGTGTAAACGTAGAAATATTCACGAACTAAAGGGGTTAAAATTTTATGAATCATGAAGGGTGTACAATTAATGTTTTATGTATTTATTATTCCTTTAAATAGGAAACTAATCACATCATTTGGAATTTATTAAGACTTAGAGTGGAGATAAGTTCTCTATTTTGACGTAAAACTTTCACAAACACATTTCTTATCCAAAGGAATTTACACAAACAATAGCTGTTCATAGAAAATGATATTATCAGAAAAATTGTTTATAAAAATGGGTTTTATATGAACATAAATTTCTCATAGAAGTATTTTACATGAACCATAAGGTAATTGCCCAAAATTTTAGTGGTAAAGTAGAATTCATCATTTTAATGAAATAAGAGCTTTATGAAACACTAATTATGATTTAAAAAAGTTGATTTAGTATGGTTTAGGAAATTTATAAATAAATAATGAGTATACTTCATTTTTGAGAGCAATGAGTTCTCAAATCATGAGTGGTTGTAAACCAAGGGGACGTTAAGTCTACTCCAAATGTTGTAAACAAGTAGTGTTCTTAGTGATTCTTTAAAATCAACACATTTCGAGTATATGATCCTTGTATTAGACCATTTTGGGTGAACCAAGTAAAAATTTATTGTGTTCATATTTACTTATTTTATTGTTTTATGTATATCAATAGGGAGATAAGTGTTCCTACTAACTGTAAATCAAAACCATTTCCTAGGGATGTTTGAAGAAATTAACATACCCTGATTTACCACCTACTCCACCTATCATGGTATTTAACTTGATTGGGAATAAAAAGTGGTATGAAAGAAGAAAGCTCAAGTAAATGAAATATTTATTTAATAGTAATTCATGGTAACATTAAATTATAAAGGTATTTTTATCTTCAATGGAAATAACTTTCATCTTTGGAATAATCAGATGAAACACTATTTATGATCTTTGGGTGTGGATATTTTCACATCTTAAATTCAAGGAATTTTAGTCAATGTGTATGGTGGAGATTTATTAGAGGGATACCATAAATAATTGTATGTTGAATCCAATGGAATGAATGTGTTAAGGGGTTCTTTATATAGCACAATATAAATAAAGGTGGTGTCATGTAAGTTCTCACATTTCATGTGGGAAAGGTTTCTTAATGTATATAATGGTGACTTAAAATTTTAATAAGTGAAGCATAAGGTTTTATGAAAATTTAATACGACTTAAGGATGCATCTAACTGAAACTTTTGATGTAATATTTAATTAGGTAAATGTGATTGTAGTGGATATGCATGGACACAGAGAAACCCTCAATGGGGTAAAGACCATCAAGTTCATCATGAGAATATTTCCAACTATCTTTAATAAAAATGTTTTTGTGCCCAAGGATAAGTATAAAAATATATGAAATTGGATAGTCATCACAATACTATTATTTCATATAATATTAGGAACAATGATATCAAGGTTTTGAAAGTTTGAAATCTTGGGAGGAAGATTTCAAGGTAAAGGAGAATATTACCAATGATAATGGTCATTAAGAATAAGAACTTGATGAAGTTCCCAAGGAGTTTATTGAATTGGTCCATATTGATGTGTGTGAACTCATATCAACAAGATCTATTAATAGGAAGAGAATTTATGTGTTGTTAATTTATGATTACATTAGGATTTCATGGATGATTCTCATCACCAAAAATTATAAAGTGTTTAGTTTCATTATTCAGTATCAGAGGAAGGATGAAAATATTTTTTGGTAGAATATTATAAAATATTAAAAGAAAAATGTCATAAAGTTAACCAGTAGTTAACTGGAGTATTATCTCAAGAAAAATGGTATAACATACTAAGTATATATGGTTATAACACCTCAAAAAATGGTTTGGTTGAGAGTAAAAATCGGATCACAAACAACATGGCCATAATAATGATTATTTTGAAATACTTTCCAGAGATTTTTTTTTTGAAATTAAGTACACATGAAATCCGACTATATTTATAAAATGTCTTTTTTGTTCTCGCGAGAAGAAAATTCTTCATTTTAGATGTGGTATGGGAAGAAAATAACTTTGAAATTTTTTTAATCTTTATAAGTAATTTATTTAATCTCAACAAGACAAAATATGGGAAGTTATTGTTTTTTGGTGACAACTTGATTTTACATGGATACTCATCCAAGATAAAGGCATACAATTGTTTCAATAAATGGATTTGAAAGTTTATCGAAATCCAAGACATCACTATAGTGGAAAATGATAAGAATATTCAAAACAATAGTAAGAAAATTATTAAAGAATGTAATGATATGTTTAGTAGATTAGTGAAGGTTTTAAACCTAGTATAATAACATATTAGGAAATATCAAACTAATCTATTTTAGATATAATTCATAATTAAAACATTTCATTACATGTAACGAAATAACCAATGAAATTTTTTTCTGTTAATGTGATCTTGTCTCTTTTTCAAGATTCACCACTACAAAATTATCATAATAGAGTATGATACTATCTTTGCTATTAGAAATCACAAAAATCTCTTAGATGAAGTTTTATATACAAAATGATTACTTGGTTATATTTAAATCTACAATATACTTAGACTTAACAATGGAATCGGTGACCATGATTTTATTTGTACTCTTCCTGCTCCCAGCACCTCCATTGAGAGTGAATATGTGTCTTGATTATATTTAAGATCCTCAGGAACTCTTTAGAATCTAAAATTTTTATATCCCCTAATTATTTGTTCCTCATATCTTCTATAGACCATAAAATATCCTTATAATTCCATAGATTGTTAAGGATAGTGTTTACCTCCATCTAATGTTGATCACCTAGCTTAGGTTGATATCTTCTTACCATTATTAATATGTAAGATACATATATCCTAGTATATAACATAATATACACGACTGATCCAACTGCCAACATGTACGGAATTCTTACCATCCTATGTCTCTCCTCATGTTTCTGAGGACACATTTTTTTGGAAAGATTAATTTCATGTGACATTGGAAAAAATCCCCTTATTCACTATTCTATACAAAATCTCTTCAATATATTTTCAATGTATATACTTTGAATTAGTCTAAGAAACCTATTATATCTATCATGAAGGATCTTTATCCAAAGAACATACATTGTTTCACCTAATTACTACAAATATAAGTAAATATTTCACCATGTTATAACATGTTATAATACTATAATATCATTTCCAATAAGTAATATGTCATTAAAATATAATACGAGTAAAGTTACCACACCTCCACTAAACCACTTATAGACACAAGTCTTTTATTAATTTTTAATAAATTTGAATACCATTATGGATCCATCAAAATGGTTTTTCTATGACATGGATTCTTTCCTTAATCCATAAATAGATCTCTAGAACTTGTATAACTTTTTGGCATCCTTTGGAGTCACAAACCCTTCTGGTTGTTTCATGAAGACATCTCATTAAAGGTTATTGTTAAGGAAGACTACTTTGACATCCATCTAATAAATATCATAACCATGGAAGGTTTCTATGTCAAGTAGAGTTTTTATGGATTTTAGCATATCAACTAGTGAAATGGTTTCATTTTAGTAAATTCCATGTTGTTCTTTGAACATTTTTTCAACCATTCATTCATTATAGGTACTGACTTGTCCATCCATATCCAGCTTCTTCTTGAATAACCAAATGTAACTTTTGGCTTTAGCATCCACTATAGGATCTACCAAAATCCATAATTGGTTTTGGTATATGGAATCCATTTCAAAATTGATATCTTCTTTCCATTATGTATCTTCTATGATAATTAATACTTCCTTGTAGGTTATATGATCATTATTATCAAAAAATAATGATTCACCACCCTTGGTGACTAGAAATACAGATATTTAAGGTTATATAACCCCATGTATAGTATTATGTAGTACTTATGTCTCTTTAACTTACTCTTGCATGAGGCTTTGTAGAATTTGTTCATGTGTCAACTCTTATGTATCTTGAGCTTGGAATTTATATAAATCTATATCACTCACACTATCTCTTTTATAGATAAGATATCTCTCAAGGAATGTGGGATATCTATCAAAAAAAACTTCTTATATGAGGTTTCATATATGTAATATTTCCTTGTTTTCTTGGGGTATCCTATAAAGATACACTTAATGACTTGTGGTGAAAGCTTATTACCAGAAATATCCTTAAAACACTTGGAAACCCCACACTCATATATGTAATATTTCACATTCTTGTCAATTTTTAGTGATACTTATATAAACGTTGAATAAAATAATTAACTAAATATATATTTTATGAATATAAGTTATCTTATGTTATCATTTTTTAATTACTATATGCGGAAATTACTTAAATAATCAATTATAATCAATAAATTAAACTTTTATACTTTATTTTATTATATTTAAGTATTCTTGTCAATATATTTATATTACGTGCTCATATTTAGTCTTCAAAATAAACCATGAATCATTTAAATAACCACTCACAGATAAAATAAAATATATGTGTGTTATGATCTTGATTTTTTATATTATTAGTTTATCAAGTGATGATAACCCAACCATAACCCTAGGGGGAAACTATTTGATCCTTACATTGGCTCTAGTTATAACATTAACCATTATTCTATGTCTATCCTTGGTTATATTTATCTTATCTTGGGTCCTGAATTAGTTTGTCTAGCTAGGAACTCCATCATTTACAAATGTGTACTCATATGAACGTGAATGGTATTAAAGATTTATGGTTGTATAAAATAATGCTTAAACACATATTACCTTACATAATTAATGAGGGAGGGATAATTCATAGACCATCATATTTATTTCAACAATAAATATCAGTTAAAACAGTCCAACTAGTAATTAAATTAAATAAATAAATCCAACACATACATTAGTCAGCCAAAGATCCAGATTATTCACAACATGAAATGAAAAACTCATTTAGTATCGCAAGCATTCATTTAAAATCATTCTATTTAAAATAAATTTTCTTGAATAAGTAAATTAATTATCTATCTTAAATTTTCTCCAACTTACACTCCTTGAGACATAATAATAATCGCATAAATTAATATTAAAATATTTCAAAAAAATATTTTATTTTTGAAATCATTTATGTAATGACTTTTCTTTTTTCCATGTAACAGTTTGTAATATTTAATATGATATTTTCAGAGATAGGTGTGGATTCATCATGGGATTCTGGGGTATATAGAGCCTAATTGTTTATTTATTAAAAATATTAAATATAATATATCACATGCATTCAGTTTTTATAAAATAATGGAACATCTCCTAAGCGGTGTCTTATACGGGACAAATGAGACCACCATTAAATCCAGAATGTGGGTTTTCCCCTATGTGAAACATAATATTTTCATGCATTTGGATTTTTGTTTACAATTAGTAATGGGTGGGATAATTAAAAAATTAATTAATTAATTAATTTAATGGTTTTTATTTCTACATGACATACTAAAATATCTATATTAATACAGCTATTGAAAAATCCTAGGTTTATAAGCATAACCCTAAGAATTATAGAGGACCATATTCAAGATCCTTAGCGCACGAAAATGGATCATGGATAGAAGGTTGTCACCTAGGTATTTTTCTTCACCAACAAAGTTTATGGACCTTCACCATGTGAGTCTTCACACACTGTGAGAACCTCAATCAAAAAACTATTATGTTCTTCAGGGCTATAAAGGCACATGCACATTCGATGTATATAGACACAATTAGTGTACATGAGCACTTCCAGAATTCACAAGCATGAGCCGAAGGACACAGGAATCAGCATGAACTCAGGCATGTTTGCACTATCCAAGACACAAAATGTATTACTACTACACATGGTGTACTTTTTCTAATATAGATTGAATCTTTGTTCTCTACATCCTAGAATAGTGTCTATAGGGTACATTCCCTTGGTCCATCTCTATGAGGGTACGGTGAGGCATCTCCTCCTGATAATTGGATGAGTGAATCACTCTATGGGTTATTATTGGATAGATTTAGGTATCCCCCATATTTATTAGGGTTTGATTCAAAATCATCCTTCATTGGGACGGGTTAGGTATATCATTACCAAATTTCTGAGTGTTTGATTTATATCATATTGGGTTATTCCATATAGGTCTAGGTATCCCTCATAGGCCCTGAATATGAACCCCCACCTATGTATCAGCATCTTAGGAGTTCCAATATATACCTCTTCATGGTTAGGAACAATGGTAATAACCTCTCAAATTATCTCCATTAGTGTTAGAAATACTGTAGGAGTTATTTCTCTCAGATCAACATTACCTTAAACCCTCAAGTAGAATCCTAGGCTGGTGGTGAGAGAATAACCTTACTTTGAGAATTGCAGTCTATCTAGAGCATATCTTGGTTTTTTAATAATATCTCTCTTATTAACTCACACTTATTATATTTAGATGTTTTTCCTTTATGGTTTGTCTTTGTTTACTCTGTGGTGTGCTACTGGGCATGTTTATACTCACCTCTAAATGAGATCTTGCAGTACATGTCATATCTTATGGAAATAATAGGCATTTTGATAGAGTCTTAGGGGGTCGGGATTAGGGGGAGATTACTATCCCTAGAAGAACCGTATACTGTTCTAGGAGTTTCATCTTGATAGAAGTCTTCTTTTTCCTAACAGGTTGGACTCTTATACAGTTTTAGTGGGCTTGTAATTAGAACTTTTGATTTCATATACTTGGTTAATACTCTAATGTGGGACTAGTTCCATGCATGAATATTTTTACTATTACTTATATCATTACATTATGAATTGTATTGGTTTTTAGAGATGTATTCAAGTGTATAGGTACCTTATGCTAAGGCCTCCCATGTGTCTAATATTCATACTCAGTACTAGTCGACTTCCCCTAGCCTATTAGAGGATGGATTGGGGTTTCATTCTTATCTTACCACTATCCAGGTAAGACCTAGTGGATTAATTCATAATATTGAGGTATCATATGATAGGTTTCATAGGACTGGAATTTATAGATAGTTTATCTATGAGGATTGGTTTAGGAAGTAGTGAAACAATGTCAAATTGTCTTGAGTTTTTTTAAGGTTAGGGAACCCAGTGATGGTATAAGGACAGACTTATCAATTCACTAGTACTCTAATAAACTACTTATTGAGATGGTACATGTTGGAACTACTTGTAGGGAAAACATCATAATATGAATTATATAGGAATGGGTTGTGGTTTTTATATCATTCTTAAGCCCGATCAACAGATAAGCTCTTGACCATGGTGACTCTTTCCAAATACCACCATGATGACATCTATCATGGATTCCTCTATTTGATAATGATGATAACCCTCTTAGTAATTAACATTCAACTTAGGGTCCAGTTTAAGAGGTAGTTAATCTTGGTTGCTTACTGATTTTACCACCACCCACTAAGAAACAGGATGTTTTGGAAGTACCAAATGATGATGTATATTTTCTGAATGCACTTCATGAGTTCCAAATATAAATAACCCTTAGGTTTTTAGACAATATAGATCACCAATCATTTTAGGAGAGAATCAAGGAAGTTGGGTGATTTTTTCTCCTTTTCAGAACCCCTCTCAATTAGATAGTATTTCAAGAATTGAGTTATCTCTATGGATCTATAGAGAGATAGTAGAGTTTGGTGACTATGATGTATGACAAGGGTACTCTCATTGGGATAGATTTTTATCACCATTATAAAGAGTATTCTTACCCAGAAATGTTGTGGAAAGTATGTATCCATGAGCTTATAGAGATCTATCAGGGAAACATGCCCGTCACAGAATATGTGTTGAGGCTCAATAACCTTTCATGATACTTTTTGGACATGGTTTGTGATATGTAATTTCAATCATGGACCTCTGAGTGTGGCCCTCACTAAGATATCAAGGTTTTTTTGGTATCTCTCTATATCCCTTCTTATTTTTTAGTTCTTGAGTGTTCCTTCGTTTTGTAGATATCTCTATCCGAGTATACACTGGCAGTTGGTTCTGGTAGTGGGAAACCTAGATATTAGACTTTACAAGTTGGTGGATGATGACAGGATTAGGGATCTAGGTGAATGATGAGTTATTGATGAAGTCTAAAGATAGATGGTATATAGTATAAGGCTATCAATATTTTTCTAGGCAGTCAAGGTAGATGCAATCTTACTCATATAGTTATAAAATACATGCCACATCGGAATTTTTTATTCACTATGAAACTACTAGGTAGACTATCAATGGACCACCTATAAATAGGAGGAGGTTAGTGAACATTGGCCTACAGGGAGGAAGGAATAGTATAATAGATATAAGAGTAGTGGGAGGTGGTAGGAATTTTTATTTGTTGCCACCACCACCCCCAGGTTTCCTACAATAGGCTCTGGGTGCCTATGGTCAAGGACATCGGTAGTTACAGGTAGTGGAGTCTTATAACCTAGAGGCTTTAGGGATGATTTGTGGTATGATATTTATTCTCTATGTTAGATATATTATTTATATATATTGGAATGTTCCACTCTTTCCTTTTCAGACCCTTATTAGATATATATATATTCCATTATATCATTCTTCGTGACACTTTCATTTAGAGACTCCTACAAGGGGAGATTCAGTGATAAAACACTCCTACATATAGTGAAACATGATTCCTAGAGGATAGATATTCTTGTGGAATTTTTCATGGTTTTGATGAGGATTTATGACTTCACTCTCAAAATGAAAGGGCTCTCCATGGTTCATATCTATATTGATTATTTTATGTGGAGGATGTGGTATGTTTTGGATAATGGGGTGATATTTTACTTCGTTATAAAGAATAAAATACATGCAAATAAATATGGTCTTATATGTAGGAGGATATAAATTATTACTCATTATTTTCATTCCATTAAACTTGGAATATCATATGTTATAATATTTCAACTTCTTATAGCAGTGGCAGAGTATGAGTATATCTTCCCGGAGAATGTTTGGGTATTACCTCCCCACTGAATGATTTATTTCGTCATATATATGCACCCACAAATAGCCTCAATATCTATACCATCATATCATATTTCCTCATAGATCATTGAGAGATGAATGTGTCATTGGAGTATTTTCACAGGAATAAATTTTTCATACCCAATGTTTCCCCAAGGGTATCCCCGGTGTTGTTCACCAAAAAGGATGATGGGTGCTAGAGGTTATGTGTGGATTGTCATCACCTAATTCCAGTGACCGTCAAGAACAAGTATCCATATATAAGAATTTTGGACATATTTGACCAGTTAAAAGGGTTGAGGTGTCTCTCAATGATTGACCTTGGGTTGAGTTATCACTATATTTGAGTTCAAGAGAAGGATATATCAAAGGCAGCATTCTGAAGCTTCAATGATCACTATTAGTATTTTGTGATTCCCTTCGGCATGATGAATTCCCTGGCAGTTTTCATGGGACTCATGAACTAGATCTTTCATCCATTCTTAAATAGGTGTATATTAGTCCTCATTTACGACATCCCTTCATAATTAACATGAAATGAGGATCACACGACACATTTGAGGATGGTCTCGACACACTTCAAGAGAACTAAATTTATGAAAAGCTCTCAAAGTATCATTTTTGGATATGAGAGGTTCATTTCCTGGCGCATGTCATCTTAAAGGAGGGAGCAATAGTGGAAACAACAATGGTTGAGGAAGTTCTATCTTGGGATCCACCCAAGAGAACAACCTAGGTGTGTAGATTACTTTGGTTGATAGGATATTATCAAATATTTGGGCTCAATTTATCCATAATTTTAGTAACCATTATTGTCTTGGATCAGAATGGGCAGCCTTTTGTGTCGATAAAGAAGTTACAATATAATTTTCAAGAGTTTCATTAGAGACTTATGAGCACCCTCATCATGAGACTTCTAGAGGATGGTTTTGATTATATGGTGTTTTACGATTAATATGGATATGGGGCTGGATGTTTTTTGATGCATAGGTATTAATTGATCACTTATGGGTCCCGATAGCTAAGAACCCATAAGAAAAACTATGAAACTCATGATCTAGAGTTATCATTAGTGGTCTTATCCCTAATATGTGGAAAAAATTACCTTATTGGTGATATATTTATCATCTATTTAGACCACAAGAGTCATACATACATACACATATATATATATATATATATCTTTTTAATAGAGAGATCATAACATGAGGTAGAGGTGGTGGCTAAAGTACCAATATGATTATGAATTTTATATAGTATATACATTCAGAAAGGGAAACATGTTGGTATATGCTCTTAGAAGAAGATTTTTGTCATAGTTATTGAGCAAGGAATCAGAGCATTTGGCCTCATTTCAATTTTCCGTAAGGGATGATGATGGTATATCTTACCTCTAATCATTGGTTGTTACCCCTTCACTTGTTTAGCATGTTAGGGAGGCTCGACTTGGAGATGAGATTTTTGATACCTTTCATGGCTATATCTATATTGTACAGGATCTTGATGAATTTTTTTGATTATGGGGAGAATGCAGCCATTTTTTAGGATGGATGATGGTGTTCTCCAAAATATGAGAGGTGGAACTTGGGGAGTTTTATACAACCCCATTAGTGGTACATTAATGAGTGGAAAAGATATATTGGGACCTTTAGTATCATTTTTACTAGTTAGGGGTGAAGAGGCGTATCGCTGTGTATATCTCTCTATAACTCACTTACCAATAGGTAAAGGTTTATGACTAGGTTCCATTGTGTTTGGTTCAAACCCTTGAGGTTCCAAAGTAGAAGTGGGATGTTATCAACATCTACTTAATGAAAGGACTTACACAATTATCTAGTGGCCACAACACTATCTAGGTTATCATAGACCATCTCACCATGTCATCCCACTTCCTATATATTCTAGAGTAATTTAAGGTAGAGATATTTGGTTGCCTTTATATGTGAGAGATAATCCAGCTTCATGGTATTACCTCGAAGATGATTTTAGACCATGATACTCACTTCACATCATGATTATAGAGATAATTATAGCATACCTTTGATACTTATTTTAATTTAAGAATGATATTTTTTCCCCAAATCGATGGCCAAACAAAGTGAACTATTTAGGTTTTAGGGGATATGTTGTATGGTTACCTATTAAACTTTGGTCATAGTTGGGAGGATCTCCTAGCCTTTTAGATTTTTTGTATAACAATAGATACCACTTCACAATTGGTATGGAATTATTTTAGTCCTTATATGAGATACCATGTAGGTCATTTATCTACTAGACTAATCCAGGGGATTCGGAACTCATGGTACTAGAGTTGATCAAAGCAATGGTAGTGAAGGTTCATATCATCCAGAAAAATATGAGGACTGTATATGGCCATCATAAGTATTATACAGATAGATTATGGAGTTTGATGAGGGGGAACATGAATCCTTGAAGATCTCACCTCAGTGAGGATTGCGTAGGTTTTTCTAGGGTGGTATGTTAACTCTGTGATTCATTGGCCCTTTTGAGATGCTATGTAGGGTTGGTGAGTTGGTGTGACACTTATACCTACCATCGTAGTTAGATCAAGTATATGATATCTTCCATGCATTGTAGTTGCGGAGGTATGTTAACAATTCATCACATGTTATAAAATTGTGAAAACTAGATATTGAGGATGGATCTTCCTTCACAGAGTACCTATTAGAGATAAAGTATCAATAGAAGAAGATCCTTTTTGTGCAAGTTATTTCCTTAGAGTGTGTTTAATATAAACATGGAAACCTCCAATAGAGATCCTAGGAGAGAGGGTACCAAATAAGATCTTAGTAACCTTATCTTTTTTAATAAGATACTTTTGTTTCGAGGAAAAAACCTGGGGTGGAAAAAATATAAGGAATCTATTTTTTCCTTGTAAAGCATTGAAATATATGAATAAATATTTTCAAATCTAGGTGTGGAGTCAGTGTATGATTTTGGGACACTTAGAGCCTCATTTTTTATTTATTAAAAATATAAATTAAAATATAACATGTGTGCATAGTTTTTCTAATATAATGGATGATTTCTTAAATAGTGTCTTATATGGGAAAATTGTGACGTCCATTAAATATAGAATTTGGGTTTTACCCTTGGCATGAAATAATGCCTTTATATATTAGGTGTTTTTTTAAGATAATTCATAGAAATAATTCTAAACAAATTAATAATTTAATTGTCTATTATTTATCTGTAGCCTGATCTCCTCTATATATAAACATGGTTGTGGAAAATTCTAAAGGTTATCTGGATAACCCTATAGATTATATAGTATCTTTGTAGAGTGCTTTTGGTGGATGAAAATGGATAATGGATCAATGATCATAACTGAGAAGTTTGTCTTCACTAGTAGATTTTCTAGATCTCATCGATGAAAATGATGTGGAATCATTATTTTTCAATGATAAATCTATTTTGTTAGTAGAACATTTTATTTTGTGTATTAATCTCTATATTTTATTATGTAATATCAAACGTGAATTAATCCATTTATAAAATTAAATCACAAATAGCTTATTTTTTTACAATTGATGATCTATCTTCCTAGAATTAGGAATTGATAATTATTTTTTGGGCATTACTGATTCTTCTATGTCCATAATTTCCTCCATTAATGGATAATGTCCAACCAAAAAATGGTTGGAATTTTTATCCTCACTTTTTTTTTCATTATTTTCTCCCCTCATTCTTTGAGTGTTCATCATTTATATTTTGTATGATCACTAGATAAAAAAATACCAAAAAATTGATCAATATGTTAATATTTGGTGAAATAGACCATTTAAATATGTTCAAATTTAGGATCAAATTCACAATCATGATGCGCTGATGATTATGGAAGATCAGGACTCTGATCAAGGAGTCTCATTCGGTGGGTTAGAATTTTTTTGATACCATGTGACAAAGGCATTTTCCAAGAATATGGGTGTTTAGAATCCAACCACAAAATATGGCTCAGGCTTGGTCAAACATATATCCAAGATTTATAGTGGAATCCATGGATTATTTGGAGGAATTAGTGGTGTGAGTGAAGACTTATTAGAGTTTCTATCTATCTAATAAAATTGGACACACATGAGATATATTTTAGAAGAACACACATCATGTGCAGCCCCTTACATGAAGGATATAGTTTATGTGTAGAATTAAATATCACATACCAGGTGACTTTTCACATGTCCTGTAAATTTTTACATGTTGTGTGACTTTTTACACATCATATGACCCTTGATTGGTGAACCAACGTATACCCAGTGGTAAAAGGTCATGGGCATAGCTAGCATGCATAAATATGACTAGAGTATATGAACATGGTAAATGTACAAGTTAATATCTAGAGTATATGGGATCAGGCCATATGACACAGACATGGGTACATACACGGGCATGTTTTCTCTATCTAGTATATTCCATGTATTACCTATAAACCTCATGTACTACACTCAATATAGGTTGAATCTTCCATTGTCTTTAGTCTATAAATTATCTCTATGTTTTGCTCCCTTATTCTGTCCCTATGAGGGTATAGTGAGGCAACCCATCTCAAGAATAGGATGACTGATCCCCTCTATAGGTTAGTCTTGGATAGAGTTAGGTATCACTATATGTAGATCTGGGTGTGATCCACAATCATCATTCCCAGGTTTAGTAAATATATACTATTAACATCTTCTAGATCATGTGATCCCCATCCAAGAGAGTTATTCAATATAGGGTAAGGTATCCCCCATACACCCAGGTTGTGATACCCTACCTATGTATCGATATCTTATAAGTTACAGTGTTTATCTAATCATGGAAAGGCTCGGTGGGAGAAACCTCTCATATGAGTTCCACTAGTGTTAGCACAACCTAAGGAGTGAGTTCTCATAAAGGGGTGTTTCCTTGAAACCTTGAGTGGAATCTGGGTCTATCAGGGAGGGCATGCATTTACTTTGATTCTTACAATATATCTTGATCATATTTGGTTTATTATTATTATCTGTATTTCATTGACTCACCCTTGTGATATTGAGTTGTTCTCTCTTAAAGGTTTTTGTTTAGAGATTTCAGGGTGTTCTACTGGTTATGTTTATATTAACCTCTGTTTGGGTTTTCCCATGTATGTTGTGTCTTAAGAAGATTATAGGCCCTTCAATGGAGAACTAAGAGGGATAAGAGTAGGTACATCTTAGTATCACTAGATGGAATATAGAAAGTTCTAATAGTTTCATTATGGTATTGGTCCCTTTATTCAGATAATTTTGGACACTTTTACAGTTTCAGTGGCCCTATATTTGAATATTTTTCTTTCACTGGTGAAAATCCCACTTATACCAATAGTTATTTCCTAACAGTTTGGAAAAATCATTGGAATAATGAACATATACCAACAGTTCTATAAAACCATTGGTATAGAATAATATATGTTGGTTTTCCTAATGGTTTTAGTGAACTGTTGGGAAAAAATGCCTCAATACCCAATGTTTCATAAGAACTATTGGGATAGACCTACCTAAAATGTCTCCACTCAAGACCCTCCTCCCATCTAGATTACCACTCATGTCGCCCCCCACTTCTCCATCCCTACATCACCGCTCCACTCCATCCCGACTCTCCCTCACCGCCGCTCCAATCCTAACTCCCCCCCCCCCATCGCCACTCTCATCCCCCTCATGCTCCCCTCCTCCCATTTCATCTCCCCCTATCCTCTCACCTTTCTCCACTCCCCACTTATCATCGCTCATGCATCCCCCTCCTCATCCTCCTCTAGTCAATCATTCCCTCTGAGGTTGCACATCCCCCCATAGGTCGAGCTTTCCCTCACCCAACGCGAATCTTTCCTAGGTTGAGATTTTCCTCACCTGACAAGAATCCCATTTATGTCGAGAAGGTTGAGAATCCCCTCTAGTTGAGCATCCCTCCAAGGTTGAGGATCCCCTCTGGTCAAATATCCCCTTCTACATTTTAATGATTCAGGTATCTTTGGCAGTGAGTCCCAAATATTATTCTAGTATGGTTAATTGATTCATTGTTTAGTTTGAGTTTTGTTGATTCAATTTATATCATTTAATATTGTTACATTTATCTGTGATATATTATTGATTTTGGTTTTCTGAAAAAATAAAAATCGTTATCATTGTAGTGTTTTTAGAAATAAATCATTGGAAGTTCACATAGAAAATACCACGAGAACATTATTTCTTCATGATTTAGGTGAATAGTGTATGATGTGTTTCTAGTTTCATAAAGAATATAATATTCTATGTGAAATCATTTGGAACTCATAAAAAGGTTAAGAATATTTTATGTGTAGAATTATTCATACCATTGATGCTTTGTGGATGAAGTTTTCTTGTGAAAGGAGTGCTATAATTTGAAAATGAAAATGTTATCAAATGCATACTGTTATAATATATACATAATGCAGGTGAAGGGAAATTGGTTTATGTATAAATGTGTTATTCTTTTTTGATTCACTTACATTTTAATGGGAAACCATATTTAATTAAATTATAAAGTTTTATCTAGATGAAAATTTTCCTTTATAAATGCCATTAACTTATGAGAAAGGTGTTGAAACTTTTTTTGAGATGTGATTAACAAGAATGTATTTTTTATTTTCTCCATGTTTATTTTTTCAATGGAATAATAACACTATATAAAGGATTCATTTTTCAACATTAATTTCCATGAAAAAATATATATGTGAAGTGTTATGTCAAATTTAGATTTGAGTGTTTTTTTATATCAACAAGTATGGTAATAATGTGGGTTTATCAACTTCTAAGTTATAACACTAACTGAGTCTTTTTTTCTCAATGCTATAGAACTTTTCTTTGTAGCCCAAAAGTGTTTGATTTTCTTTGCTCTTTCTTATTTCTCACATTCTAAACATGTTTATGTTGAGGAAACATGGTTTTAACTTCTTCAACATGTTTATTATTGTTTGAAAATGTCATATTCATGTGAGAAATTAGAGAACTCTCAATGTTTTCCATTTTTTGTTTATATTTTTATAACTCATCAGACTATATGATCAAACATTCTTTCTTATCATGTACAACCTTCTTCATAGGAGTGGATCCATTTGTAGCGACTAATTTAGAACATGATAACATTGTCTATTTTCCCGTACCACTAATCAAATTCTTTTGACTAGGAATCGAAGTCATACATATGATAGCTTCATGACCAACATAACTACTCCTCCAAAAAACTTATTCAACTGCTTTTGATTTTCCTTAGGAAATATCTTAGGATCTTCTTTAGAAATGTCAACTACTAATCTAATTATACTATCTCATTCTTGGATGGTTTCCATTTTAAGTTCAAATTTTCTATCATAAACATTTTAGATATTTATTTCTATTTTTAAATAGTCTATCCACAATCCATTTTTTATTTTATTGAAAATCCACATAAAGGGTAACTGGGAACCAACAAAAACATCCTTTAGCATCAAGTCACACCCAAAAAAATTTTAAATAGTCTATGATATATCATTTCCTACTTTAATAGAATCATATTATCCATAATAAAACAATATGATGATCATCTCTCTTCAATGACCACTTGGGAGTGTCTTTTTCTACTTTTTTCTTCATTTTACACCTCAAGGAAGACTTTTTTTACCTTTTTTCTACTTATTCAATCATGGAATCCTATTTTAATTAACATATGCCACAGTTTGAGTTTCTACATACCAAAATTCCTCATAACAGTTTCTATATACATTGAATTATTCACAAAAATTATCAAGGCTTTCAAAATATGTTTCTAAGAGATAAATTTTTATTCATATGTGAAAACTAATTTTGCTCAAAAGTTTTTTTTTAGTTTTAACAATGTTATCATTTTATTATTCACATATACCACTTTTATGAGTATATATATTATGCTAAAAATCAATGTTCATGTGCCCAAACTTCCAGCAACACCAATATTTTACAAAAAAATGTGTTTCTTTCCCTATTGAGGTTGTTTTTCTATATTTATTTCATTGATCTCTTTGGATATATTCAGCATAATTTTGGGATTGGTTTGGGGAACTACTCTTAATACATATTCTCACATCCACCCTTAATGTATTGGTGAGTTTTTTTATATTTTATATCACTAGGTGTTGCACAGACTTTGATCTTTATAAAATAATTAAAAATAAAAAGGACTTAGAAATTGTAAATTTGTTAGGGTAGTGGGATACATTATTCCATGAGGATGAAGTGGAGGAATATCCAAATTTTATAAAGATTTATTTTGTACTAGTATGAATATATTTTTAGTATAAAATATTCAATGTGATTTTAGTGGTAACAATTTTCTTCTCGGTTCTTTGGGGATGTTCATCTTGGATTGATTCAAGATTCTTTGAGTTTTGGTCCAAGATCTAAGCACTTCATAATGCAGGAATATTTCTCAATCTCAAATAATTTTAATCTCTTTTAATATTTTAATTTCATTCTTTATAGATCTTGTTAATATCTTGTAGTAAACTATAAATATATTTCACACTTTTATTTTCCACATATAGTCAAAAATCATTGATATTCACAATAACTTTATACTACTCTTCTATGATTCTATAATTTCCACTTATCTAACTTTTATCCTTGTTTCTGGGGAATATCATGGTTCTTTTAGGCCAACCATAGATGTGATATGGCATCTTCTACCAAAGGAAAAATAGTTTGGATCATCTTGGTCGATCTGCCACCATTTTCCACCATTTGAGGTTGGTTTATTCTATCTGCTTTATTTGGACCAATTTAATTTGGGGATTTTGGTGATTTATATAACCATGAAAAATCTATATTAGGTATTAATTTCATGAATAAAACTAATTTATATATTTCCCCTCTTATTATTTTCCTTATATGATATCATTCATTTCTATGTATTTTTCACTCTAGATATGGAAGCAATGGATATAATTATGAATATGGATTTGACTTATTATTATTAATTCTATGCTCGACTAAAACACGAATGAATGAAATTGTCCAAGATAATATAAACAAAAAAAAGACAAACTAAATCTAATGAAAATGACCCAAACAAACTTTTATCGAACAAAACCAAACTAAGATGAAAATTGATCCACACTGATTATATACCATTAATAGGAAGATTAATTGTTAATTGATAGGAATGTACTATTTGATATTATCATTTTGAAACATGGATCTATTTCCCCCTTGCTTTTAGGAACATGATTTGACCCATGGGGCATTGTAGTTCCTATATATTGGGTGGTGATGTGTATAGTAATAGGAGACAGGTATGTTTTAGTTTAGTTTTTATTTTATTTTCTTTATCACTTTGGCCACTTAGGTCTTTTACTTCTTTCTATGGATAGAGGGTAGTTATATTCTGCAAAGGGGACTAGAAGGGGTTCAGATTGATTCAGTCCACCGGCTTTGATCTGAGGTAAGATTATATGGTTACTACTTATCTTGCACCTTATATATTTGGGTATTTTAGTCTTTTTCACTCCATATTATGTTTTTGGTAGGGCATTGGATCGTTTTGTGTTGGTTCAGGTGGATTTAGTTCTCCTCCACCAATCGAGGTAAGGCTTTAATGTCATTGGTCGGTTTCTCATTGGTTATGTAGTATCCTTTATGTGTTTTAAGGTTCCTAATATACTTTTTGTAGTGCTTTGATCCCTGCTCATTGGTTTCGAGTCACCACGTCAAGGGAGACCCACCTACGTGTGCATAGGTAAGTAAGTATATGTATATGGGTTCCCTCGTTATGTGTACAGTAAACCATGGAATTGATTATGCATATATGGGTCTAGGTGTGCCTATGTATATATATAAATGCATAAGTAGGTGAGTGGAGACTGGTATATGCATATAAGCATATGTGCAAGGATCCCCTTGCACGTGTTCATGGCCATGTGGGTGTGTACATAGGGGCTAGGAGTTCTTCCATGTGTGAGAAGGTGCGTATACCCAGTGGGGGAGCAACAAATTTTAGTTAGAAAGCTCCAAGAGCCAAAGTGGACAGCTTGGTTCCACCTTGAGGTATGCTCCCTCTCCTAGCATCTTAAATTCAAGAATGCTTTAAATTGAATTTAGCTTCTTTATTAATTCTACTTAATTATATTTAATTGTATATCTTGAATAATTGTTCTTTAATATAATAATTTCATCTGATAAATAAATTCATGTTTTTATAATAAAACCCCTCCAATAGAGGTGTGTTGTTTGTGAAAGCTCATAGTGATAGTTATATTGATTTAGTTTCTTAACTTATTGAATTTGAATTGTTCTAAATGAGTTTTAGAATAAATTTTAAATATAATTAAGTGAATTGTGTGATAAATAAATGCCCTGATTTTATAATAAAACCCCTCCAACGGAGGTGCACTATCTTCTAAACTAAAGACTAGTGATGGTAATTTGTATCATGTTTAGATTTGCTTTGAGTTTTCCATATGTCTCTTGTTGGTGTTTGTTTTGTGTCTAGTTAGTTTTTGTTTTATTTGAATAATGTAAGTTGGCATATCATACTCATTTAGCTCAAATTACATTGCCCGAGTCGGCATATGCCTTGACCATGACACTTTCCTTTTTACCCTTTGAATATTATAAATTAAGTTTCCATGTTTAGGTGAAGTGAATGTATTTGTAAATGGTTTGTATAGGGTGAATGATTCTTTTATGTTGTTTCATTTCTCTTTAGACGTTGTGTCATTGTTCCGCTCAACACAACCTTCCGGAAGTCCCTTATTATAGCATATTAAATAGATGATTTGTTCTATAATGTCTTTTGCGTCCTTATCTTATGGTGAAACCCATTTGGGGTGTTTTTCTGGCCTCTTGGCCACCCCTTTGGGTGTTTACTTGAACCCATATATCTAAAAACACTGATGGTATCATTGGTTAACACCTGTGAGGCTTATAGTGCTTATTATCGTAAGCTTCGTCTTACCACCACCAATTCATATGATTTAGCACCTCCTCCTTTGAATATTCATATTGAAACATTTATCCCATGTTCTAATGAGAAGAATTATAGTGGGGACAGTCACTAAAGACATTTTTCTCACTATAGTGGACCTATGTATAGTGAAGTATAGAAAGATGCTAGAGATATCCCTATGTCATTTCCCAAATCATTTTTGGAAAGCTAGGTGTTTTGGTGTATCAGGATTTTGTAGTGGAAAAAATGGCCAAGTGGTCATGTTGTCCGACGTTTTAAAGGGAATATTGCATAAAAAAGTGTTGTTTCATGGCTTCATGTGAAGGTCAAAGGCATTTTGTTTGGAAACAAAATTAAAAAATGAGTTTCAATGTCATGAGTTTCGGGATTTTAAAAGGAAATTTTGATTGGTTTTTTTATGCCATGGATATTCGGTTGGAGGTTTAAAACTTTCCAAAGTTATGGAAAATGTGGAGAATTAAAATGGAGGTATTCTTGCTTGATATTCGGATATTTTATGTGGTGAATTTAAAAAGATATACCTGCAGATTGTGTGGATTGATAGTTGATAGTTTTCAATGGATGGTGATTGAAAACCTAAAGAAGTTAATGGAAAACTACAGTGAATATCCTTGGAGTCTTATTTAGTATATTTATTTGAATTCAAAAACATGTTCTTTGCATGGACACTTTGAGAATAAAGAGAAGATTATAGAAGCCTGGTGTGATCCACTCCATTCATAGTTGTGCATGAAAATGTCCAACACACACACACAGATATATATATATATATATATATATATAATGAATGAGTCTGTTGTGACAAGGGGAGATACCTACACAACATTGCAACATCTAGTTCTTCTATATTGATTTAGAAGCCTGGTGTGATCCAAACCATTCATAGTTGTGCATGAAAATGACCAACTAATATATATATATATATATATATATATATCGCTTTTAGTGGGAACATTTTTGGAGTATGTTGGAGTCATGAAAGAACCCCAAGTGTCTCTGAGAGATAACACAAATAACCCCAAGTGTCTCGAAGTGTCTCCATACATCGTATCATCCTCTCATGGGTTGGACACTAACCTAATCCTATCAAACATATCCTAGTCTATGCTCTCAGTCACATAGTCTTGACTCATCTCTCAAGGATTATCCCATGCCTTGATGCCCATCTCATCATACAACTAGAAAAATAGGATTATTCACCTCATGATTGTCCTAGTCACAAAAGCACACATGTCGAACCCATCTACATTCTTATCTCATCCACATGGTAATCCTCTAGGGTCCCTCGGACCAGTCCTAGTCACTACTCACTGACCATAATCCTCATCCCACACATTGTAGTCTTCTCTCATCATGTCACCCATTCCTTAATTATATTATCAATAATCTTGTCAAAAACCTCATCAAAATCATGCATTATAAACCAGCCCCACTAACCAGGTTCCATCCTAAGCTAAATCATACCAAGCCTCTTGGCATTATAATGCCAATTTGCTCGACTATACCCAATACCCATACTAGCATATCAACCTTGATCTGCTTAGTTGAACTCTTGAATCGATAAATGAAGTAAAACCTTTTATAATACATTTTATAGACTCAGAGGGACCATCCCACTCTAAGAACCCACCAAGATTCCAATCCATCTTCATAAGTATTTCCTCATTAAATGCTAGATGTAAAATTTTCACACCTATCACTACAAGGCCCAATCCTATTAGGAATATTTTAATTGATCTAAACCCTCATCTCGTCCATACACATATCATCCCAATTGTAAGAAATATGTTATACCACTCATATCCCAATCTATATCTTATCCATTTGGTGATCTAGTGATAAGGAAATTTCATTTCCATTAAATCACTAAATAACCTTCTCTAAACCTAGTTGTCTTGTGAACACCATATATATATATGTCTACTATGTTAATCTATTTCCTTTAATTTATAGTCTTTAAAGTCCATGACTCCCATAGAACATAGTTATAATCAATCCCTTGTCAATCTATGATCGAATAATTTTGTTAGTGTTTAAGGGTATATAGAGGCTCTTAATACTTTCTTTATACACATAGAATTTAAATGTCTCTCTATATTGATAATTCAAAATAAGCGAGGAATCTCCACATCTTGATATATTTCCGATGATTCCCTAAATTAAAGTGGTTTCCTATGAATAAAAAATAATGATAGTATGTTTTCATAAGACTCCATGAGGACTACTATCTTTTACCCTACAGAAGATACAGATTGGCGTAATTAATTAATTGATGCAGTCCCTGTCTCTATAGCCTATCATAGTGCCTATATCTTGGTAGAAACATCATGTCTGACCTACTCTACCTCATCATGGAGCCTATATTGTTCTCCTAATATCTTATTTTCAATAGTAAACATGTAGAAAAGGTGGTAAAACTCCTATTGAATCCTATAAATTTCAACACTCCCATCATTGAATGAATATTTGTGAGTCACTAATTCCATTTCATGCTGAGAGAATTTTTATAGGGCATTATTTTGATGTTGTACAGCCAAACATGAAACATCCACTACTAATAGATTCAATTCAAATTCCCTATTATCCTCCCTAATGGTGACCAACTTCTTCACCCCAGCATGTACTACTTGATATTCAAACCCACTGGAGCTAAGTGTTATGAACATGTTCCAGAAGTGGTCCAAATGGTCCTTGGTCTCCTTAAAGGGACCCTCTAAGACCATTCTTTATATCTCTCGCCTTAATTTTCACTGAATATTTTTATTGAAATGTTGAGTACACTGAACCTTAGACTTGGCTTAGTCAAGGAACATATATGTATTCAAGAACAAGGTTGGGAGTGAGGGACACATACTCGTATCCCATGGTGAGAAAGGTGTATAGATGGCTTCTATGGGAAGAGATACTTAGGCCAAAGGATCTGGGATCTCTGATCCTTGATGTGGAATTTTCATAATTAATCATATAAGTTCTGTTAGTCAATGTATATAAATAATTTCTTCAAATGAATAGAAATTATGTTAACCGTTGAGTATTTACCTATTTCAGTTAATGTAGTGGCTAGTTCTTTCACCCCAACATTGACGCAAGGGATGATAGAAATGTGTTCCTATACCATGCTACATTGATGCACAGATGATGACCCTTACACTAACACAATATGTTCAAGGATAATTCTAGAGACACCACCACCCTAAGGGGGTGGAAGCATAAAAAAAGGTCAGAAAATTTGATACAAACCTGATGGTATATTCAATTTTATGATAAATTCTTAACATATCCTAGTGATTCCTCCATCCTAGATAGGTCTTTCAGAGAATAGTTAACCACATCAGAATATTCTAATAGTGTTCACTATCATGTCAGAAAAAAAGGTAGGAGGAATGTTTCACCCACATATGACATAAGTTTCAACACTTCTTGGACCTCAGTCGTTTTATACTCTCCTTTGATCTTATCCAAGACTGGGGTATGCTGAAGTGATGGAAGGTGTATCTTTCTTGGATATATAAGTTTTTTTCCTCTAAGTAATGTGAATAGAACCGACATAGTTAAGAAGTTCAGGAAGAGATACTTAATAAATTTTATGATTAAAGTTAGAAAATGCACTACTTAATTGATGACTTTGGGTGAGGTTTCTTAGCTGACTACCTCACACTTCCCTCTAAAAAAATATATGGCTTGATTCCCACTATACATGATACATGGTGATGTCTAGAAATAATTTCATGGACCCATCTATAAACAAAATTTTCATTCCATCCAAGATCTTAGAGATTATGAAAGACTCAAGTCGAGCCCTTGTCCAACCTAATTCTCAGATGATGCCCCTTCCTCTGAGTATGAGCTATATATATGTGAGAGTTTCACCTAGTTTTCATTTGGTGATAAGGACATACTAAATTCACAAAAGTAATTGTTTCACACCGTATCATTTCCCATCCTTATGTACACGATCACGATCTTTATAGAAATACGCTAGTCCAATAACCATGACCTTAAAAGCTATGAACTCATACCTAAGGTGTTCCTAATATTCCCTAGGCCATGAAAAATTAAAGAGTTCATTTTACCCTTATTTATTTATTTGATATTTATCCCCTTGATCCTTGCAAAAATACCTTAATAATTACACCCTTACACTCTATGCTACATGACCTTAAGGGTTATCCCCTTTGGTTAAAGTTATGATACCATAAACAAAGCTATTTTTGGATCACCCTTCATATTACCACTAATTTATACCAAGATCCAATTTTTGTATACCCTGAACACATTATTGAAGTTGTAACACTAAAATTACTTGAATAATTATTGAGCATATACTCCCTTGTAACACCCTTCCCCTGGTCCATATCCACAGAGTGGTGCCTAAATCAAGGAGTCGCCACTAGACCTTAGGCACACCTTTCCATACTCTAGAGGATATCGATTAACAATGAGGTTCTAGGGTCATACCATTGGAAGACTATAACCCATATCAGAGAGCACAACAATAGATGAAAATAAACCAATCAACATCTATGATATAAACATTAGAGCACAAATGATAATAAATAACTTAATTAAAGTTAAATACATAAAAACTAACACACAATGGTCTCCCACCAGATTTTCCCCATATATAAAAAATGAATATAAAATGAAAAAGAGACTTTAATCCATCCTCCAGTCTCACATCATATCAATCACCAAACCATCTAAACTGCTCCATCATTATCATGTAACAATGATCCTTTACCCAATTTGATCCTATATGCAACTAATAATTCTTCTTGGGGACCAAAGTTTCATGGCCTTCCGAGCATGGTGAGAGTACAACATAGTAGGGAACCACTAATATAGTTTGATACATAACTAGTAAATGTGTGTTTGTGCATGTTATATTCTTAGATAAGTAAATTTATAAACTATTTAATATAAATAAATACATCACTATTGATCCTCGGGCTCTAATGTGACACTTGTGATTTACCACAGCTACCTCATCTTGTGCTGAAGTGTATCTAAGCATGTTGTGAAACTATTCCAACTAGTATATCATTTAAAACCAATTCTCATCCTATTAGAGTTATCTGATATCAAATTAGTATGTTCAAGAACTATTCCAAAGGTGAATGGCCCTAGTAAATATAATTGCAACAAGCACACAACCAATTCCCCCTTAAAATCTAATACTATTAGACATAATGGTAAATTCCTAGATGTCCAAGGAAGTGAAACATCATCTAGTATCATCCAATTCTCATGCTCCTAGGGAAATATATTTTCAATATCTATAGAGTTGATTGCAAGATATCTAGGGAATTCCCACATCCGTAGTCACATCATCAAATCCAGGGGGATTACATAAGGAATTCCATAGACCTGATGGTTGAATCCCAATATGCTAAGAATTCCACACTCATCAGGATCAAGGTTGGATCTCTGCATCCAAATAATTCCACACTCATCAGGATCAAGGTTGATTTCCTATATCCTAATATATTTTTTGTTTGATTGTAGTGAGTTTTTGTGTTGGATTGTAGTGAAATTTTGTGTGTTTTTTGTGTGATTGTAGGTGATTGTAGTGAGTTTCTATGAGTTTTTTGTGTTTTTAAGGAGTTTTATGTGTTTTTTGTACTGATTTTGTGTGTTTTTTATATGTCATTTAGTGTTTTATATGTGTTTTCTATGTTTGAAGTGTGTTTGTGTGTGATTTTATGTTGCAGTTTGTCAGCGTGTTTTCTGTTTACTATGAGTTTTCTGTGTTTTCAGTGTGTTTTTGTGTGATTGAAGGTTGCAGGTTGTTTTCTATATGTTTTATGTGTTTTTAGTGTGTTTTCCTGCATGATTGTAGGTTGCAGTTTGAATCCCTGCATTTGATTGCAGGTTGAATCCCTATTTTTATAGGTTCTGACTGGCTGGATGTGGTTGGCTGGAAGAGGTGGCAACTATTTTTTTTGTGGAGAAGAGGAAATACAAACGGTTCTATGAACCTTTGGTATAAATATTGAGTAGTGTATGCCAATGGTTTGAGAACCGCTTTTATACCTATATCCCAATGGTTTTAATGAAACTGTTGGAATAGAGTGTACTCTAGGTGGTATAACAATGGTTGTTAAACTATTGTTGTATACCCATACTGCCCGACCTATGGAAGTGGTTCACGGAACTGTTTCAAATGGTGTATACCAATGATTCCCTAAACCATTGGTCTAGTTGTATACCCACAATTATTAACCATTGTGATAGAAATTTACCAACAGTTGCATTGAACCGTTTGTATTTTGAAAATCTAGGAAACTATCCCAACGGTTCAAGTTTGAACCATTAGGATATGGCTATCCCCACGGTTCATAGCCCAACAGTTCAGTAAACCATTGGGATAGAGAATCCCAATGGTTTTGGGTCTTTTACCAATGGTTTGTAACAGTTGGTATAAGCTTATTTTATAGTAGTGTTTCTCATTATTCTTTTGTACTCTATTGTGGTATTAGTTTTATGAATTCATATTTTTGGAATCAGTTATATATTTCATTTCTATATTTATTATTGTTTTGAGGTGTGTGTGTGTGTGTATAGGTGCCTTGGTCTAAGGTCTCTCATGTGTGTTATATGACTACTTAGTATTTCTCTATCCCCTATCCTATTGGAGGTGGTATTGGGGTGTCACACTCATTTTACCACCATCCAGACCCCAATGGGTTGATTCATGAAACATTAATTACATGATGTGTAATTTGTAATCCACCTGGAATTTTTTATCTGCATCATATTAAATCCCACTTCAATAATTTAACATTAACATGTCATATACTATCACTCGATATTTTATGGGGCACAAAATATTTCTGATATACAAGATGTATTATTTACTTTTATAATATTTGGACATGAACAAAAATTCACGATACATATGGAATATAGTTTTGTGTGAAGAAACCATATAGTCATCATGATGTGTATGACCACATGACACACCATAAATATAAATGAAGTATACCACTGGAAAACAGTACGAAGTACACAATGTGTACAACGACCATTACACATTTTGTGATGGATGATTTTTCATAATATTGATTAATACCATGTGCTTACCCACACAACATGCTGAAAAACAATTATCATATACATGATGTGGAGTGACTCCTATCACGTGATGTGTATAGAAAACTTCATGTCATGTATTCTATGTCTTGCTAAATTACAAGAAGATTAATCAATACGTGGCACGAAATGACACCGCATACCGACCCACCAAAAATGACAAAAATTACATGGGGTTTAATTCATAAGTTGTTACACATAGTGTGCAAGCCAGATATATTTTATGTAGTCCCTATCAAGTTGTGCACTGTGCTGGCAGTCAATATGATGGGTGTAATGATATCATGTGCTGAACCACATGACAGACCACAATTTATGTGGTGTGTTCCTTTATTGTGAAAAAATTCCTCAAGGTGTCCTCTCGGTATGTATTGGTTGTGATTGAGTTTGTTGACAAAGCCAGATGATCACAAATGAGAATAATTGGTGTTTGTCAAACATAGGTTTTTAAGGTGGCGTAGTTTCCCAGTATTTTCCAAATTTTTGGGCCTCAAAATCAAAAGTTTGATGTTTGAAAATGAATTATTTATTCATAGGAGTGAATGATATGAAGAACATTGAAGAAAATTGGCAAAGTATTGGAACCATGTACCATAATTAATGGGTCGTGTACCATGTTCCGGGAACGGTACGCGGAGCGGTCAGAACAGTTTGCTGGAGTGGTTTGGAAAACTAAAAATGGTTCACGGCGTAAGGTGTTGTGTTACATGGATGACTTGATGTTAGTGAAGGAGATAGACTTCATAGGAGAAAATGCAGTATGTAGACCTCATATGAAAAATAGTTCACAGGAAGGCTTGTAGTTCGCGGCGGCAGGAGGATCAGTATGCGGTGGATCGAAGATTTGGTAAATATTGGATTAGCAGATATTGAGAATATCATTGCCTATATAAGAATATTTAATCACACTAATTACTACAGAGACTGAATATAATTAGAGAATATTTTTTTTTCTGAGATTTCATAAAATTCTTAAGGGTTCGCGAGGAAGAATTCTGCGAAAGATGAAGTGGTTCGCACAGAAGCAATTCCATTGAAGGTGATTGTGGGGATTCTTAACCCGCAAAAGAAGACTCGGTACATGGAGGAGGAATATTCGGTATGTGAAAGAGATAATTTCTAAAGTGGTGCGTAGAGTGGGAGCTCTGGTACGTAGAAGCAATGATAATCCACAAATAGAGAACAATTCACGGAAAAAGGGAAATTCGTATAGGCGGTGCGAAGGTGGTACACGGAGGCGGTAGTGGTTTTCGGAAGATATAAGCAGTACACAGATATTTGTTCCATGTACCAAATCTTCTACACAGTACACAGAGGAGAAAAGTGGTTCACAATTTTCACAAGGAAGATTGAGAATGCTTCAATTCAGTTTTCGAAATTATTTTCTGGTACATAGTAGTACTCGGGAAGATGGATTTCATCTACGAGTTAAAAAGGAACTTCATCAGATCATCTACCTATAGTTGAGAATGAATTAATTCATGAAAATGAAGGGACCTACATGTCCATAAACTGTGTTTCATCTACACATCCATAAACTATGAGTGGATTCCTTTCCAAGATAAGTGAATGAAGGAGGAGGAACACAGTGACCATTTCCACCGGTAGTGAGCCAGAGAAAGAGGTGTAGGGAGTGACCTTTGGGAATGTAGTTAGTAGAACCTAAAACTTTTAAATTAAGTGAGACAAGCCATAGAAGATCTATCCTAAACATTGTACTCATTATTGGCAGTGAGACTTAATAAATTTTCTACACCAGTACACTATTGTTGTATACTCCTTGGACGTAGTCAAGTGAGGGTGAACCAAGTAAAAATTTATTTTTCATGTGAATAATTTTATATCTGTTTGTATATTGATATATGAGTAAGAGAGAATTGAGTTTTGTCTAATAGTGAATCAATATCCGAATGGGAGAATGTTTTAATCTATCATACCCGGATTCACCCCCCCCCCCCCCCCCACCAGGTATTTGACCTAGTGGACCTAACAATTGGAATCAGAGAAAAAGTTTGAAAGTCAGTGTTTCTCTATTGGAAGAAGAAATAGAGGTGGTGAATCATAAAGTAATTCTGATCTTCGACAGAAATAATATTCAACTATGGAAGAATCAAATGCATCACTACATATGATCAGTAGGGATGGATGTCTTCACATTAGCTATGCATGAAATATCAGCTGACATTAACAGTGGTGCTTTATCAGAATCCTAAAGAAGAGAATTGGATAAAAATTCTAAAGGGATCAATGATTTAGGGGGATCCCTATCAAATGAAATTTATACGAAGGTGATGTCCTGTAAAACATCACATGCAATGTGGGAAAAGTTATTGAATATTTATGAGGGAGAATCAAAAATTCTGAGAAACAAAGCTGCAGGTTCTATGTAACAAGTATGAGGATCCTATAATGAATCTTAATAAGATTGTTGACACATTCTTTGACAGGATAAATATTATTTTGGAATTCATACAGGGTCTTGGAGAAGTCATTGAAGATATAAAGATTGTGAAATGTATCTTGAGGAAACTTACACCGCAGTTCAATCCGAAAGTTTCAGTATTGGAAGACAAATACCCAAAATATCTGACACTAGATAACCTACATAGTACCCTTATAGCATATTAAATTATAAATGATGACAACAATGTAGTGGAAAAGGGTATGTCTAAGGAGGTGGAATTCAAGGCCATGAATAATCTCGTTGTTGAAGATATTTCTGAGGAGGAAAATATGGATGATGTCATTCCAGTACTGTCCTCTAATATGCAAAGGGGAAAAGGGAAGTTCAAAGGTAAAATTTCATTTTCATGCTTTCGATTTGGAAAGATTGTGAATTTTTCAGCAAATTGTCCTAAGAAGTTTGATGATGAAAATGAAGAAAATTATGAAATTCCCTAAAAGATGTATTCATCAAATGAGAAAGGGAGGATAAGTACTAGGAGATGGTTCTTCAAAAAGAAGAATCTGCTTTCAAAAGAGGATGAAAGTTCATAATATTATAAGGAAGAATAGTTGGAGGACTACAAAGATCACAAAATATATACTTTGGTAGAAGTTTTCATAAAATCATTAACAAGAGAATAAAATGACATTGAAGAAGGATAATTTTACAGAAGAGTTGATCTTTAGGCTGAATTAGAAGCTACCCTTAAAGAGGTATATATTTTGAGAGACAAAACAAAGAAAGCTAACAAATTTGTTTATGATTCCAAACTCTTTATGCAGCTGTAGGTAGAAGAGAATTTTGAGCTGAATGCAGAAATTGAAAAGTTGAGGTCTTCAATGCTAGAAAGATCAGAAAATGTGGTTGAGTACAAACTCAAAATTGAAGAATAGAAAATAGAAATTGACAGTTTGACTGAAACTAGAAAAGATCAAATAAAACATATCAAACAACTAGAAGAGGAATTCATCAGTCTACGAAGAACAACTGAAAATCATGAGATACTATTAATTCTTAGTTCGACATCAGGAAATAAGATCATACATGAAACAGATAAAATGGGATTTGAGAAGAGTGGTCCATTAGAACAGAATCAACAATTAATTTTGAATGATAAGCCTAGTATGGGGCCTGATTTAAATTAAAAAGCTGTGATGGTTCAAGTTAGACCATAAGCACCAACACCAAGTTTGAATATTTAATTGGGTAAGAAGTGGAATTGGAAGATTCATTGAACCCAAGGCTCAGCTAGTGGTGCACCATTTCCATACAGAAATGTGCCTCACATAAGATGTTATTTCTATGGTAATATGGGACACTCTCAGAATGTTTTCTCCATAGAAAATAGGTACCAAAGAGAATAAGACCAAAAGAGGTGGTTGTACAGAGCTCAAAATTATAGGTCATCATTTGATGATCTTTGTTTCAGGTGTATATGACTTGAACATATGGAAAGATATTGCACATCAATAATGAAAAAAAATGTGATGAGTTAGACTAATATTTTTCATAAGAAGCTGTCAAATATATCATCAAAAGAGATGAAAATTAAAATCAATTTGCAGCTCTTCAAATTGAAGTTGTTATGTCATACACTTAGGAAGATCAAGATTATAATTCCATGTAGGGTATGAATTCAAAGACTTGGGTCAAAAAGAAAAGGGCCAAGAAGGCTTTGGTTGTAGAAATTGCATGCAAGGCATAAGATCGCATAGGGATATGGATAATTGATAGTGGATTCACATCCCATATGATGAGAAATAAGGATCTAGTGAACGGAATTAGGTGTGATAAAGAAGGTATTTTAAGATTTGGTAATGATGAGGGTTGGAAAATTCTTGGTTTCGGGAAATCCATGTTTGGAGGAAAAGACATGAGACAAGAATATGTCTTGGTTTTTCAGGGGCTTAGTCTCAACTTGATTAGTGTTAGTCAATTGTGCGAATCAGAACATGCCATATGTATTTCAAGAAATTATGTATCATCAAAGCAAAGGCTGGTTCTATTGTGTTGAAAGGAAAGAATAAAAAAGGTAATATCTTCCTCATGAGTGCAGTAGAATATATGTGATTTCAAAACAAGGATGAAGAAAACAAGTTATGGTATAAGAATATTCTCTACATAAGACAAACATCTTTGGAAGATCTAGTGAAATATGATGCCTCTCTAAATCTCCCTATATTATCACATGATCATAATCATACATGTGATGTCTTTCAACAAGGGAAGATAATTCAAAAGACATATAAGCCAAAGGAGTTCAACAATATTTATTGAGTTGGTGCATATTTATGTGTGTGGGTCAATTTCTCCAAGGGATATTGATGGGATGAGATATTATGTCCTATTCATTGAAGATTATAACAGAATGGAATGGGATTAAATAATCACCCAAAAATATAAAGTGTTCATTTGCATTACAAGATATCAATGAGAATGTGAAAAGATGCTTGGTTAGAAAATCCAGAAAATTTGAACAGATAATGGAATAGAGTTCACAAATAGCCAAGTGGAGGATTATCTTGAGAAACATGGGATAAGGCATCAAGTTTAAATAGTAATAACTCCACATCATAATGGATTAGTTGAGAGAAGAAATAGGATTGTCATCAACATGGCTAGAACAATGCTCCTTAAGAAAGACCTTATGGATAAATTTTGGAAAGAAGCAGTAATGACAGTAGTATACACTTCAAATAGAGATTTAATTTGTCTGAAAGAGGAGAAGACTCCATACAAGTTATGGTATGGAAAGAAGACATCATTGAAGTAATTTTTAATATTCTAAAGTAAATGTATCATTCTCAATAAGAATAAACATAGGAAATTTGAATCCCATGGGGATGAAGTGATATTTCTTGGATACTCAAAGATGAGAAAAGCATATAAATTCTTCAATAAGAGGTTGGGTAAGATAGTTGAAATTTATGATGTGACTATAGTAGAAAATGAAAAAAAAAATATTCAGCAAATACATGATCAAACTCAGGGGGATAGTGATGAAGATATGAGCATATTGGGAGACACTCTAACTCCAAAGGATGTTTCCGAAGAAGTCTCAGACGATGAGAATAAATTAGTGTCTATCCAAAGACAAACAAGAAGAGATGAAATTGACACACAGAACATAATCAGTGATCAGATAGCACCAGTGTAGATAAATAGGATGAAGACTGTACAATAAGAATAATTCTTATCATAGGTAGAAACGAAATGTTTTGATGAAGAAATTGGATATTAGAACTGGGTTTAATCCATAAATTAAAAGCTTGACCAAATTGAGAAGAATCAAACATAATAGACTGTTTCAAGACCAGCATAACAGAATGTCATAGGGACGAAATAGGTATTTTTCAATAAAATGAATGAATATGGTGTTGGGATTAAAAAAAATAACACCAGGTGTGAAAAGGGTACTCTCAAATAGAGGGTATTGATATTGATGAGACGTTTTCACCAATTTCAAGGCTGGAGATAATCAGATTATTCCAGGCTCTATCATTTAAAAGAAAGTTTAAAATTTTACAGATGGATTTCAAGTCAGCATTTCTGAATGGAGTTCTAGAAGAATAAGTCTACATTCAGCAACCAGATAGTTTTCTCATTCATGAAGACGAGAACCGAGTTTTTCTACTGAAGAATGCTTTATATTTTTTGAAGCAAGCACCAAGTGCTTGGAATTAAATACTTCATTAGTTTCTAAAGAAGCTCAATTTTCAGTGTGGTGGAGTTGATTACAATTTTTATTTCAATAATGACAACATTAAAAGGATGATAGTTCTAGTCTATGTCGGTGATATAATCTTTGGTGGATCAGATGAAGCACAATACAAACAGCTTTCTGAATTCATGAAAAGTGAGTTTGAAATGTTGATGATTAGTGAGATGACATTTTTTTGGCTTACAAGTGACGCAATGAAGAAATGGAACTTTTATTTCTCAATCATAATATTCAAAGGAGGTTTTTATAAGGTTTGGAGTGGATAATTACAAAGAAATGAAGACTCTGGTTGCTAAATGATTAAAGCTGTCATGGGATGATAAAGGCAAGGCAGTTAATATCACAGAATACAAGAAAATCATTGAAATTCTATTGTACCTGACAGTGACAAGTCCTGATATTGTATTTTCCACATGCCAAGTAGCAGGGTATAAAATAAATACAAAGGAGAGACACATGATTGTAGTAAAAAAGAATACTTTGGTATATAAAGGGAACAGTGAATTTTGGTTTAATGTATAATAGAAAAACTTAGACACAGTTGTTGGGATATACAGATACAGATTGGACTGGATTAGCAGATGATAGGAAATCTATATTAGAATGTGCCTTTTATCTTAGAGGATTGGGTATTTCTTGTTTGAGAAAGAAACAAGATTGAATTTCATTGAGCACCGCAGTATCTGAATATATTGCGGCTACCCAAGATAGCATGCTGCTATTTTGGATGAAGCAGTAGATTAAAGATATGGGAATTGAAGTGAAATCTCAAATCAAAATCAATTTTGATAATTTAAGTGCTATAAATCTTAGAAAAAATATAGTCCATCACTCAAGGAAAAAGAAAATTGAAATAAAATTGAATTTTATTAGGGATAAGGAGTAGAAAGGGCTTCTGAATTTCGAGTATGTGCCTACAGAACAACAAGTTGCAGACATTCTTACGAAGGCCTTACCCAAAGAAGTATTTGAAAGTAATCGACTAGATCTGGGAGTCCATTAAAATACCCTCACTTGAAAAAGTATAGATGTGGGTCCCCCTCTCCCTGATGATTGGTGTGTTTTTCCCTAATGTACAAATATGTGTTCTTTACCCTATTGCAGACATCCTTGAAGTTCCCATCAGGTTTGTTGGAAAAGGGGGAGAATGTGTGACTATTCAGGGGGACAAAAGATATAGGGAGAAGCTGTTAAGTGGAGAAGAAAGATAGGGGGGTTTTAGAGATAGGGAGAGTTTAAGATGAGATGAAGCTGGTTAGAGGATCTAAAACATAGGGGGAGAATTAAATCTAACGATTCTTGAAGTGGTCAATCAAATATTAGATATCACAATAGCTGAGTTTCGTGATGCAAAGAGTTTATTGGTATCAGTGTGGTATCAACAATTGGTTATTTGCAATGAAGTGATTCATTGATGAAATTTTCATTGTAGTCTTGTTTCTCATTCTGATCATGGATCGTGTGGGCTTATAGTATGTGTTCAGTAAATCTTTTATTGCTATCTTAATCTCATGAAGCGACAAGTGGTTGAAGTTGGAAGGATTTTTAATGAGGTATAAAAATATGTAGAGTTGTTATGAGAAGAGTTTTAAACAAACCCAAAGGGGAGATTGTAGGGGAAAATACCTCAAGGTGTCCTCTCAATATGTTTTGGGTGTGGCTATGTTTGTTTACAAAGCCAGATGATCACAAATGAAAATGGTTGGTGTTTTCCAAAGACAGATTTTTAAGGTGGTGTTGTTTCCCAATGTTTGCCAAATTTTTGGGCCTCAAAATTGGAATTTTGATGTTGGAAAAGGAAGGATTTTTTCATATGGGTGATTGGAATGAAGAAAGTTGAAGAAAATTGGATAATAATGTGAACTGCGTGACATAATTAATGGGTCGTATACCATGTTCTGGGAATGGTACGTAGAGCGGCGGGAATGGTACGCCGGAGTGGTTTGCAAAACTGAAAACGGTTTGTTGCGGAAGAAGGTGTGACACATAGATGAATTGATTATAGAGAAGGAGATCAATGACGTAGGAGAAAATGAAGTATGTGGACCATGTATGAAAAATAGTTCGCCGAAAATCTTTCATTTCACGGCGGTAGGAGGATCGGTATGTAGTGGATTGAAGATTTAGTAAATCTTGGATTATCAGATATTGTGAATATCTTTTCCTATATAGGAAGCTCTAATCCCACTAATTAATGTGGAGATCGAATATCATTAGAGAACATATTTTTGGTCTGGGATTTCATGAAATTCCGAAGGAGGTTCGCGATGTAACGCCCTGACCCTATTTACCCAGAGTTAGTTCATTATTACATAACATTGGAATTATCATAAGTGATTAAGTCTCAAAAGACCAATTAGTTTAGAAGCCTTGGAATTACTAGATACATACATAAGTTTTACATTACATCATGAAATGGAAAAACAACAACATTGTGTCTCCTTTGAACACACTCATATCCCTTAGCCAATTCTTGCAGGTTAATTGTAATATGCATCTTCACATCCTGGGAAAAATAAAACATAGAAAGGGGTGAGCTCAGATGCTCAGTAAGGATAACAATATTGCAGAAACTATCATTAATAAGCATAAACATTTAAGGAAATGTATAAGACTAAAAAACAAGACTTTCAAATATAAACTTCAACATAATATGGAAAATAGAAATCAAATAATGTCAATTACTTATTCACATGCATATTCTACTAGTAGAATAATCACATCTAATATCAATAGCTAATTTAACAATGATGGAATGTATACTGTTGGACATCAAAACCACATAGTCAAGTCCTCTTTCCAAGACTACAAATAAGATTTTCTCAAGGCCTTATTCCAATAAACTAGCTTATCTCATGATATCTACTGATGCATCGAGGAGCTATAGCAGGCTCCACCCCATCGCTTACAAAGTCCAATGCATTCCTCATATGAAAAGGTTTAAAAATAATATAAACATTCATATTAAAACTAGCATACGAAATGTCAATACTTTAACCATAAACCATGAATGGTATAAAAATAAAACATCCATAGTCAAACATATCAAAAAACCTTCAATACAATATGAAAGATCATATCATAATAAATCAACTTCAAACAAACGTAAAATCCAACGAAGGATGTTGACATAGATGAAATCAATCCAAAAACTATTTGAGTGAAATATTTCTTTCTAAATTGAAATCATTCAAAAGTAAAGAAAACGTTTATTTTGAAAATATTCTTATAATCTTGTAAGGTAATCTTCTAAGGTGTTATAACAGTGGAAAATAGTTGCACCCACCATATAAGTTAAAAAAGAATACCCTTTCCTTAATTTGTCGAAAAGGTCATAAAGTACCTTGTTTGGAAAGCGATAGAAAAAATCCTTTCAAACCATTTTATAAAAAGTAAAACAAGGGTATAAATGACATTAACACATAGTCTAGTAAATAGTAAAAAATATTTTGAGATATATTTTTAAGAAAAATAGATGTGGATGATAAATATTTCTTAGTAGATACTCATGTATAAACAACCTCAGATAATAAAGAGATTGTAAAATTAACTCTTACCTTATACTTTCCCTTGGTCGAGGGTACGTTAACCTACTTTATAATAATTAAATCATTGTTATTAAATTATAAAATAACCACATACATAAATATGATATCATATATGGTCTTCTAATATTTCTTTGTTAATAATATTTCAGTAATATCATTGTTTCAAGTGTTAACTGGTTCATTTTCCTTTATATATTTTGTTATGTAAGTCATGTTTATTATGGATAAGATGTATTTGATTCATATCCAGAATGATATCAAGTTCTTTAAACATTATTTTTAATCATAAAATGAAAATTATTCTTGAATGGTTATGATGGAGAATTAATCTCATCATGTTCGTGGAGGCGGTAATCTGTACGTACGTACGAGCGACAATACCATTCTATTGATGGTAAAATCATAATTAATTGGATGGTATATAATATATACAGAATCATTAACATGTTTTATTTATTATTTACATATATTATGCTCATATTTATATCTATCCAGATAATGAAGTGTTGAATGACAGACTACACCACAACGTGGAGACGGTAAGTCGTACGAACGCACGTATGGTGACTTTATCATTCATAGGACGGATAGAATAATGAATATGGTTGTACCATATTTATAATAACATCACAGTATTTAGGATTTATTAGATTTATTATTTTTTTATGAAAACAACAAAGAAATAGGAAGTGGAAGAAGAAAAGAACTTTGAAAGACGTGATGAAATTATTACCTCTTCTTCAGGTTCTTCCTTTTGATTTGATCAAAAGAGCTCATAAGGTTGGATTTATGATCAAATTAAGGCCTCTAGGTTTAATTTAGCATAGTTGGGAAGATATTTTTGTATGGTTTGTCTGAGCCAAATGGCTTTGGAGATGTGATTTTGAGAGAATGGTAAGTACCCTTTTATAAGAGATGTGAGGGTCACTTTAGGAAAAGATTGAAATATTAATTTATTATACAATAATATTCTGTTTATAATGGCTCTAAAAAGATTTATTTCAAGGTTAAGTTGTATATGGGTATAAAATATCTCAACCAATATGTTTTAGACAGGATTATGTCACCAGATTAACCTTATCTTTTAGATTTAACTCCTAGTTAAATAGTTTAACTTTTACCATGTATTCTTGTATTATTATAATAAATGGTTATTAAACTTACTATTAAAAGACAAGATAAACCCAAGTGGCTCATTATCGAAATATATATCCTTATCAAAGTCCTTTGACCAAACCTTATATTTTTAGAAATATTATATCATTTAGTAATATTGTATTTGTTTTAAAAACTCATTTATTTCAATTTTGACACTATTCGGTATTTTGTGTTTTTGAAAGTCATAACAACTTTATCACTTCGAAAAGAAATTATTTAATCAACCATAACATGTCATATTAACCAATAAAATTATTTTAATTCATCAAAAATCTCAATTTAAATTTATTTGGATATTTATAACATCAATTATTTTAATCTTTCATTAATAAGGTAATTACTGCATCATCATTGTGTCATAAATAAATTTAATTATTTAATGTCTAAAAATTATAAATAAAATACCATTATTTAGGAAATATTTTTATATTTATAATGAATTTTTATAGTCTAATTTTTCTTTTGTATAACTTTATAATAATAAAAAATTAGTTATGAAAATTTGAATTTAACACTTTTTACTCTTCTTTAAATAAAAAAATAATAAATGTCCTAATCGAATCCAAGTGGATCAAAGAGAGTCATATTTTATTCATAAGGTTAATTTTGGTCTAGAAACACATATCCAATATAATTAGTACATATTTTAGGGTTATTATAATATCATTTTTAGCTTTAATTGCCCTATTTACTTTTAACGGTGGTAAATAAAATTCAAAAGTTATTATTCACCAAAAATTATTTTCATCCTATTGAACCAAATTTTACTTACTGATGTAAAATGTGTCTCTTTGATTTTTTACATTCAATTCATATAATATGTAAAATTTTGTTTTATGCAAATTTGCAAATGTTCTTAGAAGGTCGGTAAAAGACGTTAAAATGTTCAATAAAATTCGATACATCAAATTTTATTATAAAATGAATCGAATGAATTATATTGAACTTACATAGGTATTATGTATATATTTTTACCTAAATTAAATTTAAATAAAATAAATAATTATTTTAAATAAAAAGTAGGTTTTAAATAATAATGTCGTTTTTTCACTATTCATGAAAATTTGAATGTTTTCGGAAAAATACCAAAAATTCACCATAAGATAATTTTGATATTCCAAATCCAAAAATGAAGTCCATTTTGAAAAATAAAATTTTAAAAATTTTAAAAATTGGGTATTACTAATCATAATGGCTAGTTTGATTGGTCGTGGTGTGCTAGAACTCAAAGTTGCGTACAACGCAATCTATTTGCATTATTCAAAGAGAAACATATCATGGAAGCTTGGGGTGTTACATTATTCCCTCCTTCAAATAATTTCATCCACAAAATTTCTATAATACTACTGCATAAAATGTTTTTGGTGGTTCATCATCATAAGTTCCTCGGGTTCCCATGTTGCATCTTTCATCTTATGGTTTCTCCATAGAACTTTTACTAGACGAGTTGTCCAATTTCTCAACACTTTTTTTGTAGTATCAAGAATCCTGATAGGCTCCTCACAATAAGACAGATGGGGTTCCAATTCTATTTCTTCATAGGTGAGTACATGCGTTGGGTCAAGCATTTATTTTCTCAATAGTCATATGTGTAATACATCATGAACTTTGGAGAACCTTGGAGGCATTACCAAATGGTAAGATATAACTCCAATTCATTCTAGAATTTTGAAAGGTCAGATGTACTTGGGAATTAATTTACCCATATTATTGAATTTTATAACACCCTTCCATGGAGATACCTTCAAGAAAACATGATATCCTACTTGAAATTCCAAATCCTTCCTTTGGTTATTGGCATAGCTCTTTTGCCAACTTTGAGCTACTTTGATGTGGGTTTTGGATAATCTTCACCTTTTCCATTGTTTCCTCAACAAGTTCTGGGCCTATGATTTTTCTTTCCCCAAAATCATCCCAACAAGTTGGTTTGCAACATCTCTTTCGATATAATGCTTCATATAGTGCCATCTGAATACTTAATGGAAGCTACTATTATAGGAAAATTCTACCATAGGTAAATATTGATCCCACATACCTTGAAATTCAAGTGAGCAAGATCTCAACATGTATTATAAGGTTTGAATAGTCTATTATCACTGTCCATCAGCTTGAGGGTGGTAGGTAGTGCTCAAACAATGTTCATTTTCCAGGTCCTTCTAAAGACTTTACCATAATCTTGATATAAAATGGGGATAATGATCAGAAAAAATCAATAGGGGAACTCCATGAAGTCTTAAAACTTCATTAATATATCGTCTTGATAAATGTTAAAGTGGTAAATCTTATTTTATACCAAGAAAAAGTGATAACTTGGTAAGATGATCAATAATGACCCATATTAAATAATTCCTTCTAGGAGTCTTTGGCAGCCCCATGAAAAATTCCATCGTAATAACATACCATTTCCACTCTGGTATGGGAACAGGTTGCATGACTCCTCTAGGATATTGTCTTCCGGCCTTCACCTATTGAAAAATCATACATCTTGACACATAATCAGCAATCTTCCTCTTCATTTTGTCCCACCAAAAATGTTCCTTAAAATATCTATAAATCTTAGTGTTACCAAGGTGTATATAGAAATTGGAGCTATGAGCATCATCCAACAATTCCCTTTTTAGATCAGGTATGTTAGAAACACAAAGTCTCTTCCAAAATTTCAAAATTTCATCTTCATATACGAAGTCAATCAATCTCCATTCAGTCACAGCTTTAATTTTCTATTCAAACTCCTCATCATTATTCTGATAACTTTTTATCCAATCTATTAAAAATTGTTTGGAAACCATTTGAAAAAGAATTATTTTTTCACCTTCCATGATTATTCCCATATCCATCTTTACTAGATCCATGAACATTGGATCCCTTTAAACTCTCATCTTGTTAAAAACTCCATGAACCTTTCTACTTAATCATCTTCCACCTTATTTTCCTTCCCCGAGTGGTAGTGTATAGTGCAATCATAACCCTTGAGTAGTTCAATCCATCATCTTTGCCTCATGTTGAGTTCTTTCTGTGAGAAAATATACTTCAAACACTTTTGATCGGTATATATCTCACATTTTCACCATAGATATAGTGTATCCATATCTTCAAAGTAAAGTTTACAGATGATTACTCAAGATCATGAGTGGGATAGTTTTGTTCATGAATTTTTAGTTGTCGTGATGCATAATCAATAACCCTATCATTCTGCATAAGGACACAACTCAGCCTTTTCTTTAAAGCATCACTATAAAAGACAAACACATTATTCCCTGATGGTAGAGTCAATATAAGAGCATTGACTAATATTTTATTCAATTACTCAAAACATTCTCCCCACTGTTTTTTCCAAACAAATTTAACCTCTTTACGTGTGATCTCGGTTAATGGGTTAGCCAATCGGGCAAAATTATGGATGAAACACCGATAATAACCTGCTAAACCAATAAAACTGCATACCTCAGTTATACTCATCAGTGCTAGACATTCTTGAATTTCCTTTTTCATTAAAGGATCAATATAGATTCCATCCTTAGAGACAATATGTCCCTAAAAAGAAATCTCCTAAATCCAGAATTCACACTTGCTAAACTTCCTATATAATTCATTTCTTTTAAGAGTCTTTAGAATAGTGCGCTAGTGATTTTCATGATATTTGTATCTTTTAGAGTATACCAAGATATAATCAATAAATACCACTAAAAATTAATCAAGATGTTCCTTGAAAACTCTATTCATTAAATCCATGAAGACAGAGTGTGAAATAGTCAGTCCAAAAGGTAGTATTGTAAACTCGTAATGCCCATACCTGGTATAAAATGTTGTCTTCAGAATTTCATCCTTATTCACACACAACTGATGATATCCAAATCTAAGGTCAATATTTGAAAAATATTGAGCTCCATGAAGTTGATCGAATAAATCATCAATGCGAGGTGGGGGATACTTTTTCTTTATTGTTATAGCATTGATCTCACTGTATTCAATGCACAACCTCCTAGATCCATATTTATTCTTCACAAAAAGGAAAGGGGCTCCCATGGAGAAACACTAGGTATAATAAATCATTTATTACTCTATTAATCTAGTTATTTATTTAGTTCCAATAATTCCATAGTGGTCATTCTATAAGGTGTCTTCGATATGGGCTTTAAACCAGGAATTAAATCAATAGAAAACTCAATTTCTTGCTCTAGAGGATGTCTAGGTAAATCCTCTGGAAACACATCAAAATATTCTTTCACAATAGGTATGTCCTCTATTTGAACTTTTTTTTCCTCACCCATAGTAATTTCACTCTATTCCTCCCCAATAATTGAATTTATTAGAGCTACTGGGGGTGTATCTTGATAAGAATCAGATTGTGATGTTTCTACTCTAAAGATAAGGTATTTCTTATCATCATCAAAAAATGTAACCTCCTTCTTCTAACAATATATTTTTACATCATGGTCCGAAATCCAATCCATACCAAGGATTATATCAAATTCAATCATGGGTATGACGATGAAATCAGAAGATAAAGCACCTTTATATGACCTAATGAGAACTGATTCACAAAACTTTGTTGCAATGATTCTTCCCTTAGGTGTTTTGATAGACAACTCCCTTGTTAAATCCAATTGGAAATATCTATTTTTCTTAGAAAACTGACAAGATATGAAACAATGTGATGATCCAGATTCAAATAAAGCATTGGCTAAATTTGAGGAAACAATTAAATTACCTACCACCACGTCATTCAGATCTTCAACCTCAGTAGTAGTGATCACATAATCTTGGCATCACTCCCTTGGAATTTTCTGAGGTAAGTTTCTTTGGCACTTAGGACATTCATTTTAATAATACACCATTTCTCTAAAATTGTATCATTAAACATTGATATCATGTTTCCTTCCCTTTCAATCATGAGTTTGGTGGCCTTTTCACCACACTTGTACCAGACTCTCATTTCATTCTCGCAAGTACCAGGGTGTTTCTTCCCACATTTACTACAGGATGGAAATTAAGCTTTACCCTTCTACCCCTTATTCCCATTTCAAGAGTGTTCAACAAATTTCTTCTTCCCTTTCTTTTCTTTAAAGTCGTAAGACTTAGATAATTCCTTTTCTATCTTGATAGCACATGAGACAATATCTTTGTACGATGAGAAAGATTGTGAGACTAATTCTCTACAGAGAAATGGTTTTAACTCACCAAAGAATCAATCAATATTACTCTTTGAGTTACGTATATAATATGTTTCATGCCTTTCTAACCTTCTAAAGTTGCCCTCATAATTTGTGACATTCTCACCCTTCTTTTTCCTTAGACTTATAAATTTTCTTTCCATATTTTATTGATGGTCACAAGGAAAGTATTTTTCTAAGAAAATATATTTAAAATCCATTCATTTCATATTTGATACTTCTTCATCCTCCTTTGTGTTTTGAATTATTGACTAATCTTGATTTACATCTCTCGTGAGGTGATAAACTGCCAGGACAACTTTTTCCCTTTCGCTACTCCCCAAAGCAAGAAATATTTTCTCTAAGGAAATTATACATTTCATAGATACATATGGATTTGTATTCCTATTTAATGTTGGTTTTTTCCCTCATGAAGTGGTCTAACATTGATCCTCAGTATTGTGGATTAGGGAACTCCATACAGGTAAGTTTATTATTCATAACCAGAGTGAGTTGTTCCAGTATGGTTATAAGCTATTCAACACCAGTTGCATCTCCATCTCTACTATAATTATCTTGAGTATGAGGGAAATTCCTACATGGATTACGTGTGTTGATATGGTTTCCATTCCTTCCACTAGGCGCCATTTCTAAACAATGGCATACACTAGATTAATTTACAAATCGCAATACATAATTCCAAACTGGTAAAATACCTAACATAAATTGAATAGTTTATTCATATAATCCATAATAATAATAAAATGTTATCTTTTAGGAGGTATTTAATCATAAATCCTTCATAATAGTTTGTAAAGAAAATTTTAATTATCCTAAAAATTTCCCCTAAGAGTGTCGTAACCAAGAGTGC
This sequence comes from Viscum album, assembly GCA_963277665.1. NCBI lineage: Eukaryota > Viridiplantae > Streptophyta > Magnoliopsida > Santalales > Viscaceae > Viscum > Viscum album. Next base: position 248,976,228 of record OY728137.1, read on the forward strand.
AGCAAGGCCTGTTGTCGTGTACCAGGATACCCTAGGTCAAGCCTGAAACTCCCTGTTATATTTTTCACTCCTAAGTATATCTGTGTTAGAGCCACCTCAACCTACTCATATCTAGACAGGGATTTATTGCTTGGAAAATATACAAAATCTCTAAATTACCAAAATTCTAGGATGTTCTTCTAAATTAATCCTCAAAGTCTATCTTAGATTAATGTTATCAAATCAGAGTTTTTCTAAATCTAGCTTCCAAGGTTTGTAATAAACTTCCTCTGATACCAACTATAACTCCATAACCCAAGCTACCTAGATTCGATGCATTATTACATTACATTTTAATTATCCCAAGAGACCATGTCTCGAAACATCGATTAGTTTAGTAGCCTTGGAAGTACTAGATACATACATAAGTTTTACATTACATCATGAAATAGAAAAACAACAACATTTTGTCCCATTTTAACACACTCATATCCCTTGGCCTATTCTTACATGTTAATCGTAATATACTTCTTCACATCCTGGGAAAAATAAAACATAGAAAGGGGTGAGCTGAGATGCTTAGTAAGGATTATAATATAGTGGAAAATATCATAAATAAGAATAAATATGTAAGGAAATCTATAAGACTAAAAAAAGCCTTTTAAATTTAAACTTAAGTATAATATGGAAAATCTAAAAAAATAATCCCATTTACTTATTCACATGGATATTCTACTATTCGAATAATCACATGTAGTATCAATAGCTAATTTTATAATGACAGAATGCATCATACCGGACATCATAACCACATATTCAAGGCCTCAAACCAAGACTATAAAAAATATTTTTTCAAGGACTTATGCCAAGACCCTAGTTTGTCTCATGATACCTACTGATTCATCGAGGACCTATAACGGCCTCTACCCATCACTTACTAAGTCCAATGCATTCCTCGTATGAAAAGGTTGAAACATAATATAAACATTCGTATTAAAACTATCATACGAAACGTCAATACTTTAACCATAAACCATGAATGGTGTAAAAATAGCACATACACAATCAAACATATCACAAAACCATCAAAACAATATGGAAGATTTATCATAATAAATTAACTTCAAACAAATGTAAAATCCAATGAAGGATTTTGACATAGATGAAATCAATAAAAAACTATTTGAGTGGAATATTTCCTTCTACATTGAAATCATTCAAAAGTAAAGAAAAAATGTATTTGTAAAATATTATTATATTATTGTAAGAGAAGATTCTAAGGTGTTATAACAATAGAAAATAGATGCACCCACCTTATAAGTTAAAAAAGAACACTCTTTCCTTAATTTGTCAAAAAGGACATAAAGTTCCTTATATAGAAAGTAATGGAAAGATTCCTTTAAAACCATTTTATAAAAAATATAAAAAGGTTACAAAGCACTTTATCCCATGGTCTAGTAAATAGTAAAAAATGTTTTGAGATACATTTTTAAGAAACACGGATGTGGATGATAAAGAGGTCCTGGTAGATACTCACGTATAAACAACCTTTGATAATAAAGAGATTACAAAATTAACCCTTACCTTATAATTTTCCTTGTTCGGGGGTGCGTTAATTTCCTGTATAATAGTTGAATCATTTTTATTAAATTTTACAAGAACCACATACATAAATATGATGTCATATATGATCTTATAATATTGCTTTGTCAATAATATTTCACTAATATCATTGTTTCAGGTGTTAACTAATTCGTTTTACTTTATATATTTTGTTACGTAAGTCATGTTTTTTATGGATAAGATGTATTTGATTCATATCCATAAGTATATTTAGTTCTTTAAGCTTTATTTTTAATCATAAAATTAAAATTATTCTTGAATGGTCACGATGGGGAATGAATCTCTTCACGTTCATGGATACGGTAATCCGTACATACACAGGAGCGACAATACCATTCTATTGATGGTGAAATAGTATGTAATTGGATGGTATATAATTATTACATAATAATTAACATGTTATATTTTTTATTTACATCAATTATACTCATTATTATACCCATCCAAATAATAAAGTGTTGAATAACAAACTACACCACGACGTGGAGACGGAAGTCGTACGTATGCACGTATGGTGACTTTTTCATTCATAGGTTAGATAGAATAATGAATATGGTTGAACCATATTTATAATAACATCATAGTATGTAGAAGGAACTGGATTTATTATTTTGGTATGGAAACAACAAAGAAAGAGGAAGTGGAAGATGAAAATAAGTTTGAAAGAGGTGATGAAATTATTAACTATTCTTCAGGTTCTTCCTTTTGATTTGATCAAAAGGGATCCTTAGGTAGGATTTCTGATAAAAGTAAGGCCAATAGGTTGAATTTAGGGTAGTTGGTAATATATTTTAGTAGGTTTGGTCTGAGCCAAATGGCTTTGGAGGTGTGATTTTTAGAGAAGAATAAGTACCCTTTTATAAGAGAGGTGAGGGTCACTTTTGGAAAAGCTTGAAATATTTATTTACTATACAATCATATTCATTTTATAATAGCTCAAAAATAATTTATTTTTAGGATAAGGTGGAAATGGGTCTAAAACCTCCCAACCAATAGGTTTTAGATATGTTTAGGTCACCATGTTAACCTTATCTTTTAGATTTAACTCTTAGTTAAATAGTTTAACTTTTACCATGTATTCTTGAATTATTATAATAAATGGTTTATAAACATACAATAGAAATAAAAGATAATCCAAAGTGGTTAATTATTGACATATCTAACCTTTTCTAAGTCCTTTGGAAAAAATGTAGATTTTTTGTAATATTATATCATTTAATAAAATTATATTTGTTTTAAAAACTCATTTATATCAATTTTGACACTATTGGGAATTTTGTTTTTGTGAAAGTCATATAAACTTTATGACTTCAAAAAATATATTTAATCAACCCTAACATGTCATATTAACCTATAAATTAATTTAATGCATCAAAAGTCTCAATTTACATTTATTTGGATATTTATAATACCAATTATCTTAATCTTTCATTAATAATGTAATTACTACATCATCATTGTGTCATAAATAAATTTAATAATTTAATGTCTAAAAATTATATTTAAAATAAAATTATGTAGGAAATATTTTTAGATTTATAATTAATATTTATAGTCGAATTTATCTTATGTATAACCCTATATTAAAAATGTTTTAGTTATGAAAATTTAAATTTAACACTTTTAAATCTTCTTTAAATAAAAAATAATAAATGTCCTAATCTAATCCCATTGAATCAAAGAGGATCATATTTTATTCCTATGGTTGATTTTGGTCGAAATAGAATTATACAATAAAATTATGATATGTGTTAGGGTAATTATAATATCATTTTTTCCTTTAATTACCCTATTTACTTTTAACAGTGGTAAATAAAATTCAAAAGTAACTATTCACCAAAAATTATTTGCATCCTATTGAACCATATTTTACTTACTAATTTCAACCATGTCTCTCAGATTTTTGAAATTCAATTCACAGAAGTGGTAAAAATACATTTTCTGAAAATTTGTGAATGTGCCTAAAAGGTCAGTAAAAGGCGTTAAAATGTTCAAGAAAATTTTATACATCTAATTTTATTATAAAATGACTCCAATGAGTTACATTGAACTTAAATAGGTATTATGTATCTATTTTGACCTTAAATAAATTTAAATTAAATAAATAATTATTTAAATAAAAAGTAGGTTTTAAACAATGATGCAGTATTTTTCACTATTTATCAAAAATTGAAAGTTTTCAGAAAAATACAAAAAATCCACCCTAAGCTAATTTTGATAATCTGATTCCAAAAATGAAGTCCATTTTGAAAAATTAAATATATTAAATTTTAAAAAGTGGGTATGACTATTCATAATATCTAGTTTGATTAGTTGTGGTGTGCTAGAACTCAAAGTGGCGTACAGTGCAAGCTATTTTCATTATTCAAAGAGAAACAAACCGTAGAAGCTTGGGGTGTTACATGTGAGGAAGAATTACATGAAATCTAAAGTGGTTTTCGCAGAAGAAATTTTGGAAAAGGTGTTTGTGGGGATTCGTAACCTGCATAGGAAGAATCAAAATACAGAGTAGGAATCTCTAGTACATGAAAGAGAGAATTCTACAATCGGTACACAGAGGGGGAGCTCTAGTACATAGAAGCGAAGACAGTCCATGAATAGAGAACAGTTTGTGAACAGAGGGTAGTTCGCAGAGGTGGAGTGAAGGAAGTGGTATGCGTAGGTGGTAGTGGTTTTTGGAAGTCAGAAGTAGTACGTGGAAAGGTGTTTCATATACCAAACCCGCTACACAGTACGCAGAAGAACAAGGTGGTCCATGATTTGAACAAGGAATCTTGTGAAAGCTTCAAATCAGTTTGCAAAAGTATTTTCTAGTACCTATTAGTACTCGGGAAGGTGAACTTCATCTACGGGTGATAAAGGAACTTCAACAGAGCATCTAGCAATAGTTTAGGATGCATGAATTCATGAAAATGAAGGGACCTATGTGTCCATAAACTAAGTTTGACCTATACATCCATAAATTGTGAGTGGATTCCTTTCCAAGAGCAGTGAGCAAAAGAAGAAGAAGAGGGTGACCCTTTCCACTAGCAGTGAGCCATAGAAAAAGGCATAGGGAGTAACCCTTTGGAATTTTGTGAGAAGACCCTAAACCTTGTAAAGGCAGTGAGCATAGGCATAGAAGATCTTGCCTGAACATTGTACTCATTATTGGCTGTGAACCTTATTAAATTTGGTACAACAGCACATTTTCATTGTATGCTCCTTGGAAGAATCCTAGTGAGGGTTAACCAAGTAAAAATCATTTTATCTTGTGCATGATTTCATATATTTTTGTATATTTCTATGGGAGGAAGAAAGAATTGAGTTTTTTTCTAACAATGAATCAAGATCCCAACGGGAGAAAGTTTTAATCTTTCATGCCCTTATTCACCCCCCCCCCCCCCACAGGGTATTCGACCAAGAGGACCTAACATTCTTATACAATGAAAACTACCTTACATATAATTTAATTTACTATTATATTCTATATAACTATGTTATACTTTCACTGATCTTGTCACCTTTGGATGGGATTTTTATAGTTCTTTATACATTTTTTCATAAAAACTAATATTTACATGTCATCATGACCATTGAAACTAGAACTAAAATATAAATAAGAATACTATAAAACAAACACATTAAATTTATCACATAATTTATAAATAATTATAAATTATAATGTGACTACTCTGATATCAATTGAGGGTTTTGGGGAATACTGAAAACATTGAGTGCCTGCCAAATTGTTTTGATTAATATCAATAGATAATATCCAAATTACTTTATTAACACACCCTGAAATCACTAGATAAGATTATTCTAATTCAATTTATAATTAATTTAAATAAGAATTACCTAGACCATGGTAATCTCCTTGATCAAAATCCAATCACCTCCCTGGTTGTGTTTTTTATTATAATGGATAATCCAAGAAAAATAACATTAGATATATCCACATATACAATATGAATCATCGAAGTATGTTCTCAAAAATTCAGGTGTTGTCATGATATATTTAATAACTCCACATCAATCATCGTTGATTGCAACAATATCTCTTATTCTCTCTTTTTTCCTTACTATAAGTGAGGGATGATTTCTCTTAAGGGATTGAGATAATTCTAGAGGATGTTTTACCATTATGTCTACTTGTATAATTTAAAAATAATATATTTTGGAATATATATTTACTGTTAAATTATAATAATTTCATAATGTCCATTATCTAATTCTTTTTTATAAGTAATATCCATCGCTAAAAATATATTATTATTATTATTTAATCCCATGAAATGTGTTAATAATATCATTTCTTAACTAAATTAATTTATATTTATTTAAATGATACTAAATATATCATTATCAGTGTATCAATAAACTTTATCCATATACTCTAATAAAAAATTATACAGATCAATACTTATGAATATATATTTATTTTAATATTCATGTAACAAAAAAATATTTTAATCTATTCACTAAATTGGTGAATAAATATTTATTTATTTATTAAATAATTAACAAATACATAAGATATAAAATTCAACTCACATATTCTAAACTCAAATATCTTGTGATTGAATTTATGTGATCAAATTGTTTGAATAAATAATATTCCACAAGGTGAGAAATAATTTATTCTTAATATTAAATTCAATAAAATTTAATGATATTTTGGGTACACTTACTATGTGAACCACTAGGTCTCTTACCAAATGGAAATATATAAACTTACCTAAATCCCAAGACCAAAATCTTTCAACACATCAAGGAACCCAAAAAAAATAAGTTATTAAAAAATTACAACAGCCTATTTATAAATAATATTATGTAATATAATCCTTTTATCACTTGGTATATCATTAAGAATGATTCATACTTGTGTCATCACCCTATATGCTCTATTTATATTTATTTTAATTTTTGAAATGAACTCATTTATAAGATACCATGGCCATGGATTTTTATCAGACAATTCCATATCAGTAAAAATACTAGAAATATATTCTTCCATTTTTATGAAATGAAAAAATAATTTCTCAACTTATTGAATTAATTTTATATCACCTATGATGCACCCAATGTATTCTACCTCACTATAAGAATATGGAATCATGGTTTTTTTCAACACATCAAAGTACATGATGCATGACATGCATTAGAAATAATCTCAAGCCTAAATACCAATACACATGTTCACATATAAGGATATAAAATAACACATAAACCATGTGGAATCACTATTGGTGGGTCTATCTGCATAATATCCCTAATTGGAGACCACCAAGTGAAAAAATCATAAGAATAAGTATCAATGTATAGTGATACTAAAAAACTTTCTAATTATACATCATATGTGTCTATTTATATTGATATATCTTGACCATGGACATATTTATTTAAAAATATTTTCATAAAATCTCTAGGTTCTCGTTATAATAGGGGGATTATATAATCCTTCAATGGAACAAATATTCTAAGATAATTATCACATTATTGTTATATATAAGATAAATAGTTATATTATAAGATATTTATTTATACACAGTTAATCGAACGTATAAAGTCAGTTTGATATAGGGAACAAACTCCAATAATTGGGAGCTCTATAATAGTGATGCATACACCTCTAAGGAATTAATTTCACAATATAATTTCTCATGATTGAAAAATATATAACTATCTATGGAAAATTAAATATATTATTTATTCTCAGTGTCCATGAGAGGATACGCCGCATGATTATTCACTATGGTGATTCTCATTTAGGCCAATACATTCTAACGATTTTGATTCGGTGTATATTGGAGGTATTCTTGGAAAAATAGTGTGAGAATCATAAGTATATTTATGAAATGTTTTTTGAAAACATCATCGGTGTATATCTTCCATTGTTAGGTGTTATTCAAAAGGATAGGCCAACTGTTTTGGGTTATTTATATATGGGAAGTAATATTACCTTCAAATTCTATAATATGGGTCCCAATAAACTGCCAACCATTAAATATAATATTTTGAGGGAGAAAGATGTATATTCAAGGCCTCATTAAGAGTAGCTTCCATGGTAGTGTATAAATGAGCTGACTGAACCTTTCTCTAGATATTAAGGAAATCCTACTGGACTTAAGTTGGTGTTGAATAAATTCCATATAAATTAAAATTTAGTGTCTTGATAGAGAGATCAAGGTTGAGAATTTTAGTGTGGTGACAGTGATAAAGAATGGTGGTCAGTGTCTTCTCTTTAATGGGTCTTCAGAAAAGTTATGTGATTATCTCATTTAGTGGGTGTATAGCTATGAGTAGATGAAATAAATATTTTCTTTTTTTGAGTGATGAGGGTTCATTGTGACCTTGAGTGGTTATTTATATATAGAATTTATTTCTAGGGAGAAGAAATGATTTTAGGGTGATGAGATTACTTGTTGTAGTTGGGTGATGTATTGTGGATTTTAGTATAAGTTTTGTACATATTTCTATTTGATTAAATGATAATATATATTATTAAGTCCTCGTTAATTAAAGTAAACTTATAGTGACAAAATTTATGAAGTTTCTATTCATGATTATATTATAAAACATAATCATTTGGAATTTAATAAACTTATGGTTTTGTTTTAACTTTCATAATTATATTACCGTATAAAGATACAATATATATATATATATATATATATTCATGGGTCAACCATTGAAGGAACCCTTAAATAGCCTTGGGTTAGGGTTTTGAAAGAGGGAAAAAATTAAATTAATGATTCAAAGGAAAACTGAGATAGTGTTGGCTTGTTATCGAGATCTTTTAAAAATTTCAATTAGTGGTTAGCTTGGACATTAGAGGATGTATTGTGAGGTGGGATTTCATATGGTTCATAAGATTTTTGTGTCTAAGATTATATGATTTCATAAATATATTCAACATCAGGTATTTATGATCCTTTATTTTTATGTTAGCTCATGATAAGTGATTGGTGATAAGGTTGGTTGTGATTGGATGTATTGTTGAAGAATCCATGAGTTCTTATATTTAGGTTGATATTTAATTTCTCACTCCAAGGATGGATGGTAAATGTTGATGATATATGAATGAATATAGTTATAAGTTCTGTAAGTGGACTATTTTATTCATCCATTTAAGGTTACTGATGAGTTTGATGTCAGATAGATATGTTTTAGTGTAAGCTTTGTTTTTAAAAAGTTGACACTCATCCCATATTTGGTTGGGAAACTAAACTTGTATTGTGTATACCCTTCCATAAGTTATATCATCAAGGATATGTGTGGTCTAAATGTGTTCTCTTAATATTGTGGAGAGTTTTTCAATATTCCTGGTTGTTTACCTTGATTCTTTTTGTTTTATATCTGTTGGTTAATGGTTTTTTGCAGGGTTCCTTCTTTTAGGATGGAAGGTAAATGAATTATTTGATCAAGATATCTATGGTGTATGTTTCTTCTGAGGATGATAATTTTTAAAATGGGTAGTATGTAATAGAATGGATTTTTACCCAAAATTTTCTTTTCTTGTTATCAGAATGTGATGCTTGTTTCAGTGTCATTGAATTTATTAGAACTCATGTAAATCAAATGATGTTCTTTGGTGGCCTAGATTGGAAACCATTGGATGTTTAAGGAATTAACACTAAAAAATGGTTATATCCAAGTTCATTGGTCCACTAGGAACTATATTACTAGATATAAAATCTTGGCCAATAGCCATAGATAGCTCCCCATGGTAGGAGACCATTTTTACAACACTTGTGGTCAAGTGCATGTGGTTCTCTATAGAAATGAGCTTTTTAAGCCTATAGCCACTAGTATTACCCCTGGTAGAACATTAATATTTCCATAGGTAGGTGTTGGTAGCAATATGAAAATTTTATAATATAATGCATCAAGGTTCAGTCTCATGACCTTGGGATTATATTATAAGGAATTACCACTAAACTATGTCATTATTTATGAATATACGTATATATATATCTATAATTATGAAATTTTTATTGTTATAATTATTATAAGGGGACTTACGGAGATGGGACACATCCTCTCGACTGTAAGGTTTTCCACACAAAACATGACACCTTGAACATATATTCTCATTCTTTAAGTAGTTTCCATGAAAGAGGTAAGGCCACTGGAAAGTTTTTATGTGGTGTAATTAGTGTCCATGTGGGATATTCAACCATGGGAAAATTCACACATGGAGGAAGGGGAGTCCATGTGGAAGGTACCACCATGAAAATGTTTTCATATTGTGGTAGGGGTCCACATTAGGCATGGCACCATAGACATTCATGTGTGTGGGGTGGGATTGTCTACCACAAATGGTAACCCTTGGTCTGGTGATATCATAATCTCCATCATGGTATACTGTAATAGGTAGCTTTTCCAATAAAAATAGACTATTTATATCATGGTATCCCATTATGGGTAAATATTCTTACGGTGGTAGCATGGTTGTCATGGGAGTATACAACCATGGATGAACCTTCCTATAGTGGTGGTGTCATCTCACATTTCTCTCATTCCCTTACTAAATTAAAAAGTATTTCTTGCACCTTCCTATTACTATGGGACATTTTCTATGGCTATAGGGGATTACTACTATGTTCACATGCCATTCCTATGATCAAAATTTGTTTCTCATTAAAACCTATATCTATAAGAAACTTTCCCATGTAATTATAAAAACTAAATCTATGGTAAACCTTAGCACATTCCCATATTATTACCTACATCCATGGTCAAGCCGAGCATGGTTATAGCCACATGATTGTAGGTCATTTTTCTTTTAATTAAATGTCAATTTTTATATAATAGGTTAAAATAGTAAATTCCTCTTAAATAGAATTTAGAATTGAGAAACAAATGGATATTTTTATTCTGTAAAAATAAATTTCCCCCGGTATAGTTTTTTATAATTTTTAAATGATGTTAAGGCTTTGTGTCCTCAATGAAACTCATTTTTAGAGAATAAAAATATTATTATGTTCGCAGTGCATGGAATTTTGACCTATATAACCACTTTATATTAATATTTTAGAGTGTAGATGAGGTTTTAGAGAGAGATACATAATGGATACAACCTATAAAGGGAGAAACTTCATTGAAGATCAAGACCTTCATGGAGAAGTTATTATTCTTGTTCTAACACATAATTTATTTCCTTAAACTTATCTCTTCAAGTTTTATAGATTATACTTTTAATATGGTAATAAAAATTAATTATATTTTTTTCTATATCATCCCCAATTTAATGGAATTTAAATCTTGAAATTTTAATTCATGTATTTTACAGAATTGTAGAGAAAAAATTTAGAGTGGGAAAATTATCTCTTTATTTCAAAGGAGTTGATATTAGAATTTATTCAAAGCTTGTTAAATCCATAATCTACTTATTTGAACAAATAAAATGTATTTACATTCATCATACTTTGATTCATGATTTTTTGTAAAAGATAGAGAGTAATTTTATCATACACTTCATCAAATATATTAGAGATAAATTTAAATCTTGATCTAGAAGACCAAATTATATTAATATTTTAGAGTGAAGATAAGGTTTTATAGAGTGATAAATAATAGAGAAATCCTATATAGGGATAACCTTCATTGATAATCAGTAAATACATAGAGAATGTATGGTTCTTGTTCTGACGTGTCATTTTTTTCATTAAACTTCACTCTTCATTTTTTATAGATGAGACTTCAAATATAGTTATGAAAATTCATTAAGTTGTTTTCCTTATCAATCCCAATGTAATGTCACCTAAATCTAAAATTTTCTATTGATATTTCTAAAAATATATTTGTATTTAATTATCATAATAAATTTAATTACAAGGAATGGGGAATTACTTTAATCCAGTTTAATAAATTAAAAATACTTATTGATAAATGAAATTTTTAATTAAATTTATAATTAAGTATTAAATAAATGTCCAGGAGTTCAAATAGAACAAGACCATGTAAAACATGGACAGTCCTCAGAGGGGAATACATTTCATGTGTTCCATAACTACATGCTATGTAGTTTGAATTTCATCATGAATCCAAAAACTTCATGTGTATTGCACTCACACCGCTTTCACTATCAGATCCACCATCAATCTTACCCGAGAGTGCAGATTTATGGATGACTCTTCCAAATCCATGAATAGTGGCTGAATTTCAGTCACTTTATCTTCACATAGGAAACCTCCATCATTTTGTTCCATTGAACACCAAAATTCATAGGTGGACTCCTCTAATTTATCACCTGAATCACCCACCACAAAGTAATTCACCTTGAGCATGTTCTCAATCCTGAATCCAAACCCATAGAAATTAACCATCACACCAAAGACCAGCTACATAATTATTGGTTTCCATGTATTATTTAAACTATTGGTTAAAGTAAATATTGATTATGACTTTATAAATTCTCTTGTAGATACCCATAATTAAATGAGTTCAATTAAAATAAATAACAAAACAAATAATAACTGATTAATAAAATAAATTCCTGAAGAATTTAATAATTCATTAAAACCCTTAATAAATTTAAAAACACAATAGGTTTCAATCAATATAGTAAGTATTTAATACTAAAATGAGCAATTTAATGTAATTTAATTACACCCTTTATTGGAATATTACATGGTGTGTACTTTCAAGTTACATGTTTTGTATCTCGATTTCCATGTACCCGAGATACACACTTGGGGCTACAGTGTTTTATTTTTCTAGGATACATGATATGTACTAACCAGATTCACATCATGTGTTACACTTTCTATCTTCTTGAGATACATTCATGGGCCTTCGGTGTGTATCTAAGAGGATTACATGATGTTTAAAAACTAGATACACGTTGTGTTGTCCAAATTTCATGTGTTCTTACAACCTGCTGAGGGAATCGATGTTTTCATTGGATGTGGGACTACACAATGTGTACAATCCAAGTACACACCTTGTATCTCATAGTCTATACCTTGATGAAACATTTTCATTCATTAGGTTTATGTGATGATGAATATGGATCCTTGTCACTAGAATGTCCTAGAAACTAGACATTCCCCAAGAAAACATTTTCTCCACCCAAGAACTCTAAAGTGCTTTGTCATCAATCCACATAAGAATTATGAAGACTCTATGCAATCTTCATACACTCCATTATGATCCACACCTTCTATTTTAAAGGTCACACCAACTAGGGGATTTTGAGTATAGACTCCCCTAGGTTGGTCCATAGTATTGGTAACTTTTAGTTTATATAATACAATGACTCAAATGGTGTCATACCGATGGTGGATTGATATATATTGTTATATGAAAACTTTACTATGGGTACATGATCCTCCCAACTATGACCAAAGTCTATCATTCAATCTTGGAGCATGTCCTATGGAACCTGAATGGTCTACATAGTCTAGCCGTCAATATGGGCCAGAAATATTGTGATCAAATGTAATTGAGTCCCAAATGCCTCTAGTAATCATCATCATAATTGTGACATGAGGAGATAATCATGGTATAAAATTATATTTGGGGGAACTCTATTAATATGGACCATCTCCTACGTGTAAAGAAATCTCAACCTATTTATTGAACTCTACTCTCAATAATCTAGTAATTGAACTTACTTAATGATTCCTTCTATGATCACCCACATGGAATCATGTCTTTTAGAATATTCTGGTATCCCTACAAAAAAAATCTATATATATACCATCCCACTTACACATCAGTACCTCAAGGGGTTGAGTTAAACCCATTGGAACCTAGTGTTTAGCCTTCACCTACTGACAAGTGTGGCATCGAGTAAAATAATCTAGTACAAACTTCTTTATACCTAGCCATCAGAAATGAAATTAATGGTTCTACGACATGTTTTTCCCACTTGGATGTACCTCAAAAGGGGATGTGTGAAACTCCCTTAGAACCTACTCATGCAACGTCATGGGTACAATTTAACACCCGTATGTTTTTATGAAATATTTTTGAAAAATAATTTTTTTCTTCAGTAGCATGCTTTGTACGCAATCATGAGTTTAAACGAACCACAAGATGTCCTTATTATAAAATTACTTTTATAGCCTAGCCATTAGGTTAGCGGGAATAATTATAACAAACTTATGAAAATTCATTTTAAATTCATTGGATATTAATTATTTATGAAAAATATAAATATATATTTGTATTTTTGAGTGAATTAATTTTGGTAATGAAATTAATGAGATATATATGTGTTATATACTTAATAAAATATTTTTTATATTCATCCAATTGATATTTTAGTCATATGGTATGAATAAAACCCTATTTAATGTATAAAAACCTATTTTTTAAGGTCAATTTTACACCTTTTAATGGTGAACCACCTTTAAATTAATATTTTTTACATTATTAATTTTTATATGAAAAGTCTCTGAAGGGAATTATCCATAAGGGACATCAATAGTTACCAGGAAATTGTTCGATGTTCTCTCAAGCTTGAGATGGATATTGGAGGAACCCATCAGTCATATGGTCTTGAAAAGAGGAGAAAAATGGAATACAAAGAAAAATATAAAGACCACACTGAAAAGAAGATGATTTTTTCATTATGATAAAAGTGTGGAAAGAAACACGAAATGAATTATATTAAAGTGGCTAGTAAATGTTTTAAGTGTGGAAAAGAAGGTCATCAGGATGTTGAATGGCGAAGTGATGGGAGAAAGATGTCTAATGATGCGAACAAAGAAAAGGTTACATATAATTAACCTCCTACACTTCAATGATATGAGTGCAAGGAAACTGGGAATTATTCTAATCAATTACCAAATCCAAGGGTTGTTGAGGATGATGGATGTCAACAAACTCTTAAGTCTAAAGACAAAGGAAATTCACATGAAATCACTATCGACAGCGTGGAGTATGATAATGAAGTGGTGAAAGCTACACTTACAGACCACACTAAAGTATAAAATATTTTATTTGATTCTAGATCCACCCACTCTTTTATTTCTGAAAAATTTTATAAGGGTATCACCATATTACCTCAACAATTAGATGTTGAGTTATCTGTGAAAACTCCTAATGGCACAACGGTCGCATCAAAAGTTTATAATTATTTTCCGATTGATGTTTGTGGTAAAGTGATTCCTTAGAATTTTTTGACCCTTCCTATAGTGAAATTTGATGCGATTCTGGGCATGGATTGGATTTCTCTATATAGATCTCATATCAATTTCCAAGGAAGGTGCATCACATTTCATATTCCAGATCAATTTATGATCATAAATTGCCAACAAAGGTGTGATCATGATGAAATAATTATAATAGAAGATAATGACTCTGATTGAAGAGTTTCATCTGGAAGATTTTCTTTTTAGTGATATGATGTGACAGAGGTGATTCAGGAGTGGATGGGTGGATAGAATCTATCCATCAGCAATGTCTCAATCTTGGCCAAACATAGATACAAGATCTATGGTGGAATTAGATGTGGAGGTGGTTTGGGTGAAGATACATGAGATTTTCTAACTTTCTATGAAAACTCTACATATACATCATGTAGTTTAGAAGGACATGCGCCATATGGACCCCCTTCCATGGAGGATAGGGTTTATGAGTAGAATTAAATATGACACACCATTTGACTTTTCCCATGCCATGTGTATTTTGATGTATCATGTGACCCTTTACCGGGGACCTAGTATGTACCCCATGTGTACACAACCATGGGCATGGATAGTGTTCATAGATACAACCAGACAACATAGACATGGTCAGTGTTTAAGGGCATGTCCAGAGTACATAGGCCTGGTATGAAAGACACAGGCATTGGTACAGACTCAAGAATTTCTAGACTATCTGGTTCATGCCATGTATTACCTATACACATTTTGTACTCCTTCCAAGATAAGTTGAATCCCTCATTCTCTTAAGTCTAGATAAGTATCTATAGGGTAAATTACCTTCGTCCATCCCAATGAGGGTATAATAAGACAACCTGTCCTGGCCATAGGAATGAGTCATACCCTATACAAGTTATAATTGGCTAGAGTTAGGTATCCCTCTATTTGTTCTTTGGTTTGATCCTCTATCATCCTTACCTAGGTTGGGTCATTTATCCCATTACCAACTTCCTAGGAATGTGTTCCCCATCCTATCAGGTTATTCAACATAGGGTTAGGTATCCCTCATAGGCTACGGGTTTGATTGCGTAATTAAGTATATAAATATTATAAGTTTTAGTGTGCCCCTATTTATGGTGAGGTTTGGTGGGAACAACCTATTGGTTGAGTTTTATTGGTGTTAGGGTGACCTAATGAGTCTATTTCCTCAGACGATCATTACCTTAATGCCTTTAGTGAAACTTGAGCCAAGTACTATAGGTGTGGCCTTATATTGAAACTAGGTGACTATATTTAGTATATATGGGTTGTTCCTATTATCTCTCTCTGAATAAATCACATTTTTTATATTGAGTTGTTTTCTCTTTATTATTTATATTTGGTGATTTTGAGGTGCCCAAATGTTTATGTTTATACTCACCTCTTTATGGGCTCTGCCTACACATGTTAAGTATTATGCTGATGATATACCATTCAATAGATTCCTAGGAGGACTAGGATTTTGTGGAGATTAGTATCACTTAATGGACCATAGAAGTTTCAGGGAGTTGCATCTTGACAACAGCCTCTTTTTTCTATTAGGTTATACTCTTTTACAATTTTGGAGAGCTTTTATTTAGACCCTCTTCTTTCTCGTACTTGTGTCATACTATGATGTGGGATTATATATATGCATGAATAATTTTGGATTCCTTTATATATTTATTTTCTATACTGTAGTGTAGTTTGGAGATGTGTGTATGGGTACAAGTGTCTTAGGATAACGCCTCTCATGTGTGTGATATTCCTACTCGGTACTTTTCAACTTCTCCTTACCTATTGGAGGTCAGAAATGGGTTTAATAATTTTCTTAACACCATATAGAAGGGAACCAATGGGTTGGTTGATGATATTTTAAGTATAAAATTTTTAATTTGGAGGCCACATAGTGGGTTCAATCTATATCATGTTGAATCCCACTTTTAGAATTTAACATTTACAAGGCACATACTATAACTCAATATGTTATGTGCCACCCACTGTGTATGATCTACATAATTTATTCTATACTTTCATGGTATGTAGGCCCAAAAAACATCTTGAGATATATATGGTAGGTAGTCTTGTGTGGACAGACCATATATTCTTCATGATTTGTATGGCAATATGGAATGCCATAAATATACATGTAGTGTACCACTGGAAGAGATCATGAAGTATATAATGTGTATAATGAATATTAAACATTTTTCAATAGATTATTTTGTATAATATTGATTAATACCATATTTTTACCCACACCATATGTTTAAAAACACTTAACACGTACTTGGTATGGAGATTCATGTCATGTGATGTGTATAGCTAGCTACATGTCATGTAGTCTACGTCTCACCATGTTTCTCGACTATTAGTTAATATGTGACATGAAATGATAGCACGGAATGACCCAAAAACATTCCTCAAATTACATAGTGATTAATTCATAGGTTATTAAAAATATTGTACATATTAGATACATGTTATGTAGTCTCTATTAATTTATGTCATACGATGCCAATCAATACATGGAATGTAATGATGTCATGTTTTGACCCACACAACATACCTCAATTTAAGTGGTGTCTTCATTATTTAGTGAAAACCCCCTTACACAACATATAATTTTATGTTACCCTCTATGTAACTATGTTATACTTCTAGTGACCTTTGCTCCATCGGATAGTATTTTCAAGAGTTATTCACAAATTTTTGTCCTGTTTTTGACCAAAAAAAACTCATATTAACATGTCATCTAAACCATTAAAACTAGAACTAAAATATGAATAAGAATTCTAGAAAGCCAAAATAATAAATTTATGAAATAAAATATATATAATTATACATTAGACTGTGAACACTCTAATATCACTAGAAGGTTCTAGGGAATAGAAAAACCATCAACAGGTGTCTAATTTTTTTCCATTGATATCAATGGAAAATATCTAAATAACTTGATGAAGACACCCTAGAATCTATAAATAGGATCACTCATATTTAATTTATAAATAATTTATAAATAATTTATAAAATAATTATATGGACCATGGTAATCACCTTGATCAAAATTTGATCACTGCTCTTGTTGAGTTGTTCACTACATTGTATAATGAAAATAATGATTCCTTGAGATGTATTTATATGTAATATAGGAATATCCATGGATATTATTGAATCTATTTGTCCTAGAATGGTATATTCAACAATTCCACTCCATTCATCATCAATTGTAAAAATATCTCTTTTTCTCTATTTATTCTTGACCAGAAGAGTGTAAGGATTTCTCTTAAGGTATTGAGATAATTCTCGAGGATATTTATCCATTTTTTATACTTGTCTAATTGGAAAATAATATATTTCATAATATGTAATTAGGGTTAAATAATTATAATTTCACAATGTCCTATATCAAATTAATTTTTATAAGTTACTTCCATTGATAAGAATATATTATTATCATTATCATTATTATTATTATTATTATTATTATATCCCATGAAATATGTTAATACATTTATTAAATAAATAAATTAATATTTATTGAAATGATATTAAATATATCATTATCATTGTATCATTAAACTTCATCCATGTCCTCTAATAAAATATTATACACCTGAATACTTATGAATAAATATTTTTTTATATTAATATAACTAGAAAATAATTATTTTAATCTATTTACTAAATTGGTGGAAAATTATTTATTTATTTATTAAATCATGAAAAAATAAAAAAGATATAAAATTCAACTCACTTATTTGAAACCTGGATATCTTTTTATATGTTTTATGTAATCAAATTTACCTAAATAAATATAATTCAATAGGATTTGAAATAATTTATTCTTAATATCAAATAAAAATTAATTTACTAAGATTTTGGGTATGCATAGTGTATGAACCTCTAGATCTCTTCTCAAATTCAAATTCAAGAACTTACCAAAATTCCATGATCAACATGTAGTGATGCATCAAGGCACACATATAAAAACAAGTTAATTTAAAAACTATAAGAACTTCTTTACGAATTCTACTATGTAATATAATCCTTTAATCCATTGATATCCCATAAAGAATGATTCATATTTGTTTCATCACCTAATAAATCATATTTATCATTATTTTACATACTAAAATGAACTCATTCATAAGATACCATGTCCATGTATGTTTATCAGATAGTTCCATATCAATAAAAATGAAAAATATATATTTTCAATTTATATGAAAGGAAAAAAATCTTCACTTATTCAATCAATTATATACCACTTGTGATTCACCCAACTATTTCAACCTCACTATGAGCATATGTCATCATGGTTTTTTTACACACATCAAATCACATGATTCATAGGACGCATTAACAATAATATCAAGTCTAAATACTAATATACACGATCATAGATATGGATATCCAACGAAACATGAACCATGTGGAATCTCTATTTGTGGGTCTATCCTCATAATATTTCTCATTGGGGACCAAAAAGTATGTAATTTATGAGAAGAATTATAAATGTATTATGATAGTAGAAAATCTAATAGTCATACATCATATGTTTCCCTTCATTTTGATATATCTTGATCATAGACATATTTATTTAAGAATATTTTCCTAACATTTCTAGGTTCTCATTATAGCATTGAAATTATATAATCCTTAAATGAAACAAATATTATAAGGGAATTATCATACTAATTTTATACATAAGAACATTGTTTATATGATAATATATTTATTTATAAACTATTAATAGAATATACAAATTCAGTTGTATCTAGGGCACCAACTCCAACAGTAGGAACTCTCTAGTTGTAATACATACACTTGTGAGTAATTCTTGTCATAATATAATATCTCATGGTTGAAAAACATTTAGAAATATCTAAGGTAAATTAGACATTTTATTTATTCTCAATGTCCATTAGAGGGTATACCACTCGAGGATTCACTATTATGCTTCTCATTTTGGACAATTATTTTCGATGATATTGATTATGTATATATTTGGAACTTGCTAGGAAGATTAGTGTGAGGATCATAAGTATATTGATGAAAAGTATTTTAAAAACATCACTAATGTTTATTTTTTCTACTAAGGTGTTATGATAGATCCTAACCTAGATCATTTGAGGTCATTTTTATGGGAAGGATGATTACCTTTAAATGTAGGGATATATTTACTAATAAACTACCAACCATTATATACAATAGTTGGAGGAATAAAGATGTGGATTCATAGAATATTTAATAGTAGCTTCTGTGGTATTGTGTCAATGAGATGATCAGACATTTCTATTTATATTTATGAAATTCTATCTGACCTAATCCAATGTGGGATAAATTATATTAAAATTAAAATAACTAATGGCTTAATATAGAGATCATGGTTGAGATTTTTGGTGTGAGGACATTGATAAAGAATTGTGGTTGGTGTTTTATCCTTAATGAGAATTCAAAAATTCTTTTTGATTATCTTGTCTGGTGGGTGTATGAATATGAATAGATAAAATAAATAATTTCTTGTTTTGAGTAATGAAGGTACATTATGACCTTGAGTGGTTATCTATATAAATAAGTGATTACTAGGGAGAATAAAGAATTAAAGTGTGATAATATATTTTTTTGTAGTTGGGTGATGTATCATGGATATTAGTAGAAGTAGTGTAAATATTTACATTGGATTATAAGATAAGATATGTTATAAATATCATGTTAACTGAAGTAAAGAGATAGTGAAAAAATAGATGAAGTGTCTATTCGTGATTATATTATAAATATTCACCATTATTAATTGAATAGTTTTTTAGTTTTTTTAATTGCATAATTATATTCTATTATAAAGATATATTATATATATCTTTTTTTCTTTCTAGTTCAACCCTTTAAGGAACCCTTAAATACCCTAGTGATGGGGTTTTTAAAGAGGGTGAAATTATAAAGTAGTAATTTAACAGAAAATAGAGATAATGTTGGATGATTTTTTAGATATTTTGAAATTAAATTGGTGGTTTTATTTGACATCAAAGGGTGGATTGTAAGGTGGTGTGTCAGATGGACTATAATATTTGTGTGTTTAAGATTATATGATTTCATTGATCTATTCATCATCAAGTATTGATGATCATTGAGTTTTATGTTAGATCATGATAAGGTATTTGAAAAAAGGTTGGTAGTGATTGGATGTATTCTTGGAGAATCCTTGATTTATACTATTTATATTGAGCGGTAAAGGCTCATTTTAGGTATAAAAGGTAAATTTTTATGATATATGAAAGAATATTTTGAGAAATTGTTTAAATGTATTCTTTTAGTAATCTATTTGAGGGTATTGATGTGGTTGAGCTGGGATACATATCTTATAGTGTGTAATTTGTTTTTAAAAAAGTGATTCTCATCTCATCTTAAGATAAGAAACTTAACTTGTATTGTTTGAACCCTTATGTCAGTTAGCTTAGTAGGGAAATATGTATTTTCAATGTGTTCTCCTGATATTGTAGATATATTTTCAATAGTTTTGGTTTTTTACAAGTATGTGTGTTATTTATATCTATTGGTTAATATTTTTTTAGAGTATCCCTTATTTTATGTTGGATGGTAGATTATTTTTTTATTAGGATATCTATGTTGTGTGTTATTTTATAGGATAATAATATTTTAGTTCAGGAGGATGTAACAGTGTGGGTTTTCACCAAACAATTACTTTTCCTAAGGTCAAAATGTGAATATTTTTTTAGTGTCACTGAATTTATTAGAACTCATTTGAATAAAATTATTTTCTTTGGGATTAGCCATCATGGGATGTCTGAGTATTAAACTCTACAAAAAATTAGTTATAATAAAGGTCATTGGGCCCCTAGGAACGGGGGTCGTGACTATAGGATCTTAGAAAATAGCCCTAGGTAGCTCCTTGTAGGTTCCCATTGATATAGAACCTATGATCAAGTTATTATGGTTACCTATAGAAATGATCTATTATAACCTATATCCATTGGTATTTCCCATGGTAGTATACTGAAATTTATATAGGTGGGTTTTGGTGTCAAGATAAAAATTTTATAATTTAAAGCATCAAGGTTATAACTCATGAACTTGGGAATATATTATGAGGAATTACCATAAGAATATGTCATGATTTATGCATATATATATATATATATAATTATGAAATTTTTATCATTATAATTATTATAATGGGATGTACCACCATGGGACAGAAGCTCATGGCTATAGGGATTTCCACACAAAACGTATCACCATGGGAATATTTTCCCCTGCCAGTAGGGGTTTCCTTGTATGAGGTAAAGCCAAATTCTCTTTTTAATGTTCCATAAGGGTTGTACATGTGGGACATACCATTATGTGAAATTCACACAAGATGGTAGGGGTGTCCATGTAGAAGGTACCACCACGAGAAGGTTTTTCAACTATGATAAGGGTGTCTATATACGTCATAGCACCACAGATATTCTTCTATATGGAGGTTGGATGGTCTACCACCATGGAAAACACTTCATGTAGTGATATAGTCATTATCTCTATAGTCTAATACCATGGGTACATTTTCCCATGGTAGTATAGTGTTCATATCATGGTATACCGCCTGGGGAAATATGCTTACGGTAGTATCATGGTCATCATGGGAGTGGACCACCATAGGTGAACCTACCCATAGTGGTGGTGTCTTTATGTATTTCTATAATTCTCTTCCCACATTGAAAATGATTTATTTCACTTTCCTATGATGAGGGGTGACATTTTCAGTGGCTTTATGTGCTTACTACCATGTCCCCATTCAATCATTCAATCAAAATTTATTTATTGTGCCAATCTATATCCACAATAAACTTTTCCTATGCAATTATGACAATTACATCCATTGGAAACCTTATTATGTGCTTAAAGGCCAGGATGTGGCCATAATCAATATGATTATGGCTATAAGCCCATGATTGTAGGAAATTTTTCTAGTAATGAAAAATCAATTTTTTTGTTAGGTGTTAAATAGTAAATTACTCTTAAATGGAATACATAATTGAGAAATAAATGGATATTTTTATTTCATAATGGGTAATTTCCCCTATGATAGTATTTTTCTAATTTTGAGATGTTGTTAAGGCCTTGTGTCGCCAGTGATACTTTTTTTTAGAAAAAAAAATTGTATGTTTTCAATAAAAGGATTTTTTCCGAGATATCCCCTTTATATTCATATTTTATAGTGGAGATAAGTTTTTACAAAGGGATAGATAATAGAGACAACCAATAAAGGGAGAACCTTCATTGAAGATCAGGACCTACATGGAGAAGATGTGGTTCTTTATTTGATGCATCATTTTTTCTTTAAATTAATCTCTTATTATTTTATATATGATACTAATAATATGGAATTGAAAAACCATTATTTTTTTCTTTATAATACCCTAGGTAATGGAACAAGAAACATGAGATTTCAATGCATGTATTTTATGGAATTATAGAGACAAATGTTAGAGGGAGAAAAATATCTCTTTGATTCAAAGGAGTTGATATTATAAATCATTCAAATCCTATTAAATACATAATCTACTTTATAAAAAAAATCCCCTTACATTCATTTTAATTTGATTCGTGAATTTTTAGATAACTTATAGAGGAGCTTCAATGTACACTTCATGAGATAAGTTAGATAGAAATTTTACTTTTGGCCTAGATAACCCATTTTTATTCATATTTTTGAGTAAAGATAAGGTTTTATAGAGGGATACATAGTAGAGAAAAACTTTGAAGGGACATCCTTCATTGAAGATAGGGACCTCCATGGAGAAGTTATGGTTCTTATTTTGACACTTAATTTTTTTCCTTAAACTTCTATCTTATTGTTTTATAGATGATACTTTGATTATAGTTGTGAAAATTATTAATTTTGTTTTATTTATAATCCCAATTGTAATGGAGTAGGAATATTGAAATTTTGATGAATGTATCTTATGAAATTGTAGGTATAAATTTTAAAGATATAAATTATCTATTTGTTTCAAAGGTTTTGATTTTAGAATTCATTCAAAAAATTATAAATACATAATTTAATTTATTACAAAAATAAAATACATTCACATTAATAATAATTTGATTCATACATTTTGAGATTAGTTAGAGGGGGATTTTAGGTTACCCTTCATTAGATATGTTACAAAGAAATTTGAGTGATCATTATGTATTTGGTGTAAACGTTGTGTATTCTGTGTCGTTTATGAGAAAAATTGACTCGCACTTTCCGTTGAGATAATTTTTTTAAAAAAATTAGTCTTCTAGATATCAGATGATAATCATGTTTTTTTATATAAGAATTTATAAAAGGGGTGTTTCATATTTTATTCCATGTAAACTCTTCTCACCATGACCACACACCTCTATGAAAAAAAAATCAAGTGGTTATACTTTCATAGTATATGTTTCATACTTTGATGTGACCTTGGATCTTTTGCAACAGTCAATGTTTTATTATCACAATACAATGTGACTGATTATTTACTATAAGGTTCCACATTGATTTCTTTGATGAATTTATGAATTTAAACTACATATCTTACTACAGCAAAAGTGAAATGCACTTAGATTCAACTATAGAATCACTAAAAATTGGATGATTTTAAATATTATAGCTAATGGATCCTCTATTATGACTAAATAAATATCTATAATATCATACCATATCATTATTATATTTTTGGAATCTAGAATTAGTATATCCTTTGATAACTATCTTCTCATCTCCTATATATACCAATAACATATACTTATTACACTTTATCTACTTAAGGACAGACTTAACAGTATACCAATGTAATTATCCTAGATCATATTCATATATACCTACCATTATTAAAGTGTAGGAGACATCTATCCTAGTATATAATAGTCATACATGATATATCCTATTGCATAGTATTATGAGATCATCCTCATTATTTGTATCTCTGTTTTTTTGTATGAGGAAATATTTTTCTTATATTAAAGTATACCATGTGACACTGGAACCAATCCCCACATGGATTGTTCCTTGATAAATCTGTTTAGGATTTGGTAAATGTATATACCTTGAATTTTCTAGGAAAACATTTGGATCTATCTTGAAAGATCTTGATTCCAGGGATATATGTTGATTTAATTAATTTCTTGATGAATAAACACTTTATTAACCATTCACGAATTGAATTTAATATTGGAATGTCATTTCTAATGAGTAATATTTCATCAAAAATAATCTTCATAGTATGAATTCACTCCCACTAAGTCACATGTAAACACATGTCTCACATTCATTCTTTATAAAACCAAAATCTGTTATGAATTTATCAAACTGAATGTTACAAGACCTCGATGCTTACTTTAATATATAAACAGATCCCTACAAATTTTATATCTTATTATCATTAATCAGTGTCAAAAAACTTTTAGGTTGAATCATATATACATCTGCCTCAATATTATCCTTAAGGAACATTGTTTTGATATCCATATTCTATATCTCATAGTCATGGAATTTTTTTGGAAAGTATAATGCTAAAGGATTTAAACATAAAATTTTGAAAACAAAAAACAACAGAGTCAATGTCTTGTTGTTTCTTAAATTCTTTATCCACTATCATTAGTATATAGGTATTCACTTTACCTATTATATCTATTCATATCATGAATACTCATTTGAATCCAATAGTATTTTCAACAACTAACGAATCAACCAAAACCTACAATTTATTTTGATACATGTAATACATCACATAATTCATGTATTCTTTACATCTTGTAGTTTTGGAACTCTACATTGTATCTATAGGAAATAGAATCATTATTTTCATCTAATAATGATCCACCATCCTTAGTGGCTAAAAACACATATCCTTTCAGTTATATAACCAATCTATTACTCATAAAAATTACTTTCTTCAGTAATAACCTCTTGAATAGGGACCAATGCAATCTATCCCAACACCAACTATTGTGTATCTTGAGTATAAACATCAATAAAGTTAATATTTCTCCCGCTATCCTTCTTGAATATGTGTTCCCAATTTAGAAAGGTGGGACACTAGTTAACTACAAGTGTTTTATATGAAGGGTTGTATAGGAAATATCCTTTACTTTCCTTGGTATATCCTATAAAACTAAACGTTATTCCATTGGGTGAATGTTTGTTTCCTATTAATTCCCTAAAAAATGAATCACATCTTCATGTATGCATGTTTAACAATACAGGTTCCTTCCCAATCCTCAATCAGGATGGGATACTATTTTCGACTTTTGTTGACACATTTTTTAGTTTGTATGATATAGTTTTTAATAAATAGCCACAAAATTATAACGGAATAATTTTAATACTCATCATTAACCTCACCATAAAAATAAAGGTATGGTTTCTCCATTCACTAACACTATTCTATTATGGTATATAAGTAGGATTGAGTAGTTATAAGCTCCCACACTCCTTTACAAATTTGATAAACTCTTGGTAAAATCCACACCACCTAAATCCGTTGGAATGAAATTTTAGGGATATATTTCAAATCAATTGATAAAGTATTTGAATGGTAAATACTGGATATGAAAACTAATGGTGTATATCTCTGAATAAATGAAGTGAGGTAATATCACTGATGATGAATCATTCCCCTAGTAAAAAAACACTTTTGTGAAATTATTAGAAGCTCTAATGAGTCTTTTATAAAAAATTGAAGGATGATGAGGAATATTGGCATGATATTTAAAGTCTAAAGAAGTGTAATATTTTTAAATTTCATTAAAATAATATTATAATTATCTATTGGGCATATCGAAGTACTTTGAGTTACTTATAATAAACCAAACATGACTAACAAGATGAAAATTAAAATCAACCATAACATGATGTGACTGGATGAATAATTCAATAGAAAACATTTATCATTTTTTAATGTTTCATTATCTTGTGATCATGTTGGGAAGTGTGAATCTATTAAATATAATATAGTAGATTTGTATTAACATGCATTAAGTCTTCTGTCACAACCACTCCCCCCTATCCACTGGAACCCCTCTTAGGCCAACAATGAAGAGAATGATATGACCCTTGACACCTACCTTCAATAGGCCATGGGTTAGAGACTAGAACTAAGGCTATATAATCCCAAATGGGAGGAATAACGCATTTAATTTAAATTTAAGGAATAATATATAGGGTGATACATACTAATCAACACTATATTATAAATAAATAAGAAATCCTTTACACAAGAAAGTAGTGTCATACATTAACTGAACAAATGAAAAGAACCAAAATACAAAACCTAGGTAGTGACCATGAACTACAAAAATCCACTCAATGAGCTATTACCACCTAGATCGATCACCAACCAACTCTTGAGGACCTGAAAATAGTCCATATATATGCATGGTGATCATACAAGTATAATTACAACGATCCTCCCAAGAACCTCTTAAATTTTTTTTGAAGAAATCTTACTAAAGTATAGTGAATAAAAAAATGAAACCCACTCATCACCTAAGTTACAAAAACAATTTTCTCATCCTCACCATGGACCTATCACCAAGTAACACATATAAGTAATCATATCCTTATCAAATATATATATAAAGGTTTCTGGCTAACACTTCCCCACTTGGGTGTCTCTCTCCAAAACCAATGAATCATTTTCCTATAATCATACATTCCATGAATCAACCTTCCCAAATCTTGGGAAATCATATCCTTACCATTATGCATCCCATGCAGCCCAAAACAACCTCATTATCATCATCCCATCGGTAACAAAGTATTAGTTTAGAATTCACTACACCTCATGTGTCATTTATTATACCTCAAGGCATTAGGGCCCATGCATGTACACCCATGGGAATCCAAATCTACCACGATCGGAAACAATTATGTGCAATAACCACAATCCATTACAACAAGTAGATAAATTTATAATAAACCAAGATCCATCACAACCCATGTGAGTGCATACCCTTAAATTTAATCCATCAATTCCTAGGTATTCTTGGGTAATATGATATAGTTGAAGGGAGAGTGGGGGTAAGGTAAAATCCAATCATTCATTCCCTCACCACTCTAGATGATGGAGGAAAATACCCCCCAATACATTTTGGTGTCGTATATCAAATAGTCACAGGTGGTGAAGCGTATGAAATCAAAAAATATGAGATATATTTTACACAAACACATTAATGGTAACTACATAGCCTTATAATCATATGTTGTTATAGTCTCAAAAGGCATATGGATGCCACAGCTAAGTTATATATCTCAAACATGCACACAAGCATCAAGGTTTAATTATCATTAACCAATTCCACAACTAATCTAGTAATTACTTGTATTTCCTTAAACCATCATTAATCCTAGTTTTACCATTTTATTTCCTTATAATCCATCTTTATTATTAATTCATATGTTAATTCTATATTCAATACACATGGTCTTAAAGTATTCATTCAACCCATTCTTTGGTTCTCAATAATCATATAATCGTTTATCATTACTCCATCAAAAAAATCACATTTCATGGGTTCATTTATTACTCCAAGTATCAATCCATAATTACAGGCACTCTATGACTCATCCCTAAGCTAAAATAAATAAATATGTGCTTGTCATGTATAGAGTTGAAATGATTTGAGAATTTTTTTTATTCATAATCAGGAAATATCATGAATTTATCCATTTAAACAATCATCAAGTAATAACCAATTATCTCTCAAATTATTCTAAATTCCCCAATATCATCCTGAACACCATTTCACATATCACATTCTACCCCTCCATCACGGAACTCAATTACCACTAGAACCTCGTGAAAATTATCCCATTATTATTCAACTAATACAACCTTAAAAGTTTATCAACAATAAAATAAAAGATATAACATCCAAGGGAATTCATACAAGGAACAATTAAAATCCACACAGAACACTCATGAGGTAACAAAAGTCATGGAAAGAGATCATTAATGCCTTTATCAAACAATAATAGGCTTTCTGAGACCCCAAACAATTATATTTAAAAAAACCATTAAATTATCATAGTGTATTGACTAGTTCATTATCAATATGTTCTATAAAAAATAAGCATATAATAAAATTTAATTAATAATTATGAATCAACCATAAACTTTACTTTAGTTTTGATTCCATATTTAATAGATTTCATGGAATTATTATTATTAATTTAAATTTATCTTCTATTATTCCTGACATAATAATAATGTATTTTCATTTTTTATCAAATTTATAGTATATAAACCATGATAAACAACATCAAAAAACATATAAAGATGAAATCACACAATCTAGAATATATTAAGAAAACTACATAATTACATCATGTGATAATATCCCCCTTTATTTATTAAATTCCCATATTATGAAAATAATAATAATCTATATGATACTTTTAGTTTTTAAAAAATAATATTAATCTACATAATGTGATAATTATTTCCATTTCATTCGATAACTTCCATATTATTATCTTCTTATGGATAATTTTATCTATCTATCTAGTGAAAATAAATAATGGCCAAATCACACTTGAAAAAAAAAGAATGAGAGATAATGAATCTCTTACCTTGGTGGAGCTTCATGATTTCTTCACCAAAAATAAAGAGAGAAATAGATGGAAGATGTCCATGACCTTAAAAATATGAGTTGGACTTGGGTTGAATCATAAAACGGTTCTTAGAGGATCAAAGGGACTCTTTGGACTAGAATAGAAAATTAGGGACTACCCAGGATCATGGGAAAATAAGAAAATAAAATGGGGATAATTATCTAGTTTAGAATAATTGATGGACAATTACCTATAAAACCACTTAAACATAGATAAATATATCCACTTTAATTCAAATTAAATTTAGTTTCTATTTATTTTTCCTTGTATAAAACATTTAAAACTCATAAATTTTAATCAATATAAAGATTAATTCATCCTCCTCATATCTGGTTATGAATTCATGAAATGAAATTTTTATTTCCTAATTTTTATAAAAAAAATTGCTAGCTGAATGTGGAGAAAACTATAATTTTTTGTATTAAAACATTTTCATTCTGAATAATGGACAAAGTCTTTCATAAGATCACTTAAAGTTTACCCTTACTCAATTCTAGAGATAGGACCTATGAAGGGGTTCTTTTATCTTACCCTTTTTTGAGATTTATAAAACATGGTATATCCTTATGTGAGATCTAATAAACCATTATATATAGAATGAAGCATGACTAAATTTACAAAAGTTTAAAAAAAATTAAAAGTAACATTACATGGATAACCCAAACATAAATTATTACCCTGAATAAAGCCTTAAAAATCCCATAGTACCCTTAACAACATCAAAATATACCCAACACAATGAGGATACCCTCACACAGAGGCCCTACCCTTATACAAGATTAGAACTAACCATCTATGCATTGGATGACTCATACATTTAGAGTAATACCATTACATAGAAAAGGAAATACCTTTATTTAGATAAATAAATCTTGGACTAAATTTATATAAAAAAATAAAAATCCAATTTCACCTTATACATCCCAAATCTACATTCATGAAAGGAGGGGGTCTTGTGTAAAGGTAAGAAAATATTAAATTTAAATTAAATTTAAATTAAATAAACTAATAAATAATAAGGGAAAGGGGAAAATAAACACAATATCAACACCACCATGGTAAGGGAAAACAAAATTGAATGGATTGTGAAATCAATACCCTTATATCTAAAACCTAACAAATAATTATTGTCCCCTAGAATTTAGAACCAACCCGAGAAAAAAAAGGGGTTTGAGAAACTACCCCTTGAGATACCACTCAAGGATGTCACTAAATACAAAACATTTCCATCACAATTTTAATACCAAAATAAATTAAAACAAAAACATGTTTCATAGTGCAAACAACATATAACACTGACCTTAAATGAATAGGGATATACTATTAAATATTATTATTTTAACACAGCAATTATAAACTAAGAAAACAATTGGTGGGTATAAATATTTTTAACTATATTATTAAATATATACTGATTTAATATTCAATAAAAAACTATTTATTCTTGGGAAGGAAACACATAATTTTTTGTGAAGTCATTTTTTCATAAAATATTTGTTTTCTTCAAAAAGAATTTTTTATTTTTTTCTGTGAGAAAATAAATATAATTACTTTTTGAAATTTTTAGAAATTTTATTTGATAAAATGAAATTATTTTTTAAATAATAATATAAAAATTATCTTAGGTATAAATTTTCATATTTTTATGAAAATATTTAATTCTCAATGAATGGTGAAAATATTACTTTTTATTGAAACTGTGTTTTTGATTCAACCATTTGAAAAAATACATTTCAATTTAAAATGGTTTAAAATTAAAATTCTTTATATTATATTTTTAATAATTTAATTCATTTCATTGTAATAAATTTCATTATTTAATTTGGTATAAAAACATTTTTACATTTAAAAGGCGTTTTCTAAAAAATAATTTTTGCTTGCATTTTTCGGTTTAATTTTAAACTAAATTATGACACTTCTATGTTATAAATTTTAAAAATAGGAATTCATATATTTATTCTAAATTTATAAATATATTAAATAGTTTAATTTTATTTTTTTCGATATGAATAGTAACTTTAGTAATTTTTGTTACCATAGTAAAAGGTAAATCGGGTAAGAAAAGTTAAAAATAAAATGATAAGGACTATAAAATGACCACACACTTGAAAAAAATTTATTGTATGAGTAATTTTCATCCATAATCTTTCAAGTTTCATTTATATTACTATTTATGGTCATTTGGATGAGATTTTGACCTTTATAATATTTAATTTAAAGAAAAGACAAAGATTTCATATTCATGTTTTTAAAAAATATAGCATTTTTAATATGAGGTTATCTAGATGATAGTTCAATAATAAATGATATTTTCAAATATTAAATATTTATCTACATCATGTTAATTTATGTTTAATTTTTAGTGAAGAAATAATTACTTTAAATGCTTACACAATGATGATGCAGTATATATTAAATTAATGGAAAAATCAAATATATGGTAATAAGAATGTAAAAAGTAATAAAATATGAATTAATTAAGTTGATACACGAATTTAATAGATAAATATGATATATTAGGGATGTATTAAAATAGGTTTTTTGAAGTTATGTTGTTTTATTGATATTATTAATGTTAATGTAATGAATAGTGTCAAAATTGATTATAATGGTATTTCATTGATATAATATTGTATTAAATTATTTAAAAATCATAAAAATATTAAATAATTTCAAAGGGGATGATATATTTTCTAAAAATTAAAGTCATATGCATTTATAGTTCATTTGGAAGCATTTTTCTCTATAAGAGTCTTAATATATTTTAATCTTTTGGGAAATGTTAAATGTCCCCTCACCTCAATTATAAAAGGAAACCCCTTCCCTCACTTATTTATTACACTTTGGGGGATATACCTCAATAAAAATATTTTAATTTATATGATAAAAATTCTTATCCATGTTTTACGACCAACCCTAGACCCCTTAAGAAGAGATCTCTAGGAAGTCTTTCAGAGAATAGGTAATCATCTTTACCAGCTCTTTCAAGTTTATTTTCTTATACTTTTTATTTATATATTGTTTTTAAAATAATTTAATAAATATAGTATAATTTATATATTGATATGTTATTATGATTATAAGACAACCATATTCCCCATTTTTATCCATCCTATGAAAAATGAAAGAATAACATGTGCTTACGTACGACTTACCATCTCCACGTAGCAGTGTAATTCATTTTTCTTCACTATTTTACTTGGATGGTTATAGTGATTGAAATAATGGATATATATTAAACTTATGACATGATAATTATTCTGTAAAATTAATATATCACTCATTTCCCTACCCATTCAGAATTAAGGGAAAGATATCGCCACTCGTGTGTACATACGACTTACCGTCTAAACGACGCGATGCGATTCATTTTCTATGGTCAACAATCAATAATGGTTATTAAAAAGGTTTTAATGATTAAATATGATATATATATCATTAATATAATTTTATAGATGATTAATCTATATTCTATTCAAGAGTATTGAGACATTAATGATAAAATAGGGCAATTAACACCTGAAATAATAAAAATAATGAAATATTATTAATGAACAAGAGGAAATATGTCATAAAATGATCATATAAGATGCTATAAATATAAATATGGTTATATTTTAAATTAATATAATGTTTAAAAAAATTATATAGTAGTTTTGAATATGTTTTAAGGAATTAAAACATGTGGTAAGAGACTTTATCCCTATTTTCTTTAGTTAAAGCATATTTTAATATTATACACCTATATTATTTTTTGTGGTGTATATAACACCCATTTTACATGTTATATCATGAATTTATTTATTATAATGACATTTAAAGATATTTTAAATGTTAAGAGTTCATGGGGCATATGATTCAACTGATAACAAAGTGGAAAGGGTTTCTTATCCCACTTTTACTTTTGTCAAACATATTCCATATTCACCACTTATTTTTATTATGTGGTGTATATAATACTTCTTGATATATTATATCATTAATATATTATTATTAATGGTATTTAAATATTAATTTGAAATTATTTATTCCATGTGGATTACAATTGAAAAGATACCCAAGTGGTAAGGGTTTATTTCACAATCTCATCATTATTCCGGATTATTTTTGTTTATGACTCAATTGACATATTTCTATTCCATGTAAAAGTTTTCTAAAAAAGTTTTCATAAATATATTTAATATTCTCTGATTATTTTTTAAATTCATTTTTACACATTTTTACTTTTTTAAAAAAATTAAAAGGAATCTTCCTCTCATTTTCCAAATAATGTACTTTTTCGATTTTCTTACAAAAGTGTGAAAATAATATTATTTTAACTTATAAAATATGAACATAATTTCCTTCCATAATGATTCCATAATCATTTGAAGATTTAATTAAACATTAAAAATTTTATTTTCAAATAAAATTGTTTCATTTTTATGTGTGCAATTTTTATATTTTTTAAATTATTTTTAAGGTAAAAAGGGTATTTTCCAAAAGAAATATTATCATACTCTCTTTAAAGTATTTTCAACTATTTCAATATTATTTTCTGAATATTATTTTGATGTTTTAATCAAATTATAACACTAATTATATTTATCTGGATGGTTTATGATCATTTTTACTAGGGAATGTATTGATATTTTTTTGACTAGTTCTTATAATACAGGCATCTATTGATTTTGTTAAGGTCTATTGATTCACTTGTATTATTTATCCAGATGAGGAATGAATTGGACATAGTCAGTGATTGTATTATATGTTAGCATGAATTAGAAGGTATTAGATGTCAAAATTAATTCTATGGTATTAGATGTTGTCACAAAGTTGACAATATTAGATGTCAGTACAAAGTTGACGGTATTATATTTTTGGCATGACACCTTAACGGTAAGTTTTAAAGATATATAATTATGTATTCCATCATTATGGTTTCTATTATTGATATTTCATGTCATTATTCAATTAGTATAGAATATAAAAGTTTAATTTTTATGCTTATGTGATTATTTATTTGTAATTCATTGATCATCATTTATTTATGATATATTATGCTCAAATAGTTCACTAAATAGAATGTGTTTTAGTTATATACATTTCCATATTGATTATGACTTATTTATTTATTGATTTCGTTGTAAGCTTACCCTTATAGAGCATTTGATCCCACCCCTTTCTAATGTTTTATTTTCCTTATGAATCCATGAAGTTTACTATGATTATTATGAAAGGATATGCTAGAGGGAATAATGTTATTCTTGAAAAAAATTATTTTATAAATTATGTTTTCAAATGTAATATGGGAATCATGTATGTATATAATTTACCAAGACTACTAAAATATTTGGTCCACTGGGATCCAATTAATTATATCTTATACTAGTGTAATTAAGTTACCACTGACTCCAGGATACTGAGGTCAGGGTATTTATAGTTGTTATTAAAGGAAGTTTAGAAGAAACCTTGGGAATAAGATTTAAGAAACCGTATATTATAGAATATAACCCTATGATTGACTCTGAGGATAATTCTAAGTGTAGGATAACATCCTATAAATTGGATAATGATCATGGATAACATAGGTTAAACCTAAGGACTAATATATTTTGAAGAATTTTTCATGATTTAGACATAATTTGAATAATATTTCATGATTATTTGATATCTCACTATGATTATTATAGTTTGATACTTGCGCATTAAAATAAAATGTGATAGACAATGAGTTGAATATGTATTTGACTAATGGTATTATGGTTTTAAGAAACATAAAACGTATAAGGAATTTTTTTTATTTTAGAATAATATATATTTTAATTAACTTAAGAGTTATAGACTCATTTGTGGTTTTATAAGTTTAATGTTGATAATAAGTTTAAATTATGAAACGCCCTTTTTAGGTTTTATGTTATGGGAGTTAATCAAGAATAAGAATTTTTTGGGAGACATTTTTTTAAATATAACCCATTGGTTTATTATGAGGAAATTTTATTCAAGGAATATTTTCTTTAAATTTTTTGGACATAATTTGAAAGGTATTGATAACCTTTAAGGTTTATATGATCTTTGGTTTTATGGTAATTAGGGGTTATCATATTTTTAGTAATCCAAAATGAAACATATGAGATAAACTTTTGGGTTCAAGTGTTTTAGTAATGTGAAATATATTAAGGTTATTTTTTATGATGTATATCAAATTTTTGTAATTTTTTAAGGACTATATTAATATAGTTTTATAAAAATGATAACTCATAGGCCAAGCAACAACCCATCACATTAAGAAATATTGTGATACTTGAACCCACAACTAATGGGTGACAATAGTGCATCGCCTACCACTGGATTACCTGATGTCCTGGTTAGTTTGACATAGTTTTTATTTATTTAAAAAATATTACAGATAAATGATAAGTTTATTTTGGGAACATTTGTTTTATCATATTAATAACCATGGGATTGAAAATTTATTTGGTGTTAAGTGATATATGTTATTTCAGAAGATGATCTCTATTTGTGGAACCCTATATGATTAACGTAAACTGAGTATTATGAAATTTTATTTTAGGAATAATGGTTGATGAACTTTTTTGAGGAATATATGATATTATTTTGGATTTATGGTGATTCAAATTACTTGTACAAATAGTTAGAGTATCTTAGATATTATATGTTTATGGAGAGAAAAATTTTGAAGATAAATATTGAATTTATATTACAAGATTATATGATCATGTCCTTATAATTTTTTGTTTTAAATCATAGGCATGAATATTTTTGAGTAATTTTAAGGATAATTATTTTTTGAATTATCTAAGTTGAATTTTGGGTATCACTATTGAATTTTGGGATATTAAAAAGGTTTTCTCCATATGAAGGTTTATTTTTTATAATTATATGATTTTATGATAACTATATTGGTTTTTGTTAATTTTTAAATATATTAGGAATATATTATTTTTATCTTATGGTTTTTTTGATTCATAGAAGTTGATTATAGTGCTTCAAGCATGAAAAAAATAATACTAATCATTCGGAACAAAAGATGAATTTGAGGAAGAAATTGATTAAAGGATGAATCTATACCTATAAAGTAAGTATATTTCCTTGTGATATTAATCTATTAAGTAAAAGCAATTCATTAACTATAGTAATAGGGTTTTTTAATAATAACTGTATTCATTTATATTTCATACTGAGAAATCAATATCCTTTTAAACCACCAAAAATTTACAGTTTTGTGATGGATAAATTTCTTACGACCATTTCCAATATCACACTTAATCAGTCCTTGGGAGTTATTTTTCTCTTCCATATCCATGTTTTCACTTCCCATTTAATTTTATCCTACTTGGAAATATAGTATGTGTTACTCCAGATGAATTTTATATTTCCCTTTCTCTCTTATCAATAGAATGTTTTATTAACCCTTTTTATGATGTGGGTTACCAACAATAGAATTTTATAATATCCACCCTTAATTTATAAAGTGAAATTATAAATTTTGACGATGAAATTTATTGAAGGTGACCTGATATTTAAAATGACACCATGTTCGATAGTGTATACAACATTCAACACTGATCATAAATGAACAACAATATACTATTAAATGTTATATTTTTAACATGACTATTAAAAAAAAGCTATTAAATTGGAGGGTGAGAATACGATTAAATATATTGTGAAATATATATGAACTTAATATTAAATAAATATTTATTTATGTTTATGAAATAAACACATAATATTTAGTAAAGTCATTTTATTCTTTAAATATATGTTTTCTTCAAAAAAACATTTTTTATTTATTTCTATGAGAAAATACAAATAATTAATTTTTGACACTATTAGAAAATTTATTTGAAAAAATTAAATTAATTTTTAAAATTGTCAAATCAAAATAATCTCATGGTGATTTTTTTTGATTTTTTAAAAAAAATTATTTTTTTTGTGAATAGTAAAATATACTAATTTTTAATGAAAACTGTATTTTTTTTATGTTGTATAAAATAGAAACATTTTTTAAAAAAATAATTTCAAAGTAAAATTAGTTATATTATATTATTAATAAACCAAATAATTTCATTGTAATCAATTTCATGGTTGTATTTGGAATAAAAAAATTTTTACACTTAAAGATGCATTTTCTAAAAAATAGTTTTTTGTTGAATTTTAATTTTAAATTAAGTTATTAAACTTATGTGTTTTGAATTTTAAATAAAGGAATCCATATTTTAATTATGAAAATTTAAATTTATTAAATAGGTCGTTCTTATTTTCGGTCAATATGAATACTAATCATAGTCATTTTTTGACCACGAAAAAAGGTAAATCGGGTAAGTTATGTTAAAAATAAAATGATAAGGACAAAAAATTACCTTAATACTAGAAAATATTTTATGGGATGAATAATGTTCATCCATAATCATTCAATTTTTGGTTATAATACCATTTATGTCCATTTGGATGAGATTATTACCATTATAATATTTTATTTAAGGAAAAGTCAAGGATGTCACATTCATGTTTTTAAAAACTATAATATTTTTAATATGTGGCTATCCAGAGGATATGTTCAACTATAAATATTATTTTTAAATATAAAATGTTTATCTATATATTGGTAATTTATTTTTAATTTTTAGAGAATAAATAATTACCTTAATGCTTACACAATGCTAATACAAAAATTATTAATTTAATTGCAAAATCAATTAAATGATATTAAAATTTTTTAAGGTAATATAATTTGAATTAATTATGGTGGTCCAAGAATTTTATAGATTTATTTGAAATATTATCGATGTATTAAAGTATTTTTTATAAGTTTTCTTGTTTTATTAATATTATTAAAGGCAAAGTAATTACTAGTGTAAAAATTGACAATAATTATATTTCATGAATATGATATTATATTAAATTATTAAAAAA
Source organism: Viscum album (assembly GCA_963277665.1). NCBI lineage: Eukaryota > Viridiplantae > Streptophyta > Magnoliopsida > Santalales > Viscaceae > Viscum > Viscum album. Next base: position 249,014,493 of record OY728137.1, read on the forward strand.
TAATGAAAATATTAAATTATCACAAAGGGTATAAGATATGGTCGGAAAACTCACCCTTACAGAATTTAGAGGCCATTTGGAAGAGGTAATGATCTTTACCAACTCTTTCAAGTTTATTTATTATTTCACTTCCACTTCATTTATTGTTTACATACTAATTCAACAACTCCAGTATCATATATATTATGATATCTTATTATTATTATGAAATAAGAATATTTCATATTTTATCCATCCTATGAAAAATGAAATCAGCGCACATGTGTAAGTACGTCTTTCCATTTCTATGTAGTGAGGTAATTTTTTTCATCGCCACTTTACTTGGATAGTTATAATGATGGAAATAATAGATATGTATGATACTTTTGAAATTATATTGATTATATAAAATTAATATATCATCCATTTTCCTACCCATTCACCATTAATATATTGATATCATCGCTCATGTGTACGTATGTTCAATCGTCTCCACAACTCGATAAGAATAATTCTACAGGGTTAACATTCAATCATGGTTTTAAAAAAGTTTTTAATGATTAAATAAAATATTTATAAATTTAATATAATTTTAGAGATGATGTATCTATATCATATACAAGGTAACCAAGATTTTCATGACAAAAGAGGTCTATTAACACCAGAAATAGTGAAAACACAAAAATATTATTAATAAACAGGTGTAAAGATGTTATAAAAGGATCATATAATATGTTATAAATATGAATTTGGTTCTATTATAAATTAATCGCATGTTTAAAACCATTATAAAAGAGTTTTGAACATGTTTTAAATAATTCAAACTTGAGGTATGTGACTTCATCTCAATTTTTGTCATTGAGCCATATTTTGATTTTATGCACCTATATTCATTTATGGGGTGTATATGACACTCCTTTGACATATTAAATCAAGAATTTATTTTTTCTTAAGATATTTAATGTTTTTTTAATTTTATTCATTCATGGGGAATACAATGAAATTGATTATAAAGTAGTAAAGGTTTCTTATCTCACTTTTATGTATGTGAGACAAATGCCATATTTGCCACTTATTTCTATTATATTGTGTATATATTGAAACTTGATATATTATATCATTAATCTATTTAAATTAATTGTATTTAAAGTTTCATTTGAAATTATATATTTAATGGGAATTTCAATTCAAAATATACCCAAGTAGTAAGGGTTTATTTCACAATATCATCATTATTCGGGGTTGTTTATGTTTATGTATCGGTTGAGGATATTTCTATTCATTTTCTATGTTTTACAAAAATGTTTCCAAAAATGTTTTTACTATTCTTGAATGATTATTTAAATTCATTTCTACACCTTTTTTACTTTTTACAAAATATTTTAAAATTAATCTTCCTATCATTTTCCAAAAAAGGTACTTTTTGGATTTTCTTATAAATGTGTGAAAAAAATTAACTTGTACAGAATAAACATAATTTTCCAGTATCATGATACCTTGATGATTTGAAGAATCATTTACAAGTTTACAGGTTTCTTTTCAAATAAAATTATTTCTTTATTATGATCACAATTTTTAAATTTAAAAAAAATCAAGGTAAAAATGGTATTTTACCCAAGAAATATTCTAGTTATCTCTTTAATGTATTTTCATTTATGTAAACATCCTTTGTTAAATATTATGTTGAGGAGTTTTTATAATGATACCAATCATTTTATTTAATTAATTGTATTATGATCAGTTTGACAAGGGAAAGTATTTATATTTTGTATTACTGGTTCTTCCAATACAGAAAGCTATTGATTTTGTTAAGAAATGTTGATTCGGTTGAATTATTTATCCAGATGAGGGATGCATTATAATTAGTAAGATATGGTATTATATTTTTTTCATGAAGTTGACTGTATTAGATATCATCACAAATTTGATGGTATTATATGTTGACATGAAGTCTATGGTATTAGATGTCCTCACAAAGTCGATGGTATTAGATTCTTAGCATGAATCCTCAACAGTAAGTTTTATATGTCTAGTGTTACACATTACATCATTATAATTTCAATTACCGATATTCCATATGGTTATTCTATTAGTTTAAAATATCTATGGTTATGTTTCATTCTCATGTGATAATTTATTTAGAATTAATTAATCATCATTTATTCATTCCATATTATGCTCAAGTTATTGATTAAATAGAATGGGTTTTAGTTATTTACCTTTCCATGTTGATTATGTCTTATTTATTTATAGATTTCATTGTATTCTTATCCTTACTGAGCATCTGAGATAACCCATATCTTATGTTTTATTTTTTCTAGGATTCCATGAAGCATACTATTATTGTTTTAAAAGGATATGCAAGAGGGAATAATGTTATTCTTGAAAAAGAATTATGTTGTAATTTGTGTTTTCAAAATTAATATGGGAATCATGTATGTTTGTTGTTTACCAAGACTACTAAACTATTCAGTCCATCAGGATTTCATTCCTTATATATTATTCTAATATAATATGGTAACCACCAGTATTGGGCTACTGGGGTAAAGGTCTTTACAACACTAGAGATAAAATAGAGTATAAACACAAAACAACAGAATCTAAAACTTGACTCCTGAGGGAGATACCTCTCAAATTTCACTAGTGTTTTCAATGAAAAATAATATCCAAAGAAGAATAATCATTCTCATAAAAAAGGTTCTAAACTGATCATACATCAAAAAAATCTCAAAACAGATAAAAATAATAATCAAATCGAGCATCAAACTACTTGAGGTATTAAGCTAACATATTTGAATCTCACTCCCATTTTCTGGACTCCAAGTCATAGTGCCGCCAAAGGACACAATCTAAAGTAATATCACACTGACATAGAACCTTATCCTGATGGTCCCATATCTCAATAGGTCATTCCTCAATGTTTTCATCATCCTCAACATCTAGGTCACCCCATTCGATGATATAAGAATCATCATGAATATATCAATGAAGTAGGGACACATAAAAGTCATCATGAATCTAGATAACATACAGGGGAAGTGCTAACTATTACATCACAACTCCAACATGTGCCAACACATTAAAAGGTCCAACAAATTGGGGTGACATCATACTCCAATGACCCAAACATTCACTGCCAATGATGAGAAGATTCCTTAAAGAACAAATGATCTCCCTCATCAATCTCTACAATAATTCTCCTACAATTAGTTATAAAGACCCAGAATTTCCTTATAATTTTTTTAAAAAATATAAGGGAATTTTACGAGTCCGATAAAATTTACAGCCCGTGATTTTGAGGCCCGGTGTGCCCAAAATCAATTTCTGAAGTTTTTTCTAGGTACGTTCAGTAAACGTACGAGTGGGTTTTTATAACTTTTGAACCGGTTCTCGGAATTGAAATCTGAGGGCACCATTGAACTCACAGAGCCAGTTTTTTCTTAAGGATACTTTCACCTCGACGGCAGATGGACGGGGGTGAGAGTTAGTTTTTTTTTGGTTTTTTTATTTTATTTTGAGTTTCCATATGGATAAACCTCTATGTGGAAGTTGGAAGTGGGGACCACCAGACCATAACCTCCCATGAGAGGTTAAGGTGGTGGGGACCAACCAGAATTAAACCCCCTTGAAACCCCCTTTTAATTGGGAGAAACCCTCAACTCCCACAATTAATTTGGGGGGAACCTCTTCAACACCTCCACAATTTAATTGTGCCAATGCACATAATTTATTGTGCCAAATCATCCCCATTAATTAATTGAGCCAACACATCAATTAATTATTTTAAACCTTTTTGAATATTATGTCAACAACTTAATAGATATTTCAATCTATTATTTTGGATATGAATTCACTTGGGTGGAATTGGGGAGAGGAGGAACTTGGGAGAAATCCCCCAATGAAGAACGCTCCACTGACGAGGAACGCCTTCAACTACAAAGAATGACCTATACTTCGACTTTCTTTCTCAGAACTTCCTCCAATGTAGGACGTGTTCATCTACAACGAATTGATGTCCACCTTCTCGCGCTAACGTCAACCAAAAATGAACGAGGTAGGGGATTTTTGTGAATGATTTTATATACCCATATTCTTCCCTTATAGAAAAAGAAACGCATATCAACTTTCTAACTATTTGATCTGCATATGTTTCCTTTTTACAGGTTTTGGGATTAATCATTGCAGGAGGGTTTGATGTTCTTCATTCTTGTGAACCACTTTCTACTGCTCTAATGTGGAGAGTGTGGGCCAAACTAATATATCCCATCCTCTCCATAACCATTGTGTTGATTTGCAGATTTCTTCAAGATGAAGGAAGGCGATGAATACGACAATGGTGAAGAAGGCAACGGCACCACCACTCGCGGCCTCCACAAACTGCGCCGCCCCCACGGCGTCTCGCACCGCTGCTGGCCAAACCAACCCCACGCCCCCTCGTGGTGCCCGGGCCGAACCACCCCCATGGTCTCCGCCCTTCCGGTCGAGCCACCCCGGGATGGGATGAGTCACCCTGGTTGCGACGTCCGTCAGCCGAACCGGCCTGGCCACCCCAGCCGAACTGGCTCCCAGCCACCCCAGCCTCTCAGCCGAGTCACCCTGGTCACGCCATCTTCCGGCTGAGCCATCCCGGCCACCCAGCTTCCCAGCCAAACGGGCCCCGGTCGCGCCACTCGCTGTCCAAACCTGCCCCAATTGCGCCAACCCGGCCTCCTGGCTGAGCCACCCCAAGCCGCCCTCACCGCAGCCCTCTGAAATGAACTAGCCCCGCACTCCGGGCAGAGCCGCCCACGTGGCGGCCTTTGGGCCAAACTTTCCCCGCACTGACTCATGGCCGATCCGCGCCCTCGTGGCCAGTCCGCGCCCTCTCGGCCCTCCACGGCACCTCACGGCCAACTGTCCAGGCCAGACCAAATGGGTCAGGCTGGGTCGACCCAAACTGGGTCAGCCCGACCGGGTCGAACCGGACGTGGGTCCACTATGACCCTTTACTTTCTTTTGGTCGTATCTTTGGCACCGGATGTTTGTTTGACGAACCGTCAGTGGCGCTGGAAATCTTGGAGCGAGATGGTCCCTTCAATTGTACCCCCTAGAGTTTTGGTTTGAGATGGAAAACAGTCAGTTTGGATCGAGCATGAATCCAACCGGGCCCCCGGGACTAAAAGGCTAATAACTCACAGACCGGGCATCTGATTGGCGCGCCATAAGTTGTGTTGAAACCTCTATGATGTGGAGGACCTTTAAGATACTTCTTCATGGAATTTTGGGACAATTGGAGCATCGACCAGTAGCTCATGGAGCGGATCCTCCCAGAGACAAGGGAGCGTAGTGCGGACACCTAGTAGCTGGATGAGACTTGATGTCTAATGACCGTTTGACTCGTAGTGACTCTACTAGCCCATTGGAGAGTGCCTTGGTGTCATGGCAGACCCACGGTGGAGGAGCGCGCTTGGTGACGTGGTAGACCCACGGTACTCGACAGGAGGAGTACCTCTACAGGCTATGAGGGGGAGCACGCTTGGTGACGCGGCAGACCCACAGTGGGGAGCACCTATGTGTGACACGGAAGACCCATGATACTCGACAGGAGGATTACCTCAGTAGTCCAAGGTTAGTGGGAAGCACGCTTGGTGTCACGGCAGGCCCACTATACTCGATTGAGCAGGAGTTCTCCTGTAGTTGAGCTTTCGATAATGTGACTGTAGATGTTACTTTATAATACCCCTAAAATAAAATCCTAGTTGAGCTGAGTCAGTACTTTTGAGTTTTCCTCATGATTGAGATGGATTACTTAATAACTTTGGTATATGTATGGGCATATACCTAATTAGGTTTATCTATTGATTTCATACTTTGTGGTTTATCCTTATTGGATTTTGTGAGACCTTGAGGGTCTCGGGGTCCCTACTGAGTATCTTTATACTCACCCCTACAAGGGCTATGCCCGCACCTTGTTGTGTTGGATGCAGACGGTGGACAACTCTGACTAAGGCTGAGAGTACCAATACTTGAAGGTAACCGGAGGTGGACCATACGGCCTGTCGGTACACGGAGGATACGGACAGATGTGGAGTGCTAAGGAGACGATCTGTACCTACCCTTTAGGTAGGAACCTTGGAGGATGATCCAGTAGCTGTCTTTTCTTTTTCTTTAGTTTTATTTCATTTCAGTTGTACTTGTACTTTCTATTTGGGCTTTTATTCTGGCCCCTTTTACTTTCAACACTCTTTTGTTATACAGTTTACCTGGTGTTTCTTCCAGCAGTGTGCTTTCTTGTGTGTGTTTCTGTTACAGGTTATAAATTCAATGCCTTCCCAGTTCTAGAGAATTACTCCTTTGGGGCTAGTCGCCATCCCCTGGCCTATGGAAGTCAGGCTTGGGGTAGTCACGGCATGGGCCCCGGGGGACGGGTCGTAACAAATTGGTATCAAAGGAGTCGGTTCTACCAAAGAACTTAGGACTCTGATCTTTCTTTTCTATGAAGAAATAGTGTTAAGTGTAGTGAGTGTGTTTTTCAGTTCAGGGAGTCCAGGGTTGGTGAGGCGACTGATGTATCCATACACCAGGACCCTGACTACTGATTTCCAACTCAGTGCACTAAAACACTGATTGCGTGTGTATTTTCAAAAGTTTTCTTTAAGTCAGCTCAACCAGGTCATCTCACCCAGTATAACTTTTAACTGCATCACACATATTTCTATTCATGATGCCTCCACGCAGACAGCCAGCTAGAGTTCCAAGATTTGTATACACTGATAGCTCACCGAGCAACGAGGCCTCGGTGCAAGGCCCTTTTCCAGCGGAGGCACCAGCGGTACCACTCCCCGTTGGGCCACTGATGACACCATCCCCAGTTGCAGATGGTACATGCCACTTGAGCGCATTGTACAAGTTTCAGTGCCAGAGGCCACCCAGGTTTAGGGGAGAGACGGACCCACAGGCGGATGAGAAATGGCTGGAGGCTGTAGTGAGAGTTTTCAGACTGGTAGGGAGACCATCATACCTCATTGTGATTTTTGATGCTAGCCTTCTACTGAAGTAGCGGGAAGATGGTGGATCTTGATGCTCCAAGTTCACGATGAGGTGACGCATCTCTGGGTAGACTTTGAGAGCCTGTTTCGATAAGATTTTGTTCCATTGACTCTTCGCACAGTGCGCATACAAGTGCTACTTTATCTGTATCAGGGAAGCATGATTGTAGCTCAGTACTCAGCGAGTTTCATAAACCTCTCACACTACTCCACCAATATGGTGTGGAACCCATTCTCTAGGTCTCAGACCTTCGAGCAGGGAATCAAGCCGGAGATCAGGGCTTTAGTGATCTCACTCATCATCCTGACATAGGTGGGGATGTTAGAGAGAGCCTCCTAGTGGAGAGTTTCCTTGCTGATCAGTCTCCAGTAGTGAGATCCACCGCCAATCGACACGTAGTGGAGTCTTATGCAACTGGAAGCAGACAGACGTCACATAATTCCAAGAGGAACAGACCTATAAGTGTATGACCGCATGACTCAGGATCAGTTGTGCGGGGCACTGGAGACAATCTAGACATGCTAGGAGTGGGAAATGTTACGCATGTGGTGGGAAGGGTCACATGGCTCATGACTATCCGACCCACCATTGGGATGATTAGCATATGGTCGAAGGACCGCCCAGGCAGAGACAGAGATTTGATTGAGGTGGTCCACCAGAAGTAGGCAGACGTGGCAGAGGATCTAGTCATGCAGCTGGCGGTGGGTGACGTTTCGAGATATTATCGCCACCACCACCAGTAGGTCCAACCCAATCGCTGGGAGTAGGCGGATAGGGGAGAGCTCGGATCCAAGCAGTTGAGGCTTATGATCATGGCGCTCCAGAGATGATTCAAGGTAAGATCTGTGTCTACTCCACCATAGTTTCAGTACTTATAGACACAGGTTCCAGTCATTCTTTCATCGCCACTGCCCTCGTTCGGAGCTTGGAGATTCTGAGGGAGCCATTGGCTCGATCCTTACGGCTAGAGACTCCTATGAAAGCAGATTTGATGATTACGCACTGATGCTGGTAGTGTGATCTTACTATAGGAGGCGAGAGCTTTGACTAGGATCTCCTAATAGCGGCGTCGAGGCCTTACAATGTCATCTTGGGTATGGACTGGTTATCTACAATCCATGATCAGATTGACTATATTAGGCACAAAGTTCAGTGTGTCCGCATGGATGGGACTAGCTTTACCTTCACCGGTGAGAAGGGAGCCTTTGCAGCACAGGATGGACTTGTTCAGAGGAGAGTGCAGCTGATCACTCATCAGTTGGCCAGCCTTACCCTTGGATCTGTTGATGTGGAGAGTCCGAGTTATCATATAGTGGTGGACCAGTACACGGATGTTTTCTCTTATGATGTCCCAGGTCTACCTCCTCATACAGAGGTGGACTTTTACATTGACTTGTACCCCGGGAAGGCACCAATATCTACACCAGAATTTCAGATGGCTCCCGTGGAGCTTCGCAAGCGGCGGGTACAACTAGAGGACTTGCAGGGGAATATATTTATCTAGCCAAGTGTTTCACCTTGGGTAGCCCCAATTCTGTTCGCCAAGAAGGCGGATGGGAGATTGAGGCTTTTTGTCAACTACCATCACCTGAACCAGGTGACCATGAAGAACAAGTACCCACTTCCAAGAATTGATGACCTCTTTGATCAACTGAAAGGAGCACAGTGGTTCTCAAAGATAGAACTCAGATCAGGCTATCCCGAGTTCAGAGTTCGAGATGAGGATGTGTAGAAGATCGCTTTCAGATGTCGATATGGTCACTACGAGTTCTTGGTTATATCATTCGGCTTAACCAACGCTCCAGTAGTGTTCATGGGACTCATGAATAGGATCTTTCATCCATACCTTGATCACTTTTTAGTGGACTTCATTGACGACATTCTGATCTACTCGACTACTGAGGAGGAGCATACCTATCATTTTCAGGTAGTACTGGACACGCTGCAAGAGCACCAGCTTTATGGTAAGCTCTCGAAGTGCCAGTTCGGGATCCGAGAGGTTCACTTTCTGAGACATGTCATATCAGAGGCTGGAGTTGCAGTGGATCCAGCGAAAATTGAGGTGGTACTTGCTTGGGAGCCTCCCAAGAGTGTGACGGACGTATGGAGTTTCCTGGGTTTGGCTGGATACTACCAGAGGTTTGTGCTAGAATTATCCAGAGTTGCAGCACCACTATCAACCTTAAAGAATAGGGGAAAACTCTTTGTGTGGTTGGAGAGATGCCAGAAAATCTTTCAGGATCTGAGGCAGAGTCTGAATAGTGCCCCCATCTTAAGGCCTCCAGAGGAAGGCGTAGGGTACGTAGTCTTCTGCGACACATCAGGGACTGGACTCGGATGTGTCCTGATGTAGGAGCGATCAATGATCACATATGGTTCTCAACAGCTGAGATAGCACGAGAAGAATTATTCTACCCATGACCTGGATTTAGCAGCAGTGGTCTTCACCTTGAATATTTGGCGACACTATCTGATGGGCGAGCGTTTTACCCTGTACTATGATCACAAGAGTCCCAGGTATATCTTCTCCCATAAGGACCTGAACATAAGACAATGACGTTGTCTTGAATTCCTCCAGGACTATGACTTTGAGATAGTTTATAAATTTGGGAAGGGGAACGTTGTTGAAGATGCACTCAGCAGGAGATCTGGTATACAGCTGCTAGGCGAGGTGACAGAGCAGTTGGCTGCTTTGCAGATATCCTTCATGGATCGGGATGGAGAAGCTTTTCATCAGTCTCTTACAATAAATCCTCCACTTATTCAGTGAGTCAGGGAGGAGCAGCATGGGGATACTGACTGTGAGACACAACATGCTCAGATATCCATAAGGTAGGCACCTGATATATTTTCTGAAGGTGGGGAGCACTTCATCCTCTTTAGGGGATCTACTATGGTACCAGTGTCACTTCAGGAGGAAGTGTTGAGGGAGTTCCACGCATACCCTCTAGAAGTACATCCAGGAGTGGTGAAGATGTATAAGGACCTCCGAAGATAGCACTGGTGGCCAGGAATGAAGAAGGAAGTAGCAGAGTTTGTCTCTCGATACCCTACTTGTCAGCATGTGAAGGCATAGCATCAGGTACCAGTAGGCTTGGTTAAGACTTTAGAGGTCCCAGAGTGGAAGTGGGATGGGATATCAATGGAATTCCACTTAAATCTAGGGGACATGACTCGATTTGGGTGATCGTCGACCGACTCACAATGTCGGCCCACTTCCTACCGATAAGAGAGCATGGTTCAGTAGATAGCTTGGGACGCCTCTATGTGTAGGAGATTGTGCGGCTACATGGAGTACCCATGATGGCTATCTCTGATCATGATACATGTTTTACTTCACGGATATGGAAGTGGTTGTAGGAGGCTTTAGAGATGCAGCTTCGTTTGAGCACTGCCTTTCATCCTCATACGGGTTGTCAGACTAAGAGGACCATTCAGACCCATGAGGACATGCTACGTGCTTGTGTCTTATACTTTAGTCGCAGATGGGAGGATCATTTTCCTTTGGGGGAGTTTGCATACAACAACAGCTATCACTCCACCATTGGGATGGCACCTTTCGAGGCATTGTATGGGCAACCTTTCAGATCACTTTTGTGACGGACTGACCCAGGGGAGTCAGCACTAGTGGGACCAGAGATGGTACGGGCTACCACGGAAAAGGTGCAGATCATCCAAGAGTGGATGAAGACTGCACATAGTAGGAAAAAGTCGTATTCCAACAGGAGACGGAGACATCTGAAGTTCGAGGATGGTGATCATGTCTTTCTACGGATCTCACCCCGACGAGGTATATGGAGATTTGGACAAGGTGTAAAGTTATCTTCGAGGTTCATGGGACCTTTTCATGTCCTTAATAGAGTTGGAGAGGTGGCATACCACTTATATCTTCAACCTCAGTTTCACCGGGTGCACGACGTCTTCCATGTATCCCAGTTGAGGAGATATGTGCATGACCCTTCTCACATCATCGACCATGGCGAGCTGGACATCGATGATGGGGAAACTTTTACAGAGGTTCCAGTAGAGATTGAGGATCGACAGGATCAGGTCCTTCATGGACGGTCGATACCTCTGGTGTGCGTTCGCTGGCAGCACGAGAACCTCTAGGAGAGAACATGGGAACGGGAGGCTCAAATGCATGCTCAGTACCCCCACATGTTCCCTTAGTTTGAGTTTTGGATTACGGGGCTGTAAAGCCTCAGGTGGGGAGAATTTAAAGACCCAGAATTTCTAGGTAAATTTTGTTTTAAATATATGGGAATTTTACGAGTCTGTGAAAATTGACGGCGCGTGATTCCAAGGCCCGGTGTGCCTGGAATCAATTTCTGAAGTTTGATTTGGGTACATTCAATAAACGTATCAGTGGGTTTTTATAACTTTTGAACAGGTGCTCGGAATTAAAATCGGAGGGCATCGTTGAACTCGCAGCATCAGTTTTTTCTTAAGGAGACTTTAAACTCGACGGCATATGGACAACGGCGAAAGTTATTTTTTGGGTTTTTTGTGGAAATAATAAAATAAAATAAACTTTATTTTATTTTATTTTGAGATTCCATGTGGATAAACCTCCATGTGGAAGTTGGAAGTGGGGACCACCAGACCTTAACCTCCCATGAGTGGTTAAGGTGGTGGGGACCACCCGAACCATAATCTCCCACGAGAGGTTATGGTGGTGGGGACCACCCGGGATTAAACCCCCTTGAAACCTCCCTTTAATTGGGAGAAACCCTCAACTCCCACAATTAATGTGGGGGGAGATTCTTCAACACCTCCACAATTTAATTGTGCCAATGCACATATTTTATTATGCCAAATCATCCACATTAATTAATTGAGCCAACACATCAATTAATTATTTTAAACCTTTTTGAATATTATGCCAACGACTTAATAAATATTTCAATCTATTATTTTGGCTACTAATTCACTTGGGTGGAATTGGGGAGAGGAGGAACTTGGGAGAAATCTCCAAATAAAGAACGCTCCACAGACGAGGAATGCCTTCGACTACGAAGAACGACCACAACTTCGACATTATTTCTCAGAAATTCCTCCGACGTAGGATGTGTTCATCTACAATTAATCGACATCCATATTCTCACGCTAATGTCAACAAACAATGAACAAGGTAGGGGATTTTTTTTGAATGATTTTATATACCCATATTCTTCCCTTCTAGAACAAGGAATTCAGATCAATTTTCTAACTAGTTGATCTGCATATGTTTCCTTTTGGTAGGTTTTAGGATTAATCATTGCGGGAGGGTTTGACGTTCTTCATTCTTTTGAACCACTTCCTACTGCTCAAATGCGGAGAGTGTGGGCCAAACAAACATCACCCATACTCTCCGTAACCCTTGTGTTGATTTGCAGAGTTCTTTGAGATGGAGGAAGGCGATGAAGACGATGAAGGCGACGAAGGAAATGGCACCACCACCCACGGCCTCTGCAACCCACGCTGCCCATGCGGCATCCTACACCACCACCGGTTAAATAGGCCCCACACCCCCTCGCGGAACCCTGGCCGAACCAGTCGCACCCCCTCGCGGCGCCCCGGCCAAACTGCCCCTGCGGTCTCCGCCCTTCCGGCTGAGCCGCCCTGAGCCGGGCCGAGCTACCCTGGCTGCGCCGTCCACTGGCCGGACCGGCCCCGGCCCCCCTAGCCTCCTGGCCAAACCAGCCCCATCCACCCCTGCCTCACGACCAAACCGTCTCCCAGCCACCCCGGCCTCCCGGACGAGCCACTCTGGGTGCACAATCCGCTGGCCTATCCATCCAGGTTGCACGACCTTCCAGCCGAACCGGCCCCGGTCTCGCCACCCGCTGGCCAAAACAGCCCCGGCCGCGCCATCCTGGCCTCCCGGCTGAGCCGCCTGGAGCCACCCTCGTCGTGTTTCTCTGAGCCGAACCAGACCCGTAATCTGCGTCGATCCACCCACACGGTGCCCTTCAGGCCAAACCGCCCTCGCACTGACTCACGGACGGTCCACTCCCTCATGGCCTGTCTGCGCCCTCTCAGCGGTCCTCGGTCCCCCGCGACCTGCTGGGCTAGGCCCAGCGGGCCAGGACGAACCAAACGGACTAGCTCATCTAGCTAGGCTGGGCCAGACCCAATGGATCAGGCCGAGTCGACCCGAACCGGGTCATCCTAGATAAGGTCGGGCCGGGTCAGACCGGACTCGGGCCCACTACAACCCTTTACTTTCTTTTGGCCATATCTTTGGCACTGGACATCCGTTTGATGAACCATTAGTAGCGCTGGAAATCTTGGAGCGAGATGGTGCCTTTGAGTATACTCCAGTGGAGTTTTAGTTTGTGATGGGAAACAGTCATCTTGGAACCCGCACGAATCCAATCAGGCCCCCCAGGACTAAAAGGCCAATAACTCATAGACCGGGCATCTGATTAATGTTCCATCTATTGCGTTGAGACCCCTATGATATGGCGGACCTTTGAGATACTTCTTCGTGGGATTTTGAGATAGTTGGAGTATCGACAAGTAGCTCATGGAGTGGATCCTCCCAGAGATGAGAGGGCGTAGTGCGGAGACCTAGTAGCTGGCTGAGACCTGACGACTACTGACTGTTTGACTCTGAGTGACTCTACTAGCCCAGTGTGGAGCGCCTTGGTGTCGGGGCAAACCCACGGTGGAGAAGCGCACTTGGTGATGCGGCAGACCCATAGTACTCGATAGGAGGAGTACCTCTACAGGCAACGAGGGGGAGCGCACTTGGTGACGCAGCAGACCCAAGGTGGGGAGTGCCTTTGTGTGATGCGGCAGACCCACGGTACTCGACAGGAGGAGTACCTCAGTAGTCCAATTTTAATGGTAAGTGCTCTTGGTGTTGTGGAAGTCCCACTGTACTTGATTGAGCAGGAATTCTCCAGTAGCCGAAGTTTCGATAATGTGAATGGGGATGTTACTTGATACTACCCCAAAAATAAAATCCTCATTGAGTTGAGTCAGTACTTTTTGTTTTCCTCATGATTGAGATGGATTAATTAATAACTTAGCTATGTGTATAGTTATATACATAAGTAGGGTTATCTGTTGATTTCATAAATTTTGGTTTATCCTTGTTGGATTTTGTGAGACCTTGAGGGTCTTGGGGTCCCTAATGAGTATCGTTATACTCACCCCAGCATGGGGTATGCCCGCACCTTGTCATGTTGGATGCAGATGAAGAACATCTCTGACTGAGGCTGAGAGTACCAGGATAGGATGGTACCCAGAGGTGGACAATATGGCTTGTCGGTACACGAAGGAGACGGATGGACGTGGAGTGCTGAGGAGATAATCTATACCTACCCTTCAACTAGGAACCTCGAAGGATGATCTAGTAGTTATCTTTTCTTTTTCTTCAGTTGTATTTCATTTCAGTTGTACTCGTACTTTCTAGTTGGGCTTGTATTCTGGCCCCATTTACTTTCAGTACTCTTTTGTTATACAGTTTACTGGGTGTTTTGCCCAGTTGCGTGCTTCCTTGTGTGTGTGTTATTGGTTATAAAGGCAATGCCTTCCCAGTTTTAGGGAATTATGCCTTTGGTTCTAGTCGCCAGCCCCTGGCCTATGGAAGGAGGGCTTGGTGTAGTCATGGCATAGGCCCCGGGGGACGGGTCGTGACATTAGAATCTTCTAATGGTATTGTGCCACCTTCATTCACTCATGGATCACCTACACCTTTGTTTTCATACAATACACAAATTTTTATTTAGGAATCATTAACTCCATAACCTCAGTCCAACATAATGGAGATCAGAAAGGTCGGTTATATGGAACTTTCAATGGTGTCATACCAATGGTAGGTTGATAACTGTTATTGTCAAAATACTCCACAAATGGTAAGTTACTCACCCAATAACCTATAAAATCCAAAATGCAGGTGCACAATATGTCCTCTAATGTTTAGATAGTCTATTTTTTTGACCATTTATCTACCTTTGAAAATAATTTCTATGTCACAATTAAGAGACAAAATAATGTTGGAGACCTCTCCAAACTATGAAGGTGAATTGAGGAAAATTATGGGATATTATCATATTCGAAACCCCATTAAGTCTCATCACCTCTTATCAATAATACCACAATAATAACTAGACTAACTTAATACATTAATCACTAACAAGTGAGCTGAGTTAATCAAGGGCTCCATGATAACCCATATAGAATCATATAAAACCTATGAAGAAGTCCATTAAAATATCCCCCCCACCCCACTTCTACTAGGTAACATCATGCATCTGAATCAAACTCACAAGGACACGATTCACAGTCTTTAGTCTCAAGAAAACCAAACCCTGAGTGAAAAAAATTTGAAACTGAATGCTTCATACCAAACCACCAAAACTGAACTCGCAAATAATGGTACATCTATTTCACACAAGTATATAAATCAAAAGCTAGATTATGGATCTCTTGGTGAACCATTGCATACATCATAGAATATATGAAGAACCTCCTCTAAAACAACACATGATGTTGATCATCCTCATACCATCCCTCATAGGCATTACTAAAAACAACTCGATCTCCCTAAACATATGCCTCAAAACCCATCGGCTGGGACTCATCCATCTATTTAACTAACTATAAATACATCATAATTTTATAAATATGACCTATAACTTCCCTTAAATCAAGGTGTTTCATATATAACTCATCCATCACTCTCTAAGAGTCTCTAGATTCATTCATGACACCATTACATGACTTTATAACTATGGAATCAATGACAACATTCCTTTTACCTAGTGTATAAAAAATTTCAAATTCATAATGCTATAATGAATTCCATCCATTTTCACAATCTCAGATTATATCCTAAACATGATCTCTCTTTGAGGTAGAAGTGAAACAACCCATTCCAAAAATACATCAAGATACTCTTTGACAACCCAAGAAAACACCATTGGATGATCCTATAGCTCATATAAGGGTATAGATTACCAAAAAAACACATCCAACTCCCCTTCATTGTCATATAATATGATGATCCTCCTTGAGTAGTCCAAAGTATCCCATATAGAATACATCTAATCAATTATAAGAATGATGTAATATAGATGTATTTGAAAGTATAGGAAGCCACCCCAAGGGTGGTGATTCACCAACATTAACTCAAAATCGCTACACACATCGTTCAATATATCTCAAACTCCAACTTTCATAGTAAACGCTAAGGTAACTGGAATCCTCTCCACCTCAAGTCCCAAAGCATAGACTATGGTAAGGTATATATCCATGTATAAAATAGGTATACAGTACCTAGAATGATGTCTGGGTCACCTAGAGATGGAAACTATTAGGGATAAATCTAACCACAACCATATCCTTGACCTGTCGAACCCTGATAAAGATCACCCCCATGGTTTCAATTTTCTCATTTTACCTAGGGATGAGGGGAATCATGGAGTTTTCCATCACATGCCTCATCCCTCTCAACTAATCAAAAGTTAGACCACCCTATTACTGTTACTTCCTTAGATGATACTGTTGTAAGGGATGATCTTAAAGCAGGACACCAACCCCCTGATGACTACCAAAGAAGGATGGAAACTCTCTCTTATGATGGTCACAACCTTCTTGTGCATAAGAAACCACTCCTGACCTTATATTAGGAGTATTAGAAATACCAATTATGGTTAAATAGGTTGAATAAAGAGGAAACATACTTCCCAATGATTGAAACTTGTTCTTCTGACTTGCAAACAAATAAATTTGATCCATAGATATAATTTGAGAAAAATATAGATGAATCTTATCCCATGATGATCTAGTCCTAACACAAATAGAAAAATGGGCTATTTAAATGGTTCAAAACCGTGGAAATAAGGCCTAAAACCATGGTCGTAGGCTACAACCATAATTTTTTCCAACCGTGGGAGCCATCACCGTGGCAATAGGGTCTAACCTATGGCCACAGTTTTAACTGTGGAAAGAGGTGTATCCATTTTCAATTGTGACAGTTGACCTATGACCACGGTTTTAACCATGCTAATAGGTGGCATATTTCTACAATTTTAACCATGGATATATCCCTAGAAAACCAAGGTAATAGCCTAAAAATAATGTGTGCCTATTCGGATTTGATCCCTGCACCTTCCCTTCATGTTTCAGTTCCCTAAACACTAAACCACCAAGGATTTTGTGTGTATATATATAATATATAATATATATTATTAAAATTTATGGAAATATCCTAAAAAATGTGGCAATAGTTCTTCCCGCCATTTTTCGATGGGAAATTTTTTCTCTCAGGTAAGGGCGAGAGACCTATAGCCACTATAGCCCTTCAAAAAAAGGCCTATAGCCACAGTTTTCAAAACCATGGCTATAGTCTAAATAAATGTGTCTATAGAACATGAAAAAAGACCTATATACATGGCTTTAAAACTGTGGTTTTAGCCACCTATAGCCATGGTTTTAAAACTGTGGCTATAGGTCTATGCTCGTAGCCTATTTTTCTAGTAGTGTAACTAATATCCTCTAAATGACCTCTTCCCTCTATTTCACCTCAATATATATCTAAAATATAGATTGGGTGACAAGGAATTGGATCTTTGGATGCAGATCCATCTTAAAAATCCCATCCCTACACTCACCATCTAGAAGAATTCCCAAATCATAATGAAATAGGTTATTACCTTATATACTAAACTCCTATACACTAGAAATCCCCCCAAAAAGGGTAAGAATGTTCTATTGAAAATATTCCTTCATGGTTTAATAAATAAACATAGTCTAAAACTAATCATGGAAATTATTCCACAAAATAGTTTACTCCTCAGGATACCTGAGAACAAGAACCACCACTATTGGGCTACCCTGTGAAATATCATCACATCCAATGAAACCTAGTGCTTCCTATGAGCATGAATCAAACTGAATAAAATTTACACTTCCCACAACCAACATTAGAATCTTGATCTAAAATTGAACCCTCATACATCTACAAATACTATAACTGAAAGTCTCAAAGTTTTCTCCTCGAAGTTTCATTTTCATTGACATCCACTCATTCTTGGCTCTCAAAAAACAAACTATTAAACATATTCAACCTGAACCTGATAAGGATGTCGACCTAGATCCATTAATGTGAAATAATAAATATTATGGAATCTCTAAACCGAGAATATGGAATATTCATGGCTAATTAATTAGTTTAATTTAAAAAAAATCTATTGTCTATACAATTTATACATAGGTACAGAAAACTATGATTCATGATCCTTTCCTATGTTTCTACCCCGCAAGCATCTTTACTCTACTTAGAATGTCCTATAAACTTGATGGTCCTTATGTTGGATCATAGGGGGATATAAATATCCATTCCTTATCTAGTATCCTTTATTTTCAATACAAAAAAAGTCAATATGATATTATTATCTTACTATCCTAAGCATCTTTACTTATACATATCTAAAAACTCTATTATATATATCAACCATCAGCTTTGATACCAATTTTTCATGACCCCCTCCCCCCCTTATGGTTACCTCTCCTAGGTCAGTAATTAATACAAGGTGATCATCCTTGAAGCCCACCTCTAGAAAACCATGGGTTGTTGACTCGTACTGAGGGTATATAATCACAAATGGGAATCAGTGACCCTTTGTGTAAATTTATGGAATAATATATCAGATGAGATACACCAATAAACTCCATATAATAAATAAATAATAAATACCCAATACATGAATGTAATTTCATACATAAACTAAACAACTAAAATGTTCCAAAAATAATCCCAGGTATTGACCATGAACTCTAGAAACTCTCGATCATCTCTATGAGCTTGTTCCACACAACTAGATCACCAAACAAATCTTAAAGACCAAAAATTAGTTTTTATATATATAGGGTTGGAATACAAGTTTACTCAGTAGGATCCTCCCGA
Source organism: Viscum album (assembly GCA_963277665.1). Lineage (NCBI taxonomy): Eukaryota > Viridiplantae > Streptophyta > Magnoliopsida > Santalales > Viscaceae > Viscum > Viscum album. Next base: position 249,033,400 of record OY728137.1, read on the forward strand.
GAAACTCTAGTGAAAATTTAAAAGAAGCATGAAAAATCCCAATAAATAAAAAAATGAAACCATCTCATCTCCTAATAAGGTAAAACTATTTTCTCGTATTCATCATGTCTCACAAAACAAGTAATTCATTCAAGTTATAATTTCATTATCATATTATATATATATATATATAAAGTTACCTTGCTTCTACTCCCTCACTGGTGTGTGTCTCTCAAATACTAAAATATTACATCCTATGATCATACCTTTTATAAATCTTCATACCCTAATCCTAGGAAATCATATCCCAGTTATTCTATATAACATTTATCCCAAAAAACCTTATCATCATCATCCAATTGGTAACCATAAAGTAGTTTATAAGACACTAAATCTTGGGTATCCTAAATCAAACATCAATACATCACAACTCATGCATGTAAAAACATGGAAATACATAGCCTTTATTCCCATATATAAGTTTGTGTTATAACTTCAATAAATTAGAGTCCACACATAAGTTAATAGTAAACTAAGATCAATCATATATTTCATGAATCTATACCCTAAAATTTAAGCAATCCCAGTTCAGGTATTCACACATAATATGTTATAATTGAAGGTAGAGTGGGGGAGAGGGATAACCCTAACATCTGTTCCCTTACCATCCAATATATTAGATAAAACACCCCCCCCCCCCAAAATAGGTGTTTATTTTCATACCAAATCAAGTGGTGAAGTGTATAAAATTTGAAAATATAAAATATATCGCAGAAAACCACACTAAGAGAAACTATCTATCTTGAAACTCATCTTTCATTATCAACTCATAAGACACATATATTTCACTTCTAAGGTATAGATCTCAAACATGTACACAAGAATCAAGGTTTAATTATCATTAACCAATTAAAATAGTAATCTATAAATTACCAATAATTCATTAAACTATTATCAATCTCTATTTAACAATTTCATTTCATTACAGTCTATCCTACTTATTAATTTATATTTCATTTTTATATTGAATATCCAAAATCTTTGATCAATTATTCTAACCATTAAATTTTTCTGATTAACCATATAGACATATATCATTACTTCCATAAATAACTCCTCATCCCATGGGTTTATTTATTAATCCAAGTATCATTTTATAATTTCATGTACTCAAGGAATCATCCTAAGTTATTACATGAAAGATGTACTTTTGTGCATAAATATAAACTGTGTATAATGGTTGGGTATGATTGGTCTGGCTTGGTTTGGTTTTGGATAAAACACAAACCAAACAACATTTTGTAGTTCAGTGTTTATATATAAAATAACTAAACAATTTATTGGTGTTTTGGTTCAAATTAAATAATTCATAAATCATTAATTTGTGGTTTTATTCAAGTCAGATTGTGGATTAATAAATTTTTTGACAATATAATATATATAGATTCTTGATAGTCATCCATTTATCTCTTTATGTATTCCCCCTATGGATCCAAGTTTTCTCTCATCTATCATTTCCTATGATGTCCCTTCCTCTTCATTTCCTCTTTACTGATCAATGTTGAGTAGGGTTTTCTCATGCTTATCCTTCAAGGAAAATTTGATTCCCATCTTATTTTAGAATGGTTTATTAGTTGGTAGATTAATCAAGCATCATGATATGCCAACATTATCATATGTTCCCCTATTTCCAATCTTTCTCCATGGGTATTATCTCCCTTTTTACCCTCATTCTGTTTTCATATCAATATTTTTATTTACATTTTCACTCCATACTGATGAGGATTTAAGGTTGATGATGTTAGGGGGTTTAGAGGTTGTTCATACTTTGATCAGTCTTACAGCTTTATGTTTAGAAGCATGATGGTCTAAATTGCTACATCAAGGTTACAAATATCATAATATATAATCATGTGTGTCACAATAAGGAGAATTTGGGAGGATTAAGTATAAAAGCTCATTTTATTTCTTTTCAATGGGTATCGATGATGATGTTCAAGGGATTTAGACGAGTATGAATCTGTTTTTCATTGGTGCGGCACCAAGGCATTAGTAACTAGGATATTTTTTCTTTTTTAGGTTTCAATAGTTTTAAATTTTAAGTATTTTATCATTTAACTCCTTTTATATGTTGGGTTTCATGTACATTGGTGGCTTTCAATTTCACCTTTCTGATGGAAAAAATAAAAATTTTGTGGTATTTAGATTAAAAGGGATTCATTCTCCTTTGGTTTTATGTTTTCAGTATTTTATTAGAAGCTTTTTTTTTTGAAATTATTTACAAATTATGGCACATTGAAGGTTTTTTCTTCACTTACAGATGAGATCCCCTATATTTGAGGTTCTCAGTGCATCTGTTTATGCCATTGAAGAATTATTTTGGGCTTGTTGGATTGAATTCAGTGTGGATACTCTAAAACTGATAGTATTATGTTGCCTTTGGTTGATTAGGGTATCTATTTAGTGAATTTTAGATTAAATATTACTGATTTATAATTCAAGGGATCAAACTATGGTTAATATATATAATTGTGGAAACCTGTGTTGAGGTTGCATTTAGTGGTGTTTTGATGTATTTTTATTTGGTTTTTTGTTTTCAGGTAAATGAGGTTGTTTTGTCTTTAATTTTTTGTTTATATTTAGTTCCCACTAAACCATAAATTTACTCTTTTATAATTGAAAAAAAATAAATATTAGATAAAATTATGATATTTTATAATAATTGGATAAGAATATGAATAATATTTATACACAATCATTGACACAGTGACATAATATTATTTTTGACCTACGACCAAAATAAAACTTAAGTCTGTTAATATTTACTAGAAATAAAATTTGAATAGGGTTTGGATCATAAAATTGATTTAAGGGGTGATTAGATAAAAAATAGAAAATTATGATCTATGCAGTTCGGTTCAATATGTGCAGTTTGGTTTAGAACCTAAACCAAACCAAAAAAGAAAATTTTCTATTAAATCAACACTATAAACCAAACCATAATAAAGGACCACCATTTTGATTAAATTTTATGTGGTTTTAAGTTTTTTTTGGTTTGGGTTAGTTGGTAATCATAATCAAGTAATATCTAGCACTAGTAATTTAAAATATCATCATGTAACAACTAATTAGATCTGAACTTATTCTGAGTAATTATGTGTTATCTATATCATCAATGTGCACATCACATTCCATCCCACCATTACCAAAATTAATAACCACTATAATCTTGGGAAATCCATCACATTGTTCATTAATTAATCGATCCATAACAAGTTATCAAAATCACATCAAGTCTCTAACATCATAGATCAAGAATACAAGGAATCAAAAGTATTTTCATCGTGGTACACTCATGAGGTTCCTAAATTCATATCACCAAGGCATTAGAGCATTTATCAAGTAAAAATGGGCTTCTTCTACCACAAAAAAAAAAATATCTTTAGAAAACAACCATTTAATTACTATATTTAATTGACTAGTTCATTATGTATAGATTATAACAACAATCAAACTATAAATAATAATTAATAAATATCTATGGATCAACCATAAACTTTCCTCTATAATTTCTTATATATTTAACTAATTTCATGGATGAATAATGGTCAATTTATATGTCTCTTCCATTATTCCTTATATCATAATTCCATATTTTAATTGTTTATCAAATTTTTAGCATATAAACCAGGCTAAACAACATAAATAAACACAAAAATATAGAATCAAACTATCTATAAAGTTTCAAGAAAATAACACAACTACAATATGAAATAAATTTACCCTTTAATTTATTTAATTACCGTAGTATGGAAATAAAATTAATCTGCATGTGATTTTTAGATTTTGAAATATTGATAATAATCTAAAGTATGAAACAATCCTTTATCTTTATTTTGACAATTTTTAGATTATTATCTTTTATATATGATTCTATCTATCTATCAAGAGGAATCCAAAGCATGATTAAATCACAAATTCACCCAAAAAAAAATATAGATAGATAATCCCTTGTATTTTGAGAGATTCATGATTTATACACCAAAAGTATAGAGAGATGGAAGATGATCATGACCTAGAAAACAAGAGGTGGCATTGGATTGAATAACAAAAGAGTTATTGGATGATCACATGGAATCTCTGGATAGGAATGAAAAATGTTAAATCTCCAAGGCTCAAAGGAAAACAAGAAACTTAAAATGGTATAGATTTCTATGGTTTGGAATAATATATATAAAATTCCCTAGAAAACACACAAAAATCATATAATTCTCTCAATTTAAATTCATATAAAATTTATTTTCCATTTAATTTCTCTCACACAACTCTTTCTAAATTTTTAAATTTTAGGTGAGTTAAATATTAATCCATATTCATTGTATCTGGTTTTGAAACTATGATTTTAAGTTTTATTTTATTATTTTTCCTAATAAATATGTTTCAGATCTAATTAAGAGAAAACTAGATTTTTTTATATAAAAAATTTTACCTTTATGGAGTAAGAAAAGAATACCTACAGAAGGGTACTTCTAGTTTACCCTTACACAGTGCTTGAGAAAGTACATGCATAAGGGTAATTCCATCTTACCCTTAATAAAGTATTAGAAAACTTAGGAAACCCTAATGTGAGATCAACACTATATTTATGTATTGTATAAAATAAGGAAACTATTATGCAAGATTAAAATTCTTCTAAGTACCTTTACACTGATTACCCTGGTGAGTACAATGACCACCCTAAAACAAGATTTTGAAATCACATGGTACCCTTTCATGACATTATACTCTACTATTACATGCATAAGATACCCTAAAACAAAGGACCTACCCTCACACAATATCAGAACAACATATATACAAGCTATATATCCCCCATTTGAATAGGGATACCTATATTTAGTAAATAAATTACCTTTACATAGCTAATGAAATCTTGGATTACCTTTATTTATCCAATTAAAAAATCCATATTTCCCTTATATAACCTTGAACTATATTCATGAAATGATGGGTTCATGCTTAAGGGTGAGATATATTTAAAATAAAATAAAATTTCAATTATATAAAATTATAAATAAAAAGGGGAAATGGGACTTTAAACACCCTATCAACACCTTCAATACCCAAGAAAATGTAAAGTGTGACATTTGGAAATATAGTCCCTTATATATTTTAAGTTTAATAAGAGTATCCTTGATCATGATTAAGTTGATTGTTTTGTGCACACGTCTACCTTGAGATGTTTGAATACTTGTGGTTGATGGATATCGATGGTGATAGGAATCTATAGTGGATCCCATTACACCCACCCTCTAACTAGGGATAGATTGAGATGAAAGTAACTTTACTTTTCTCACTCGCTAATCTAGATATAGACTTGTGAATCCTTATACATATATCTACCCTTACTTTCCCACTTCTATAGATTGATAAAGACCATAGATTTCTAGGTGATAGCTGGATATGATTAGATTCTCTAGAATCACAAGTTTTGAATGGGTGGAAATGTTTTATTCCTATAACATAATTAATATGATAATGTAATGAATGATAATTCACTTGAGTGGTGACACTCTTCTCCCACAGTTGTAGGATCGAGGTGGATGATGATGAACCAAATAATATCTTTTCTAATACCCATGGATTTGGGATTTTGGGGGGATAGATATACAACTGGAACCTTAGAGATGTGTATTTACATTAATACCATGATATACATCTATATCCTAAAGATTTGAATTTAATATAACATATATAAATTTATATAGCTACTAGAATAAGATATGTTTATTTCCAACATCACTGTAGAGGTAGGTGGATACATGAATTTCCTCTAACATATCATTGTTTGTGAATCTAGGATAATTTATCAAGAAGGAAACCTATGGAGTGATGTGTGATCTGATTGTTGTTATTTCTAATAGAAACACTATTATTTATTGAACATGTTGAAAGTGACTCATGGTGTGTTTGATCAGGATTGGTTATTAGAATTGTTGAGTAAGATGATGACATTGTGTGGTTTCGGTTTATCTACACTTTGTTTACTATTTAATCACATAAACACTAGATGTTTTTGGGTTGAATCACTACCTAGAACAAACACACTAAGTATTATTATAGTGACTTAGACATGATCACTCGCATATTGTTCAACTTTTGACCATATAGATCAGTAAGCATAGATGATGGATGATCTTGAAGCATGAATATGGATGGTTGATATGGATGATTTGTGGAGTGGAGATCTCATCATGATGATCTCTTTTATATAATTAGTCCTTGGGTTCGTATCTATTGGGATATACTAGTTATATTTGATTATTTTAGTTGTATTATATTTCTTTGTATAAAAAATTTTTATAATATGTATGCATGTTTTTCATTGGTAAATTTAATATTTATGTATATTGTGGAACATGTTGAAGTATGATAGTAGGGGACCATTTATTTTAGTGATTATGTATTCCTTATCAGTACAGTAAAATTTAGATTTTATGATAGTTTTTTTGTTTCATAGTGGTTTAAACTGACTTTAAATTATGTGTGATGATTTATCAAAACCATCATAGATTTTTGTGTTCAAAATTTTTTCATGATGATTTCTTAATTAGAAGAAGTTTTTATTTAATTTTTTTATGAAATATTTAATTATTTATTTATATTTGGATCCAAATCGTCCATGACCTCCCCTAAACCATCTTGAAATCCTGTAAAAATAACTCATTAATTAAAAATGGTGGGATTTGAACCACATAAAGGGTTTTGGAGGGATATCTAACATCTAAGAAAAATATAATACCACTCCCAAAACTAATAAAGTCTCGTAATTAATATATATTTCCAGTATGAATATAAATTAATAATAATAATAATGAATTACCTTAAAATACATAATTCAAACTATCATATATTTTTAGAAACATTGATTTGAAATCACTAAGAATCAGCTAAAAGAATCCTTACTCCAATGGTATCCATGCATCATGGGAACCAACGAGAACTAGGTTTAGACCTCCCTCTTTAACATGGTATTCTTGAACATTATTTAAAGGTATGAGAGAAAATAGAGCTAAGTATAAAAATTTTCTGAGTAGTTTTTATAATAGAATCACACACAAAAATCATAAACTAAGATCCAACTTATATAGGACATCAAAGGACCATCCTTGTAAGGGAAATTTTTTTCTTAATAAAATAAACATTTAATAAATTATTAATAGGATAAAAATCCTTGTAGCCTATGAATCTTTAATTTTTAACACATTAATTTTTATTTGGGGTGTTCAAAGTCCCCATTAATATCATCTCATGATGAATAGGAAAGTAGGATAGCCATTAGATGTAAAAAAAAAAGACATTAAAATGTTTTAATTTTAGAATAAAATTAATTTTTTTGTTATCTTTCATTATATTAAACACTGTGTAAAGTTTACGGTATACAACCCACAGGATTAACATGCATGCAAGAACGAGTTTTACCGCCTTTTAATGTTGTGATTTTTTTAAACTAAATTTTAACAAACTTATAAATTTTATTTATCAAAATAAACTTCATTTTTTGATTCATAATATCAAAATTCTTATAGAGTGAATTTTTTGAATTTTTAGGAGAAGTTTAATTTTTTTTGATGAATAGTGAAAAATACTCCATTTTAGTTAAAAACTCTCTTTTCGTTTAAATAATTATTAATGTTAAATTATTTTTTAAATTTTTTTCTGAATTTCAAATATTTAAAGTATAAATATATTAATCCAATTTATCTCATTGTAATCATTTTTAAATTAAAATTGGATATAAAAACATATTAAACTTTTGAACATTTTTACTTTAAAAACATGATTTCTCACCACGTATGTGAGATTAGTGTTAATCTTAATTTTACCAATTTTGTGATTTTAATTTTTAAAAATATACATACATGGTTTTAAATAGTATAATATTTTTGTTATAATAATATTAAATTAATTTTTGACTAAAAATATTAGTGAAAGTGATTAAAATTAATTATGGTGATTAAGGTAAAATTAAGCATAACAAGGGACTAAATCTTGATCTTGAGGGCCAAAATTACCTGGACACTTTTCCAAAAACCATTGTATGACAATATATAGAACAAATCTATTATTGGTTTTAATTTTAAGGGTTATTGGGATATTATTAAATATATGTATCCTATATAAAATGTTAAGGGAAGAGAGAAAAAAAAGAAACTTTCCTTACCTTTAACATTTAGAAAAAATTCAGGTATGTATAAAATATCAAATTTTTGTTTATACATATTCTTTTGAAATATAAATGGGTTAATTTTATCATAATAATTTATCAATAATTTTTAAAGATGATTTAGTTACTTAAAATTCTTAAGAAACGCGAATGTAGTGATTATTTAGTTATTAATTAACTAAAATAAATGATACTATAAATATTAAAATCGAAATATATTTATTGAATTATTGTCATTAATTATTTTTTAGATGAATATATCATTTTATAGAACTTTAAAATTAATATATTTTAATTACAATGTTGTTTTTGATATTTTAAAATTAAAATTACATAAATAATGTCAAAATTGACGTTATTGTTATTTTACAATAAATGACATTTTATTAAATTATTTAAAATTAATAAAAATATTATATTCCACCAATTTATTTTTAAGTTTTAATAAATATTAAAAAAAATCTATTAATAGACCAATTTATCTTTTTTAATTAACATATAGACCCATATACTGTAAAAGCATTATTAACACAGTACAAGTTTAAGTAGTGTTTTAGCGTGTCACATACGCTTGTTTTAAAATTAATTTCAAAAATACATGGGATTTTATTTTAAAAATTGGATATCATATCAATAATTCATAATATCTATATTCTATAATAAATCTGACTTTATTTCAGTCTTAATGGTTAAATTACTTATGTTAGAAAACTAGATGCTTTAATAAAAACTAAATTGATAAAATAGGGGAATCTTATAAGTGAAGGAACCAAATTATTAAAATGAACATATTTTTGTCTAGTTTAAGTTTTTATAGACCATTATTCCCATTTAATCCATTATTTTTCCTTTTTTTATACACTTTAGGAAATGTAGACATCCCATTAATGAATACCTTTTGGTATTTACAAGAGTGCCACTCCCCTCCCCCCACTATAAAAAGGCAAGCACTCAACTGATTCCTCACACCTCTCAATACACTTTAGCTCATACAAAATATACCCAAATAGTCTCCAAACATCCATACCCTCAACATATAATCCTTAATTTTAGAATAAATCCACCTAAGGAATCCCTTTGGTATAAATCAAAAGGAGTTACCCGATTAATAGGTAAACTCTTTCCTTAAGCTTTTTAGTTTTATTTCCATTCTACATCCCCAAAACTCCTCTTATTCCATGATTATATAAAAAATAGCATCTTAAATATACTAGGATGTTTTTATTCTAATTTTTTTAACTACACACACACACACTTCCATCTAATGGGTAAAGAACATTCTATTTACGTGTATGGTGAACTACTGCCTCATAGAATGATGATTGTTCATTCTTCATTTACTACCTCTCATGGTGGAAATTATGATAAAAAATATATTTATATTTTATATATATGATATTTATAATTTATTTATTATTATATATTTATTTTATAACATATACCTCTATACATTTGATTATTTGTAAATATGATAACATTGTTTGTGGAATAGTGGACTATTGCCACCTTAAAGCGATGGGATTTGATCATGCTATACATGGAACATATTAACAGTGATTTTAATAAAAATATGTAGCATATACAACATATATATGAAAAAGGAATTATACTATACATATTTATAACTTACCTTTCTTTATTTTAATACAATGAATAAATGAAAGTAGTGTTCATGCATACGTACGACCTACCATCTCCATGAATGGTGCACTTAATTTCTGATCACAAAATATTATGGATAATTATAAATACATATATATTGAATATATATGACAATTAATACATGGTTTAAATTATTTATATTATTAAATCATGGTATAATTAATATTAACAAAAAATAACAATTCAAAACATACTTAAGAAAACTAGGCAATTAACACCTGAAATAGTTAAAATAATGAAAGAGTGTAAATAAAAGGGTAAGAAAATATTATAAGAAGTTAATGTATGATATAATAAACATGAGTATGATTATTTTATATGTTAATATCACATTTTAAGCCACTATACATGAGGATAAATACCACACACAAAAATTAAGGTTTTGATAATGTATTTCATCTCAGTTTACATTCCATTGAGACTTATTTACAGTTATGCACATAGTTTCTTTTATATGGTATATATACTACCCTTTGACATGTGATATCATTAATCTCTTTATCCTCATTACATTTTATGTTTATTTAATGTTATTCCTTTTTATGTATTATCATTGAAATGTTCTAAGGTGGTATAAGACACTTTGGAATGTTTAAATATTATTCTCCTCAAGAATGTTCTTAATGATTATCTTTGCAATCTCACTTCCTTAGTGATTGTTAACTTTGTCTTGAAAAAATATCTCTATTTAAATAATTTTTATATGAAATTTACTTGAATATCCATATTCATATTCATGGATATGATTATTACCTAAACAATACACCATTTTTCATACGGTATTCGCATTGAAAGATATTTGATTGTTGGGGGAAATATTGATAAATATATATTCTCTATTAAATGAGAATATTTGATATGGAATATCATTTATTTTTATTATTTGGTATGAGGAAATATTTTTAATGGTAATGGAGGGTGGGTCTTAGACTTTATATAGGCCCTTGATGCATCGATAGGTTCTCATGAGATGAATAACAAGGAAAAATTAAATGGGCTTCTATTCATAGTTTTAAACTGTATTGTGATGGGTCTTGACGGGGTAGGTTTTCATGTTCCTTAGACATGAAATCCAATAATTAATCATTTCATCCATAGATAGTTCAGTTATTATTGTTATTGTCCAAGATATTTTTCATATACATATCTATGGATTCATTTTATTCTCATTTTATTGATTAAGTGACATGTGTTTCAGTTTCTTACCTTCAAAATTTTATTTTTCCTTATCTAATTATTTGAAATGAATTTTTTATCAATTATTCACCTTTCCATGTTAATTTATTTTCAATGATTCATTATATATTGAACTTTACTTACCCTTACTGAGCATTTGACCTCACCATTATTATGTTTCCTTTCCCCATGTTATGAAGAAGAAATATTTGAATAATCATTCAAGGATGTTGTTTATTTTATTTTATTATATATCATGTTTGTATTTTCTTTTTCCCAATGTATTATGGGTATCATATATGTAATATTATTTTACAATGCTACTAAAATGATCGGTCCTTCGGGATTTGATTCCTTATAATCATGCCAATGTAATAAAATAATGCATCGTCTCCAGGATACTAGGGTCGGAGCGTTACAATTGGTATTAATGAAAGTTTATAAAAATCCTTGAAAACTAGATTTAGAAAACATAGATTAAGTAAAATGAATCTATGACTGACATTGAGGATAACTATAAAAGAACATCCTCAAATTTTGGTAAGACAGATATTATGTGGGTATTCCGAGAAATAAATCTCTGTCTAGATACTACAAGTGGATGTGGTTCTAGAATAGATATACATTGAAGTAACAAATATGATAAGGTTTGTTGGGCCTGACTAGGTGTAACTTGATTTATGACAACAGGCCTTATTTATCACCTAGTTTGACACACCTGGGGGGATACGTTTATGATAGTTCACATTTTATTTACCTACCATTATAAAGGATTTGAAAGTAATGATTTCCCAAAAGTAACCAAAGTTTATAATTCTAGGATTTATGATGAATATATTTATGTTATATGATATAACATGTTTATAGTTATAATAATTTCATAATTTTATAAGATAATCTAGTATATGGCATTGTATGTAAATGGAATCTAGAAGGAAGAAGTGTGTCAACACTCATGGTCAATGTATAGTTTTCCCTCTTGAGAAAGTCAATGTAGCTGGATTTGGAACTAAGAAAGTTATGGATATATTGGGGAATCTTAATCATTTTATAATACATAAACTTTATTGAATGGAGAAACATATTCCACAGAAAGAATCTCCAATTATGGATCTCTTTATGTGACAGAATACCACAATGTTTAGTGGGACTAGTAATCCAATTATAGATGATCAATGGATTAAGTCTCTGGAGAAGATATTTATAGCCTCGGGATGCAGTGAAATGGAAAAGGTTACACTTTCAGTGTATTGTCTCCAATTTTATGTTGATTAATGACATAAATTTATCTAGAATATTAGGGAGGAACAAGAAATAAAACTCATGGAATGGAGAACCTTTAAGGATAAAATCTTCTATAAATACTTCCCATGTGATTAGAAAATTGAGATGAAGAGAAATTTTCTTATATTAAATAAAAAGGAAGAAGAGGGTGTTTAGGACTATGAAGCTACCTTTATAGGGTTATAAAGGTATGTTAAGGATTATATACATAACATTAAGTTCAATATTGACCATTTCTTCGAAGGTATTAAGAAAATTCTCCAAAGGTCAGTGGTCTCCCAGAATTTTTCATCATATGATGAAATAGGTTTATGTTCCATCAATATGGAGAAGGAATTTTCTAAAATCCATATATTCAAAGGAAGCTGAGAAAAGAAGATGCCATTAGATCACCATAAAAAAGGGAATGACTCAAATAAGATTAAGGGAAGAAGGATTTTTTCACATGCGAAGACTGTATAAAGAATCACCTTGATAAATTCTTAAAAAGATTGGGAGTATATTATAAGTGTGGAGGCAAAGGTCACCAGGAAAAAAGAATGAAAAGGAAAGAAGGAAAACACTATTATTCAATGTTACTATCATGACCCGACCCAATGGTTTCCAGACCACAACACCCCAATCCCACCTCCAATAGGCCAGGGGCTAGAGACTAGTTCCGAGTAGGTATATCACTAACATGGGAGGCATTACCTGTGTACCTGTATGCATGCAAAAATATCCAAGCTCCAAAAATGCTAAAATAAAAAAAACCAAAAGAAACCAATTCATGTATACATCTATATCCCACAACCAAATTACAATAGAAGTGATGAAAACGAAAGAAGTAAAAAATGATGCCCACAAAAGAAAACTGTAACAGTGTCCAACCTTCTTAGAAAGAGGGGATCACTTTCATGACCCATCCCAGTGGGGGCCGTGTTGCGACTCCCCAATCCCACCTCCAATAGGCCAGGGGCTGGTGACTAACACCGACTAGGAATATTACTAACATGGGATGCATTACCTAAGGACCTATATAAATGTACACATCTCCAAGCCCACAAATTCATAAATGTAAAAAAAACATTGAGGAATAAAATGCATGCATACAACTAATCCCAACCAACAGAGTATGATAGAAAGTAGAGTACTGAAAGTAAAATAGTCCAGAATACAATCCCACCAAAAACAAGAGTTTTAAAACAACAAAGTGCAACCTATGAACCCAAAGAGGTACTGGGACTGGTGCTCATAGCCGTAGGAACACCTCTTCCTGTAGGGAACTCATAAAGTTTGGTCATGTCCTGGTCTGCCCTGGACTCCATCAAAAGGATGCTCATCTTCACAAGACACGACGTGTGCGGGCAAGCCCGTGTAGGGGTGAGTATAACAATACTTAGTAGAGGACCTCAAAAACCAAAAATAAATACACAAAGAAAGGTACAGTCATCTCTACAGAGTATATGTCTAATGAACATATAATAGGTGAACCCAATCCAGTTATACTCAAAACCTAGACCCATAGTTTAGATACAAGTCACATAACTACATTCCCCTGCTAGGGATTTATTTTGAAGATTCCATGAAGCACTCATCTAGGAGAACTCACTCCATGAGTCTGATAGCTCTGATGACTTCCGTCTGAGAAGTACTGTCTGTTTGGAAAAGTCACGGGAGATAGATACACTCATTCTGGGAGAATACACTCTTGATTGAGCAAAGATCACGATACATAGATGAAGATCACTGTCATGGCCTTGGAAGATACCGTGGATCATCCAGATTCACCTACTAAGTAGAGTATTGGCGCCCTGTGGGGATAGTCATGTTGATACCTGACTCAACCTAGGGTCAAGAATGGATAGAGGAGTACACGGGGTAACCCATACAGTCAGCCTAGTCAGGTCGTGTGGTGGAGTACACGGCTGTGTACTCAACCCTATATTCATGTATCCCTTGGATACACGTTGAGTCCCGTGTAAGGACCTACACGCAGTGTTCTTTGTAGAACACATCGTGTCATTGCTTCATGCACCGCATAACCCTAGCTGCCACTTATCTGAACCTACACATCGTATTCTTCGTGATACACGTTGTGTGTTCTCAAAATTTCCAGAATCGCGAACCTCCACCATCACACCTTGTGTGGAGCTCTGATCTTCTATATGTTAATCCATTTTCAATGAAACTTGAAGATTAAGGTCACTCCGACGTCCCGAAGTCGTCTCTATTGTTTTAGGGCCTCCGATCGGCCTCAAAAATGAATATTGATCCACCCGTGCAAAGAATGGTCTCCCCCAATCTGATCTTATTCGTCATCTTCCATTTCCGTCGCACCTCCATTGAGTCGTCTCAATGTCGGGTCTCTATTTTTAGATCATTTCATTGCGAAACGGATGCACAACGATCCGTTGTTCCTCTACCTATGATTAACACAAAGAACACGAAGAAAAGAGGGAGGAAAAATCCAACAAACCAAATTGAGGAATAAACCTCCATCATCGTTCATCGTAGCATTGATCTACTCCTGTTAGAAGGATTAAACAGGGTGAAATAAATGATAATCCCACAATTATCACAATCATATTCCTGATTCAAACCCCAAAGAAATGGAAAATAACACCCTCCCACAAGAACACGCAATCCGCAGATTACCCTGTTTGTGGGATGACCTTCATTCTTCGTTTAATCCAATAATGGGGAAAAGAATAATCGAAATAACAACCCTTACCTTGATCTGGTTGAATAATTATCAAAGGGTCGCGTTCATTGGCAGGGTTCATCAAATCTGAGATACATCGATCGATCATGTCATCATCATCTGCCAAAGGGTTCTCCTCCAAAGCTCCAAGAGGCTCTCTCTCTCTCTCTCAATTTTTAGGGTTATGAGTCTTACCCTACAAACTTTACATAAGCAGGTATTTAAAAGGGAAGAATTAGTTCACTGCACAAAAAGAAAACTTTTAAATAAAATAAATTATTACTTTATTTTATTTCCATTAAAGCCTCCAAAAACTAACTCTCACAGCTGACCTGTGGTGGTTGATGTTAGGCCCCACATAAGGTAAGATCACTTCTCTGAACGCAATGGTGCCCTCAGATTTCTGATCCAATCACCCATTCAAATTTTATTCCACTTTTTCAAGAAAATTGCTCGCTCCCGCTGTTTAAAGTTTAAATTAATTCAAACATTTATTACAGGCACTCTGGCCCTCGGAATCGCATGCCATCAAAAGGTATGATCTTGAAATAATTCAATATAATATTTAAAAATAATACACGCAAAATCTGAGACATTAAATTATCCCCACCTTGGGGCTTTTCATCCCTAAAAATCCAAAACAAGGCTACTCAAAAAGATGTGGGTACTGGGCACAGATCTGAGCCTCATGCTCCCACGTGCTCTCCTGAAGATTCTCGTGCGACCCCTAAACGCACACCAAGGTAATCGATTCCCATGAAGGATCCCTTCCTATAGATCATCGATCTCCACTGGTTACTTAGCAAAGGTTTCTCTATCCTCAATGTCCATCTCGCCCCATTCGATGACGTGTGACGGGTCATGTACGTACCTCCTCAGCTGTGACATGTGGAAAAAATCATGTACCCGATGCAACTATGGTGGTAGAGCTTGGTGGTACTCCCCCTCTCTAAATTTTCACAGTATCTGGAAGGTCTGATGAACCTTGGAGATAGCTTGTTGCATCGTCCAAATCTCTACAACCCTCATCAAGGAGAGACCCAAAGGAAGACATGGTCTCCCTCCTCAAACTCTAGAGGTCTCTGTCGTCTATCAACATAAGACTTCTACAGGCTTTGTGCAGTCTTCATCTACTTCTCGATGATCTTTACCTTCTCAGTGGTAGCTCACACCAACTTTGGACCCATGAGTGCTGACTCACTGAGGTCGGTCTAGCAAAGCGGTGACCGGAAGGGTCTCCCATATAAGGCCTTGAATGGGGCCATACCAATGGTGGAGTGGTAGCTATTATTGTGCGAAAACTCCACCAGTGGTAGGTGGTCCTCCCAACTACGACCAAAGTCCAAGATACATGCCCACAACATATCCTCCAGAACATGAATGGTTCTCTCTATCATACCATCGGTCTGGGGATGGAATATTGTGCTCAAGCGTAGCTGAGTTCTGAATGCTTCCTGCAATCCCTTCACAACTGGGATGTGAAGCAAGTGTCTCGATCCGAGACTATTATCAAAGGGATTTCATGAACCCAAACTATCTCCTAGTGGTAGAGGCATCCCAAAGTCTCTACATAAATCTATTATCTGATATCTAGGAAGTGGGTCGAATTGCTGTGTCAGTCAATGATCACCTAGATAGAATCATGCCCCTTGGACATCTATGGAAAGCCCATCATGAAGTTCATCGATATTCCATCCCAGGTCCACTCTAAAACTTCCAGGGGGTGAGTAATCCCGCTGGAACCTGGTGCTCAGACTTCACCTATTGGCACGTAAGGCATCGATAAATGAACTCTACTACTGCCTTCTTCATGCCTGACCACCAAAACTATCATCAGAGATCCTGGTACATCTTCGCCACTCTAGGATTTACCGCCAAGGGGGATGTATGAAACTCCCACAGGACCTCCTCCCACAATGCCACTAGTATAACAGTGCATCCTCTGAAATGAAGTACGTGCTCCCTACCTTACGAATATCCATCAGGAGCATGCCCTGTGGATTACTAAGAACGTAAATCCCCATAGTCGACATCCCCAAGTTGTGCCTCTCTAACTCATTGTAAGAGTGGAGGGGTGAAAACCATCAGATGAAGGTAAGTTGAATCCTCCCTATCCATGAAGGATAACTTCAACATGGATAATTACTATATCACCTCACTCAATAGCTACGAGCTCAACCTTCTACTAAGAGCATCTGCCACCTTGTTCCCCTTCCCAAGAGTATAGATGATCTAGAAATCATAGTCCTAGAGGAACTCTAGCCAATGCCTCGGTCTCAGATTCAGATCCTTCTGTGAGAAGATGTACTTGAGGCTATTGTGGTCAAAGTAGACGACGAACTACTCACCCATAAGGTATTGTTGATACATCTTCAACGGAAAGACTATCACTGCCAACTTGAGATCATGGGTTTCATAGTTTTGCTCATGTGGCCTAAGCTGGCACGAACCATAAGCAATCATTGCCTATCTCTGCATTAGGACACATCCAAGCCCAGTCCCCGATGCATCGCAGAAAACTACGTACTCGACACCCTCCTCCGGTGACCTCAAGATTGGGGCAATCGTCAAACTCTTTCGCAACTACTCGAAAGACTACCAAAACTTTTCCATACACATGAAGGGTTTCATATTCCTAGTCAAGGCTATCATCAGTGATGATATTTGGGAGAAATTAGGAATGAATCTTTGGTAATATCATGTCAACCCAAGGAAGCTCTGCACCTCCATCATGCTCCGAGGTGGCTCCCATGCTAACACTGCCTCCACCTTGGCTGGGTCCACAGCTACTCCATCTACTGAAATGGCATGTCCCAGTAATTGGACCTCTCAAATCCAAAACTGGCACTTCGAGAGCTTCCTATACATTTGGTGCTCTTGGAGTACATCCAGAACCATCTGTAGGTATCTCGCGTGCTACTCCTCTAACGTCGAGTACACAAGGATGTAGTTGATGAAGACTACTATGAACCGGTCCAAGTATGGCTGGAATATCCGTTTCATAAGTCCCATGAACACTATGGGGTGTTCTTCATGCCTAAAGTCATCACCAAGTACTCATAGTGATTGTAGCGGTATCTGAAATCCATATTTGGTATATCCTTGTCCCATAATCATAATTGGTGGTAACCTGGTCAAAGTTCAACATTCAAGAACCACTATGACCCTCTTAGTTAGTCTAAGAGGTCATCAATTCATGGTAGTGGATACTTATTCTTCACTATTACCTGGTTCAGGTGTCGGTAATCTATGCCCAACCACAAATTCCCATATTTCTTCTTGTCAAACAATACTAGGGCTGCCCAGGGTAGAATTCTAGGTCTCACAAATCCCTTGCTTTGAAAATTCTCCAACTGCACCCTCAGCTCATGAAGCTCTGCAAGATCCATCTGATATGCTGATGAGGAAATTGGTGTTGTACCGGGTTGTAAGTTCATGCAAAAGTCGATTCCCCGACGGGGAGGTAGTCCTGGAACATCTTCGGGAAAGACTTCCTTGTAATCCTACACTACAGTTGCGAACTTGAAGCTCACAAAATATAATACTCTGAGGGTAAGGCTAGCCAACTCATGAGTGATTAAATGTACCCTTCTATGTGTGAGACCATTTTTTGCTGCCTGGGTCTCTCTTTCACCGACAAAGGAAAACCTCGCCCTATCGTTGCGGACACACCGCACTCTTCACCTAAAGCAGTCAATCTGGGCATGGACGGAGGATAACCAATCCATACTGAGAATGACGTCGTAAGGCCTCGACACTACCACCAAGAATTTCTAACTGAAACTCTCGCCTCCAAGGGTAAGATCACACTGTATGACAAGGTGTGTGATCATAGAGTCTCCTCTCGTTGGTGTCTCCAAGCGTAAGTATCGAGTCAATGGCTCTACCGAAATCTCAAGGTTTTTCACAAGACATGTGGAGAGGGAGGAATGATTGGAACCTATATCTCTAAGTATGAAATATAAGGTATAGAAGACACAGATCGTACCTCGGATCATCCCTAGAGTCCCTAGAGAGTATGCCTCGACTGCTTGTAGTTGTCCCTGCCCCTCTCCCCCAGCTCCCTAAGCCTGGTGCCGACCTCCTGGGGGTGGTGGTGGAAGTAGATCAAAGCATCTTACACCACCTACAGCTCTCCGTTCTCCTTTGCCATGTCTACCACATGGAGGGTCTATCTGCTCCACTCTCTTCCTCTGCCTTGGTGGTCTATCCCCTGCCTCCCAGTCAGCAGCTCGATAGGTCATACAATCTCTAGTGAGATGTACCCTACTTTCACATGAGTAGCATCGCATATCCCTAGGATGACTGGATCCAAAATAAGAGACATGGACTACCAAACCCTTATTTTGGGTCCTCCTGTGACGTCTCCCACTTCCTGATCCCTATGCCTGAATTTGGATCCCTGCTACCAAGGTCTCTGCACCTGTCTGCCGGTTGTTGACTGTTGTCGGTTGTCACAACTCCACCAAGAAGAAATTGATCACCAAGGCCCGATCAAGAACTCCGGCATAAGTTGGAATGAAAAGAGGCACGACACTAGCTTGTATGTCCCATCATAGAACACGCTTAAAGGTCCGATCTCTAAAGTACTGATCCCTGACCATATCCATCGAGTACCTGGAAAGGTTGGTGAACATTGATGAATAGTTAGCCACCATCAAACTACTCTTCTAGAGCTGACAAAGCTCCTTGATACACACTTCTCTCAGCGTAACTGGTGATAAGTCCTCCCTAAAGAGTTGCTCAAACTCCATCCATGAAATATTCTCCTCGTCGTTAGTCTATGTGGTCAGACTCCGCCATCGACCCGCCGAACCCTGAAGAAGGCTCGCTTCTAGGATCACCATATGGTCCACTGGTGTCCTCATGAGACAAAAAACTCTTATAAACACCTCAAGCTAGTCCTCAACCACCTGAGTTTTGGGCTCGCCTCAAAACGTGAGGGGTCTCTGTCTCTAGAACTCATGGAGTGCACTCAACCTGCACCCATCATCTGTCAGTATTCCAGGTACTACAGGCTGCTCCACTGGTGGTGGTATAGAAGGTACACCACCTAGAGGTAACACCTATGGAACCGGTCCCTGTGTTGAAATCTCATCACTAAGGGGGCCATCCTCTTGATCGTGTTGCTGAATCCGACTGGGTATGTGTCGCGGAGGCATCCCGTAAGGAACAAGAAGTACCATGGTCAAATAGTATATCTGGATAACTGAAAAAAAAAGGACATGGAAAACACAACCCATTCCTATATGATGGATGTACCAATATCTTATTTCCCCACAACTAGTGTTTTCATGTACCGAGTCAAAAAGCATGTTATTAGAGTCCTGGTGTATGGATACGCCGGCTTCCCGCACCAACACTGGGGTCTCTAGCCTGAAAGATGCGCTTGAAACACTTAAAAATATTTCCCCAACCTAAACTCACGAGAGATAGATACACTCATTCTAGGAGAACACACTCCTGAGTGGGGAAAGATCACGATACACAGATGAGTATCACTTTCAGGTCCTTGGCGGATACAACGACTCATCTGGATTTACCTGCTATGTAGATGGTCAGCACCCTATGGGGATGTTCACATTGATACCTGACTCTACCTAGGGTAAAGAATAGATAGAGGATCTTACCATGGGCTTCTTGGAGGGATACCTGACTCTATCCTGAAAAGTCCTTCTGAAGGGAACATACTTCTAAAAAAAGGAAACAATACCTGACCTTCAGGGGAATGAGAAAAAGGGGAACTAAACCAAATGAAACATGTCCAAGATATGGTGGAAAAGAATATCAATCCATGTACTGATAAGTACACGGCATGTAGAAGTGTCACACGTCGTCTCTTCTGACCCAGAGTACTGCCCGTGTATAATGGCCAGTGTCGTAAGGATGGTCGTGTAGAAGAAGTTATACATGAAATTTAAGAGAGTGAAACGTCATGTTCCTCTATCCGGGGAGGACTTCATGTATGTTGGCCATGTGCTGGTACACAGCTTCAACCCATGTGTCACAACTCGTGTAACCGGTACATGGGGTAACCCCTGCATCCAGCCTGTTCTGGCCATGTGGTGGAGTACACAGCTGTATACTCCACCCTGTGTCCGTGTATCCCCTAGATACACGCTGAGTCTCGTGTAAGGACCCACATGTTGTGTTCTTTGGAGAACACACTGTGCCATCACTTCACGCACCGTGGAACCCTAGCCTCCACTTATCTAGACCTACACGTCGTGTTCTTCATGATACACGTCGTGTGTTCTCAAAATTTCTAGAATCACGAACCTCCACCATCATTCCTTGGGTGGAGCTTTTATCTTTGATCCGGACATCCGTTTTCCATGAAACTTGAAGATTAAGGTCGCCCGAACATCCCGAAGTCATCTCTGTTGTTTTTAAGCCTCTGATCGGACCTAAAAGAGTGTATCGATCCACCCACATGAAGAACACTTGAAGAACGGTCTCCCCCAATCCCAGCCGATTCGTCATCTTCAATTACCTTCGCACCTTTTTCGAGTCGTCGCAATTTCTCATCTCCATATTTGGATTGTTGTGTTGAAAAATGGATGTGCAATGATCCTTTGTTCTTCGCCCTCTGAAGAACATGAAGAACACGAAGAAAAGAGGGAGGAAAAAATCCAACAGACTAAATTAAGGAACAAATCTCTCCTATAGTTCATCACGGCAGTGATCTGCTCCCATTAGAAGGATTAAACAGGGCGAAACAAACAATAATTCCACAATTATCACAATTATATTCTCGATTCAAACCCCAACAAAACGGAAAATAACACCCACCCATAAGAACTCGCGATCCGTGGATCACCTTGTTTGTGGGTTGATCCACGTTCATCATTTAATCCAAGAATAGGGAAAAGAATAATCGAAATAACAACCCCTAACTTGATCTGGTTGAATAAAAATAGCGGGGTCACCTTCACTGGTGGCATTCGTCGAATCTGAGATGCATCGATCGATCGTGTCGTCGTCGTCCGCCACTCGGTTTTCTTCCAAATCTCCAATAGGCTCTCTCTATCTCTCTCAATTCACAGGGTTATGAGTCTAACCCTAAAAACATTATATAATCATGTATTTAAAAGGGAGGAATTAGGTCGCTACGCAAAAAAAGAAATTTTTAAATAAAATAAATTATTACTTTATTTTATTTCCATTAAAGCGTCCAAAAACTAACTCTCATAGCTCACCCACACTGGTTGATGTTAGTCCCCAATTAAGGTAAGTTCGCTGCTCTAAACGCAATGGTTCGCTAATATTTTTTATCCAAACACCCTTTCAAAAGTTATTCCACTTTTTTAGGAAAACCGCTCGTGCATGCTGTTTAAAGTTTAAATTAAATAAAACATTTTTTCCAGGCACTCCGGGCCTCAGAATCATTCACTGTCAAAAGGTATGGTCTCGAAATAATTCCACATAATATTTGAAAATAATACATGGAAAATCAAATATATTATAATCACTCTAAAATGCAACTGCCAGAAAGCTCCTCGACCTAGCTCCAATAAATACCTCAGTCTATCTAGCTCACTAAGTTCTACCTACCTCTGGGCCTCCATGGGCTTTAGTGAAATTCATGTGGTCTACACAAGACACGAACTTTTGTGGGAAAATCCTATGTAGGGGTGAGTAAAAAATAATCATTAGGCACCACAAAAACACCAAAAGAAAAAGGGAGAAACTGAAAGTAAATAATCCACTCGACCAAGCCAAAGGGAACCCCAATCGAGAGAGAAACTCCATCTTGAACCATACTCGGTTGTACAAGACAAGCCAGCTCGGTTTACAAGGGTTTTCAACCCTGAGACGTGACAAAACCACAAGTACTCCTAGAAATAACTTAGATATACTTGTCTAAGACTCTAAATCTCATGAGGTTCCAAACACATAACCAACAACATGATTCTCTTCGTAGGCTCTAAAGGTAGCACATAAAACCAAGATAACACACTCCATGAGTTCAGTCATCTAATATGGTACCCATCCAAGAGATTAACTCCATTGGGAACAACTCTATGATTCTTAATGGTATGTATGAGAGAAGGTTCTTCATAGGGAAAATCTTATTAGGTCTGGATCTAGTTTCCAACACTGAAGTTCCTCTCATCATTACCTTACTCTCAGCACAAGATAAAGAAACCCAAGTGAAGAGGCATGCCCCTCACCACTGCACATGGTTGAGGGAGCACTGCTCCAAACTATACACCTCGTGAATCCTCTCTAAATAGAGATAATGGACGGACCCACCCCTCGCCACTGCCCCACAGTCGAGGGAGTATTTCTCCTAACTAACCTGTGAAACCTCTATCACTCTTATATGGAGTGGCCCATACCTCAGTCCATTGAGGGAGAAATAACTCCTACCTAGTTATTTTTCATATCAAGTGGAGGGGTCCACTCCTCATAAATGTATCCCACATCTGAGGGAACTAGAAATCCAATGGAGGACCTACTTCCCACTACTACTCGGAGATGAGGGAGTACTACTTTGTAAGTGAGGACCAATTCCCTGATCTAACAAGGGAGTACTACTCAGAGAATAGAGGACCCTCACCCTGATACGATAGGGGAGTACTACTCTGTGGATCGAGGACCCACACCATAACCTGGTAGGGGAGTACCACTCAGTGGCTAGAGGACCCGCACCCTAGTAGGACAGGGGAGTGCTAGATCTACCAGCTCGTTTACTATGGGTGACCTACACCCTAACACGGTAGGGGAGTACTGGCCCCAGGCTAGAGGACCTGCTTCGTGACATGGTAGGGGAGTACCGACTTTGATGGAACAACACGTTTGGAGGACACGCGCCCAAATCCAATAGGGGAGTATTGACTCCTATTATAGAGGACTCATGCTCTAACATGTTAGGGGAGTACTGACTCTACCTATACGTCTTATTCGGAGGACCCACACACTACAAAGGTAGGGGAGTAAAATTCATATTCATGAACATCGTGGCGAAACTGGAACCCTAGTCCAGAAGGGGGGTAACACCCCAGAGGAAACTACCCAAAGGTAACAAACCTATGACTGTGACCTGAGGAGTCCCATCTCTACCTAAGAATATAGGTAAGGGAAACCCACACCCTAGTCCATTAGGGGAGTACCAATCTCAACATCTCTCTACACAAACTACATTGATCACCAACATCAGATCAGTATATCTTTACAAGATTATTTATCTGTTTATTCTTCCTTGTATCTCATAATCCATAAAGGAGGCCACCATCGTGTTATATGTGGAAAACCACTCAAGATAGACTACTCGCAAGCCTGAATCCAAATCCTAGAGAAGAATATGAATAAGACATAAGATCCAAGGAGAATATCCTAGGAGTATACGGAGAGAATCGGGGCACACACGGCATGTGAACTTGCTCGAGAGTCTGTTCATGTATCCTATATAAACGGTTTATCAACCCTTCTATGGGTACATGGCTTGTAGAAAAGGTATATGTCATGTCCCTCATCACTCGACCCCTAACTGTGTTCCTCTTCTACACGAACTGGCCAATTGTGTCCCTTAAATGACATGTATCACATACTACCCTGCATGTTCAGGATAAACATCCACCTAACATTGTATTTTTCCCATGTCCACATATGATACCTTATGTATGTGTACCATGTTTGTGTGTTAGGGCATGACCATGTATTTTCACATGGCTTACCCAATCCATATCCCAATATTACATGTCTTAGGTAACTACACAGTGTGTAACCCCGGTACATGATGTGTAGTCTCAAAAACTCATCTTCCCCAAATAGGAAGAGCTACATAGCATGTATCACTGAACTACACACCATGTAGAGAGTGATTCTAGTCAGTAATTACCTAAAAAATGCCCCAATTCATCAAGTTCTTCCCCAAAACCCATAGATCTACCTATTTGGGAGCAATAGCATTTGTATTTGGGATCTAGAACCTTAAAACATTTCATAAGGAAAGGGATTGGGACCAAAACTCAAATATACAAACCTATATGGAAAAAACGCTGAAGCTTCGGATGAATAATGACACTCAGATCATGCTGATCTTTGATCTGATGGAAATATGTGTTATAAACAAATATCGGAAGCACCTTGCTTTGTCAATTTGGTGTCAGTTCGTTCGTCAACAAAGGGAGGAGAGGGGCAGAAGGAGAAGAGGTCTCTCCTTTGGATGTTTCATGCACCTAAGGGTTGGGGGAAGTAATTTGTTTTAATGAAATTAAGACAATTAATTCCCCTTTTCAACACCAAATCAAAAAAATCCTCCCAATCAAAACTCTCGGCATGGATGACCTTAAGTCACGTTTAAGGAAAACACAACATTTCAGACTCAACCGCAGTCTCATAAATTTGATCCAAGACACCATGAAGGAGTTATTTAAATTTCAATTGAATCTACACATGTGTGACAAAATATATTTAATATTTTTAATATCATTGCACTGAGGCTCCCTGATCCCCATCTTCCCATACCGACTCATCGCCTGACTCTAGAAATATTCTTCAAAATATTCTAAAGTATTTTTGGTTAAAAACCTTATCCATTACATTCTCCCCGCCTTAGGTATTTTCATCCCAAAAAGTGAATGCCTAAGCATAAGGGATGAAACCGAGCTCCCCACTGGACTCCCATGTCAGCGATCTCACCAAGGGTTCTTGGGCTACATACAAGAACACACATAGAGGAACCACTAAGGTCAAACCCTATCATGTCTCGATTTTACCATAACAACATAATGTGAAAGATGGACACATGCATCCTTATATGCGATAGGTGGGAAAGCACTAAACACCATGGCCCATCTACAGTCATGGGGTCTAGAGGTACACCACGTCACTAACCTGACATAGATACAAACAGAACCAAACAGTTCACATCCACCCTTGGATGGACAATACAACATCTTCCTCAAGTGTTTTTACTTCAAGGTTGATGCTCAACACTTGAGGGTATTCCTGAACAAAATATGGCTACCCAAGAGTAAGCACGAGGTCTTACCAGGTTCTTCGTATACAAACCTCCAGCTATAACATATCTCACCAAAATAAAAACACTACCATACCCCCTAGTGTCATATTAAATGAGTATGGATGGTAGGAAACCAATCCACATTGCAGAAGCATTATTGGATCTAAATATGCCACTACGAAATGATTCTAAGCAAGGATCTCCCTCTCTCAGGGCCACTAATCTAAAGGGGTCAAGCAGGGAAACTCTGTTGTAAGGTCCAAGACCTACTCTGATACTCCATCGCAAAACCTATCCCTAAACATGAAAGTATAAGGAACTCTTCCACCTCAATTCAATATTGTTCTCTTTGGACAACACTGGTTCACCTGCATGGTTTTGGTTGTGTCACAAAAATGCATATTAGTGGGGAAAGTGTCCCTCTTCATCGTGAATTCAAATCTAAATCAAACTACACCACATCCTCCTTGAGCGTGTCACGTACAAAGCTGATGCCAAACACATGAGGGCATTAAAGAGAACCAAAGGGATTCCCAAATGCACAATGGGTATTATCGGGCACTCCGTTGCAACTACCATCACGGGGTTCTACCGATGCCCCGTGTCACCCTAGTTAAACCTCAGGAATAAAGTAGAAAAAAAGTGTACCCACAATAGTGTCTAACAATTTCTGCTGTAGAAATTATAAAAGACACAATGTGTGCCTCTATTCATCCTTAGAGCCTCTGCGTCAAGGGTCTGTATTACCTGTAATTTTCCTCATCGACATCCTCCGGCTCTCTAAGCCTAGCATGGACCACCTGGGGGTGGTGTTGGAAACAACTCAAACTTCATACCACCTCCTGCT
The DNA here is from genome assembly GCA_963277665.1 of Viscum album. NCBI lineage: Eukaryota > Viridiplantae > Streptophyta > Magnoliopsida > Santalales > Viscaceae > Viscum > Viscum album. The sequence goes on from OY728137.1 coordinate 249,060,227, forward strand.
ACTCTTCCAAATCCTCTAACTCATCTACCACCTTGTATAACACCTTTCTCCAAGCATTTTCTTTGCCAAGGTGTCTCATCATCTAACTCCCTATCATCAGTAAGGCAGGTTAGACAATCTCTAGTGAGATTTCCTCAGTCATTAGAAGTGCAACATCACCTCTCATACAGTTGATTAGTCCCCCAAAGTTTCTCCTACACTACAAACCCACATGTATATTTTTGGTCATGGCTATTCCTCCTATGATGCAATCTTTTCATCTATTGTCTACCAACTTCTATAGATGCCTCAACCTCATGACCACTACTGTGGGTCAAATCCACATATTCCTCAACCAAGAAACTTTCCACCACCAGACCTCACTCCATCACTCTAGTATCTATAGGAATGCACAGTGGAATCACAGACACCTTGATCTCCCAATGAAAGCTCTACTCGAAGGTTTGTGATTTGAAAAATATATCTTGAACCATATCCAGGGAGCATCAAGAAAAGTCTATGAACTTCACTGAAAACTCCACCACTATCATGCTACCCTGCTGCAGCTATAGAAGCTCCTAGATACACACTAATCACAACATATATGGGAAACAATATTCCCTAAAGAGTTTATCAAACTAATCCTATGTGAGCATCACCTCACCATGAGACTGTATCACCAAACTCTACCATCACCCGACTGAACCCTACAGAAGGCTCACCGCTAGGACCACCATCAGATCGGGAGGTGTCCTCACTAAGTGGAAAACTCATGTGACTGCCTTGATCCAGTCATCTACTATCTGGGGTCTAGATTACCATGATACCTCAGTGTTCAGTACCTCTATAACACATGTATCACACTCAACCTATGTGCATCCTCAAACTGAACTGTAGGTAAAACCTACTTCTCAATAGGTGGTGGCACTACCAATGGACCACCTAGAGGTAACGCCTCAGAATCAGTGCCTTGCACTGAAGCCTCATCAGGATGAATATTTTCATCATAATCACACTATAAAATCCTATCTGGATATCATTACAGAGGCATCCTAAAATAGAATCAAGATTCACCATGGTCAAAGAGTATATCTGGGGAGCTGACTCAAGAATGACAGGAAAAACCAAAACCCAGTCATATATGATGCATGTACAATTTATTTCTTGATGACCAGTTTTCTAATGTACCAAGTATAAAAGAAGGTTATCAGAGTCCTAGTGAATGGGTACGTTGGTCGTTTCACCAACACTAGAACTTCTGGTCTGAGATCCAAACTCAAAACACCCTAATACTATCAATATGCAACCTAAACCAAGGTTACGACACTATGGTCCCAAAGTGAAACCGAAATACTCTGATACTACTCTGTCATGACTCGACCTGACCCAATAAGGGCCAGGCCAAAACTCCCCAAACCCACCTCCAATAGGCCATGGGATGGTGACTAGATTTGAGTAGGAATAACACTAACATGGGAGGCATTTTCTATGTACCTATATGCATGCACACATATCCAAGCTCACAAAATGCTAAAATGTAAAAACAAAAGGAAACCAATGCAAGAATACATCTATATCCCACAACTAGAGTGAAACAGAAGTATTAAAAGAGAAAGAAGGGTAACATGACGCCCAGCAAAGAAATCTATAAAAGAGTCCAACCTGCTCAGACGGAAGGGATCTTGGTCAATTGCAACTACAAGAATGATCCTCGAACCAGCTTCGGTAAACACCTCAGTCTGTCTAGCTCACTAAGCTCTACCTAACTAAGGTCTCTGTAGACTCCATCAAAAGTCATGTGGTCTGCACAAGACATAAACATGTGTGGGAAAATCCCATGTATCAGTGAGTATAAAAATACTCAGTAGGCGCCCCAAAACCCCAAAAGAAGAATAGAGAAACTAAAAGAAAATAGCCTACTCGACCTAGCCAGAGGGAACCCAATCGAGAGAGAAACTCCATCTCGAACCATACTCATCTATACATGACAAGTTTGTTGGGTCAACAAGGGGTATAAACCCCAACACGTGACAACACTACAAGGGATCCTAGAAATTGTCAGATATACCATTATTAGACTCCAAGTTTCATGATGTTTCAACCTCATATCCAACAATAGGATTATATTAATAGTCTCTAAAGGTAGCACATAAAACCAATAGAACCCACTCTATGAGCTCAGTAATCCTAGATAAAACCTATCTGAGAGATTCACTCCATTGAGAATAACTATACCATCATTAATGGTATGTTTGATATAACGTTATTCATCGAGAACATATTACTAGGACCAGATATAGTTCCTAACACTAGAGGTCCTATCGTCATTACCTTGTTCCTGGTTCAAGATAAAGAAACCCAGGTGAAGAGGTCAGTCCCTCACCACTACAAACGGTTTAGGAAGCACTGCTCCAGACTATGCACCACTGGAATCCTCTCTAAAGAGAGATAATGGAGGGACCCATGCCTCTACATTTCCCCATAGTCGAGGGATTACTCCTCCCAACTAACCCGAAAAACCTCTTTCACTCCTGTATGGAGTGGCCCTAACCTTAATTTGTTAAGGGAGCACTAACTCTGATCTAGTTATCATTCATATCAAGTGGAGGGGCCCACTCATCAAAACTATATACCTGAAACTGAGGGAGCTCCAACTTGAATGGAGGACCTTCTCCCCACTGCTAATCAGAGATAGAGGAGTACTACTCTATAAGTGAGGACCCATGCCCTGATCCAAGGGGGAGTACTATTAATAGAATGGAGGACATGCGCCCTGATACAACAGTGGAGTACCACTCCGTGGATTTTTGACTTACACCCTAACCTGGTAGGGGAGTAACACTCAGTTTCTAGAGGACCCGCACCCTAGTAAGATAGGGGAGAACCACCTTTGAAATCTCTTTTACTATGGGGGACCCTCACCCTGACACAATAGGAGAGAACAGACCCCAGGCTAGAGGACTCGTTGCCTGACATGGTAGGGGAGTACCAACTCTGCCAAAACAACATGTATAGAGGACCCAAGCCCTGATCCAATAGGGGAGTACTAACTCCTAGGATAAAGAACATGTGCCCTGACATGATAAGGGAGTACCAACTATACCGATACATCTTATATGGAGGACCCACACCCTGGAAAGATAGGGGAGTATTGTCCATCTTCATGAACTTCATAGAGAAACCCACACCCTAGTCCATCAGAGGAGTAACACCCTCGAAGGAAACTACTCAAAGGTAAAGAACCTACACCCATGATGTGGGGAGTTCCATCCCTACCTAAGCAGCAAGGTTAGGGAAACCCACTCTTTAGACTCTCAGGGGAGTACCAGTCCCAGCATCTCTCTACACAAACTACACCGATCACCAACATCAGCTCAGTACGTCTTTACAAGAATCTTGTTCTGTTTATGTCACCTAATATATTATAAGATGTAAAAGATGAAACTATAACGTTCTATGTGGAAAACTTATCAGTATATACTAATCACAAGTCTGAATCTAAATCCCAGAGAAGAAGAAATGGAAGATGGAAGATCCCAGGAGAATCTCTTAGGAGTACATAGTGTGAACTAGGGAACACACAGCATGTGATCCCACCCGAGCACCTAGTTTTGTATCATGTTTACATGTTTTATCAACCCATGTACGGGTACACGGTGTGTAGAGGAGGTACACACCATCTCCTTCATCACTTGGCCCCTGACCGTGTTCCTCTTCTATACGGACCGACCAACCGTGTCCCTTACATGTTGTGTATCCCATACTACACGGTGTGTTCAGTTTAAACAGCCACATGCCCATGTAGTTTTCCCATGTCTATGTACAAGACCCAATTTATATTTATCTTGGTCATATGTTAGTTCATGGCCATGTAGTTTTACACAGAAAACCCAAGACATGTCCCAATATTAAATGGTTTAGGGTACTAAATGGCATGTAACCCCGATACATAGAGAGGGGTATAAGGAGATGAGGTACCTCCTTTGGGTGTGTCATGCACCATAGGGTTGGGGGTGAATTAATTTTAATTAAAATAAACTAATTAATTCCCATTTTCAATGCCACATCGCCAAAACCCTCATGATTGAAACTACCGACATGGACGACCTTAGGTTGCACCTAAGGTAAAAATGACATTTTGGACTCAGCCATTGTCTCATAGATCTGATTATATGCTCTAGATAGGATTTATTTATGTTTCAATTGAAACGTTGTGCATGTGAAAAAAAATATATTTAATATTTTTAATATCACTGCACCAAGGCTCCCTGGGGCCCAGCTTCCCACATCAGCTCAGTTCCCGACTCTAGAAATATTCTCTAAAATATTATAAATTCTTATTGGGTCAAAACTTGATTCACTATAGTTACAATTTAAAGTATATGGGGCACTATATGAATGAATTCCCCATCAACAAGGTAATATTACCCCTAAGAATATAAGGGATAAAATTCAAGCATATGTTATTGACACAATCGAAGTGGAATGATTAATGTAATTCTCTATCTGGATTTAAAAAATAAGTTATAAAAGTATTTCATTGATGATGTTATCATCATATGAATTATGAAATATATAATTATTGTACTTCAATACATTTTTAATAAATATTTGAGATCATATACTGAATGGTACCAAGAAAATATATTCAGTAGAAAGTTAAAATTTTCTAAAAACATGTGATTGAGGGAAATACAACCGTTAATATATTACTGATGTTGAGATAATAATGAATAAATGATTGATTTGGACATGTACTAACTACCTTGGAATTGATTAATGACTTTCCTACAAGTGGTATATGCTATCATTGATGGAGTTTAAAACACTTTTGGATTTAAGGAATATATCCAATTATATGTATCTTACTTAAGGAATAAGGATGAATGCATGTTTCCAATAAGGTTTTATGGTGATTCGAGTTATTACCATATTTCACGAGTATACATGATTAATTTATTAAGATGTTTGTAATGTGAAAATTTAGAGCTACTACATGTTGATTAAAGGCTAATGATAAGTTCATCTTTTAAATTCAGTGACCATGTTTCTAAAGTGTTGAATCATAATATTTTAGAAAATTTGACCATTTATGAAATGGCTTAAGCTGAACATTGAACATAGTTTTAGAAATTGATATATTGCATCACTATATGATGAATCTTGTTCTAGGAGAAGAAATATAAATATTTCAAGGCACAACCAAAGTATAAGATTGTGCTTATAGAAACGTACTAAGTGATCATATTTACTTATATTATTAGAGAGTTAAAGAATTACTCAACTCCAAGAAAAATGATCTTGAAACCAAAAAAAATTCTTAATACCTTCATTTCCCAGGAATCAAATGGACCCTTATATCATTTTGGATTTATGGCCTCGTGATTGTTGACTTTCTCCTAACCATGTTCTCTTGTACTCTTCATTAGAACATGACTGTTGGATTTTTCTTCTGTATCCATGTTTCCATTTCCCACCTATGTTCTCCTACTAGGGAATCTAGGTTTGTGACCTTTGTACTTTCCTTACTCTCTTATTAAGAATATGTGTTCTTAACCCTATTTATGGTGTGGGTTTTTCAATAATACTTTATTTTCAAATATTAATCCCTTGATTAATGAGATCAAGTTTAAATTGCGAGAACGCAATTGAAATAAGGTGGAGAGAATGTAACACCCCAATGCATTAGAATGTTTTAATTTTAGAATAAAAGTAATTTTCTTGATATCTTTCTTTATACACAATACCATGTTAATATTATGGTATACAAAACACAGGATTAGATGGCATGCAAGACCGGGTTATACTGCCTTTTAATGGAGAACTTTTTTTAAAACTACATTTTGACACTTTTATAAATTTATTTGGAAAAATAAAATTTATTTTGGGATTCAGAATATCAAAATTAGCGTAGGATAAATTTTTTTAATTTTTCGGAGAAGTTTCGTTTTTTGATGAATAGTGAAAAATAATGTATTTTAGTTAAAAACTACCTTTTCGTTTAAATAATTATTAATGGTAAATTATATTTTATATTTTTTTTGAAGTCAATATAGATCAATCATAAATATATTAACCCAATTTAGGTCATTGGAGTCATTTTTATTTTAAAATTGGACATAAAAACTAATTGAACATTTCAACGTTTCTAGTTTAAAAAACCACTTTCTCACCATGTCTGTGAGATTAGCATTAATCTTAATTTTCTCAGTTCTGTGATTTGAATTTTTAAAATTGTACATAAATAGTTTTAATAATTTTAATATTTTTGGTCTAATAATATCAACTTAATTTTTGACCAAAAATATTAGTGAAAATGATTAAAATTTATTATGGTAATTAAGGAAAAACAAAGCTTAATAATGGACTAAACATTAATCTTAAAGGCCAAAATGACCTGTAAACTTGTAAAAATTTTACTTTATGCCAATAGTTAGACAAAATCCTCTATATTTTCAAATTTTATGGGTTATTAGGACATTATTAAATGAAAGTTCCTTATATAAAAGGTTAAGTAAGGAAAGAGACAAAAAAGGGAACATTCCTTACCGTTAATATTTATAATACTTTAATATATGTAAAAAAACACCATATTTTTTTTATACATATCCTTTTTGAAGATAAAATGGACAATATTATCATAATAATTTATCATTAATTTTTAAATAAGATTTAGTTACTTAAAATTCTTAAGAAACGCCAATGTAGTGATTATTTAGTTAATAATTAACGAAAATAAATGATACTATAAATATTAAAAGTGAAATATATTGATTGAATTATTGTATTTAATTATTATTTTAGATGAATATATAACTTTAAACAGATTTAAAATCAATATATTGTAATTCCAATTTTTTTAATATTTTAAAATTAAAATTAAATAAATAATGTCAAAATTTACATTATTGTTATTTTACAATAAATGATATTTTATTAAATGATTTAAAATTAATAAAAAACCTATATTTTGAAAATTTATTTTTCAGTGTTAATAAATATTAAATAGGGTATATTAATAGACAAATTTATCTTTTATAATTAAAATATTTACCCATATATTGTAAAAACAATTTTAACACAGCCCGGGTTTAAGTAGTGTTTCAGTGTGCCACGTGCACTTGTTTTAAAATTAATTTCCAAAAAACATCAGATTTTTTATTTTACAAATTATATATCATATTAATAATTAATTGGATATATATTTTATAATAAATCTCACTTTATTTTAGTATTAATAGTTAAATAACATAGGTTAAAAAACAAGATTCTTTAATAAAAACTAAAATGAGAAAATTGGGGAATCTTAGAAGTTAAGGAACCAAATTATTAAAATTCACATATATTTTTGTTTTGGAGGTTTTTACTGACCATTATTCCCCTTTAATCCATTATTTTTTCATTTTTTAGATACATTAGTTAATGTAGACATCCCATTAATAAGTACCTTTTGGTAATTACAAGAGTGTCACCCCTCTCCCCCAGTATAAAAAGGCAAGTACTCTACCCCTTCCTCACACCTCTCAGGATACTTTAGCTCAGCCAAAATCTACCCAAATAGTCTCCTTACATCCCTAAACTCATCATAGATGCCTCCATTTTGTAAATAATCCACCTATTAAATCCATTTGGTACAAACCAAAAAGAGTTACCCGATTAAGAGGTAACATCTTTCCTTAAGCTCTTTAGTTTTATTTCCATTCTCCACCACATAAACTCATATTATTCCATGATTATATAAAAAAAGTATCCAAAATAAACTATTTTTTTTATGATAATTTTTCTACCTACACTTACAGACACTTCCATCTAATTGGTAACGGACATACTGTTTACGTGTATGGTGAACTACTACCTCACTAAACAATGATTTTCCATTCTTTCTTTAATGCCTATCATGGTGGAAATTATGATGAAAACTATATTTATATATGATATATTTTATATTTATAATATATTTATTCTTATACATTTCCTTGATAACATACACATCTATACATTCCATTTTTGGTAAATACGATAACATTGTTTGTGGAAGTGTGGACTACTGCCTGTTTAAAGCAATGTGATTCGTTCATTCTATACATGGAACATATTAAGGGTAATTTTAATAAAACTATGTAAAATAAATAACATATATATGATAATGGAATTAAAATACACATATTTATCATTTAATTTTCATTATTTTAAAACAACAAATAAATGGAAGTAGCATTCAAGCATACGTATGGCCTACCGTCTCCTTGAACAGTGAACTTCATTTCTTATCTCCAAATATTATGGATCACTGTAAATACATATATACTGAATATATATGAAAATTAATATATAGTTTACATTATTTAGATTATTAAATCAGGATATAATTAATAGGAATAATAAATAACAAGTCAAATCATACTCGATAAAGCTTGGAAATTAACACCCAAAATAGTTAAAATAATGAAAGATTGTTAACAAACAGGTAATAGAATATTGTGTGAAGTTAATATATGATATTATAAACATGATTATGGTTCTATTATAAGTTAGTAATGTATTTTAAACCACTAAACAAGAGGACAAATACCTCACAATAAAAAAATGTTAATGTAAGGTATTTTATCTCAATATATATTCCATTGATACTTATTTTGTGATTATACACCTAGTTTCTTCTATATAGTATATATAATTACCTTTGAAATATCATAACATGAATCTATTTATTATCAAGATATTATAAGTTTCTTTTAATTTTATTCCTTTATAGGGATTATTATTTAATTTTTTTAAAGTGGTGTGGGACACTTTCGAATGTTTAAATATTATTCTCCTCAAGAATTTTCTTAAAAATTATCCTTACAATCTCACTTCCTTAGTGATTTTTAAATTTTTATTGAAACAATCACTTTATTGAAATCATTTTTTTTGGAAATTTACTACAATATACATATTTGGATACATGGATATCTTTATTTCTTAAACTGTATACCATTTTTTATAGGGTATTCAATTTGAAAGTTATTTGATTATTTGTGGAAATATTGATAAATATATATTCTCTATTAAATAAGGATATTTTATAAGGAATATTATTAATTTTGATTATTTTATATGATGAATTCTTTTGACTAGTAATTAAGGATCATCTTGAACTTTATATAGCTCCTCAATGCATCGACAGGTTCTCATGAGATGAATAAGTTGTCCAAAATTAAATGAGTTTTTATCTGTAGTTTAAACCATATTGTGAAAGGTCTTGATGGTATTGGTTTTAATGTTCCTTAGACCTAAATTACAATAATTAATATTTTCCTTCATATATATTTCAATTAATATTGTTATTATCCATGATATTTTTCATCGATATATCTATGGATGCATTCTATTCTCATTTTATTGATTAACTGGAATGTGTCATAGTTTCTTACCTTTAAATATTTATTTTTTTAATTATATAGTTATTTGAATTCCATGTGTTATCATTTATTGACATTAACATGTTAATTTATTCTCAATGATTCATTATTGATTCCACTTTACTTACCCTTACTGATCATTTGAGCTCACCCTTATTATGTTTACATTCCCCATGTTATAAATAATTAATCATTGAATAAGCATTCAAGGATGTTGTTTATTTAATTTTATTATGTTTCATGTTTTTATTTTATATTTCCCAATGTATTATGGGTATCATGTATATAATCTGAACCTCTAAGACTATTGAACTGATCAGTCCGTTGAGATTTGATTCCTTGTAATCATGCCAATATAATAAAATAATGTGTTGGATCCATGATTATGGGGTTGAGGAGTTATATTAGAAATAAATTATAATGATTCCTACACATTATTAAACAATATCCATGAACATGAACCAAACTCTGGTGTGTCAACACACACCACACCATGGTGTATCCCCAGGAAAAACATTACATGATCCAAACCACTATATTGTAGTTGTGTCTTTATTATGTAATTTCATTAGTTAACACTTGTACTAAAACCATATGGACTTAATTACCTAATGATAAATCATATGTAAAAACTCATGAAACAATATCCAAAAATCCATTTATATATTTTCACCATATGTAGCATCATATAGAAAAACATGTAAAAATTCATTCAAAACTTGTTAGGTATATCCACAAAAACAATTTTGGGCTAGCTTTTAAAGTTTGATAACATGATCCTAATTCACATGAATAAAAAGTGTAATCCAATTTTCCTTTGTATCATTCAAAAAAATATGAATTCCAAAATTCATAAATGTAAGAAAATACTTTCCTATAGTAATTAATCAATGCTAATAATCTTACAGAGGGATTGATCATGATCTTCATAAAACACATATATCTCTATAAATGTTTCCAAGATAAAAATCATATGAAAAATATGCATTTCCATATGATTCCTTTTTACAAGACATTGAGTAACCATATAACGTAGAGTATTTCAATCCAATATAGTTACTCACATATTCAAGATTCTCTATGTATAGACTGACTAGGTTGATGAACACATCACATGTCATTCATCTTAGTGGATGGGAACATCTCATTCCCCTTGTCCAAATAGATAAGAACATCATATATACTACCTAAGTACGTTCATATACTTACATGTATATCTACATTATGGGACCAGATTTTATACTCATTATATGAGATTTAAAATCCCATCCTAGATAATCTCTAATTGATTACATGATTATAAATATTCCAAACCACCACATAAATAGCTAATATTAAATCTATTCATAATAAAAGTATCAGTGTATGAAATTTATCACACTATGAATCTCACTAACATTAGGTACATGAGAAATCCAAATATAATATATGCACTCCTAGTATACCAAATACCTAGTGTACCACACTTGTGGTATACTTGATGGGTTTTTTAGTATGAAAAACTCATTTTGTACCACATGATCATATTTGATATCTATATATGAAATAATAATCACACTTTCCTTAAAATTTTATCACAAACAATAAAATTGCATGATGAACATCAGTTTGGAATGACTCGAAGTCATAATTTGAGAGGTTAATTATTGTTACACTTTATATATGATATTCAAATAATGTAAAAAAAGAATAATTATACGGATAATGAATTTTTTATAATAAAATACACTTTATATTCTTAAACTCTTTTAATAATAATTAAGTAAACCATGCATAAATTCATCTCACGATATATCACATATAATATCCTTCCAGATCACCCTTATGTTTGTTGTACTTTTGGAGTTTTATTAACTAATTAAAACTTTATGTAATTATTATCACATCCCTTTATGACCATATAATTAAACCCTACCACTAAACTCCTTTAGTGGTAAACTTCTACATAGAAAATAAGTTTTAATCGAGTTGATAATTAGGAATCATGTTCCTAATATTCAACTCCAAGAATGGGTATTCAAACCCCTTTACTACTTATCATCAAATTTTATGATGTTAATAACTTCTATTTTTAACTTACAAAACTTTTTAATTTCATCATTTTCATCATTCTAGGAACCTTTCCATCAAACATTTTCTTTCAGATCATTTTGGAAACAAATGTGACTCTTTATATTTTGTTTTACAAATACATCCTAAATTCTTTTAGGATATAATGGGTAATTCAATTTGTTATGGTAACTAAATGTAACTCGTTATACCTTAAATTTTTATAGGATATCAAATGAAATTAAATTTTTAATTTGAATGGTATAATATTTTATTTGTTAACTTTGAACTTCCATAATTACAAAACTTACTCACACTAGTCTTTTAGAAATGTATTCTCTTCAGACTATTATTCTATGAAACTCAAACAACATTTTTTTAGGAAATAAAACTTATTTACTTTTAGTGGGAATATTTAACAAATAAATTGTTGTCCACTATATCTCTTATGGTATACAATGTGTTATGATAAATTTTCTAATAATAAGACTTTATACCCTAAAATATTTCATTATTGGGTGGTGGGAACTCTTTACCTCATGTTTTAATTAACATATTGGATAAACACTTTTACCATGTATAAAACTATTTTTATCCTTATCTTACTTTAAAACCATGTTATAAAATCTAATTAATCATAAACCATGTATATTAAATCCATAATATCATATTTTTTTATAAAAACTACATGTTTACAAACAAATTACCTTATCATATAAGATAATGAGATGAAAATACACAGATTTTGTTAAGATATATCTTATATTTAATTATTCCTTTACATTAAAACCATGATTTAGAAACCCTTTTCCACGTTATTTAAATGAAAACTACAAGATCTATCAATTCTTACCTTATTTTGAACCCCTTCATACTCACAACATTTGTAAATTATACATTTTGTATCATATACCTTTCAAAACATAATAATTGATTCTAAGACACTAATACCCTACATGGACTTTTCTTGGAGTTTCTTAAACCCCGTCAAGTATTCCAGACAGTTCCATATTATAAAAGCAATATTCTTCCTTCCTTAAACTACTTTAGGTTTCAAAGACCAATTATGTCTATTAGACCACGAATCTCTCCATATGTCTTAAAAATTACCCTTTAGTACTATATATATAACACTAGAACCTATACATTCCATTCCATTTTCATAAATTCCTAACACTTTGAGAAAATAGGGTAAATATTACTTGAAATCATTCAAATTATTAAAAAAATTTATAATGATGATTAAAAAATTAATTCAATCTACAAAATAATATTTAGAGGACATATTTAGTTTCACTCAATAATTTTCACACTCATTCATATTAAGTTCACGAGAAGAGAAAAAATAGCCATTAATCATTTTACATTTAAAAAATGCCTTTGAAACCCTTAGTAAATTTATCTCTACTTATCATAAGTATATAGATTCCATTTTTGAAAATTTAAATAGTATGTTACACAGGGAGGGTTTCATATGAAAAATATATTTTTTTCTCTTCTTAATAATGATTCTCAATTTTATATACCAACCTAAGTAGTTAAACACATTAGATAATGATACTGACACTTTAACAATAATAGAAGTTTTTATCAAATGAGTCTCATGATTTATTTTCATTAATTAAGGACTTGTTAAATTTTTTCCCACTAAAATGATAACCCCTTTTAAATTTCATTATATACATTAGAGTTCTAAGATTCATATTTCATCATGACATAAAATGGTTAAACATATAAATAATTCATGAATTTATCTGGTGGGCGGTCATGTAAATCATATCACATATGGATCTTAAATAATTGATTGCATAAATCTTAACCCCAATCCATTATATGGACTTACTCAAACCTATTCCAATGGTATCGTAACGGTTAGGGTTTCTCAAATAAATTTAACCCAAATAAGATTACAAAAAATATAATCTAATGATTTGGGTGACATATATACTTGTTTAACTTACACAAGTTAATCTAGGGGCATCCAACTTTTTCATGGACTACCTAATTAGATGATTGGGTAACTAAAAAGTGTCACTTTGGAAGGAAATTAACAGTTATTAGTTTAAAAGGTGATTTAATCTCACCAAATTATCTCAAGTATTTCATTTAAGTGTATGAATGATTCTAATGATTTAGTTTGGAATCATATTCCTTACAATAAATTAATATGTTCAAAGAATGTTATTGAGTAACTCTTTACACAATTTATAGCCTCTATTATTAACCCAAATTAATAACCAGTTATATTCATACATATACAAATGCATCCCATGAATAAGGTACATTAAATTATTCCATGTAATGGAATATAATTATTCAAAATCAATAATACCCACTACAGTAGGCCTAATGCAACATATATCCAACCCCTACTTTTTTAGGAAAGACAAAAACCACTATGATAAAGAGTGATGTGGCCCAAATTCCCTCTACCCAAGGATACTTTACTCAAAATATATTTCTATTTAATAACTATTCTAACCCCAAATATATATAAACCCATAATTAAATTATGTATTTTGGGCCATAACCTTATAAAAATCTAAATTCATGTTATATGAATGCTAAATCATTTATCATACCCAGCATGTAACTCTTTAGATGCATATATAAAAATTTAGAATAATTTTAACACTTTAAAAAAACAATACATCACAATTTATAGTATAAGACTTTATATCTATGAATAAGTAATTAAATAGAAAAATAAATAATTAATTAATGTATTTATGAATGGTGTTTAAGGATTGGTTGGAAATCAATATCTAATCAGTGGAAGAAACTATAAACCCTTAACTCAAGATCCACTATAGATGAAACATGAAAACATTTATAAATAAAATGAATAGATTTTTTATGTACATTACATAAATGAATAATTTATCCTCCTTTTTCATTCATGTTCTTAATGAAGATCCCTCATAGGTAGCTAAAGGAACCCCACCTCTATGGTGTATCCACTGGTTGTTGGCAATCACTCGTCACATGGGAAAGACTTGATATCACTCTATAGTATGCTAATTCCCATTATATAAAATAAGGAAGGAGAATAGAGTTTTGGGGAGAGGTACAATTGGAAGAGTCTTAATTAGGAATAAATGTAATGTCCCGGATCCGTGTGCCATACAGTGGGTGCCCCGAACCCGGTTGGTCACATGACCTAAAGCGCATTTCCCCAAATGCCAGAGGCTACCGACTAGCAGCGAGGGCCTAGGTCTGATAGTGGGGAAACTATGCCCTCATTTGTCAAAGTGTAGTGTAGCAGAGAAAATACAAACATACCAAAAGCGGAAGTAGTAAGAAATACCAAGATGAAATGGACAAAAGTACTGAAGTAATTGAATGACCAACAGTCATATATATGATGATGCAATATGTTCCTAATTCTAAGAAAGCATCCAAAATAGGATGCACTGCAATTTAAAACAATACAGCACAAGGTACAAGTATAGCAAAGAAAAACAAATCAGTGCAGTAGGAACACAGCAGCATCGCAAGCCTAAGCTCGGTCCCATTCTCTCCTACTCCTCTGCAACAATCAAGTACCTGTATAGGGACTCTTTCCCTTATCGATGCCTGTAGCAATATAATCTGTTTGGGCCCAAGACATGACCAAAATGGGGTGTGAGAAATAAATCTCAGTAGGCAACCACCAAAGGCCCATGCCCAACTGTCAGTGAAAAATGTGCAACAGCAGTATGCAATAATGAAATGTCGTATGCTAGGAAGTACTCAAAAGAATCTACTCCTACCAGTTCTATTGCCATTTAATTATTATTTAACAATTCAATATAATTGAATTATAACTTCTCGAGACCCTGCCTCGACCAACAATATCCTATACAATTCCGCAGAAAAAACCACAATAGGCTATCTAACAAGTAGAGGGTAATAACAATACCAAGCATGTGCTTTAGCTTGGAAAGTATAAAATAAGAAATCACCAAAGTGAATATTCAAAGTAAACAGTGTCCTCAGACATGGAAATCCTTACCCTCAGGTAATCAGAATCAAAACCATCAGGTGATTTCCCTCAGGCATAAAAAATATTTCCCCCATGCGTACGAGATATTTCCCTCAGGCACATAAGCTACTACCCACAGGCATAAGAAAAGCTGCCCTCGGGCTAAACGAAACACCGCCCTCAGGCTAAGAAAAACAATGCCCCCAGGCTAACCAAGTAACTGGGCCAATCCCAACACATAAACAAGAAATTTATATACATTTCCTCTCAAGAAAACTCAAAACATTCTTATAATCACGACATAACCATGGGTATCCTGGCCAAATGGCTAAATAAGGGAAACACACCCACGAGGTGGACCTGGATAAAGGAAATGATCCCAAACATCAGTTTACAAATAATCAAAAGATTACCTTTGAAATTCTAAGTATTTAATCAGTCAATGACTCATCCATATGACACCCCAAACATTGGCGTGAAGAACAACGGTACACAAAAACAACTCGATAGTTGGAAATAAACACCAGACCACCTACCTCGATCTCCTCTAATCGATATACGTGAACGAAGCCTCCTGAATCACCTGAGAATTACATAGATATGGGATAAACATTTACCCATTAAAACTCAAATAACTTCCCTTAGGTAAAGAATTGGAAGGAGAGGTTCAAGAAGAGAGAAGATCTCACCTACGTGGTTCAAACGATATCTATGGAGAAGGAATCAGAGTCCCGGTGTGCAGTCGGAAGCTCCTACAAGTTTTGGCCTCCTCTTCCATGGCTCTCATCAAGTTCTATGCCTCCTTTACCAAATGAAGAGGCTACTTCCTGTTTTTACCGAAAAAACATAACTACACGGAATGTACTCTCAAGTACACGGTGTGTACTTTCCATTTTTTAAATTGTTCCCCTAACAGCTTATTTCCACCATGTTACAGTTCACCAGTCAACTTAATTACACGGTGTGTATTTCTGAGTACACAGCGTGTACTACCATTCCATTGGCGGCTACTCCTACCGCCTTACTGTTCACCTGCCGAATAATTACATGGATTTTATATACTAAGTACAAGGCATGTAGTTATTTTTTACACCCTTCATCGCTGACAAGCCTACACGCCCTGTACTCTAATCCCACATGGCCAAAGTACATGGTGCGTGGAAAAATTACATGGCGTGTACCGATAATTTTTTGGGATTTTTCCCCATTTTCCTTATTTTTTAGAAAACATTAAAGGAAAAGGAAAAGAAGAAAGTCATACCTCAAGAATAAAAACCGGGTTCTTACAAACTTCCCCCCTTAAAAAATCATCCCTGAATTTCCCTTCCAAGGGTGGTGAAGATAAATCTGAGAAAAAATCAAGCCACTGAGCACATACGTTAGTCTCCTGCTCCTAGGTTTCGTCCTACACTCGATCATGGTACTATAGCACTCGTACAAGTGGAACTGACCAACCTCGGAGAACCATTGTGATCCTATCAACAATAGGAATCAGATGCTCCTCAAAGGATGCATTGACCTGAAGTTCAACCTCCTCAGGCTGAAAAACATGAGACAGGTCTGATTTGTAACGGCGTAGATGATATACGTGGAAGACGTCGTGCATATCTCGTTACCTCTATGGTAATCACAATCGATAGGCAACTGGCCCGACTCTCTCAAAAATCTCAAACGGCCCCACAAACCTTGGTGAAAGTTTACCCTGTCTCCTGATCCGCATGTGTCCCAACCTCATTGAAACACACAAGAAAACCTGATCCCCGACCACGAACTCCAAGGGTCATCTATGGTGATCAGTAGAAGATTTCTGACGAGACTGTGCAGTAGCCATCCACTTCTATATCAACTGCACCTGCTCTGAAGTCTCCTGCATGAGATGTGATCCCAGTAAAGCTGACTCACCATCCTCCAACCAGCTCAGGGGTGATTGGAATGGCCTACCATATAAATCCTTGTAAGGTGCCATCTCAACAGTTTTCTGAAAAATATAATTGTAGGTAAACTCGGCCAGGGTTATGTGCTTCTCCTAAGAGAACCCAAAGTCCAGGATGCAAGCACGCAACATGAACTCTAGCACCTGTATCGTACGCTCTGATTGGCCATCAGTATGAGGGTGGTAAGCTATGCTCAGAAGCACCTATGTACCCAGTGCCCTCAGAAAACTCTGCTAGAAACGAGATGTAAAATGAGCATCCCTATCTAAAAAGATAGAACGAGGGATCCCACGAAGACGTACTACCTCTCGGATATACAACTTCCCGAGCTCGTCAACACCGAAAGTCTCCTTGATTGGTAAAAGGTGAGCTACCTTAATAAGTTTCTCCACAACAACCCATACGACATCATTGCCTCGAGGTGACCTTGGCAACCTGGTCACGAAGTCCATCACGACATCATCCCATTTCTACTCTGGAATGGGTAACTGTTGTAACAGTCCGACTGGCCTCTGATGCTCTGCCTTCACCTGCTGGTAGGTGGAACATCTCGTAACAAAACCAGCAGCCTCTCTTTTCATACCCGGCCACCAATACTGACGTCTCAAGTTACGGTACATTTTGGTAACTCCAGGATGCACTGCCCAAGCTGAAGCATGAAATTCCTGCATCAACTCCTCGCGTATATACCATGGAAACCACACTCATCCATGGATATGTAGTACCTTTTCATCGCCTATCGTCAAACCAGGAGGAGGCTCCTCACTTTCCACTGACTCTCATAGAACTAGGCCTTCTGAATATGATAGTTGTCTCATCCTCACTCTATCCAGGAGGTTAGAAGTCACAGATAAGGAAGAAAGATAGGCTCGCCCCTGACTATGGTGCACCTCTAAATGCATCTCAGAGAACAAAGTCATAAGCTTCCACTCACCACTAGCCTCCTGCACTGCCTGTATCTGAGTCCTCCTACTCAGTGCATTAGCTATTGTGTTACCCTTACCAGGTGTATAAGCAAGCTCAAAGTCGAATGACTAAAGGTATTCAACCCACCTTCGCTGTCTTAAATTCAGGTCACATTGGGTAAAGATGTATTTCAAACTTTTGTGGTCCATAAACACCACAAAATGTTCTCCCAAGAGATAATGTCTCCAACGGCATAACGCATGAACAACTACAACCAACTTGAGATCATGCATCGGGTAATTCCTCTCATGTGGCCTCAACTGCCGAGACTCGTATGCAACTACTCAATCGTCATGCATCAACACTGCTCCCAGCCCAATACCTAATGCATCACAGTCAACTGTATAGCTCTTCCCTTGCTCTGGAAGTATCAGTACTGGTGCTGATGTCAACCTTTCCTTTGGCTCCTAAAAGGTTGTCTTGCAAGCTTCTAATCAAATGAACTTCACACCCTTCGTAGTCAAACCCATCAACAGTGCTTCTAAGTGGGATAAGTCCTATATAAATCACCTGTAGTAACCAGCCAGCCTCAAGAAGCTTCGTATTTTAAACACATTCTTAGGATGCTCCCAGGAAACTACCGTTCTCACTTTCTCTGGGTCCACCATAACCCCTGTCTTTGAGATGATATGACCCAGGAAGTGTATCTGGTCCATCAAAAAGTGGCACTTTAAGAGCTTAGCATATATCTGATGCTCTCTCAGTGTACTCAGTATGATCTCAATATGGGTGGTATGGTCATGTTGAGTGTGAGAGTACACCAAGATATTTTCCATGAAGACTACCAAAAAAGAATCCAGATATGGGTGGAACACAAGATTCATCAGATCCATGAAAACTGTTGTCGCATTCGTGAGTCTGAACAACATGACCAAGTACTCGTATAGATCATATCTACTCCGAAAGGTTGTAAGCGGTATTTATAATGGTCTAACGCGCAACAGATGATATATGTATCTCAAGTAAATCTTCGAGAACACTCACTCCCCTCGAAGTTGATCAAAAATATCATCAATCCTTAGCAAGGGATATCGGTTCTTGACCGTCAACTAGTTCAGTTTCCGAAAATCCACACAGATTCTGAGGGTACCGTCCGCCTTCTTCGCAAATAGGATAGGTGAACCCCAAGGAGAAGTACTGGGTTAGATGAAACCTTTTGCCTACAACTCCTCTAACTACTTCATGAGATCTTTCAATTCTGGTGTAGCCATCTTATAAGGAGGAATGGACACCGGTGTCGCTCCTGGAACCATCTCAATAGAGAAATCCACCTCTGGCTCCGGAGGTAGACCTGAAAAGTTGACTGGGAAGACATCCCTGAAATGATTAACCACTGGATGGAAATCCTTCTGAAAAGTTCCCTGGTCAACCAGATATAAACTCGCAATCTAGGTTGTCACTTTACATTGCCCACGATGCTCGGGTCCAGCTCGGCTCACCTGGATATACCATTCTCATTTGTATAGAAACTCTCCATCCTCTGGTGACTTGAAACTCACCCTACGACGATAGAAATCCACAAAGGCTCGGAAGGGTACCAACCAGTCCATCCTGATAATGACATCATAACTCATCATCTCTAAGACATAGAGGTCCCATAAAAAGTGACACCCACTAACCTCAAGGGGGCACTCATTGCACTGATGCACACCTATCGTTCTAGTTCCCAACGGAGTTTCTAGCATTATGATATCATAAGAAGAAGAAACACAGAGCCCAATGCTCTCTACAGTGGGCACAGATATAAAGCTATGTGTAGAACCACTATCAAAAAGTACCGAAGATAAAATAGAAGCAACTAGAATAGTACCTCTGACAGTGGAAGGTCCGAGATCATGCTTCTATTGGGTCTGTTCCACTACATATGTATGTCCAATGTCGTGGCCCTGCAACACATCCTGGCTACCCTGAGCTAACCCACTCTGATGTCTCTGAGATCCTCGTGTCTGGCTACCATAGCCATGACCACCACCTCAGCATGAAAGTCCTAACATATTCCAATTCCCTGATTGGTAAGAAGATGTTGGCCCTGCTCCAGCATGTGGAGTCTACACATAACCCCTCTCACTAGTCACTGGTAGAAATTCCCTACAAAAATGCTATAGATGATCCATATTTTCTCAAGCTCGGCACTCCACTGGGTCACGTGGACACTGAGGTCTCTTGTGCCCCTCCTTACCACACTGGTAACACATCACCTGGTCACCTGAAGAATTATTCTGGCTAGTACTGCCACCATGAGAGAAATCCATCCGCCTCTTCCTCTTTCCAATAGAAATAGTACTAGAAACTGGTGCCTAACTGCCCTGGCATGCACAACTAGCTTCCCAAAGGTCATGCTCAGTAATCAGTGCCTGGTTCACGATAACATGCACTATAGGAAACCTGAAGACGTTCACCAGCAGGCATATGTCATATCTAAGACCATCCTTAAAGCATCTTACCCTCAATGTCTCATCACCCACCAGAACAGGTGAAAAACGTTGTAGCTCGGTGAAGCGGGTAGAATAGTCCATCACTAACATGGCACCCTGCTACAGATTCATGAACTCTCAAGCTCGATCTTCCCTTAGCATCTATGGAAAGAAAAATTCATAGAAGTCTGCCTCAAAATCTTCCCATGACATGTCTCGGTGATACTCAGTCTGGGTGGTAACATCCCACCATTTCTTGGCGGAATCACGCATCATGTAAGTAGTGAGCTTGGCCCTCCTCCCAGGAGGCTTCTCCAGATGCTCGAATATCGTCTGTATAGAACCCATCCATGACTCCACACCCTGTGGTCCTCCATCCCCTGAAAATGTTGGCGGATGCTGCTGCTAAAATACATATATCATCTCTGTCATAGATGTGGCAACCAGCGATGCTCCCTAGAAGGTCTGCATGAACCGCATGAAGCCTTCACAGAACTGCGCATTCGTGCCTACGTCCATCATAATGGTAGGCATCGTATCTAGCACTACTGGAGGATCTATCGGTAGCATGTGGCCTACCATATCTAGAGTATAATCGTTGTCGCTCTCTTGGAAAACAACTCGAGGTTGTCTCGACGACATGACTCTACAAGGTCAAACACACACTTTAGATTAAGATCATCAAGGAATAAGAACGGGAAATGTAAGAAGGGTACAAGGAAAAGAAAACATTAAAGTTTACAAACAAGACTACATGGCGTGTATAATAACTACACGGCGTGTTCCCTTAAGTCTTTCACATGGGAATGTACTTTTTCCAGAACATGTCATGTAACACCCCAAACACACGACCTGTTGTCCACACACACAGCATGTACTTGAATTTTCTTCCCCTTCCCAATTTCTCCTACACGGCTTAGCCACACGGCTCTATTTTGAACGAGACTACACAGCATGTACCATCTACACGATCTCTATCTCTAAATCTCACAATGTGTACTCAGCACTGGTTCATCATATGTTGGTCTCTCCATATCCTAAAGCTACTACATGGAGAATAATGGTCACTGATGAAACCATTTAAACTTTTGGGGCCCTCAAAGACTTTAAAACTCAGACAACTACCTCAGGTCAAACCTCTACTACATGAGGGTTCATCTCATCATGGAACCTCAAAGGTCTTCATCACTGAAACTCACTTGACACACAAAGCTTGCACATACCATCTTCCATACTTACTATATCTATCAACTTCTCAACATGTGGTTGATCATATGCATGATCCATAAAATGATCCATGCACTATTCAATAAGTGGTATCACTTCTCAGTGTCCACCTAGAGAAAACATCTCATGGGTGGGTATCTAAATTGGGGTATCATCGCCCAATCGGTCATCATCACAACACTACCTCAAAATCCTAGTTGTTTTTCATCACGGATTCATTTTTAAAGTCATCAAGACATACCATGGTCAAAGATAAAATATGGGGAGCTAACTTAAGAATAAAAATCAAAGGACTCAATCATATATGATGTATGTATCATTGATCCCTGCAATCAATGTCTCAGTATGCCGAGTTAACCAGTAGGTAGTCAGAGTCTTGGTGTATAGATATGTAGATCACCACACCAATATTGGGTTTTATAGCCTAAATCCACACTCAATACACCTTTACCTTGTTTCCCTAAGTCCCAACCAAACCTCATAATGGGACAAAACTCCAACACCATCTTATGGTCGAACCACCTTTGATACCAATCTATCATAACCCAGCCCACCAAGCCTCACCTAGTAAGTGGAAGGTCGAGCTTCAATTACCATAAGCCTGCCTCCATAGGCTAGGGGATGGTGAGAAGCATCAGAATAAATAACTAAAATGGGAGTTATTTTTCTAAAGTACATGTATGCACACACCCAACCTGTAATTCCCCGACCCTAGATACCCAGAGTCAATGCATTACTACATAACATTGGCATGATCACAAGAAAGATCAAGTCTAAAAAGACCGATTAGTTTAGTAGCCTTGGAAACACTAGATATATTCATAAAGTTTACATTACACCAATAATTGAAAAACTACAACAACATATTGTCTTCATATCCCCTCATACAATCCCTGCAGGTCATTCATAAAATACTTCTTCACATCCTGGCAAAAAACATTGAAAGGGGTGAGCTCAGATGCTCAGTAAGGATAAAAATATAGTGGAAACTTTCATAAATAAACATAACAATTTAAGGAAATGTATAACTAAAACAAAATCCTTTTAAACTTGAAATTCATCATAATATGGCAAGGATAAAATGAAATAATGTCATTTACTTATTCATATGGATATTCTACTAGTCGAATAATCACATGAAAATATTAATAACAACTTTCATAATGACGGAATGCATAATTCCAGACTATCATAACCACAGAGCCAAGGCCTCGTGCCAAGACTACAAATAAGATTTTGTCAAGGCCTCGTTCCAAGACACTAGTTTGTCTCATGAGACCTACCGATGCATCGAGGAGCTATAACAGGCTCCACCCGTCACATATTAAGTCCAATGCATTCCCATATGAAAAGGTTTAAACATAACATAAACATTCATATTAAAACTAGCATACGAAATGTAAATACTTCATCCATAAACCACGAATGGTATAAAAATACCACATCCATAGTCAAACATATCACAAAACCTTCAATACAATATAGAAGTTTTGTATCATAATAAATCAACTTCAAATAAGCTTAAAATCCAGAAAAGGATGTTGACATAGATGAAATCAATACTCTTTTTAGAGAAATATCTATTTCTATTTTGAAATCATTTAAGATTCACACTATTTATCAAGAATCCATTTAAAAACAGATTTTTGAATCAAAGTGTCCCATACCACTTTGAAACTTTTAAAACTAATTCTAATTTTAAAAATTTAATGTCCATATAAATAATTTCTTAAAACCATTTTTAAAACATGGACATTAATGAGAAATATTTAAAAGAATAAATCTTTAAAACACTTAAAAATATATTTTAGTTAGAGTTTCTAACCAAAAGAGAGACACTTGAATACAAATAATTGTGGTAATCAAAACTTTATAATATCATGACAATAAAGGGATTCATGATATACTATGTCAAAGTACATTATATACACCATATAAAAGTGATTTAGTGTATAACAACAAAGAAGTCTCAATGAAATGTAAATTGAGATGAATTCTCTTATAAAGACCATAACCTTAGGTTAAGGATAAATCAACGACATAATTATGTGTGAAAAATATAAATACACTCAATATGATTGGATATTTAGTGTAAATCAATCAGATGACATTCACACATATTCTTGTAAAAACAATACCAATGAATTGGATATTTAACTCAACAAATGGAGATTGGGTTAAAATTACTCTTATCAAGTTCATACCGATGACTTGAGAATTTATCAATGGAGTGATTATGGGTATAAAAATTATATCCACATAAAGGGGAGTGTAAATTATGACATAATCAAATGAATAGTTATTCCACACATAATCTTGGAGTAAAATAATCAATGAAGTATGCCTAAAGCCGAATGAGTGCAAATTGAAATTTCAAATTCCCTTATCGATTAGGTAACTTAAGAAACATACAACCATGAAAGAAGGATCATACAATGATGATGAAAATACCCATAAATTAAAGTATATTACACAATTAATACAATCATGGGAAATACACATACACCACATGCAATAAATAAGTGGTGAACAATGGAATTCTCACGAAATTAAGAGTGAGATAAGAAACCCCTTACTTTGTACTTTTTCCTTGGTCGAAGGTAGGTTAACCTCCTGTATAATGGTGAAATAATTGTTATTAAATTATAAAAGAATCATTTACATTAATATG
This sequence comes from Viscum album, assembly GCA_963277665.1. Classification (NCBI taxonomy): domain Eukaryota; kingdom Viridiplantae; phylum Streptophyta; class Magnoliopsida; order Santalales; family Viscaceae; genus Viscum; species Viscum album. The sequence continues at coordinate 249,084,835 of OY728137.1, forward strand.
ATATCATATATGATCTTTTAACATTTATTTTTTAATAATATCTTAGTATTATCGTCATTTCGGGTGTTAACTTACTCGTTTTCCTTTATATTATTTGTTACATAAGCCGTGTTTTTTATGGATAGGTTGTATCTTATTCATATCCAGAATTATATCAAGTCCTTGAACATTATTTTTAATCATAAAATGAGAATTATACTTTAATGGATATGATGGAGAATGAATCTCATCGCGTTCGTGGAGACGGTAGTCCGTACGTACGCACGCGCGACAATATCATTCTTTTGATGTTAAAATAATATATAATTGGATGGTATATCGTATATAAAGAATAATTATAATGTTAAATTTATTATTTACATGAATTACACATCATTATTATACCCATCAAAATAATAATTTATTGAATGACAATTACACCACGACGTGGAGACGGTAAGCCGTACGTACGCACGTATGGTGACATGCCATTCAAAGGATGGATAGAATACTGAATATGGTTGTACCATATTTATAATAACATCACAGTATATAGAAGATACTGGAGTTATTATTTTACTATAGAAATAACAAATAAATAAGAAGTTGAAGAAGAAAGGAACTTGAAAGAGGGTGGTGAAAACATTACCTCTTCTTCGGGTTCTTCCTTTTGATTTGATCAAAAGGGCTCGTTAGGTTGGATTTTTGATCAAGATAAGGCCTCTAAGTTGTACTGAGGGAATTTTAGAGAGTATTTGGGCAGGTTTTGGCTGCTCCAAAAGGCTTTGAATGTGTTAATTAGTGAGAAGGTGAAGTGCCCTTTTATAACAGGGGTCAGGGGAACCTTTGGAAAAGCAAAAAATATTATTTTATAATAAATTTATATTCCATTTATAATGGATCCAAAGTGGATTATTTAAATTTTAATCTGGGTATGGTTCGAGAAACACTCTACCAATAGAATTTAGACAGGTTTGGGTCATTATATTAACCTTATCTTTAAGTATTAACTCATAGTTAATTAGTTTCACTTTTACAATGTCTCTTTGTATTTTTATACTATATGGTTAATAAACTTACTATATACGTCCAAGTGACCCCCAAGTGGTCCATTAATGATACACCTATCATGATATAAGTCTCTTGTCCGAACCTTATATTTTTAGGAATTGAATATAAATTAATAATATAATATTTTTTTTAAAAACTCTTTTATGTCAATTTTGACACTATTGGGTATTTTGTTTTTGATAAATTCATAACAGCATTATTACTTCGAACGCAACTTATATAATCAATCCTAATATATCATATTAACCTAGGAAATTATTTTAATTCATAAAAAATCTCAAATTACATTTATTTTGATATTTATAATATTAATTATTTTAATATTTCATTAATTAAGTAATTATTGCATCACCATTGTGTCATAAATAAATTAAATTATTTAATGTCTAAAAATTATAAATAAAATACCATTATGTAGGAAATATTTTTATCTTTCTAATTAATATTTAAAATATAATTTATCTTATTTATAACCCTATATTAAAAATGTTTTAGTAAATAAACTTTGATTTTAACTCTTTTAACTCTTCTTTGAATTAAATAATAATAAATGTCCTAATCTAATAAAAGTGGAACTAAATGATAATATTTTACTCCTAAGGTTTTTTTTGGTCGAGATACACTTGTCCAATAGAATTAGGACATGTGTTAGGGTAATATTAATATCATTTTTACCCTTAATTACCCTATTTACTTTTAACCGTGGTAAATAAAAGTAAAAAGTTATTGTTCACCAAAAATTATTTTCATCTCATTGAACCACATTTTACTCCTTGATATTAACTGTGCCTCTCGGATTTTCGAAATTCCACTCATAGAAGCGGTAAAATTAAGTTTTATGAAAAATTCAGTTTTTTAACTACTACTTTGTGGTTTCACTATTCATCAAAAAATGAAAGTTTCCAGAAAAATACCAAAAATTATGCCTAAGATATATTTTATATTATGAATTCAAAAATTATGTCTATTTTACCAAATTTAAAACATATCAGTTGCATTAATTAATTTAAAAATTAATTCATGTCGTCAAAACAAATAGCGTGTTTTTAAGAGATAATAACTATCAAAAGATTGAAACTTGTTTATGTCTGGTTTAAATGTGAAATTACATCCAATGACCAAAATTTTATTAAATGGTAAAAATATATTCTAAATATACTTTAAAACCACTCAAATTAATAATTTATCACTATTGATTAAAAAATTTGTTTTTAATTAAAATTTAGTAATTTTCACTATTCATCAGAATATGAAAGTTATCTGAAAAGTACCAAAATTTCACCCTAAGCTAATTTTGATATTACGAATCCAAAAATGAAGTACATTTAGAAAGATAAAATTTCTAAAATTTCTAAAAGTAGCTATTACTATTCATAACGACTAGTTTGATTGGTTGTTGTGTGTTAGAATCTCGAAGTTGCGTACATTGCACGGCATTGCATTATTCAAAGGGAAATGTACCGTGGAAGCTTGGGTTGTTACACAACCATCTCAATGAAAAAATTTATAGGAATAAAAATACAATATAATAACATCTAGAGTAAAAAACCATGCTTGTAATAACCTCTAGGGAATAAAAAATATTACAATAGAGTACTCTAAAAAGTAAAGGGAAAACACATCTAACCAGAAAAGATGTCTCAGCCAGAAAACAAATGGAAAATAATTTTTGAGAGATCCCAGCTCCATATTTTCAAGCTCTACCACCATACATGGTCTACTCACCCAAGTACTCTTATGCTCCTATTAAATCATATTCATCCTATCTATCATATACATAAGACACAACATGTGTGGGAAAATCTTGTATAGGGGTGAGTATATACATACTAAGTAGGATGCCCCGAAACCAGATAGGGAGCAATATAAGACACAATATACGTAGTCATATCATCACAATGAAGGTATTTCAATTAGTATATGATACAACAACCATAATGAAAACATAAATATTCTTAAAAAGAAACCCAAAAAAATAGATAAAGGGGATCTCCACCTCCAAAACCTATCTAAGAACAATGATTCTTCTAATAGTTCCAAAGTTCCATCATCAATGTCTAGAATCTTGTATGTATTTATAAATAAGTAGTATGGAGGACTCACACCCTAGTGAGACATGAAAGTATCACCTTCGTGGATAGAAGAATATTTCCTTGGTTTAATAGGTGAGTACCATCACTAAATGCACAACAAGAATAGAGGACCTGTGCCATGGTGAAATAGGGGAGCACTATCTCCATGTATAGAACACTCTTTCCCTAGTGTGATATGGGAGTATAGTATCTATCTGCACAATGAGTATGAAGGACCCACACCCTGGTGAAACAAGGGAGTACCATCTCCATGGATAGAGGAATCACTCTATGGTGTGACTGGGGAGTACCGTATCTATCTACAGAACAAGTATAGACTACCCACACCCTAGGGTCACAGAGGAGTACTATCTACATGGATAGAGGACCCATGCCCTGGGCTAATAAGGGAGTACCATCTCAATCCACTCAAAGAGTTTGTAGGACATGTGCCCTATTGTGATAGGTGAGTACCATATATATGGATAAATGACCCATTCCATGGTGTGATTGGGGAGTACCATCTCTATCTACACAATGAGTATGGAGAACCTAAACCTTGGTGCAACATGGGAGTACCATCTCCATGGATAGAGGAACCACACCCTGGTGTGACAGGGGAGTATTGTCTCTAACTGCACAATGAGTATGGATAAAGATTATAGAGGACCCACACCCTGGTACGGTAGGTGAGTACCACCTCTGTGGAGAGATTACCCATGCCCTAATGTGACAGGGGAGTTCCACCTCTATTTGGACTCTCTAATGACCTTTCCTGATCACTGACATCGTTGAGTGTCACCTAAAGAAACATCACTCTCAGAAAATCTCACATCATATCTCAAGAACCATTATGAAGGCCACCATCATATTCTATATAGAAAAACAATCAAGATAGGCTGCTCGTGGGCCTAAATTTGAGTCAAAAAAAGGACATATGGGAGGTAGAATACTCTCAAGAAGTACAAGGCGCATAAGGGGTCCACATGGTGTGTCATCCTACTTTGTTGTTTGGCCATATACCTAGGTTTTCCAGGGTACCATTCCATGCCCATGTACCCCAAGACATGCCATTGTACTACTAGATTATATGTCATTTCTAAAAACACTTTTAGAAACACACATAGCTTATCGTTGGTCCAAAAGGAAAAAAAGTTAAAACACTAATATATCATATAAAATTTCCATGAATAAACAATTGGATCACACCATTGTGATTATCATTGAAAACACTCGGGATGGGGTCTTTACTTTCCTAAATTAGACACTTGGTAAGATGGAAACAAGTCACCATATAACGCAAAAATAGTGCTTCATGGGCCAAATCCATGAACCTGAATTAAATACCCAATATTGTTCTTGAAATTTCCAACTCAATAATAGGGTCATGATTCCTCATAGGGTTCTTCATTATGACATCGTATGAAAAAGATATGTCGGATGCTATATTCCATAATAATGATGATGATGATGATGATGAAGATGATGGTGATATTGTTACTATTATTATTATCATTATTATTATTATTATTGGGTGCTTCATTGACCAGCGATGTGAGATCAAATTAAATATTTAGCATTAGTATTTAAAGGACTATCTCAATGTCAAGGTCACGATGTCAATGACAGTTCATCAATCTGGCATCGTATGAAGTAGTTACAGTATGATTAAGGTTTTATAACCAAAGAATAAGAATAATAATAATAATAATAATAATAATAATTTATATTGTTATTATTATAACAAATATGTAAAAATTGATCCATGATTAACCCTTCCCCTTCATTAGGTGGGCCCCTTTATCTATCAAGTGGGTCCAAACCCCTTTTTTTAACATTTATTTTACTTTACTTTTATATTCATATTATTATTAATAATATAAAGACAAGAGGAATTAAATCCCCCCCCCAATACCACGCATACAGGGGATCCAACATTGAAGATTCTTAAAATCCCTCATGTATTTTCCTCTGTAACACTGCCACCATGATGTGACCTCCCCCTTACATTTTTATGTCATAATATTATTATTAATAATAACAATAAATAAATCAATTTACCCTTTTTTATGAAGTAATTACTGTTAAAAATAATAATTACAACCACACATCCTGGTTCATGGGAAACTTTCTATCCGTACCAACACCAGATGACATCATTATTGATGGCCAGATTTTGGCCACTTGTTTCTCGGAAACATCAATTATTGCACCTCCAAAGACATCTGCTCAATCCAGATCATAAACCACCAATACCCAATCCAAATTCGGGTTCCCATCGTAATCACCACACCTCTTTAATGTCTAAAAAATACAAATTCAAACTTGTGACCATGATCTATTATGCCAAATAATGAACAAAAAATGATTGATATTCCATGATATTGTCGAATCACCAATCAATTGTTTACCAATGTAAATGCTAAGAACGGAGGGATAAAGGCACATAACACAAAGGTTATAATCATTGTTGGTCAATGTAATCCTATCTAATGATTGATAGGTGTAGAATAATGGGTGATAGCATAAAATAAAAAAATAAATAATTTATTTAAACAAATCAAATTATTGAATGGGATAATGTGAAGGGAACATAATTGTGGATCAATAAAAGAAAAATATCAATCCATGATAAAAATTTTAATAAAAATGTCTTAAACTGTAATTGATGATTCCTAAATTGATTATAGATCGAATTTTGTTTGAGAAATCATCCTCTAGAAATGTAGGCGATGATCTCACTGCATTAGGTATTCATCTCATGAGTATCCTTGATCTCATCATTCATCATTCTCTAATCTCGATCCACCAATGAAGAATCCCCTCCTCCACCACTTAGATCTAGAAAGTTTTATGTGGATAACCCTTGAAAACCCATCATAAGAGGGTATTTATAGAGTTTTTAATTAGGTTGTTTAATAAAACAAATAAATAAATAATTTAATTATTTTAATTAAACGTACCAGCCAAAAACTACTTCTAATGGATGTCCCACACCAACCAACTTTAGGTCATTCCTAGGGTAAACCCCACATTCCAAATTCAACCATGGTATTAGGTTTCAGATCTGAGACTCTATTCATGACTGAAAATTAAATTTTTATTTAGCAAACACTTTTAAAGAAAAAGTGAGAAACCTCATACGTTCAAACAAAAGGACACGCCTCATAAGAGATCGCAAAGTTATTGAAAAAAAATTAATCCTATTAGTTGATTTTTCCCTTATAAGTTTCCAATAGATAGGATGAACCTACATATCAAGATCATCGGCAATGGTTCAAAGAAATCCTCTAACTTATCCCATGTTCAAGAATACTTCTCTTTACTTATCTTCCTTTCATTAAAACCCCTTATCAATATAAGATCTTGTTTGTCGATCCATGTAGCATGATCACTATTGACAGCCACTTGGTTCATGAGATATTTCATTATTTCTAAAAAACATCATTCTTGTGATATAAAATATATTTAATATTTTTATAAAATCAATTTTTGGATCACTCGACCTTGGAATCACATGTCATCTCAGTGCCTGAATCCAAAAATATTTTCTGAAATATTTCAAAGACATACAAGTAAAAAACAGAGTCTCTATAGGCTATCTAAGGATGCATTGTTCCATTCTGACATCGTTCAAAGTAGTTAAATGCTCCCTTGTGACTATTGAACATAATTGAAGTGTATTATGTGACATGTGTGTAATTTTTATTTATATACATTTGGAATACACTGGTATAAATATGAATATAAGAAAGGAATATATTGGTGGTGTACTAATTAGTTCATAATAACAACTAGCATGAGCCCCTTAGAATTTGTGCATACTTTATGACCTTGAGTGTATGAAAAAGATCATCTTTTAAACTAAACCTTGGTGAGATGGATTGTGCTGAGGTTCACAATAAAGATGGGTTTTAGATGTTAGATTATGTGGTTTCTCTATGAAGAGTTGGGGTTCCTTTTTGAGCTTTTTTCTATGTATTTATATGATTGTTCAATAGATGATCATGATTCTTTTTTGTGACTATCATGACATTTATATACATTATATGGTATGTATAGATGTTTCTTTTGGCCTATTATTACCACTATTTCAAGTTTCCATTGATTTTTATCAATCACTTCCATGGAATAGTTATTTTATGACCTTGATTATTATTATCACCAGAAGGTATAGTCTTCTAAATATCACCAAATACACTCTTTTTAATAGTAATAAGCCTTTAGAATTTGGGGAGGTGCACCTAAGGTCAAATATCCCTCCAACTTGAAGCACTGGATGACTGGGTCATTAGTTTGGGTGTTAAAAGTGGTATCAGAGGATCGGGTTGGTTAAAAGTGGAAATAGTGTTTGGCTAGTTTCCAAGTAGTATTTTTTATCTAGGAATGGAAGACAAGAGATAAGGATATTTTTAGAATTTGGAAAATAGATCATGATTTGGTATTTATATCCCAATACATGAGGGATAAATTGAGTTTCCATGGGTGGGAAATTGATGTTCTTTAAAAAAAATTACCATTGACTCATTTTTTACCATGAGTGGTGCACTCAGTTGTGATGTTACTGGTTTATAAGGTTTTTTCACTTAGCTAGGTATGTCATGGTAAGATCATTCATTCATCATGATAGTCACTTAGGCTCACATGACATATGTATGTAATTATGATTTCTTCTTAGAATTTAATATATAGGGAATGGGTTTGGATTTTTTAAAGTGTCAAGAATATGTTACACTATGTTTTCCAACATAGCCTCTTGGTATAATTATTTTCAACCAACCTTTGTAAGTGGTTCCTTGTGTGATTAGTATGTGATCCTATGTGTATATGGTGTATGTGATGCCTAACTCTGATATAGGTAGGTACGGATGAAGGAAAGGTGCCAGTAATTTAAAATTTTAACAACAGGCTAAAAAATGTTTTCCTGTACAGATTTTTAGTGGCATTCTACTCATCCATCCATGGATAATGGTTCTAGTATGATTTTTGTGTGATTCCTGACTCGAATTTTGGTAGGTAGGGGGGATATGAGGCCGAATGATTTGTGATATGGGTGCGGTAGGGAAGTGTAAGGGTTGTGAGATATACTGCTTATTGCATCCTTCCCTATATGAGATATCTACATAATTTTTGATATCGATCATAGATTTTGGTTCTTAGTATGAATCCACCAAGATGGATTCTGGTGGAGCACCAAGAGTATAGTGATGTGGTGCCTACAAGGCATGCACAAGATAAGGCCCCTAAGGGAAGGCATGATCATGATCCAAAGGTGGAGGTTCCAAAGAAGGTGAGGCATTCGTAGTAGTTAGATGATTTTGGTTCATGGATAGATGAGTAGATCAAGGTGAGCTTGGTGAGGTTCATACAGAGTATTGATTAGGGAGCTCAAGGAGCTGAGTCATCCATAGCTTATCTGACATGGAAGTTCCAGTCATATCACCCTCCATTGTTCCAGGGTGAGGGTGGACCATAGGTAGCAGAGTACTGTATTGATTCTATGTAGACTCTTTGAAAATATTGAGAAACCCATAGGGTTGAGGCTAATGTTGGCCTTGCATATTTTATGGGGACCATTGAAGCACTGGTGGGATGTACAAGTACATGCAGGAAGGAATGAGTTACTAACATGGAAGTTTTTTGAAACACGGTTCTTCAAGAACTTATTCCCAAATACATTTAGGGAAGATCGAGCTTGTGAGTTCTTGAACATGCACCAGGGTGACATGTCAGTCATGGATTATACTGGGATTTTCACTAAGATATCTCTTTTTTTCCATCTATGGTACAGGATAACATCACCAGAGTGAGGTTGACCTCATTCCCAGAGGCAGTGAACCTAATGTTGATATTTTAGGGAAACATGATGGATAAGACTTATTTAATCTAGGAAAAAATGTCATGAGAGACATGTGGCAGTGCTTTAGGTAGACTTAAGTGATGCCTTGAGGAGTCTCAATAGGGTAGCTTATCCATAAATTAAAAAAGGCTAAAAAGCAGTGGATAATTGATAGTGTTCTTCTAGTGTCGAAATCCAGTTTATGTTCAGAATCATTGTAAGTAGCCTCTAACTGATTTTCAATCTTACAGATAGATGGGACACTGGGATAGGTTCTGTCAAAAGATGTCTTGGATAGTTGGGAGTTAGGGTATGGGGAAGACTTATGGATCTAAGGTAGGACCAAGAGCATTACTAGGAGTGGAAGTCTATGATATGACTATATATGAAGGTTTTGGTAGGGATAGATACACCCAATAGTGGGGAAGTGGTTGGTAGTTGGTGCAAATTTGCAGGGAGGAAAAACATAATGTAGTTGGGCTTTAGGTTGGGTGCATGTAGTTTAGCTGATTGGTTCATAAAAAGTTGGGAAACTGATGATAGTTATAGGTGTTCCATTTGTGTGTTCATGGTTCATTTTTTGGCATGATAGATATTAAGGAATGAGGTTCCCATTTGGAATTCAAATTAATAAGGTACTGGTTAATATATGGTAATCGTGAATAGTGTGTGACTTGTAAGGTATGTGTAGAAATTAGGGAACATTTGTGGGAATTATGTATATAATACAACATATTTTTGGGAATCAATTGTGATACAGGACACTCGTGCATCAGTTTTTATGTAAGACCATTTGGGTGTCATATGTGACACTGGTTTGAAATAAGAATCTAATAAGATGTAGAAATGATGGTATGTGAAGTTGGGACAAGAGTTTTTAGAATATGGTTGGTGTGGGGCCATTGATTTATTTGATATTAGGTTGGGGAGTGACCAACTAGGTAATTCCTATGGTGGGGAGAACCACAAGAGGAATTAACCATGAATGAGTGGATGGGGTAGTCTAGGGTGAAGGTTAAGAGATGGTTATGTTTAGTATCATCTCATAATGTGACCTAATATCTTGGGGATGATCTATTATAAGGTGGGGAGGTTGTAACATCCTGGGATTTGGAGCGGATTGAGAAATTCCAACTTAATTATAACTTTTAGTTGGTGGTTGGGATAAAAAAAATTAAGTGTAATAATTCAATATTGAGATCTAAAATGTGTAAATTTTTTATTTTTATATGGGATTTAAGGCCCAGTAAGTGTCTCAAGGGTTCGGTTCGGTTTTAGAAGCATCGATATTTGAAATCACAACTTTGGGAGACACAACACTGGGTGGAAGTTTGGTTCATGGTTAGTTTTAAACATGTGGCACAAACTAATCATCCCATTTGTACTAGGACACAGTTTGAGAAATCATTCACCTAGGGGCACATGGTCATGTGAATATCCTAAAGTAAATTTCAGATGATAACACATGGGTAGTTCATGGTTTGTCAAAATTTTCACCTCGCCATGCAAGGGGGTGTCTATTTGGGAAGGGGAACTGTATAGTTGTCACATGATTAGCCAAACCATGTGGCCAAATCATGAGGCTCTTTAAAGGGGATGAAATTACCAAATTTACCTTTCCTCATTTAACCATTTTTCCTATTTATTTATTCTCCCATTTCACATAACAACCTCCATCATGTTAGATCATCTCCCCTCACTTTAAATTTCTTTAAATATCTTTTTTTTTAGCTCTGATTCAAGCATTGTTCATCACGTTGGATATCTAGAGATGATTTTTCAATATTATCATTTTATCTCATTTCAGATTTATTTAGAGGTTGGTCTTCAATGAGTGGATTTCTATAGATATAATCTAGGTGTTTTCTAGATTCATATTATTTTATTTGTGTGTTTATATAATGTAATAAATAGGAATGAGTGATGGGGTTTGAGTGTGAATATTTATTTATTATTTTTATTTTTCAATCATTATTGGAATATGAAAATAGACCATTCCATGTTTGTTTAAATATTTTTGAGCCCAAAGGGTAGGGATGGGGTGAAATGAGTTTTTATTCTATTTGGAAGGATGTATTGGATGTTTAATTTATTCAATATTATGCCTATGATTATATTTGTTCCATGGGAATGTATTGGGAATGGACCATTAGATTCGGGGTCTTGTTGATCACCATAATTAAGATGATTTAGTTCATTAGGTTTAGACATTTAGTGACGTATAGTGTATTGGTTGGGTGACATAGTTCACATATATAAATAAAAGTTCATCAAAGATTTGGATTAGGTTTTTGGTGAATTACCGCTCACTATTATTTTCTGAAAGCACCATTGTGATCATTTACATAGATATTCAGGGCCTAGTGGGGAGGTTTTGACAAATAAATGTTGGTGTAGGCCTCTATAAACATATAGGAATAGGATATGGTGATGTACATCAGTTATGGAGGAGGTTATCATCACAGAAAGCCATGGTGGATGGTGTGAAACAATCGGTCAGAAGTTGATGTTCATCGTCATGTTGTGGAAGATTTTTTGGAACTATGGAAGGACAAATATTTTCATTCCTTAAGACATTACGTTTTTGAGTTGACAATGATTTGAATGATGGAAGTCTAATGTAATTTTTATATCTTATGTTCATGTTGATGGGATGTCAATTTGACCCAACAGTTTGTGAACATGGAATTAGTTAGCATTTAGTGTTTTGTGGTATCAAAATGGATGGGAAACTGAGGGTTTTTCTAGTATGGCTGACTATGTTTGCATTGCTCTATTCTAGAATTGGATGAAGAAGGTAAATTCTCCCTTTTGGATGTTGATAACAAGCGAATTGAGTTATGTAATACGTGTGTAATTACTATTTATTTATGTTTTTCAAACAATGATATAAATATGGATGTAAAATAGAAAAAAGTTGGCAGTGGCCTATTGAGTTCATACTCACACACTGCACGAGCCCCTCAAGACATGTGTAGGATTTATGTCCTTGAGTGTAGGAAAAGTATCGGGCTCTTGGACTAGACCTTAGTGGGATGGGATGTGCTGAGGTGCATAGGAAAGATGGGTTTTGGCAGTTGGACCTAGTGGTTCCTCTATGCTAAGTTGGAGTTCCTTTTATAGATTTTGTATACCTATTTATATGACTGACGCATGGTAGTTCTTTTAAAATTTTGTGTGACTTTCATGACATGTATATAATTTATTTTTTATTTGTAGTGGTTTCTTCTATCCTATTAAAACTACTATTTTATATCCTTCCATTTGGTTTTGTTGAGCACTTCCACAGTATGGTTATTTTATAACATTTATTATTATTATCACCAGAGCATTAGTCTCCAAAATATCACCTAATAGACCCTCAATAGTTTTTAGTAAGCTTTGGTGTATGGGGAGGCATGCCTAAGGACAAATGGCCCTCTGTCCTAGAACACTAGTCGAGTGGATCTCAGGTCTGGGTGTTACATCAAATACCACTGAAGGGTTTCTTAGGATCAATTAGCAATCAATATAAGTGGTGGAAGTTATAATAAACCCTTAACCCAAGATATTTTTTGCATGAAACCCGAAACCGTTTATAAATAAAATGAATAATTTATGTGTGTACCTTACATTGATGAATGGTTGAACCTTATTTTTCATTCAAGTACTTGATGAAGATCCCTTAGAATCAGCTGAAGGACTACCCCCTTCATGGTGTATCCATGGGTAGATGTGAATCACCCAACATGTGGGAAGGACTCTCCTTCACTCCATATCATGATAATTCCTCTATAGGAAAACAATTAAGAAGATGAGATATATGGTAAGAGGGGAAATCGATAGAGTCTTGGGAAAGAATAGACCAAAAATATCTCATTGTGATTACCTTAATATATAGCCATCGAGAAATTCCTGATTATTAAATGAATTAAATCATACATTATGAAATGTATGAGTTATGCATGTTTTCATTTTTTTCATTCATGACATGAATTAGTCACTTGATCCTGCCATGTTTTTCATCATATGAAATGTCTCAATTAATGATAGATTAGTTTAAATAGAAGATTACTCAAATGTTAACACTTAACGTTTGACCATATCTATCATAATTCCATATTAATTGTATACTACAATTAACCCCCATTATTATATCATTATATCATATGATACAATTGAACAAGGATGTAGCAAGAAATAAATATATCAATTCTTTATGACATGAAATTATTGTACCATATGATATATCCAAACACACATAAAATTTGTAAGGATTTAGAGTATAACTCCAATAATTTAATCATGGGATAAAAAAATTATAACTATTTTATAATTTAGGAATGGATAAACATGAACAATTAACTTTTATTAAATATGATTATTTAATGTTATCATTTACATAATTTTAAAATGAACTCATTCATATTAAAATTATGTGATATTTTATGAACACTTTTATTAATGAATAATAAATATTTCATACTTTATATATACAATTTACATAAATAAAATATCTAAAACTTGATTTTATTTAAACCATCTATCGTATTATCCAAAACTCTTTTTTAAATATTTTAAATAAATTTTTCCAAATAGGGAATTAACATAAACATTTTATATTTACGTTTATGTATTATTCATAAATAAATATAAACACTCTTACATTTTATCCTGTTTAATTTATATTTTTTTTAAAAAAAATTACCATGTAAAATCACTTTAAAATTAATCAAATATACCAAAAAAATTTGGTACGATTTAAATCCCCCCCCCCCACCTCGAATTTAGCATGGTCCAACACTGATATAGGTTTTTTTGATAATTTAAGAAAAATTAGTTTTCATTAAAATACTTTCTAAAATGGATTACACTATGGTGTAATGGATGTAGTTTTTTTCCTCTATATATTCCCTGATATGTGACTATTTTAATGTTTGTTACGAGTTAACCTAAGCATTTCAGCCATGTCATTTCATGGTCTATGGCCATTTTTGAGTGAAATCATATTATGTTAACATGCTAATATAAAAAATGGATTTTCCAACTCTCCTATGTAGTGGTGGTCATCATTTTAAATGCCATCACAAAAAATTGATCTTGATAAAATAACACAAAGGTATTGAATATAATGTTATGATTTTTTTCAAAATCAATAATAACCAACCAAAAATTTTTTTATTGCACCATATCATGGTATTATAACTTTTATAAGAACCATGACCATTTATCATACTGTTTTGGATGTGGTGAATGAAATAAAATAACATAAATAGAAATATTATATGGTCTATATCATGTTTAATGGGAAAATCATATTTTCTAGTTTCTTCATTAATTCAGAAATCCAAACCAAACATTTTTAGACTTTCCAAACATCACAGAAGTGTTTCAAAAGGACTTTTAACATCTAAATGTAGCGAAAGAACACTCCAAAATTAGATTAATACTAGAATATATTTATATATATATATATATAATAAAAAATTAAAGAACAATAATAATGGTTTACCTTACACCAGACAACCAGGATTGTCAAAAAATTTCACAAGCATTTTATTGAGATCACTAAGATGCAACTGAAAGACTCCTTCCTCAAAAGGTATCCACGGTACATGGGAACTGACCAATGATTTGGTAAAACCAATATATTTACCATGGTATACTAGAACTATATTGAAATATAAGATAGAAATTAAATCTAATATGAGAATCGACTTGAGGAGTTTTTTTAAAAAAATCACTCACGAATCACCACTACCACAAAAACAGTTTTTCGTAGCGCCCCCCTTTATCAGCGCTAACGAAAAAGCGCTGATAAAGGGACCCCCTTTATCAGTGCTTGTTTAGTAGCGCTGATAAAGGGTTGAATTCAAAAATATATATTATTATATTATTATATAAATATAGTTATATTGATATAAATATAATATATAATTTTTAAATATATTTTAGATAAGTATAAATGTACATTTACACTTAATATACTTAATATATAAGATATTTAGTGAAAATGGATTCTTAAAAAATTAAAAAAAAATATTTTTAATTAATAATTTTCTAATTATTATGGAGTAATAGTAATTTAATAACAATTTGAAGACTAAAAAAATTAAAAAAATATCCAAAATATGTTGAAAACGCAACTCAAACTTCAAACGGCCATAAATTTTGATCCGGGTGTCCGTTTGAGCTCTACCACATATCAAATCGAAGCCTGTGACGAGCTATACATCGTTGTGACACAGGGTAACCTTGGTTAAGAGATTTTTGAGGCCAAAAGAGACCCAGAAGGCCTCCAAAACTGAGTTTTTTGTCGGGGTACCCCGATATTTTAACATTTTGTGGATTTTCAGCCTCGTTTAAGGGGGTGCTATTGGCTTTTTTAGGTGGGGACTGAATTTATTCCAAGGTATTACATTCATATAGATATTATGTCTTTAAAATTTCATCATTTTTTTAATGCACTGCTATTTATAATCAAATATATGACAATATATACATATTTTTTATATATTCACACCTAAAAATTTAATTATAAATATAAATAATAAAATATATTTACATATAAAATATATTATCTTTATATAAATAATAACTAAAATCAATTTTATTTGAAATAAAAATATGTGAATATTTATATACCAATATATTAATCTAACTACATATATATATTAATCTAGATATATATATATTAATCTAATGACTATATATATATTAATATAACTACATATATATATATTAGTATTACTATAAATATAAATATTAATATCACTATAAATATATATATTAATATCACTATATATATATTAATATAACTATATATATATATCTTAATATAACTATATATATGTTAATATAACTATATATATGTTAATATAACTATATATATATATATATTAATAAAAATATATAGTACTGTATGAATAAATATAACTATATATATATATATTAATATAACTATATATATATTAATATAACTATATATATATTAAAATATAACTATATAAATATTTTAATATAAATATATAGTACTATATGAATAAATATAACTAAATATATATATATTTATAGAGATATATATTAATATAACTATATATATATTAATATACCTATATATATTAATATAACTATATATATATATATTAATATAACTATATATATATATATAAATATATATTACTATACGAATAAAAATAACTAAATATATAAATATATATAGAGAGAGATATCATGAATTGGAAGACAAATCAAAATAGAGTAGTGGTAAAGGCTTAGGCGCGCAGGGGGGAGGTCTCGAGTTCAAATCCTGGTGGTGGCAGGGGCGCGAGCACATGGGGGAATATAGGAGCAAGCGCTGTTAAAGGGTGAAGGGGGTGCATGGGGCGCTGTACAGGGGATGAAAAGCGCTGTAAAAGGGGGGGTCTCAAGCGCTATAAAATCACCCCTGATTGGCAGTGTTTTTTAAATTTTTTTAAATTTTTTTTATTTTTTTTTATTTTTTTTTTATTTTTTTAATTTTTTTACCTTTTATCAGGGCTTTCAAAAAAGCGCTGATAAAAGGGATCCTTTATCAGTGCTAAAATGAAATCACTGATAAAGGAAGTGCTCATATATGGGGTCTTTTATCAGCGCTAAAACAAAGCGCTGATAAAGAACCCTTTTATCAGAGCTTTTTTTTAGCGCTGATAAAAGACCCCTTTTATCAGCGCTTTTTTTAGCGCTGATAAAAGGGGTCTTTATCAGTGCTTTTCAGAGCATTAATAATGGGGACCCCCCCCCCCCCCCTTATCTTCTCCGCCTTTATCAGCACTTTTTCTAGCACTGATAAAGGCTATTTTTAGCGTTGATAAAAGCCGTAATTGTAGTAGAACACAAACTAAGAGTCGTCTTATATAGGCCATCCAATGACCCTCCTTTGAATCTCAATGTTTGGCCTAATAAATTAAATGTTTCAAAAACACTTCATAGGTTACATATCATTGTAACTTATGTATCTTTAATGTTTAACACTTAAATATTTATTTTGGACATTCAAACTCTCCATAATCATCATCTCATGGTGAATAACCATGTATGATAATTATTGGAGATAAATTACCGCAATTCCTAAATTTCATTCACAGTTTTCATGGAAATGAACCTCACTGTAACATTGTGACACTCACCACACCATGGTATATCCCAAGGCCATCAATGACATGGTCTAAACCACCATGTCGGGGTGGTGTATTTAGTGTGCAATTCCATCACCCCCCACCCCTCCAATTAAAAATTCAATGAACATACCACTAGCATGGGTTATTGTACCATGACTCATATGCATACTTACACACACACACATGAATAAATACATATAAACATATATACATAAAAATATATAAATATAAGTATATTAAAAATTATAAATATAAATATAAATATATAAAGATATTAATAATCTATAAATATAAATATAAAATTTATTAAAAGAAATATGAATATGAATATATATATATATATATGTTAATAATATCATAAATATATAAAAATAAATAAAAATTTTATAAATAAAAAAATATAGATTGTTAAATTAATAATTAAAAATTTTTATGTTTAAATTTTTATGTATAATTTTTTTGTAGTTGTTATTTATTTTTAATATTTTTTTGAAACATATATGTAAATATAAATACACAAAAATATGTATATGATTATATTTATTATTTATTTTTATACTTATTTATATTTATATTTATATACATATTTATTTATTTATAAAATATAAATTTTAATTAATAATTATTACATACCAATTATAAATACATGCATTCATTCATACATACAAATATATATATATATATATATATATATTTATATAATCAGTAAGTATAAATTATTAATTCAAATTTATAAATTACAAATAAATTAATGTGTGTATGTGAATTTAAATAATAAATATAATTATATATATATATATGATTATATTTATTATTTATATGAGAATTTATAGTTATTTATAAACACACACATATATATATATTTAATTTATAAACATTAATTATTATTAATTACTAATTACATATATATACATAAATATATATATACACATATAATTATTTATATAAATACAAGTAATTATATAAAAATATACATTAATATATATTAATATATTTTTATATATTATAATTAGATAATATTAATTAATATTTATAAATTATGAATCAATTCATCAGAATAGAATGAGGATAATCCCAAGAGCACTAACCTATTTATTAGAATAAATGAAAATATAGAGAAAAAGAAGAAGATGTGGTCAGACAAGGAAAACATTTCCCTCGTTAAGAAAAAAACAACTAATAGTGTACAGAGTTAGAATATATAGACAAATTATCATTTTCTATTTTCCTCCAGATCCCATGTCCTTAGGTTTTCCCCTATCATTATGATAATGACCTCTTCTCCATATCTTGGTATTCTATTGAGGTTTGGTATCATCATAAAATGGAATATTTGAGTTTTCTATTAGAATGTATCAAACATTGTATTTCTATGATAAATATCAAATATCCAACCCTGGGTTGGATTGTATATTTTCATTAATGTTATAGGATATTATTTTTAGGACTGAATGGTAATATTTATATCTAAAGGATTCATGGTCAGTTTTTTCAAAAATATACTCAATTTGTGTGTCAAACCAACCTGAAAGGTCATCACTAAGGACTCTCATACACAAGATCTTTTTTTTGTTTGAGTATTTTGTTTTTAACTATTTTATCATCACATTCCACATCCATTAATTTAAAAAATATCATAAATAACTTTTATTGAGTTAGAAAAATGGGGGTGGCTCCTTAATATAGTTCTCGCCCATAATAGTCAGCGGAGTCTAATGTCATGGGAAATCCCTTGTCTAGCTGGGTGTTTCCTTTTAATCTCTCATGCTAGAATGTACACCCTCACACAACAAACAATACACATCACCAACCCTCATCCTATATGGAGAGTTACCCCCTAGAAACTCCACCTAAATTGGAGTTGCATGCTGGACCTATAAAGTTTCAACAGGGCACTAGTATGAGAGAACAGTCTAAACCATCTTGTAAATAGTTAACTACTTACCCATATAGATTGCACCCAAACTTGAAGATGTGTGTAATAGTGACTTGTATTTCCAATGTAAAACCTTTTAAAAACCATCTTTATCCACCAAAATCTTTTTTTCCTTTTCTATAGAAGACTTAAAATATTTTCTAAGACACCCTGGAAAATTCATATTAGAGAATCCATTCCTAATAAGTTGTTCTAATCCATCCTTATGAGGAGAAACATCTAATCATATTATTTGATTTTGAGTCTAACTATTCAATCCTAAACCATCTCTTAGATTCACAAACTCAACATCCTAAGAGTGATGGCCCTTCACGTTTAAAATCCTTAAAGAGGAAATTGAAACACTATACCCATATCCACCTAAAACAATAGTCTCCTGTTATTTCTACATTTATTTCTTTCCTTTTATTTGAAAAAATACTAAAATTATTGATTCTAGAGTTCCCAACAATCAGAGTACCAATTTCACCTTTATCCCTCCCCTTGTCAAACCCAAAACTATAAAAAGGTTTATATTTATGAACATAATGACCCATAATATAATCCTTCCATGCATAATTCTTCCTACGACAGCCACTATCAATATGACCTTTAAAACTACAATTATCACAAATAAACACCCTATGGTGATAACTTTTCATATTCCCAATGAGATTTTACTACACACAAATAAAAGGTAAATTATCATATGTAATTTAAATATTAATATTATAATTATGAGTAGAGAGAATTACCTTATCAATGAGAGTATGAAAAAGATCAGTTTCCATAAAAAATGTTATAAAATGAAAAAACCACTCCAATTAAGTTTCATATTCCAAAATAATTAGAACACCCACTAATGAAACAGTATCATGAAGAATTTTAGAAGCCATATAACCCAATTAATCCCATGAATTTAAATCCAAAAATATTCAAAATAGTTCTTGGAATTGAAAAAAAACATGGTTAGGGTACCATTTGTGAATGTGGAATGAACCCAGTTTCAACAATAAGGAACCAAAACCCCAAGCTCATTGAATCATATGTTCTGAAGGAAATGGATAATGGAAAAAAAATATACCTATGCGAGATGTATTTAAAATCTAAGAACCCTCAGATAGAGGATAAAAAATGAAACAAAAAATCATCATGTTTATAAGGTTACCCCATAGAATAGCAAGTTTAGAAAAAATGAATTATTACATTGATCCAATATCTCTAAAGCAGTATCTGGATGTTCCACAATATGATTTATTAAACCTTTTCTGATAATTCTACCAATTATTGAATCCCTACAATATAATAAGTATTTATATCTATTAAAATATGTCGATTTTAGACTAGAAACCCTATATTTTTAATTGACATGTTCATTTAATCATACTTAAACCCTATCGAGTTGCCTTCGACCACTAACAAAAAGAAGTCACTCGATAGAAACTACAGAATCACAATGAAACTTTCACACATATATTTATAAAATTATTAATTAATTATAATTAAATTTAAAACATTTAGTATTTAGTGGTGGTGAAAATTACAGGAAAAAATCCTCTTTAAAATGGAGGGTTTTTTTATGAACTCATCGTAAAAATTAAATAAAAAATAAAATTTTATATTTATTTGTGGTTTTGAATTCAATGAAATAGAAATTTTAGTTTAAAAAACAGGCATGAATTTACAACATACTCTAAAAAACATATCAAAAAACAAATCATAGCATTTGATGGTTGTTTTAAAACCACAATTAATTAACCTTTTTCCTATAGTGTGATCATGTGGATACCTTAATACTGGTTGATAGCTCCTTGCCTAGTGGAAACAAGATTAATAAGTTCATTTATAGGTAAGCCAAGACAAGAAATTTTTCAGCTTCATTATTACTATTACACTAATTCTCTAGGTGGGTAACATTGATAGGTGGAGAAGACATTATCTTCACAATATGCACAAATAAATTAAATTAAAAATGCTTATATTTATTACATATCATATAAAAAATATAAAAAATAACCCATGATTATCAAACATGTTTATAAAAAAAATTTAAAGGTTAAAGGATCCCCTGTTAGTGATCAAAAATTATTCTCTAAGGTCTTACCTAAAATACAAGATTCCATATTCATTAAGACCACCATAAAATTATTTTTTGGTCCTAAGGAAAGGATCATATTCAACCATGATTTTCATTCCCTTAATATGTTCAACATAATCAAATATACTTGTACTAAAATTATGTGATATATAACTCATATTATTGTTCTACACACTATATACATTTACTTCTTTTTAGTATTTAGTATATCATTTACAAATAGGAAAAATTCCATAGAAAATTGTGAATTATTTAAAATTTTATAGACTAATTCACCTTGTGTAACAACAATGTAAGCAAGGACATGTAATTATAAAATAATCAGTCAAATGGTATACAAAAAACTTAATGAATTTTTTGACCTCTTTCTCATATTATTTTAATGTATGATTAAAATTCATCCATTTTCAATCCATATTTAACCTATGGGTTTATAATATTAAATAATTTATTGTAAATAGTTATAATTGTATGTTACATTTCATAGATCATATAAAAGTAAAAAAATATTATATAAAAACTAACCAAACTTTAAATTTTTCATTTAAATTTAACAAAAAAATTAAGACATAAAATAAAAGATTATAAAAGCGATAATTGCGTGTGTGTTTTTTTATCTGCATGAGTGAGTGATAATTATACACACAAGCACATAACACTTTAACATTTGTAATAAATAAATATATATATATATATAATTATATATATGATACATATAAATTTACAAGTGTGTGTGCATGTGTGACTGTGTTTAAACATACACACGCACATGATAATTTTATACATATATATATAATTCACATATATATTAGAGGTGTAAATATATAAGTTTTTTTATGTGTAAGATATCTAGAATATAAAAATATATACATGTATATACACTCACAATAATAAAATAATGAATTTCAATCAACAAACCATAAGTTTTATGATTAGATCATCAAGGTAAAAAAATAATATGGGTCTCATGGGTAAATTAGGATAGTATAGATCGATTTAGAAAGAATGAAGATAAAATACATCCATATATAGTATATTTATATTTGAAATGGTCTTACTCAGTATTACTAGAAGGATCATCCCTCATGGTGTCATCATAAATGATCATGAGGTAATATCAAATTTTCGACGCTACAGAATTCACATCATGAGGTAAAAAAATTATAATATCTTACTCACCTCATTCATGTTATTATAAGTTTTTATAAATTTTATAAATTTTATATTGAATCACATTGATCATTGATGTTTTGTCTTTATTATTAATGGAATTTTTATTAATGGAATTTTTATTAATGATAATTCAAGGAAAACTCCCATACCTCATTTTGCAACTAAAATTGAATCCAAAATCATTATCAATTAGTTTAATAGCATAGAATAATGATTAAAGAAATTATTCTTGAATTTTTAATTATTTATATAATATAATGAATTTATAGTAGTATCTTAGTAATTTGATAATGATTTATTTATGTTAAATATTATTGTTAATATATTTTTTAAGAATATGTGTATGTTGTGAGATGAAAAGTGATGAATGTTCAAAAAAACCATCCAAATCTATTCCCTTTGAAACATGTTCTTTCCCCATTTCCTATAAAACATTTTCATCATCATCCATCATAGTGGCTAGAGGTTTCACACTGGTGTCCCAAGGGGAATGATGCGAAAAAATAACAGAAATAGGGATGAATTATAATCATATCAGTGACATGTGGGTGCTACACTAGGCATTATGGCAAAAATTAGGATAATAAAGACTCTGGTGAAGACCCATGGTGAGTTTTAACAGGTGAAAATAGACCAGTTGGTGATAGTTCGACCTTGGGAAGGTGGTGAAAATAGAAAATAAAATGATAATTATGAATCTCAAATGAGGGCATCAGGATTTGTTGGTAGTGGAGGGGTATTCTAGGTAGCGCTAGAAACGATGACTATGATGTGAAAGGCGGATGACCGAGCATTATACATATAGAATTTTTTAATACATGGTGTATATCAATTTAATCATATGTCGTGTCTCATAATCCTTATTATGCTCAAGTTTTGGTATTGTTATAAATATATCACAAAGTGTGACATCAAGAAACACACCACATATTTTTGAACTATGTGCCTTGATGTGTACCCAAGTACACATAATATTAACACCTTAACCCCACATGTCATGTGGTATAGAGGTTAAATCATGTATCTTGGCATCCTAAATCAAGTATCTTTTCCATTTTATACAAAGTTTATTTAGAGTATCCACATGTCATGTGAACATAGAATATGTTGGGTGCTTCAGTAACACAACATGGACCCTTGAGATAGTACGCACCCAACTACTGGGCATGTTGTGTAGGTCAACACTATAGTAAATGGATAATGAAAATACATTTTTTATATCACTAAGTCCCACAGGAAATGTATGTAGAAGTATATGATGTGTACTAAGAACTCTATGGTGTTTTCAATATCTTCCTTCCTGGGTTTCAGAAACAGACACATAAATAGTTCATTTTGGACATTTTTTCATGTAGAGAATGATGGTTTATTTCCCATTATCATCCTAAATTTTTTTAGGTGTTTAAATGGAAGATTAAGTAAGTGATATAGTTGGAGTAGTCATAAAGTCACCCCCCCCCCTCTAGTGACATGTTTAATCTATGTCATAGGTCATCTGTGTGGTTAGTGGAGTGGGTAGCACCCTTAGTGACAAGGTACGGATCCTATAAAATAATTGTTCCCAAATGTGTTGTGTCTACACAAATAATACATTGTTAAATAAAGACTTTTGTGGATGTTTAGATGTTTGTTTCATTGTATATAATATCATAGTGGTGATTACTGATGGTGGTTCCGAATTCGGTGTTGGTGTGATGTGGAGTACATCTTGCTAAGTTTTATAGAGGTATAAAAACACTTATTAGAGGTTGTGGAAGAAATATAGAATCCCTAAACCAATATCACCATGATTAAAAATAAGAAGTCATACAAAACTAGAAGTAAAGAATATTGTAAATAATATGTGTACCTTGCATTATATACCCATAGAACAAAGTCATCACCTTCAAACACCTTTGAATAGTCTTGATGAAGATCGTTGGAGTGAAAATTGAAAAATATACCACCTCTACAGTTATAAATGGATTGGATGGATTACTCATCATATGAGAGGTATCTTTTACTCATAACTTCATATTAGTGCCTCATCATAAAAAATTGGTAGGAAAAGATAGAATAATGGTTAAAGAGTTTCATCTAAGAATCGATCGATCATACAGACTTCCATCACATAGTAGTTGTATTTATAAATCCATCAAGGATTCTCCCTTATTGATCATAAATTTAATCATGTGTTTTTAACACATGAGTAAATGAAATGACTTGTTTATGAAAGAATGAATGAATGCTTCACCCATGAATTACAATTTTTATAATGAGACTTTGATGATAACCAAAGTGGGAAGATCATCCAAATGAAAAATATTAACATTTAGCCTCCATATATGCCAGAGGATGTACATGTATATTGTAACTTATGATTAAACACATAATACACCTTATGAAAAGATCAAATCATATGATACAATTTATAATGCAGTAGCATGGTTTCTCTAAACCATGTATTATGATTTGGGTAATATATAATAATCAATATCCCACTTACACTAAGTCCTAAAAGACTATGGATATTTAATCAGTTTTGTTACTATTGATATGGGGATCAGTAGCACAAATAATCTTGTATAAATTATTTATTTTAAATTAAACCCATATGACTTATTAAATTCTAGATTCCCTCTTTAGAATATTTTCCTCACCTTGATGGAAGAATATTAATACCGTGAAATACACATGAAATTTTTATAAGGTTTGACCTCAGTGTGAGAGTCTACTCCTTGATGTTAAAACCCATTTTTTGTATCAAGTATTTTATTATCACTATAATTTGTAGAGATTAAAAATACCTAAAACTAGTATACAAAGTTCAAGTATGAATTATCCAATTCTCTTCACAAGCAGATATCATCCACTCCCCATAGTAATTTTATAGCCTAATTTTGACAGAAACCACATATTCTTAAAAATTCCTCCTTCAACCATGTATTTAAATCAATTCTCCAAATTATCATAGGATGATTCTACAGTAAATAATATTTCTTTTACTTGGAAAACATCAACTTCCAAGTGATATTAAGATAAAAA
Organism: Viscum album; assembly: GCA_963277665.1. Classification (NCBI taxonomy): domain Eukaryota; kingdom Viridiplantae; phylum Streptophyta; class Magnoliopsida; order Santalales; family Viscaceae; genus Viscum; species Viscum album. Next base: position 249,110,144 of record OY728137.1, read on the forward strand.
TAGTAGACTGACATTCCCCTTACACTTTATTAGGATGACCTCCACATGGATGATAATGTTCATGTATGAAATGATATCCTTACTCCTCAATAAAAACCATTTGGATCAACACCAATCAGATTAAATTTCCTCGACCTACTTAGGAACAAGAATGCGATATAGGTCGATATTTTTCAGCTTCTCTCACTATAAAATATCATCATATCGGTTGATCACTCAAAATTTTTGATAACTTCCATTTCCTAAATTTCTACTTTTTATATTCTCTAGATAAAAAACATAAGATATCTCTATAATTATTGGGAAAATTCACCATGAATTTTGGGTGTAACAAGTTCCCAGGTTAAAATCCTTAATTTCTCTTCTTATGGAATCAATAATTAATGATTTCAAATATATAATTTGAAATATTAAAGAATATCTCATTATCCTTCTCATTTTGAATCTGATCAAAGACTCATATTTAAATCTTGTAGAAACTTCAAATAAATATCTTTTTAAAAACCATGAAACATATAGAAATTTAAATTCTATTCACATTGATATGGAACTATAATGTGGCACCCTATCCTGTAACACACAACATCACCTTTAGTTTGAAATTTTAATCTCAACTTGAATCTCAGTTGATTCAAATCATTGAGATGTATGATTTATGAAAAACAACACACTATCATCACCTAATTTTATTCCCAATTTATTTATAATTTCTATTCTGTATATTCCAAATATTTATCCCTAAAATCTATCCTTGAAAAAAAAATATGTATATAGTTTTTTAAAATTCAAAAAAAAATATATGATTCTTACAAAAATCATGACTACATTGATGATGGCCACATAGACTAATGAATACACATATGATGCTTATGTATCACCTAAAATGATGTTTACACACTTGATGTATCCTCAACTGATGCTTTTGTTGGTAAGAGATAATGTTTTTGGAGATCAGATGATGATTGAGGAGCTCAATTCCTTTTACAATTTTTAACAACTCATCATTGAAATCATATAATAGATTCATAAATACTCAGAACACCTCATAATCTTTGAAAACACTTCAAACAAACTCAAATAAATTCAAAAAATGCACCAAATAAATTCAAAGACTTGGTCGATAAAAAAGACAGCTTCTCCAACAATTCAAAGGAAACTTCAATCTCCCACTTTGGAGTTTTTTCAACCCATATAACTCTTTCAAAGCTCTGCTTAAACATAAAATTCTCATTTAATATACACTAAATCAAAGCCTTTTTCATATTATAACCATCTTGACACCACACCATAGGTTCGGGTAGTGTTTTTGAGATAAATCCATCTCTCGATGACAAGAAACATTTTATCCAAGTGATGATATTCTCACCCTCAATGAGGGAACTCACTCCTTAAACCTTTCTCCCCTATTCACAGTAACCATAACCACTGAATAAGAAAGATAGGGATATAAAATACACATCTTATTTGTTTCTTTACCAAGAAAATAGTTGTGCATTAATTATCACACTTTGAAAACATAATCCATGGATTATTAGGGGTCATCTAAAAGATTTTTAATGACATGGGAGGGGATGAACACCCATGTTTAGCCTCAATCACTATAAAAAATAGGCAAATAGATATGTTTTCTATCCAAGTTTTTTGAAAATGTGGCTAAATTTCTTTTAGTTGTGTTTTCTAAAATCAGGGATAAAATTTAATTTATCCCATTTAGCTATGTTTTTAGTGATATTTTTAAATGTCAATATTTTTTAATGTAGCCACGTTTCAACATCTGGCTAAAATTTTTCATGTTTGAAAATATTCTAATTTTTTCATTTTAAAACATCGCTAATTTTTAATTAGTTATATTTTAATTAAAAAATAATTACCTTTTATTTTAACAGTGTTTTAAATGTGACAAGATTAAATAAGATATTAAAAGTTATTATATGTGTATATATTTATAATAGTTTTACATAACATTAAAAATAAATGATATTAATATAAAATTAATATGCATACACTGACACACACACACACATATATATAAATAGATATATACATATAAACACAAACACATACATATATATGCATAGATACATACATATAAACACACACACACTCAAAACATAATTAAAATTAATTAATAATAACTAAATAAATGATTATTAATAATAAATTATTTAAGAAGTGAATATATATATATATATATGTAATAATATTACAAATTACAAATTATATGTATATATATATGTTTTCTGTTTATTTATTTATTTATAAATATATTTATAATATTGTATATGTTAGTGTGTCTTAATTTATAATACATATATGTGTGTGTGTGTAAATTAATATTTTAATATATATAAATAAATATATAAAGTTATAAGTATTTATATACACACACACAAATATATTAAGATGGAATAAATATAATATATATACATATTGATTATATGATTATTTTTATTGTATAAAAATAAAATGAAATATTTTTTATATAACATTAATATACACATACATACATACGTATAAACACACAAACACAAAATTTAAAGCATAATTATAATTAATTAATAATAACTGAATTAAAAATCATTAGTATATAAATGAATATGCATACGTATATGTGTGTGTGTGTTTGTTTTTTGTGCATGTAAATTTATAAGTGTGTATATATATCCCCATGGGTAATAGCCTAGTGTTTGTGCCCCTATGTTGGTTTGGGGGAGGTCTTAGGTTCAATCCTCCTCATTTGAGTGCATAGTTTTCTTTCTATTTATCCTCTTCCATAGACCAATTGTAATATATATATATATATAAACATATTAATAATATTACATATATAATAGCATTACATAAAATTAAAAATAAATGTTATATATATATATATGCATATTTATATTAATATATATATAGAGAGAGAGAGTGATTAATTTATATATATATATATTAATCGATATATTATCTATGTTTTTAAATGTCGTTAATTTAGAGGAATTTAAAAAGCACTAAAAAATTAGTCACACAATATTTCCCAATGTTTTTCCAATATTGGTGGCTAGGAGACACAGCTGTGAAAGGGAGTCAATAGTGATAGACGCTACTAGGGGTGGTGTACGATTAATAGGGATGGAAACACATGATTGTTCGAGGGGGTCAAAAGTAGTGGAAACCTATAGGGGAAGGGTGAAGTTGGTAGGGAGGGAAACTAAAGTGATGATGGGGACCACTTATGTGTAGGGTTAAATATATATAAACAAAAAAAATGTAAAAAAACACTTACGTTTATTTATCTAAAACATGGTAAACTTTTTCAATTTACCTTCATTTTAAAAGACATAGGTAAACCATGTGTTGCTAATTTACTCACATTTCTAAACACAATTAAATTAGTGATTTTTAAAAATGTATATAGTTTAGCATTGTTTAAAAACACATCTAAATTAGTGTCATTCAAAAACATGAATAATTTAGCATCATTTAAAAATGCGGCTAAATTAGCACACCCTATTTCCCAATGTTTTTAAAAAACTTAGGTAAATATGTTAGTCATATTTATAAATGTGGATAATTACTTTTTTGTAGTAAATTTCATGAATCCATCCTTAGAGACATCCATGGTGAATATGTTTTCTTGTTGATCTCAGGTTGGAATGATTTCAAACTTTATATCTCCACTAGCCACCTTCTCCTTGAAGAAATGGAATATGATATCAATATTATTATACATTGAATGTTGTACTAGTTTTTTAGAAAGGTATATGACACTTTGATTATAAAATAAATATTATAAGAGTTTTTACCACTTTCACCATCAAATAATCTAGTTTCACCATCATCCAAATCATTTGAGTGAAAGAATTAGTAGTAGTAGCATATTCGACCTCTTTAGTACTTACTGTGACAAAGCTATTTTTCTTACCGTTACAACTCACACAGCTATCTCCTAAGAGAAAAATACTACTTGAAATAGATATTCTATCATCATAGTCACCTGGTCGGTCTACATCTATATATTTGGATAGATTTAAATTTTTTCTTCTCTTGTACAGTATCTCAAAACTCAAAATTCCCTTAAAATATTTAAATACTATTTTAGTAGCCATAAAATTTGAATCCTTTGGGTCACTTTGATATCTAGAACAGAGACTCATAACATATAAAAAAATATGGTCAAGAAGTTGTGACATATATAATGGTTCTAACCAGTTTTATGAATTCTCTTTGATTAACATTATTACCTTTAGATTCCCTTGAGAACTTTAGTACCATTTAAATGGGTGTAGATATTGGTTTAGTTTCCTACAACTCAAACATATTCAACACTTATTTAGAATAATTTTATTGGTATAAAAAAAATTTCAACTTGAAACACTTATAAACTCAAATTTTATTCTATATTACCGAGTTTTCATATTTCAAATTTTTTCTTCATTTGATTGGAAAATTTCTAAAAATCACTCTCATGATCACCTAAAAAAGACACCATCAAAACATTAAATTAAAATATGTGTACCTTTCTTTATTTCCTTTATATAAAAGTTACTATCCACTTCTATTTTTATTAACTTTAATACCATTAAGTAGTTATCTAGACTTGAAAACCAGGCCCTTAGATCATGTTTCAAGCCATATGGGTCTTTCTTCAACTTGCACACTCTCATACCAGATTTATCAATCACAAAACCATATGAATTCTAAATATATACATTTTTTTTCAAGTTCACCATTTAATAGGGAATATTTTACATCCATCATATCGATTTTAAACTATTTTTAAGTTGACACAATATGGAACATCATAGTATCCTCCATCTTTGAAACTGGACTAGAATTTGCCTCAAAATCTACCCCTTCAACTTGATATTACCCTTTTCACACCGATCTGACCTTGTTCCTAACAAACTTTCCATGATCTTTTATATTTTTTCTAAAAACCCACTTTATTCCAAGGAAATTATCATTATTGGGTCTTGGAACAATGTATCATATAGAATTATTTTTTTTATCAAATTTATCTTCTAATAAATATAATCAATCCACTACTCATTTTTAAAGGATTCTGTAATAGATATTGGTTTAACCAGAGAGATTATTGAGGTCAGGATTTCAAACCTCAACCTTATATTACTTAGTTATTAAATGTTTACCTCATATCTCTACTTTATTCTATTAATCATAGGTGTAGAATTTTATTATATGGTATTATTTTTCTTTCTATGGTTCTTCATCCTTTTAAAATTTTATTTCTCACTCTCAGCAACCCTCTTTTCATTATCAGTCTGTTCAAAATTCTCATCAATAACTTACAGATTGAACTCAATATATTTTTAACTATTATTTCCAATTTTCTACCCATTTTCTTCAAATATTTATTTAATAACTACTATATAAGGAACATTATTTTTTAGGTGGTTTTCAATGATTTTCACATCATGATATTTAACCACTATATGAAGTATTTTATTATAGTATCTATATTCTTTTCCATTATATAGGTACCTAATAAATATTCTTTTTTCAACACTTTATTTTAATTTCCCTAAATTTAATTTTTTAAATTTTTTATAAGGAAATGGATACCAAAAACCACGAAATAACTCATTAAGGATTAATTTTATACCACATTTCATTTGAGTTTATATTTTAATTTAGACTCAAAAAGAAATAATTTTGATTGTGCATAGTAATGTATACAATTTCTCTCTAAAAGTACTTTGGTCTTTCAAATTTACAAATAATTATTCTTCTATTTTCAAAATGATCTCATTTATTGTTTTAAAAACCATATTATGTTTTAGTGTGTAAGGAGGAATGTATTGATTTTTAATTCCATACTTTCTAAGATAATATTAAAAAATCATTTTTAGTGTACTCCTTCCCATTATTATTTATAAATTTATTTATGTGAATGTCAAGATCTCTTCCAAGTTCTCTTTTATAAAACTTGAACATGTCCACTAAATATGAATTGTTATTCATAAATAACACTCTTTTAATTATTTTATAATCATCAATTAATGTGATAAAATACAAGTTACGTATTATGAATTTTTTTCACATGGTTCTATACAAATCTAAGTGAATTAATACAAGAGGCCTTGTTGATTTTGTATCTTCTCTTTTATATTATCCTTTAACCATATTCCCCTTTTAAAAAGTTGTAAAAACTAGATATCTATCTTATAATAGTTAGGGTAGATCCCTCAAAAAATTATTTATAGATTTTACTTGGATTATTTTGTTCAATGTATCCAAGTTTTCTATACTAAATATTAATTTCTTCATTTTTATTAAGGTGGTAGGAATTTCTAGTATCTATAATCTTAAATAAACTCTCACCAGTTCTTTCTCTAGTTGCAATGATTTTTCCATCCTTAAGGATTTCTATGAGACAATAATTTTTCTTAAATATCACATCATAACCTCCATTAAAAAGTTGACTTACACACGCAAAATTATTTTTTATCCCATCAATAAATAAAACATCTTCTGACTTCAACTTGTTGTGCTCAAAATCAATTGTTCAGATGCCTACGATTTTCAAAGAACTATTATTTCCAAAGTTTAATACAATACAATCATGTTATTTTATATTTTTTTATAATATTTATATACCTGGTCATATAATATAATTATCCATTATCATGGATCTATAACTTTATCTTTTTACTATGCTTACGAGAATCCTCCACACTTAATGACTTTTATGCCTTTATTATATTTAATATTTTTTTTTAAATGTGTCATTACTGAATTGGAAAAATGGTTATATAATACCTTTTACAGTGAATTTTATATTAAAATATTCCACATATCTCCTCAATCCCATCCAACATATTTTGAATAAATACACATATTGTCATCTCATATCCAATCTTCTTTATTCAAGCTCCATTAGTCGCTATTTTAATGCATATTCCCCTTAATTATTAACTTATTTACATCCACAATAGATACATATCATACCAAAAAACATTATCCTTGTTCCCATAATTTCTATATCACCAATAATAGACTCTAAAACTAGTTCTTCTAGGGATTTTAATGAATTTTTATGATAATAGGCTTGTTTTTTCCACAAAATCAACCTTTTTTCAATTGGTTATTGATAGATCCTATTTCTATTTATTTTTATCTACTCTATTTGATAAAGTATTCTTCTTATCAATATTTTTATCAATCTAGGTTTTCCATTTTTGTAACTTAGATCCTTTACTTTTAGTTGAGACAGATTAGATATTTTTAAAAACTATAGGTGTGGATTTTACTCGAGTTGATAAATAAGAATTCTCAATATACTAAGATTATTCATACTTTAATTATTCACCCCTCTAATAATAATTATTCATTTCTTTCAAGGGTTTTTTTAACTTAATCTACCTTGATTATTCCTATTTAACTTTTTCTTCTTAAGAATCCAACATCTTCTCAGATTCTTTTATCATTATTTATTACTCAGAAGCTTTTACTTTAAGAACTTTTATTTACTCAATATATTCATTCTTATTATTATGAAAATATATTTTAGTATTCTTTATCTTGTTAATATCCTTCTTAATATATTTTTCCTCACTTTTTAGTTGTTAATTTCTATAAAAAAACTTCACATTATTTCATCAATATATGAACCATATAGGATTTATTTTTATCCTCTCATTTTTCACTACTTGAGATATTTTATTTACTTTAAAAATGTTTCATAAAGTCAATATATCTTCTAGAACACTCTTCCTTTGATTCACTTATTGGGGAAGATTTGTCTTCTCTCTCTTTATTTATCATTCTCTTACATCTTTCTTCTACCTTCATCAAATTTTTTAGACTTTATAATTTTTTTGCTTTAGATTTTATAGGAAATTTATCTTCATTCTCTTCATCCACATATTCAATGTTTTTATTCTTCCATGGAAAATTTATAACAGTGTATGATTCCTCCACATTTAAAAAAATTAATTTGAATCTTTCCTTTATATTTTCCAATTCCATTATTTAGGATCTTAGATATGTTATCTAATATTTTCTTGTGTTTTTCATCACTCTTATCATCTCCATCTGAGTCAATTAAGGACTCATATTCATCTTATTTTATCTTTTATTTATCCATGGATTTACAATCTATATCCTCTTGAACTTTCTTTATCAAAATTTCTACTTTAATCAATTTCATAGTTTAAAAGAGTATTGTGTAAATTGTCCAAGTAATGATATTCTCTATCTTAAATGATATAGATCTTTAGATTAAAATGGTTTCGAATGTTTTCACTAATTTGTTAACAACTGTAGAGACTTCCAACTTGTCTCCAAAATCTATATTGTGAATAACCACATCATTCACTCTAGTGATGAAATCATCAACATTATTATCTTATACCATTATGATATCTTGAAATTTAGCTCTCTATATTTGAAAATTATCCTTTTTTATCCTAATATTTCATTCATATAATATTCTTATCTTGTATCATGTCTCCTTTTATGTCTATAGTTCCATAACTTTTGTGTACATTTTTTCTAAAAAATATGATAAAATATCATTTATATAATTTCAATATATATCAATATTCCACTTATAAGAAAATTTCATGTCATAATATCTTGCAATTGGTGGATATCCCATAATGACAGCATCACTCCCTTTCAATACTTATGATAATAGACACATAAGCATTCAATTATTCTAACCATGAAACTTTTTTCCAATAAAAAATGGAACATTTATTCTATTTACAAAACTTTGATTCTATATAATAAACCTTGAAGATTAGATTCATAGTGGAATTGGGATCTGATACCACTTTTACATCCATGGTCAGTTAGGGTGATATAGAGGGGAGGGGCGAATCAGTAGTACCAAATATCTTTTAAAAATTATTTCTTTTAAATTAAACCCTAATGAGTAATTAAATTACAGATTCACTATTTTGAATATCTTCCTCATTTTTATGTAATTATATTAACATTATGCAGTACATGTGAAATTTTTACATTGTTCAACCTCAGTGTGAGAGCATATTCCTAACCATGGACAACATTTATTTATTTCACAGATTTTACTACCACTATAATTTATAGTGATTAAAAATTCCTAAAATCAACACACAATGTTTGACCAAGAATTATACACTTATCATCATGGTTAGGAATCATCTACTTCCCACATAAACTTTATGGTGTTATTTTGGTAGGTACAACTTATTATTAAGAATTACTCTTTCACTATTTTATTTTAATTAAGACTTTAAATTATCACAAGATAATACTATATCAAAAAATAGATATTCTTTTAGAAAAAAATTTAATGTAAAATGATATTAAGATAACAGTAATAGATTGATTTTCCTCTCACACTTCTTTAGGATAATATACTCATAAATGAGAGCATGAATGCATAAATTGAACTCAGTAGTAAGAACTTGTATCAATTTTAATACAATCAATTTTCCTTGACCTATTTAGGAATAATAATATAGAAAATGTGGATATTGTTCATCTTATCTCATTTTGAAATAGATATGTATCAAGATACCACTAAAATTTTTGGTATCATTTATTTTCTCAATTTATCCTTTTTATATTCTCTAAATAAAACTTATAACATATTTCCATAATTATTATGAAAATTCCCACATGATGTTTGGGTGTAACAAGTTCTATATTCAAAAACTTCTAATTCTCTTCCTTTCGAATCAATAATGAATGATTTCAAATATTTAATTTGAAATCTCTAAGAATCCCATAATATCCTTCTCATTTTGAATCTAATCAAAAACTTATATTTCAAACTCCAATAAAAATTAAATAAATATCTTCTTCAAAAAATCTATTAAATAAAAAGAAATTAAAATTTCATTTATAATTACATGGAACTATAATGTGGAACACTCTCCAAATATCCACAATGACACCTTTTGTTTGATGTTGTAATCTCAGCTTGAATCTCAATTCATTAAAATAACTGAGATGATTGATCTGTTGGAGTTGGTGGTCTAGAACCAAAAAACTTGTACTTTATTCATTAATAAATACCATATCACATCTTGATTGTTCTTCTGCGTGACAATGCATATGATAATTTCCTAAGCATAGATGTTGCGTTAAAGGGTCCTAGTGGATCCCTACTATGATGAGAACCTATAAGTGCCATAATATTGTTCTTGAATATATGTTCTATGATCGGATGATGTTATTTGAGGGACACAAATAATACAGGACATTAGAGGTGAGGACTCATAAAACTTTGAGGCACCTTCTCATGGTGTGCACCCTTGGTAATATCCAGGAGGATATTATGAGAATGAGACCCATCTGTAGGAAATACACATTTCATAGTGTCATTGGATGTTCCTATCTACGGATGTGTGTATTGGTCCTTAGACTTTAATATTATTATTAATGGGTATTACAACTCGCGCACTTAGTTGTATTGATGAAAACTGTGATGACATACTGTTCGCAGTCAGCTAGTATATGTTGGGTGCATCATGAGTAATATTGTATTAATAGATAATCCGAGAAAGGATTTTTCCCTTCTGTTCCACAACGTAAGTAGATATCTCAGTCCCTTTGATAGAAATTATATATCCTAAATAAATCCATGGCCATGGTAAGGAATGGGCGAGTTCAATTCTATAAAGTCAAAGAAAGAATAATCGAGTACATAGGTTGATGGAACTAGCATGTAACCTGCTTGATTCGTGATATCGAGACAAAGGGATTCCATTACACGGTAAGCATTCGTAGGAGGTGACACATCATTCTGGAATTATCTTTTTTCTATATGGGTTCCTGGGCGTGTTTCTAGATGCTAACCTTGGACTTTAGGAAGGCTCTGCCTAATGCTACTAAGAAAGAGGCCTAGAGGGTCACACACAAAGTGTGTCCAAGTATCTCAGTTAAATATTAATTTAACAAGTTGAATAAAAATTATTCCTTATTGTGGTTTAATAATTATTCAAGGATACCTAGTCACATTTATTTCGACACTATTAATTTGAGAGAATATATTGTGGGTGAAATAATATATTCATTAGTGAATAATGCAGTGATATTTATTTTAGAAATAAATATCCATTATTCAAGGTCTAATAAATGTGGTGGAGGAAATAAAGAGAATGAAAAAACAAAAGTACACGTCGTGTATTTTTTCTGGGAATTTATGAGAAATAATATTATTTATTTAATTAAATAATATTAGGTGTAATTATTTGGGCTCATGTCAAGTAATAATAATAGTCAGTTGTTATTATTAGACATGGGGTATTGCTAAAAATTAAATGAAATGAATAAATTCTTTCGGGTAATTAATTCATTTTATTATTGTAAGTAATTAAAAATCCCAATTATATAATTCTCATTAGCCTGGACATTTTCATTGGTTGTGAACAATGGATCTAGAGAAATCTCTCAAGCCAAGAGATAATTCTTTTCTTCTAAGAACGCTCTCAAGCTACGAGAGAGAGATCCTTCTCCACCGGATCAAGGTGACCAAAGGCAGACATCACAAGTGAAGGTTATTTCTTGCTATCACCTATAGATCCCTTCAGCGACGTCCAGAGATACATGGAGCACATGTGGATCACCACTAGAGGAAAACTACACTTGGATTATATGATGCAATGATGGATCACATCAGATCATGATTGGAAATATCAACAGATAGATAATTCCATCAATGTAATTCTTGTCTTTTAATTAAATTAATTATAACCAACATATGATGATCCTCTCTATAGTTCCGAGAATCCCTTATTTTCTTTAATTCTTCCTTCTATTCCAAATATCCAGTGTTTTATTATCGTGACAGATCTCTGATTAAATGTCGTTAATGGAAAAACATTAAAGTTGAGTATACCCACCAACGTGCTTCTGCTGCACCCAAAACCTACAAGTGGTATCAGAGTGGTCATATCATTGATTATAGTTATTTAGTTTTGTGTTGGTAATTTATGAATTTAATAATTTAGTTTTTTAAATTCAAGTTAATCATTCTGCAAATCTGAATCTCGAGATCTATTCCCCCTCTCTTGTTTCTCATTCACCTTACAGAAACAAATTTTTCTTTAAATTTTGATTAAAATAAAACAGAGGATCTCATTTAGAGGTGCCAAACATTCATGGCCATACAAAACCAAAATACATGGTGTGTATTTAGAACTAAACTCTGTGTAGTCTATGTTTAATGCATCGGACTGGTCCTCCAAATTAGGTCGTGTGTTTGAGTATTTCTTATTCTTAAATGACACCATGTGTTGACCAGGAATATGTGGCACACGTTTTCTGGATTACACGTCGTGTGGTCCACTGAACATGGTGTGTATTCCCTTCGGGTTAGGCTTAGACCATGTACCCTGTACATGGATTGGCCGGCAGGAAACTGTGTAACATAGATACTACACAGCGTGTGTCCCATTGAACATGTCGTGTACTCTAAAAAATTTCTGAAGTACATATACACACCATGTCCCTGGGAATGTACTTCAGATGGACGGTGAACAAAATTACACGTCGTGTAGTCAAAACTACACCCCATGTACTCATCGAAATTATGCAGATTTATTAAAATTTATTATTATATTATACAAAACCTTGAGACGTGTACCATAGTATAGGCATAAAGCTGAGACACAACACGCGATAGTTGTTTTATATATATGTGTTTAATTTAACATCTGAGTAATGTTCATGTCTACTCATTGGGTAGTTATGAATGGGAATTCATTGGGTTTCCTCTAAGGTACAAGTTACGTAAAAATATAATTTTAAATGAATTTATTTGTTTAAAATTATGATGGATGAGAATCTCAAGGAAATTCAGAAAAGTGTTTAAGGTAAAAGGATTGATTAATTAAAGATAATTAATTGATTCGGACATGATTTATCTTAAAAAAGAATGATGAAAGAATTGAATGCTAGTTTTATTTCTGCGTAAATATTGTTGCATGTATGTATGATCATGAGCTAGACCAAGACCTTTGTATATGAATGGTTTCTTTTAATTTATTTATTTAAATTAAATTTGTTGGCCTGCTAGCCTTTTCCTCATTGATATGTAGGGTCTTCTTGCCCAAGGTTTATTTTTTGTAAAAACCTGTTTTACCCCTAACCTACATGTGAGATAAAATCATATGTAATGGATGGAGCTCCCAAGCTAGTGGAGGCGGATCAAGTTAGGATCCAAGTTGAAACCAATCCCAGGAGAAACAAAGGTGAATAGGTGGAAAGCTGTAAACACGAATCCCAAAGGTTCAAGGTGTTTGTACCCTAGTTCTTGGGTTGGTTTATCAACTTCTAGATAAACTAACCAATAGAACAAGATCATGATCGTACAATTTATTTTATTTTTGTTAGTTTCATGGTTTATTTATTTTTTGTGTGTTGTCATGATCACACAATTAATGAATTAAAAAAGCATGCAAGATAGAACTAAAATATGACTGGCTTATGCATAAATATTATCTTAGACATGGTTAATCACTTAATTATATCCCTCTTAATATTAACAAGAATGTAATTAAATATAACAAAATTTAAATTTACATATAAGGGTAAAATTCCTCAAAGAAAATATTAAGTTGGTATAGCCTTCCATAATCTTGGTTAGAATCAAATCATAGTTAAAAGTGCTTGACCAAACCTAATTGGGGTGCTTTCAATTATTGGGGAATTATCATTAAAGGTTTTTGGTTTAATTGACTTGGTTTTCATCAATGGTTGACTTCCACAGTAGGAATTGATGTGACCAAGAGTTAAAGGTTTAGGAAATCCAAAATAAAAGGATTTCAGGATTGGGGAGTCCACTCAGCAGATCAAGGAGTTGCGAGTTAATGCAGTTGGCATTTAGAATGCCTACCTAAAACCCTTTAAGTTTCTTGACCAACCCTATTTGGGGTAATGTGATGGGAAATATGGATCCTTGTAATTATAATATTCAAGTAACATAATATTCTGAAGTCAATGGTTAGGGCTATTGGATTTCGATAAAATAGTGGGATACTAATAAGTATTAATTTATGAATTTGTCTCAGTTTTATAATGATAGAGTATTAAACCTTTTTTCATCTTAATTTGTAAAAATGGAAAGAAAAATGACTTCAAACATATCATTGAGAACCATACTCGAGAAGGAAAACCTTCTCAATGACACCAATTTCTAGGAATAGCAGAAGCGTTTACGTGTCATCCTTCACCACAAGAGGAAATTTTACATGCTAGAATAGCTTATTCCAATTGAGCCTAGAAAAGATGAAAGTGATGAGGAAATATCTCTCTTTATGAAATTTATGGATGATGCCACAGATGTTCAATGTTTCATGTTATCGGTTATGTCTAATTAGTTATTGAAGCAACATGAAAACATGGACGTGTATAGCATGATGTCTCACCTTAAGGATATCTATCAAGAGAAGGAAAGAAACGAGAGATATGAGATCTCTAATGCTTTGTTCACAAATAAGCTTGGAGAGTCTGCACCGGCTGTGTGATACCCCGAACTTAATTTGTGTAATAATAATAGTTTTAATTATTACACTTGGCTTAATTTTCTTTTTATCTTAACAATGCTCGAAAAATAAACACTAGACTTTAATTCATTTAAAACACTAGAAAATGATACATGGAAACAAGGCCTAAAGGCCATAACTAACCAAAAATTCCTATAAGTAGGCCAATCACGATCACCGGTAGACCCCACAGCACCAGAAACATGCCAAGAAAGTAGTAGATTTTCTTCGGATCTACCATGACTAAGAACAATATAACCAGAACCATAGAAATCATACTGAGCATTATAGGGATGAAGAGAACAAACTTCTATGTCTCGGTGTTTGAAGTTGGAATACTCTAATCACGTTTTTATAAGGCAACAACCCGACCGTTTCCTTGGGTGACTACTGAATTCCAGCGGCTATAATTATAGTCGTTGGACTTGTGGGGAATTAACTATGAACATTTAAATACAACTTTTTTTTCCAAAATTTATGAATTTGAAATTATAAGATAACTTCTTAATATGTTGAAACATTTTTAATTACACTTAAGCGATTTTGAAATGTATTAAGGAATTAAAAACACTTTAAAAATATTTCAAATACATTTTAAGGATTTTAATTTCTTAAATAGTGTTTTAAACTATGTTTAATTTCTTTCATTAAAACTATGTTTTTGATTAAACTATGTTTTGACTTCTATAATACTAGTATAAGAATTTCCAGTTTTCAATTTACAACTTTATATGTAAAAGGTTTGGTGTCTATAAATAATTTTAGAAATACTTTTAACTAATACAATGTCGAATTTTTATTCAATAACCTTCTAATGTTTAAAATAATTCATGTTTAAAAAGATAATTTCTATATAGTGATTATTTTCTTTGAGACTTTATAACTTTGAAAGATGGGATTTTATAAAAAAAATAGACCCACTAGGGCCATCCCTTTATATTTGGGTCGAGGGAGGTAGCTCATTCTAGGTGGCTGAGCCTATCCCTTAGCCAAGCCAATGCCGGCCCAATAGTGGGCATAGGTTCCCCGAAGGGGGCACAGGAGCAGAAGCGCATGGGCGTGCCACTGTGGGTGCAAGGTCACGGTGAGGTAGAGGTTGGTCGAGGCCTGCGGGGGCAGGATCCCGTGTATGAGGCTCCCTAGGTGTGTGTTGTGTGTTTTTTCTAAGCATTCATTTGAATCCTTGGGCTTATAAAGATCCGCAAAACCCCTCACTGTTTTGATGTGGGATGACTAAAAAACGCCTGGGATCAAATCTGGGCCATTGGATTGCGTCGCACGTGATCTGGGATGTCGATCTCGATCTCGCGTTCAACCCTGAGCAACCGCGGAGCACCACCGCATTTTTATGGACCATTCAATCAACATTAGATCTAATCTCAACCATCTGAGAGTTTTAAAACACTGTGTCAACTCTGGACCATCCGATCTATCTCAGATCTAATCATGGTTGTTCATTCGGTTTTAAATCCTGCACCCTGGATCATCAGTCTCATCTTATTAAAGATCTAATCTAATCCATCCTTTGTTTTTAAAAACCACGGACTCATCCTAGCCTTCTGATCAAAGCTCGAGTGATCTGGACCATTCATTTCATCTCTCGATTTGTTCTTTATGTCGTCTTCGTCTACCTTATGCCAACCAGTGGGTCACCTACTATTTCTCCTCCTCCTCCTCCTCCTCCTTCTTCTTCTTTTCTTCTTCCTAGAGATCCCCCACCTTTCTCCTTGGATCGTCCTTGACTTCTACCCGTATCCTTTCTCTTTTTATTTTTACAAACCAAATTTATTCCATTCAAGTTTTCCACAAACTTTATATATATATATGTGTGTGTGTGTGTGTGCGTGTGTGTGTATTTTAATCACCAATTTATTTTTAGTTCTTGCTTTAAGAAACATGTTGGGTTGTTTTGTCTTGGTCAAATGTTAAGTCTTTGTTTATTATTTTTTATTTTCGAAACATTATATATAGATATAATATGTGTATACCGCCTATATACACCCTATATTTTGTACTTGTAAATACCTGTTTTATTCCCCTCGATGTGCAAACATCCACTGCCCAGCCTTGTTGCACTCTTGAAGTCAAGTAAGGGATAAATTTTTGCTATGTTTTCTTTTTTTTAACTCATATCTTCTTACATATATATGGATCTCTCTCTCTCTCTCTATATATATATATATATATATATATATGAACATTTCAGTTTATTCTAAACCTTAATTCATGTGGATCATCAAAATATATTTTGAGTATATTACACATGAAAGGAGTTTGTGCTTCAAACATGAAAAATACTTCTTGTCCATTTCAATATTTCATGGATTATATAAGTTTTTCCCAAACTATTTTGAAATTTTGAAATCTTATATGGTTTCTTCATACAAACTATCTCAAGTTTATGAACTTTGATGAGTGATCTTTTGTTTTCAAGAATTGTTTTCTTTTCGATACATGAAACAACATGCAAGGGTTCTAATCTATCATGTTTTTTTGTGTACCCTTAAATATAACTCATGCATGTGTAGTTATGTGTAAAAGTATATATATATACATATATAAGTTTGGTAACATCTTAGTTTCCATAAAACCAATCCTTATTGGTTTAAAACATGATTATGAGGAATATAACAGTTTCAAGAATCTATTTAGTCTTTCTTGGGTTATGAAAGATTTCAATCATACACCTTGTGTACATATATAAGTATATATATAAGATTTTTCTATGATTTTCACATAAATACATACTTATAATTTTATTTCTCAAGCAATTGATATGATAGTTTTCATGTACAACTATAAATATACATTCATGTATGAGTACATTTGTTTAATTTTTTCTTTTATGAATGAAAATTTATCTAACAAAAAATCCACACTTTTTATTTCCAAATTGTCAAAAGAATTGATTTGGATCATTTATAGTTTATGTTTTCACTTTTCTTGGATGAAATGAGTATCCCAATGTCAAAGCATGTAAACATAGTTTTAGAAAAATGGTTATGTTCTTAAGATTTTAATGAATGTTTTGTTATTTCATGTGATAACCCATCATTTTATGTGATTTAATTATTACTACATGTGTAAGGGTATGTTTTTTTAGTTCCTGCACGTCATTGTTAAATTTGGAACTAACAAATCTAGTTCTTTTGCACTCAATGCATAATTCAATTAAAGTAAGTGAATGTATACAAATTATTATTGATTAATAATGTAAGTTTTCTATGTTGTATGAACACTAGAAAAATGAGACCATGCTAAGACATATGAGGAATTTATTGTACTTAAAATGATGTGATGGGTGCGGCCGTAATTATACAGTGCTCCAATGCATTGGGTAAAGTGATGAATCTCATGACTAAATGTGAAATTATGTGTGAACAAGATGCTGGATTTTTTCACAACTATGTGTGGTACTTAACCAAAATTATGTTGGGTTTCTACCCATATAGTCTTGGTGCAAGGCCTTGAAAAAGTTTGGCATTATACATTTCCTCATTATGTAATGGTAAATGATCAACCAAGGGAATTGTTGGTCCTTAGTTAAGAATTTTCAATGATAATGGAAGTGGAAGCATAAGGCATAACCAAGTATGAAAATGGAAAGTTATACAAGGAATAAGAATCTAATTTAAAATCCATATTAATTTCTTTTTATGTTCTAATGGATCATGATATGAATGCTTATAATCACAACTATGCTTTTGGAGTTGGATTAACCAAGTTATGAATTATGCGCATCTTATTTCTTACATACGCATGTGCAATCTGATTCATGTTTTTAAGTAAGCGCAATTATCTTGCATGAGAATCATCTTTTGAAAAATTTCTACAAGTAACCTCTGAAAATATTGATGATGTGCCTCGAAAATTAATGCCTTCCTCTCAAAAAAATGTTTTATGATTATTTCCAAGGTTAAAAAAGGGGGATTTTCTTCAAATGTTTTAGAACCCCTTACTGGTCATTTTTATGCTCACCCTACATTTTAATTTATATTTTACAGTATTTAGTAGTTTTTTCCAAGCTTTGAGTACTCTTTGTGACGACAAAAATTTGAAGTTTAACCCTGTCATCGGAAGAAGTGTTTCAGCTGCATCTGATTTTCCAGAACCTAAACCAAAATGATCTTCTATATTAGGACAAGATGTGCAATTTTTGTATGCCTATTTTTATAAAGAAAATTTAACACCATGTTTCAAGCACCGATTACAGACTTCTAGGATCAAGGTCGTGACAGTTGGTATTAGAGGTTCAGTTTAGAAGACTCTGGAAAATTAGAACAACCTTAAATTACCTGATTGTGTCATACTAAGTGGAATCCTTCTTAGTATTTTAGATGGCTAACAAATCACACATTTTCTCTCTTCTAATGGAAGTACTAGAGACATTAGTGGGAAAATCATGTACAGAAATCTACGATACTTTTGAAAATATCTTTTTATCATGAAAAACCCTCTACCATGTATCCAATTCTCCTCGTCCACTCCAAATTCACTGAGGAGCAGACCTCAACTATATTTTTATGATGCATGCCCAATTTATGTTCTATGCACAACAAGGAAAATACTTTGGGGGTTTGTTTAAGTGTTTTACCCTAGCTAGTAATTCTTCATCTTGAGAGGACTTTCAAGAGGTTGCACAATGGGGTGACCTTCGAGTGGCATACCTTTGTCAAATTTTGACCTACATTCTCTGTGGTCAAGTTATTGACTTTAAATCTCATAAGGATGAGCTTACTCATTTGCATTATCGACATCTAGTTCATGTCGATGTTTCCTAACCTCATACACATCATGACTTTCTCACCCTGAACTATAAATGTTCACATGCGGTTGATCCTAGTTGCACGTGTTGCATCTGGACCCAAGAGATCAAAGCATTTGGAATCGCCTTGGGGATCCATTTTACTAGGATCCCAGGAAATCACCAACACCAGTAGTACCTGTGAAAAGACGTCACGATGATTATGTAACACCTTTAGTTTAGGAACCATGTTAAATGAATAGTGTTATGTTTTTTGTGTTGGTATCTTATTATGCTTTTACAAATCAATGTCTCTGTTGTAATCTGGTTAGGCTTTACTAAGTAAAACATTCCCCTTAAATTTTTGTTTCAGATGGAAGACATGAGTTCATTGATAAACCTTTTATCACTTCCTATTGAACTGCTAGAATCCCTAATCATGAAGACATGTTTAGAATACTACTACCCTTTTTCCAACTTGAGCTTTTCTTGAAAACGTCTTCATAAAGTGTCTCATAGACTAAATTTCCTTTGGGCTTACCTGGGAAACTATCATGTTTATCGCTACATATAAACTACAAAACTAACATAGTATAGGCAGAGATAGAATTTCCATGAAGATCTCTTCCTTTGCTTCACTTCTTTCGAGAACTACCAAGCCTTGGGGAAGTTTCATGAAGCTTCCTTGGAAGGTGACACTTGAGTAACCTATTTGTTCTAGGTCCTGAGTTTCAGTATGTATAGGATTCTTTACGACTTTGAAGTGTTCAAGCGAGAGGTGGTTCGAGAGATTTATAGGGAGGCAGCCCACTCCCAAATCTCTGACCTCCACACCTCTCATTCCACTCTTTGGAAGACTGGATGTTTTATGCATAGGTTTGACCCTAACTTCTCATGGTGTATATGGGCCAAGGATATCAAGGAACTGGGAACTAAATATGGGTATTCACCTGGAAACATCAGTGGATTATCTGCAATGGTGGTTCTGGAGGAGGGGACCTCGAGTATAAATGTAACGACCGGAAATTTTGAACAAATTTTGTTTCCTAAATTTGTGTGTTATTTTATTTTATACTCAACAAAACTATTTCATTTAATAAAATGAGTATAATTAAAATAATACCATTGGAAACTAAATGTTGCGATTATTTTTTATAAATACAAGTGATTTGATTAATTAATATAGAAAGAAGATTCAATGGCCCCATCCAGTAGTCTCGGGCCGATGAAAGCCCATCTGACGAAACTCGGGAAGGAGGTAGCACCTTTGGGCTTTTCTCTGGACCAAACCCAATCCGAACTTCATTGTGTGAGCCTGGAATGGAATCGCCTTCGCGAGAAATTCAAGCTGATAGAAATCACTACTCGGGCAATGTTGGCCGAGCCGCCCCAAGATTCTATCACCCTAGCACACCTTACTCTTAGGTCTTATGCTGGTGTTATAAGGGGTTATGTAACGAGACCGTAACTGCCTTGTGAAATCCTTTGATTTAAAAAGAAATTATTTCTTATTATGATGAATTTTTTGAATTTTCAAATGTCAGGATAAATATAGTATGCATATTATTGATGAATTTTAGAAAAAGGATATTTTAAATATATATATATAAACCTTAAGTAATTAAAAATGTGTAATGATTTTAAAAAAATGGTCTTCTACAGTTGTATTCAGTATGAAATTTAGAGTCTAATAAGATCAACTTAATTTTTGATAAATAGTAATTTATGAATAGTGATTTTATGCTTAGGATTAGTAATGTGACCAAATGGATTAGTAATCTCACTTAAAGAAAGTATTAATATAATTTAGGTACCTTGATTATGTAATGTGGTTCAATAAAATAGGTAAATAACTGTTTCAGAAATTATTGGTTAAGTATTAGTTTTTTCGGGTGAATATTATTTTTTATTTAAAAATTAAATTAAGAATATTTAAAAAATTATTTTTATAAAACTAAGTTCATTTTTGAATTCAGAGCATCGATATTAGGTTATGGTGATTTTTGGGGATTTTTTTGAAAAAAATGAATTTTCAGTGAATAGTGTTTTAAATTAAAAATTAAATTAAAAAAATTTAGAAAATTATTTTCATAAAATGGAGTTCATTTTTGAAATCAGAACATAAATATTTGGTTAAGGTGAAATTTTTGGATTTTTCTGAGAAAGTTGAATTTTCAGTGAATAGTGAAAATACAGTTTTTGAGTTTCAGGTGTATAATGACATCATTAAGGATGTAATAATTTTGCAATAATTCTGGTCGACTTATTAATAGTAATATAAGGTATTAGGTGTCCCAATTTACCAATACCATGGTCAAATACCATGGGCAAACCCATGGTTTTTTCAATACCACCAATGAGGTGTCCCTTGGCCATTAATGCATTGTCCCCTCACTTCCCCTATAAATACCAATCCATTATCTCATCCTTTCCATTCCAAAATCATCCTCAACGAAGTTATAGCCTCCTTACCTCCCAATGAGTCCTCCCAAGGTTCCCTCGAGCCTCCCAAGGTCCCAAAATTCAAGATTTCGAAGTTACTCTTCAAGGTAAGGGATCCTACCTATCTCTTTCTTTTCATGTATTCTCCTTTATGTCATTTATTTTAAGCTCCATGTTCTTATGTTGGGGATGTTATTTTATATTCATCCTACTTTCCCTTTAATTTTAATATGATGAGAGACCCTATTTTATCTCATCAATTCATTTTAAGAATGTTTAAGTGGCGCCGTTAGGCTGCCGAATTTTTGTAAGGGATTCTTTCACCCTTCTAATTTTCAAGTTCTATTTTCATGTCAAGTCTTTCAAGTTCATTTTTATTATGTTTGGGTATGATATATATATCCATCATACTATTATTTTATGTTCATATTATTAGATATCCTATTTTATCTCATCAATTCATTTTAAGAATGTTTAAGTGGCGTCGTTAGGCTGTCGAATTTTTGTAAGGGATTCTTTCACCCTTCTCATTTTCAAGTTCTATTTTCATGTCAAGTATTTCAAGTTCCTTATTATTATTTTGGGGTATGATATATATATCCATCATACTGTTATTTTATGTTCATATTATGATAGACCCTATTTGATCTCATCAATTCATTTTTTAAAGTTTTAAGTGACGCTGTTAGGCAGCCGAATTTTCATAAGAGAAATCTTATTTTTGTCTTCCTTTCAAGTTCTTCATTTCATATGGTATATCATTCAAATTTCATTACCATGTTCTTAAATACTTTATATTATGTCCACCTACTATTTTATGGATCATTTATGAGTGGGTGAATCATGTCCCCTCTCTTTTCAATGTTTTCTAAAACCCTGTAACATAGTCGTTATGCTGCAGAATTTTCGTCTCAAAATATCTCTCTCTTTTTCTCAAATTCTTTTATTTTATTAAGTGAATACTCAAATATCTTTCTTCAAAAGGGTTATTCACATATATATCAAAATTTTCTATTTTAATTCTGGTATTTACATACATGAAACCCTCTTTCCTTTTTTCGTGGGTTTAAAATGACATAAAGATCATGTCTTAAAAGCAGTTTTTAAAATGTTATGATTATGAAATGAAACCCATTTATTTTATGCTATATGGGTTATTTAGGACATTTTTGATGAGGATATATTTGTTTCACATTATAATAAAGAAAAATTTAAGGGTGCGCCCTGATAGCGCTCCAATGCATTGGGTAATGATGTAATCTCTAGGGATTACAATTTTAACGATACCTTGGTGAATAACCTTGGTAATTTTTTTTAAATGACACCTTGGGGATGGACCTTGATGATATGTTCAGGATTTTCTAAGTTTAATGTTGTATCCACATCTTCAATTTATGAAATACGTTATTTTTATTATGATATGCCTCATGATCTCTTTCTCATGCCTTAATGTTAATTATCATGACTTTATTGATGTATCTCAAGTTCACATGTAAAATGTTTCTATTGTTTCCCTTACTAGGACTTCTGCTCACCCTTTCCTTTGATGTATGCTCCCAGGTTATAAGATATTGTAATGTACTTAGGATGAACAATTAAGAAGCCTTGCAAGTGGTTTATAAGAATGTTTTATGTTGTTCTTGTGTTTTATGTTACTGATTTCCAAGACACTAGACTTTAAAGATCCTCTGTTTGTAAAATGTAATGAAATGTTATGTAATAAAAAGGTGGGATGCTATAATAAAGTATCACTGGCTTTGCTGGTAGTTTCTTACGGGTGTAATAGAATTGCGAGGGTGAAATTCTTTGAAGGATGGGATAATGTGATACGCCGAACTTAATTTGTGTAATAATAATATTTTTAATTATTACACTTGGATTAATTTTATTTTTACTTAAACAATGCCTGAAAAATAAACACATGACTTTTATTCATTCAAAACACTGGAAACAGATACATGGAAACAAGGCCTAAGGGCCATAACTAACCAAAAATTCCTACAAGTAAGCCAACCACGATCACTGGTAGACCCCACAACACCACAAACATGCCAAGAAAGTAGAGGATTTCCTTCAGATCTACCTTGAATAAGAACAATATAACCAGAATCGCAGCAATCGTACTGAGTGTTAGAGAGATGAAGAGCACCATCTTCGGTGTCTCGTTGTTTGAAGTTAGAATACTATAATCGTGTTTTTATAAGGCAACAACCCGAACGTTGCCTTTGGTGACTATTGAATTCCAATGGCTATAATTATATTCATTGTCCTTGTGGTGAATTAACTAAAAAAATTTAAGTACAACTCAGTTTTCCAAAATTTACGAATTTGAAATTATAAGATAATTGCTGATTATGGTGAAACATTTTGAATTACACTTAAGCAATTTTGAAATTTATTAAGGAATTCAAAACACCTTACAAATATTTCAAATACATAGTAAAGATTTTCATTTACTAAATATTGTTTTAAACAATGATTAATTTATTTTAATTAAACTATGTTTTTTATTAAACTAAGTTTTGACTTCTATAATACTAGTATAAGAATTTCCAGTTTTCAATTTACAACTTTTTATGTTAAAGGTTTAGTGTTTATAAATAACTTTAGAAATACTTTTAACTAAGACAAAGTCTAATTTGAATTAATTAACCTTAAAATGTTTAAAATAATTCAAGTTTAAAAATATAATTTCTACATAGTGATTATTTTCTTTGAGACTTTATAACTTTGAAAGATGGGATTTTATAAACAAAAATAGACCCACTAGGGCCAGCCCTTTATAGTTGAGCTGAGGGAGGAAGCTCATGCTAGGTGGCTGAGCCTAGCCCTCATCCCAAGCCAAGGTCGGCTCGAGCATGGGCATAGGTTCTCCAAAGGGTGCACGGGAGTAGGACCACATGGGTGCGCCACCGTGGGTGCAAGGTCACGGTAAAGAAGAGGTAGGTCGAAGCATGTGGGGGAAGGATCCCATGTATAAGGCTCCCTAGGTGTGTGATGTGTGTTTTTTTTTTGAACCTTCGTTTGAAGCCTCAGGCTTATAAAGAGCCGCAAAACCCACCACTATTTCGATGTGGGACGGCTAAAAATCACCTGGGATCAAATCTAGGCCATTGGATCGCGTCACGTGCGATCTGGGCCGTCGATCCCGGTCTCTCGTTCGACCCTCAGCAACCGCAGTGCACCACCGTGTTTTTATGAACCATTCGATCAACATTAGATCTAATCTCAACCATTCAAGAGTTTTAAAATGCCACATCAACTCTAGACCGTCCGATATATCTCAGATCTAATCATAGTCATTCATTCGGTTTTAAATCCTGTACCTTGGCTCATCTGTCTAATCTTATTAAAGATCTAATCTCATCCATCCTTCATTTTTAAAAACCACAGACTCATCCTAGCCTTCTGATCAAAGCTCGAGCAATCTGGATCGTTCATTTCATCTCTCGATTTTTTCTTTGCGTCGTCTTATTCTACCTCGTTCCAACCAGTGGGTCGCCCACTATTTCTCCTCCTCCTCCTCCTTCTTCTTCTTCTTTTATTCTTCCTCGAGATCCCCCACCTTTCTCCTTGGATCGTCCTTGAATTCTACCTGTATCCTTTCTCTTTTTATTTTTACAAACCCGATTTATTCCATTCAAGTTTTCCACAAACTTTATATATATATGTGTGTGTGTGTGTGTGTGTATTTTAATCACCGATTGTTTTTGAGTTATCGCTTTAAGCAACACGTTGGGTTGTTTTTTCTCGGTCAAACGTTAAGTATTTGTTTATTTTTTTTTATTTTTGAAACATTATATATATATATATAATATGTGTATACCGCCTATATAAACCCTGTATTTTGTACTTTTAAATGCCTATTTTCTTTCCCGTGACGTGAAAACATCCACTGCCCAGCCTTATTGCACTCCTGAAGTCAAGAAAGGGATAAATTTTTTCTATGTTTTATTTTTTTTTTAAACCCTATATTCTTACATATATGTGGATCTCTCTCTCTCTCTCTATATAGATATATATATGAACATATTCAGTTTATTCTAAACCTTAATTCACGTGGATCATTAAAATATATTTTGGGTATATTACACATGAAAGGAGTTTGTGCTTCAAACATGAAAAATCCTTCTTGTCCATTTCAACGTTTCACGTATTATATAAGTTTTTCCCAACCTATATTTAAATTTTTAAATCTTATATAGTTTCTTCATACAAACTATTTCGGGTTTATGAACTTTGATGAGTGATCTTTTGTTTTCAAGAATTGTTT
Organism: Viscum album; assembly: GCA_963277665.1. Classification (NCBI taxonomy): domain Eukaryota; kingdom Viridiplantae; phylum Streptophyta; class Magnoliopsida; order Santalales; family Viscaceae; genus Viscum; species Viscum album. The sequence goes on from OY728137.1 coordinate 249,136,089, forward strand.
TATTTTCGATACATGAGACAACATGCAAGGGTTCTAATCTATCAAGTTTTTTTGTGTACCCTTAAATATAATTCATGTATATGTAGTTATGTGTAAAAGTATATATATATATATATACATATATAAGTTTTTTAACATCTGAGTTTCCAACAAATGAATCCTTATTGTTTTAAAACATGGTTATGAGGAATATAACGGTTACAAGAATCTATTTAGTCTTTCTTGGGTTATGAAATATTTCAAGAATACACCTTGTGTACATATATAAGTATATATATAAGATTTTTCCATGATTTTCACATAAATACATACTTTTAATTTTATTTCTCAATCAAGTGATATGATTGTTTTCATGTACAAGTATAAATATACATTCATGCATGAGTACATATGTTTAATTATTTCTTTTATGCATGAACATTTCTCTAAGAAACAATCCACACTTTTTATTTCCCAATTGTCACAAGAAATTCTTTGTATCATTTATAGTTTATGTTTTCACTTTGCTTGGATTTAATGAATATCCCAATGTCAAAGCATGTAAACATGGTTTTAGAAAAAAGGCCACATTCTTAAGAGTTTCATGAAATTGTTGTTATTTCATGTGATAACACATCATTTTATGTGAACTAATTATTACTACATGTGTAAGGGTATGTTGTTTTAGTTTCTACAAGTCATTATTAAATCTGGAAGTAACAAATCTAGTTCTTTTTCACTCAATGGATAATAAAATTAAAGTAAGTGAGTGTATTCAAATGATTATGGATTAATAATGTAAGTTTTATATGTAGTATGAACACTATGAAAATGAGACCATGCTAAGACATATGTGGAATGTATTGGACTTAAAATGATGTGACAGGTGCACCCAAAATTATACATCACTCCAATGCATTGGGTAAAGTGATGAATCTCATGAGTAAATGTAAAATGACATGTGAACAAGATGCTAGCTTTGTTCACAACTATGTGTTGTAGTTAACCACAATTATGTTGGGTTTCTACCCATACGGTCTTAGTGCAAGTCCTTGACAAATTCCTGAATTATACATTTCCTCATTATGTAATGGTAAATGATCAACCAAGGTAATTTTTGGTCCTTAGCTAAGAATTTTCTAAGATAATGGAAGTAAAAGCATAAGGAATAACCAAGTATGCAAATGGAAAGTTATACAAGGAAGATTTATCTAATGTAAAATCCATATGAATTTCATTTTATGTTCTAATGGATCATGATATGAATGATTATAATCACAATTATGCTTTTGGAGTTGGATTGAACAAGTTATGAATTATGTACATCTTATTACTTACATAGGCATGCGCACTTTGATTCATTTTTTTAAGTAAGCACAATTATCTTTCATGAGAATGGTCTTTTGAAAAATTTCTACAAGTAACCTCTGAAAATATTGATGATGTGCCTCGAAAAGTAATTTCTTCCTCTCAAGAATTTTTTTTATGATTATTTCCAAGGTTAAAAAAGGTGGATTTTCTTCAAATGTTTTAAAACCCCTTACTGAGAATTTTTATGCTCACCCTATGTTTTAATTTATGTTTTACAGAATTCAGTCGTTTTGCCCAAGCTTTGAGTAATCTTTGTGATGACAACAATTTGAAGCTTAAACCTGTCATCAAAAGAAGTGTTTCAGCAGCATCTGGTTTTCCAGAACCTAAACTGAAATGATCCTCTGTATTGGGACAAGATGTGCAATTTTTGTATGCCTGTTTTTATAAAGAAAATTGCACACCATGTTTCAGGCACCTATTCCAGACATCTAGGGTCAAGGTTGTGACAAGTTGGGCCTCATGTAATCAAGATTATTGGCGACATTGAACGCCTGGACATCTTAGGGAATAAGCTCTCGGATGAGTTACATACAGATCTCATCCTATCATCACTGCCCAAGACCTTCTCTATTTTTATTGTCAATAATAACATGAGAAAAATGAGAAGATTCTATCGAAACTTTTGACCTTAATTCGCCGGGTAGATAAGGACATGGGGCGTGACAAACCCACAGTTCTTATGGTGAATAAGAAAAGGAAGGACAAGGAAAAGTGGCCAAGGACTCATAAACGGTCTGAAGTCCCTAAGAATCGTCCTTCCAAGAAGGGGAAGATCCAAAGGTCGTGAAAGGAATGGGATGTGGTATGCTATGCATGTGGAAAGCAAGTACAATAGAAGTGGAACTGCGCCAAGAAGCATGGGGATGCTAAAGGTGTGTTCGTTATTGAGTGTAATCTTTCCATTTCTACTCATTGGGTATTAGATATAGCTTGTGGGGCTCACATCTATATTCAAATGTAGGAACCAAGTATATTTAGAAATATTTCCAGAGGAGAGGTGGATCTTTGAGATACTAATGGTGCTAGGTTGGCTACATTGTCCATTGGTGATTATCATCTCTCATTTCCAATTGGTATGATTTTGGTTTTACTTAATTGTTATTATGTACCCAGTGTTACCAAAAAAATAATTTCTGTATCATGTTTAGATATGGATGGATTTATTTTCAATATTGGAAATAAGGGTTTCTTCTTTTATAAGAACAACATATGTTATGGTATGGATCATTTGAATAATGGTTTTTATGTATTAAATTACGAAAACCAATTGTTGTAAATCGATAACAAAACAAACTCACATGGCACAAACATCACCCAGTTGTGGCATCACTGTGTCGGTCATGTAAACTACAAGCGCTTGACAAAGCTCTTCCAATATGGCTATTTAGACTCTACTGAGCTAAAACCTCTTGATAGATGTCACGCTTGTTTACAAAGTAAAATAACCAATCTGCCTTTTGGTGGATAGGGTGAAAAGTCCACAGCGCTTCTAGGATTTGTGCACACGGATGTGTGTGGACCATTTCCAGCAGAATCTAGAGGTGGATATTCTTACTTCATTACTTTTACTGATGATTTGATTATATATGGTTATGTATACTTAATTAGGTATGAGTCAGAGTCCTTAGAAAAATTTAAGGAATTTAAGAATGAAGTAGAGAATCGTCTTGGTAAGAAGATAAAGAAACTTCAATTAGATCGAGGAAGAGAATATCTTAACCAAGAGTTCATCGATCTTTTATGGGAGTCTGGGATTCTATCTTAGCTCACTCCTCCTAATACACCACAGTGAAATGGTGTTATTGGAATGAGGAACCACACCTTGTTGGACATGGTGAGGTCGATGATGAGTCATGCAAATATTCCATTATCCTTTTGGGGATATTCATTACAAACTGCAGTATACACACTAAATTGAGTACCAACTAAGGTGGAAAATGGAATTACCTCCAAGTTATGGAATGGAAAGAATCCCATTTTGTCGTACAAATGTGTATGGGGATGCAAGGTGTTTGTTAAGGCCTTCTCAGGCAACAAACTAGCACCCAGGTGCATGAGGTGTATCTTTATAGGATATCCCAAGGAAACGAAAGGGTATTAACTATATAACCCTTCAGATAAAAAAGTGACTATCACCAGACAAGAAATCTTTCTTGAGAGGGAGTACATCCTCAAAAATTATAGTGGGAGAAAGATTGAATTCGATGAAGTTGATTCTCAAGATACACAGGAGTTGGTACAGGAACAAGTTCCACAAGTCCCAGTGGAAGAGGTTCTAGAAACACAAGTACTAAGTAGGAGCTCAAGAGAGTTAAGGAAACTAGAGAGATTCGTTTCCTATTCATTGAGGATGGTGAATCATTATTGTTGGAAAATGATGTACCTCTCTCCTACAAGGAAGAAGTAGAGAGCTTAGAAGCTGCAAGATGGCTAGAAGCTATGAATTCTGAGATGGATTCCATGGATAAGAACCAATTCCAGGTTCTGGTCAATGAGCCAGTTGATGTAAAGCATGTTGGATGAAAATGGGTATTCAAGAGAAAACGGGACATGGAAGCTCAAGTTAGAACCTATAAAGCAAGGCTAGTGGCTAAAGGATTCAGAAATAATCATGGAATTGAAAATTATGAAACCATCTCTCCAGTTTCCATGTTTAAATCCATAAGAATTATACTTTCCATAGAAGCTTACCATGACTACGAGATTTGGAAAATGGATGTCAAAACATCATTCCTTAATAAGAACCTTCAGGAAGATGTTTATATGACACAACTAGAAGGTTTTGTGACACCAGGTGAAGCCAAATGGATTTTCAAGTTGCAGAAATCCATTTATTGATTAAAGAAAGCATCCAGGTCATGGAACATTTGATTTTATGAAGCCATATAGAAATTTGGTTTCATTAAAATCAGTGTGATCCATGTGTTTATAAGCGGTTTAATGGGAATTCAGTAGTTATCCTAGTAGTATATGTTGATGACATATTACTTATTGGAAATGATGTACCAATCTTACAGTCAGTTAAGGAATGTTTGAACAAGTGTTTCTCTATGAATTACTTGGGTGAAGCAGCCTACGTTCTAGGGATCAAGATCATTCGTGATAGATCTAAGAGGCTTCTTGGACTAATTCAGGGTACATACATTGACCAGATACTAAATAGATTTAGTATGGAATAATACAAGAGGGGATTGGTTTTAGTGTCACATGGCCTATATCTTTTTAAGAAAATGTGTCCTCAGACACAACAGGAGAAAAATAGAATGAGTAAGATCCCATACACTTTGTCAATAGGATCCATCATGTATTCCATGTTATGTACTAGGCTAGATGTTTTCTATGCACTGATCATGGTTGGAAAATATCTAGAAGATCTAAGAGAATAGCATTGGACTGTTGTTAAGAAAATCCTTAAGTATATGAGAAGAACTAAGGATATGTTCTTGGTGTATGTTGGAGACGAGGAGCTTGTCATCAGAGGGTATTTTTATACTAGCTTTCAGACAGATCATAACAATCTAAATTCACAATATGGATTTGTTTTCTATCTCAATAGAGGAGCTGTGAACTAGAAGAGTTCAGAGAAACAATTTATTGCCAATTCTACCACGAAGTTTGAATATACAGCGGCTTCTGATGTAGCTAAGGATGTCATATGAATTCCAAAATTTGTCCAGGAGCTTGATGTGGTGCCTAGAAATAAATATCCTATCACATTATATTGTGATAATACTGTAGCGGTGCCTCTTTCAAAAGAACCAAGGTCACATCAACGGACAAAGAACATACTCTGGAAGTATCACCTATTGAGGTTTTTATATAAAAGGGGTGAATTTTCAGTGAACAAAGCGTCCACAGAGGATAACGTGGAAGACCCCATGACTAAAGGCTTATCTCAATCGAAGCATGAATATCATGTGAGAACTAGAAGGATAAAGTTTGTTAGCAGTTATCTCTAGTCCAAGTGGGAGTCTGTTGGATTTGGTGGTCTAGAACCAACTACTTTATAATTTATTCATTAATAAATAACTTATCACATCTTGATTATTCTTCTACGTGACAATTCATGTGATAATGTCCTAAGGATAGTTGTTGCATTAAAGGGTTATAGCGGATCCTTGCTATGATGAGAACCCAGAAGTTCCATAACACTGTTCTTGAATATATGTTCTATGACCAAATGATGTTATTTGAGGGAGAAAAATTATACGGGCCATTAGGGGAGAGGACTCATAAAACTTTGAGGCACCTTATCATGGTGTGCACCCTTGATAATATCCAAGAGGATATTATGAGAATGAGACCCACCAGTAGGAAATCCACATTTCATGGTGTCATTAGATGTTCCTATCTAAAAACGTGTGTATTGGTTCTTAGAATTTAAAATTATTATTAATGGGTATTAAAACACATGCACTTAGATGTATTGATAAAAACTGTGATAACACACTATTTGTAGTGAGGTAGGATATGTTGGGTGCGTCACAAATAATATTGCATTAATAGATAATGTGAGAAAGGATTTGTCCCTTCTGTTCCATAACAGAAGTAGATATCTCAGGACCTTTGATGTAAATGATATAGCCAAAATAAATCCATGGCCATGCTAAGAAATGGGCGAGTTCAATTCTATAAATTCAAAGAAAGAATAATCGAGTACATGGGTTGATGACACTAGCATGAAACCCTCTTGATTCGAGATAGTGAGACAAAGGGATTATATTACATGGTAAGCGTTCATAGGAGGTGACACGTCATTGCAGCATTAAATTATTTCTCTATGGGTTATTTGGCATGTTTCTAGATGCTAACCTTAGGCTTTATGTAGGCTCCTCCTAATGCCACTAAGAAATAGGACTAGAGGGTCACACACTAAGTGTGTCCAAGTATATCAGTTAAATATTAATTTAACAAGTTTAAAAAATATTATTTATGATTGTGGTTTAATAATTATTTAAGGATGCCTGATCATATTTATTTTGACACTAGTTATTTGAGAGAATATATTTTGGGTGAAATAATATATTCATTAGCGAGTAATGTAGTGATACTTAGTTTAGAAATAAATATCCTTTATTAAAGGTCTAATAAATGTGGTATAGGAAATAAAGAGAATGGAAAAACAAAATTACACATTGTGTATATTAATATACACGCCATGTATTTTTTTTGAGAATTTATGAGAAATAATATTATTTATTTAATTAAATAATATTAGGTGCAATTCATTGGGTGCATGTCAGGTAATAATAAAAGTCAACTATTATTATTAGACATTGGGTATTGCTAAGAATTAAATGAAATGAATAAATGCTTTTGGGTAATTAATTCATTTTATTATTCTAAGTAATTAAAAATCCCAATTATATAATTCACATTAGCCTATCCATTTTCTGTGGTTGTGCACAATAGATCTATAGAAAGATCTCAAGCCAAGATAGAATTATTTTCTTCCAAGAACGCTCTCAATCTACAAGAGAGAGATCATTCTCCACCGGATCAAGGTGATCGAAGGCAGACATCGAAAGTGAAGGTTATTTCGTGCTAGCACCTGGATATCCCTTCGTAGATGTCCAGAGATACGTGGAGCACCTATGGATCCCTGCTAGAGGAATCCAAAACTTTCATTCTACGATGCAATGATGGATCACATCGGATCGTGACCGGAAACATCAACAGAGAGAGAATTCCATCAAGGTAATTCTTGTCTTTTAATTAAATTAATTATAACCAACATATGATGATCCTCTCTATGGTTATGGGACTCCCTTATTTTCTTTCATTCTTCATTTTATTCTAAAGATCTGGCATTTTATTATCATGATGGATCTCAGATTAAATGTCGTTAATGGAAAAAATTAAAGTTGGGTACACCCACCAATGCACTTCCACTGCGTCGGGAACCTACATGATCAATGAAGAGTATAAAATGGGAATTTCCTAATTGTATTATTCATTTATTTAGAATATTCATTCTGAAATTTACTCTTATTTATTATAAAAAACTAACCTCATGAATCTTTCTTTGGTCTGTTTTTTTCTTAGAATTCAACAAAGTATATAATGCTTATGTACATCATGCATATGAAAATTATTGTTACATAGACTGGAATCATGATTATGTAGAATTAAACCTATGTAAATGATGGTTACATGACACATTATATGATAGTTTCGTGCATGATAAATTTGTAGATGATTCTTACACTAGTAAGGGATGATACTTACAGATCTTAGATGGTGCTTATAGAGCTCAATGTCTTTTCCAATTTTATACACCTCAACACTAAAATCCAAAAATGGATTCAATAGTACTCAAAACACCTAAAAACATTTGAAAACACTTTAAAAAACTCAAATTACTTACAAAAATACTTAAAATCAATTCAAAGACTTGGTTGAAAACAAATACAACTTCTCCAACAATTTTAAGGTCACTTCAACAACTGTGTACCATTTCACTATATATTGTATCATATAAAATTATGTGTGAAACCATATCCAAAACTATTTTGGATACCTTCAAAAACTATTTTATAAAGAAATAATAATCTTCACTATTAATCACATAAAATTTAATACCTTGTGAATACCTATCCAAAGCTCTTTTGGATTAACTCTAAAAAACTTTTAGACTATCTCTCAATGTCAAAACCAAACCCCATTTAGTCAACCTCAAAGTGGGACCATGAGGACCTTTATAATGTTGACAATAAATATGAATCTATATATCCATAAATTCAAGAACAAAGTTCCCTCTATCAAAGAATAAATGATACTCAAGCTATAAAGGGATCTGGCATGATCTTCATCAAACACATATGTATTTATACCTATGTCCACCAGTTGCATCACATACTAGTGTACATTCTCATAAATTCCCTTTTTCCAAGACATAAATTAACCATTGGTCATGAATTATGTCAATCCCATATATTCACCTAATAATTTTTTGACTCTATGAGTAAAAAATTACCAAGTTGATGAATACATTACATTTCACTCACATTTATGGATAAGAACATCACATGTCCCATACTCAAAGAGATAATAACATTATATGTACTACCTTGGTGTGGATGAACACTCCCAAATATATCTCAACCAAGGGAGAATATTCTATACTCTTTATATTAGAATATAAATCCCATATTAGTTGATCTCAAACCGATGATATAATCAAAAACACACCAAACCACCCCTAATTAGATAAGTCTCAAGGCTTGTATAAGAAAGATATAAAATTATGAAGGTTATTATGTTAGGTTTCTCACCAACCATGGTTAAAGGGGTATCTAAATATGATTCATTCACACAAAGTATAAAAAACACATAGTTTGTGACACTATGGGGTATACTTAATGGTTCATCTAGTACACAATAACATTTTTATAACTCATGATCATAATATATATTTCGTATAATAATCTTACTCATGTTAACCTTTAAATTTCATCATAACCTAGAATAATACATGATAAACATAATTAAGGGACAAGTCAAATACATACATTGAGAGATCAATTTTCTTTACACTTCATGAAATATATTCCTGATGTTCAACTCCTTGAACATATTCAAACTCATCAACTCTGAAATATACAATTTTACAATGTTAAATTCCATTTTCCAATAAAAACCTTTCTATGTTTAACATCATCATCCTTGGAACTCTTTCATCAAACTTTTTCATGAAATATTTTTGTAAATAATGTAACTATTTACATTATTATTTACCAGTACATCCTAAAATCCTTTAGGATAAAGTGACACTTACATTTTTTATAAAAATAAATATAATTATTTACATTAATTTGTACCACCATACCCTAAAACTCTTTTAGGATATAAAATTAAAAACACCTTTATATTTTGATTGGAATAATCCTTAAGGAAATGGTGATATTTACATTTCAGGGTAACTAAATCCAACTCTTTTCAATTTTAACATCACATATCCTAAACTATTTATGATATTAAGTGGAAATAAATTTATATTTATACTAGTATACTCATTTATTTTTTAAATTTTAACTATTATAAGTTTAAAAATACTTCTACTGGCCACTTAGATAATACATTCTCTACCAAATATAATTATATTATACACAAAATTTTCAGTTGGAAAAAACACTTATTTCCTTTTAGTATAAATATTTAACAAATAATATATTTTTTCCATTAAATATATCGTATTCTATGTGTAACAACTTTCCCATCACCCATTGCCTTGGGAAGTGGTAGGGGTGTTACTAGGCCTTAGGTGACATCCCAAGGACACCAAATACTGGAAATAAATATCAAGGGATTCATAAAAAATTGGGTGATGATTTTCTATTTAAAAATAAAATAAATATACCAAGATAATCATAACAGAAATGACCACTATATAATGTGTGAGAAAAATGTAATATAACTGAAACAAAACCAACTAAACAAAACCATATCATAGTATAATGCAAAAAACAAAACCAACAAAACTCAAAGACACCAAAGTCATAAACTCCACATCTCTCAACATGCTCCAATATGTAACTCAAAAATCCATGCCCAAAGTATCATGATTAATTACTAAAGAACTTATAAACCTTGCCTTTACCTATGTCTTGATATATCACACTAGAAAATGCACTAAAGTGACCAAGTTTAGGGGTGAGTATAAAACTTAGAAGTTTTTTCAAAATAACTTCCCAACTCACACCACTAGGATAAAACATGTTATCACCATTTATATAAAAAAATTAAAACAATTAATATCAAATCCAAAAAAATCTAAACCATGCAAATTTTTTAAAGAAAGAAACCATAAAAATCTTTAAAAACCATTGATCAAATTCTAATTTGGCATACCCGTTCCATTTCCACAATCCAAACATGAAAACATGCATGATAACCATGGAACTCCATAAACCCATGAGTGGTGAGTCATCATTTCACCAATCCATAACTTGGTGATCTATTTGGATAGGGGAAACTTTATGCCCTTATCTATCCCACTTTTTGATGGGGGAAACTTTACACCCTTATCTATCCCAAATGCACATGAACACACACGAACCATTTATGCCAAAACCAATGCCAAGCCACTTCATTAATAAAATATTTTATTTAAAAAAACTCCATAAACCTTTTCCAAACATCAAAACCAACCCATAATTTTGAAACTATCATTTTAAAATCATGAACAAAATTATTTTCCATAAAACCAACCAATTTCTAAAATTTCACAAACCATCACTAAAGAGGGTTTCCATCAAACATGTCACATCAACTTCAAAATCAAAATAAATAAATTAAATCAATTTTAAAACAATCCTTCATTTTATAACTAAAAGGATTTGAGAGTGAAACCACCTACCTTGCAAACTCAGGAAAAAATGAAAAATGCTGCAAATTCTTTAACAAATTGGCCTAAAACTCCTTAAAGTGTCCTTAGATCATGTTTCCTTCAACTAAAAAATCATATATCATTGTTTTTGGAATCACAAAACAGGGATCTATCCCCCAAAATATTAGATATATGATTCCTAGAGAGGGAAAATAATAAAACTAAAGAAAACAACCAAGAATAGGCACTTACCAAGGAATCCAAGCTTCCAACACACTTAGATTCACCTAAGGATCACTCTAAAATAAATAGGAAAGGTATATCCAACCTTTGAAAGGATTTTAATTCATGTTAGGGTTATATTGGGGGTAAATATTCATTAATAGGGTAAACCAAGTTAGATCCACAAAATACAGATCAAAATTTTAATGGTACAGAGTTAGCGTGCACAGTTTAGAAAACTATGCATAAACCATGCACTAGACACTTCCTTCAAACCCACATCACATGGATGGCTTGCACATGTAGATAAACTGTGCACCAACTATTCTAAACCCCTCTATCCCATGTTGCACAGTTTCTCCTGGTTGGCTGAACTGTTTGCAAAACCAGTGCACCTGACTGTGCACCTACCTAGTGCCCATTGTTTTAGTTACATGATTTCCCAAAAGGTGTTGTATGATTTCTAATAACCATACTCAAACTGTGAACCTCCAGAAAAGATCCAAAACATGTCAAAACTCCTCTAAAAATCCCAAAACTTAACCTAATAACTTTTTTTGAAGAGGATGGTTACTTGAACAAAAAACCAAGGCATAATAAATATAAAATAAAGAGTTTAAAAAAGCCTAAAAGAGGGAAAAATATTACAATACTTATTATGAAGGGGAAGTAAATCATCAGGAAGTTCCTCAAGCCAAGTGATATCTTGGTTGACTCTCTTGCTAGCAAGTCCATCAGCAACCATGTTGTCTTCACGATATATATGAGTGATGATGAAATTAACGTCGAGAAGCGGGTGGGTGCAGTCCATCCAACGGGTAGTGATCATCCATGAAAGGTGTATCACACCATTCAATATTGCATGCACGATAGTGGTCCAGTCACTCTCAATTCATAGGTTTCTCCAACTATGCTTCTTGTCAAATGAAACGGCATGAATCATACTCATCATCTCAGCCTCCAGTGAAGAAGCAATGCCACAGCTACCATAAAATCATCCGAGGATCTGACCAAGATGGCCCCTGAAGATGAAACCACAGCCTGCAGGGCTTGGATTGCCTTTGGATTCACCATCCACATTGACTTTAATCTATCCACATAAAAGAGCATGCCATAAAACTTTAAAGGTATGGCGGCGTTGGCAGAAGTTACCAACAACATGAAGACATCGTAGTATGCTAGAATAATTCACCATGTTGTTGCAATGGCCTTTTTGGATCAAATAAGATCCACTTATAGCAATGAGGATCCACATTTGACCTTAATTATGGATAAGTGAGTATTTTGTATGAATTAGAGAATTTATATCATACTAGATCGCATGGAGAAGCTCAGAAACAGTAGCAAGGAAATGGTTCTTAATCTTCTGAGATCTATCCATATCAACACATACCTTTAGTTGAGATTTGATAGAGTTAGGAGTCAACCATCTGTAGTCAAAAATGTCAAAAATATAGTTCCAAAGAGCAAAAATAGTGGCATAAGAAAGAAATAGATGGTTGGTATCTTCTCTATGTTGATTATAGAGGATGCATTTAGAGCATAGTTTAATAACATACAATTTAATATGTTCATCTGTGGGGATCCTATTGTGAGAAAGGTTCTAAATGAGAGTAAATCTAGAAGGTTTGATCCAAGGCCTGTCGGATCTTTTTATCCAACCAAATTCACTTTCTGAGTTTCAAAAAGAATATTTGTAAATTTTTTTAGAATCGAGCATACCATTACTTTCAGGCTCCCCAATTAAGAAATCATCAGTGTTAGAGAAAGGATAGTTGTCAATGAAATATGTAATGGTGTTAGGGAGCTGATCATTTTGGGAATTTAGAACATCTCTAAGAGAAATTTTTGTGTTCATAGGAATTTTATCAGGAGGAACCATAGAAATTAAAGGAGTACCAGTCCAATTATCCAACCAAAAGTTCATGGAAGATTCTCTAGAGAACATCCACCAAGAGTTGTTAATGATGGAGGAAAAGGATTGTTTTATGGATGACCAAATAGAGAAGGTGATAAAGTTTGAGTTTCATTACTTTATTTTTTCAATAAATCTATTTTTTAGAAAAGTATTGGTGTCAGATTTATTGTAGAGAAGAGTCTAATAACTTTATATACTTAAAATAAATAAATAAAGGGTTAATTACCTGAAACCGGGAGTTCTATATTCTCCCCACCATATTAGATTCATGAATAGGGATGAAATGATCTCACTTTGTGAGCTAATCCATTATCACCCATATGGAATCATGTTTATGAACCATCCATGGTAGACTTGTTACAAAATCAATAACTATATAATCACATTTACACATGGGAATTGGTAATGATTACAGCATTCCCTTTTGTCATTGGCGCTCTTCCTTAGCTTATTTCTAGGTGAGGCATCTGATTATAAACTCATCCACCTTTATTTTCATTCCAACCCATAAAAATTGTTCTTTTAGTTCTTTATACATCTATTGTATTTCAAGATGAATAGACCATCTTGAATGGTGGTACGCATGAAGTAGTTGTTCTGGATAAGCCATTGGTATGACCATCTGATCTCATAACCACAAAATTGATCTATTGTCAAGCTTTTATCCCTTAATTGTCTCCCCACCAATAAATTCTAACCTCATAACAACACATTCAGAATCAGATGCTTGTACCTCTTTAAAATTTTCAACCAAATTAGTAAAAAAAGAAACTGGAAAGAAAATTGCAACACTTCCTCGATCTTCACAATCTAAGTGCATGTTAGTTATCACGGATGTTAGCTACCCTGGATCTGAAGCCCCTTTTCCAATATGACCATATGTATGACAACCCTTCTTTTATTACAAACTTAAACGTGACTTATTACATAAACTATTCACTTGATACAACATGGAAGATCGAGGGGTCTAGTGTCTTTGGGGATTAGGATCATTACATAATGACTTAAAACATGAAATACAACATCTTTATTAAAAACTTACTTTACATGACCACTACATTCCCTCATACTTAGCATTGCATGGGATAACCTGAGGACATGCATAAGAAAAGGGTGAGATATAAATCCAAGTAAGGTAATAAACATGGAATACATGAGGAGTAAAATACATGTTAGACAATAGTCAAATCAATAGAGCACAAGAGAAAGATGGACATAAAGGTATGGTAAAGCATGATAATCATAACATGGAAATGTGGCAACAACACTTAACATGGAATTAGTATGAGCCAAGGCCCATTGCACATGAAGCATGAGAAAATCCTCATTTCACATGAAGCATGAGTAAACCATCATTGAGCTTGAATTAGCATGAGTCAAAACTCATTTAACATTATTTATCATGATACTATACTTTACCCAATGCATTGAAGCGCTATAAGGGCGCACCCTTCTTAAACATTTCATTTCATGCATAAGTGTGCCACATGGATCATAAAACATGGATTCATAAAACATAATTATTTATTCCAAGACAAAGGAATGTGGAATGAAACTTTATAATTAATAAGTAAATGTGCATGAAGTTGAATACCCTTTATGGGGAAATGGGCATGGTATTCACTACACAATGGCATTGGCTTAGAAAATTTGTGCAATTTCGGCAGTGTAACGGTGTGATATAAGAATTCATAAAAACGGTTGATGAGAGAGAAAGGGGTGTCTCATAATATCTACATGAAATGGACAGTAAGGGGTTCATATAGATACATGTCCCAAAAATTTTAATGGAATTTAGATTCATGATACAAAAGTATTGCATGAATGTAAATGAGGAGAGAGAAGTTCCTTTCGGAATTTCGGCATAGTAACAGGTGTACATGGGAGGCATTTAATGAGAGAGAAAGGGGTCTCCCATCATTAAAACAATAAGAGGGAAGTATGGGGGAGGTTTGAAACCATACCCCAGAATTTATAATTGAAATTAAAAGGTCATAATAATATTAAGAAAATTGGACAAAAAAGTGAAAGGAAGAAAACCCTTACCTGGAAGTGTGCTTCCAAAGGCTTGAGAGAGGCTTGAGAGAGGCTTCTTGGGAGCTTGGGGAACCTTGGGAGGATTCTAGAGAAAGTAGGGCAGAGGTTGGACGAACTCCAAAGGCTTTTAGTGAGGAGGAAGTGGGATCTTGGGTAGGTTTATATAGGAAAGGTGAGTGAATTCTTTATTATTTAGGTTTGGGACCCCTTCCATTAAACTAATCCAAACCACAAATATGCTCATGGTTTTTGCCCATGGTTTTTGGAAAAGGGAAGAGGAAAACAATATTTTATAAGTCCAAAGTCCGAACTTCTTAAAATAATGGGGTTGCTTATGTGGAGGTGAGTCACACTCCCATGGAAAATAATTTAAAAAGACAAGATGTTTAATAAGTCTTGAGGGGTCCATTAATGCTTTGTAAAATAAGTCAAACAAACCCAAAATCATATTATTTTAATGGTAAAACATATATTGGCCGAATATAAATCTTATATTATTTTATTACATCACTATTGGGTCATTATGATGTCATAAAACACATTATATATCTAAACGGTATTTAATTTTTACCCAAAAATTTGACTGTCTCGGAAAATTATGAAAAAATCACCATTGGATAATTTCTATGTCCTTATTCCAGAAATAACATTTATTTTATCTAAATAATTTTTTAAATATGTTACTTTTCACTTTTATAATAAAAACCGACATTTATCGAAAATTCACGGGTTTTGACAAAAATGGATTTCAAACCTTAATAAAAATTACAATTGCATTCATAAATTTATATGATCATTTATATATAATGAAATTAATTTAATAATAATAATAATATTTTATAAAAATATTATTTAATTCAAAAATCCATTAATTTAATAAAATAGATTTCTTAATTAAATAATAACTAAAAACACTACTTGTACTTTAAAAACTATTTACAATGTATCAATAATGACAAGAAAGTATATTCATTATTATATACAAAAATAATGTACATGAACATAGTACTAGAGATTTGTTACATAACCCTTTAAAATATCCGCATAATACCTAAGGGTAAGGTGTGCGATGGTGACAGACTCTTGGGGTGGCTCGGATAACATCGCTCGAGTGGTAATCTCTATCAACTTCCACTTTTCTCATAGACGGTCCTGTTCGAGCTTGACATGATGAAGCTCAGATTGGACTTGGTCAAGAGAAAAACCCAAGGACGCCACCTCTTTTCTGAGCTCCGACAAATGGGCTTCATATAGAGCAATTCTACTAGATGAGGTCATCGCTTCTTTTGTTTGAGTAAATTAGATTTGTTAAAGCCCTATATTTATACTAATCACGTGATCACTGTTCAACAGCTATATTAGAAGCGGTAAAAATTCTTAACATAAAAACAAAGAAGTTGGAATTTAATTAGATCGAGTGGGATTTCCATTAATGAAACTTTGGGTCTTTACAATATCCCCACCTTAAGAAATTCCACCCTCAAAATTTCATTTTCCCACACTAAAACAGATGTGGGTAACTCAGCTTCATCATTTCCTCCAATTCCCAAGTCACTTCTTCAAACTTGTGGTTTTTCCACAACACCTTGGTGAGGGTAATTGTCTTATTTTGTAGAACTTTTTCTCTACAATCTAATATCTTCACTGGTTGCTCCTCATAAGAAAGATCATCCTATAACTGTACCACCTCATAAGAGAGTACATGTGAAGGGTCTGGTATGTACTTCCTTAAGAGGGATACATGAAAGACATCATGTACTTTGGCCATGGTAGGTGGAAGTGCTAGTCGATAGGCCACATCCCCGACACGATCAAGAATCTCGAAGGGGCCGATGTACCTTGGACTTAACTTTCCTTTCTTTCCAAACCTCATCACTTTCTTCCACGGAGATATGCATAGAAAAACCATGTCTCCAAATTTAAACTCAAGGTCTCATCGACGGTTATCTGCATAACTCTTCTGTCGACTCTGGGCTACCTTGATATGTTGTTGAATGGTTTTCACTTTCTCCACCATTTATTCGACCATTTCTGATCCAAGCTTCTTACATTCACCAACCTCATCCCAACATTTCGGTTTTCTGCACCTTTTCCCATACAGGGCTTCATAAGGTGAAATTTGGATGCTCGAGTGGAAACTATTATTATAAGTGAACTCAACCAGATGAAGATGTTGATACCATCCTCCTTTAAAGTCCATTGAGCATGCTCTCAACATTTCCTCAAGTTTTTGGATAGTTCGCTCGGATTGGCCATTAATTTGAGGATGATAGGTCATACTGAAGTTCAGTTCAGTATCCAGAGCATGTTGAAGACTCTTCCAAAACTTAGAGGTGAATCTTGGATCTCGGTCAGACACAATAGATAGTGGCACTCCATGTAGCCTTACCACTTCCCTGATATATATCCGTGCCAGTTTATCCAATGAGAAATCCTCTTGAATATTAATGAAGTGTGCAGTCTTTGTAAGAAGATCCACCACAACCCAGATTGCATTGTTTCCTTTGGATGTCCTCAGAAGTCCAGTGACAAAGTCCATGGTGATGTTCTACCATTTTCATTCTGGTATGGGCAATGGTTGCATCATCCCCTTAGACTTCTGCCTTTCTGCCTTCACTTGCTGGCACACCAGTCACTTTGATGTATATACAGCGATATCTTTCTTCATATTATCCCACCAAAACTTTTCTCGGAGATCTCGATACATCTTTGTGCTCCCTGGGTGAATAGATAAATTTGAACTATGTGCATCATCCAAAAGTTCCTTCTTCAGCTCTGAACTTGATGGAACACATAGTATTTTCCCAAATCTCACAATTTCTTCTTCATTAACATTAAACTCTGAGGATTTCCATTTTTTGATAGCTTCTACTTTTTCTTGAATTCCCACATCATCCTTTTGAGTATCCTTTAACATTTCCAAAAGAGATGGTTGAGAAATCATTTGTGAAAGTATTGATGATGTTCCCTTCTTTATGATTCTCATGTCCATCTTCATCAAGTCTAAGAAGATTGGATCCTTCTCAATTCTCATCATTGATAGAATCGTTGGGTCCTTTCTACTTAGGGCATCTGCCACCTTGTTCACTTTCCTAGGGTGGTAATGTATTGAACAGTCATAATCCTTGATGAGCTCTATCCATCTTCTCTGGAATATATTAAGCTCTTTCTGTGTGAATATATATTTAAGACTCTTGTGGTCAGTATATATCTCACATTTCTCCCCATAGAGATAATGCCGCCAGATTTTCAAGGGAAAGATCACCGTCGTCAACTCCAGATCATGCATTGGATAGTTCCGCTCATGGATTTTCAACTGTCTTGAGGCATAGGATATCACTTTATCATTCTGCATCAACACACAGCCTAAGCCCTTCTTCGAAGCATCACTGAATATCAAAAAAGGTTCCCCACTTGTGGGTAAATTGAGCACGGGCACAGTGATAAGCCTCATTTTCAACTCCTTTAATCTTTCTTCGCATTCATCACTCCAAGAAAACTTTACTCCCTTTCAAGTTATCTTGCAAAGAGGGTTGGACAATCGTGATAAATTTCTCACAAATCTTTGATAATATCCAGCTAACCCCAAGAAGCTACATATATCCATTACCGATGTTGGCCTCGGTCATCCCTCAATTTCATCTATTTTGGAGGGATCCATAGATATCCCATTGCTTGTGATGATATGGCCCCAGAATGAGACCTCCTTCAACCAGAACACACACTTTTTGTACTTTTCATAGAGCTTATCCTTGTGCAAAGTCTCTAGTAAAGTTCTTAAATGCTCCTCATGATCCTCCTTGGTTTTGGAGTATATTAGAATATCATCTATAAAGACTACCACAAATTTGTCAAGGTAATCTCTAAATACTCTATTCATCAAGTCCATGAAGATTTCTAGAGCATTAGTGAGTCCTAAAGGCATTACTATGAATTCATAGTGCCTGTATCTTGTACGAAAATTAGTCTTGGGGACATCTTCCTTCTTCACCCTTACTTGATAATATCCCGACCGCAAATCTACCTTGGAGAAGTATTGTGCTCCACACAGCTGATCAAACAATTCATCAATCTGTGGCAGAGGATACTTATTCTTTATCGTGATTTTGTTAAGTTCATGATAATCAATGCAAAGCTGTATTGACTCATACTTCTTCTTGACGAAGAGGACTAGTGCACCCCATGGTGAAGCACTTGGGCGTATAAACCCTTTATCCAGATTCTACTGTAGTTGTTTATTCAGCTATTCAAGCTCCATGACATCCATTATATATGGAGTCTTGGATATTGGTAGCGCCCCTGGTATAAGTTCAATTGAGAATTCAACATCTCTTTTAGGAGGAATACCAAGCAGTTCCTTGGGAAACACTTCAGCGAATTCCCTCACAATAGGCATTTCTTCAAGGATGGTTTCTTCCTTGGACTCAATCATCTGAGCCAGATATGCATGCTCATAGGGCAGTAATATCAATGATTGAGATGATGGAGCTAAATAGAATTCATCTTCCTCCTTACACTTGTAAAGAATCGGGGTTCGATTCTCCATATGGAGTGTGATTTCCCTTTCCTGACAATTTATGTTGGCTCTATATAAGGAAAGCCAATCCAAGCCAAAAATTGCATCAAATTACACTAGAGGGAGTATGATGAGGTTCACCAGGAAATTCAATCCACTGATTATGACAGGGGAGGAGTTATATTCATGGGATGCAATGATTTCCCCATTTTCCATACTCATAGACATCTTCACTTCCATGATTTGTAGCGGTGCTATGATTGTTCTACTAAACTTTCGAGATATAAAAGAATGTGTAGAACCTGAATCAAAAAGTGTGTTCTCTATTCTTGAATGAATAACTAGCGTACCTGTCACAACTTCGTTGTCGGGGTTCACTTCAGCAGAAGTTATGGCAAAGGATCTTCCTTGCTTCCTTGGGGGTTGTTTTTTTCCTCCAAAAACCCTTGGATTAGGGAACTGATTTGAAAAATGCACTGGTTCTTTGTAGTTGTAGCAATGAACAACGCGTTGAGGTTATAACGGAGTGTTCCTCTCCTTTGTCACAGCTGCGGGTCTTTCTTGCCGACAGTTAACAGCTAGGTGCCTTTCTCTTCCACACCTAAAGCATTTCCCCATCCCCTTGAGGCAATTTCTAGGGTGCTTCTTTCCGCACTTTTGGAAAGTGGGGTGATGGATCTTCTTAGCACCGTTGGATTTATCCATCAGACCGCCAGCATTGAAGTCCTCCTTACACTTCTTGTCCCCATGATACCCCTGTGATTCCCCGATCTCCATTTTGACCTTGAGGGCACAGTTAACAACTTCCTCATAGCTGTCGAAGTCACGGATCGCTAATGCTTTCTGTAGGCTAGGCTTCAACCCACCAAAGAAGCGGTCAACTTTTCATTCGGGGGTAACAACAAAGCTGGAATCATATCGTGTAAGCCTTGTGAAGTTTGCCTCGTATGCTCCAACAGATTCTTCGTCTTTTTTCTTGAGGGAAAGGAAGTCCCTTTCCATCTTAGCCGGAGGGTGCGCAGAAAATATTTATCGAAAAACATCTTCTGAAAATCCTTCCATTCCAACGCCTCGATCTCCTCCTCAGGCTTCGTATTTTTTATCAACATCCACCATTGATCAGCTTCACCCTCCATATGATAATCTTCCAGGAGAACCTTCTCTTATTTAGAACATTGAAGGATGGAGAAGATCTTTTCAATGGAGTTGATCCATTGTTCAGCGATCTTGGGATCGGATGATCCACTAAAAGTAGGAGTCCTTTGTCTCATGAAGCTCTCGATAGCAACTTTTTCCTTCTTGGGGGGCGGGGGGGTTGGACGTTCCTCTTGACCTGTGTTTATATTAAAATCTTGAGTTAGCTGAGAGAGAAGTGTGACAAAGTTCGCGATTCCCATTCCCATTGGATTGGGCATCTCATTAGTACAGTCATCACACTAATCTTCACATCAGTTTTTAGCCCGAGTTCTCCTATTACCAGCCATTAGATGGAATAAAAGGAATGTTTGGGGGTAACACATAAAGGTTAATCCAAAGAAAAAAGTTGATGACTTATAAATAAACTTTTATTTCCTTAACTCATGAGTCTATAGGCTTCAATATAGGCTTTTCATGATCTAATTTCTAACATATATTATGAGGGGAATTTTTTTAATTCCCTTAATAAAGGTTCATACTAAGATTGTGAATTTATCAAAACATATCCCCCGGGAGTGTCGTAACCAAGAGTGTCGTAACCAAGAGTGCAGCAAGGCTCATTGTCCTGCACCAGTTCCCGTTCGAATCTAGCTCAAAGTGGTGTTTTTGGGTTTTACCCCTAGGATACATCTGTGCCAGAGCCGCCTCTACCTGCTCGTATCCGGACAGGGATGTATTTACTTGATAAACCACTCACTCAGTACATACCAAAACTTAGGGATGTTTTTATTATACTTAGTCTTGTCTCTGAGGATTTACTGGGGTTTTCTAATCCTAATCCCAAAAATAACTAAACTTATCCTCGGATACCAACTATGACAACCCTACTTTTAATACAAACTTAAACGTGATTTATTACATAAACTATTCACTTGATACAACATGGAAGATTGAGATCTATAGTGTCTTTGGGGATTAGGATTATTACATAATGACTTAAAACATGAAATACAACATCTTTATTGAAAACTTCCTTTACATGACCACTATATTCCCTCGTACTTAGCATTGCATGGAATAACCTGAGGACATGCATAAGAAAAGGGTGAGCTATAAATCCCAGTAAGGAAATAAACATGGAATACATGAGGAGTACAATACATGTTAGACAATAGGAATATCAATAGATCACAAGAGAAACATGGAAATAAAGGTATAGTAAAGCATGATAATCATAAGATGGAAATGTGGCAACAACACTTAACATGGAATTAGCATGAGCCAAGGCCCATTGCACATGAAGCATGAGTAAATCCTCATTGCACATGAATCACGAGTAAATGCTCATTTCACTTGAATTATCATGATTCAACACTCATTGCACATGATGTATCATAATACTATACTTTACCCAATGCATTGGAGCGCTATAAGGGTGCACCCTTCTTAAACATTTTATTTCATGCATAGGTGTGCCACATGGATCATAAAACATGGATTCATAAAACATAATCATTTATTCCATGACAAAAGAATGTAGAATGAAACTTTATAATTAATAATTAAATGTGAATGAAGGTGAATACCCATGATGGAGAAATGGGCATGGTATTCATTACACAATGGCATTGGCTTAGAAAATTGGTGCAATTTCGGCAGCGTAACGGCGTGATATAAGAATTCATAAAAATGGTTGATGAGAGAGAAAGGGGTGTATCATCATATCTACATGAAATGGAAAGTAAGGGGGTCATATAGATACATGTCCCAACAATTGTAATGTAATTTAGATTCATGATACAAAAGTATTGCTTAAATGTAAATGAGGAGAGAGAAGTACCTTTTGGAATTCGGCATAGTAACAGGTGTACATGGGAGGCATTTAATGAGAGAGAAAGGGGTCTCCATTCATTAAAAAAATAATAGGGTAGTATGGGGGAGGTTTGAAACCATACCCCAGCATTTATAATTGAAATTAAAATGGCATAACAATATTAAGAAAATTGGACAAAAAAGTGAAAGGAAGAAAACCCTTACTTGGAAGTGTGCTTCCAAAGGCTTGAGAGAGGCTTGAGAGAGGCTTATTAGGAGCTTGGGGAACCGTGGGAGGATTCTAGAGAGAGTAGGTCAGAGGTTGGATGAACTCCAAAGGCTTTGAGTGAGTAGGAAGTGGGATCTTGGGTGGGTTTATATAGGAAAGGTGAGTGAATTCTTTATTATTTAGGTTTGGGAGCCCTTACATTAAACTAATCCAAACCACAAATCAGATCATGGTTTTTGCCCATGGTTTTTGGAAAAGGGAAGAGGAAAACAATATTTTATAAGGCCAAAGTCCTAACTTCTTAAAATAATGGGGTTTCTTATGTGTAGGTGAGTCACACTTCCATGGAAAATATTTTAAAAAGACAAGATGTTTAATAAGTCTTGAGGGGTCCATTAATGCTTTGTAAAATAAGTCAAAAAAACCCAAAATCACATTATTTTAATGGTAAAACATATATTGTCCGAACATAAAGCTTATAGTATTTTATTACATCACTATTGGGTCATTATGATGTCATAAAACACATTATATATTTAAACGGTATTTAATTTTTTCCCAAAAATTTGACTATCTCAGAAAATTTTGAAAAATTCACCGTTGGATAATTGCAACGTCCTGATTCCATAAATAACATTTATTTTATCTAAATAATTTTCTAAATATGTTAGTTTTTACTTTTAAAATAAAAACTGACATTTATCAAAAAATCACGGGTTTTGACAAAAATGGCTTTCAAACCTTAATAAAAATTACAATTGCATTCATAAAATTATATGATCATTTATATATAATAAAATTAATTTAATAATAATAATAATATTTTATTAAAATATTATTTAATTCAAAAATACCTTAATTTAATAAAATATATTTCTTAATTAAATAATAACTAAAAACACTACTTGTACTTTAAAAACTATTTACAATGTATCAATAATGACAAGAAAGTATATTCATTATTATATACAAAAATAATGTACATGAACATAGTACTAGATATTTGTTACATAACCCCTTAAAACAGCCGCATGAGACCTAAGGGTAAGGTGTGCGATGGTGACAGACTCTTGGGGTAGCTCCGATAATATCGCTCGAGTGGTAATATCTATCAACTTCCACTTTTCCCGTAGACAGTCCCGTTCGAGCTTGAAATGATGAATCTCATCTTGGGCTTGGTCAATAGCGAAACCCAAGGACTCCACCTCTTTTCTGAGCTCCGACAAATGGGCTTCGTATGGATCAATTCTACTGGATGAGGCCATCGCTTCTTTTGTCTGAGTAAATTGGATTTATTAAAGCCCTATATTTATACTAATCATGTGATCACTATTCAACGGCTATATTAGAAACAGTAAAAATTCTTAACATAAAACCAAAGAATTTGACATTTAATTATATCAAGTGGGATTTCCATCAATGAAACTTTGGGTCGTTGCAATATGAATTTATGCTTAATGCATCTGCCACTGAATTACCTTTACCGGTGTATAAGTCATGTTAAAGTCAAACATTTAGAGATAATCCATCCATATTAGTTATCTCAAATTCAAATATATTTGTGATAAAATGTGTTTCAAGCTCTTATTAACTATAAACACTATAAATTTCTCACAAAAGAGGTAATGACACTAATTATTCATATCATGTACTACAACAGCTAATTCAAAATTGTGGGTTGGGTAGTTCTTCCCATGAAACCATAAATATCGTGAGCTATTATAAAAAAATGACCTCCCTGTTTGATAACACATCCCAAACCAGATCCTAAAGAAACATAATACACCACATAATCTTATCATGATTCTAGAAATATCAAGATCGGTACTAATGTAAGGATACATTTAAACTCTTGAAAATAATTCTATCATTAATTTTTTAATTGGAATGGAACATTTTTCCTCTTCAAATCTATCATTGGTGAATCTAGTCATGAAATTTCATGAAAAAATCATCAATAATAACCCCCCGAGCCATGAAAACTATGTATCCCAAAGAAATTATTTAGAGGTTTCTAATATATCACAGAATCTATCGTTTATTGATCCATAGAAAAACCTTTTTTAGAGATTACATGGATAAATAAATTTACCTCTTATATCCAAAAATCACACTTTGAAAGTTTGGAATAAAAATAAGGATTGTGCAATATACCCAAAACTGACACGAAGTATTTCTCATGATCATCATTTCTCCTTAATACACAAATATTTCATCCAAAAACACCCCTAAAAAATAATATAGATACCTTTGAAATATCAAATTAATTAATTGCATAAATATGGATGGTGTATTTTTAAGACCAAAAATAATAACCATATAATCGTAATGGCCACTCTTGAAAGTTTTTTTGGGAATATCTTCCTTCAAAACCTCCAATTATTGATATCACGAATGAGAGTAAATTTTAGAGAAGCACTGGGATCTCCTAAATTGATCAATAAAATCATCAATGTGTGGAAAAGTATATTTATTCTTTATCATTACTTGGTTAAGATTATAATAATATATTCATAACCAAATAATTCCATAATCCTTCTTTAAAAACAAAACTGGTGCTGCCCATGGAGACATAAGAGGGTGAATGAACACTTTTCTTTATTAGTATTCCAACTAGAATTTCAATTTCCTTAAATCTTTTGGTTTTATCTAATAAGATAGAAGTAATATATTACTATCCCCATTTAAAAAATTAATTGTAAACTTCACTTCTCATTTAGGGGGAAACCCTAAGAAATTTTCAAGAAAAATATCAAGAAACTGATCAAAAATTTATGAAAATATATTATCCCTAATCTCGTCCACCAATTCTAATGTCAACACTACCAATTAGTGTGAGATAGTTCCAATTTTTTGTGCCAACAAGCCTGTTTCACCTACTTTAACATTTTGATCTCCTCTAAATAGATCCTTGGTATAGTTATCGGTTATAAAACAAACCCTTCAGATATAACAATCTATGTGAGATTTGGACATTTTTAACTAATCCATACCCAATATTATCTCATATATATCCATATCAATGAGAGATAAATCCCATATCAATTTATCCTCATTAATAGTTATAGAACATGTATTGCACATAAATTCTTGACATTCTCTTTGACTAAGAGGAGTTTAAAGTTTCAAAAAAGAATGAATCATCTCAATATGAAAACCCAGAAGATCAAAAGTATGATAAGAAATAAATAAATGGGATGCACTTATATCTAAAAAAGATTTCATAATGGTAGAATTAAAAAATAATCATATATATCACCATCTAAGTTCATGATTGATCATCTATGATCACTTTCTAAACTCTATATAATTTTTTAATTTCCAAACCTTATTTTTTATTACCATATTGATAGTGCACCAGTTGAGGAGTCATGGTATTCCTATAATCAACATGGATATCTCAGTTCTGCTAGCGATAATTATTTTGTTTCATCAGTCCCATCAAAGCATATGACGTCTGTGAAATATGATATGTGTATGACAACCCTATTCTTTATTTCACATTAATACATGATTTATACCTAATATTACACTTAATAAAACCCAAAAGATCGAGAATTCTAGTTTATTCAGGAATTAGTCACATTACATAACAACTTAAAATAGGTAATATAACATCTTTACTGAAAACTTCTTCAATATACTCATACTTAAAACTTCAAGGGACAACTTGGTGACATACATAAGAAAGGGGTGATCTATAAAGCCCAGTAAGAGAATAAACATGTTATAACATGAAGAAAGTAATACATGTTAGACAATAGCAATATCAATGGTGCATAAAATAAGTAAGAATCGTAAATATGAATAATGAGGCATGATATATCTTGATAACATAAAGTCAACATGGGAAATGTAGCAGCAACTTAAAACACTTTATCATAAACATAGGTCAAGGAAAACCGCCAAGACATCATGATGGAAAAAGTAATTTGATGGATTAGGTTTACTTCCTAATCCCTTTCATGATGTCTCATGAGACTAAAACTTTACACAATGCATTGGAATGATATATAATTTTGGGTGCAACCATCACTTTCATTTCATTCTCATGATTAAGTGTTCCACATAGATCATACAAAATGGATTCATTCATTATTATATTTTATTCCATGATCAGGGAGTGTGGAATACATAAATGTAAGTCCAAATCAAGTAGTATAGGTGCACAAAGTTGAACACCCTTGATAAGAAATGGGTATGGGTATTCAATGCATAATTTTTTGGCATGGAAAATCGTGATGAAATTTCAGTAGCATAACGGTGGTTTATAAATGTTCATAGTAGGGATTGAGGAGGGTGAAAGGGATCTCTCATAATTTATAAATAAAATTGATATTAAGGGGGATATGGAATAACATATACTAACATTATGAAATTAAGATAAAATAAAAAAGATAAGAAGATACTTGAATAAAGAGGAGAATGATGGCATCCCTAACTATATTTTGTCATAGTAACAGGTGTACACATAGGTTAATGGGAGGGATTAATGAGAGTGAAAGGGGTCTATTGTAATGGTTGATCCCATTAACCCAAAGTCGGTGCATTAATTTGTTACATTAGCATGATTACAAGGAATCAAATCCTGAAGGACCGATCAATTTAGTGGTATTGAAAAAACTGGATACATACATAAAACCCATTTTATATTGGGAGAATAAAATAACATATAATACATAACAAAATCTAACAAACTACATCCTTGAAAACTTAGAAAGTGATCTCTTCTTCATAACCTAGTGAAGTAAAATAAATAAAAGGGGTGATATAGAATGATCAATAAGGGTTAAATATAGTGTAACCATAAAACAGTAATAATTTAATGATAATTAATTAGACATAATCAATATAGAATGGTGAATAATTGAAAAACACACACCATCAATAAACTGAGAATGAAAGTGCATCCATAGATTTTTTTCATATTTGAAAACCTCGTGGACAGTAATAACTGAATAATGAATAAATATAATGATTATTATTTGTACATCATGTATCTATCACATGAATCATTATACCATTGAGACGGATTAATTCTGGGGGTATAAACTTGTCTGATTTTTGGAAACAAACTCGAAGGGTTTATTGCCAACTAGTTTGCCTCATGAGACCTGTCGATGCATTGAGGGGCTACAGTAAGCCCCACCCATCACTTCCAGTCCAAATAATTCTTTATAAAAAGATTTAATACAAGAACAATATGCCTTTTAAATATCTGTATTGAGTATAGGATATGGATTCATCAATATTTCAATAGTTAGAGTAGAATTCAAAATAAACACCGTATATGAAATGGTATATAGATGAAGGAAATAATAATATCCATGATACAAGAAAATGGATATTTAATGTAATTATAATTTCAAATGATAAATGATCTCAAAGGGGCAGTATATGAACCACATAAGAAATATTAGGTGCTCAATACCAAGTAATTCTCCATGAAATGGAAATTGAGACAAAGTCCCTTACCACATTGCAATCAATCGAATCGTATGAAAAAAAATTAATAACCACCAAATGAATCATATAATTCCATGAATATAAATAGAATCATGATATTATATATCAAATGTCAGTACACATACACCATATACAAGAAATAAGTGTCAAACAATGGAAATCTCACAGAATTAAAAGTGAGATGAGAAAACTCATACCTTATGCCTGAATGTGTTCTTCCTTTGATCTTAACGTCCTGGATAGTCAAATTAAATCCACTAATTAATTAATTTAGAACCATATATACATTTATTTTATTCATAATGGTTTTATTAAGTTCATTTATGGTCCTCTTGATAAGTTATAAGATTCAATTCTGTCATTCTGGAGTGTTTGTTTACCTGATTTTCAAGATCGGTTCGCTTGACTATGAGTTATGGAGTTCATGTGGAAGTGATATAATTATCTAGAATTGGAATTAAATGTTATTAATGAATATTCATATGTTTAAATGGTTATACATATCATTTGGTTATATGGATTTAGGATGAATCGTTATATAAAATTTTAATGAAAAATGGTTGGATTATTTTGATGATTTTTCGATCACCACAAACTCATTTTGTTTTATAATTAAATACCATGTGTAAAAAATTATTATAGAAAATTAAATATGATATAATAAATATATTATGATCCGGTTTAACTATAAAAATGTTTTCATGACCAGAATTGAATATGGTAATGGAAATTGAAAACTCGTCGTCCTTGAATGTGATAAATTAACACATCTCGGATGGTGTTTTCATTTTTAATATATGAGGAGGGGGAAAGAGAGATGATGATGAAATATTCCATTAGAATAAAAAAATTATAGTAAATTTAAGTTACTGGAATTATCATAGCATTTGGATGAGTTGAGGTGAGGTTAGAGAGGAACAAAATAATGGAACTTCTAAAAGAAGTTAAATGGAAAAGGAAGAGAGGTTTACCTCTTGAGTACTCCTCCTTGGGAATCTCCTTAAGGCCTTGGTTTTTGGCCTTTTGGTGAGAATAGTAGGTCTTAGATGTGGGGGATCTTAGGAAGTTTATTTGGTAGAAATTAGGCATGGATAAAATCTTGAGTGGTGTGAGAGGAAGAGGGGGTGAGGGGTGGTTTATATAGTGGAAGAGATGAGGGTTTTTTCATTATTTTATTCATTAGTTTATTATTTTTTCCAAGGCAAGGAATAATATTGATTCTAGTGACAAAAACTATTAATAAATGCATGTGAGTTCGAACCAAGTGTTATTACCTTAGCAGTACATCATCCATGACTCAATAAATCATGTATTTAGAATTTATCATAAATTATCGTATTTTACTATTCATAAAAAATTCAAGCATTTCAAAAAAAACCAAAAAATTCACCCTAACAATTTTTCGAAGTGTAGAATCCAAAAATGAACTCCATTTTAAGAAAATAATTTTAGAAATATTAGAAATCTAATTTTTAATTAAAATAATCATTAAATCTAAAAATACTAATTTTAAAATTATAATCAATTTTATGACACTTTGAAAAATTAACTAAGGTCTCATTAAATTATCCTAAAATCATAGGTAAAGAAATTATTGATTTCTGAATACATTTTAGGAAAATTAATTATCTTTTAAATAATTTTATTAAAAATAATATTGTAATTAATTATTTATTACTCATAAAAATACCAGCACTTAAATTAAAATATTCACCTTTATTTATAAGGTGCCTAAATTTTATTTATTCACTCGTGGGTAAGGTAACCATTCAAAAGGGTATGGTTACCATTCATAAGGGTACTATTAATATTCATAAGGGTAACATTTCTATTCATAAGGGTATGTCACTATTCATAAGGGTAAGTTACTATTCATAAGGGTAAGTTACTATTCACCAAAAATTAAGATGATTCTATCAGACTCTAAATATCTTACTGAACGCAACTCTGTCTGTCTATTTTTTCAAATTCAAAACACAGAAGTGGAAAAAATAATTTTAACATCTTCGTTATAACTATAACAAATTGTTGTCTCATAGTGACTTAGTGTTGTGTGCATATAATCTATCTAATGAACTGAAATTATATATGAATAAATGTACCATAAAATCTTGGGGTGTCATAATAATAGTGAATATATTCATAGCATAATTTAGTATTTATCAAAATAATTATAATATTCAATATATATATATATATTATAATCTATTGATAAAAATTAATTTTGTAATAATAAAATACACATATTCATATTAAAATATTATTTTACACAAAATAATACTGTAAAACAGTATTGTCTTTTAAAATTAATTTGAAAGCTATAAATTTGAAATATAAGTATTATTAATTAAAACACTTAATTTTAAATTCTTATTTTTCATGACTTAATGTATTTTAAAATTATAAAATAGATTAATAGGGTGTTACATCTATAATCATTTATAAATCAAATTTATAGTAATAGGTACATGGAAAAACATATCCCAACATTAGGAATTTCAAATAGAGGGAAAAATATAATTAAGTAACTTGAATAAAGAGGATAAGGAGAGGATCCCTTACCTTGCAGGGGTAATTCCAAATTATTGGGAGGAGCTTCTAAAGAGTTTGTAGGAAACTTGGGAGGACTCTGGTGAGGGGAGGTCAGAGTAAGAATGTGCTAAAAGTTCTTTTAGTGAAGAAAAATGGGATCTTGGGTGGTTTTATATAGAAAATGAGGGGGTAATTCTTTATCATTTCTCAAACATAGGTTTTGGACACTATATAATAAAATAACAAAAAAAATTAACCATCCCATGGTTTTTTCCCATGGTCTCTGTCAAAGAAGGGTGGTTTTCATTATTTTATATGTACAAGGTCCGAGATTGTTAAAATATTTCCCTTATTGATGTGGAGGTGAGTCATGCTCTTAAAGAAATGATTTCCCTTTTGGTGGATTCCTAAAGGCTTTATAAAATTAATCAAATAAACTTAATATTACATTAATTTAAAGGTAAAAAATATGTTTGGTCATGGATACCCATTATAGTATTTATTGCATCATTTTTCAGTCATTATGATGTCATAGTACAAATCGTATATTTATACCATATTTAATTTTTACCCAAAAATTATACTATTTTATAAAATTATGAAAAATTTACCATTTGATAATTTTGATGTTCTAATTCCAAAAATAATATTCATTTTATGAAAATAATTTTCTAAATATGTTCATTTTCACTTTTAAAATAAGAATAGACATTTATTGAGAAATTATGGTTTTTTAACAATAATAGTTTTTAAACCCTTATAAAATTACATTTGACTTCATAAAATTTATATGACTATTCATATTTAATAAAAATTATTTAATAATAATATTTTATTAAAATATTTTTTATTTCAAAAAAATACATTAATTCATGAAAATAAATTCCTTGACTGAATTTGAATATTACTCAAAAATACAATATACATATTCATATTATTATAGTCTTGAAACATATCCCTTTAATACACCAGAAAAATCCCTAAGGGTAAGGTGCATGACGGTGAGACTTTCATGGGGTGATTCGGTGTACATAGATTGGTTCGTGATCTTGATGATCTTGAACATCTCTTGTAAATGGTATCTCTCATGCTTAAGTTGTTGGATATGAGCATGATCTTGGTCAAGGGAAAATCCTAGTGATGTTATCTCCCTAAAAAACTCTAATAAATGGGCTTCATAGGGTACGTTCCTATTGGTTGAGGCCATCACTTCCTTTTTTGTGTCAATTAGATTTGTTAAACCCCTATATTTATACTAATCATGTGATCAATGTTCAAAAACTATATTATCAATGGTAATTATTCTTAATGGTATTTTAAATTCGATAGGATGTGATAAAAATAAATAAGTGCATGTGTTTTCTATAAAAATAATAAATAATAATACATTTAATTTATATCATAAGGGGAATTTTACTTATAAATTTTCAGGTCGTTACAATGTTCCCCCTTCAAAAAAAATTTCCGCAAAATTTTCAGTTCACGCACTAAAATAGATGAGGGTAATTTTGTTTCATCACTTCCTCTAGTTCCCACATCACTTCTTTAAACTTTTAGTTTCTCCATATCACTTTGATCAGGTGTATTATCTTATTTCATATAACTTAGTCTCTATGATCTAATATCTTCATCGTCCTCTCCTCATATGAGAGATCATTCTTCAATGGTACCACCATTGGATTGAGTACATTTGAGCGGTCTGGTTTGTAATTCTTCATAAGGGGAACATAGAATACATCAGGTACTTGAGAGAGGATAGGTAGAAGCGTTAGTCAATAAGCCACCACTCTAATGTGATCAAGGATCTCAAATAGGATGATGAATATTTGACTAAAATTTACATTCTTCCCAAATCTAATGCTTTCTTCCATGGAGATATACATAGGAATACCATGTCTCTAACATCAAACTCTAATTTTCATCGATTATTTTCATCATAGATCTCTTCTATTGACTCTGATCATCCTTGATGTATTGTTGAATGGTCTTGACATTTTCCACCATTTCCTCAAAAATTTCAGGACCTATCAGTTTGTGTTCCCCAACTTAATCCCAACATGCAAGTGTTCTTCACATCTTCCCATAAAGGGATTCATAGGGAGCCATTTGGATGCTTGAGTAGAAACTGTTATTGTATAAGAACTCAACCAGAGGTAGATGTTGATCCCATTCTCCTTTAAAGTCAATTGATCATTCTCTCAACATTTCATCAAGTTTCGGGATAGTTTAGTTAGATTGTCCATCCATTTGAGGGTGATAAGTCTTACTCAAGATCAACTCAATATTTAGAGCATGTTGGAGACTCTTCTAAAACTTAGAGGTAAATCTTGGATCTCAATTAGATATAATTAATAGTGGTGATCCATGCAGCCTCACCACTTATCTAATGTATATCCTTGCAATTTGATAAAGTGATAAGTTCTATCTAATTTCAATGAAGTGAGTAGTCTTTGTAACATGATCCACCACAACCTAGATAGCATCATTTCCTCTTGAAGTCTTTATAATACCGGTGACAAAGTCCATGGTGATGTTTTCCCATTTCTATATAGGTATGGGTAATTGTTGTATCATTCCCTTTTATTTTTTTCCTTTCAGCCTTCACTTACAAACATACTAGACATCTTGATGTATATTCCATGATCTCCTTATTCATATTTTCCCACAAATAGTTCTCTCAAAGATATTGATACATATTTGTGATTCCTAGATGGGTGGAGAAGGTTGAGCTATGTGCATCATCCAACAACTCCTTCTTAAACTCAGGATTTGATTGTACACATAGCCTTGACCCAAATCTCACAACTCCATCTTTATTGACATTTAATACTGAGTAATTACCTTTTCATATAGCTTCTAATTTTTTATGAATTCCCACATATTCTCTTTGATAATCCTTTATCTTCTCCAAAAGGGATGGTTAAACAATTATTTGTGAGAGGATTGATGATGTTCCTTCATTTATGATTCCCATTTCCATTATTTTTAAATCTAATATGATTAAATATATTTCAATTCTCATAAATGATAAAATTATTTGATCATTTCTACTTAGAGAATCTTATACTTTATTATCTTTTCCAAGATGGTAGTGGATTTAACAGTCATAGTCTTTGATCAGCTCTAACCATCTTTGCTAGTGAATATTCATCTCTTTATATGTAAATATATAGTTGAGGCTCTTGTGATTTGTATATATTTCAAAATTCTCCCCAAAGAGATAATGCCACCATATTTTCAACATGGAGATCACTACAGCCAACTCAATATCAGGCGTTGGGTAGTTTTGTACATGATCTTTCAACTACCTTAAAGTATAGGTTGTTACTTTGTAAGAACCTGGTATTTTACTCAGGTATGGATCCTTTAAAAATTTGGTCTAAATCTTTACTTTGGAACTAATATGGATTCCTAGTGAGTTAGAAAAGTTCTTAGGGGTGTCCGGGGAAATTTTGGATCTTGTAACCCATCTTTTTGGGAAAACTAGACCGGTTGCACGGTGAGTGAACAGTTGTCACATGGTTTGGAAAAGCGTGCATATTGAAATATTTGGATAGAACCTCTTCACACGGCTTGTTCATGTCCATGCATCCTACCTGTGTAATGTTCACCTTCTTCCTAGAAAACATCGCATGGTTAGCGCATGGTTTTTCAAACCGTGCACAGGCTAATTTTCTAGGTAATTTTACAAAATTTCCATTAATGGTCTATTAAGCTCCCTCCTTCTTCCCTAATCCAAGATTATGTGAGATTTACCTCCATGGATCTCATTTTGGAGCATTTTGAAGACCAAAACTAGGGATTAAAATATCTCTTTTGTTCGTGATCTGATCAAGATTTTGTTTCTCATGTTGGATGTGCAATGGTAAGTACTCGAGTCCTCTTGATCCATTTCACTTCTCTCT
This sequence comes from Viscum album, assembly GCA_963277665.1. Classification (NCBI taxonomy): domain Eukaryota; kingdom Viridiplantae; phylum Streptophyta; class Magnoliopsida; order Santalales; family Viscaceae; genus Viscum; species Viscum album. The sequence continues at coordinate 249,170,544 of OY728137.1, forward strand.
TTGTATCGACCGAGTTATCAGGGTATTAGTGTTTTTCTATTTTTCTTAGATCTACTTTGATATAAGACAAATCAAGGGCCAATACAAAAGGAGGATAATTTTATAAGCCTAAGGTGTGTGGTCTATAACTCATCCCTAAAGTTTTTTGATTTTTGAATGTTTGTGTGGGGACCACCGATTTCATCAGGTGCCATTTCTAAAATTTATAATCCATGATTATACATGTTAGAACCATATAGTTATGCTCTTTACAAATATGCAATTATTTGTTTGTAGTTACACACACAACTCAATCCACCTCATGTCGAAGGTTATTCCATATTTGGATTTTAGTGTTTTAACGCATTTGAGCCACCATTAGTGTGTGCCTTCACTTGAACTTACTAAAGGTAAGATTTACTATAATAAATGGATTGAATTATATTATGAATTACAAAATGGAAAGTGCCATTTATGTTTACCACTTGACCCACCTAAGGTAAGTGGATTCAATTTGATAATGAAATGTGAAATAGAATTTTGGAAAGTATACTAATATATGACTTGACCTTAAATGAGATTGAATGAAGGTTTCATGTCTGTAGAACCCCTTTCCATGTTGATTTAAGGAAGTGGAGTGAACCTTAATTTATGATTATGACTTTAATGTACTTGATTAAATGGTTTCAATGCTACTCGGCCTTGTCACACTAATTAAAGGAAAGGATTGAACCCAATGAACTTAATAATTAATTAAGACTTGATTAAATGATTTCAATACTGCTTGTCCTATCCACACTAATTTTAGACTATGGTTGAACCAATAAATAAATGGTTGCAACGCTACTTGACCTATCCATTCTAATGGATGGAAAGGATTGAACCAAATGAATTATTACATGATTTCCATATCAAACAGGAATGGGATGACTTGAGCTGGGCTGGGATTATTATTGGGGAATTCCATGTGCAACTTGAGGACCCTATTCTAATTCAAGGATTCAGTTTTCCTAGTTTGAAACCCACCTATATTCTAGTCCTTTTAGATTTATTGAATTCCTGGTATGACATCATAGGATCCCTTACATTGTTACAGGACACCTCAGATACACTCATTAGTTCTAGAACTAAATAGTAGGTTCCCTGGTTAAATATCACAGGGACCTATCTTTACTTATCCCCGTTTTACCTTGGTCAATCACCTTAGACTCAGTAGATACCTTATTGTGGAATGCATTGGGTTACCATCCTTGGATTACACTCTTATCCTTTCCAGACTGTAGTTACTACTGATTTGAAGACCCTTGAGGTATTTTACGTCACCTTGGTTATTACCCTTGGACTTTACTAGTGGATATCAGTACACATGACCTGTTAATATAAAATGGAAATGAATTAATCAATAAGTTGGTTTCATGTTCACCCAACAGTTAAGGGATGAAGCAGGTACTTGGATATTTAGTTTCATTATACTGCTTTACTTTATATATGCATGCTTGCACATTGTTACATTTCTATTACATTGGTCAGATGATATAGACACCATTGGTGGTGCCCCACTGAGATTTATGTTAAACCCTCTTCGGGTGTCATTTGGTACCTAAAGTAGATTATATGGTTGTAAGTGTTAACAAAGGGAATCATACGACTTATAACACTTTATTTTATTGTTGTTCAGAATGGATCTTGATAAAAGAGGACCAAGCCATAGCTTGGGATGCTTAGGATAGTATTTTGTTTACTTTATACTTTTGTGTAACATGTTATGCATTTTGTCTTGTATCCATGTTTTCATTTTTTCTAGTTACATGACATTACATCATCAATTATTGTATGTCTGGATGTTATTCTAGTTATTTTAGTTATTGTTAATATTGTCTCTATTTTCTATTGTGCCATCTATTTACATATATTGCTTCCACTATTTACTGATTTTTACATCCATTTGATGTGATACACTTTGGTAATAAGGGCATAGTCTCCCCATGGACACACACTAGGACCTCACTACTAGTTGGTGGCCTTTGGCATTCAAGGAGATGCGCTTGAGTCCCTATGGCCAACCGGGCTCGGGGCACCTCCTAAGTGGCATCTATTCTATGACGTCACAAAGTGGTATCAAAGTTTGTTTCTTTTCTTTCTTTACTATTTGGAGACAATAGGTTGGAGATTTATAACTCTTTGGATTTGGTCATAAGCCATGCTTGGGCATCACGAACCCATGTTTGGGGTAAAACACAAGTTTCCTAAATTATAATTGTTGTTCTGCTTTTTCCTATTATAGTTGATATTATTTCACTATTGGGTGATGCACATGATGTGTGGAGTTTTTGATTGTTACTATTATTGAAGATTTTATTTCATCATTGGACTGATGATATAAGGGCAAGGAGAATTGTTACATGCATCATTATATGCACCTAGAATCTACATGTCATGCATATTTTCATGCCATATTGGTGAATTTCATGGATTTTCATTGGTTGATATGCCTATGATTATTGAGTGATGTTGTGATAGTTATCTTATGCTTGTATTATTCTTGGTTGTGATTGAGTGATTGTCTATCTCAATTCATGAGTTGTTTGGTCCCTCATGGGTTGGGATGAGTAATTTACCAAATTGAGCCGTTATTCTATAAATACATGGGTGTCGTTTTCAGTGATAAGTGTATGGGAACTGACTCACTGGGAATATATATCCATTAAAAAGTAAAACATGACTTCTAAATGCAATGGTTGTGCATCTTTATCCCTCCTTGTCGTGTTTATGAAAGGTAAAGTAGTGAACCTAATGACTAAATGAAAGATGAAAAAAAACTTATACTTGAGCACTTATCGATGCCTGGCCATATAAGAGAGTATTTGGGGTAGTATTCCTTGAGTAGTGAGTTTTCATATATTCAGTTTCCACTAGTGATTCTATATTTATACTTCTAAGCTTGTTCTGGGGAGTGTTCTTGTCTATTGTAGACCAATTCTATCATGACATCCTCGTATCATACACCATGAAGGTGGAGACAAACATGCTTCAGATGTGGTGGGACCTAAGCCTCCAGTATTACCTATAGGAGAGACACTTGAGGAACCACCTGTCCTTCTTGATCTGGGCACTAATGCCCAAGTCCATGATATTTTCATTCATCTGATGCAGTCCATGCATGTTACTCCATGGGTTTCAACTATGATGGCTGATATGGCCCATGAGTTCTAATAGTAGCATCCTCCTACTATCTCAGGGGATGGCGGTCCACAGGCTACTGAGTCTTGGTTAGAGGTTATGTTGTCTATATTTGAGTATCTGGAAACAACTTCAGAGAGGAGAGTCAAGACTTCTACATACATTATTTGGGATTCATTCAAGCATTGGTGGGATGTGATTACCTAGGCCAGTCGTTATTAGGGCATGTTATGGGTTGATTTCCAGACTACTTTATATGATCATTTCTTTCCTCAGGCACTGAGAGATGATAGAGCCATAGAATTCATGCATCTCGAATATGGTTCTATGTCTGTTATCGAATATTCAGCACATTTCACTGAGTTATATCACTTCACACCGCTTTTAGATAGTTATGGGATTTCACATGCTAGACATTTTGAGGATGTGCTTCAGTACGCCATCCGTATGTAGGTGAATTTTTTTCACCTTCCTACTTTTTCTACTATAGTTGATGAAGATCTTATCACTGAGTGTAATCTAAGGGATGGAAATAGAACCAGGTTTAAAGGATTAGAATTACATCAGGCCTATATTTCATCTAATTGTAGAAAATGTTCATTTGAGGTTTCTTGTCAGGGAAGTAGTAGCCATAGTATCCAGTTCTATAGCTCTGGGGTGTTTCATAAGTGTGGAAGACCGGGGCATAAGAAGCCCCATTGTTACAAAGACCTAATGGCTTTTTGGTATTATAGATGTATGGGGTATCTTCATCATTTTTGTAGGACCTTTCCACCAGCTTCGAGTGGAAAAGGATCAGCACCAACTCCACCTTTAGGAGTGAGTTCTTTTAAGCTGTATTAGGCGGGGAGTTATAATAGCACTGGTAGGTCTAGCTGAGGTGGAGGTCGTGGTCGTGGTATTCTGACCCCTATTCAACAGTAGCACTAGCACGGAAGTCATGATCGTGGTAGTATATTTGTTGCATAGGGTCATGGATCAGGCCAGTTGCATGCACTACAACAGATACACAAGGATGAGGTTATAGGACCATCTATAGTATGAGGTTCTATTCTAGTATCCTCCACTATTATATCTGCTTTTTTTGATACAGGTTCTTCAAAAAAATTATTTATGTATCTATTGTAGAGAATCTTAGACTAGATATACAGTATCACTATGGTGTAATGACCCTAGATACCCCGTTGGGAATACAGACAGAAGGCATACACTAGTGTAGGGACTGTCCCCTTGAAGTGGGAAGATACCATTTCTCATGGAACCACTTTATTATCAAGATGATGAGATTCTATTTCATTCTTGGGATGGATTGGTTAGTCCAAAATCACACTTTTTAGACTACTATTGACATAGGGTATCCTTTACATCCCCAGAAGGTAGTAGTTATCAATATAAGGGTGAGTGGGATGTCCAGGCTAGGAGAGCTGGACCAAAGCATCATGGGCTAGGTGGAGTGGCTACCCATATTGTGAATCTCTTCATTGATGATCAAGGTTTACATAAAACTGATTTCTCTCTAGTAGTTGATCATTTTAGGTATGTCTTTCTTCAATGACTTTTCTAGATTTCCTCATGAGAGAGAGGTAGAGTTTATAATTGAGCATTTTCGAGGAGCGTCTCTAGTGTCCATTCCCCCATTCAGGATGGCACCTACTGAGAATTAGGAGATCAAGTGAAAGTTATGGGATTTGTAGGTCTAAGGATTTATAAGGCCTAGTACATCCTCTTGGGGTTCACTCGTGCTTTTAGCTAATAAGTCATATGTGACCTTACGTCTATGCTTGGATTACAGATAGTTGAACTAGCTTATGATTAAGAACTGGTATCCACTTCCCTGACCAGCTCTAAGTAGCTAGGGTCTTATCTAAGATCAACCTGAGATTGGGCTATCATCACGTGTGAGCCATGCCCTTAAACATACCTCGTAAAGATTTTTGTAGTAGGTATGTTTTGTATGAGTATCTTATTATTTTGTTCGGTCTTATGAACGCGCCATCCATTTCCATGGCTCTTATGAATAGGGTATTCTATCCCTATTTATATTCTTTTGTCATAGTCTTTGTTGAGGACATCTTAGTGTACTCTCACACCTATAGTGACCATACCAAACATCTTTAGATCGTTCTGAGTACACTGAGGGAGAAAAATATTTATGTGAATATTTCTGATATCCACTTTTGGATCGAAAAAGTTCACTTACTAGGTCACATTATCTCAGAATCAGGTGTCTCTATTGACATAGAGAATGTTAGTGTTGTAGTTTCCTGGGAGAAGCCTAAGAATGTTTTTGATATCAAGATTTTCTTGGGTCTTGTTGGATATTACAGGCATTTCATATATGAATTTTAATGTCTTACTTAACCACTTACTAATCTTACAAGGAAGGGTTTCAAGTTCGTGTGGTTAGAGCGTGTGATAAATCCTTTTAGGAGCTGAACGGAAGGCTTGTCTCTGCACATATTTTGATTCTACCAAAGCCTGGAAAAGGCTATACCATCTTATGTGATGCATTGGGTATTGTCCTAGGAGAAGTGCTAATGTAGGGATATAATTTCGTTTTGTATGGATCTCGATAGTTCAGTCCTCATGAGAGAAACTATCTGACACATGACCTTGTGCTAGTAGCAGTTTTCCATGCCTTACATTTCTGGAGACATTATCTATTGGGTGAGGCTTTGTGGTGTACATGGACCAAAAGAGCCTAAAATATATCTTTTCTCAGCATGACTTGAACCTCAGACAACGGATATGGTTTGAATATCTATAATCCTTTGATTTTTATATTTCCTATACACTTGGGAAGGGAAATGTGGTTGCAGATGCGTTGAGTCAGAAAAATCAAAAATAGGTTGTACGGGAAGCCAGTTGTGAATGGAAATTAATGGCCCTATTTTGTGAGATGAATCTAGATTTTTATGATAGTCATGAGAATTATTATCTCCCATATATGATAGTTACCTCTTACCTCCTTGAGAAGGTGAAGAGTACATAGTTTTTAGATCTTGAATGCTTGGTTCTCTGTGAGAGTTTATCAGGAGATAACCCGCCTCTGGATTGGTATGTGGAAAAAGACAACATCCTGCGTCTGCATGGACTTATCTGGGTTTCTATAGATATTAGAGAGGAGTTAATGAAATATTTCCATCCCTCTCAGTGGGTAGTTCATCCAGGAATCTTGAAGATGTATCGAGACATGCGACACCAGTATTGGTGGCCTGGGAAGAAATGTCATATTTGTAACGTCCCGGGTCCGGGTGCCACTCAATGGGTGCCCTGAGCCCGGTTCGCCACGTGACCTCAAGTGCATTTCCCCAAACTCCAGAGGTTGTCGACTAGCAGTGAGGGCTCAGGTCTGATAGTGGGGAAACTATGCCCTCATTTTTCAAAGTGTAGCGCAGTGGAATGGAATTAAAACATAAAATGACAGCGGAAGAAGTAAACCATACACAACTGAAATAAACTACAGCAGTGGATATTACCAACAGTATATAAATGATTATGCTACATGTTTCAAGTTCTAAGAAAACATCCAGAACATGTTATACATCAATACAGTATAGAAAAAATCAGAGTACAGCAAAACAAAGCAAATAGCTGGCAGCGGCATCACGAGCCTAGGCTCAGTCCCACACCCTCCTACTCCTCAGAAACAGTCAAGTACCTATATAGTGACTCTTTCCCCTATCTACACCTACAGAAACGTAATCTGTTTAGGCCAAAAAGCATGGCCCAAACAGGGTGTGAGAAATATATCTCAGTAGGCACCCACCAAAGGCCCGTGCCCAACTGCGTGTAAGCATGCAACAACAGTGTGCAATAGTAAAATGCAATAAAGTTAGCACTACTAAAAAGTAACTAACTTAACAATTAAATTTCCATTTTATTATTCCTTTAATTTATTTAATTTAGTAACATTCTTGTGCTCAACAGCACCAAGCCCTCAGGCCAACCAGAACCGTGACCTCAGGCTAAAATAGTAAACCACGCCCTCAGGCTTGCCCTCAGGCCATATAGAATCCAACCCGCAGGTATTGCCCTCAGGCATAACAGAAATTTCCCTTAGGCGTAGGAAGTGTTGCCCTCAGGCACAGAAGTCAAGCCCTCAGGCACGAAAGGTTTCCCTCAGGCGAAATAGAACGTCGCCCTCAAGCTAATACAGTCACGCCCTCAGGCTAATCACAACAATGCCCTCAGGCTAAACAGGTAACCGGGTTATGCCCAACATGTCAAAATGTAGTAAACGAGAAATTCCTCTCAAGGAAATTCTATAATTAATACATTAAAGTCATACCCTTGGGTATCCTGCCAAATGGCTAAACAGTGGAACACACCCCCGGGGTGGTTCTGGATCCAAGAAACGATCCCAACCAGCATTTTATTATCACAATTTAATCACCTATGCAATTATAGGAATTAAATATAGCAACGGACTCAGCCACACAACACCCCAACATGTGTCTGTGGCACGAAAACGCACAAAAATGCATGACAGTTGGAAATTTACACCAAGCCACCTATCTTATATGCCAACGAACGTTATACCCGAATGCCGACTCCAGAAACGCCCAAGAACAGCGTAGATCTGACGAAGAACAAAACCCATTCAAACGTAAATAACTTTAACTTGGGAAAGAATTGGTAAGAATGGTACCAGGAGAGGAGAGGGCTCACCCGTGCGGTTCCAACGAGATCGTCTAAGGCCGAATTGGATTCCGGACGAACACTTGGAGGATCTTCAAAGGTTCGGCCATCCTCCTTGGCTCCAAAATGGCTCAAATGCCTCCTCTACTAAATGAGGAGGCTACTGCCTATTTTATGCTTAAAAAACAAAGTACATGGCGTGTACTTCTGAGTACACGGCGTGTACTTCTGAGTACACGGCGTGTACTTCTTTCATTTAACTGTTCCTTTGGCGGCACCGCCACACTCTTCATCCGTCGACTTGAGTACACGGCATGTACTCCCGAGTACACGGCGTGTACTGTTGCCCAGCTGGCGGCTGCTCCACCGCCTTACTGTTTAAGCCTGCCGACTGACTACACGGCGTGTAAGGTACCACTACATGGCGTGTAGTCGGTTCTTACACCCTTCGTCACCGACATGGATATGCGCCCCGTGTACCCATTCCACACGGCCAAAAGTACACGGCGTGTGGAAAAAGTACACGGCGTGTAGTTCCAAAAATTAGGATTTTCCCCCATTTTCCATATTTTTTCAAAAACACTTAAGGAAAAGGAAAAAAGAAGAAGCTCGTACCTCAAAAAATAAGAACCGGGTTCTTACAATATTTCAGGCTTTATCACTAGGTGTTCCACCTATCAATGGGTGAAGGCAGAGCACCAGAGACCTGTAGGATTGTTACATCCACTTCCAGTCCTAGAATGGAAGTAGGAAGATGTTTATATGGATTTTTTAGTTGACTTACCTAGGTTGTTGAGGGATATTGGTGATACATGGGTAGCCATTTACCAACTAATGAAATCAACCCACTTCATTCCTATTCTAGATACTTTATTAGTTAATGAGTTGGGAAGACTGTATGTCTGTGAGATCATACGACTACATGGGGTTCCTCATACTATCATTTCAGATCGGGATTCTCATTTCATGTCATGGTTCTAGAAGGTACTGAAAAAGGCTATGGGGACTCAGGTGCTTCAAACACAGCTTTTCACCCTTAAATCATTGTACAATCAAAACAGACAATATAGGTTTTAGAGGATATGCTCTGATCATGTTTCATTTATTTTCATGGTTCTTGGGAGAATCATATCCCTCTTTTCTAGTTCACTTATAATAACATATTTTAGTCCACAATTTAGATAGATCCTAGTGTGACCTTATATGGTAGGTCATGTCGTTCACCCCTATGCTGGCTAGAGGTAGGTGAGGCAGTCCTACTAGGTCCTCATCTTGTTTAGGAGACTTCATAACAAATTTAGCTGATCAGGAAGCGTGTGATTACTGCTCAGTCTAGACAGAGATCTTATGTCGATCGTCATCAATGACCTCTTGAGTTTGAGGTAAAGGATCATTTTTTCTTTCAGGTATCACCCAGTATTGGGAATAGATGGTTACAAAAGTAGGTAAAGTTTTCACCTCATTATATAGGATCGTTTGAGATTCTAGAGAGGGTTGGGCCAGTAGGATATCAGTTGCAGTTACCTCAGAGGTACCATACTATGCACAACATCTTTTATGTTTCACAACTTCTCCAATATCATGTCGTCCCATCTCATACCTTTGATCTTGAGGATGTTGATTTAGATGTTGATTCTACCTTTGAGGGTTATCCAGTATGCATCATTGACCAGAGAATTAAGGCTCTATGAGGCCGGTTTGTCCCTATGGTATGGGTGTTATGAAAGAATGGCCAAGTACAGGATGAGCCATGGGATAGAGAATCTGATGTACGTGCCCAATGGCTAGAGTTTTTCTCAGACAATGTTTCTCCACCCTTGTAAGGTGAGCTCAGGGAAATGTTATTTTAAGGGGGAGATTGTAAGAACCTAGTTTTTCACTCAGGTATGGATCCTTTAAAATTTTGATCTAATTCTTTTCTTTGGACCTAATATGGATGTTTAATGAGTTAGAAAAGGTCTCAAGGGTGTCCATAGAATGTTCAAAACTCAAAACCCATATTTTTTTGAAAAACTGGACAGGTCACACGGTTGGCACACGGTTGGCGGATGGTTTATGTAACTATGTAGATTGAAATTTCAAGAAATAACCACTTCACACAGTTTGTGCAAGGCCATGTGGCCTACCCATGCAATATTCCCCTTCTACCCAGAAAATCTCGCATGGTTTGCGCACGGTTTTTTAAACTGTGCAGAAAAACCATGCATAGGCTAATTTTCTAGGTAATTTTACAAAATTTCCTTTAATGATCTATTAAGCTCCCTCCTTCTTCCCTAATCCAATATTATGCGAGATTTATCACCATGGATCTCATTTTGGAGATTTTTGAAGGCCAAATCTAGGGATTCAAATATATCATTCATCTGTGATCTGATCGAGATTCCATTCATCATGTTGGATGCACAACGGTAAGTACTCGAGTCCTCTTAAGTCATTCTCCTTCTCTTTTTCTCTCAACTGAGTTATCGGGGTATGAGTGTTTTTCTATTTTTCTTATATTTACTATGATCTGAGCCAAATCAAGGGCCAATGCTAGAGGAGGAGAATCGTACAAGCCTAAGTTGGGTTTTCTGTAACTCATCCCTAAAGTTCTTTGATTTTGGAATGTTTGTGTGGGGCCCACCAATTTCATCAGGTATCGTTTCTTAAATTTATATTCCATGATTATACTTGTTAGAACTGTATGGTTATTCTCTTTCCAAATATGTGATTAATTTTTAGTGGTTACACCCACAACTCAATCCACCTGATGTTGAAGGATATTCTATATTTTGGTTTTAGTGTTTTGACACATTTGAGCCACCGTTCAGGTGTACCTTCACTTAACCTCCCAAAAGGTAAGCTTTCCTAAAATAAATGGCTTGAATTATATTGTGAATTTACTAATGGAAAGTACCATGTATGTTTAACACTTGACCTTCCTAAGGAAAGTGAATTAAATTTGATAATGAAATGTGAAATATAATTCTTGCAAGTATACTAGTATATGAATTCACCTTAAATGAGATTGAATGAAGGTTGCATGTCTGTAGAAACCCTTTACATATTTACGGATGGTAGTTGAGTGAACCTTAATTTATGAGTATTCCTTTAATGGACTTGATTAAATGGTTTCAATACTACTTGTCCTTGTTACACTAATGATAGGAAAGGATTGAACCCAATGAACATAATGATTAATTAAGACTTCATTAAATGATTTCAATGCGAATTGGACTATCCACACTAATGGAAGACAAGGGTTGAACCAATAAATAAATGTTTGCAATGATACTTGACCTATCCACACTAATGGAATCAAAGGATTGAAATAAATGAATTATTACAGCATTTCTATATCAAACAGGAATGAGCTAACTCGAGCTCATCTTGGATTATTGTCGGGGAATGCCTCGTGCAACTTGAGGACCCTATTTAGATTCAAGGATGTGGTTTTCTTAGGTTGATACCCACCTGGATTTTGATCCTTATCTATTTCTTGGAGGCTTGGTATGACACCATATGATCCCTTACATTATTACAGGACACCTCAGATACACTCCTTGGTTCCAACATTAACTAGTAGGTTCCATGGTTAAATCCCATAGGGTAGTGTCTTTTCTTATCCCCATTTTACCTTGGTCGATCGCCTAGGACTCAGTAGGTACATTATTGTGGAATGACTTAGATTACACTCTTATCCTTTCCAGGCTGCAGTTACTACTAAGTTGGTGACCCTTTAGTTCTTTTAAATTACCTTGGTTATTACCCTGGGACTTCACTAGTTGATAGCAGTACACGTGACATGTTAATATAAAATGGAAATGAATTAATTAATGAGTTGGTTGCATGTTCAGACACCATTTGAGGGATGAAGTAGATAATTGGGTATTTATTTACATTGTACTGCTTTACTTTATATATCCATGCTTGCATAATATTACATTTCCATTACATGGTATGGAAGTTATAGACACTGTTGGTGGTGGCCCACTGAGATTTATCTCACACCTTCTCTTGGAGCTGTTTGGTACCCAGAGCGGATTACATGGTTGAAGGTTTTCACAAATAGAAGTATACAACTTTGAATACTTTATTTTCTTACAATTTGTATCGATCTTGATAGCAGAGGATCGATCCATAGCTCAACATGAGTGGGATAGTCTTTTTTTCTTTATACTTTTGTAGAACATGTTATATATGCTATCTTGTATCCATGTTTTCTTGTTTTCTAATGACATTACATTACATAATTAGTTGTTGTATAACTAGATATTATTCTAGTTATTTCATTTATTGTTAATTTTGTCTCTATTTTATATTGTGCCTTCTATTTAAATATATTGCTTCCGCTATTTACTGATGTTTACACTCAAAAGTTTTTCTACACTTTGGTAAAGAGGGTATAGTCTCCCCATAGACAAACCCTAGGCCCTCGCTACTAGTTAGAAGCCTCTGGCATTTAAGGAGATATTCTTGAGAACATGTGACCAACCAGGCTTGGGGAACCTCCCAAGTGGAATCCAGGTCTGGTATATCACACACTTTGTCATTCTTAATTAACACACAACCCAATCCCTTCTTTGAATCATTATTTAATACCATGAAAAGTTCCCCACTTGTGGGTAGTGTGAGTACAAGTGCAGTGATAAGACTATTTTCAAAATACTTGAATCTATCTTCACATTCATCATTCCAAGAAAATTTGATTCCCTTTTGAGCTATCTTGGTTAGAGGGTTTCACAATCATGAGAAATTTCTCACAAATCAACGAAATTACCCAGCTAATCTAAGAAAACTATGAATAATTATCATAGATATAGGCCTCAACCATCCTTCAATTGCTTTTATCTTTGAAGGGTCTATAGATATCCCATTGGTTGTGATAATATTCCCCAATAATTTTACTTCCTTAAAACATAACTCTCATTTTCTATATTTCGAATAAATATTATCCTTTTGTAAGGTCTTTAGCACAGTGCTCAGCTGATCCTCAAGATCCTCCTTTATTTTAGAGTATATTAGAATATCATATATAAAAACTACCATAAATTTGTCGAGGTGATATCCAAATTCTCTATTCATCAAGTCCCTCAATATTTCTAGAGCATTAGTGAGTTTGGATGACATTACTATTAACTCATAGTGCTTGTACCTTGTATGAAAATAATTCTTGGGGATATCCTCCTTATTCACCCTAACTTGGTAATACCCCGAGTGAAACTCCACCTTGAAAAAGTATTATGATCCACATAGTTGATCGAATAATTCATAAATATGTGTCATAGGATACTTGTTATTTATCATGATATTGTTGATCACATGATAATCAATTCAAAGGCGCATTGAATTATCCTTCTTCTTGACAAATAGGACTAGTGCATCCCATGGTGAAGCACTTGGGTGTATAAACCCTTTATCCAAATTCTCCTGTAGTTGTTTATTCAGATCCTAAAGTTCCAAAATATTCATTCTATATAGATTCTTGGACAAAAGCAACACCCCAGGTATAATATTGATTGAAATTTCAACCTCTCAGATAGAAGGAAGATCAAGAAATTATTTGAGAAACGCTTCAGTTTATTCCCTCATAATGGGAATGTATTCAAGGATTATCCTTTCCTTAGACTCAATCATTTAATCTAGATATGCTTTCTTGAAGGGAAATAAAATTCATGCTTGATATTTTGGTTCTAATGAATATTTATCCATCCCCTTGCATTTGTACAGAATCGGAGGACAATTCATGATACAGAGAATGATTTCCTTCTCGTAGAAATTTATGTTGGCTCTATATAGTGAAATATATTCTATACCTAGAATTGAATAAAATTACATGAAAGAGAGTATAACAAGGTTCATTAGGAAGTTCAGGCAACAAATTTTGAAAGAAGAGGAGTTATATACTTGGGATGCAATAATTTTATTATTTACCATTTTAACCGACAACTCTACTTCTATGCTTTATGGTGGTGTTTGAATAGTTCTACTAAACTTTCTTGATATGATGTAATGCATAGAACCAAAACCAAAAATTACATTTTCTATTCTTGAATGAATAGATAGCATACTTTTGAACAATTTTTTTCAGGATCGACCTTAGTGTGTTTGAGAGTATAATCTCTCCCTTGCTACAATGGAGGTTTTTGGTTGTCTCCAAAAACCCTTATCTTGGTGTATTGGTTTGAAAAGTGTCTTGGTTCCTTGTAGTTGAAGTAATGAACAATTAACTAAGGGTTGACGAAATCATTAATTTCCTCTATTTAATTAGTGGTATTCTCCTGTCATAAATCTTTATCTAGTTGTTCATCCTTACTGCACCTAAATCATTCCCTCATCCCCCTTATTCAATTTCTAGGGTGCTTCTTTCTGCACCTTTGACAAGTGAGATGTCGAAATTTCTTATCACCATTAGATTTTTACATAGAATGACTAGAATAAAACTCAACTTTTCACTTCTTATCCATGTGATACCCTTGATATTCTCCAATATACATTTTGAACTTTAGGGAACACCATACAATTTATTTATAGCTATCAAAGTCTCAGATCGCCAAGGCTTTTCGTAGACTGGATTTTTTTTTCACAAAATAAACGATCATGATTTCATTAGGGGCTAACGAAAAAGTCGGAGGCCTATCATCCTAGCCTTGTGAGGTTTTCCTCATATTCCCTGATAGATTCATTTTATTTTTTCTTTAGGGAAAGGAAATCCATTTCCATTTTAAGTCATAGGGTGTGAAGAAAATATTTATCAAAAAAACATTTTCTGAAATTCCTTACACCCCGTTGCTTTGATATCTTCCTTAGGATTTGTATTCTTGATCAATTTTCACCATTAATCATCTTCTTCCTCCATATGATAAACAACCATTATAACCTTCTCTTTCTTATAACATTTAATGATGGAGAATATCTTCTCAATGGAGTTGATCCATTATTCTGTGATTAAGGGATCAGATGATCCTCTGAAAGTCAGAGGCCTTTGTCATATTAAGGTCTTGATTTCATCTTGTTCTTTATTAGGGGGATTTGGGAACTCCTATAGATCTAGGTTTCTATTTATAACCTTAGTTATATTAGATATTATCATCATAAAGTTCTCTATTACCAATCCCATCGGGTTGGTAAACTTGTTGGGGAAGTCATCACAATGCCCTTTACATTGGTTGTTTACCCGATTCCTCTTATTTTAGGCCATTGGCTAGAATAAAGGGAAAATTATGGATAAGTATTTTTAAACTATTAAGCACATAAATGGTAATCAAATGACATTAAATGGAAAAATTATAAAGAACATGTATTTCTTTAACTTATTAATTACTAGGCTTCAATATATGTTATCCATAATCTATTTCCTAACATATACTCTTATGGGTATTTTTTCTCTTAGTGATGGTTTGTAATAATATTATGAATTTATCAAATAATATCCCCTAGAAGTGTCAAACTAGGTGTGCATTAAGGCCCATTGTTGGGCACCAGTTCCTGGTCGAGTCTAGCTCAATGTAGTATTTTCGGGTTTTAGCCCTATGTACATTTGTGATAGAGCCACATAGACTTTTAGTATCCATAAAGGGATGTATTTTCTTGATAAAACACTCAATATAAACTTTAATAAAAAAAAAATTGATGTTTTATTTTACTTAGTTTTATCCCTAGGTCTTTTGATAGAGTCTTCTAATCATAATCCCAAAAATAACAAAACTTTTCTCTAATACCAACCATGACAACCCTACTCTTTATTTCACATTAATACATGATTTATTACATAAGATTACACTTAATACAACTAGGAATATTTATAATTCTAGTATATTTGGTAATTATTCATTTTACATAACAACTTAAAATATGGAATATAATATCTTTATTGAAAACTTTTTTAACATGATGGTACTTGAAACTACATGGGATAACTTGAGGACATACCTAAGAAATGGGTGTGATATAAATCCAAATAAGGGAATAAACATGGATTAAAATGAATAAAGTAATAAATTTTATACAATAGGAATATCAATGTTACATTAAAAGAGTGTTAATCATAAATATGAACAATGAGGTATGATATAACATGATAACATAAAGGCGCCATGGGAAATGTGGCAACAACATAAAACACTGCATTATAAACATAGGTCAAAGATAAATACCAAGAAATAATGATGAAAAAAGTAATATGATGGATTAGTTTCACTCAATAATACCTTTCATTAAATATCATGTGACTAAAATATTACCCAATGTATTAGAGTGCAATATAATTCTAGATGCACCTGTCGTTTTCATTTCATTCTCATTCTTAAGTGTGCCACATAGATTATACAACATGGATTAATTCATCATTATATTTTATTCCATGATCAAGTATTGTGTAATAAATACATTTAAGTCCCAATAAACAAGTATAGATGCATAAAGTTGAACACCCTTGATAGGAAATGGGTATAGGTAATCACTGCACAATTGTTTGGCATAGAAAATCATGGTGAAATTTTGGCAGCATAACGGGGGCATCTAAATGTTCATGGGAGGGATTTATGAGAGTAAAAGTGGTATATAATCATTTATAAACAAAAATGGAAAGTAATTAGGATATTTAATAACATATCCCAATATTATAAAATTAAGATAAAAGGCATAAGATAAAGAAGATACTTGAATAAAGAGAAGAATGAGAGGATCTCTTACTAAATTTTGGCATAGTAACAGGTTTACACAAAGGTTCATAGGAGGTATTAATCAGATTGAAAGGTGTATATCATCATTTATACATAAAATTCATAGTAATTGAGACATGTAAAAACATATCCCAACATTAGGAATTGGAAATATAAGTCATAATATAATGAAGTAACTTGAATAAAGATGAGAAGGAGAGGATCTCGTACATTGAGGGGGTGATTCCAAATTCTTGGGAGGAGATTCTTAAGAGATTGGGGAAAACATTGGTAGGACTCTAGAGTGGAAATGTTAGAGTAAAAATGTTCTATAAGGTCTTTTAGTGAAGATAAATGGTAGATTGTGTGGTCTTATATAGGAAATGAGTGGGTAATTATTTATCATTTCTCAAACTTAGGTTTTGGACACTATATAATAAAATAAACAAAACCAAAAACCTTTCCATGGTTTTTTCCAATGGTTTATTCCAAATAGGGGTGGATTTGATTTTTTTATAATTCCAAGGTACTAAATTATTAAAATATTACCGTTGTTGATGTGGAGGTGAGTCATACTCTTAAAGAAATTATTTTAAAACCTTAAAATATATTATAGGTTTTGGAGGATTCATAAAGGCCTTATAAAATTAATTAAATAAACTTAATATTACATTACCTTAAAGGTAAAACATAATTTTTGTAGTGGATACCCATTATAGTATTTATTAAACCATTTTAGGTTCATTATTATTTCATAATACACACCATATATTTATACTATATTTAATTTTTACTCGAAAATTCGATTATCTTCGAAAATCATAAAAAATTAAGCATTTGATAATTCTGATGTTATGATTCCAAAAATTATATTTATTTAATAAATAATTTTCTAAATATGTGAATTTTATATTTTTAAAAAATAATCGACATTTATTAAGAAATGATGGGTTTTTTACAATAACTGTTTTCGAACCCTTGTAAAAATTACGTTCGACTTCATAAAAAATATATGACCATTTATATTTAAATAAAATTATTTAATAATAACATTTTATTAAAATATAATTTATTTCAATAAAACAATAATTAATGAAAATAATTTCCTTAATTAAATTTGAAAATTACATGAAAATACAATATAAATATTCATATTATTATGGTCTTGATACATATCCCATTAATACACAAAAAATCACCCAAAGGGTAAGGTGCGTAGAGATGAGACTTTATTGGTGTGGTTCGGTGTACATGGTTTGGGTTGGGATCTTGATGAGCTTGAAATTCTCCTGTAAATGGTTTCATTCACTCTTAAGTTGTTGGATCTCATCTTGGGATTGGTCAAGAAAAATCCCAGTGATGATGTCTCCTCAGAAGCTCTGATAAATGGGATTCATAGGGTATGATCCTACTAGTTGAGGTAATAACTTTCTTTGCTTGTGTCAATTGGATTTGTTAAAACCATATATTTATACTAATCATGGGATCATTGTTAAATGTAAATATTATCAATTGTAATGATGCTTAACAGACTTTTAAATATGATATGATGTAATAAAACCAAAAAGTGTATGTGTTTTCTATAACCATAATAAATAATAACACATTTAATTTAAATCATAAGGTGAATTTTATTTATAAATGCCTAGGTCATTAAAGTGTGTCCCAAGAACCAAAAATTAGATCACTATGAAAATACTACTAAAGATATCCCATCTAGTCGCAGTTGTGGCATGCTCTAGGTGGTGTCATAAAATATCACTTCATGTGATCAAAAGAAACACACTAAAATCATCGAGGATTTCTATTTAGTTTAGAATAAATATTTACTAATCCTACTTTCTAATTCTGAGTCATACCACTACCTTGGAAAAAGGTGTCCCTCTTTCTCTTATTCCCAGTATTATAGTTCACACCATTTTTCATAGGTATCAACATGATTCCTTCGCATGTTTTTCCTAATATATCCCATTCTTACACTATTTCTCTATTGATCATCTCTATAGAATATTATATAAAAATTACAAAAATATTTGAGAAAATTTATGGCCTTAATCCTGATTCAAAAATGAATACCTTTAAGGAAGAACTTACTCTAACTCGAGTGAAAATAGAAATAAATTCATGAATTTATCCACGTACTCTATCACGGAGAGGTTATCCTGCTTCAATATGAAAAGGTCAATTGTTCTAGAAATACTAAAAATGTGAGGATATAATTTTTTATTGAATAATTCTTCAAAATCCTCCCATGAAATACCTTAGTCCAATTTATCTTGAACTGCTAAATCCCACCACTGGTTTTCTAGACCCTCCAATGTGTATATTGCCAACTTGAATTTTATCTCAACTGGTATTCCTAATAAATCGAATATTCAATTCATCCTATTCAACCACACTTCTACTTTTTTCTATTTTGACTCACCTAGAAAGATGTGTGGATTATACTTTTGGAACATAATGGAATGATTCACTTTCCTTGGTTCATCCCTCTGGTTCCTTTTATCCACATCTTGAAATTCTAGGAAAATACTTTGAACAAGCTATTGGTTCACCTTTGGATCAAGTGAAACCACATTTTTAGATGCCTCTTTTGGTTGGTTTCTATGACGTCTAACAAGTTCCATTCAATATAACAAAAAGAAAATTCTATTAAGTCTCGCTCTCGAGAAACTAAAGGCCTAAAAATTAAAAATTTACTATATCACACATATCACAATAAGGTATTCCAAAATTCAATAATTTCCCCTTTCAACCCATTTTTGAAAATTCCACCGTGATTTTGAATTTCAAACCATTTTTAACTATTTTTAAAAAATAAGCACTTTTACACCAAATCATAAATCATTACTCAGAATAAATTATTCACTTATAGTAATAATTCATTGTTATCAATCCATGTACTTTTCTTCTCATCGACTAAACCCATGAAGATGAGGTTACAACTCCTAGAAGTGTCTCAAAAACACTTATATATACAATTCCCTAATAACTAGAGTTCAGCATAAATAGGTTAGCTGTGCCTTTTTACGCTTTACATTTCATGTTCTAAAAATCCCACTCCTTTCTACCATCCAAATCATGGACTAAACCAAAATTATTTTCAACTCCAGGACTGAACAAACTGATACCATTTGTAATAATATACCCCTTAGCCATTGGCTTGGGAAGAGGCAGAGGGTGTTACTAGGCCTTAGGTGACATCCCCAAGACACCAAATGTCGAAAATAAATGTCAAGGGATTTATAAAAAAGTGGGGGATGATTTTCCCTTTTAAAATAAAATAGCCATACCAAGATAATCATAACCAAAATAACCACTATATGATGCATGATAATAATGTAATACAACTAAAACAAAACCAACAAAACCAAACAATATCATAGTACAGTGTAGAAACCAAAACTAACAAAACTCAAAGAAATCAAATGCATAAACTCTACAGCTCCCAACATGATCCAAGATCCAACTCAACAATCCATTCCCAAATTATCACGATGAATTAATAAAGAACTGTGAAACATTTCCTTTACCTTTGTCTAAATATATCACATCTACAAACACACCAAAGTTCCCAAGAAAGGGTGAGTATAAAACACAATAGGTTTTCCCCAATGAATTCCTAACTCACGCCACTAGTATAGAACATGTTATAACCATTTATATAAAAAAATTAATATAAAATAATTTAAAATAGTTTATATCAAATCCAAAAAAATCCAAACCAACTAGTTTTTTCAAACAAACCAACCAAACAAGACTTTAAAAACCATTTCTCAAATTCCATTTGGGCATACTCATTCAGTTTCCATAATCCAAAAATACACATATGCATGATAACCATGGACCTCCATATACTCATGAGTGGTGATTCATCCATTCACCAAGACATCACTTGGTGAACCATTTTGATGATGGAAACTTCATGCCCTTATCCATCCCACTTTCTTATGGTGGGAAATTCACGCCATTATCCATCCCAAATGTACAAAAACACACACCAAACATTTATCCCAAAACCCATTCCAATACATTTAGATTAAACATTTATTTTTTTGATAAAAAATCCACAAACCTTTTCAAAACATCAAAACCAAACCATAATATTAAAACTATCATTTTAAAATCATGAACAAAGTCTTTTTCCATAAAACCAACCAATTTATAAAATTTCAAAAACCATTACTAAAGAGGGTTTTCATCAAAAATTTCACATAAATTTCAAAATTAAAATCAATAAGTTCAATCAATTTGAAATAAATCCTTCAATTTCTCACTAATGGGAGTCGATAGTGAATCCACCTACCTCACAAACTTAGGAAAAAATAAAAACAACACAAATTCTTCAACAAACCAGCTTGAAATAACTTAAAACATCATTAAATTCTATTCTCTTCCACACAAAAAATCATATCTATTCATTATTGGCATAAAAAAACATGTAACCATCCCCAATATATTACATCAATGATTACAAGAGAGAGTAAAAGAATAAAACTAAGGAAAACAACCATGAATGGGAACTTACCAAGGAATATGAGCCTCTAGTGCATTTATATTCGCGTACAGATCACTACTAGATCAAGAGTAAAGGTCTCTAAAACCTTTGGAATGAGTGTAATTCATATCTAGTTTTTATTAGGTAAAAAATGAGTCATTAATGGGGTAAACCAAGTTAGATCTACAAAATTCAGTTCTAAATTTTAACGGTGAATAGTTAGCATGTACAGTTAAGTAAACCATACACTAACTGTGCAATTGCCACTACCTCAAAACCCACATCACATGGTTAGCACACATGGTTAGAAAAATCAATCACCAACCATGCTAAAAAACTTTGTTCCACATTACATTGTTTTTCCTGGGTGGCTACCTGATTTGGAAAAAACGTGAACCTAATTGTATGACTACCTGATGCCCATTGTTTTAGTTTCATGGTTTCATGGAAAGGGTTTCATGGTTTCTACTAATCATGCTCAAATTTTGAACCTCCAAAAAATCACAAAAAACATTTCAAAATCTTAAAAACATCACATAACTTAACCCAATAACTTTATTTACTTATAATACATAAACAAAGGATTAATTACCTAAAATTGGGAGTGCTACACTATGTGTTTAGAGAGTTTTTTCTCTAAAATGAAGTATTTATTCTTTTAAATGTTCCAAAAATGGGTGGAAGAAACATCTTACCCTATATTTTAAAAAAAATATTAAATCTTTATCCAAGATAAAAAAAATATCCTTATATTCTTCTATAAACATGTTATATAATTTGATAAATCATAAACCATGTGTATACAATTAATCATCTCATTTTTTTCACATCTACACTTTATTAATGAATCAATTATTTTATGATATAAGATAAATTAGATTAATATACATTATATTTTATTATATTTATCTATGATAGATATATTCCTTTAAATTTAAATATTTTATATATTAACACTTTAATTATTTGAATACAAACTATAATTTCTATAAAGTATTCCCTTAATTTTAAAATCATATATGTTTACAACACTTGAAAAATATACAGTTGGTATCATATAACCTTTAAAACTATGAAATAAATTTTTATAAAACTATCACTAAGCATGGACATTGCATGGAGTTTCCCAAACCTATTTAGGTATCCTGAACAATCCCATCTTATTGAATCATTACTTCTTCTTCCTAATAACACATTTTGGCTTCAATGGCCTTATATAGCTACTTAAAGAAATTTTTTTGGACTCTTCTACTATATTTTCTTCTTGAAATATTTTTGGAATCTCTGAATATCTTTTTTCTTCTATTTTAAACTTTTACCCACTTTTACTATCAATAAAATACCAAAATATAGATATCACATGCATAGTTCATTTATTATCATCACTTTTAGAATATCGATTAAACATTTATTGAACTCGTTCATCTTGTTAGAAAATTTACTTGGATGACAAAAATGAATTCTTTAGCTAGAATAAGCCTTTAATGAAACCTCTAGTCTCATTATTTCATTATCATACTCAATCATATTGAGTATTATTAACATAACCAATCATATTGTGTATGTGAGACTAAAATACCTTAGGTAACTTTTTCATCTAAATCCAATGAAACCTTTATTAATTTTTTTTATACTTGTCATAAGGATCTATATTCAACTTTTGAACTACTTAAACACTTGGTTGCCTAAGAATGGTTTTCTATAACACATAAAAATTCTTATTTCTTAAGAACTCTTCTTCAGTTACTATTCATATGAGTTTTATAAATTAATATTGTCCTTCCTATAGGATTGTTCTCATAGCTAAATTTGATGATGATGATGTTATTTATCTCTAAAAAAATCCTTTATCCAATGATTATCATATATTATTACCATTTAAAAATGAATTTTATTAAATCTAATCCTATTAAAATGATGGACCCTTTTAAAAAAATCATATCTATTAGTGTTTCAAGATCCATATTTCACTAAGAATGGAGTACGATTTGGTATTCCTCTCACCACTTAGATATTTATGTAGATAATAATCTCATTTGTATCATATATGTAACGTCCCAAGTATTTGTATCAGGTCAAAATTACTCGCATGTTTTGAATTTTTGGAGTTTAGTGGGTAGACCAAACCTTGTGCCCTCTTTTTGCACTGAAAACGGTATGCAAAACCATGAAAGAGGAGGTGCATGTCCATATACGAACCTCTATAGTTTTTGTAGAGGTAATTCACTTGACTTCTGCATGGTGAGGTTAAACCATGAATAAGACACATAGTTAGTTCCATTTGGGAAGTAACCTCACGTTGTAGCACACACAGTTTGTGCATGGTTAGGACTAACTGTGTGGACTAACCATGCAAGGCTTGGATCCTAAGCAGCAGGAGATGCATAGTTTCTGCATAGTTTGTAAAAATGTGTGATATAACCATGTGGTCTTTAAAAAGTGTGAAATATCTATTTTTACCCTCCCTCCTTAAGTTTGTTTTTCTTCTTCTTGTATCCTCTTTGGTTGTGCATAGTAGTGGAGGGAGTTCTCCACTTTCCTTCAGATAGGGTTTAAGGTATCACTTTCATCTTACCTCTCTTATTGAATCTGTTTGTTGTGTTTTATCTATCTTGGTAAGCTTCTCCATCCACTATCCTCTTTTCCTATTTTCTCTTGTCTCGCAAAACATTAAATTGATTCGAGTCATTTTTTCTTATTTTTAGGGTGTTCGACCAAAACATAGATTTATCCCAAATCGGTCAGAGTTAGAGGCTAAGATCGGATGTGACTACATCTACAGATATGATCTAGGTGGTGCATAATTTTATTTGAGATTTCGTGAGTGTTTTGGGGGAATTTTTTTTAGTGCGACATTGTGTTGACCGAGTGAGACCCCTGTAATTTAATGGTTTCTTTTAATTAATTAAATTGAACCTAGTGAAATTCTAATGAGAATTCTTGAATAATACTATAAGTGTTTTGAGCTTTCTGAGTGGATCTAGACCTTAGGAGGTTAGGTAATGGATTTTTCTTATGTTAAATTGAATTTTTGTTTAAATTTGAATTGTTTAGTTTCATTTGAATTGACGTATGTAGCATCCCAATATTTTAAAAGGAAACACTAAGTGAGTAAATGAACTACTGAGTACTATGTGGTATTTATAATCTAGTCATTAAACTTAATTTTTCCACTACTGTGTTTTGAATTTCTAAAATCTGACATACACGGTTGTGTCCAGAATGATTTTTGGGGTCTGATGGAACAAACATAATTTTTTGTGAATAGTAACATACCCTTAGAAATAGTAATCTACCCTTATGAATAGTGACCTTCCCTTATGAATAGTAACCTACCCTTATTAATAGTAAACTTATATATGATAGTATGTATATATATATATATATATGATTTAAGTGAAAGTTTGATATACCTATATCTTGGAGTGAGTAAATAAATGATTTTAAATTGTTATTCTTCAAATAAACTATTATTTTATTTAAAAATTTAATTTAACATATTTAGAAAATCATATTTTAAAATTTTAATTTATTTTTTGATTCTATATGTCAAAACATGCTTATGGAGATTTTTTGGGATTTTTCTGAAATGCTTGAATTTTCATGTGAATAGTAAAAATACAGTTTTTTACATAATCGGTATATCTTAAATTGCATAATTCATGATGTAATGATGACATAAAATTTCTAGAACTTTATATTCATCCATGTTATATTTAATTTCATAAATGATTTTATAAAATACAATAAACTCAATTTACAAACCTAAAAAGAACTTTCCAAAACCTAAAGTCAAAAAGTGATTCCTTAAATATCATTTTCTCTTTCTTTTCATTTTCCTTCTAATAAATTAATGAATTAGAATTATAAAGATTATTTAAAGTCTAAAATGAATTATATTATATTAATATATGATTTATTTTGTCAAAAAACTATTTTTACAAGTCTAACATCTTATATATTATTTTATTTAATATTTTATTCTAAAAATACCCCCTCCCCATGTATAAATAACCCCTCTCCCTCCCCTTTCCAAACCAAATCTATCAAGATTCAATAATTGTCCAAACTCTATAAAAACATCTTCTACAGCCCTCCCTCATGTCCAAGAGCCTTTGGTATCATCAAAAGACCAAGTCTAGCTTCCTTAAAGATGATCTAAAGAGGAGGATTCAATAGGTAATTCCATTCTCTCTCTTTTCATTTAATTTCCTTTCAATTTCAAGTTCTTTCTTAATCTCTCCCCACACATCTTCATCCACATGGTATGGTAACCCCAGTATCTCACATATACTATAATGTTATGATATTAATTGGATAATATATCATCCAACCCCCTTTTTCTCTTCGTTTCATTTCATAAAAGAAAACGTTGTTCGTGAGGTGTTAATTTATCACCTTCAAGAATGACATGTTTTATTTTTCCTTTACCACCTCTAGATCTAGTCATGAAACCATTTTTTTGGTTGAAATAGATTATATTATATGTATTATATCCTGTTTAAGGTTTTGGAACTAACTTATGTACATATTACTAAATGATAAATCAAAAATGTTCATTGTGATAAAAAACCGCCCAAATTAACCTAAAACAATCATCATTAAATATCCACTAATGATTCATCCACATGGTATATAAAATAATTAATTATAATATCATTTAAAATCCTATAATATCATTAATAACTTTTAGTATCAGTTCTGTATGTTTATCCATGTTCTACATGAAATTCCATTAATAAATACAAGTGAACCGCTCAAGAAAACCATAAAAACAAACATTCCCGAACAATGAATTTAAACTATATAACTCATAAAAAAGCCCATAAATGAACTTAATAAAACATTAATGAATCTTATTTATGTATAAAAGTTTCATTAATTGTTAATTAATGAATCTAATGTGGTTATACAGGACATTAAAGTGAATAAAGCGTTCAGATACAAGGTAAGAGGAAATTCTCGAACCCAACATCCTTTCTTCGGGTTCTCCCTCTTTCACTCCATTTTTGGTATGGTCACTCCTTAAAAATCATTTTTTAATCATTATATTACATTTTCTGGGATATAAATGTTCTCTACTTGATTTTATGAAAAACCCAATTTTTTCCCAAAAAACTCTTCTTTCAAATAAACACACCCTTTTTACTTCTTGAACATTTTTACTCTTCACTCATGGTTGACAGTTTTATGTCAAGAATGATATTACCTCTTTATTTTGGGGACAAAATTTTATGATGTGATAGGTGCACCCAAAATTATACACGGATATAATGCATTGGGTAAAGTTATGAATCTCATGATTTAATGTGAAATGATGTGTGAACATGATGCTAGATTTGTTCATAACTATTTGTGGTAGTTAACCACTAAGACATGATGTTTTATTTTTATGCATTGCCACATTTCTAGTATTTTATTAATGCTTCCTTTCGTGTTAATGATCCTTTTCCTATGTTATGATTATGATCACCCAATTCTATATTGTTCTTATCTATCCTCTTACTGGGCTTTTAGCTCACCCCTTTTTGATGTATATCCTCAGGTGATTATGTGTACTAAAGAGTTTTCAAGGGACAATAAGAAGCTAGAGAAGAATGAATTAAATAAATGTAAATGTTTTGTGTTGTAAATGTTAATGTATGGTTTGTATAATCCTCAAAAACCTAGACTGGAAAAGGTCCTCTAATGTAAATTATACTATGTATTTTTCTTCTATCCCTTATAAAAAATAAATACACAGCATGTTTTAGTACTGAATTCGGGAGTGCGGGTTTAGGGCTTTATAGTTGGTATCAAAGGAACAGTCTAGACAACTTTGGAGATTAGACATTGTTATTTTAAATTTTACTTTTAAAATTCTAGTTAATTAAGTACACATAATAAAATGTTTTTCTTACACATCAATATATAACTTCATAATTATAACTACAATGAACGAATTGCGAGGGCACAATTCATTTAAGGAGGGGGAGAATATAACATCCCAA
Organism: Viscum album; assembly: GCA_963277665.1. Classification (NCBI taxonomy): domain Eukaryota; kingdom Viridiplantae; phylum Streptophyta; class Magnoliopsida; order Santalales; family Viscaceae; genus Viscum; species Viscum album. Next base: position 249,197,474 of record OY728137.1, read on the forward strand.
GATTTTAAAAGGAAACGCAAAGTGCTTAAATGAACTATTGAGTACTATGTTCTATTTATAATCTATCTATTAAACTTAATTTTCCTACTACTATGTTTTGAATTTCCAAAATCTGACATACAAGGTTGCATCTAGGATGATTTTTGGGGTCTGATAGAACAAACATAATTTTTGGGGAACAGTAACCTACCCTTATGAACAGTAACCTACCCTTATGAATAGTAACATACCCTTATGAATAGTAACATACCCTTGTGACTAGTAACCTTACATATTATAGCAAATATATATGATTTAAGTGAAAGTATGATATACATATATCTTGGAGTAAGTAAATAAATGATTTTAAATTGGTATTCTTATAACAAACTATTATTTTATTTAAAAATTTAATTCAACATATTTAGAAAATTATTTTTGAAAAATGGACTTCATATTTTGATTCTATATGTCTAAAAATGGTTAGTATTATGTTTTGGGATTTTTCTGAAATACTTAAATTTTTAGGTGAATAGTAAAAATATAGTTTTTCACATAACCAGTATATCTTAAATTGCATCATTCATGATGTAATGATGACATAAGATTTATATAACTTTATATTTGGCCATGTTATATTTAATTTCATAAATGGTTACTTAAAATAAAATAAACTCAATTTCCAAACCTAAAAAGAAATTTTCAAAATCTAAAGTCAAAAGGTGATTCCATAAATATCGTTTTCTATTTCTTTTCACTTTCCTTTTAATAAATTAATGAATTCGAATTATAAAGATGATTTAAAGTCTAAAAAGAACTATATTATATTAATGTATGATTTATGTTGTAAAAAAACTACTATTACAAGTCTAACATTTGATATATTATTTTATTTAATATTTTATTCTAAAAACACCCCCTCCTCATGTATAAATAACCCCTCTCCCTCCCCTTTCCAAACCACACCTCTCAAGCTTAAAAACTTGTTTAAACTCTATCCAAACATCTTTCTTATCCCTCCTCCATGTCTAAGAGCTATGGTCTCATCAAAATACCAAGCCTAGGTTCCTCAAGGAGGATCTCAAGAGAAAGATTCAAGAGGTAATTCCCCTCTCTCTCTCTTCCTTTAATTTCCTTTCAATTTCAAGTTCTTTCTTAATCTCTCCCCAACTATCCTCATACACATGGTATGGTAACTCTAGTATCTTAGATATACTGTAATGTTATTATACTAATGTGATAATATATCATCCAACCCCCTTATCCTCTTCTTTTCATTTCAGAAAAGAAAACGTTGTTCGTGAGGTGTTAATTTATCACCTTCAAGAACGACATGTTTTTTTCCTATACCGCCTCCAGATCTAGTCATAAAACCATTTTTATGGTTGAAACATATATTATATTATATTTATTATATCCTATTTAATGTTTTGGAACAAACTTATGTACATATTAATAAATGATAAATCAAAACATGTTCGTTGTGATCCAAAAACCGCCCAAATTAACCTAAAACAATCATCATTAAATCTTAACTAATGATTCATCCACATGGAATATAAAATAATTCATTATATGATCATTTATAATAATATAATATAATTAATAACATTTAATATCAATTCTGGATTTTTATCCATTTTTTACACGAACTTTCATTCACAAATACAACTGAACCGCTCAAGAAAACCATAAAAACAAACATTACCATACAATGAATTTAAACTATATAACTCGTCCAAAATCCCATAAATGAACTTAATAAAACCTTAATAAATATTATTGATGTATAAAAGGTTCTTTAATTGTTAATTAATTAATCTAATGTGGTTATACATGACTTTAAAGTGAAGAAAGAATTTGGATACAAGGTAAGGGGAAATTCTTGAACCCAACTTTCTTTCTTCAAGTTCTCCCTATTTCACTCTATTTTTGGTATGGTTGCTCCTTAAAAATCATATTTTCATCATTATATTACTTTTTCCGGGATATAAATTTTTTCTACTTGATTTTATAAAAAAATATGATGTTTTCTAAAAGAACTCTTCTTTCAAATAAACATCCCTTTTTACTTCTTGAACATTGTTTTACTCTTCACTCATAGTTGATGGTTCTATGTCAAGAATGATATTCCCACTTTATTTTGGGAACAAAATGTTTATGAATGCATGATTTATGATGCGTAACCCATTCCTTTCCATGGGTTATTTTATGTTTAAGTTTTACATATGATTCTATGTGGGATGCATGATAATGTAAATGTTATGATGTGATGGGTGCGCCAGGAATTATATAGTGAAATATGAATGTTATGATGTGACAGGTTCACAAAAAATTATACATTGCTCAAATGCATTGGGTAAAGTGATTAATATCATGAGTTAAAGTGAAATGATGTGTGAACGTGATGCTAGATTTGTTCACAACTATGTGTGGTAGTTAACCACTAAGACATGATGTTTCATTTTTATGCACTGCCACATTTCAATTATTTTATTAATTCTTCCTCTCATGTTCATGATAATTTTCTTATTTTTTTATTATTCTCACTCCATGCTATATTGTTCTTATATATCCTCTTACTGTGATTTTATCTCACCCCTTTTTTATTTATATCCTCAGGTGATTATGTGTACTAAAGAGTTTTCAAGGGACAATAAGAATCTAGAGAAGAAGAAATTAAATAAATATAAATGTTTTTTGTTGTAAATGTTAATGTATGGTTTTTATAATACTCAAAAACCTATACCAGAAAAGTTCCTCGAATATATAATATACTATTTATTTTTCTTCTATCCCTTATAAAAAATAAATACACAGCATGTTTTAGTATTGAATCTGGAAGTGTGGGTTCAGGGCTTTACAATGTATATATGTGATTTGTTATGATGATTTTTTTATGGGAATAATAAGGATAGAGGTGGTGATGGACAACTAAGATAAGATGATTTGGACAATAGGTTGGCTGAGTTCTGGACTCTATGAGTGATAACAATCACGAGATGAGTGACTCGGTTGTCGGATTGATATGTCAAGTTCATCAGGTTAAAGGTGGGGATTGTGAAATATTGGATGGAATGGAAATTAGATTTGAGTGACATGGTTGTAGGGGTATAAGGTTCCATAGTAGGTGTTTCTTAGGTTCTATTTGTTGATTGCTTCTCACCCGTATTAGACAAAGTGGTGTTTGGAGTTGTGTGCACAAGGTTGACTCAAGGATGAGCTGGTTTTGACCACTCACATGGGTAGAGGCCCCCAGTAGTTGTAAATTAGGTAAAAGGTTGGTGGTTCTTACTATATAAATCTATAGTGGTGGTGAGGAGCTATTGTATGGCATCATTGAGGCTATAGGTTAGGGGATGAGGCATTCCATCTTTGAGGCCATTGGGTCGGGACTTGTTTTTGGGGGAAGAACATCATCTTTCCTTAGGAAAACGTGATTTGAGCTAATGGTAAAATTAATTTGAGTACATATATCATTGTTCCTCTATAAATTGGGATTCGAGCCGATGGGTGCTTTAAAGAAGGGGTATGAGGGAACATATTTGTATAGATTGGGTGTACCTTCAGGATTTTTGTGACTTTTAAAAAACATGAGGTTTCATAGGCACATGGTTCTAGGTAACTTATTTAGAGGTGAAATCTATGGGTTCACCTAGAAATTTCTATATCAGGGGATGCCTCATACTATGATATAAGGATCCTCTCTTCTATGGCATTCCAGCATTGGATGAGGAAGGTGATAGCTTCCTGGTGGCTGTTTAGATCTAGGGTAGCTAGTGTTTACTTAATGCATGAATTGTCTTTATTTTTTTTAATTACACACCTGCTAGATGACAAATATAAGGTACACACCCATTGGTGGTGACCTACTAAGACTCATTATCACACCCTATATGGGAACTTTACGAAATATGTATATTTTATTATTTTTTTCATTTAGGTAAGGATTCAGGCTCTCAATCTAGATCCTAGTGGTTGAGTTGGTATGGGATGGAAGGAAATGTACCCTTGGTTATTTCCTCATGTGGATATTATGTTTTGTTTTCCTTTCTGTATTAGCATGCTACTTGTATGCATGTATTGTGGTCAGACATTAGAGACCCTCCTGATTATTGATATGTCTGACCTGATATATATTCATGCTCTATTTAATTTCTAAAAATGTAATGTTGACTTGTTTATTTATTTTTGCTACTGTTTTTAGTTATACTTCCTCTATTGTCTATTTTTTGGTTGTGCTTTCGCTATAGGTGGGTTACTAGTTTGAGTATGTTCATTTTTTCTTCTATTAAAATATTTATATAGAACATTTTTATATTATCATTATAGGGTATAGTCTCCCCAATATCACCTCTTTACACCCTCACTACTAGTCGGTGTCCTTTGTCTTTCAAGGAGACGCTCTTAAGGCCTAGTGGCACTCAGCCCGTTACACTATTTGGGTAGAAATTTAGGTCGGGGAGATAAAAAATGGTGTCAAAGGTGTTTATTTTACCTATTTATTGTTCTAAATATTTGGGTTATAGAAGACTATAGATTAGGATGTTGTTGGAACTGGGTTTAGAACTCGTACTTGGGTTCCTGCAGCCCTATGCACGGGGAACAGACCAAATTGCCAGGGGTGGAATTTTTTTTTCTATTTTTCTCATTTTATAGTTGATCTGATTGACACCTCAATTGTTTCATCTATATGTGGTTTTCACTTGTTTTGATATGTGAACCTTGACTTGGTAAGGTAAGGGTGAAGATATTGGAACCCCAGGCCAGTAAGGCAAGGGGTATTTGTTATGCATGTTTATGCTTTTTATTATGCACATAGGATGTTTAATTTTATATATAAGCATGTGCCTATGATATGAAATGTTTATTATTTTCATTGGGTAACTGGATTTCGCTAAGAGGTTTTGGGTTATCAAAAGTGTCAATAAAGGCAGATAAGCAGTGTTTTCTTTCCTAACTACTCTTTAGTGGAATCTTACTCAACCAGCCTAGGAAAGTGGACACAAAGAAATATTTTTTGTGATGTGTTATATATAAGTTCATGGGCCTTGATATTGTAGTATTAGGTAGGTATGATGATATGGGGTGATGTTCATCACTAATTTGGGGCTACTTGTTCGTCAGATTGATGCGGCATGGTTCGTCGGGACAGGCGTAGCCCAAGACGTATGTGATACTTATCTCTATTATGGGTGGGTAAGGAGGCCATTAGTCCAAGATGTCTTATGACATGGTTTTTTTAGAAAGTTTAATAGTATTGATTTGATGTTTCTTATTACTTCTTTCCTTGTATTTGATATATGTGTGTGTGTTTTTGTGTGTGTATGTGTGTTACTTGGGTAATCTGACCATGTAATGATATTATATGAGTTTCCACCTAGAAGGGCTCTAATGAAGAATTAGGTAGTCAAGGAAAGGGTGTTTTGAGAGAAGGCATAGGTTAATAACCCTAAGGGTCAAGAAGAGAATGAGCCACATGTACAGGATTAGGTGTAGGAATGAAAGCCACTATATTTTACAGATTTTGGGTTGTGAGTTGATGAGAAGCTCAGAGAAATCCGAGTATGTGTCATCCAAGGTATTGATAGAGGAGATAAGGGAGTATGGCCTTTAATGGAATATCTGATGTGGGATTTCTAGTTGTATCATTCACCGCTATCTTAGGGTGAGGGTGGTCTTCATGAAGCTAAGAACTAGATTGAATTGATGCAGATGATCTTCGAGTAGCTTGAAACGCCTTCATGGTGGAGGATGAAGCTAGTGACCTACATGCTATGAGGACTAGAAAAGAATTGGTGGGATGTGAAGGTTCATGTAGGAAGATATGAGGGATTGGACTATAAGTATTTTGAGTCTAGGTTCTTCGATCACTTCTTCTCGAAGACACTGAGGGAAGAGAGATCTTGGCAGTTCTTGAGGCTTCAATAGGATGACATATCCTTCACGGACTATATAGTGACATTCACCAATTTTTTTTGCTTTTCACTCTGAATAGTGAGTGATGACACCTCAAGGGTGAGGCGTTTCAAGGATTGTTTATAGAACGCCATTCAGGTGCAGGTGAATATCTTTAGGTCGGACTCATTCTCAAAGGTGGTGAATCATTCACTCATAGCCAAGGGAAACTTGATGAATTGGTCTTACTCGAGTCAGGTGATGGCATCATGTGATTTTAGTGGTGATGCTTTAGATAGTAGGAAGAGAGGTCAAGATGAGTACCGGAGGGGTATTCAGACCAAGGAATCAAGAATACCACCTCATATTGGATCTTCAATAGTGTGCTTCCAATACGGGAATCCAAGACACGTTCAGACTCAGTGAGAGTGGCCTCCAAAAGTGTGTCAGGCATGTGGGTTGGTCAGGAATCTCATGAGGTTCTATAGGAAACCTTATTAGACAACCAACAATTAGGGAGCAGAGCAAACTTAGTGTTCTAATATCAGACTGAGAGTAGTACCATGTGACGGTAGTCAAGTTTCAACTATGTGTGGAGGTTGTGGTAGAGACATTGAGACCCAACAGTGGGGTCAGTGGCCAATGGCTAGTGTAGCATCACATGGAGGTCAGGCTTTAGGTGGTTGGGCTTTAATCCAGGTTCATTCCATGGAGCTTCTAGGGTTAGAGTAGGCTGGTGAGCTGATGATGTCCAACGGTATTCCATGGTCATGATTGACGTTTCTTTTTGTTTTGTTTTGGAAGGTCCTTTTTAGGCAATCCTGTTTTGGGTGTATGAGGTGCATGGGTTATATTTTTGGAATAAACATATGTTTTTTAGTAGTTGTAATAATTTAAAATGTGTTATATATATATATAGGAGGTTCATGGAACCGGGACTTATATATGAGCATCATTGGATGTGTGATTATTAAGGTGCATTGGCATCAGGGCTCAAGGATATGCGAGTTACTTGAGGTGTGTTGGAATCTGAGCATCATTTTGATGCAGGACTTGACTGAGGTGTTAGGAACCATGTCTTTTTAGCATCTTTTGAGATACGGGATTTCATAGGTCCCATTTTTAGCATGGGTATGATGTGGTAACCAATACAGTGTGGAATTCTAATGGGTTTCAGGTATGAAACTGGAGCACCTGATGAGGTTCAAGAGTGATGATACGTCATAGGAGGAAAATGAGTCCTAGGATGGTCAATGGACCATCATTTTTATTTTATTTTTGGGTTAGGATGTGACTGGGGTAGGTCACTCCTAATGTGGGGAGGCCCCTTGAGGTAGTTGACCTGTTCTCTTTAGACCGGGGTAGTCTAGATTAACTTTTAGGATATGGGTATGTTTGGTACTATCTCTAGGTTTTTTTCATAGCTCGAGGATGATCTATGTTAATGTGGGTAGATTATAACATATCTTGTATTTGGAGCGAGTAAAAAAAAATTCTGTTTTGAATTTTTAGTGTTTGGTGGGTAGAACAACTTCTTTTTCAATCATCAGAACTAAATTATGAGTTTTCATTTGATTAAAAACCTTTTTTTGGATGGTTTTAGTGGTTTGGAAAATTTCTTGGGTGTTTATAAGGGTTTTGGGATCATCAGAGTCCCAAAGGCCCAGTCTTAGAGAAGTTCAGGTAGAGGCACATGATTATATTTAACCAAGTGGCCTCTTAGAGAAAATTATGCACCCTCTTTTTTTACTGATCATAGTTTGGAAAACTGTGAAAGAGGAGGAGCACGGACATGTATGAACATCTTCATTTTTTATAGAGGGAATTCAAATGGATTGTACAAGGTTAAGGAAAATTGTGTGAAAGTTTCACGGTTAGTTCAATTTGGTCTGTAAACTCACACTATAGCACGCATGTTTTTCACATAATTAGGACTAACCGTGTTTTCTAACCATTCATGGCTCGAATCCTAAGAAATAGGAGTCGCACGGTTTTCCTATGGTTTGGAAACCCATGTGAACTAACCATGCAGCCTTTAAAAACTGTGAAAATTTCAGTTTTTTTCCTCCCTCCTTAAGTGTGTTTTTCTCTTTCTTTTCTCCTCCTTTGTCATTCACAATATTGGAGGGAGATCTCCAATTTCCTTCGACTAGGGTATGTGGTATATCTTTTGTTCGACCTTCATTCTTTAAGTTGATTGTGGTGTTGGATTCATCTTGGTAAGGTTCTCCATCCTCTAGCTTCTTTTCCTCTTTCCCCTCACCTCATAGACTAATAAATCTGTTCGATTCATTTTCCAAATTTTTAGGGTGTTCATCTAAAATTTCAATTTCTCCCTAATTGTTCATATTTATAGACTAATATTGGACATGCCTATGTCAAAAACTATGAGGTAGGTGGTGCATACTTTTCCTTTTGATTTTGTGAGGGTTTTGTGGATGTCGCTTTTAGTGCGCCATTGTGTTGATTAAGCGAGACCCCTATAATTTAATGGTTTCTTTTAATTAATTAAATTAAACCTTTTGAGATGAAAATTAGAATTCTTTCATAAGACTATAAGTGGTTTAATCCATAGGAGAGGCTCTGGACTTTGGGAGGTTAGGCTGGGGGTGTTCTTATGCTAAATTGAATTTTTGTTTCAATTTGATTTGTTTACTATAATTTGAATTATTATATATATATGATTAATTTTGATGAGTTTTTGATGGTCAAGGATGAAGTTAGAGGTGTTGATGACAACCTGAGATGAGATGATTTGATCATCAGGTTGGGCAAGGACCAGACTCTATGAGTGATGATAATCACAAGTTGGGAGACTCAGTCATTGAATTGAGATAGTAAGTCTGTCAGATTATAGGTGAAAATCGTGTGATATTGGATGGAATGGCCATCGTATTTGAGTGATATGGTCGTAGGGGAAAGGTGTGTTGAAGTTAGTGTCTCTGAGGTTCTATTTGGTGATTTTCTCTTACTCGTATTGGTCAAATCACCATTTGGAATTTTGTGTAGACAGGTTGACTTAGTGATGATGTGGTTTTGACCACTCATGTGGGTAGAGGCCCCGAGTAGTTGTGGATTAGGTAAAAGGTTGGGGATGTTTGTTGTATAAATCCATTAGGGTGGTGAGAATCTATCGGATGACAGCATTGAGGCTGTAGGTTGGAGGATGAGGCTCGTCATGCTTAAGACCATTATTATGGGACTTATTTTTTGAGGACGAACATCATCGTTCCTTAGGACATTGTTATTCAAGCCAAAATGGATATTACTTTGAGGATAGATATCATTATACATTTGAACATCATACTTCAAGCTGATGGTTACTTTCGATCAGGGGTATGAGGGACCATATTTGCATCGATTAGGCATTCCTTTAGGAGTTCGGTGACTTGGCATATACATAATGTGTCATAGGCACATGGTTATGGATACTTATTTATAGGTGGAACCTGAGGGTTCACCTAGACATTTTTATATCAGGGTATGCCTTGGTATATGAGATAAGGATCCTATCCTCTATGGCATTCTGGCATTGGTCAAGGCATGTGATAGCTTCCTAGTGGCTTTTGAGAACTAGATAATCATTTTTTTTCTTAATGCATGTGCTGCTTTATTTATTTTCATTACACACTTTCTAGATCACAAATTTAAGGTACACACCCATTGGTGGTGACCTACTAAGACTCATTCTCACACCCTACATGGGTCCATTGGGACATGCATAGAATTTATGCTTTTGTGTTTGGGTAAGTGTTCAGGCTTATGAGCTGGATCCTAGTTTTTGATTTGGCATGGGATAGAAGGAGAGGTACCCTAGGTTATTACCTCAGTTGGAGATTCTATTTTGTTTTCATTTATGTATAATCCTACTACTTGTATGTTTGTACTGTGTTTATCCATTAGCGACCCTCATAATTATAGATATGTATGACCTGATATGTATGCATTCTCTTTTTAGTTTCTACAAATGGAATGTTTACTTGTTTATTTATTTTTTCTATTGTTGTTTAGTTATTCTTCCACTATTTCCTATTTTTAATTATGCTTCCTCTATGGGTGGCTTACTATTTTGAGTATGTTGGTCTTTTTCTTCCACTTCTATATTTATATATACAATTAGTATATCATAACCAGAAGTTATAGTCTCCCCAAGATAATCTATTTACACTCTCACTATTATTCAGCTACCATTGGCATTTAGGGAGGCATACTTAAGGCCTAGTGGCACTTGAACCGTTGCAATATTCGAGTGTAAATTCAAGTCGGGGTGCTACAATATATGATTCTTGTAAATTTTAGTTGAAAACATTTTTCTAACCCAATATATGCATAAACTAAACTCTATTCCTATGGTATTAAAACTCTTAGAGTTTCCTAGCTAAGTTTAATCCAAATAAAACAATAGGATTTGATTACCTAACTTTTAGGATTATCCATTTCCACCATGCATTACACAAGATAATCCATGGGAAACCTACATTGGTATAACCGACCTAATTGAATGATCAAGATATTAACATGTGCCGCTTTGCATGGAATCTAACACTAAGTATTTTTAAGGTATTTTAATCTATCTATATTATATCATGTTATTACCTTTATATATGAATTCTCATAATGATTTAGTTTATGAATCCTATTTATTCCACAAAATCAATAAGTTCAATCCATATTAATGTGTAACTCTTAACATAACACACATTTTGTGTTACACTTCAAAAATAAAATCCAAATATTTTTATGCATATCCAAATGAATCCCATGCATAAGGTACATGAACATGTAATATAAAGGTTTTAAATTATAGGAAATTTAAAATATTCACATGACTAAGCCTAGATCCATAGATAGTCAACCCCCACCTTTCTAGAAACAAACATAAGCCTCCAAGACAGTGGTAAGTTTGACCCAAATTCCCTTTACTTAGGGATACTTTTCTCAAGATGGAATTCAATTCATTATAATTATAATACCTAATATGTATCATCTATAATCAATAACTAAATCCAATATAATAACTTTGACTGAAAACCAAAGTAAAGGTAGATGGAGTGAATATTATATAATTGTATCTATCATGTAATGTAAGGCTTGACAATTTATAAGAATTTATTTAACTACTAAAACTAAAGCATGAACTTATTCACAATATATAAACAATTTATATCCATGAATAATAAAAAAGGGAATAACCTTTAAATAAATGAACAATTCATAAATTTAAATATGAGATAAACATTTATGAACAATTCATAAAAATATCTAATTGTAAACACCTTATAATTTTTAGATTATTATTACAACATTTCAGGGAGGGGGATGATAAAGAAACAAAGAAAACTAATGCGCCTACAAATACTCATGGAGACTCAACCCTAACACCTCCCATGAGACCCCTCAAAAGTGTAACCACTTGGTTACACCCATGGGGGCACAATTTTATCTTATTCATTTTGAGCATTCCATAATTTTAAATATAAACACTTTATATTCATTTCATAATATGAACTTTTTATATTATTCACTATTAGATATTTTACTTTAAATATATAATATTTTATGAATTATAAACATTTTATAATCCAATGTCTATTATGTAAAAAAAATTTATAATAAAAAATATCACATATTTAACATTATTTAAACCCTGATTAAATCAATCATCAAAACTCTTTTTGATGTGGTTTCAATAATTTCACAAAATAAGGATTCAATTTAAACAATTAAATTTAATTAGTTATGAATGGTCCATAATTTAAATATTATCATTATACATTTCCTTATCTTTTAAATTATAAATAATTTATAAATTTCTCATTATGATAAGTAAATGAACACTTTATTTCTAATTGATAAGGTATTCTATTTAACAGGTAAAAGGTATTTCTAATATTAACATTTAATATTAAGTAATATTTAATAATAAATGGTTTATAAACATTTATTAATTGGTTATAAAATCTTTATAATTAATTAATTTATAATATCATTATAAATTATTAAATATCCCCAAAAAACCTTTTTATCATTATTTATAAAAAATTGATAAAAAAATAAAATTCAATTAATAATTTAACTAAAGATAAATAAATTTTTAAAAACAACTTTATTTTATGATCCAAATATAACCATTGAATACAATACAAACTGTGTTTAAAAAATATAAAGAATCATAGGCTGTGATTGATAAAATAGAAATTCATGGTATCAGTCATATTTTATGACTGATAACTCCATCGTTCTCTATGATATCACATATCATATTTAAGAATATAGAGAGATATCTAATTTTTTATATAATACACTATTTTTTAAAACATGATGTTGTAATCATATTTTATGATATCTCAATATTGTATGATATGAACTGAAAAAAAAACTATTTATTTAAACATTATCTCTATATATGATATCATATATCGTATGTTGTGATAAAAAACACATAGAACAGTATAATATATCATATTTGATGATTAAAATAAGTTATATAATAAGATTTTTATTTCTTCATTTCTCAGTGTGATTTTATAAATCTAAATACATGGTATGCCCTGATACTATTTTTGGGATTCATAGAGGTCTAAAAACACTTGTTAGATGTAGAAAAAATGATAAATAATCCCCAAACCAAAATCTTCATTCTTAGAAAAAAATCATGAAAAACTATAAATGAATAATTCTATAAATAAAATGTTTATATTACGCTAAAGAATCATATCACATCTTATTCACCTTAAAACATCTTCTAATATACTTAATGAATATCACATGAGTGGTAGTCAAAGGATGTCCCGTCTCTGAAGGTATCCATGGACTAACAGGGTCTCTCATTGTATGAGTGGGATCTTCCACCCAACATGGAATGTTAGTGCCTCATCATGAAAAGGTGGTAATAAAATAGATAAGCGGGGTTAGGGAGTATCATCTAATCATTAGGAAAGCATGTGCATTTCCATAACATGGAAATGGGATTTATAAATCCCATAAGGGATATCTTAAACATAAAATGAATTTAATCATTCATTTATAATGCATGAGAAAATACAATGTCCTATTCATGAATCCCATGCATTAAGTCACTCCAAACCTACACTCTCAGGTTTAGTTCTAAAAACACATACTTTTACAAATTAACATTGATACCAAGTAAGATGATCCAAGATAAACTTACACAAATTTCACATTATTTTTACATCACACAATAATTTTACAAAACTTGGATAACATCTAGGTTTAGTGTATTTGAGGACCAGTTACATAGGTAACTTATTTTAAAAAATCTGTGAACAATTCTCTATGATAAAACCAAACTAGATACTCTTATAGATTTTTCATTATTTATACTCATCTTCATAACCTGGGGAAATAGAAACATAAGAAAGGGGTGAGCTCAAATTCTCATTAAGGATAAATATAATCAATAACAATAAAATATAATAAGTGATAATAATATAAACATATGGGTATAATAAAGATACATAAGAAAATTAAACCCAATAAATCATAGATTATAAATCATAGAATAATTCTTATAATAACATAATAATTGAACTAAAAGACTTTGTAAGCATGGGTCAATAAACATGATCTGTGACAGAATAATAGTCATGAGAATAATCATTAAATTATGTCACACACATTGGTATAGGGAAAATTACTTTCATGGTCCATATCATGAGAGAAAAAGATAATAATGAAGAATGTATTTCAAATATGGAACATACATCAGCATAGGGAATAATACTTCCATGAGCCACACCATTGGTGCCCACATTTATGAGAAACAAAAACATAATCATGAATAATTTATCTCATGAGATATAAACCTTTAACCAATGCAATAGAGGGAGATATAAAACCCCACCTATCATTCATTCATACTTATGTATTCTATATGAAATCAATCATTCATAATATCATAAATAACCCATGGAAATGAAATGCATTTCATTCAACACATCATAAAGAACACATGGAAAAAATGGGTTTCATATCCTTTCAAAATGGAATCATATAAAGAAAACATTCATAATACCATCAATGATCATAACACGATATAACCCTAGAAAATAAATAGGTATCCAAAGATATTAAAAACTTTCTAGTTAAATGCACTTAAATCAATATAATAGATCATATGGTATTTACACCATATAGATAAAGGGTATGAAGTTAAGTCAATGATGTTCCCCATATAATTGATATGTAGAATCTAGGTGAAAACCTTTCAATAAAAGAAATGGAAAATAAGTTATTCACAAATAAAAGGCCTTGGAATAAATTTTATTCCTATTCATGGTGGAAGGATGGGAAAGACAAAGGCACTGAGGTATTATATCTTTGATATAAAAGAATATTATATAAGTCATCCAGAAAAAGAAGTTATATGGTTACATTTTAAGAATACCCTTGATCAAGTGTAATATATATCAAAGGATAATGACTTATATGAAAAAATACTTTGAGGGGTTTTATAAAAAATCACTTTGGAAATAAGAAATATCATTGATCTTTAGAAATAATTTTAAAATAAATGATTTATAAATCTAAAATAAAAATAATTTCTTTTAGAAACCATGAAAACATAGAGAAAATATTTAAAATAAAATGAAAAAGTTTTCCAAAATATGTGTTCGCATAAAATAAAAACATAAAAAGAGTCTTCATGAAACATTATTAACATTATCATAAAAATAACAAGTAACATGTCACGTTCAAAAGTTATTTTAAAAAATGTGAATAAAAAGTCTGAAAAATTTTATTTTTAAAAAATAAATTTCAATAATAGATCCTTAAAAAGGCATAATAGTTATCAAAACAAATTTGGGGTGGAAGGTAAAATATTTGATTTTGAAAGGATGAAAAACCTTTCTAATATTTTAAAATATATTTTTTCAAAAACAAAATCATAAAAATAGTAATAAAACATCCATTTTAAAATATGATAAGGGAAAATTGAGGTGATATTATATAACCCATAATTAGGTTTCCAATTATAAGGCTCACAATAGATGGTTCAGTTATATGGGTCACCACTTCTTAATTTGTAAAGCACCTATTCACTTTACAGATTTCAGGAAGGTTCACATTTAACCACAACCAATTTAGTATAAAAGATAAATTTAACATATTTTACATTTAAAACAATTTCAGGGCATAAAAAGGGCCTCATTTCTAATTCAAAAGTTCTCGATTGATAATTTATCATTTTTATTTTAAGAAACTTCATTAAATAAGAATTGGTTCAGTCATACGACTCCTATTTACAATTTATAAGGCATAATACACATTATAAATTAAAAATTGGGGTCTATATAATTGCAACCACCCATTTTTCGGTCCATGAAACCATTGGTTCATGGACCAACATGTGGTAATTGGTTATTTAAGGTGGAATCACCAAGATATGTAGGAAACCACTGTTATTTTGTTGTTGTCGCTTTAATTAACCAATTAAATGATTTAATAATAACACATAAAGCTATAACATCAGTAGAGGAACACAATTATCATGCTAACTAAGCACAGAAACATGGAATATTATTCACAAAATAATTTTATACAAGAAAGAATGTTAAATAATCACACATCATGATATATAACAAGCATGATGAATAAAATACCTAAATATGTATATCTCTAAACATGTAACTAAAATAACTAACATGGAATATAAAAGTCAAGATAATAGAACACCTAATCAGGCATGAAACTAGGCATGTTACTAAAATTTATAACATGGAAGATAGAAAGGTATGTTAATAACACACAAGTCACATTAGTAATTATCAAATATTATAGTAATGCAACCTACATGGACCTCATTTCCATACCAGGACAGGGGTAAATGATAAATATCATAAATTAGCAAGCAACGGAAAGGACACTAATCACTCAAGGTGAAATCAAAATCAAATGTAATAATAAACAATTAAAACAATAATCCCATACTTGACCACTTGAAATTTTTCCAATATGTGGGTTGATCACTCCTAGGCATGGATCTTTACTAAGTCCTGACACATTCCTAATCTCTTATCTACCAGCCTAAAATAGTAAGACAAAAGGAAAAAATAAACCTCTGATGCCACTTTATAACATCTTGGCCTGACTTGCTATGAAACTAGTAGTGAGACCGGTCACCACATATACTCAAGAATGCCTCTCCATACACTAGAGGCTACTAACTAGAAATTAAGGTATAATGGTGGTATGGTGGGAAGACTATACCCTCAAGATTAGAGTAGTATAGCAGTATAATTAGGTGTGAATCAAAAGATAGCATAAGTGGTATAATAATAAAAGAAAATCCATTGGAAGATAAATATAATAACTGAATAAAGTGTCCAATGTAAATATACAACAATGCATGCCTATTAGATTATTCTACAATATAACAGGAATTAAAGCAAATAAAAAAACAATAAAATAATAAAAAACCCAAAGGATAACCATACGAGCATCTTGAGAACCATCTCAGTCATGTGCTCCTAAGCTCCCATGTATAATGCACAGCACAAGAAATCATCCAAGGACCTACGAACATGAGGTTTGCTCAGGTACCCCAGTGCAATGGAGGACTAAGTAGGGTGTGAGATATACTCAGTATACCACCACCAATAGTGTCTAAATCATAATATATCCATGATTATAAAAATAAACAGTGTAAATATATAGTGAAAGGATAGAAGTAAATACATAAATAATCATAACAATTTGGCTTAGGATCCTTAAGGACACTTGGTTGACTATACCTACTTCGGCCTAAGATGGAATGTATAAACCATAGGAAAATTGTAAAAATGAGATATGGGGGAAGTGGTAACAAAATTACATAAAATATGTATCAAGAGATGGAGCAAACCCAAGCATGTGATTTGGCTTGGTGGGTGCTTCTCTTGGATAACAAATACATATCAAAATCCTTTATTATAAAAGTAATTACCTAAAATTAAATAAATATCATCATGGGCCCATTAAATGAAAACCTTAATAAGGAACCTATGTATCACACAAGGAGTTCCATAAGTTCTCATTACCATCAGATCCCATCCAACGTGATCCATGAATGGACTCGCAAGTATCACTATCCATCTAGTGTGATACAAAAACCTCTGAGCCCATACCTAGTATCTCACAAAGGGGACCAAGTCTCACTCATGGTCAGGTACAATCATGTCACCAATAAGCATGTCCAAAGGTGTCTCCCCTAAGGAACTGATATCGCTCATAATAAGGTAATAATAATTCATGGTGATCCTATCCTGGCATAGTAGTATCACCCTCAGCATAAGGTACAATTTTTTAGTGAAACTGAACACACACATGGTGAGCCCATCCTTGGAATTCCATGGAAATAACCCAAGTATCTCTCATGAACTTAATAATTTTTTTAATAATTTTAAATTCAACAATATAAAATGGAATGCTAGTAATAATTCCATAACATGAACAAGGATTCCACAAGAGGGCCATTCCCAATTACTAATTTATTTTAGAAAAGAAAGACCAGGTACTTAGTCATGACACATCTCAAAACAATTAATTGAGAAGGAAATCACATTAAACCATAATTAAAAATGAATACTTAATTAATAAATAGAATTCCATGGAGACACTCACACCATAAGACAAAGAAATTCATTTCACATAATCACTTTTCAAACATGAAGACAACACACATCATTAACAGGTTTTATTAGAAAACATGACATTGGTATTCGATTAATTCATTTATTTTACTTTAGGAAAAAAAATTCCAACAAAAATCATACACAACCCACCTCAATGTGGTTTTTACCCAAGAAATAATCACCATTAAATACATAAATAGAAAGTCACACCTAAAGGGGTGGCTCTAATAAAGGAAGACATGTTAATTAAACATGAACAGTTAATCAAACCCTCCTAAGGGAAGTTTGGGTTGAGTTTATAACCTCAAACCATATAAGGAATAGTATACAGGCATCATAAGGTGGTCTAATCAATTTATTTTAAGCCAATTTATAATTTATAAGTGACATCGGGTAATTTCGACATGCAAAACCTGATAAAATTTTATAAAAATGATGAAACTTGAGGGAAAAGATATAAACCACCTACCATATACCATATATGACTTATACATCCAATATCAATGTTTGATTTGGTCTGTTTTTATAGAAAATGAATAAATGGATGAATGCCCTAAAAATTGGGTGAATTATGTCACACCAAAATAGCATAGAGAGAGAGAAGATTAACGATGAAAAGAGGGAGGCAGAGTTGAAGACTTATTGAGATCTATCCAATTCACTTGATGGCGGTCTAAATGGAAATAATTTTAGGGAGATCTATCCAACCCTAGGATAGGAGAAGAAGAATCCATGGATGAGGCTACTGTGTGTAGAGTATAAGAAAAAAAAGGGAGTAAGGATGGGTTTAAACATTTAAATAATTAAGGGAAAATCAAAAAATCACCCAATAGAAAAAGGAGCATGGTTTGGCCACACAGTTGGCCATACCATGTGCCAACCTTGAACTAAGGAATTTCCTAAGTACTCCATTCAATGGGCTGGTCACACGGTTTGGCTAACCATATGCAGCCCATGAAAAATCCCACAGTCAAAAACCTACAGCAGATCGCACGGTCGTGCATCTCATTCTGCATGATTATTCCAGATTATGTGAAACCTCCTACTCCACTAGACTAGGCTACACAGTTTCCTCTAAGGGATGCATGGTTTCAAACATATCGTGCACCCTTCCTTCTTCTTCCTTAAAGTAGGATTTTAGGCCCCGGCACCCCCAAAACTTTATATAACACCTATGGGACCCCTTGGGCCTTAAAACAAGTCTAAAAAACTCATTAAAGTGTTCAAACTCAAGAAATTCCATTCCAAATATTGGTTTAAAAAATGGACCATCCACCAAATGAAAAATTTCAAATTCCTTTCAAAATTCATTTGGTCCAAATACATGTGATGCTATAGGTAATTTCCTTTGGTCCATGTCAAAATTGATTTGGGTACCATTTAGGTGGGTTATCTGAGTTGGTTCATAAAAAAATTGGTATCAAAGGAGGTTTTGTATCTTCTTGGATGTCGGTATGCATTTTGGGATGTCTTGGTAGATAGGAGATAGGATTGTTGTGACTTAAGGGGTAGATTACAAGAGAGTTTATGGAAATATCTCATTATATTGATCCTTAAGTTTCCATGTATTATTGGGAAAAAGTTTCCTTGAGTAGTTGTTTAATCTAATTCTAGGCCTTCTCCAAAACTTTAATATGATATTTTTGTTCCTCATTTGAATTATAATTGATAGAGTTGATGTTATTGTGTATATTGACTGATGATTCCTTGTTAACTATTGATTTTTTGTAGTACCATGCCCCCAAAAATACATTTGAATAGGCTTTATGAGGGATATTATGATTAACCATGGTAGGAAACCCCTCCAGTTGATCAAAACTTTGTTGAGGTTGTAGTGTGTGCAGTTTAAGATCTAGTATAAGGAGCCGCACCTATTCTCATTAAAGCAATGAATTTGGTACCTCCAAGGGATGATAGCATAGATAAATCTAATAAGTTTCTATATCATAAACCAGCATCTTTATAGGGAATGAACAATCCTCAGAAGGTATAGGATTGGTTGGGAAATATTTAGTGGCTCTTACAATTCCTGGAGATGTTAGATTCCATTGAGGTTAATTCTTTCATCTACAAGCTTGAGTTTCCTACAAAGTGATGGTGGGATGCAATAGTTTTGGAAAAGAAGAATAAGAAATTGGAGTATAAATACTTCAAAAATATTTTCATGAAACAATTATATCTAGAGTTAACGGTGTTGGCTAAGTATATGTAGTTTCTTACCCTTCATCAAGGTGATAGTACCATGACTCGGTATTCCAATCATTTTTCTAAAATTTATCAGTTTTTACCTAAGGTAGAGTCAAATGATGAGTTGGAGGCATAGATATTTACATTTTTCCTTATATAATATATCCAATATCAGGTATTTATGGGGAATATTAACACTTATGTTGATGTTTTGGATAGAGCTTTGATGGTAAAAATTGATCTAGCTTGTAAGTTAGGGTTGACTGGAGTTACTCATACTCCTAGTGGAAGCTTGAGTGGTCTCATTGAGGGGAAGATTATGTGGTATAAGTCTTGTGGTGTAAACCATAGTGGTGGATCATGGTATTATAATTTCTTCAAATCATTTTCAATGTCTTCTATAAGCCCACTAACTTGTTTTCAATGTGGTAAATTTGGGCACCTAAAGTGTTCTTGCATGGAAGCACTGAATACCTATAGCTCTTTAGGATTCTCAGAACACTTTCAAAGGTTTTTCTATGTTTTTACTACTACTCCTAGTGATTCAAGGTCATAAATACTAATAGGATATGTGGTGTAGTCAAATACTTCAAGAACAATGGGGTTCTAGCCATAGGAATCAAGAACAAAGCTTCTTCACACAGTAGATGAGCCACCAGTGGTAACTAATGTGGGTCATGTGATAATTATAGGTACCATTACTATTGTTTCATCTTTATTGAATACTTTATTTGATATGGGTGATTCTCATTCTTTCATATCTATATACATTGTGGAATTTTTGAATCTCCTAATGGAACTTATGTCTTATGTGATGGAAATTGTAATGCCTCTCAAGATGAAGAGAGAGAAGGGTCTCTAATTCCCCTATTTTACTTTATATTTATCATAGATCGAGATATTTTGGGAATTTTTAGTTCTTGAGATGAATCCTAAAGATTTCATTCTTATAATATACTAGATGGTGGCTCAAAAAATCAGATTAATTGTTATCATATATGGTTGTTGTTTACTTCCCTTGATGGGGAGTCTCATGTTTTTCAATGTGAATGGAACCTGAGGTCTAGAAAATCCATAAATCCTATTCCAAATTTGGGAAGGATGATATCCATATATTCTTTTCAATTAAATAAAAAATATTCATGTTGGTATCTTCCTTTAATAGTTGTTGAGTTTATAGAAGTGTTTCTATCATACTTTTATGGTTTACCACTTTTGGGGGAGGTGGATTTTTTATTGACTTGGTGTCAGGTACTCAGCCTGTATCTATTCCTTATTACCATATAAAACCATCTAAACTGAATGAGTTAAATAATTATTTGTATGAATTGATTTCCAAATCATTCATTCAACCTAGTGTGTCACCTTGGGTAGAACCAGTGATTTTTACCAAGAAATTTTGATGTAACCCTTCACTTGTGTGTTGATTACTAAACGATCAATTAGGTTATGGACAATAAAAAGTATCTTTTCCCAATATTTATTTTTTTTATTACTTGAAAGGGGGAAGTGGTTCTATAAGATTTATCTTTTGTTTGGTTATCACCATATTAGAACCAATGATTTTGATATACCAAATACATCTTTTAAGAGAAGGTATGTCCATTATATGTAACTTTTAATTATATTTGGTCTAAAAAATTATTCTGTTGTGTTTGTGGTTTTAATAAATAGTATTTTCCTCTGGTATCTTGTCTCTTTCATTGTGGTATTCATGAACAACATCTTGGTTTATTCTAAAACCGGTTAGGATCATGTGCTTAATTTGAGAGAATTTTTGTACATCTCGAAGAATCTTTGACTTTATATCAAGTTATCAAAGTTCCAATTAAAGATTTAGGAGGTTAAATTATTGGGTAATGTGGTCTCGGAACATGAAATATCAATTGATCCAAAAAAGTTGAGGGTTGTTATATTATGAGAGGAAACATGGAATGACTTTGAGATTCAGAGCTTCTTAGTTTTTCTAGGGTATTACCATCGGTTGGTAAAATATTTCCCAAAGTTGGATTCTTTGTTGACATCTCTCACTTATAAGGTATTGAAGTTTATTTGGGATTTTAAATGTCAAACTTACTTCGCTGAGTTAAATCTCCATTTTAAGTCAGCTCCAATTTTGACTCTTATAGAGGCTAGGCATGGATATATGGTCTTTTGTGATGCTTCTGGTTTAGGTTTGGGTTGTATTGTTATGTAGGTAGACCATGTGGTGGATTATGGTTATTTTTAGATTTATCCTTATGAGAATAGTTATCCCAAATATGATCTAGAACTCACAATGGTGATGCATTGTCTTAAGAGTTGGGGGGAAATACATTTTTAGAGAAATTTTTTCCATTTACTCTGATTATAAAAGATTTATTTATATCTTCTCACAAAAATATTTGAATCTATATTAGAGGAATTGTGTTGAGTACTTTCAATATTTTGAATTTGACATTTCCTAAACCCCTAGGAAGTGGAACGTTGTTGCTAATGCACTAAGCATGAATCTTCCCTCCTGGTCAATAAAGGAATTTTTAGAGGATTGAAATACCATGGATCTCTTTTCTCTCATGCATTTGAGAGTATATAAGGATTATACTAAGGTTTTTTTGGTACATGTTGATTTAACATACTCTCTTCTTGAATTAATTCTCTAAGAATAGTATTTTAATAATGGGTCCAGGGGTGTTATAGATTCCTTATTTAGTGGGGAGTCCATAGATGAATGGTCTCTATATTTAGAGAGTATCCTGATATGTTGTTTTATCACCTAAGAGGAATAATGTGATGGGGGTTTTCATCATTCCTATTGGGCAGTTCACCCGGTCTTGATGAAGATTTTGTATGATATGAGATGTCATATCTGGTGTCTAGGTATAAAATGGGACATTGCTAATTTTGTTTCTCACTATTATACCTATTAATAGATCAAGGTCGAGCATCATAATCCTTTGAGTTTACTTCAACCCCTTTTATTCTAACTTCGAAGTATGATGTGATATCGATGGAATTTTTTATCAGGTTTTCATGTACTCCTTAAGAAAAGAATATTATTTGAGTGGTGATTGAATGATTGTCCAAATTAGATAACTTTATTCCCATTCATCATACCAAAAAAATTGAGGAGTTAATATATCTATATTTATATAAGAATATAATATTTCACGGTGTTCTATCTTCCATTGTTTTTCATTGGGATCCCCAGTTCACATATCATTTTTGGATAGGCCTCCATGAGTTGATGGGATCCTAAGTAAAGTTGAGCACGGCGTTTCATCCTCAGATAGATGGTCAAATAGAATAAGATATATATATTGTCAAATACATTCATTGTTCTTGTGTCATTGGCTTTAGAGGAGTTTCATATTACCATTTAGGGATGGTTGAGTTTTCAGATAATAATAATTACCATTCATCCATTAAAATGACACCCTTTAAGGCCTTTTATGGCTATCCTTGTAAATCTTCTCTCTATTGATCAGAGATTGGTGATTTTTTCCTTGTGGGGCCTAGGTTAGTCTAGAAGATGAAAAAAAATATCCATATGATTTGACATAGGTTGGTGATGGTACGGTTCTAGTATAAATCTTATGCATATCTTCATCGACATCCTTTGGAATTTGTAGTTAGTGACCAAGTTTTTTTAGACTCTCACCTTGGTTGGGTCACCAATAGCTTGGAAAAAAAGTAATTTTTCATCGAGATACATGGAACCATTTATGGTTGTTGAGTGGATTGGGAAGGTGTCTTTCTATTTTCCATTTCTACCCTAGATTAATTTGATCCATAATGTGTCTCACATGTCATGACTTAAGAAATATCTTTCAGACTTGTCTCATGTTTTGAATTGGGAGGACCTTGATGTAGAACCTAATAGAACCATGATAGAGAAGAAGGTTCAGATTGTTGATTCTTATATAAAGGTTCTCCATAGAAATTCCATACATTTATTTTGGGTTATATGGAATCATGGTTCTGATTATCATGAGATCTGGGAGTGAGAGGTGATGATGAGAGGGCAGTGACCTCATCTCTTTGTGGACTAGTCATCTTAAAGATTCGTTATGGAAGTAGAAAAAATTTATATTGGGGATAATTGTAACACCTTGATGCCCACTTTTATCTATTTAAATACCGTTGTTTTGACCATCAGTTTTTTAGATCTTCTATATGGTTGATTTGGGTGACTTTTGGAAATTTTTAGAGGTTACTAGATTTAGGCATGGTTGGATCATGGTTAGGGAAATCTGTATTGGTCTACCCAGAAAATCATACAACTTGAGTTGGAGTGACTTAGAAGATAGCATGATTAGGTACACAGTTATTCCAAGTTGTATGGCCTTCCCTTAAAACCATGTGAATCGGGACAGAGGCTTATTTCATGGTCGGAACATGCTTTGTAAAACTATGTGGCCTTACCAATATCCTGGAAAGGGATGCACATTTTAGAAAACCAAGCATTCAAACCATGCAAAAAGAATTTATTTTTTCTAATTTTTTATTTTAATTCTTAAAACCCCTTATTTAACATCAAAATCCACTACTTCAAACCTCATTCAATACATTCAACTTTTGAGGATCTCTTGAGGCTATTTTACCACTTCCAACCATGAATATTCAGGGATCAAAGTTCCAATTGAAGCATTGAATCTATTTTGGTATGTATAACTAATATTTATTTATGATTTATCTTTCCCTTATATCTCTCCTTCTTCAATATTGATGGATCCTTATGTCATTAATGGATCTAGATCATGATTTGATGAATTTTGGTTCTAGGATTATTCCTTTATCAACTATATACCTTTGAATCTCTATTTTAAGATATTGTGTTGGGTATTTGATGAGATTTTGATTAAGGTAGGTGGTTTTATAATGAAATTCCTATCAATTGAAACCATTGTTTCTTTCTTGATTTTAAATGAATTTCCAATTTATTTACAAAGCATGATTTGAGTCTTTTGATAAATGTTTTCGAAAGGTCTTGGTGTGTGTGCTGAAATATCTTAACAATTTATTTCGAAATAATGTTTTTATTTCAATAAAATGATATTTAATTGAAATAAATGATTTAGATGATGATTTTTGATAATATAAGGCATGAAAAGTTTTATTAATTTGAAATGACATGAATTGTTTTTAAATGAGTGAGTTTTGATAAAAACCATTGGGTGTTGGTTATTGAAATGAAATGGGATGTTTTGAAAATTGAACTTGGGACAATTAAAATGATTGATTGAAATTATTTGAGATTTATTGGAATGAATAATATCCCCTTGAATGATTGATTTACTTAAAGAATATGGGATCCTAGGTAGTTAGGTGGGTGTCCTAGGATATGCATGCTAAGAATGTATTATTTATACCTATAAAAAGATTAATTATGACGACGCAAACTAAAAAATGATGAGGGTGGTGGGTTCATTCTTAGGATGGATTCTTATTTCCCACTATTCTTGAGATCTATGGATTTATGCACACTTGGATTTGTAATTTATAGAGAATGTGTGGAACCTTTAGGATTAACCTAACCAAACTTGGGACTCTTAACCACAATTATATGATTAAAAATGATTTATACATTCAAATTTTTATGAAATGGGTTATTCATGCCTATTTTGATGAAATGAATTATTTATGAATGTTTTGAACAAGATTCTTATATATGCCTATTTTGATGGAAATATACTTTTGTGCATATTTAGTACTTTCCATTGAAATGGTTTTTTAAAACGATGTTTTTTTATGAATTGAAAAAATATTATCATGAATTTTTATCTAAAATTAATCATATTTGGTTTAATTTATATGGAATTCTTGGTGGGATAAAAATATAATAGTGTTGATAACACCCTTCTTTTTCCTTTTTAAATTTATAGAATTTCTTATGCCAGGTATAGGGAAATAGAAAGCACTACTTAGAGGTGGTGGGTGTTCATAATAGTGGGACCTTGGGAGTTGGTAGTTTCAAGTGGAGTTTGTGTTCCACCTTTTGTGAGGGTATCTTGAGAGAATATCATTTATTTTTATGTGACATATTGGTTTTGATATACCATTTGGGTTTTTTACTTATCTACCTTATGGTAATTTTATCTTGATGAGTGTTTATAATACCAACTATTTATGGATTCTTTCTACAGTTTTCATTGGTTTTATTATTATTATAGTGAAATCATTCCCTCTTGTTTGTTTAAAGATGCTTAGGTTCTAGTTTTCATCCCATAGGGATCGAGAATTCCTTTGGTCTATGTTAGGATTAATTTTAGTACCATTTAGGTGGGTTATCTAGGTTGGTTCAAAATAATAAAACCTATAGACACTTAATTTATTCAATGATTTTGACTAAATGACCCCCAACTGGTTCACTTTCTCTGAGTTTTCCATTGAAGAGTGCCTTGTATATCTCAAACCATTTATATCTATATATCTCCTAATAAAGATCATGAATGTAAATGATCATGTTGTAGGCATGCATGTTATCATTTGACTTCATGAGTTCACTAGACATGTATTATAGCATTAAAAAATGAACCTATACTATATCATTCATGTTTTTTTCTTAGAAAATTAACTCTGGATCACTTGTCTCTTTAGCAGGAAGATCAGATACTGGAGATTCTAGTATGTAAGACTTTCATTCATTGTGGAGAAAATCTTATAAGAATCTATACCATTCCTATAAGTTACTTCTATTTAGGCATTGTAATTTTTCTAGAATTGATCATAGAGATAATATGGTTGATAAAATTTCCATTGTTATACAATAATATGATAGCAGATTATTAGTACCTTATTTTATTACTAGATATGACCTAATAAATTATATTTTACTAATCTCCCATTATTTTACCTAACCCTATTCCCCTCACCATTGGATTCATAATGACGTTTGATGTGGACATTCTAGTGGAAAGGATCCTTATTTCCCTTATTATAATCTAGATATAGTCCATGAAAATTATAAGAAAGTCTTTAGGCAGGTAGTATTTCTGACTACAAACTAGAATCTCCTTGATTTTTTGAGTAAACTCCCTAATCAATAAATCCTGATTCTAATTCCTCAACACTTTTCTCCAAATTTGTATTATATGGACTAAGGCCATTAAATCTAATATATATTTTATTAAGTTGACCCCAAATATTAGTTAATACTTTTTAATAATTAAAAGTGCCCCCGATAGAGGCTAAATTGATACTTTAACTATAGGACCATCTTAATTAAGATGATGGAAAGATTGTTTTGACTTAAAATTTGATTAAGGTATTTTGTTTATTTTTTTATCCATTTATATGTCTTGTTAATATTAAGTGTATTTTAATTAAGAGATTAACCATGTCTAGATATAACATTTACAAATAATCCATTTATTTTAATTATATCTTTTCGTTATAAACTCATTTATTTCTGTGATCACAGTCTGTTGTCCATAAAATAAATCATACACAAGAAAAAAATAAAATAAATAAATGAATATATTATGAGATTATATAATTTTTGATTTATTAAGAGGATAATAAATCAACCTATGACCCTATGTAAAAAAAATTTGTGTCGGTCTGGGAATGAGTTTATGCATTACACATGTTCTACTATATATCACCTAGGTTAGTTTCTCCTATGTGCATTGGCTATATCTCGAATCATCTCTATGAACCTGGGATCTCTATCCTTACATATGTATTTAATTCACATGTTGGTAAAGGGGACCAGAAGGGGGTTTACATAATATAAATTATAGAAATGTTTTCCCTTTCATAATATTGTAGGGAGAGATAGAAAATGGGACATCAAATTTAATTATTAATAAATAATTAAAAAATTCATAATATTACTATTAAATTAAATAAAACCAATACATACATGGGTCTGGTATATGCTCATGATCAATCACATACATGCAGTGAATATGTATTTAAAATAACTAGCTATCATTCATTTAAATTCATTCTTCATTAAGATAAAATGTGTGTGAATTAATTTGATTAATAATCTAATTAATCAATTAATTAATTTTATCTTAATCTCCATCCAATATATCCTGGAGATTCCCATCCACTATAATTTTAAAAAAATTAAATAAACTAATTTTATTTTAAATTAATTAAGTACATGGGTGGAGGCAACATGGCATGTACCCATTTGAACTACCCAGTTTAGTCCATGTGATATATATGAGATATCACATACACTAATTATGATGTAATTTCACAACATATAATCAAAATAAGTGATACATGAGACACGTGAAAATTATTTTATGTGTGATGATTTAATGCACACAGAGTATAAAGTATGTAACAACCATACATGAATTGTAATTCCAAATTTTACATGAAAATTAATTAAGAATTTAATATCTTATAGATTCTATCATACGGAATGTACTATCAATAAATTACACATGGATTAATGTTCATTGGGTGTAATGTAATAAATTAATTAATTTAATTTCTACAAAAATTTATTTACACAGTGTACAGCATGGCTTGGTGTATATTTTGCATAAATAGGTATGAATTAATTGTGTTGTGTGGATTTAATTACACCACGTGTTAATTAATTATGTGGCATGTGAACTAATTACACCACATGTAAATTAATTACACCACATGGGTATTAACCACATCACATATGTATTAATTACCCCACATGTGAATTAATTACACCGCATATGAATTAATTACACTGCATGTGAATTAATTACGTTGTGGGTGAATTAATTAAACCACATGTAAATTAATTACATCATGTAGGTAATAATTTCACAACATGTTTATTAATTACACTATGTGTAAATTAATTACACAATATATAATTAAATTAATTACTCCATGTCCATTGACCACACAACCACCATGTGGTGTGGGGTTACACATCATGTTAGTGAGTTTCATGTAATGTTACCTTGCAAACTGTGTGCCACCTCTGGATGATTTTTTGGATATTCCTCATTTATTTTTAACTAGTTATATGTTATATGAGTGATAAATGAAGAATAGAAAAATATATATTTAAAATAAAATTAAGAATGAATTTATAAAAATGAAAACTAAATTTTAAATGATTTTAACAATCAATAATAAATAAATAATTATAAATTTAAACATGACTACTCGGATACCACTTTAAGGTTTTAAATGTAATGGAACCACCTATTGGGAAATATCCAACCATGATTTTTTATATTTAATGGATACTTTGCAATGTACATGAAATTTAATGATAGTACCAATAAATTTTTTCTAATGAAAGTGAAAAAGGGTGTTAGAAACAAGAGGTTCTTTTCACATTAAATTTATAATTAATTTTTAAAAAAATAAGAAAAAAATACCTTGATTGTGAAATATTTCTTCATTGATGGTGTTGATCATTCAAACCTTTTTGGTGTATATTTTTTGTGTCATGAGGACCCAAATAATAACCCCTATAGTGGTGATCCACACGTGCTAATTTTATCTCTGAATAATACTGATGAAATTTTGGGTGCTAGCACGGTAGATTGATCATCTTATATTGTTCTCCTTGATCGATTCACATTCCTTTAGGATTGAAGAAATATCACTTATTCTAATCGGTCTTTAGAGGAAGATAGGATGAGGAAGAGGTTATCTTGAGCTTGAGAAAAAATACTAGAGAATTTATTCATTGACAAAGAATTCTTTAGGTAGTGAATGTTGTGCACAATGATTAACCTCTTCAAAAATGACATAGGAATCTATTTATACACTCAGGTATGGGGTTAAATATTAATTAATTGAACATATGACCATAATAATATATTAAAACCCTAAATAACCCCATTTCATATAAAAAAATATTATTATTATTTTATCTCATAGTGTTTTCAAAACCCATGCAATAATAAATATTATTTTACAATATAGTAAATAAATATTTATCATCATACCTAAAACATGGTTTGTTTATCCTCATCATAATTTATTGAATTGTTGAATAAATATTTAAATAAATATTATTTGTTCAATAAATATATATATAAATAGATATTATATTCATAGTATAATGGATAAATATTTATTTAATATTTGTGTAAATAAATAATTTTTTTATTTAATAAATAATTATTTATTACCATGTGAATAATAAGAGGTAAATAAATATTATATATTCGTGTAATAATTAATTACCTGGTGAATGAATAATTATTTAATATTTATAATCAAATAAAATGTCCTGAATAAATAATATTCCTTATTCTGGAAATAATATTAATTCAAGCAGTTAAATTCAAACTGAATTTAACTGAGATCAAAAGATACACTTAGTGTGTGGATCTTTAGGCCTCTTTCTCAGTGGCATTAGACAAGCTTTAATAAAGTCCAATATTACTCTCTATTAATGCGTCAAGAACCCATATAGAAAAAATTTAATGTCCCAATGATGAAGAACACATATGAACATTCACTATATAATATAATCACTTTATCTTGATATATAATCAAGTAGGTTTCACCCTCATTTCATGAACATATATTCTTGATACATCTTTATTTGACTATCTGAAATGAACTCTTCAATATACCATATCCATATAATTTAATGTGATGGTTCCATTTCAATAAAAGTGTTAAGATATTTATTTATATTGAAATGGAAGGGAAAATCCTTCCTTTACTTATTTATTAATAGAATATCACTTGTGACACACCCAACATACCCAACTTCACCATGAACATTTGGTGTCACAGTTTATGGAAATACACCCAAGTATGTGAATCATGATATAAATTGATAATATTAATATTTAAGGGTCATTAAACACACTCCCATAAAGGAAAATCCAATGACACATAAACATGTGGATTTCCTATAGGAGGGTCTGTTCTCATAATATACCAACTTTGAGATTAATAAGTGTGAACTTCATGATATGAAGTATCATTCTCTTATGAGTACTCACACCTAACAATAAACATAATATATTTCAAATCAAATAATGTTATCTGACCATAGAAAAAAACTTAAGAATATCATCATATCATTTCAAGTTTCTCATTATAGTGAGGAACTACTATGACCTTTTTAATGTGACATATACTCTAGTACATTATTACATTAAATATATATAGAAAAATGAATGATATGTAATAATATATTTAACTAATATTCACTTATTTGATTATATATTTAATCTAAACTATAAATAGTTTATTTTAGGACATCAACTCAAACACTCAAGGTGGTCATAAGTGGTTAATGTTGATTTTGAAAAAGTCATTAACGATGATCGGAATGAAATTAGATCATTAACTACATAGATGATGAGAATCATGGATGAAATTGAGGAGTAGAAAATCATCAGTGATGGGATGGTGCTAGTATAAATGAGGATAATGAAGTCTCTAAAACAAAATTTACTCTTATCTTAGGAAAATCCAAAGTGTTTTGAATATGCTACAAAATATGAGAATGAGGTTCAAGTGGTGCATGAAGATCTTGAACAAATTCAGAAGAATCAAATATGAGAGATTGTATAGAGACAATATATAAGAATTTCATTAAGATCAAATAGATTTTTCAGAACTAAATGAAGTTAGAATGGTAATTTAAAAAATCATGACTTTTTTGAAAAGGATACTCTCAATTTTAAGGTATTTATATATATTAAAAAATTTATAATGAATCTAGGTTGGAAATTTTGATTATTCTTGGAAATATAAGTGAAAATGAGGTTCATAACTTCACAAATAAATGTCAAATCAATATTCTTTAATGGATTACATAAAAAATAGGTTTACATTGAGAAGCGAGATTCTTTTCTTATATATGAAGATGGAATAAATGTTTTTTGGATGAATAAGGCAATTTATGGGCTAAAGAAAACAATAAGAGTATGATATTTGATACTAGATAAGTACTTGAAGAATCTCAGTTTTCAGTGTGGTAGATTTGATCATAATATCTATATCAAAAATGGAAGTTTTTAATGGATATTGGTTCTTGTAAATGTTAAAAACATGATATTTAGTGGATAAAATGAGAAAAAAATTAATTAATTCATAGAATTTCTGTGGTTGGACTTTGAAATTTCAATGATGGAAGAGTTAACATATTTTATTAGTTTAAATATGATACAAGGAAGGAATGGGGCATTCATATCACAATCCAAATATAACAAGGAGGTTCTAAAAAATAGTTAAAATAGAGGATTACACACTAATTTCTACTTGATTCAAGTTTTCAAGGGATAAAAATGGAAAATAGTTAAATTTAACAAAGTATAGAAAAATCATAATAATTGAATTGTACTTAATAGTGATAAAACTTGATATTTTCCCCTTTTAATGTTTCAAGGTACCAAAGTAATCCCATGGAAATCCACTTGTAGGAAATAAAGAAAATATTATGGTATATCAAAGGCATGGTGAATTTTTAACTTTTATTATAGTGGAATATATTAGAAAGAGTTATGGGGATATAAAAATATAGATTATGTAGGTTAATTAGATTATATAAATTAAACATCAGTTTTTTTATTATATCTTGGAGGATTGTTCATTATGTGGATTGGAAAAATATTATATTGTATCTAATTGAGAACTATAAAAGCTAAATATATCATGGACACTCAATATTGCATGCAGCTATTTTTTAAGAATCAATTGCTTGAGGATGTGGGAGCTTAAGTTAATTCTCCTATCAAGATCAAGTGTGATAATTTAAGTGCTATCAACCTTATAAAAAACCATCTTTCATTCACAAAAAAAGTTAATTGAAATCATGTATCATTTTATAAAGGAAAAAATTAATCATGGGTTAGTGAAATTGGAGTATGTACATACCCAACTATAATTCACCAATATCATGATAAAGGCCTTACATAAGAAAATGTTTGAGAAGCATCAACTGGATCTTAGAGTCAAGTTGAATCCCCGCGCTTAATTAAGAGTAGATTTGGGACCCCATTCCCAAAGTTATGTTGCAAATTCCCTCATGTTTTATATATTTTCAATACTATTTTATCCTATAAAGGAGTTACGTTTGGGTTCATTGGAAAAGGGGGGATATTATTTGAGAAAAGGGGGGAGATTGATCAAAACTTTCAAAGTGTTGAGTATCTTTTAAAATATTTATTCAAGAAAGGGGAA
Organism: Viscum album; assembly: GCA_963277665.1. Classification (NCBI taxonomy): domain Eukaryota; kingdom Viridiplantae; phylum Streptophyta; class Magnoliopsida; order Santalales; family Viscaceae; genus Viscum; species Viscum album. The sequence continues at coordinate 249,230,266 of OY728137.1, forward strand.
GGATTTCCCAAATATTTTAAGGGGTAGTATCTTATAAAAGATGAAACAGGGTGAGAGTTATTCAATGTTAAATAAAGGTAAAATATTTATGGGGATAAAAGATGTGGGAGTAGGATAAAATTTATTTTTATAATGGATTTCAAGTATTAAGTGGTGATCGAGAGCTAAAGGATGTGATTCATTAATAAAATTTTCATGTTAAACTTGTTTAAAAACTAAATCTTGACTCATGTTAGCTTAGAGTACATGTTAATTGAGTTTTTAATTATTATATGGAGTTGTATATAGAGAATATTGTTTGAAGTTAAAATTTTGAGAGAGAAAATCAACAAGATGATGAAGGAGTTTGAAGTGTTGTTAAGAAAACAAGAAGGGGTTGATTGTTGGAAAAATATCTCAAGTTGACTATTTCATATATTTTTTATTATTTTTATTGAAAAAAATCTAACAAAGTTCCATCATGAATAACATTATGAGGTATTTATGAAGGAAATTATTTGGAGGAGTTTAAATTTTGTTTGAGACGATTTTGCAGAAATTTAGAGAAAATGAAGAATTACTATGAAAAAAATGTGGATGATCGTGGAACTGAAGTTGTGATAACTTGATGAAATTCATGAACTCAAGGAAATGTGATTTTTATAATCTCAATGGTTTCATTGTGTATGTTTTATGAATAAAGTTTTTATATGAATTATGCACTAATATCATTATTTGGAAGTAAATAGTACTTAGATCATAACTAATTTTTATGTTTTCATGTAAGACTTATGTGAATTTATTTCATGCACAAAGGCTTATTATGACCAATAGTTATGCATATAAAATGATATTATATGAAAAAAGTGTTTATGTGAATGGGTTTTACATGAACATTAGTTTCATATAGAATGGGTTTACACAAACCATAAGGGAATAGCCCAGAATTTTGGTAGTAAAGTGTAATTCATCATTTTGAGAAAGGATATCTTAATGAAACACTGATTATAGTGTAAATAGAGTTTATTCAGCATGTTTAAGGAATATTTTAAAGGAATAGTGAGTAATATTTAGTTTAGAGAGTAGTGAGTTCTTAAATCGTGATTGGTTGTAAATCAAGGGGGATAGTGAGTCTCTTCCAAACATTGTACATAAGTAGTGTTCTTAGTGATTCTCATACATCAGCATGGTACCAGTGTATGCTTCATAGATTAGCCTAGTTTGGGTGAACCAAGTAAAAATTTCTTGTATCCCTATTTTATTTCTTTACCACTTTGTATATTTTATAAGGTGGATAGGTGTTTCTACTAATGATGGAATAATATAATTTGTGAGGGTCGTTTAAAGAAATCGACATTCCCTAATTCACCCTTAGATTATTTATCTTACTTGGGACCAACAGTATGTGAGTTTATATATATGTATATGTTTATATATTTATATTTATACAAAAAATATATAAATAATATGTATATTATTATATACTATAAATATAATATATTATATGTAAATATAAATTTTTATAAATTTATAATAAAAATTATATATATACACATAAATATATAAATATATATAAATATTATTTGGATATACAAACATATGCATGTTTGTGTGTTTAGTTATTTAAATATTTAATATGTATGTATGTATAAATATATATATATATATACTTAAATATATTTTTTATTTATATAGATTATATATATAATTTATCTATGGCAAGTTATTTATAGCGGAAAACTATTCTATTTCTGCACAAGTTTTAAGATTTATCTTTGTGGTTGTTAAGTTAGATATGAATTGTTCTTTGATGGAATATATTCATAAAAATGAGGTATTATAGTTTCTTAAGAAAAATAATCTAACTAAGGAACTAGGAATAGATGGTCTTTATTTCCTTTTCTTTCAGAAGTTATTTCATATTGTGGGAGATGATTTGGTGCAACTTCTCATGGATGTTTGGATGATAATGGTTTCTTTGCATATTTTTAATGAAACTCTCATCGCTTTAATCTCAAAAGTGAAAAATTATTCAGTGGTTTCCAATTTTAGGAACATTATCCTATGTAATGGTGTCTAATATTTTCTCAATGATTATCACAAATAGACATCAAAACATTATTCCTTTAATTATTTATTAGGATCATAGTGATTTTATTCCAAATAGGTTTATCACTACTAGCATTATAATTTATCATAAGATTCTATATTCAATAAAAACATGAGACAATTCAAGAAAAGGTATGATGAATTTTATTATTGACATGATTGAGTCTTATGATAAAGTGAAATGGGATTTTTTTAGATTTTTCCTCCTCAAAATGGGATTTAATAAGGCTTAGGTTGACATCATTATGAGGTGTATTTCCATTATACCTTATAAAATCAATACCAATGAGGAGATTTTTATTCTATTCTACCATCAAGGGTATTGTGATAGTAAGATTATATTTAACTATATTTATTTATCATTTTAGTTGATGTTTTCACAAGGATGATTTCATTTACGGGTATCTTTGGTAAAATTCACAGGGTAAAGTATAGTAAGAGGGGTCCTCTAGATGCCCATTTATTCATTAAATATTATGATTTATTCTTCTCTTAAGAAATTTTTGAGTAATTTCATGTGATTTTTGACTTGATTGATGATCATGAGTTATCATTAGGGTAAAATTTGAACTTTTACAAATATGAAGCATTGTTTAGTAACAAGGAGTTTATGGAAAGAAGAAAAGAACTTTGTGGTATCACAAATTTTGAACTTATTGAGAAGCATAAAAAACACTAGAGTGCCCCCATTTTGATTGGTAGTTCTAATAGGGATGTATTTATATCTATTATTGATAGAGTTGATAAGAAATATAATGGTTGGGTTGGTAAATACATTTCTAAGGTAGGTAATGAAATACTTTTGAAATATATGGCATAATATATTCCTCTACATGTGATGTACTTATTAAAAAATTTAGATACTTTTTTGGATTAGATTCATTATAATCTCTCTAATTTTAAGTGAGTACAATATTAGGGAATAAAATAATTTCATTTTCTTTCATTAGAGATTTTATGTGTTCCTAAAGTTGTTGGAGGACTTATATTCAAACATATGGGTAAATTTAATAATGTTATTAATACCAATAAGGGATGGAATTTTATTCCAAATCAATATTCCCTTTGAGATAAGGTTCTTAAGGTAGAATATTTTCCAAATATTGATTTTTTACAAGCTAGTTTAGTCCATAGTCTATGATTTTTTAGAGAAGTATAATTTATTTAAAATTTTATTGAATAATGATTGCTACTGGATAATATAAAATGGATTAAAGGTGGGAGTTTTACATGATCTGTGGCATTTGAGAAATTTGAATAAGAGGATTTTTTTACCTACTTTTACAGGTACATAAGATTCAATATTTCATGATGTCATAAATTATGATATTTCTCATTGGTGCTTGGAAAAGAATAATTTGTGGTTTTTTGAAAAATATTGAGATCTTATTCATGGAATCCCAATATTATTGAAAGTTATTAAGGATAATATTTCATGGACTCATACTAATAATGAAGTTCACATTAATTTTTTGGGCTATTATGTTGTAATTAATTTGGATAATTCATCATCTAATTTGGTTTGGTGCATGATATATAGTTTTGATTGTCCCCCTAAGCTTCAAATATTTTGATGAAATATGTGTAAAGGAATCCTTCCCATTAGGCTATTTAATGGTCATATTATTTTAAAATTTTATGTACTCATTTTCAGTAGAGTATATAAACAATGGTGCATGTAATTTTTAGTTGTGTGAAGGTGGTCAAAATCTGGAAGAAGTTTAATAGTTCTTTTTTCTAGTTTCAAGAAAAAAAATTAATACTTAGAAAAAAAAATTTGAGATAGATTTCTTCTTGTGAGATGAAGTTGGTTCAGGAGGCCTATTTTCCCATTTGTTTTATTTTGATGTTTCTAAATGAAGTTTTTTTCCGAGGAAATCCTTTCCAGGTAAAGTTTAGATCTAATGGAAGGTCATTATTTTTTATGTTTGGTGGAAAAGGAAATCAGTTTTTTGGTGGGATAAAAATTTGGGTTTTAGTTCATTATAGATTCCACTGTTTTTTGGGTTTTGGAAATTGAACATTGATGAAATGGTTTTTTTATCCAATAGAGTGGGTTTGGGTGATTTAATTCAAGATGAGTTTGGTTGTGTTTTTTATTCCTTCAATTGATCAATTTTAACTAATTGGGTTCTCTTGATTAGTGAAGTGAAGGTATATTTACTAGTTTGGAATTTGATTTTATGCGATGGTGGAGATTTTTTTTCCAAATCTGATTATCAGATTTTGATTCACTATCTTGTTGATCATAAGGAAAAAATTTCTTCTTTTGATCTTCTTTTTTATGAGATTATTCAATTTTCGGTGCATTTTGAGTGTTTTCATTTATATTTTATTAAGAGAGAGGTTAATAAAGTTCTACATTATCCTATATGATTTGGTGGGGCTAAAAAGGTGTGGGTTGGTTTTATCATTTCTTTATTATAGTCTTTTTTAGTGAATTAATTGAGTTTATATTATATATTTTTCTCATTGGCTTAAAAATTGAGGTATTTATCATCAAAAAAACACAGATAAGTGAACCCACCTAAATTTTGTGATTTTTTAATTGGAAAACGGAATAAGATTGAAAATTTTATTTAACACATTATAATTATGATATCTATTAATAATATTTATTTAAAAATAGATATATAATATTTAACATAATAATAACAAGTATGAACTATGAAAATATATCAAAATATTTATTTTTTCATTATAAACAGAGATAAAAATGGTTCAAGTACTCCTGAAATTAGGGATACCTAAAACCTGTCTGTTTTTAATGTATTGGATATTCAAGAGTGGTAAATTAGGTTGGATATTGGATCAATTGAGTGTTAGTGGACCCTATTGAGGTGTTGGGGGTGTTGTCATTGGCTTGTAATCTGGTTTGGGAGTAGGATCCAGCTTAGGGCTTGAATTTTTTAGTAGGAATAATACCATGCTATGATGTAGTGGATCATGGTGTTCTAAAGGAGGGTCACATTATCACCAAGAGGGGTTCCACAACATGGATGGATGGAGGTGAGGTATTAGATTGGGTCTGATCGAGAATCACATTGTAACCATAGGGAATCATGGCATGATGAGAGCCTAAACAAGTTAAAAAATAGATAAGTTCTGATACCTAAGGATTTTCTCCTTTATATGTAAGATTTTGGAGTTGTGGAAAAAACTAAAAAAATGGAATGAAGTCACACTATTATTAAGTGGTTCATGTTTTAATGTAGATGTCTAAGGTTTTTTTCTTTGGAAAAACCGAGTTTTGGGGGCTGTAGGCTAAGACTAGGGTGGCCATTCCATGATGGGGTGTCATGGGAAAAGTTTCACACCATGAAGGACTAATTTCATGGGGTGGAACACCATGAAGGTAAGTTTCATGCCATGAATTGACCCTAGGAAATTAATTTGGGGGTTTAAAGAGATTTAAAGGGAGGTTTGTTGTGTTGAGAGGGACCATGCCATGGGGTTTCTTGGAAGGGGGCATCACACCATGGGCTGGGAGGTTCACATTTTGAATTTTGATGTTTATTTTTAAAAAAATTGATTAAATTAAAAATAAATGGGTGATTTTTCTATTTAGTCCAGTAGAGATAGTAAATACGCCCTGGTTTCTTCTCTCTTTCATTCATTAATATCTTTTAAGAGTTCTTCACCAATTCTTATCAGGACTTCTTATCATCTATTGAGGGGAGTGTTCATGGGTTATGATAACTACCCTTGGGTGTTTAAACTTTTTTTTCTCTCCATTTCCCTATTTTATATTGGTTGTTCCCTAAATTAAGTATTCTCATAGATAACCTAGCTTCTTTCAATTGGATTTGAATCAACTATAGGTTCTCTGCGAGTGGAAACCTATTAACTCTAGGTAGGTGGAGCCTAGATATTTCCTATTTTATATATATGTTATGAATTTTGTGATAATCACCATGAGGGTTAAGTTAGGTATGTGACTAGGGATAGAGAAACTTGTGGTTTCTATTATCTATCAAAGATACCTGGGGGTAGTCTTGTATAAGAAATTGTGAGTTTGGATGGGTGGGTCTTGGTTTTATTGGTTTTGTGTACTAAGAACATGATATTCATGATGATTCATGGTGTTGGAATTGTTCTTTGGGGTTAACTATTGGATGTGGTTCTTTGGTGTAGGTGGTGTTGACCATTATTATAGGTAGTGATGAAGGTTTGTCGGTATGATGCGGATGGAGTTGATCATTTCCACGGATGTCGACGGAGGTTCGCTGAGTGTGGTTATAAAATAATGGTGAAATATCTCATCGTGAGGTATGAATTCATGTCCACGTATTTCAAGTCACATGGGGTGGTTTAGACTACTCATTGTGGGTGTGACCTCTATGGATTGAGAGTCATGGGGGTGGTTTTGACCATTAGTGTAGTGGAGGGGATACATTATAGTTTTCCATGGTTATTGGTGTGAGGAAACTGGATTGGAGCATGATTCTTGTTTTATATTTTTTATATGTTGGGTCAATGGGTTGGGATTGGTAAATATGGGTATCATTATTCCTTGAACATGAGCCTAAGCCCAGTTGGTGAGGACTCCTTAAGTGCATCTAGAAGACTTGGGATCAAATCCAGGCGGAGGCTAATTTTCCAAGTACTATATCAGTACTGTAGCAGGTACTGTAGCAGGTACTATAGCAGGAACTATGCAAACTATAGAAAGTATTGTAGTAGGGGCTGTAGAAGGCACTATTTGGCACTGTAGCAGGTACTGTAGCAGGGACTGTGCAGAACTATAGTAGGAACTGTAACAGGCACTGTTTGGCACTGTAGCAGCCAGGAATATTCCCCTATTTGGGCCTTCAGGCCATTGATTTGGTCCCCGAGTCCTTTAAGGCCATCGAGCCACCCAGGCCTTTGGGTCAGTAAGGCCTTCAGGTCACCTCAAGGACTTCGGGCCACCTTAAGTGCAGATGCAAACCATACAACCTGCAAGGAACAAGACTTCAGAAGGAGGAAGAGCAAGGAGCTTTCACCATAGCAGAAGCTAAACAGATTGCAAGAATGAGAGGGTATGGCACCTTCCATCGGGACAAGCCTATGAATGCACGGGAAATCCTAGCCGAACAGCCATGCGAAGGTGGAGAGCTGATTTCACGATGAAGATGCTGGGGAGGAGCAGTTCCAAGTAGTTAGTTTGGGTTGTATGTAATGTTCAAAGCCTATACAAAATGAATTCCTCTAAGTCCTATGGTTCATGTAATACTTATGCCTACAGGCCTTGTAAGGTTTCCACCTCACCCTTTGAAAGGTGGATTATCAAAATCAAAAAAAAATGAACTCCTTCGGGCCATTGGAGGTATCATTGTTCCTTGGGCTCATCAGTATATTGAGTTAGTGGTTTCTGAAGGGATTCATAAGACCATGGTTCTAGTGAAATGGATTGTGTAAATGCCTTTGGGGAATCTTGGTTGACTTGGGATGGTTATATGGTTATATTTTGTTTGTAATTTCATGGAGTATGGAATTGTTTGTAAATATTATGGAACATTTGGAATAGAAAACTGTGGATGTGTTGTTCAACTTTAGTACTAGATGGGGTAGGTAAAAGCATGAGTGGATCAGGTTGTATGGTTTGTTTTGGTTAACATTTATTATGATTTGAATACATTGGTATATGTATGGATACATGGCCTATTGAGTTCATTCTCACACCCTGCATGGGACCTCTAAGATGTGTTCAGTCTTCATGGTTCTTGGTATAGGTAAGGGTAAGGGCTCATCATCAGGATTATAGGTAAGTTAAAGGTATTAATGGTTCATGGGTTGGCTGGTATAGTTTTGTAGATGTGCCGAGCATATCCTCAGTGTTGATTTAGTGATATGTTTTATTAAATTTGAGTATGTACATATTTGATCAACCTAAGGGTGATAATGTTTTCTTCTTTATGACATGTATAATCATGTAGACATTGTTTCATTGTGTGGTATGTTATGAAATTGGTTTTTATTATAATTTTATTGGTATTTATAGTTGATATATTGTATGTTTACTTATTTTCATAGGGTATAGTCTCCCCATTATCACCCCTTAAACCCTCACTACTAGTTGTTATCCTTTGGAATCTAGGGAAGTGTGCCTAAGGTCAAGTGTCTCTCCAGTCTAGTTACTATAGAGAAATATAGGCCAAGGAAATCTTAAAGTGGTATCTAAGTAGGTTGATATGAAATGATATTGAGTGAGTCTTATTTTTTATTTGAGAATAGTAGTTGGGGGTTTAGGTATGATAAGTCTTAGATATGGGTATGTGCAAGAACGTAGATAACACCTCTATAGGGAACACTCAAGTTTCCTGTATTTGGGATTTTTTTGTTTTTTTATGTGGTTACAATTTATTTATTTGATTTAGATAAATTTTTATTTTATGTTATTTATTTTTTTTATACTCTTAGCCTTAAGAGGTAATAGGTGGTATCTATGCATCATTATAGGAACATAGGGATCACATAAAATTTACGTGCTTTCATATGATTGTTATACTGGTTATGAAAAGGAATTATTTTTTCTATTTAAAGTGTTAGAAAAAAAATTAAATAGTATTTTCATATATATTATCTTGGTGTCATTCTACTCATCTAAACTGAGAAGGGTAGGGGTTCTGGTACTGTTGGGTTATGTGGATCTCACATGTGTATGATGTGTGTGGCACCTGACCCTAACATGGGTAGGTGAGGTCATGAGGCCAAATAGTATAAGGCTTGGGTGGGTAGGTAAGTGTAAGGGAAAGTGGGTCATGCTTCCTATTATAGATTTCCCTATTTGTGATATTTATATTGTTATGTCTATATTGAGCATGATATTTAGTTCTCAAAAATATTCCACTTATACAGACTTCTTTGGAGCACCAAGAGGGTGGAGACATGGTTTCATTGATGCATGAACCGAATGAGGCCCTATAGGTCATAGGTGAGCATGATTTACAAATAGGGGTACTAAGGAAGGATAGTAAGCTAGAGTATATAGTGGTGTTGGGGAAGTGGTTGGATGAGTATCTCAAGGGGATATTGGTGTTAGTTTTCCATAGTATTGAATAAGGATCATAGGGAGATAAGTCATCTATGGCATACTTGATGTGAGAGTTTCAATCATAGCATCCTCCTTTGTTCTAGATATAGGGTGGGACTCAGGTAGCGGGATACTAGATTGGGTTATTACAGATGATCTTTGATCTGATCGAGACACCATAATGGTGTAGGGTTAAGTTGGCTATATATATGTGCTCATAGGAATAGATAAAAACTATTGGTATGTATAGTTTCATGAAGGTAGTCATGAGAGGATAATTTTGAAGGAATTTATGGTGATATTATTCTATAAATTCTTCCCTAAGATATATAGGGTGGTGTGAGGTCAGAAGTTCATCAACCTAGTGTGAGGAGAGACATCAATTATAGACTCTATTTCAAGGTTCGCATATTTTTTTGGTTTACACTAATGTTCTTCAGAGATGATATCACAAAAGTGATGTGATTTTAGGATGGATGATGGCATGTTGTTAAGGTACTAGAAAATATTTTTTGATTGACCTCATTTTTAGAAGCTATGAATTAGGAATAGATGGTGGACCAGAACCTAGAAGATGGGAGTATACCAAGATGGACAGTGGTTACAAGTGATATGGGTAGTGGAGTTGAGGGTAGTTGTAAGTGGATAAATGAGGAATCCTAGTAAGGTATCCAGAGTAGAGGTTTGATGATTCCAATATGGAGTGGTTCATCAGTGATGTGTTTCTAGCGTGGGTAGACAGGGAGAATCCAACTCTAGTGTGATCAACCACTAAAGGAGTGTCAAGAATGTTTCTAGATGGGACATTTGAAGTGATTTTATTGAGTGACATCACAGTTAGTTGGGGGTCATGGATCAGGTAAAACTTTAGCATTTGAGGCAATAATATGAGTGGTATCAGGATCCAGAAGCTAACATTCGTTTTCACACATGGTTCATGGTAGTGGATTGGTATTCAATAGTGGGTATAGTATCCGGTAATGAGTATAGATTCATAAAGGGGAATGGTATCAAGCAGTCAGACTTATGGATAATAGTATACAATAAAGATGATATATATGAATAAGGTTGTGGAGTTATTAATGGTTAGAGATACACTTTGAGTTTGTTGGTTTTTTCATGTATGATGGGTACTCATGAACGATGTACGTGTGATATAAATGGATCGACCAGATGCTGGTTGAGGTATGGGTATCATATGTAATGCATGATAACTATGGATGTGTTTCCATTGAGTATTATAGTGGTCATTTGTATGATATAGGATGATAACATGTGATGGTTTTAATGTGTGTGTTCTAAGATTATGTATATGTATGACCCCATCATTGTAATGGGCGGTAGGTTGTGATGAGACTAGGAAGATTACTCCTATGGTAGGGAGTTCCCATGGAATGGATTACTTATTTAGAATTTGTTGGTTTAAGTGATCGATGATATATATTCATTTGGTGTTGTCTTGGTATGTTGGGAATATAGAGAGTGGGATACTAGGTTTTGGTGATAATTGGTCAGTGTATTTGTCAAGATAATTTAAGGACAAGATATAGTATAGTGGGGATTTTATAAAGACTCAAGTATTCAAAAATGGTAATTTGGGACAGATCTTGGATCAATTGAGTGTGAGTGGAACTAGTTGAGGTGTTTAGGGTGTTGTTGTAGGCTTAAAATCAGATTCAGGAGTTGACCCAGGCTCAGAGATGGAATTATGTAGTAGGAATAATACTATACTATGATGAAGTAGATCACAATTTTGTGAAGTAGGGTCACACTATAGCTAAGAGGGGCACCACGACATGGAGGATTGGACGTGAGATGTTGGATTAGATCTGATCGAGGATCACATTGTATCCATGGGACAACATAGTGTGATGTGTTCCTAGATAATTTAAAGAAATGGAAAAATTACAGATATATAATGATTTTTACCTTGATATATTAGATTATGGAGTTGTGGATAAAATTATAAAAGGGGGGATTCACATTATAATCTAGTGGGTCGCATCATGACATATATGCATAAAGTTTTTACCTTTGTGAAAATTGATTTTTGGTGACGTTGTATCATGGCGGGGGTGGTCACATTGTGATGGGGATATTATAGGTGAAGAGACGATTCTTGAAGGCTTAACTGCACAAGTTATCACATCATGAAGGGTAGGTTCTCACTGTGACTTGACCATGGGTATTGAAGTTAGGGTTTTATTAAGGATTTGAAGTGTGGTGTTTCATTTCATGGTGAGAGGGACCATTTCATGGGTATGGCTTGGAAGGGGTGTCGTTCCATGGTCTATGAGGGTCACACTATGACCTACCCTGTGAATTTTTAAAATTAATGATAATAATAATAATTAATAAACTAATTAAATTAAGAATAAATAGTGGATTGGGCCATTTTGGTTAATAAAAATAATGAAGACGTCATAGTTTCTTCTCACTTTCATTTCTTTATCTCTTTTTAGATTTATTTGTTGATTCTTATTGGATATTTGTGTCAAATTTTATTAGGAGTGTTTGCACGTAATGATAATTTCCCTTGAGTGTTTAACCTTGGTTATTCTCTTTTCTCTCCTATTTTTTATTGGTTGTTCCCTAAATCATGTATTTTTTTAGATTTCCTAGTTTCTTCCAATTAAAGATGAATTGGTTGGTGGTTCTCAGTGAGTGGAGTCTTACTAACTTTAGGTGGGTGGTTCCTAACTATTTTCTATTTTATATATGTGTTATGTGTCATTTGATAATAACCATGAGGGTTAGGTCAGGTATGTGGTCGAGGATGAAACTACTTTAGGTTTCCATTTTCTATGAGAGAAACTAGGAGGTAGTATCATGTGTGAAATTAGGAGTTTGTCTTGGAATAGATTGGCTCTCTTGGTTATGTCAGTACATGATGGGCATGATGATGCATTGTAATTATTATTTGGGCTTAATTATTAGATGTGGTTACTCAAGAAAAATATGGGTGTAACCCTTGTGACTATGAATGATGTTGATAATTGGGAGTGGGGTGATGGAGGTTCATCGGTATGTCATAGATTATGTTGAACATTGTCACGGGTGGTGAAATAGGTTCATCGATATAGTGTGGATGGTGTTGACCATTATCATTGGTGGTAATGGAGGTTATCTAGTATGGTGTAGGTGATGTTTACCATTATCATGATAGGTGATGAAGGTTTATTGAGTTTTTTCATAAGTTATTTATGATGTTACTCTGTGTGAGGGTTGGGGTCGTTCGGGTTGTGTGTGCATGGTTCAGGGCCCATAAGGTGATTTAGTCCACTCGTTTTGGGTGTAACATCTATATATTGAGTAATATGTGGGGGATTATGTTGAATATCAGTATATAGGTGGGGATATATCATAGTTTTCTATGGTATATGGTGTGAGATAACATGATGGTAGAATGATTCTTTCTGTATAAATATGATATTTTAGGCCAATGGGAGTATCATAGTTGGAAGTTGGGAATGGGATTCAGAAGACTATGGGTCGAGTGATGTGAATTGTGTACATTCCTTTAGGTAATCATGATTAAATTGGGATGGTTATTGTTGGTATGTGAATCCTTGTTTAATTCATTGGAAGATCTTAATTTTGAGCGTTGGATTTACATTCACTAGAAATTTAATCAATGTTAGGTGGTTGGTCTTGATGCAAAGTCAGAAATAGTTTATATCTTCAGTGGATGAAATTTCATCAGAAGCTCGTATATTTCAATGAACTCAAGGATGGTCCAGAATGTTGGAAAACTATTTAGAAAGAGGAATATAAAAGTGTTTATTGAGGAAAGTGGTTGAGGACAATAGTGTAATGGGTGATCAATAGTGACATTTCATATGAAGGATCCTCCGTGAATATAGTAAAGTGGTGTGATTGGATCAGTTAATTTTCCTTTAAAATGAAGTGGGAATTGACCCTAAAGAGGGTATCTAAGCATGGAAATAGTAAATCTAATGCTTATACTTTTACATAGTGTTAATAATTCTTTAATAAAAGATTGTTGATGGTTTTTTCAGTGGCATGTGATCTTTGTACTTCTGGTAATATAAATAAGTCATAGTGTTTCCTCCTATGCACATAGGATAAAAAACCAAAGCATGTTAATCTTCTATGTTCATTTACTTCTTTATGTACTTTTGTTGCATGTATTATCATTTCTTGTTTTTCCATTGCATTTTTTTATTTTTGTTGAGGTGTGTGAAGGGTAGACTTAGTGAGGTGGGTAGGGTGGAGTGAATTCCTACTTTTGGTATACTTATTTGAGGGGAATAGAAGTTATAGGGGTTTAGTTTTCCACTCTCCTGCTCTATACAGGAACTTATAGTGATCTATCGATCATACTTTTGGTGTATTTATCAGTAGTATAAGAGGTCTATTTTTCAGTTTTTTTTTCCAACAAGTTGTATTAAAGGGAAATTTGTTGTTCATAGGTTAAACACATCAGTAGTAGCATAGGAATGGTATTAATTGAAAATTTTGATGGAATATATTTTGGATTATGGAGAATGCATATTTAAGATCATCTAATTTATAAGGACTTGGAAGTCCCATTATTCGGGGTAAAGTTGATGTTAGTGAATAATGATGAATGATAATGATTATATAAGAATATTTTGGCATTGTTAATAATTTCCCTAGAAAAAATTTTTGCTTTCAATGTTCGATAGAAGAAAACTACAGTGGACGTTTTGAAGGCTTTGGTAGACATGTATGAAAAACTGAAAGCCCTTAACAAGGTTTTTATGTTGAAATGGTTGTTTAGAATAAGTTTATCAGAAGTAATGTCAATGGAATATCATGTTACTAACTTTAAAATGATTTTTGGCCAACTCAAATAGGTAAAATTAACTTTTGTTGATGATGTATTGGAATTTCTACTACTGTCCTCACTTACAGGGAGTTTGGATTCCATGGCTACTATAGTTAGTAACTCTAGTGGAAAAACCAACATGGTATTTGGGGATATATTGAACATAGTATTGAATTAAGAAATAAGGAAAAGGGAAGTTCAGGTACAAACCGATAGTTTCCTTAATACTAATGGAAGTGGAAGGTCACCCCATCAAAAATACAAAAAGAAACTAATGGAAGAAAAATTCCTGTGAAATAAGTCAAAGTAAATCAGTTGGTCATTTTCCCAACTTGTTGGAAATGTGTAAATAAAGGACATATTGAGAGAAACTACAAGAGTTAAAAAAGACCATCAATTTTTTAACATCTAGTAGTTCATATTTTGTTAACACGATAGTAGAAATAAAAGGTTATCTATTGAATTTTAATACTCTGATAAAATATTGGGTGATTGACTATGGAGAATCCTATCATTCAACAATTGATGAAAATGGATTTTCAATTATTTATTTGAGAATTTTGGGAAATTCTATCTAGAATATGGTGAATCCTTGTAATTTATTAAAAAATGATAGGTTAACATCTAGATGAATAATGGAAGATTATTAATGTTAATTGAAGTTTTTCATATACCTAACCTTAGAAGAAATCTAATTTTTATTGGAAAAATTGATGATGCAGGATATAGTACAATATTTTCATATGGAAAATGGAAAGTTACCCAAGTATCAATGATAATTTCATGAAGATTAAAGTACGGGACCCTTTACGTGATCAGAAATTCAGATAGAATGGAAATTATTGTAAGTATAACTTCCAATGATCTATAAGTATAGCACTAAATTTTTGAATACCTCAGTGAAAAGAACATAAAAGTTATGAATTCCAATGTTATACTGAATATTTATCACATTAAAATTGAAAACATGTGAAATTTTTGTTTTGGAAATAAAAAAAGAGTTTCTTTCAACTTAGATGGTTGTAATCCCATGAATATGTAGTTAGAGATTGTACACTTAGATGTTTGGGGACCTACCATTATTAAATACTATGGTAGTTGGATCTAAATCCTCACTTTCATTGATTATTCTACTAGAAAAGTATATATTTACTTATTGAAATGAAATTCAGATGTATTTTAGGTGTTTACTCAGTGGAAAGAATTGGTAGAAAATGAATGCAGGTAAAATTTGAAGTGAATCCAAACAAACAATACTAGTGAGTACACCATACACAAATTCCATAATTTCTTAAAAAATTAAGTAATCAGGGATGAGAATATAGTTCCTAGAACTTAAAAAAAATAGAGTAGTAGAAATAATGAATCTGATTTTGATAGATAGATATAAGAGTATTAGATTGCACTCAGGAATGATTAAGGAAATTTGGGAAGAGAAACTCAATAAAAAGGCATGTATCATCAATAAAAGTCGAGCATCGGTAGTTTGGTGGGAACTTCTAGAGGAGATATGTTTTATAAAAATTTCAAAAGTTTAGCATCAAGTTTTTGGTAGTTTATCATATGTACTAGTAAATTCTAAGGATCATGATAAACTTGAATCAAAATCTAAAATATATTTTTTCCTTGGCTATGGAGATGAAAATTTTGGATATCACTTTTGAGATATTGATAAGAAATAAATCATCATAATAATGGATGTGTCTTTGATGAAAATTATCTATAGAAATATTGAAACTTAGTGGAGTGGGAATTTGAAGGAGAATCAATTGTTGAAGTCCAGGTAGATCAGAGTATTGGTAATTCCTAAAAATTAGAGAGATTGAATGTGGGTACATATGGCATTAGAAGTCCAGAAGTCATACCATTGAAAAGGACTGAATATTCAAGGTGTCTAAATCTTTATTAGGAGTGACATATTTTCATTCCATGGAAGTACGAGTATCATAAGTTCAAGTGTCGGAAGAAAGATACGATTCAAGTAGTTTATCTCAGCCAATTTAGATGAGGAGATCAGTTAGAATAAGGAGACCAATATAGAGGTTTCAGCATAATTTGAATTTATACTCCTAAAAAATGTATGATAACATGAAAACAAATAGAAGGTATCTTCTCTTAGTGACTAAAAACATTGGAAGTTATCCATGAATAATGATATTCATTCATTAAAGTGAAACCAAACATGGGATATTTCTAAACATCTGGAGGGTAAAAAGGTACTTGAGAACAAGTAGGTTAACCATATTAAAGAATATATTAGTGGAAATAAAATGTATAAATCATATTTTGTAGTGAAGGGATTTCAATAAAAGGAATAATTATATTTCTCCTAAATATTCTCATTGGTAGTTAAACATTCTACCATCTGAAAATTGCTAAGTATGGTGGCATTAGAAAAACTACATCTTGAGTAGATAGATGCTGATACATCTTTCCTTTATGGTGAGTTGGAGGAATAAATATAAATGAATCAACCAATAGGAGTACTGGAAGTTGGGAATCGGAATTTTTTTGGATATTTAAAAAAACATGTATGGTTTAAAAGAAGTTCCATGAAAATAGAACCAGAAGTTTGACTCATTTATCATAGAACAAGGGTCTAGTAGGTGTAACACTGATCATTATTATTACTATAAGTAATGGTATTATGGGAATTTAATCATTTTATTGTTTTATTTAAATGGCATGTTTCTAGTTTGATCATATGTTTAAAAGATTTTGAAATTGAAAAATAAGTTGTTTGGAAGCTTTGAGATTAAATATTCTAGGCAAGAAAAGAAGATACTATAAATGAGGATAGAAAGAGATAGAAATACTAGAACTTTGGTTCTATATCATAAGGAGTATATCTATAAAATTATTGAAATATTTTTCAAGGATAAATGAAAACCAGTTACTTATCCTCTTTTTAGACACTTCAAACTATCCAAGGCACAAGAAACAACAATGGAATAAGAGAAACAAAAGATGGAAAACATTTTGAAAGGACCAGTCAAGATTTGTGTGATCACTAAGAGGGGTAGGGTTAATTAGTGATCTCATATTTTTATATTTTACGTGTTAAAATAACCTTCACCTCTAGTTAGAGATAATTGACTCCATTGTAATTCACTACACAAGAAAACCCATAGGAATATATGAATTTATAAGGTTTACTACTCCAAAAGAGTAGATAGTACTTTTCATGATCTGGAATCAATAAGAGACCACACATATACTATAAATAAATCCATTGTGGTTTATAGCAAGTAGGAAATATCTATCATTAGAATATAATTATAGTTATTTGATGGTGTATGTTCTTCTTACACAAATAATATGATAAAAAATTTCAATAATGAAAATAACCTCCACCAAAATGATTCAACACATCATCATTATGCTGCTTGAATTCTTTACACTTTCCCTACTGTAAGTTCTTATTCTTTCTCTTTGATTCCATACAAAACATTGAGAAAAAACTTATGCCTAATATTCTTTATCCAAACTATTATATCTAATTACTTATTCATTGTTCATTTTTCCATCTAGTACCCTCTATTTGGTGCCCTCATTATGGTACCCTCAGTTTGGTAGCCTCTATCTGATACTCTATTCATCCAAAACCTCTTTTCCAGATACCCCCTATCTGGTATCTCTGCATATGGTGCTTCAATAATTAGATCTCTCCATCCCCTTGGTTGGAACCTTGCTTCTTCAACACCTATTATAGTAGTAATAGTTGCTTCATAGTGAACCTTCTCCCTTTTATATAATCATAGTTTATTTAAAAAATAATGTAAGAGTGTGAATCTCAAATTCAAATTTCCCTCTTCACATTTTAATTTCATGCTCAAGAATTTCTTCAGTTGATATCATTCAAATATTTTCATATATTAGAGTCAATAAACTTTTTAAGATCTTTACTCAAGTCATGAAATCAATAATATTTAAAAATTCATAAAATATTAGCTAGATTCATGATCTTTACTTTGTGATTATTGATTCGTTGAACGTTCAGGTCATCATTATAAAAATTTAGGGATTTTAAAAGGTTTTATAAATCCTTCATTCAATACATATTCCTAGGAACTTCTCCAACTGGTAATTCTCAATATGGTACACCTTTGCAAGTTTCTTCTTCATATGGTACTTATTTTTTCAATAAAATCATGATTGTTCATTCAATAATCACCATTTTATGGAATCACAAACATTATTTTCTTAGAAACTTATGTCCAAGGACTTGGCTAGGAAATTTTTTTCTGGTGACTTTACTCATAAACTTTTGTTTGATTACTTTTCTCAGAAACCTCTGTCTAATGAATTTACTTAGAAACCTATATCTAATCATTCTGAAACCTTTGCATGATGAATTTTTAAATTTCTTCCATTAAAATTCATATGTCACCCTATCTGATACAACTTTATTTGATTATAATATCATCAGCTTAAATCATGATAACTTTTAGTAATCATGATGTTTGGTACTTTGGAGAACAGAAAATCATCACCTGATTTGTTTTTTTTAGAAAAAATAGTTCAATGACCCTATGAATAATTTTCAATATACACTTTTTCTCATCTTCTATATGATCACCTCAATATCTTGGACTTCGTCTAATCACCTCTATATATTAGACCCATACTTCTCTATCTGGAACATTCCATCTAGAAAATTAATAAATAGGGCTCAACTTTTTTAATAAATTTATGTACATAAAAATAAAACATAACACTAATCAATCCTTATTTCAGTTCAAACATAATTCAACACCTCTTGGTCTTAACACATTCCATATTCTTCATCTTTTTTGAGTTGGATGTATGAAATTATATATACACATCTAGACATATAATTTGTAGTGGGATTTAAAAATAGATTTATTTATGACCCTATAATGGAATATTGTGAAGTAGTTAAGTGGGTCCTTCAGTATTAGAAAGTATTAGAATATTAAGATCTTGGTTTTGGGGAAAAAGATCCATTACAAAGATTTTTTTAAGCTAACTTTTTTGGAGGTTCTGACAGTTATAAGAGTGAAATATGATTTTTATTTTATTATGGAGGAAGAGAAAACATATTTATGTTGTGGCTATAGAATATTTTACTTTATGTACAACATAAGTAGAATATGTAGTGAAAATGGAATATGAGAATGAGATAGTTTAGTTAAAGCAGTTACTGGAGAAATTAGAAAGAATCTAGGAAGGAGGAATTCCTTTTTATGACAACCAAAAGTGAAATCCAATTGGATAAAAATATGGTTTTCCATGAAAGTAAAAATAACATCGACCTAAATTACCACTTCATCAGAAATATTTTGGATGAGAAAGTGTTAGATCTTAAAAAGATCACTAGTATCCAAAAATCTGTTGGACATGTTCACTGAGACTTTAGATCAATAAAATATTATACAAAATCATGCCTTAATGGGGCTTAGATTAATGGAATAAAGAAAAAAAATTAGGAACACTGCTACTATAAAAAAAGTAATGAAGTTTTCTGAGGTGGATTACTAAGTTTTTCTCTGGAACAATTCTTCAAGTGGGATATTTTTAGGATGTGAAGACTTACTCAGACCATTGAAAGTTCATAGCACTAGAATTTTGAGCATCATATTTACATTCAATAAAAATTAAATCAGTGATTATTGGTTGGTTTTGATGAAAATGAAAGAGGTGGAAGATTATTCATAATTTTTTATCTTCCAAAGAACTCAAGGATAGTCTAGAATTTTGGTGAGATCTATGGAAGGAATTATATAGAAAGAATAATCTAAAAGTGTTTATTGGAGTAAGTGTTTGAGGTCAATAGTGTTATGATTATTCATCAGTTACATTATATTTGGAGGCTACTACATGAATATAGTAATGTGGTGTGACCATATCAACTAGCTAAGTTTCATTTAAAAGAAAGTGGGAACTAACCCTGGGTGGGATATTTAAACATAGAAATAATAAATCCAATGCTTATAATTTTATAGAGTTTTAATCATTATGTAGTGAAATATTACTGATGGTTTTTTCAATGTCATGTAATATTTTTACTTATGATGAAATAAAGAAGTCTCAGTTATTTCTCCCATTCACATAGGACAAAATTTTGAAGCATGTTAATCTCTTGTGTTCATTTACTACTTTATGTACTTCTGTTGCATGTATTACCATTGCTTGTTTTTTTTTTTTTGAATTTGTGTGTTTGTACTAAGATGTTTGAAAGGTAAACTTATTGTGTCATGTAGGGTGTAGTGAATTCCTACTTTTGGTGCACTAAGTTGAGTGGAATCGATATTCTGGAGGTTCAGTTTTCCGCTACATTTCTCTGTGTAGGAACTTCCAATGATCTATTGATCTTACTTCTGGAGGTTTTATTGGTAGTATAGGTGATTAGTTTTTCTGGTGGTTATTTTTGAGTGGGTTACCTAGACCCATACCCATTATGTTTTTTGATTACCATTATATATATACAGTTTGATATATAGATTTGTTTATATTTCTATAGTAGTATTGATACTTTTTCATCTATTATATTTATGGTAATGTTCTTAGATTACATGTCATATCAAAAGGTTATAACAATTACCATGCTATAATGATAACCTAGATATACCATGATAGTAATATTAAATATATTTCCTATGGTATAGACATATCATGTTGATAAGACATGGATGATGTTTTACTATTAATTATTAGGTCTCATAATCACTTAGAATTCTTCTTATTAAGTTCTCACTTGGTGATCTTGAGTAAATGAGATTATGAGGACTAGCCCTCCAATAGGAACACAACATGTTTTAGGTGTTATTGATAGAACCTATCTATGAACATGTGTGATGGTATTATAACTTGAAATTATTATCAGTTCATACTATTTGATTATGTACTTTGATGAAAAGATAGAAACCATGAAATTTGTGCCATATAGAGGTAGCATGTGTTGGTTGTTCCATTAAGGATGTGGCATTGATTAAATGGTCAAGATAGAATTTGTCGCTTCTAAAAGGAAGTGATATATCAAGCCTGGTTTATCGGGATGGTAGTACCTTCACTAAATCCATGGCCATGATAGAATGAGGTAAGTTAATTTGGTAAGGTCAATAGATAATAAAGTAAGAAATGATGATGACATAAAGTATGTATCCTTCTTTATGAGATATCATGAAACAAAAACATTATATTACACGACATGTATTAATAGAATATGTTGGTGTTTCTATAACTATTTATTATCTCCTTAGGGGCATTGATGGATTGCTAGACTCTACTCTTGGTCTTTGGATATTATTCACTGCTTTCGAGATAAGTTCCTAGAGGGTCACACACTTAGTATATTCAAAATTCTAGGTCTATTCTAATGAATATGAGTATAGGACATTGTGGGCCCCACCATGGGGTCTAGGAGATGTTCGATTATAAACAATGGGCAAGGAATAAATAAATTTATTATTATTCAAGTATTGAATAATTGGATTTGAATTAATTTATTTAATGTATTTATGAGTATTTAAGTGAATACATGGGAAACATATTTAATGAATGAATATAATTTTAATATTAAAGGTTCATTTTATATTTGAGGGAATAATGATATGATTTAATGACTCTTTTATCTCATGATATATTTATTATATTACAAGTAAGTAATAAAAATATAAATGTAATTTATGACACAATTGATCATAACATGTCGTTTATGCCTTATTTAGTGGGTAATACATATTCAGGGGTTGGGGAGACTTTTTTTGGTATTTTATACCTCACTATATATATAAGTGGAGGATATCATTTGGTGTACTATTCATTACTCAAATTTGAAATCCTCTCACTCATTTCTACTGTAACCTAGAGAGATAAGTAGTTGATCCAATCAGTAGATCCAATATCTTATTCATGAATTGAAGTGCTAGAATTGTGGTGAAAGTAGGGACGTCGAAGGCTCTGTCAGGTCTATATGCTAGCACCCAAATATTGATGATCAATGTTCACATATACTTTAAATCATGATCAGATGATCTAGAGGGATCCGACCTCAGTTCCTTTGAGCAATGGTCTCTAGTGATGAGCGGTTGTCAAATGCATTGTCAAATCGAACGAGGTAATTATTTAATTTTATTGTGCTTTGTTCCTTCATGTGAGATCCTAGGATTTCTAACTGGGTTTCACATTGCTAGAGATGATGTTTTTATGTTGATTTGGTGATAAAAAAAAATTAAATCTTCATCCCATCTGCTTCCACTGGGCACCCCAGTACCAACAATTGATATAAAAACGATTGTGTGATCATTTAAACCAAGGAAAAATTAAATTTTCAATATATTTTAATAGAGAGAATTTTCATGGTCCCATCACACCAAATCGGGATACGGTCTGATCCCAGATATCCATGTTATGGCCATCTGAATTTTTAAATCAGATCGAATTTGGATATTATTATGGGTTTAAAATGAAGAACATGTTTGTGTGTGTTTTATTTTTCCGGTAGTAGATTTCTAGATCATATCTAGATTCCAGTGGCCGAAATAGTTCCTGATGGGTGCCCAAATATTCCACACACTTATGGAAAATTTAAAAGGCTGATTTTAGGATTTTAGAAATTCAACAAAAAAACAAGGGGAACTATCCAATGTATGAGACAAAAATAATGATAATAATAATAATAATAATAAATTAAAATTGGGGTGTCACCAATTCCAGCACATAATACAAAAAAATAAAAGGGGGAAGCTGTGTCACCCCATGAACCATCTGAATCCCAATTTGGGGGGTCAATTTTGACCAAGTCACCGCCATGCATGGGTGACAATTTTATAAAAAACATTAATTTTTTTTAATATGAAAGTGTGGTTGTTCCGCCTCATCTACCTCCCTTCATCCCTTCCTTCACGCATCCTGTGCAGGGTACCCCTATCGGTCAACTAGGGATGAGTTGAGTTTGACTCTGCCTGACCCGCCTCACCCCTTTCGGGCTCCAAAATGAACTAAAACCCCATTTTAGGGGTTTCCAACCAACTCGAGGGCCTGAAAATTTAAAATAAAAATAAATAAAAAATATTTTTGGAATAACTTTAAATTTATGTGGGGACAATGTTACTTATATTAATTGTATTAAAATTAAATTAAGTTATTTTAATTAATTTTAATTTCATTCAAGATAAATTTATCAAAAATATAATTTTATTATGAATTTATTTTGCCTTAAAATTGATCTTGATCATCAACTGATCAATGTATGTATGAAATTTAATTTTATTTAATTTATTATTGCAATTTTGTGTGATGATTGTAATAATTAATTTATTTTTTACAATCTACGCATCATCTTTTATCACTTTGTATGTATAAGGGTATACACATCCATGTGTATTATTTTTCATGTATTTTAAGAATTATTGAGTTTATATATATATAATTGAGGACCATATAAGACACAGACCGTGTCAAGATGAGGTGGTATTCCAGACAAGATGTGGATACATTGGATAGGGGTGAGAGCTATGATATGAGTTAGGTACGACTCAGGTATTCACCCCCTAGGGTTATGGTTGATCCATTTATGCTCAATGGATCAATCAATAGTAAATGATCAAGATCAATCGCATTACTTATTTAATTTATGCATAGTTTATTATTACTATATGAGTTTCTTTATTTACGTGATCACATAAAATAATAAACATAAGTTCATGAATTAAAATGAATCAAGATGTGATAAATGTTTTCTATTTAATGCATTGTTTATATGTGAGTGAGGTCACATAGTATGAGAACATTAAATAGAAAATGAATTTATTTTTCAAATAATAATAAAAAACTCTCAAATAAATATTAAGTTGTAACACATTTTTTCATGTATATTTGAACAAAATTGGTTGTATGAGGTACTTTTTGGCCCTAGTTAAGGGATTATCCTACTACTCGAAAGTTATTATAAGAGAGATGAGTCAACTTAACCAAAGTTGATATTAAAGTAGTCATAAATATCTTGTTGGCACTTTATAGTTGAAGTGTTGAGTAAATCGAGGTTACAAATCCTAGAAGTTGAGAATTCACTTAATAGTCCAATGAGTTGCAAGTCAATGTGGTTTTCCAGTCTAAATCCTACCTTGAAACACTATGAGTATTGGTGTATCCATAGCTTGGACTATGAGAATAGGTTTCAAGGGTCTTTTCCACTAGAATAATCAAGCTATTGGGTATTCTAAATATAGTAGTGAGGGGTACTAGGGTTTGATAAAATAGTGGAAGAAATTTATTGATTTAATTAATTGGTAATATCTAATTGATAATCAAGATATTGTACTAATGGATAATTTTATTTGTTGTAGATGAAATGGATAATGCTACCATCATTGTAATATCATTGTGATCTATACTGGATAAATAGAATATCCTGATAGGCCATAACTTCTAAGAGTGGTATAGGTGCTTTCGTATAGTATTATTCCGAGAGAGAATGATGTATGTGTTGGATTCCCCACTTCCTATTCATCCTAATTAGGGATAAAGAATTGAAGATAATTATAAATATAAGAACCATGTAGATGATTTACTAGATATAAAACGTATCATGTTGTCATTGATGTGCATCCAACTGTATAAAATGCATGAGGATGAAGATTCCTACAAGATGTTATCTCATCACCAAGAGTTATATCAGGAGGTATAAAGGGAAAGAAATATATGAGATATCATGTGCACTATATAGGTGCAGGATATAAGAAGGGAATCGAGAAGGACCTCATGTAATCAAGATGATTGGGTACATTGAGAGACTTGAATCCCTTGGGATGAAATTAAACCAAGAACTAGTGACTGATCTCATTATTTCCTATTTACCCCCTAGATTATCGAATTTTATTGTTAATTATAACATGAATAACATGAAAATTTTACTCCCAAAAAAATTGGATTTATTTCACCAAGATGATAAGGATATGAAGAATACTAACTCTTCAATCCTTATGGTGAACAAGAGAAGGAAGGTCGTGTCTAAGGGCTCTAAGGATAATCTCAAGAAAAATAAACCAACACACCATCCTTCCAAGAAGACAAAGATACAAAGGGAGAGAAATGAGTAGGAGTTTTTCTTCTTTTCATGTGGAAATAAAGAATATTAGAAGAATAATTTCATGGTTGGAAAAAATAAGCAAGGAAACGCTTATACCTCTGGTATTTTTTTCATTGAATGAAATATTTATTTATATAAAAAATGGGTATTGGATACAACATGTGGCTCACACATTTATATTCAATTATAGGAAACAAGTATATTCCAGAAGATTGAAAAGGGTGAGGTGGATCTCTGAGCTGTAAATGGTGTAAGACTAGTAGCCTTGGTAGTGGGAGATTATCACCTAACTTTTCCTAGTGGTTTGGTTATTGTATTAAACAACTGCGATTATATACCTTTAGTTAACAGAAACATAATCTCAATGTTGAGTTTGGATACAATGGGATTTTGTTTCAAGTTTGGAAATAAATTTTGTATTTTTTATAAATATAACATATATTATGGTATGGAACATCTTAACAATAACTTGTATATACGTGAACTCAAAAACCCTATAATGGAAATAAATGATAAATCTAGTAAAAATGACTCATATAACACCCTACTATGGAAAATTAGGATAGTTCATGTAAATGAGAAGTGTTTATATAAATTAAATCAAGTAGGGTTTTTAGAATCAACTAAGTTAAAACCCTTTGATGTATGTCACATTTATTTACAAGGTAAAATGACTAAATCACCCTTAACTAGGAAAGGAGTAAGGGCCACTAAACTATTGTAATTGATTCATATTGATGTATGTGTTCCATTTCTAGTAGAAGAAAGGGGTGGGATTTCATACTTCATTACTTTTGCTGGTAATTATAGTTGGTATGGTTATATCTACTTAATGAGGTATAATTTGTATTTCATTCATATGTTTAAGGAATACCATAATAAAGTAAAAAACCATATTGATAAGAAGATTAAAGCACTCTACTCTGAATAAGGAAGGGAGGATCTCAACCAAGCTTTCATTGATCACTTAAAGGAGTGTGGGATAGTATCACAACTCACTCCTCCTTATACACCTCAGTAGAATGGTGCTAATGAAAGGAGGAATCAGTCCTTTATTGGCATGGTCAGATCAATTATGATTTAGAAAACTCTTATATTATCCTTTTAGGGATACACATTAAAAACAGTGGCATATATTCTTAACTAAGTACCAACTAAAGGAATAAACGGGATCCCTTATGAGTTATAGTATAGAAAGAAACTTATTCGGTCACACATATGTGTGCGGGGATGTGAGGATTTTTTCAAGACTATACCTAGTGACAAATTAGCATCCTGAAGCATGAAGTACATATTTATAGGCTATCATAAATAAAATAAAGGATGATACTTATATAAACCTTCAGATAAAAAAAGTGATTGGGGAAAGACATGCCATATTTCTAGAAAGGGAATAGATTTCCAATTGAAATAGTGGAGTCAAGATTTACTTTGATGAATTTGATGCTCCAAATGCACAAGAGTTGGTAATAGAACAATATCTATAAGAGATAGTAGGAGATGAAGATGTTCTACAGACACAAGTACTTCATAGATCTACTTGATGGGTTAGAGAACCAAAGAGATATGGTTTTATTATCACTAAGTTAGGTGACACATTACACCTAGAAAATGGTGAACCTCTAACCTACATGGAAGTTTTAGATGGAAAGGAAGGTGCTAAATGAAAATAAGGCATGCATTATGAGATTAAGTCCATGTATCAAAATCAAGTTTGGATTTTGGTAAATCATAAAGATGATGTGAAACCCACTGGGTTTAAGTGGGTGTTCAAGAAAAAATTAAACATGAATAGTAAATTAAATATCTATAAAGCACGGCTGGTTGTGAAGGGTTTCCCATAATGTCAAGGAATAGACTACGATAAAACCTTCTAACCAGTAGAGATGTGGAAATACATCGGAATATTACTTGAAATAGCAGTCTTTTATGATTATTAAATTTAGAAAATGGATGTCAAAACTAATTTTTTAAATGGGAAGTTGTTTAAAGATGTATATATGACTCAACTCGAAGGTTTCATTAATTCAAAGAGTTCTAATGAAGTATTAAAACTGTATAAATCCATATATTTGTTGAAGAGGGTATCATAATCATGGAATGTTCATCTTGATGAGGGAATAAGAGAATTTATTTTCATCAAGAATTAAATTTATCCATGTGTCTATAAGAAGGTTGGTGAGAATTTTATTATTTTTCTAGTATTATATGTTGATAAAATATTAATTATGGGAAATGAAGTGCAAGTCTTACTATCAGTTAAGACTTAGTTAAATGAATGATTCTCCATGAAAGACATAGGTGAAGCAACCTACATCCTAGGGATCAAGATCTATTGAGATATATCTCAGAGGTTGTTTGGTATAAGTCAAAGTATATATATTGTTAAGGTACTCAAAATGTATAATATGTAATAATCCAAGAGGGGGTTTTTACTAATGTCACATGGTATCAATATCTCTAATAAAAAGTGTCCAAAAACATAGGAGTAGATTGAAATAATGATTGGATTCCCTTATACTTAAACAGTGGGATATATCATGTATTTCATTCTATGTACTGGGTTTGGTGTTTCCTTTTCTCTAAGCATAGTGGAAATATATCAATCCAATCAATAAGAGTTTCATTATGAAGTTATAAAAACTATATTCAAGTACTTGACACATATAAAGGATGTGTTACTGGTGTTTGGAGAGGATGAGGAACTAGTAGTGATGGGATATACTAATGTTAGTTTCCAGGTAGATCATGATGATTTGAAATCACAGTCATGCTATGTCTTTTGCCTGAATGGTGGTTAGGTGAGCTACAGAAGCTCAAAGAAACTTTTAGTTGTTGATTATATAGTATAATCTGAGTATATAGTGACCTTTGATGTAACTAAAGAGTTGTTCTAGATATGAATATTTTTCTAAGATATTGGTGTTGTGCCTAGTAGTGTATACCCTATTCTAGTTCATTTTGATAATATAGTAGCAGTGCTGCTTTCCAAGGATCCAAAGTCATACCAGAGGGCAAAAAATATACTTCAAAAGTTTCATCACTTGAAGGATTTTACTCATAGAGGTGAAGTATCAATTAGAAGAGTGTCCACATAAGATAATGTGGTAGTGTAACACCATGTTACCTTTTTCATGTATATTCTCATCCTTTCTTTTAGGTTTACATTTTTCATAGGGTGAGTATTTTCATCCCTGATTTGGGTGGATACCTGTAATGGTGAAGTCACGGATTTTTTGGATTTTCATCTTTCCCTTGACTTTTCTGTTGTTTGTTGGGTAGTTACATGACATGTGATGGGAGTACATGACATGTAATGGCCTTTGTACATGCCATTACCCTCCTTCTTCAAGATGTGGTAAGGGAAGCCAGACTGTCATGACCTTCCTTCTTCAAGATAAAAAGGATATAATGACCCTTGAGTCCCGCATCCATAGTCCCTAGGGTGGTGACCATCACCAAGGGTATTCAAATCTCACAAAATGGGTGGAATTACCCTTTTTACAGTAACCAAGATCAGAAGAAAAGATTTTTCAACCTCAAAACAACTCCAAGACACACACACACATATATATATATATAAGAAGCCAAAAATACATCCCACATGCATGTTTAAAGTAAAAATTCTATAAATACAATGAAAAACTCCAAAGTAAATACCAAAAGAACAAAGCTAAGCAGCAACATGGCAACTATCCCGACACCCGATCTAGTAAGGTCCAGCATGGTCCACGTAATCTCCTTGTAAACCTAAAAATAGTTTTATATACGTAAGGTGGGAATACAAGTATACTTAGTAGGAAAAACCAAATTCACTTGTGAACTAGTGGGAGAAGAATAATAATGACCCTGTGAGAAATAACAAAAACCAAAGAACCTAATAAGGTATACTATCCACCCCAACCTCACCAAAGGTATGCTCACCAAATAATACAAGTCAAGTAAAGTAATATATTAAGCACGTCGATATTTGGGTACCTCGCGCCACTTCCCACTGGTTAAATACTCATCCCTAATAGAGAATGTCCTAACACTACCACGCTCTTCCACAATCACCACTACCAAAACCTTCCAACACACACCTGGGCCACCTACCACATCCTGCTCACAAACACCTAGGCCACAACCACGTCACATCCTGCTCGCAGACACCTGGGCCACAAAACCACAACCTCATCCCAAAGACACCCGGGAAATCACACCTCACCCATAAACACCTGGGCCTCACAACCACACCACAACCTGCTTGAAGAATCTTGGTCTGCCAATGACTAGAAGAGGTAGCATATAAGATCCAATAACCATCCATCCATCCTCCCATCGAGATGTTGGGAAAGTACACCCTCCCCTATAATAATGGGGTTGTTCATCACATAGTTCTCAACATGGGTGGGGTGCATATAGAAAATCACAAGTAAATAAATGTATATATATATATACATATATATGTACCAAACACTCATCCAAACCTATAGGTTTTCAAAACAAAAAACCAGCCCACACAAAACTTCCCTTGCTGCCACCTCTAATGTATAACCACACAGCCATCCATAGACTTAATTCATAACCCCAACCAATTCATTTAACCAATTATCATTCTTTATTTAACAAGACAAAATTTTCAATTCCATCCTTGCTCGGGAAACTACCAAACACATCACATGTTGTAAGGTGAAGCAACCATACCAACCATTGCCAAATCCAAACAAAGAAAGAAGGAACAGGGTAAAATAATCCACCCTAACACCCATTCCTAGTATACCGGTCTCTAAAAACTTTGGGTGAAACACCCACATGAGGTAACATCGTCCTTCTTCAAAATTATCCCTCCCAAACCATCCTTGGTAGCCCCACTACACGAAAAGCACCACATATAATAAAACAACCAAAATCAACCTAGTTGTAGTCCCATTGCACAAACAGACCATGATCAACAACCATAACACAACCTATATGTAGACTCACTGTTCAAAAAGTTCATCTATTCTATAATCAATCAATATCTCCATATGAGATTACACTGCACCACCTACACCACCCCATACACATAATACACACCCACACCACCAAAAACACAACCTTTCTTCACAAACATGCCACACCACACCCACGAATTCAACCCCCTATCTACTCATGTACCCATAATCGCGCTCCCAACCGTAATACCACACAACCCACACAAGACACCAGGCCAAACAGAACCACACATAGCACACAGCCACACCAAAAAAAGGCATAGTGTATTCATATTTAACCAACATTTGTTCTTTAATTTCAATTTTTTAATTCAAGGGTGATCATAGAATAGTTCAATCTTGGGGTGTCTGTTTATTTAACCAATTATATGTGTTTATCCAGATTTTTATATTAGCATCCATTTGATAGAGGATCAACAACAAGTAGAGTATCACCCGTGCGCAAGCAAGGAACACCAATAGACATGATTTTTAGAAGGCATAAAATTCACAACATGGATCAAAGATAACAAATAAAACAAATGATCATCATCATCATCTTCCCCACCCCTCATTTATTACTAATGTAACAAAGCCTATTATTGTAACAGGTCTAAGTATCTTTATAACAGGTAATATTATCTTTGTAATAGCATTAATTTAAAAGTTTTGATTCAAATGAAATCATAAAGGGACATTAGATTACCCATCCCTCATGATACAAAAATAAAATAGAGATGGAGTAATTCCTACCTTGAAGAGAAGATGATCATCAACTCCTCCTTACGCTAAAAATAGGGGGTGCACGAGCAGTGGGAAGGAATCCAAGGGAAACCAGATCCAAAGGCCACAGCACAACACACGAATCCACGGGGAAGAAAGGCTTTGGGCATACCAAGAAAAAACAGAAGAGTTCAAGAAAGAGAGTATCTCATCTTTAGAAAAATCCAGATCCTATATCAATAGAAGGAAACGATTTCATGGTCTATTTAAGTCGGATCATGGTCACGACCGTGTGGCTTGACTGTTTCAAGGTCCTAGGAGCATTAAGATATTAAAGATATAATTAATATCCTTTGAAACACCTTTAGAAATTCTTAAACAAGGTTTTAAACTCAATTTATGTTAAATAAAACGTTAAAGGGGTGAAACTAGAAAAACTTGAGAGAACTAGAAATTTTGGAAAACTATCAAAATGAGTCACTGATGGCTGAGGCACCGACACTGAGCTATCGAAGCTAAGCCACCGACGATGATCCACCAATGTTGAGCCACTGACATTATGCTACTGACACGATCTACCGACATAGATCCACCAATGGTGAGTCACCTATGTGATTCACCGACGCGTCCCACTTATAGTGAGTCACCGATGTGAGCTGCTGAAGCAGAGCTACTGACAGCAAGTCACCGACACGACCTACTAACATGAGTTACTAACGCGATATACTGATGTTGAGCTACCAACAATGAGTCACTGATGTGACCTACCGACACGAGTCACCTATGTGACCTATCGACACTAAGTCACCAACGCCCGCCCTATCGACGCTTGACCTGCCGATGGAAAAAAATTAATTTTGGAAAACTCTTGAAATGGGCTACCATTGCCTCCCAGAACTCCCCAAACACTGGATTTTGACAAAGTAATGGATCTAAGAGGTATGGACCATTACAGTATAGATGTCATGAATTGTATTTCATGGAATGAGAATGTTACACATCATGAAAGGGTTACACATCATGTAATGTGAAAAATCATGTTTTTAATCTAAGGCATCACTTTTTTCGTCGTAACTTAAAATAAAATGGACTCAGGACGTGTAAAGGATTACACGTTGTGAAATTCCCTGAGTTCCAATTTTTAGGGTGTCGTGTGGGTGTTTTAGGGATCATTTGTTTTGTATCCTTCTCCTCTCAGCCAAATCTCTTACCCTAGGAGATTTTGGGTGTTTTTCTTCCATCCAGATCGATCCGTTCAGTGATTGATCAGCAAGGTTAGGTGCTTCATCTCTCTATGTAATATTTCCTCTATTTTTATTTCTAGTTTGTGGTTGTGGAACCTTTTTTGTAGTTATTGGTAATTATATTGTGTTTCTTATCAATCATTTTTAGTCCTTGGTCATGCCTTGTCTTCTGAAAGAAGATCTTGTGGTTTCCAATCCCCATTATCAAAGGTGTTTAGGTTTTATATGCTCTTGAGGTAGGTGGATCTATCCAATTGTTCCAATTTCTTGAATTTCTTGTTGTTTATATTTATTTCATGAGATTTTAATGGGAATTTCATGTGTTATAATTAAAAATAGGAATGG
Organism: Viscum album; assembly: GCA_963277665.1. NCBI lineage: Eukaryota > Viridiplantae > Streptophyta > Magnoliopsida > Santalales > Viscaceae > Viscum > Viscum album. The sequence continues at coordinate 249,262,502 of OY728137.1, forward strand.
TTTTGCATTTAAAAGGGGGTTTTACTTTGAAAATGGGATTACCTTGATTTGAAATGGAAAGATGGATTTTCAAACCCTGAAGTAGGTTGTCTTGGCTTTGAAATTGTTTTCTATTAATTTTATCATGGTTTTTAAAATAGAAATTGACAGACATTTCACAGCACGAACCTTTGGTTCATCAAGAAAGAGACATGGGTATCCTCGGTGCATGTGACACCACTAAGAGATAACCTATTATATTTTAATGGTATATAGAAGACCTAAATTTTAGTTCAGATCTAATTTTATGCCTTTTTTATCTTTTGAGTGTTTATTACATATTGTCCCATAGGCTAGAGCCCGACTAGTAGGTGCATTGATGTTTCTAGTTGTTTATTACATGATGGTTTATTTCATGGATGTTGGATCACATGTATATTTATTTTTTAATATATTTACCTTATTTGTTTTTGTATTTGGCAGTTATTTCATGAAATTTGTGAAAAACTCAAGGATTGTTTGAAATGGGGATTTCAAATTGATTTGTTTATAAAACTACTTGTAAAACTCTTTTGTTTTAAATCTTGGACTTGTGCATTATTTTTATTAGAACTTGTATATATTTTTTGGTGGTATCCTACTAGGATCTGTTTCTCACACCCTACTTCTACCTGTGGGCAGCTATAGACCTTATTTTGTAGGATTTAGGTAAAGGGAAGAGAAATCTGTAGCATGTAGGCTTCTCCTTACATTGTTGTTTCATTTTAGGATAGTTTGGAGCTGTCTCTTGGTCATATGGAGACTTTTTGTCTAGAATTGTCATATTTTTATGGTTTATCTAGTTTGGGTCAGTTTTATTTTTCTTTTTTTTCATAGTTCTTTAGTTTTATTTATTATTTTTCTTATATATGAGACTTTTTTCTTGATCTTTGTTTTACCCCACCCCATGATGGGTTGACTCAGTTGACTGGTCCGATTGACCCAGGTTGGTTTATTACAATTTGGTATCATAGGGGTTACTTTGCCTAAATTGTTTCATCACTGCCTGTGTTGGTTATGTGTCTTGGGTAGACAAGAGTAAGATCATCTAAATTCAAACATTGGGTGTGGAAAAGGGTCCTAGATAGCTCACTCTCGTTCCTAAATCTGGGTTTCCATGGGTGGTCAAATAATATTTACTAAGTCCAAGACTGAGTATTTAGTTTCATTTAAATAAATCATATGGAAAGTTTATTTAAAATGACCTATCTACAATGTTTGAGGACTTTCTATGTGTAATTTCATTTGAATGAACTAAGTGGGGAGTTTATTTGAATGGAACTATTTCTTTAAAAGGGTGTTTCCTTTTTGTGATAGGATTCATAACTACTTTAAATTATTATTGTTTTAAAGCATTGTTTTGGATTCCTGTTTTTTGTCTGATGGTTTTAGAGTTTCCCATGACTGATCGATTATTTTCTTGTGTTTGACAGACAATTCCTCCAAGAAGAGATCTTCCAAATACAAGAGGGGAAGCTTCAAGGCAGATTCCATAGGAAGACCCTCCAATGGACCCTTATTTAGTTGAAGTAGTGATCCATACCATCCAAACTCTGGGGTCATTGGGTGTAGTGAACCTGAGATGGGAAATGGATCATAGCTCATAATTTACCAAGTACCAGCCATCGGTTTTTCATGGTGAAAAAGGAACACAAGAGTCATAGGAGTGGATTGAACATATTGAGAGGATATTTAACCTTTTGAAAACTCGTGAGGATTATCAGGTGGGTTATTTCATGTATATGCTCAAGGGACCAGGACGAAAATGGTGGGATTCTATAGTCTAAGATAAGTTGCATGAAGGTCTTACCTAGGATTCTTTCAAAAATTTATTTAACCAGCGGTTTTATCCTCATACTTTACATGTAGAAAATACCTATGAGTTTTTGACATTGGAGTAAGGGAAGCATACTTTTCTGGAGTACTCCACTCTCTTTGCTAAGTTAGTGCATCTAGCACCAGATCTTGTCACCAATAACTACCTGAAGGCTTAGAGGTTCAAGATGGGGATGAGGGATGATGTTTGATTGATGATAGTTCTTTTGTGCCTTATAGCTTTTTGTAGGTAGTGGATAAAGTATATTTTGATTAGGAATATATATATGGAAGGACAATCTTGGACGGATCTTTAATTGGGGAAGCAGTTAGCCAGGGTGCTTCTTTTGGTCAGAAAAGAAAGCGCATGAGTGGTTAGTTTTCTGCATGACATGTTTCAGTGGATTCTACAGGGCAGCAATGGTTTATTTTCTACCAGTGTGTGAGGAATGTTCATACCAAGCCTTAGTGTATAGAAGCTCCAATAACTTTTCATCTTTATAGGTGATTTTTTCATCTGAAGTGTTTATGTGATAAGATATCCCAAGGTAGTAAGGTGGGATCCACTTTTACCAAGGGGTCATAGGTTCATGTTAATACTTCCAAATGTAGTGCTTCTCATTCTCAATCCAAAGGGGATGTCCAAGTGGATAATTCCGGATGGCTTTATGTAGAAAAATGTGTGATGGAGGAATCAAAAGCAGGGCTAGCTACTATTAGAGGTACGGTGTTTATCTCCTATTTGATGATTCTAGCTTTGCTTGATAAAAGTGCTACTCATTATTTTATATCATCAAATTTGGTTTAAATTTTGGGGTTGCATTCAGAGATTATGTCATTCTTGTTGGATCTTTACATGCCTTCAGAAAAGAGGTCTGAACAAGGTTTCAAATGCCCTATGTGTTAGGTGGTGATAGGCAACTTTGAGCTGGTTTTGGGACTTATTAGTGCTTAATATTGACATATTTGACCTGATTATCAGCATGAATTTTATGATTAGTGTAAGGGAATGGATATACTATTATCATTGTCGGTTATAGTTCTTATATATCTATGGGGTCACTCATGGTTTACAAGGTGAGTGTGACTCTAGATCGGTAAGGGAAGGTATGGTTGTTCTTTATGCCAGTTTAATCTCATGCTAGTTTTCAGAAATGTTTCTCAATATAGTTGACTCATGATTGGGTGGTCAACTACCTTTGGTTATGTGTGCATACCCTAAGGTATTTCCAGATGATTTTTCTAGTTTACTTCCATAGAGAGAGGTTAAGTTTACTATTGACCTGTTACCTAGAACAATGCCCATTTCTATGTCATTATATCGAATGGAACCTTCTGGTTTGGTAGAAATTAAAGTCTAGCTTGAGTACATGGAGGTGAAAGGATTTATTCATCCTAGCATGTCATTTTGTGCTTCGCCTATACTCTTTGATAATAAGGAATATAGAAGTATTATAATTTTTATTGACTATCAGAAGTTAAATTGGGTGACTGTTAAGAACAAGTATCTTTTACCTAGAATTGATGATCTTTTTGATCAGCTAAGAGGGGATCATTGGATTTCTAAGATTGACCTATGGTCTAGGTACTTCCAGTTGAGAGTATGATAATAGGATATACCCAAGACAGTGTTTCAGATTTGATATAGGAATTTTGAGTTTTTGGTTATGCCATTCGGACTCACTAACACTCTTGTGGTATTCATGGATTTCATAAACAAAATATTTCATCAGTTCTTGGAAACTTTTGTTGTTGTGTTCGTAGATGATATCTTGGTGTACTCCAAGACATTGGTGGAGCACAAAGACCATTTGAATATCATTCTTCAAACTTTTAGGGAACATTATCCGTATGGTAAGATTTACAAGTGTGAGTTTTGGATCCATAAAGTGAAGTTTCTATGACATGTGATATATGAGAGGGGCATCTCATTTGATCCTAAAAAGGTTCAGGAATTTGTGTCCTTGGAGAATCTTAGAAATGTGTTTGAGATCTGAAAATTCTTGGGTATGGAAGGTTACTATAGATAGCTTGTTTGATACTTCTTCAAGCTCACATCTTCAATGAAAACTTTAACCCATAAGGGTGTAAAGTTTGAATGGAATGAAAAGTGTTAGAGATATTTTTAGGAGATGAATATGAGGTTGACTTCAGCACCAGTTTTGATTCTTCCAGAACTAGGTTCAGGTTATGATTTTTTCTACGATGCTTCTAGTATAGGTTTGAGATGTGTCTTAATGCAAGGAAAATATGTTGTGTCTTATGGTTCATGCTAGTTACACCCTCATGGGAAGAACTACCCTACCCATGATCTTGAGTTTGCAATTGTTATGCATGTGCTCAAAAAATGGCATCATGATCTCATTGGAGAGCGGTTTATGATGTATTTTGATCATAAAATCCTGAAGTATATCTTCACTCAAAGAGATATGAACTTAGGAAAAATATGTTGGGTTGAGTATCTTCAGACCTTTGATTTTGATATCTCATATACCCCCGATAAAGGTAATTTTGTGGCTGATGCATTGAGTAGAAAATTATTGATAAAGTCATGAAGGAATCAGTTGAACAGTGGTATCTGATGGGTTTGTTCACTGAGATGAGATTGGGAGTGGAGGATGTTGGTGGATAGGTGTTCTTGGCTTAGATAAAGGTTGACTCATCTTTTGATGAGCGATTTTGACTCGAGATGATGATAGAAACTGAGATCTGATGCTTTAGAGGAATCTTAAATGGTGGGGAGACCTTGTGCGAGTTGTCTCGATCTCCCAGTGGAGCCTTGTGCTTTTGTAAAAAGTTGGTTTTTCTGTTTCCCTTGAGGGAATAGTTGATAGATAGTAGACATTGGTCTTGTTAGTCTATGCACCCTGGGGATATAAAGATGTACCATGATTTGAGACGTCGGTATTGGTGGTCAGGGATGAGGTTGTCAGTTGAAGATTTTGTATCGCGGTGTCTCACTTGTCAAAGAGTTAAGGTGGAACACCAGAGACCAGCAGGTTTATTGCAACCATTACCTATTCTGGTTTGGAAGTGGGATAATATTTCCTTGGATTTCATCATTGTTTTACCACGGACTCCTAGTGGGAAGTATGTGATTTTGGTTGTTGTTGATAGACTCGCTAAATTAGTGCATTTATTTCTAATAAAGGAAATTATGAAAGTAGAACATCATGGGAACTTTTATGTCCTGAAGATTGTGAAGCTTTATGGGGTTACCTCTATATTTGTTTCTAATAGGGACTCGAGTTTCATATCTATATTATGGAAAGTTTTGAAGGAGGTAATGGGTTCCCAATTGAAATTGAGAATGGATTATCATCCATATATGGATGGACAGACAGATAGGTCTATTTAGATTCTTGAGGATATGCTCCAGGCATGCGTGCTTGATTTCGGTGGATCTTGGGATAGACATATATCTTTGGTCGAGTTTTTATATAAACATATTTATCAGGATTTGATCAGGATGGCACCCTTTGAGGATTTTTATAGGTAGCCATGTCAATCACCCTTGTACTGGGCAGAGTTGGAAGAGAGGTACTTGGTTTAGATGAGGGTTGTTTAGGAGATGAATGAGGTAGTGCAGTTGATCCATAGGTATTTGATCATGGCACATAGTCATCATAAATCTTATGTGGACCATCGGTGGTGGCCACTGGAGTTTGAGGTTAGTGATCAGGTCTTTCTTAGAGTTTCACCTCGCTTGGGACATCATTGGTTGGGTAAGCGGGGTAAGATGGCATCAAGGTTTGTGGGGCCCTTTGAGATCATTGAGCGACTATGGAGGGTGGATTATTGGTTTTTGTTATTATCTGGCTTGACCACTATACATGATGTGTTTCATGTTTCCCAATTGAGGAAGTATGTATCAGATCCTTCCCATATGATTAGATGGTAGGATGTTGTTCTTGAGCCCAGTACCACTTTGGTTGAGTAGCCAGTTCAGATTGTGGATCACTAGGATAAGGTACTGGGTGGTAAAACAATTCCCCTGTTCTGGGTAATATGGTAGTGAGTACATGATCACCACAATATATGGGGGTGTGAGTCATTGATGAGGTGGTAGTGGCCTACTCTTTTTGTGGATTCGGGATCTTGAGATCTTTCTGGGGATAGAAATATTTTATGGTGATGAGATCATAACACCCCATTACCTTATATCAGGTATGTTTTGATCCTTGCTTTCGGGTTTCCTTTTTCATTGGGTGAGTATTTTCAGCCCTAATTTGGGGGGATAGTTGTAATGGTGAAGTCATGACTTTGTTGGATTTTCATATTTCCCTAGACTTTTCTGTTGTTCATTGGGTAGCTACATGACGTGTGATGAGATTACATGATGTGTAATGGTCGTTGGACATATTTCATGAACTGGATTACATAGTGTGAGAATGTTACACATCATGAAAGGGTTACACGTCATGTAATGTGAATAATTTTGTTTTTAATCTAAGTCAATGCATTTTTTGTCCTAACTTAAAATAAAAGGAATCCACAATGTGTAAAGGATTACATGCCATGTAATTCTTTAAGTTCCAGTTTTTAGGGTGTTATGCGGGTGTTTGAGGGATCATTTGTTTTTTTAGACTTCTCTTATCAACCAAAGCTTTTACCCTAAGCAATTTTGGGTGTCTTTATTCTATTTAGATCAATCTGTTCAGCGTTTGATCAGAAAGTTTAGGCGCTTTGTCTCACCACGTAATCGTTCCTCTCTTTTTCTCTCTTTTTGGTGGTTACAACACCTTTTTTTGTAGGGATTGGTAATTGGATTTTGTTTCCTATCAATTATTTTCATTCTTTGGACATGCCTTGTCTTCTTAAGGTAGATCATTTGGTTTCCAATCCCCATTGTCAAATAAAGTTAGGTTTTTTATGATCTTTAGGTAGGTGGATCTTTTCAATTATTCCAATTTCTTGAATTTCTTATTGTTCATATTGGTTTTTTGAGATTTGAAATGGAATTGCATGTGTTGGAATTAAAATTGGGAATGGTTTTGTGTTTAAAAAGTGGATTTTCTTTGAAAATAAAATTTCCTTGATTTGAAATGTAAAAATGGATTTTTAAACCCTGAAGCAGATTGGATTGGATTTTAAATTTTTTATAAAAATGTGAGCACAGTTTTTAAAACATAAATTGAAAAACATTGCATAGTAGGAACCTTGGGTGCATCGAGAAAGAGACACAGGTAGCCTTAATGTGTGTAACACCACTAAGAGGTAACCTATTATATGTTGATGGTCTATGGTAGGCCTCAATGTTAGTTTGGATCCAACTTTATGCCTTGTTTGGATTGTGAGTGTCTAGTGTGTATTATCCCATAGGCTAGAGCCCTCTAGTGTGTATTATCCCATAGGCTAGAGCCCGGATAGTAGGTGCATTGTTGTTTCTGGTTGTTTATTGCATGATGGTTTATTTCATGGATGTTGTCTCACATGTGTATTTAATTTTTTTGTATCTTTACCTGATTTGTTTCTTTCTTGGGCAGTTATTGCATGCAATTTTTGAAAAACTCAAGGATTGTTTGAAAAGTGAATTTCAAACTGATTTGTTTATAAAACTGCTTGTAAATCTATTTTTTTTTTTAAAGTCCGAACATGTGAATTCTTGTAATTATGACTTTTATAGATTCTTTGGTGGTATCCTACTGTGATCTGTTACTCACACACTACTTCTTCCTGTGAGCAGTTATAGACCTTATTTTGCAGGATTTGGGTAAAGGGAAGAACATTATGTAGCATTTAGGATTCTCTTTACATAGTTGTTTAGTTTTGGGATAGTTTAGAGGTGATTCTTGTTCATATAGAGACTTTTTTTCTAGACTTATCATGTTTTTATGGTTCATCTAGTTTGGCTCAATTGTATCTTTTTCTTGTTTCCACATAGTACTCTAGTTGTGTGTATTTTTTTCATATATACGAGACTTGTCTCTTTATCTTTATTTTACCACACCCCATGATGGGCTGACTTGGTTGACTGGTCTGGTTGACCCGAGTTGGTCTGTTATAGGTAGACCCCCTGACTAAATCTATATCTCAATAGAATCATGATTCTCATGTGGGATATAGTAAGTTGAGGATTATTAATAGTTGGATTTAGTGCAAGTGGGAATGTTGTGAGTGGGTTCCCTAGACCCAATTCCTTTTTGTATTTTGATTACCATTACATTTATACAAATTGATATATATATATATATATATATATATATATATCTTACTATAGTGGTATTGATACTTCTACATCTACTATGTTTATGGTAATGTCCTTATATTACATGTCATGTAAAAAGGTTATAGTAGTTCTGAATCTATAATGAGAACCTAGATATATTATGATAGTAATATTAAATATATGTCATATAGTCGAGACACATCATGCTGATGGGACACATATGATGTTTGACTATCAAATTTTGGGGCTCATAGGTATTGATACTTCTTATCATAAAGTTTTCACGTGGTAATCTCAAGTAGATGAGATCATGAGGACTGTTATACCAATAAGAACACCACATGTTTCAGGTGTCATTACTAGTTCCTATCTACGAACATGTGTAATGGTCTCCTAACTTGAGATTGTTATCAGTGTATACTATTTGATTACATACTTTGATGAAAATATTAAAACCATGAAATTTATATCATGGTGAGGAAGCTTGTGTTTGGTGTGACATTGGTGGTATGGCATTGATTGAATGATGAAGATAGAATTTTTCACTTCCAAAAGGAAGTGATATCTCAACCCCAGTTAATCAGGATGGTAGTACCTTCACTAAATCAATAGGCATGTTAAAAGGAGGTAAGTCTATCCTGTAATGTCAATGGATAATAAAGCAAGGTAGGATGATGACACAAAGTGTGCATCCTATTTTATGTGATATCATGAGACAAATAGATTATATTACACGATGTTTGTTCATAGGAGATGTCATCATTATTATGACTATTCCTTATCTCTTTTGGTGCCTTGATGGGTTGATAAACTCCACTCCTGGTCTATGAATAGTATTCACTACTATCAAGATAAGGTTCTAAAGGTTCACACACTTAACATATTGAAAATTCTAGGCTTATTCTAATGAATAGAAATATATGACATGGTGGGGCCCATCATGGTGTTTGGGAGATGTCTGGGTATAAATGATCACTGAGGAATAAATAAATTCATTATTATTTGAGTATAGAATAATTAGAGTTGAATTTATTTATTTAATTTATTTACTAGTATTTAAGTGAATACATGGGTCAAATATTTAACGAACGAATATTATTTTTATATACAAGGTTCATTTAATATTTATTGAAATAACAAGTGGAGTTAATGACTCTCTTTTATCACATAATATATTTATTATATTAAATTAAATGGTGAAAATATAAATGACATTTATGACACAGTTGGTTGGTCATAACATGTCATTTATGGATTTTTTTTTAGTGGTTAATACATATTTGGGGGTCATGGATCCGTTTTTGGGTATTTTATACCTCACTATATAAGGAAGAGGAGGCTCTCATTTGTACTATTCATCACTCAAATTCAATAGCCTCTCTCTCATCTCTCTTGTATCCTAGAGAGATAATTAGCCGATCCGAGTGATTAATCCAATATCTTCTTCGTGGATCGAATGGTTGGTATTGTGGTCATCATCAGGACATCAAAGGCTTCATCGAATCCTCATGATAGAACCTGAATATCAATGATCAGTGTTCCAGTAGACTTTCAAATCACTTGTGGATGATCTAGAGGGATCTGACCTCAGTTCATTTGATAAGTGGTCTTCGGCAATGAGAAATTTTCAAATGCAACTTCAAATCGAATGAGTTAATTTTTTGATTTATTTTTGTGCTTAATTCCTTCACGTGAGATCCTCATATTTTTTAATGGGTTTCACATCGCTGGAGAAGATGTTGTTACATCGATCCGATGATAAAATAATTTTAAATCCCTGCCCCATCTGCTTCTATTATGTTCCCCAGTACTAATAATTTTTCCCCCAATAGTTATATGGTTATGTTTGATTTGTGATGTCGTGGAGTATGAAATTGATTTGTCATGAACCAATCTGGATAACCCGCCTATACGGTACCCAAATCAATTTTGACATGGCTTGAAGAGTGTTCCTAATCCCCATGAGATGGTGAATAGTTCCTAGGCAACAAAACAATCAAGAGGGGACAATTTTTTCCCAAGAATAACTTATCAAGACAAACCAGTAGATATAAAATAATAAACAATCGGTATGATAAACACTCCTAAAGAGAGAAAGTGCCACAAGTAGACAGATACAAGTCTCAAAATGGTATACCAACAATAGTCATCAGCTAAGACCATCAAGACATCATCTTAGAAACTTCATACAACAAGTGGATCACATGCTCCACCGATCACCACCAATTCCAAAGTCCTGCTAATCAAGAGCATCCACTGCCACAAAGTGGTGCCTTTCATTTCCCTAGACCTAGAATAAAAAAATATACAAATTCTCAATGGAAAAGGTACGGTGTGAGCAACATAATCTAGTAGGATCTTACCAAATATTTCATAAGAAATCTATAACAAATAAATAAACTTTTCTCAATTTTGAATAAAACATGGCATGGAAATATTTTCATAGTTCGTATCAAAACATGCTTTACAAAACCTTTCAATGGATAATATAAAATATTTTTCAAAGTGAATTTACATTAAATCAGGTATATATAAGAAACTTTATCAAAACATGCATGAATAATCACTTTAATCAAAATAGGCATGGATAAAAATTTCAATCAAACATTAGAATGTATAAATCATTTGCATTCATAACATCGTGGTTAAGAGTCTCAAGGTTAGGTTGGTATAGGTATTCTCACACATCTTAGTGAAATATGGATCTAGATGTGCACATGTTCCCTAGATCCCAAGCATAAGGGGAATATGAGAGAATTTAAAAGATTAAACTCTATTCCATAAAGATAGTTTAGTTATAATTGTCTTCCCACCTAACTACTTAGGTTCCCATGTTCTTCAAGGATTAAATCAATCATACAAGGGGTTATCAAACATTTCATTCAATCTTAAATCATGCAATCAATCATATGTCAAATTTACCCCAAGTTATAGTTCCAAAACATCCCATTTCTTTTCAAAAACCAATGTCAATAGTTTTTATAAAAAATCATGCATTTTGATTCAAATCAACCCATTTCAAATCGTAAAACATTTCATCCCTTTTCATTTCATGAAAATCATGCTTCAAATCAAGATCATTTTTTGAAAATCTACACTAAATTTTCAAAATCCATTTTCAAGGGATTTTATCACGCACACCATGTCACTTAAAATCATTTATCAAGAGACTCAATTCAAGATTTAGAAATAAATTAGAAAACCAATTTAAATTAACCAAGAATCAAAGGTTTCAACTGATATAGATTACCTTACGAAACTATCTACCTTGGTGAAGATCAACAAACACCCTCACGGGATCCACCAATAGAGAGTCGAGGGCTAAAACGATCAAGGGAGAGTCCTAGAATCACAATTCACCAAGTCAAGATCTAGATCCATCATAACATAATGATTCACCGCTCTTGAAGAGTGAGAGAGAGGAGGAAAGGAGAATCTGTGATCAAATTGAGATCACATTTACTAGAAGAGATCGAACACATCATCTAGCACTTCGATCCGAGAAGAAATGGGATTGGGAGAACCAAATTAATCTCTACAGAGCCTCTAAGGAGTTTAGAGTTGAATTAAATTCGATAGAGGTGATTTATAATTAAATCGGATATTAAAAAAAATAAAAAGATGATATCGGCCTGTTGATCCCTAACCTCATCGACATCACTGACTATGTAACACCCCGACCCCAGTTACCCAAAGTCGGTGCTTTATTACATAACATTGGCATGATACAAGGAATCATGTCCTGAAATACCGATCAGTTTAGTATTATTGGAAACAAGATACATACATAAGTTCAACATTGCAACTTGAAAAGAAATATATCACTAATTTATTCAATTAGAAACATCCAAGCCTCCTAGTTTATGCATGTAAGTCACTCATAACTAACTACTTCATATCCTGGTAAAATGAAACATAAGAAAGGGATGAGCTCAAATGCTCAGTAAGGGTAAGCAATACAGTGGAAGATAACATAAACATTAGGCATGGAAAATAATTGAAAACACATGCCTTTACAAATAATAAACATGAACACTTTATGGCGGTAATATGAGATGGGTAAATAATTCCATAATAAAACATAGTCATGGTTATTTTACTAGTTGAATAACCACATGAAACATTAATAATATTTTCATAATGGGGGAATGTATAATGAGGGACATTCTGAAACATTTTGTCAAGGTCTCAGCCAAGACATCTAAAAATGATTAAGGCTTCGGCCAAAACCATATATCAAATTGGGAAAAGCCTCAGACAATTCTATGTCTAATTGTCTCATGAGACCTACTGATGCATCGAGGAGCTATAGTGGGATCCACCTGTTACTTACTAAGTCCAATGCATTCCTCATATGAAAAGGTTGAAACATAACATAAACATTCGTATTAAAACTATCATATGAAATGTCAATACTTTAACCATAAACCATGAATGGTATAAAAATAACACATCCACAGTTAAACATATCACAAAACCTTAAATATAATATGGAATATTTTTATCATAATAAATCAACTTCAAACAAGTGTAAAATTTATCAAAGGATATTGACATAGATGAAATCAAAACTATTTGAGAGAAATATCTCTTTCTATTTTAAAATCATTTAAGAGTCGCATAATTATAAAAGAAAACATTTATTTTGAAAATATTCTTATAATATTGTAAGGGAAGCTTCAAAAATGTTATAACGGTAGAAAATAGCCGCACCCTCCGTATAAGTTAAAAAATATATTCTTACCTTAATTTTGTCGAAAAGGATCATAAAGTTCCTTGTTTGGAAAACGACGGAAAAATTCTTTTCAAAACATATAAGGTCAAATAAGGGTATAAATGACTTTAACCCATTTTCTAGTAAATAGTAAAAATGTTTCGAAATACATTTTTAAGAAAACACAGATTTGGATGATAAAGAGGTCTTAGTAGATACTTACGTAAAAATAACCTCAGATGATAAAGAGATTGTGAAATTAACCCTTACCTTGTACTTTTACTTAGTTGATGGTATGTTAACCTCATGTATAATAGTTAAAAAATTGTTATTAAATTATACAAGAACTATATACATAAATATGATATCATATATGATCCTCTAATATTGATTTGTTAAAAATATTTCAGTAGTATCATCGTTTCGGGTGTTAACTGATTCGTTTTCCTTTATATGCTTGGTTACGTAAGCCATATTTGTTATGGATAGGATGTATTTGATTTATATACAGAATGATATTATGTTCATAAAAAATATTTTTAATCATAAAATGAAAATTATTCTTGAATGATTACGATGGGGAATGAATCTCATCACGTTCATGGAGACGGTAATCCGTACGTACGTACGAGCGACAATATCATTATATTGATGGTGAAATAGTATGTAATTAGATAGTATAACATATATAAAGAATAATTAACATGTTATATTTATCATTTACATCATTTATACTCATTATTATACTCATCCAAATAATGAAGTGTTTGGATAAATGATGTGGAGACGGTAAGTTGTACGTACGCACGTATGGTGACTTTTTCATTTATAGGATAGGTGGTGTAATGACCCGAATTCTGGAGCCCCTCCACTGTGACCTGTACCCGGTTCGCCACATGACCTCAAGCGCGTTTCCCCAAATGCCAGAGGCTGCCGACTAGCAGCGAGGGCCTTGTTGAGTCGGTGGGGAAACTATGCCCTCATTTGGTAAAGTATACAACGGAAGAACAACCAGGCACAATAACGGGAACAATAAAAAACATACAACAATTGAACTGAACAGCGGAAGAAATGTAATAATTAATAATGATGCAACATGGTACATATGTCTATGAAAAGAAGTAAACAAACCAACGTTCTGAAGTACAACAGGAAAACAAAGTGAAAAAGAAAACAAAGTAAACTCCTCAGCATCACAAGCCACGGCTCGGTCTCATGCTCTCCAACTCCAGTGCAATCAAGAACCTGAAGTAAAAGGGCGCTTGCCCTTATCTATACCTGTAGCAACATAGTCTTCTTGGGCCCAAAATCATGGCCCAAATAGGGTGTGAGATACAATCCCAGTAGAAAATCACCCAAAGATTTGTGCCTAACAGTCAATGAATACATGGCAGTAATAAAACAAGAAGCAGTAAATAGGAAAACACAAGCAGCTACAATCCACAGTTCCAACAAATAAAGTTTACAAGTAAACAGTTAGCAACAATAAGGAAAAAGTTAACCCTCTGGGTAGATCTCACAGCCTAACCCCTATGGTTCAACCTATAAGTACTAGCAACCCTCTAGGAGGCACACACAGTCTCACCCCTCTGGTTCAGCTATGAAAATAACAGACTCTCTGAGGAAGCACTCACTGTCAATTCCCCCTATAGTCTCGTATCATACTAAAGGCTCTCTGGGGAAGCACTCAACATCTCATTCCCCCTGTGGCCCACGTCGAGGAACTATAGACTCTCTGGGGAAGCACTCATCGCCAATTCCCCCTATGGTATCGCATCGTATTAAAAGACACTCTGGAGAATCCCTTGCGTCTATTCTCCCTGTGGTCTACTACACTAGGTTCTCATAGTCCTATGTGAAAGAAACATGCTCAGCACGCGTACATCATCCAAGTAAACCTCAAGAACTACTTGGCTATTAGTCTAAGGCTCAACAGAAATAATAAAGCAACGGACCACTATCCTACAACTAGGCATGGTAATTAGAAAACGCTAAATAGTACAACAAGCATGGAAAATCAACCTAATAAAAAAAATAAATTACTCTACTCACAAGCATAAACCTCTACTACAGCAATCAAGCAAAGCAGGCAAACAGCAGGGGGAAAACAGGAAACCCACAATTCCCCGCCCAAGGGAATTTTTGGAATTTGCACAAAATACTCATTGACTTCAACAGAAATGCACAAACCACCTACCTCGATCCTATGAGATCGATATATGTGAACCACAAAAATTGATTCCCCTTAGAACGTCGTAGATATGAGAAAACGCACAAAATTCTCAACCCACGATAACTCGGAAACGAAGAGGAATCAGAAAAAAAATCTCAAGAAGAATGAAGATCTTACCGCTTTGATTCCAACGCAATCGACCGTGCTCGAATCGGAGAACGGACGAGGAGACGGGAGCTCGTCGAAGATTCGGCCGTATGGGTTGCTCTCGGATGAACGGAACCTAGAAGGAGGTATTTCTGTGTGTCAGGCGTGACCCTGGTCTATTTAGTAAAAAAAGAAAATACACGGCATGTACTGGGTCTTTTCTGTACTCTACCAAAATAGGCCCCCACGTCACCCCTATACACCGTGTGTGTGGCCCGGGTACGGCCTGCACACGGCTTCGAGCCGGAGAAGAGTACACAGTGTGTACTCATAAAGTACACAGCGTGTACTTCGAAAATTTCCAGAAAGTTCATTTTTCTTAAAAACTCCAGTAAAAGGAAAAACATACCTGAATGAAGATCCGGGTTCTTACAATCTTCCCCCCTTAAAGAAATTCATCCCTGAATTTCCCTAACGTGGCGTAGAAGAAGAATCCCCGAACAGCTCTGGCCACTGCAATCGTACATCGTCCTCCCTTTCCCAAGTCTCATCCTGTACTCGCCCGTGATGCCATAGCACCCGTATCAGAGGAACAGACCACCCGCGGAGAACCTTCGTACTGCGATCGACAATCTGGATAGGATGCTCCTCAAACGATGCATCTACTTCAAGCTCAACCTCCTCAGGTTGAAAGACATGAGACGGGTCTGAAAAGTAGCGTCGGATATGAGAGACGTAGAAGACGTCGTGCATGGCCTGGTACCACTGAGGTAACTATAGCTGATAAGCAACTGGCCCCACCCTCTCCAAGACCTCAAACGGCCCGACGTACCACAGTGAAAGCTTACCCTGTCTCTGAATCCTCTTATGTCCCAACCTCGGTACGACACACAGAAAAACCTGATCCCCGACCTCGAACTCCAGAGGTCGTCTCCGCTTATCAGCATAAGACTTCTGTCAAGACTGTGTTGTATCCATCCTCTTCTGAATTATCTCTATCTTCTCTGAGGTCTCCTGAACGAGATGAGGTCCTAGAAAAGTTGCATCTCCCGCCTCCAGCCAGCACAAGGGTGATCGGCATGGCCTACCGTACAAAGCCTCGTATGGTGTCATCTGAATGGTCACCTGGAAACTGTTGTTGTAGGAGAACTCCACCAGAGGGATATGCTTCTCCCAAGAACCGCCAAAGTCTAGAATGCAGGCTCGGAGCATATCCTCAAGCACCTGGATCATGCGCTCAGACTGACCATCAGTCTGGGGATGGTATGTTGTACTCAAAATTACTTATGTACCCAAGTCCTTCTGAAGTCCCTGCTAGAACCGAGAGGTAAAGCGTACATCCCTGTCTGAAATAATGGAGTGTAGAACTCCATTTAGACGAACAATATCTCGGATGTAAATTCGTCCCAGATCATCGACACTGAAGGTCTCCTTGATCGTCAAGAAGTGAGAAACCTTTGTGAGCCTGTCGACGATGACCCAAACCGCATCGCTCCCTCGAGGCGACCTCGGAAATCCGGTCATGAAGTCCATCGCGACATCGTTCCATTTCCACTTCGGAATGGGTAACTGTTGTAAAAGGTATGTTGGTCGATGATGCTCTGCTTTCACCTGCTGACATGTAGAACATCTCATGACAAAACCAGCAACATCTTTCTTCATACCTGGCCACCAGTACTGGCGATGAAGGTCCCGATACATCTTGGTGACGCCAGGATGAACTGCCCAAACAGAGGAATGAAAATCCCACATCAGCTCCTCGCGTATGTCTGCTGGCACCCATACGCGTCCCTGGAAATGCAAGATCTCATCCTCTCCCACTGTCCATCTAGGAAGAGGTTCCTCTCCTAACACACTCTCACGCAGGACTAAGCCTTCTGAGTCTGATAGCTACCTCATCCGTACCCAATCAAGAAGTGTAGAGGTAACAGCTACAGAAGAAAGGAAAGTATGTCCCTGTCTGTCATGCACCTCTAGATGCATCTCAGAGAACAGAGCCATAAGCTACCACTCACTGCTGGATTCCTGAACTGCCTGAATCTGAGTTCTCCTGCTCAACGCACCTGCCACTACGTTTCCCTTTCCTGGAATATAGGCAAGCTCAAAATCAAAAGACTGAAGATACTCGACCCACCTGTGCTGTCTCAGATTCAGATCACGCTGAGTGAAGATATACTTGAGACTTTTGTGGTCGGTGAAGACCACAAAGTTCTCTCCCAGCAGATATTGTCTCCAATAGCATAAGGAATAAACAACAGCTGCCAACTCCAGATTGTGCGTAGGGTAGTTCTTCTCATGTGGCCTCAACTGCCGAGACCCATACGCAATGACTCCATCTCCCTGCATAAGTACAGCTCCCAGCCCGATACCTGAAGCATCACACTAAACAGTGTAGCTCTTGCTTGGATCTGGCAAGACTAGTATCGGTGTTGACATCAACCTCCCTTTCAGCTCCTGAAAGGCTGACTCATAAGAATCTGACCATAAGAACTTCGACCCCTTCTTGGTCAGACCTGTCAAAGGTGCTGATAGACGAGAAAAGTTCTGAATGAAGCATCTGTAGTATCCAGCCAGCCCTAGGAAGCTCCGTACCTCAAAGACGTTCTTCGGTTGCTCCCAGGAAACTACAGCTCTCACTTTCTCTGGGTCCACAGATACTCCTTCCTCGTAGATGAAGTGACCCAAGAAGTGAATCTGATCCATCCAAAAGTGGCACTTCGAGAGTTTAGCATAAATATGATGCTCACTTAGTGTACTCAAAATGATCTCAAGATGGGTAGCATGGTCGTGTCGAGTGTGAGAGTACACCAAGATATCGTCCACGAAGACCACGACGAAAGATTCCAAGTAAGGATGGAACACTCGGTTCATCAGTTCCATGAAAACTGCTGGTGCGTTCGTGAGACCGAACGGCATAACTGTATACTCGTATAGACCATACCTGCTCCTGAAGGATTTCAGAGGTATATCTAATGGTCTAACGCACAGCTGATGATAACCGGACCTCAAGTCGATCTTCGAGAACACTCGGGCTCCTCAAAGATGATTGAAGAGGTCATTGATCCTCGGCTAGGGATATCGGTTCTTGACTGTCAACTGGTTCAGCTTCTGATAATCCACGCAAAGCCGAAGGGTACCGTCTTCCTTCTTCACAAATAGGACAGGCGAACCCCAGGGAGAAGTACTGGGTCGGATGAAACCCTTTGTCTGTAACTCCTCCAACTGCTTCTTGAGATCCTGCAACTCAGGTGTAGCCATCCTATAGGGAGGAATGGACACCGGTGCCGCTCCTAGCACGAGCTCGATAGAGAAGTCTACCTCACGCTCCGGAGGCAAACCTGAAAAGTCCTCTGGAAAAATATCTCTGAAACGATCCACCACTGGAGGAAAGTTCAACCGTGAAGTCCCCTAATCATCCAGATAAAGACTAGAAATCTAGGTTGTCACCCTTCCTAGCCCATGATGCTTGAGTCCTGCTCGACTCTCCTGGACATCTTATTTACCTCTATGAAGAAAAGATTCACCCTCTGGTGAAATGAAACTCACTCTGTAGTGATAACAGTCGACGATGGCCTGGAAGGGAACCAACCAGTTCATCCCGAGGATGAAATCATAGCATGTCATATCTAGGACATAGAGGTATCATAAGAAACAATACCCTGCAACCCCGAGAGGGCACTCTCTACACTGGCATACACTAGATGTCCTCGTCCCCAAAGGTGTGTCTAGTGTCAACGAGTCGGCAGAAGAAAAGGTGCAGAGCCCAAGGCTCTCCACGACAGCAACAGGGATAAAGCTATGTGTAGCACCAGTATCGAAAAGGGCTAAAGATAAAACTGAGGCTACTAAAATCGTACCTCGAACTGTAGAAGGGTCGGGATCCTGCTCCTGATAGATCTGCTCCACTGCGAAAGACTGTCCTGCACTGCGGCCATGAACCCCTGGCTGACCACTCTGAGCTGATCCACCTTGTTGATGTTGAGGGACCGGTGGCTGACCGCCACGGCCTCGACCTCCACCTCAGCCCAAACGGCTGGAAGAACTCCAGTTCTCTGACTGGTGAGAAACTGGTGGTGCTGCTCCTGAACGAGGAGTCATGGAAGAACCTCGGTCACTAGCTGCTGGTGAGAAAACCTGGAAGAAACGTTGAAGGTGACCCATCTTGCCGCAAGATCGGCACTCCACGGGGTCCCTCTGGCACTGTGGCCTCGTGTGCCCTGACCGGCCACACTAGTAGCATGTCACCTGGCTACCTGATGATGCATCACGCTTCCTCGGATCATTGTGCGTAGACTCCCTATGGCTCTTCTTGCTGTCTTCTGGAGGAAAACTAGCTCTGGAAGCAGAACCGCCCTGGCTGGCAGCTCCGGAGTCTCTCAGATTGTGCTCCTCAATCAGTGCCTGGTTGACGATGGAAGTGATGGAAGTCAGCTGGAAGATGTTCACCTGTGAGAGGATCTCCCTCCTGAGACCATCCTGAAACTTCTTTGCTAAGAACACCCCACTTCCATCCCGAAGGGGTGTGAAACACTGCATATCGGTGAAGCGAGAGGAATACTCTATGACAGAAAGAGTACCCTGCTCTAAGATCATAAACTCCTGGGATCGGTCGGCCCTCAGGGTCTCTGGGTAGAAGTAGTTGTAGAACACGCGCTAGAACTCCTCCCAAGCCATAGCCTGCTGATGACCCGCCTGTGATATCACATCCCACCACCTCTTGGCGGAGTCTCGGAGCATTTAGGTAGCGAGATTGACTTGCCTCTCTGGAGGCGTCTCCAGATGCTTGAAGATAGTCAGCATGGCTTCCATCCATGACTCTGTAGCCTGAGGTCCTCCTTCCCCCGAGAACGTGGGAGGATGCTACTGCTGAAAAACTCACGTCAAGTCTGCCATAGTCGTAGCAGGAGGCGGCGCTCCCTAGAAGGTCTGAATCATCCTCATGAAACCTTCCCTGAAATGTGCATCAGCGCCTGCAACTGGTATAACAGCCGGTACCAAGGCTGGCCCGACTGGAGGATCGGCAGGAAGTCCCTGATCAGCATTGTCTGGTGTCTGATCACTACCTAACGATAGACGTATGACCAGAGGACGTCTCAGAGGCATAGCTCTGAAAGATCAAAAGTACATCTTAAATTAGGAAACAAGGACAGAGAGCACAAGAGTACAAAACGGAAGCAGGGGAAGGAAACACACAAGTTTACAAAACTCGACTACACGGCGTGTATAAAAACTACATGGCGTGTCTTCTTAAGCCACTAACATGGGCGTGTACTCCTGCCCTACAAGTCGTTTACACCTCAAACTACACGGCATGTTTGACCCCACACACAGCGTGTACTTGAAAACTGTTCCCCTACCCGAGTCCCTTACACGGCTAACCCACACAGTTTTCTTAAATTGAGACTACACGGCTTGTTCCCTGCAGACACGGCGTGTAGTGGACAAGGCTTCAGCGGCCCGTGTTGTTAAACACATGGCCGTCTACATGGATCAACCTTACACGGTGTTCTCCGAACAAACACGGCGTGTATAGGCAAGGTGACACTGCCCCGTGTTGTTTGTGACACGGCCGGGTACTTGGCAAGACTACACAGCGTGCTCCAAATACAACACGGCATGTCTGAGAGAAGGTCACTCCGATCCGTGTTGTTTGTGACACAGTCGGGTACCTGGAAGGGACTACACAGCGTGTTCCATTACAACACGGCGTGTGCTACTCGAGCTTCCCTGACCTGTGTTGTTAGTGACACGGCCGGGTACACAGCTCATTACTACACGGCGTGTACCTACCATGCACGATGTGTTCCTAAAGTTACTTTCATGACACCGTGTTCTGCTCACACGGTCAGTGACATGGCCTGAAAACTACACGGTGTGTATCCAAAAAGTACACGCCGTGTATTCTGGGTTTTTATGGGCAGTAGCTCAGAATCTGTACAGAACCCCAAAAACACTAAAAACAAGGCAAAGAGGTGCCAAATTCCAATTCGTGAGGGTCCATACTCCCCTTGAATCAAATCTTGGCATCTCCTACAGTCACATACAAGGGAAAACAAACAGCTCTCTAACATAATAGCAGGTATTCTATCAAGCATCTATCACAACAGCATGCATACTCTACACGAAGTCGATCACAACTGCATGCAATCACTAATTCACCCTAGATGGCATGGAAAGAATGCATGGAATGTGATTCTACAAGTGCCTATATGATGCATGAGATGGCATACCCTCATCTCATTGGGTCGCGACAGAAATAGAACCGAAATATCAAAACAATAATAGCACCAGTCATGTGAATCACTCTAGGTGAAGTCATATCAACCGTAAAATCTCAAAATCAGAAAACTGCAATTAACGAGGTAGTATGGCTTTTCCCTGTACATGGGTTATCTACTCATGAGCACAGCTTAACACCAAGTACCAAATTCATCCTATCCCTGTCTAAAGTCTCCAAACAGTAAGGCAAGAGAAAAGAACCCCTCTGATACCACTTTGTAACGACCCGAATTCCGGATCCCCTCCACTGGTGCCCCGTACCCGGTTCGCCACATGACCTCAAGCATGTTTCCCCAAATGCCAGAGGCTACCGACTAGCAGTGAGGGCCTTGGTGATTCGGTGGGGAAACTATTCCCTCATTCGGTAAAGTATACAATGGAAGAACAACCAGGCACAATAACGGGAACAATAAACAGCATACAACAACTGAACTGAACAGCGGAAGCAATGTAATAATTAATAATGATGCAACATGGTACATATGTCTATGAAAAGCAGTAAACAAACCAACATGATGAAGTAAAACTGGAAAACAAAGTGAAAAATAAAACAAAGTAAACTCCTCAGCATCGCAAGCCACGGCTAGGTCCCATGCTCTCCAACTCCAGTGCAATCAAGAACCTGAAGTAGAAGGGCGTTTGCCCTTATCTATACCTGCAACAACATAGTCTGCTTGGGCCCAAAAGCATGGCCCAAATATGGTGTGAGATACAATCCCAGTAGGCAATCACCTAAAGATTTTTGTCTAACAGTCAATGAATACATGGCAGTAATAAAATAAGAAGCAGTAAACAGGAAAACACAAGCAGCTACAATCCACAGTTCCAACAAATAAAGTTTACAAGTAAATAGATAGCAACAATAAGGAAAAAGTTAACCCTCTGGGTAGCTCTCACAACCTAACCCCTATGGTTCAACCTATAAGTACTAGCAACCCTCTAGGAGGCACACACAGTCTCACCCCTCTGGTTCAGCTATGAAAATAACAGACTCTCTGAGGAAGCACTCACCGTCAATTCCCCCTATAGTCTTGTATCGTACTAAAGTCTCTCTAGGGAAGCACTCAACGTCTCATTCCCCCTGTGGCCCGTGTCAAGGAACTACAGACTCTCTGGGGAAGCACTCATCGTCAATTCCCTCTGTGGTCTCGCATCGTATTAAAAGACACTCTGGAGAATCCCTTACGTCTATTCTCTTCGTGGTCTACTACACTAGGTTCTCACAGTCCTGTGTGAAATAAACATGCTCAGCGCACGTACATCGTCCAAGTAAACCTCAAGAACTACTTGGCTATCAGTCTAAGGCTCAACAGAAATAATAAAGCAACATCCCACTATCCTACAACTAGGCATGGAAACTGGAAAACGCTAAACAGTACAACAAGCATGGCAAAGCAACCAGAGCACAAAATAAATTACTCTACCCATAAGCATAAACCTCTACTATAGAAATCAAGCAAAGCAGGAAAACAGCAGGGGGAAAATAGGAAACCCACAATTCCCCGCCCAAGGGAATTTGTGGAATTTGCACAAAATACTCATCGACTTCAACAGAAAGGCACAAACCACCTACCTAGATCCTAGGAGATCGATATACGTGAACCACGACGATTGATTCCCCTTAGAACATTGTAGATCTGAGAAAACACACAAAACGCTCAACCCACGATAACTCGGAAACGAATAGGAATCAGAAAACGAAGCTCAAGCAGAAGGAAGATCTTACTGCTGTGATTCCAACGCAATCGACCGTGCTCGAATCGAAGAACGGACGAAGAGACGGGAGCTCATCAAAGATTCAGCTGTACGGGTCGCTCTCAGACGAACGGAACCTAGAATGAGGTATTTTTTTGTGTCAGGCGCGACCCCAGTCCATTTAGTAAAAAAAATAAAATACACGGCGTGTACTTTTAGAGTACACGGCGTGTACTGGGTCTTTTCCGTACTCCGCCAAAATTGGCCCCCACGTCACCCCTACACACCGTGTGTGTGGCCCAGGCATGGCCTTCACACGGCTTCGAGTCAGAGAAGATTACACGGCATGTACTCAAAAAGTACATGGTGTGTACTTCGAAAATTTCCAGAAAGTTATTTTTTCTTAAAAACTCCAGAAAAAGGAAAAACATACCTGAACGAAGGTCCGGGTTCTTACAGATGGAATGATGAATATGGTTGTACCATATTTATAATAACATCGCAGTATGTATAAGGTAATGGAGTTACTATTTTGGTATGGAAACAACAAAGAAAGAGGAAGTAGAAGAAGAAAAGAACTTGAAAGAGGGTGGTGAAATTATTACCTCTTCTTCGGGTGTTTCCTTTTGAGTTGATCAAAAGGGCTACTTAGGTTAGATTTATGATCAAAGTAAGGCCTATGGGTTGAAGTGAGGGAAGTTGGGAAGATGTTTGGGCAGGTTTTGTCCAAGTAAAATGGATTTGGAGGTGTAAAATTAAGAGAAGGGGAAGTACCCTTTTATAAGAGAGGTGAGGGTCACTTTAGGAAAAGCTTGAAATATTATTTTATAATAAAATCATTTTCGGTTTCTAATGGCTCCAAAATAATTTATTTAGAGTATAAGGTGGGTATGGGTCTAAAACCTCTCAACCGATAGGTTTTATAAAGGTTTAGGTCACCATATTAACCTTATATTTTAGATTTAACTCTTAGTTAAATATTTTGACATTTACCATGTCTCTTTGTATTTTTATATTATATGGTTAATAAACTTACTATAAACTAACAAGAGAACACCAAGTGGTTAATTATTTATATATATAACCTTATCTAAGTCCTTTGGATGAAACTTGTATTTTTAGGAATATTATATCAATTAATAATATAATATTTGTTTTAAAAACTCAATTATGTCAATTTTGACACTATTTAGTATTTGATTTTTTTGAAAGCCATAAAAACTTTATCACTTAGAATAAAATTTATTTAATCAACCCTAACATTTCATATTAACCTAGAGAATTAGTATAATTTATCATAAGTCTCAATTTACATTTATTTGGATATTTATAATATCAATTATTTTAATATTTCATTATTAAGGTAATTACTACATTATCATTGTGTCATAAATAAATTAAATTATCTAATGTCTAAAAATTATAAATAAAATATAATTATTTATTAAATCATTTTATCTTTCTAATGAATATTTATAGTCGATTTATATTGTGTGTAACCTTATATTAAAAATGGTTTAGTTATTAAACTTTGAATTTACCTCTTTTAACTCTTCTTTAAATAAAATACTAATAAATGTCTTAATCTAATCCAAGTGGACCAAATGGGGTCATATTTTATTCCTAATGTTTTTTTTTTGTCTAATTACACTTATCCAATAGAATTAGGACATGTTTTAGGGTAATTATAATATCATTTTTACCCTTAATTACCCTGTTTACTTTTAACCGTGGTAAATAAAAGTCAAAAATTACTATTCACCAAAAATTATTTTCATCTTATTGAACCACATTTTACTTACTGATGTCAACCGTTTTTCTTAGAATTTTGAAATTCATCTCATAGAAGTGGTAAAATTAAGTTTTATGCAAATTTGTAAATGCTCCTAGAAGGTGGGTAAAAGACGGTAAAAAGTTCAATAAAATTTTATATATCTAAACTTATTATAAAATGACTCCAATGAATTACATTGAACATATATAGGTATTATATATCTATTTTTACCTAAAATAAATTAAAATAAAATAACTAATTACTTAAATAAAAAAGTCAGTTTTAAACAATAACGCAGTGTTTTTCACTATTCATCAAAAATTGAAAGTTTTCATAAAAAAACCAAAAATTCACCCTAAGCTAATTTCGATATTCTGAATTCAAAAATGAATTCTATATTGAAAAAATAAAATTTATAAATTTTCAAAAAGTGGGTATTACTATTCATAACGGCTAGTCTGATTGGTTGTGGTGTGTTAAAACTCCAAATTGTGTACAACGCAAGATACTACATTATTCAAAGGGAAACGTACCGTGGAAGCTCGAGGTGTTACATTCTTCCCTCCTTAAAATAATTTCATCCTCAAAATTTCTAGAATATTATTTCATAAAAAGATTCGGGTGGTTCTTCATCATAAGTTCCTCGGGTTCCCAAGTTGTCTCTTCCATCTTATGATTTCTCCATAGAACTTTCACCAGACGAGTCGTCCGGTTTCTCAACACTTGTTCTCTGGTATCAAGAATTCTGATAGGATCTTCACAATAAGACAGATCGGGTTCCAGTTCTAATTCTTCATAGGTGAGTACATGTGTTGGGTTAGGCATGTATTTTCTCAATGGTGATACATGGAACACATCATGAACTTTGGAGAGACTTGGAGGCATTGTCAAACGATAAGCTAAAACTCCAATTAGTTCTAGAATTTTGAAAGGTCTGATGTACCTGGGACTCAATTTACCCTTCTTACTGAAACATATAACACCCCTTCATGGAGATACCTTCAAGAAAACATGGTCTCCTAATTGAAATTTAAAATCCTTCCTTCAGTTATCGGTATAGCTATTTTGCCTACTTTGGGCTACTTTTATGTGGGTTTGGATAATATTCACCTTTTCTATTGTTTCCTCAACATGTTCTGGGTCTATGAATTTTTTTTCACCAACATCATCCCAACAAGTTGGTGTGTGACATCTCTTTCCATATAATGCTTCATATGGTGCCATCTGAATACTTGAATGGAAGCTGTTGTTATAGGAAAATTCTACCAGAGGTAAATATTGATCCCACATACCTTGAAAGTCAAGTGAGCAAGATCTCAACATGTCTTCTAAGGTTTGAATAGTCCATTCTGATTGTCCATCAGTTTGAGGGTGGTAGGCAGTGCTCAAATGAAGTTCAGTATCCAGGGTCTTCTGAATACTTTTCCAGAATCTTTATGTAAAACGGGGATCACGATCAGAAACAATCGATACGGGTACTCCATGAATTCTTACAACTTCATTAATATATAGTCTTTCTAGACATTCAAGTGGTAAATCTTTTCTTATAGTAAGAAAATGTGCTGACTTGGTAAGAAGATCAAAAATGACCCATATTGCATCATTCCTTCTAGGATTCCTTGGTAGACCCATGATAAAGTCCATCGTAATATCATCCCATTTCTACTCAGGTATGGGAAGAGGTTTAATGACTCCTCCAGGATGTTACCTTACATCTTTCACTTGTTGAAAACCCATACATCTTGACACATAATCAGCAATCTCCCTCTTCATGTTGTCCCACCAAAAATGTTCCTTCAAATCTCTATACATCTTAGTGCTACTAGGGTGTGTGGATAAATTTGAGCTATGAGCATCATCCAAAAATTCCCTTTTTAGATCAGGTATATCAGAAACACAAAGTCTCTTCCCAAATTTCAAAATTCCATCTTCATATACGAAGTTAATCAATCTCCCATCATTCAAAACTTTAATTTTCTTTCGAAACTCCTCATCATCAGTCTGAGAACTTTTTATCCTTTCTAGTAAAGATAGTTTAGAAACCATTTGAAAAAGTATCGATGTTTCACCCTCCATGATTATTCCCATATCCATCTTTACTAGATCCATGAATATAGGATCCCTTTCAACTCTCATCTTGTTCATAACTCCATGATACTTTCTACTCAAACCATCTACCACCTTATTTTTCTTCCCCGGGTGGTAGTGTATAGTGAAATCATAATATTTGATTAGTTCAAGCCATCTTCTTTGCCTCGTGTTGAGTTCTTTCTGTGAGAAAATATTCTTCAAACTCTTGTGGTTAGTATAAATCTCACATTTTTCACCATAGAGATAGTGTCTCCATATTTTCAGACCCAATATTACATTTGCTAACTCAAGATCACGAGTGATATGGTTTTGCAAATGAATGTTTAACTATTGTGATGCATAGGCAATGACTCTATCATTCTGCATAAGGACACAACCAAGTCCTTTCTTTGATGCATCACTATAAATAACAAACCCATCATTCCCCGATGGTAGAGTCAATATAGGAGAATTGACTAATCTTCTCTTCATCTCTTCAAAACATTCTTCACACTCTTTTGTCCAAAAAAAATTAACCCATTTACGTGTGATATTGGTTAATGGGTTAGCCAACCGGGTAAAATTTTGGACGAAATGTCAATAATAACCTGCTAAACCAATAAAATTGTGTACCTCAATTATACTCATTGGTGCTAGTCATTCTTGGATTTTCTTGGTCTTTGAAGGATCAAAAGAGATTCCATCCTTAGAGACAATATGGCCAAGAAAATAAATCTCCTGAATCCATAATTCACACTTGCTAAACTTCCCATATAATTCATTTCTTCTGAGGGTTTTCAAAATAGTGCGCAAGTGATTTTCATGATATTTGTATCTTTTTTAGTATACCAAGATATCATCAATAAATACCACTACAAATTCATCAAGATATTTCTTGAAAACTCTATTTATTAGATCCATGAAGACATAGGGTGCATTAGTTAGTCCAAAATGCATTACTGTAAACTCGTAATGCTCTTACCTGGTTTGAAATGTTGTCTTTGGAATGTTTTCCTTCTTCACGCACAAATGATGATATCCAGATCGAAGGTCAATCTTTGAAAAATATTGAGCTCCATGAAGTTGGTCGAATAAATCATCAATGCGGGATAGGGGATACTTGTTCTTTATTGTTATAGAATTGATCTCCCTGTAGTCAATGCACAACCTCATAGATCCATATTTCTTATTAACAAAAAGGAAAAGGGCTTCCCATGGAGAAACACTAGGGTGAATAAATCCCTTATTACTTAATTCATCTAGTTTTTTCTTTAGTTCCACTAATTCCACAGTGTCCATTTTATAAGGGGTCTTCAATATGGGCCTTTAACCAGAAATTAAATCAATGGAAAACTCAATTTCTCGTCCTGGAGGATGTCCAGGTAAATCCTCTAGAAACACATCAACATATTCTTGCACAATAGGTATGTCCTCTATTCGAACATTCTTTTCCTCACCCGTAGTTATTTAATTCTCTTCTTCCCCAATAATTGAATTTAGTAGATCTATTGGGGGTGGATCTAGATAAGAATCAGGTGGTGATGTTTCTGCTCTAAAGATAAGGTACTCCTTATCATTATTGAAAATTGTAACCTCCTTATTCTTATAATAAATTTTCACATTGTGGTCTGAAATCCAATCCATACTGAGGATTATATCAAATTCAATCATGGGTATGACGATGAGATCAGCAGATAAAGAACATTTATATGCCCTAATGGGAACTGATTCACAAAACTTTGTTGCGATGATACTTCCCTTAGGAGTTTTGACTGAAAACTCCCTTGTTAAGTCAAATTGAAAATATATAATTTTCTTAGCAAACTGGGAAGATATGAAATAATGCGATGATCCAGAATCAAATAAATCATTGGCTAAACTTGAGGAAACCATTAAATTACCTTCCACCATGTCTTTCTCGGAGCTTGAACCTCATCAGTAGTGACCACATAAGCTTGTCCCTACTCCCTTGTCCTTTTCTGAGGTAAGTTTCCTTGGTGCTTAGGAAATTCGTTTTCATAATGATCCTTTTATCTACAATTGTAGAATTCAACATTAACAGCCTCTTTATTCCCCTTTCAATCACGAGCTTGGTGGCCTTTTTCACCACACTTATAATAGACTCTAATTCCCTTCAAGAAAGTACCGGGGTGTTTCTTCCCACATTTACCGCGGGATAGATATTAAACTTTTCCCTTCTTCCCCTTATTTCCATTTCTAGAGTGGTCATAAAATCTCTTCTTCTCTTGCTTTGTTTTGAAGTCATAAGACTTAGAGAATTCCTTTTCTGTCTTGATAGTGCACAAGACAATATCTTCGTACGATGAGAAGGATTGTGAGACTAATGATAGATGGAGAAATGGTTTTAACCCATCAAAGAATCGATCAATCTTACTTCTTGGGTTACGTATATAATCTGTTGTGTGTCTTTCTAACCTTGTAAAGTTAGCCTCATACTTTGTGACATTCTCATCCTCCTTTTGCCTCAGACTCAGAAATTGTCTTTCTATATTTGCTCGATGGTCACGAGGAAAGTATTTTTCTAAAAAAAACTCTTTAAACTCCCTCCATTCCATAGATGATACTTCTTCATCCTACTTTGTGTTTTGAATTAATGACCACCATTGATCTGCATCTCCCATGAGGAAATAAACTGCCATGACAACTTTTTCCCTTTCGCTACTCCCCAAAGCATGAAATATTTTCTCTAAGAAACTTATCCATTGCTCAGATGAAAATGGATTTGTAGACCCATTGAATGTTAGTGTTTGTTGCCTCATGAAGCGGTCTAACATTGATCCTCCACGTTGTGGATTAGGGTGTTCTATACGGGTAAGGTTATTATTCATAACCTGAGCGAGTTGTCCCAGTATAGTGATAAGTTGATCAACACCAGTTGCATCACCAGCTCCACTATAATTATCTTGAGTAGGAGGGAAGTCCCTACATGGATTACGTGCATTAATACGGTTTTCATTCCTTCCACTATGCGCCATTTCTAAACAATGGCATACAGTAGATTAGTTTATGAATCATAATACATAATTCCAAACTTGTAAGACACTTAACATAAATTGAATAGTTTATGGATATAATCCATAATCATAAAAATGTTTTCTTTGAGGAGGTATATACTCATAAATCCTTCATAATGGTTTGTAAAGAAAATGTGAATTATCCTAAGCATATCCCTCAGGAGTATCATAACCAAGAGTGCAGCAAGGACCATTGTAATGTACCAGGATACCCCGAGTCAAGCCCGAAACTCATTGTCAGAGTTTTCACTCCTAGGTACATCTATTTCAAAGCTGCCTCTACTTGCTCGTATCCAGACAAGGATGTATTTCTTGGAAAACTTAGAAAATATCTACATTACCAAAATTTCTTAGAAGTTCTTCTATACTAATCCTCAAAGTTTGTCTTAGGGTAATATGCTCTAATCAAAGTTTATCTAAATATATTTTCCAAGGTTTGTACTAAACTTCCTCTGATACCAACTGTAACACCCCGACCCCAGTTACCCAGAGTCAGTGCTTTATTACATAACATTGGCATGATACAAGGAATCATATCTCGAAAGACCGATCGGTTTAGTATTATTGGAAACAAGATACATACATAAGTTCAACATTACAACTTGAAAAGAAATACAACACTAATTAATTCCATTAGAAACATCCAAGCCTCCTAGATTATGCCTGCAAGTCAATCATAACTAACTTCTTCATATCCTGGGAAAATGAAACATAATAAAGGGGTGAGATCAAATGCTCTGTAAGGGTAAGCAATACAGCGGAAGATAACATAAACATTATGCATGGTGAATAATTGAAAACACATGCCTTTAAAAATAATAATCATGAACACTTTATGGAAGAAATATGAGCTGAGTAAATAATACCATAATAAAACATAGTCATGGGTATTTTACTAGTAGAATAACCACATGAACCATCAATAATATTTTCATAATGAGGGGATGTATAATGCGGGACATTCTGAAACAATTTTTCAAGGCCTCGGCCAGGACATCTAAAAATGATTAAGGCCTCGGCCAAAACCATATATCAAATTGGGAAAGGCCTTGACCAATTCCACATCTAATTGTATCATGAGACCTACCAATGCATCAAGGAACTATAGCAGGCTCCACCCGTCACTTACTAAGTCCAATACATTCCTCATATGAAAAGATTGAAACATAACATAAACATTCGTATTAAAACTAGCATACGAAATGTCAATAATTTATCTATATACCATGAATGGTATAAAAATAATACATCCACAGTCAAACATATCACAAAACCTTAAATACAATATGGAATATTTTTATCATAATAAATTAACTTCTAACAAGTGTAAATTTTATCAAAGGATGTTGACATATATGAAATCAAAACTATTTGAGAGGAATATCTCTTTCTATTTTGAAATCATTTAAGAGTCACATAATTATAAAATAAAACATTTATTTTGAAAATATTCTTATAATATTGTAAGGGAAGCTTCGACGATGTTATAATGATAGAAAATAGTCGCACTCATCGTACACTACTGGAAATATGATTTATACCAACGGTTTTGGGAAAACAGTTGGTATAGTTCACTAATTTGGACCTATACCAACGGTTTGGCCAAAACTATTGGTATAGGTCGCATATATGGACCTATACCAACGGTTTTTTCAAAACCGTTGCTATAGGTCACTAATTTAGAGTTATACCAACGGTTTTGGGCAAACCGTTGGTATGGTTCACTAATTTGGACCTATACCAACGGTTTTGGCCAAATCGTTGGTATAGGTCCGTTGGTATAGGTCCCAAAATCAAAGAACCTATACCAATGGTTTTTAAAACTGTTGGTATAGGTACATGTATTTTTAATGGAATCTTCTTATAGAGTACATTAAATAAATCAAAATTTAAAATACTTATGATAATACATATATATATTTATGAAATTATGTTCAAAAAAGTAATTTAGGTTAGTGGTTAGGTCGTTCAATCACAAACGGGAGGTGTTGGGATCCAAACCCACTGAATGATTGTTTTTTGAATTACATATACCAATTGTTTTATAGAACCGTTGGCGGTTTTCCCAAAACCGTTGGTATAGACCTATCCCCACGGCTTACTTGCCCACGGTTCTCTAAACCGTTGGTATAGGCTATACCAATGGTTTGGAGGCTTATACCAACGGTTCCAAACCATTGGTATAGGGTATTTTTCCAGTAGTGGTATAAGTTAAAAAAATACATTCTTACCTTAATTTTGTCGAAAAGGGTCATAAAGTACCTTGTTTGGAAAACGACGGAAAGATCCCTTTCAAAACATATAAGATCAAATAAGGGTATAAATGACTTTAACCCATTGTCTAGTAAATAGTAAAAATGTTTTGAAATACATTTTTAAGAAAACACGGATGTGGATGATAAAGAGGTCCCAGTAGATACTTACGTAAAAACAACCTCGGATAATAAAGAGATTGTGAAATTAACCTTTACCTTGTACTTTTCCTTAGTCGATGGTATGTTAACCTCTTGTATAATAGTTAAAACATTGTTATTAAATTATATAAGAACTATATACATGAATATGATATCATATATGATCCTATAATATTGATTTGTTAATAATATTTCAGTAGTATCATCGTTTCTGGTGTTAACTGATTCGTTTTCCTTTATATGCTTGGTTATGTAAACCATGTTTGTTACAGATAGGGTGTATTTGATTCATATACAGAATGATATTATGTTCATAAAAAATATTTTTAATCATAAAATGAAAATTATTCTTGAATGATTACGATGGGGAATGAATCTCATCACATTCGTGGAGACGGTAATCTATACGTACGCACGAGCGACAATATCATTATATTGATGGTAAAATCGTATGTAATTGGATGGTATGTCATATATACAGAATAATTAACATGTTATATTTATTATTTACATCATTTATACTCTTTATTATACTCATACAAATAATGAAGTGTTTGAATAACAAATTACACCATGACGTGGAGACAGTAAGTCGTACGTACGCACGTATGGTGACTTTGTCATTTATAGGATGGATAGAATAATGAATACGGTTGTACCATATTTATAATAACATCACAGTATGTAGAAGGTACTAGGGTTATTATTTTGGTATGGAAACAACAAAGAAAGAGGAAGTGGAAGAAGAAAAGAACTTGAAAGAGGGTGGTGAAATTATTACCTCTTCTTCGGGTGTTTCCTTTTGAGTTGATCAAAATGGCTCCTTAAGTTGGCTTTCTGATCAAAGTAAGGCATCTAGGTTGAAGTGAGGGAAGTTGTGAAGATATTTGGGTAGGGGTTGGCCAAGAAAAATGGCATTGGAGGTGTGAAATTAAGAGAAGGGGAAGTACCCTTTTATAAGAGAGGTGAGGGTCACTTTAGGAAAAGCTTGAAATATTATTTTATAATAAAATCATTTTTGGTTTCTAATGGATCCAAAATGATTTATTTCGAGGCTAAAGTGGGGATGTGTCGAAAACCTCTCAACCAGTAGGTTTTAGATAGGTTTAGGTCACCATATTAATCATATCTTTTAGATTTAACTCTTAGTTAAATAGTTTGACATTTACCATGTCTCTTTGTATTTTTATATTATATGATAAATAAACTTACTATAAACTGTCAAGCGAACTCCAAGTGGTTCATTATTAATATATTTAACCTTATCTAATTCCTTTGGTTGAACCTTAGATTTTTAGGAATATTATATCAATTAATAATATAGTATTTGTTTTAAAAACTCAATTATGTCAATTTTGACATTATTTAGTATTTGATTTTTTTTAAGCCATAAAAACTTTATCACTTCAAATAAAATTTATTTAATCAACCCTAACATGTCATATTAACCAAGAGAATTAGTGGAATTCATCATAAGTCTAAATTTAAATTTATTTGGATATTTATAATATCAATTATTTTAATATTTTATTATTAAGGTAATTACTGCATCATCATTGTATCATAAATAAATTAAATTATTTAATGTCTAAAAATTATAAATAAAATACCATTATGTATGAAATCTTTTTAGATTTCTAATGAATATTTATAGTAGAATTTATATTGTGTGTAACCCAGTATTAAAAATGGTTTAGTTATTCAACTTTGAATTTAACTCTTTTAACTCTTCTTTAAATAAAATAATAATAAATGTCATAATCTAATCCAAGTGGACCAAAGAAGGGTCATATTTTATTCCTAAGGTTGTTTTTTGTCAAATTACACTTATCCAGTAGAATTAGGACATGTGTTAGGGTAATTATAATATAATTTTACCTTTAATTACCCTGTTTACTTTTAACTATGATAAATAAAAGCCAAAAGTTACTATTTACCAAAAATTATTTTTATCTTATTGAACCACATTTTACTTACTGATGTCAACCGTGTCTCTCGGATTTTTGAAATTCACCTCATAGAAGCGGTAAAATTAAGTTTTATGCAAATTTGTAAATGCTCATTGAATGTAGGTAAAAGACGGTAAAAAGTTCAATAAAATTTTATATATCTAAACTTATTATAAAATGACTTCAATGAATTACATTGAACATATATAGTTATTATGTATCTATTTTGACCTAAACTAAATTAAAATAAAATAACTAATTACTTAAATAAAAAGTCGGTTTTAAACAATAACGCAGTGTTTCTCACTATTCATCGAAAATTGAAAGTTTTCATAAAAATACCAAAAAATCACCCTAGGATAATTTTGATATTCCGAATTCAAAAATGAAGTCCATATTGAAAAATAAAATTTATAAAATTTCAAAAAGTGAGTATTACTATTCATAATGGATAGTTCGATTGGTCATAGTGTGTTAAAACTCCAAGTTGCGTACAACGCAAGCTACTGCATTATTCAAAGGGAAACGTACCGTGGAAGTTTGAGATGTTACAGACTACCCCAGGGCGCCTAGCAGCATGTCATGGCTACTGGAAGTCCCACTGGCCGGTCAGTGGGATTCTACCGGTTGGTCAATGGGATTCCTGTAAAAATCCATCATTATCAGCCTCCCACCAGTTGGTCGATGGCCCTCATCAGCTAGCCGGTTGGCCTCCTGTGGCTTTTCTAGCTACATGAGCATTGCTCACTCCCATGCTAAAAGCCCTTACCACTAAAACTAAAATCAAACACTATCTCACACCCCTCGAAAAGCTCAAATAAGAGGGAAACACACAATGAGTAACAAGACAATGAGGGATCAATCGGAGATCAACGTAAAGAACAAGGAAACCAAAAGAAACCAAGGCTCGTACCTGAAAGTTGGTAATGGGAAGTTACAGTTGGATGGTCGACGATACTTTCGGTATGATAGACTGTGGGTGTACCGTTCCACTCTGACACCGGTCGAGGCAGGTAAAGACTCACTCGAGGTTGGTTGAGCTCAAGGGGAGCAGGTTGCTTGGTTTATTTTTGTTGTTGTTTATTATGCTTTGCATACGATGGTATATGTATGAATATTTGCTAGAGATACCGTTAGCGGGTGACCTATTGAATCCATACTCACACTTTGCACTGGCTCTTTGGGTCGCATGCAAACTTCATGGTTCTTGGTATAATAAGGGTAAGGAGTCATCTTTAGAATTCTAGTGGAGATGAAGGTGTTAATGGTGCACGAGCTGGATTGTGTAGTTTTATATATGGGTTGGGTGGATCCTTACCGTTGGGATGACGATATCTTTAGCTACTTTTAAGTATGGACATATGTGATTAGTCATAGGGTGATCTTGTTTATTTTTGTACGACATGTATGGCCTTGTAGACATTGTTGCATCGTGTGGTATGTTATGATATTGATTTATGTTGTGTTTTCAATATTTATAGCTGCTATGTTATTTGTTTGATTTTTCTAGAGACCATGGTATCCTCACTACCACTTCTTAGTCATTCGATATTAGTAACGATCTCACATTTGTAGAGGCACACTTAAAGTCAATTGGATCTTCAATCCGGTTATTGTGGAGTGAGTCGGGTTGAGGACATCACACCATTTAGTTTTTCAAAACCCAAACTCATTTATAATTCATTTATAACCAATTTATTTTCTTAAATTCATTAATATAAGACTATCATATTGGTTATTTTCTTAAATTCATTAATATAACCTTATCATATTATATTTTGAAATACTCATTTAATTATCATTTATTCATTCACATATATGTTATACATTTATGTGGCATTTGAATTAATTTTATGTAACCATAAATGAGACGAATCAATGGCGGCGTGGCGAAGCTGTTGGGCGCGGCACGAGCGCGCGCACGCGCGCACAATCCCTGTTTTGCTTACACGCGCTTCTATCTTTTCGTCTCTTTATCCTTCTGTACCGCCGCCACTTGCGCCCTTTCCGTACCTTTACGCTTCCGTCCCCTCATACTTTCATCATTTCGCATACGCTGAATTCCCCAAAGAGCCCTCCCTGATCACTGTATTAAATTTATAAAAACTATTTATAATAATATATGATTTATTGATTTTGATATAAATATAAAAGATAATTATGACATATTTTTTTCTATTTTAAAAAATGCGTTAGTTTCCGTGAATAAATAAATAGATAAAAATTCACAAAAATAAAAGTGAAAATAAGGGTTTTCTTAAAGAAAATTTTAAATACTCCTTTTATTTTTTTCACGAAAAAACAAATATCACTTAGAGAGATGAGCACATATTTTTGGTTTAATCTATTTAGGTCCCATCTCTCTCTATATATAACAATAGAATAACAATAAATTTTTGATTAATTATATCAATGAAAATAAAAAATAATGGTCCCATCTCTCTCGTTGGTAAGTTCTTGGTTGGTGGTCGATTTTTATATTGATTTAATTGATTTTAACCACGTCCTTTTAAATTTATTACAAAAGCTCAACCACCCTAAATGTTGGGTTCCTAAATCTTGGACTTCCAACGACTTTTCGGTAAATGTTTTGAACTGGTTTGTAGAGGATCGGGCCGACCCGGTCTTAGAAAAATTTCCGTATCCCATGCACCACTCGTCTTGTCGGGTCGCCCAGTGTCTTATCTGGTGATCAAAATGGACGCACTTCACTTGACTGACGGATTATTGTGTCGAACCATCGTTGATCAAGGTGTTACCTCGTGCGACGCTCTGTCATCTCGGCTGACAACGACTCATTTCCGATTGGGTCATTATGATCTCTTCGTGGGAAGAGGGGGTTCTTTGGGGTGGAGGGTTCGAAAAGACAACTCACAGGGATTCCTTTTTCAAAAAAAAAAAAAAAAATCAGCCTGACCCGCACCGATTCAATGCAAACTTAGGGGCGTCCTCATTCCCTTTAGGATGACGACAAGCGTCAAGAACATCAAACATAAAGATTGGGGATAGTTTCACCCTCAATAACTCAAACATAAACAACATGTTCTAACCACCAACCCGACATTGGACTAGATGCTGAAATAATTAAGTAGAAGCCATAAACATATACATCCACTTATGACATAACAATGGAGAAACAGTAATAAATGTAGACCAAGACATTTCCTACAAATAACCATATGATAAATGATTACAAAACTACAAACTGAAATTGAGAGAAATAGAACGGGAGACCGAAGAAGCCGAAACATAACTTGAGCCAATCGGTTCCATGAAATATAACACTATCATAAATCGACGCAAGGGCAACGCTAAGAAAAATGAGGTTTTTTTTAGTGTTGATAAATCTACCCTTTATTTGCGCTGATAATTTTTTTAATAAAAAATATTATTAATTTATATAAAATTATTATATTTATATTGAAAAATAATGTTTATTTATATACATTAAATAAAAAACGCATGTTTTTTTTAAAGGTTGGAGCCGAAACCTCGTTTTATTATTAAAACAAATACTTCTTTTGGTCGGGAAGACCCATTACGTAGCTCGAAGGCCCAATGCCAAGTGGCCGGAATACTAGGCATGAAAACCCATTTTTTTGGCCCAAAGGGTCTTTCGGTGAATAGTACTGCCACAGTACCCGGACTGCTATAGTATCGCCGCCGCTACAGTCCCCTGCTACAGTGCCTCCGCCACTATAGTACCCGAAAAATTCGTCTCTGCTCGGATTCAATCCTGGATTTTTTGGATGCAAAGCAGGAGCTTGTACCACTTGGGTACAGGCTCGTTGACCCACATGTTTATAATTAATATATATTTTTCAATAATTCAAATAGATCTAATCTTTTTTAAAAGGTAATTCTAAGACTATAATTAAATAAATGCATGTTTAAATGATTATAAGATTATAATTAATTTTATTTTATAATAAATATATTTATTATATTTATAATTATATATTTATAATTATATATAAATACTTTTTAAATATATATATTTATAATTATAAATAAATAAATATGTTACCAATGAATTTGGTCAATAAATATATTGATGCGTGAGTATAATTGACATGCATATGTTATTTATTCATCACGAATCTTCATTTATACATTACACCATTATTATTATTCATGTTGTCCATATATGTGATGACTAGTTTTTTATGATTTATAATTTACTAGGTATATGATTTATTCATGTTATACTCATTAATCTATTACGTTCTCATAAATACTTATAAAATTACCATAAATATATTTAAATAATAAATATATTTACTATATTTATAATTATAAAATTTTAATTATATATAAATACTTTTTAAAGATATTTTTTATTATAATTATCACTAAATATATATATATTTATTTAAATAATTATAAAATTACAATAGATATATCTATAAATATATTTATTATACTTATAAAGTTATAAATATATATAATTAAATAAATATATTTATAAGTATATACAAATATTTATAAATAAATACAAATATTTATAATTATAATTCTAAATAGATATAGATATATTTGAATAATTATGAAATTATAATAAATATGTTAATTATAAATATTTATAAAATTATAAATTTAATAAATATATTTTTTATAATTTTATAATTATTTAAATATATAAAAATATATATATATTTATAAATATAACTTTAAATAAATATATATTAATTATAATTTTTTAATTACAAATAAATAAATAAATATTTATAGTTATAATTATAAATAAATAGCCCGCGAGGGCTGGGTGAGTTGGTTCAAGGCGGTGGCGTCCCGTCGTCGAGGTTCCGGGTTCGAGTCATCGCAAAGGCAACGTGCACCATACGCCAACGATCCTCTCGTCCCCTCGACTCCGCGGGAACTGACCCAAGCCCAAGGGTTGACCACCTTGGGCCTAGCTGGGGGCGTGCGGCGCGCATGTGGGCAGGCCAACCCAATACCTCGTTACCCATACAACACGTTTCGCCGCTTCAGCGGTGGCGTAGTGGTGAAAGAGAGGGGTACAACAACGCCGTTCTTTGGGAGGTACATGGTTCGAATCCTGAGAGTCCGCTTTCGGGGGGAACCTCTCCCTCGGGATCCACTCGCCTTGCCGGGTCACCCGGTTTCTGACTGGGTGGGCAAAATGAGGCGCAACCCACCCGTGCTGACGGATTGCTTGACGAACCATCGCCGCCCGGGTTGTCACCCTCTGGGACGCTCTGCCATCTCGGCTGGCAACGGCTCCTTCCCGGTTGGGGCTCTCTCCGGAGTGACCTCTTCGTGGGGAGGGGGGTTTTCTTGTGTGAAGGGTTCGAAAAGGCCACACAAGGGAATTCCCTTTTTCAAGATAAGATTATAAATAAATAAATATTTATTTAAATAATTATAAAATTATAAAAAATATATTTATTATACTTATAATGTTATAAATATATATATACAATTAAATAAACATATTTATAAACATATACAAATATTTATAATTATAATTACAAATAAATATAAATATATACAAATATTTATAATTATAATTACAAATAAATATAAATATAATTATAAAATTATAATAAATATATTAATTATATATATTAATAAAATTATAGATATAATTAACATATTTCTTATAATTTTATAAATATATATATATATATATATATATATATTTATAATTATAATTATAAATAAATATATTTTTATTATATTTTTTAATTATAAATAAATATATTTTTATTTATACTTATAATTATATATATATATATATTTAAATAATTATAAAATTATAATAAATATATCTATTATACTTATAATGTTAAAAATATGTACCATTAAATAAATTTATTTATAAATATATACCAATATTTATAAATAAATACAAATATTTATAATTATAATTGTAAATAAATAAAGATACATTTAAATAATTAAATAAATATAATAAATATATTTATTATAATTTTATTATTATAAATAAATAAATAAATATATAATTTTATAAATATATATAATTTTATAAATATATTTATTATATATATATATAAATATAAATAAATAAATAAATAAATATATATAATTATAAATAAATAAATAAATATTTATTATATATATAATTTTATAAATATACATAATAATATAAATAAATATATTTATTATAAATATAAATAAATATATTTATCAGCGTTTTTTTAGCATTGATAAAGGTATGTCTTATCAGCGCTTTCTATTTTAGCGCTAATAAAACATACCTTTTATCTGTGTTTTTTGGATAGCGTTGATAAAAGTCTTCCCCGATGTTATAAAAATAACCCTAACATAAACTTCTCTCGCGCTGCCAAACCCCTCCTCCATCACCGCAGACCCCTCATCTGCCGCTACCGCTACCGACCACTCTGCTGCCATCAAACCCTATTGCTGCCGGTGAACCCCCTCCAAGCTAACATATCCTCCTCTTCCCTTTCTTTATCTCTCACTCGCACCACATATATGAAGTTGTGAGTCACGATACTAGTTTGATGATGATGATGAATTTTCTAGATCTGTAAGGTCCTAGAAACTCGAAGATGAAGATGAGTTCATTCAGATTGTAGTCTGATTTTTGAGGAGATTTCATGAACTCTGTTCAATTGTTCTATGCCCATTAATAATATGTTTTTGTTGTTCTTCTCTAGTCGCATGTCTAAGGTGTGGCTACGTGGATTGCCCACAATGCTTTTTTATCATGGTTGTTAGGGTCTGCACTTATCATTCACGATGAAATGCAACCTTGAGGTTCTTGTTAGTTGATTAAGTGCACTTTCTAAGGGAGTTTGTCATTTTTTATACCAAATACGAACCAGAAGAAAACCTTCCATTGAGTGTCGAAGCTCCTTGCCGGCTTGAAATAATTTTTTGAAGCGTGTATCCAGTTTTTAAGGCTTCCAAATGCATTTTTATTATACAAAACATTTGTCTAACATGGTTGTGAGAAGTGAACACCTAAAGTGCATATTTAAAAAAATACAGAAACTATGACAAGTGTTCGGTGATTTGGAGTAGATTGAGCTAATTCGTTAAAAAAATGTTAGTGATCAAACTAGATTAAAATCAATGAACAACTTGTCCATTGATATGAAATTTCATCCAATGATTATTATTACTTATCATTCTTCCATAATTTCTTGAATGACAATATCAAAGGGAATGATTAATTTACCTACATAGACCAAGGCATCATCCTAAATTCCAATGACGTACTCGATGGAGTGGTCATACAGTTAAAGAATAACATCTATTGTATTTGGATTACTTTTCTTGAAAATATTTAGCGTCATAGGCCGGATAGCCCCTATAAATCAAAAAGGCCATTCTAGAAAGTTCAAGCACTGATATTGCATGGAATAGAAAAGCTACATGGATCTTGAAGTTTTAGTGGAAGATTTCATTGAACAATAACTAAGAAATCATCTCTTAGAAAAATCACTCCTATATCTTCTAATTTATTTTTATTATAAATGAGTTCCTTAAGGAACTTGGCACATGATGACATTTGTGAGATTTCAATGGCGAATGGGATGTTGATGTACTGTTACTTGAACATTTCCATTAACTTTTTATATTACTCTTAATCCATTCCATGGATCATCCTCTTTATAAAGGGATTATGTGTCATTTACGGATATACTTTGGTTAGACTCGATGTGCCCTTCTCAGTCCTTGCTACATAATCTTATTTTACTAGCTTTCTTATATACCATGTTCCCTTTCTTTTTTTTCTTTCTCCTTCATATTTTCTTTATCTTTAAATGATTGTTGTTTTGAAAGTGTTTCCTTATTATACTTATGCCTATATGAGTTCCCTTGAGGGATAAATGGTGTTTTCCAAGTTGTTTTATCCCTTGTTATGGAATGATATTCAATGATAAGTGTTTGGGAAGATTCCAAATGGATTTTTTAAAATAATGCTTTTGATTTTAAAATCAATTGTAATCATCGACTTGATGTTTTAAAAATTATTTTTATGTTAATTGGATTTCGAACCAAGAGTTTGGGTGATTTGAAAGTGTTAAAAATGTTGGAAAATGTTGTTTTATTTTTAAAGTGGTGAGTTAACCCTTGTGATCTATATTTAAAACCACTTTTTTTAGCCTTGGTTAATTTTTATATCAACGTTTTGGGGTTTTTAAAGCTTTTAAGATTTCCAAATGAGATAGATTATTTCAAAAGGGTGTGTTTTCCCATGTGGATTGAATTTTGAAACTTATTGTGTCTTTGAATGTTTTTCAATGGCCGTTTAAAGGGTAGTGTAAATTTCCATTTGAGTTTCAAAGGTGTTAATATAAAATTGGTCTGAAGAGTAGATTGGGATGGATTTTATAAATGATAAAATGGTTTGGAATTCAAAGCATGTTTTGAAAAGAGAAGTCCCATTTTAAATTTTATAAAAAACAAGTTTCCATAAAAGGTGTGATACCCTCTTAAGCCCCTTTGATTCTTGTATGACCATTGTAGCTTGTGATCCCATGTGGGGATGTTTATTATTGAAGACCTAGTTTGATGGGACTTCTGGGGGTGTGTATAAGTTTAGTAGTGATGACCTAGTTTCTTTATCTCTAGTTCAGGTCCTTTTATTAATGCATCCTAGTGACGATGTCCATGAAACTAGAATCCTTTTTAGGATTGTTTAGGGGTTTTATCTCTCTGAATCTATTGTATCCCCTTCTATTAATATTATTTCTTAGTACATATTTTCTTATCATTTTACACATGTTGTGTGACTTGACATAGTGGTGTTTGATCGTGTTCTTTCTTCATTCTTTGTATGGTTTTCTTTTCAGATTTTTTGAAAAGGGACCGTGAAAGGTTTTTAAAGAAGGGAAAAAGGAAAGCGTGATTTTGAAGTGTTTTCAAACTATTTTAATAATGAGTTTGAAAAGTGTTCTCAAATGAGAAAAGTAAGAACATTTTTTATTTGAAAATCCAAAAATGTGTGAGTTTTGAAAACATGATTTTAGTCCACCATGCCTAGTTTTATGGAAATGGTTGGTTTTCAAACATGTTTTAGAAAACTGTATGATAGTTGGAAACTGCTTTGAGTTTTGAAATGTGTATTTCAAAAATGGGTGTTTATTAAATAGTTTAAAGTTAGATTTTAAAAAGGTGATTTGACCAAGAGGTATTAAATGAGGAAAAATGTTCTCCAAGTGATTGTTTCTATTTAATTTAAATCTTAGAAAAAGGATTTTAACACACTTTTATGTGTTACTACTTATTTGGTAAAACTTGATAGAAAATGTTTATTTTTCTAATGTACTTCAAACTAGATTTTTTAGGATGTAATACTAAAGTGATATCTTATATTTGGTAGGTTATGGTGACCTAATGGACTTTTAGATCACGCCAATATTTTATTGGTTTCAGGTTTGTTCTGGATTGTTTCGCTT
Source organism: Viscum album (assembly GCA_963277665.1). Classification (NCBI taxonomy): domain Eukaryota; kingdom Viridiplantae; phylum Streptophyta; class Magnoliopsida; order Santalales; family Viscaceae; genus Viscum; species Viscum album. The sequence continues at coordinate 249,306,170 of OY728137.1, forward strand.
CCTTTGGATCTTCTAAGAGGGATATATGGTTGGATGGTGACCCTAGTTGAACATATTTTGTGTATTTATTTTGTTAAACATTAATATTTCCAAATCAAATAGGATGCATATGAATAAAGAATGGATGAATGCTAATCATCTGACAAAAGAGTATGAAGATGGAGTGAAAGAGTTCATCAAGTTTGTAAAAGATCATGCATATGAATCTTATCAAATCATTTGTCTGTGTTTATGCTGTTTTTATTCAATACTAATTAGTTCATAGGAGTTGAAAGAACATTTGATCTATCACATAATAGATCAAAGTTATAAATGTTGGAATAAACATGAGGAAAAAGTGAATGTAGCTAGTGGTTGGGATAACACTGTGTTTTATGGATCATCTGATACGATTACAAGTGTGGACAATGAAGAAGACCATATCAAGGATTTGATTACATATGTGAATGATGATGAAAATCTTATTGAGGAAATGATAACAATATTTGAAGATGAACTTTGTAATTTCCCAAAATTGTTTGAAAAGTTAAAGAGTTGCGTAAAGACGCCATTGTATGTTGCTTGCACTAAATATACAGCATTGTCACCCGTACTGAAGCTATATAATTTGAAAGCAGAAAACAGATGGAGTGACACCAGTTTTAGATAACTACTTTCTCTCTTGAATAAAATTCTCCCAGAAGATAATGAGCTCCCTAACCGAACATACAATGCCAAATGAATGATGAAGGGAAAATAAACATGCACCCACCACTTATTTATGCACACCTGATAACCCAAGAAGTGTGAGATGTGTTTACTATCTGTCATGCAGATATGTATTTTCAGGCACATTGTGTCTAGTGATATGTTGTTTGAAAATACGTATATTCATCACTTTGATTGGAAATTTTTTTTATGAAACAATAATTGAGTGCTGAAAATAAGTGTCATGACCCACCTTCACCAAGATGAGGGAAGGGATAACAAACTGCCAAACCCTTCCTCAAGTTGAAGGAGAGATAATGACCCCCTGAGTCCCACCTTCAATAGGCCCTAGAGTGGCGACTAGCACCAAGGGTATATAATCACACGTAATATGGAAGACATTACCCCTTTTATTTAGTAGGATCAGGAGATACGATGGTAAAAACCCAAGAAACTCCAAAATTGAAGGTAAAAGTAACACCAAAACCCATTTCCATATGCATGTTACAAAGGTAAACCCATACAAGGCACAAGGAAACAAAAAGGGAAAGTACCAAAAGAAAAGGAAAACGACAACAACAAATATCCCAATGTCTAAGCTAGTAATGTCTGGAACGGTCCTCAAAGTCCTCCTGGAAACCTGAAATAAGTTTTATATACGTAGGGTGTGTATACAGGTATACTCAGTAGGGAAAACCTAAATCTATCATGCATAAGTTGAGATACAATCTAATGCCCCATGAGAAAATAAGGATAACTAAAACACCTAGCAAGAAAACTATCCACCCAACCTCACCAAGGAACCCTCCCCAAATAACGCAAGTCAGGTAAAGTAATAGTAATAGCACATAGATATTTGGGTACCCCACACCGCTTTCCCACTGGTTATTTAAGACATCCTACGCATCAGACCCCCCCACCATTCTCACCGCAGTCCCACTACCATACCCCACCTGCACACACCTAGGATACAACAACCCCACTTCCCCACCCATAGACACCTGGGCCACCATACACATCCCCGCCCGTAGACACCTGGGCCACGACAATCTCTACCACGCCCAAAGACACCTGGGCCAGAATAACAGCTGCCACACCCGAAGACACCTAGGCCTCATCCCGAAGATTCTTGGGAAACAAACCCTTCCCGCACACACTTGGGCCAACCACCACAACAATGCTGCCTAAAGAATCTTGGGCTATAATGGACCTCAGGCCATTATGTCCTACTCGAAGAGTCTTGACCTACGCAGTAAAGGGTGCAGAAAAGGAGCTAATAACCAGCCACTCATAGGAGTGTTGGGAAAACACCCTCCCCCATTAAATGGGGGTGTTCTCCATGAAGTGATCAACTTGGGTGGGGTACGAATAAGAAACATAGGAACTAAATTTATACTTATAGGTAAACAATCACTCATCCCAACCTAAGGGTCCTGAAACCAGCTCATACACAAACACCCTCATTACTATTCATTCATACAAAACACAACAGCCACAACTAGAGCACAACTCATCCCTGGAAAACAATTCCACATTGAACCCATTCTTGTTTATCATGTTCAAGTGATTTTGTTTAAATAATTCCTCACTACTGGGAAACTAACAGACATAGCCACAAGCTAAGGAAGGAAAAACAACCAAGCAACAATCTAAGCATTCACACTCGATTCTCTTGTAAATTCACAACAACAAAAGAGACCCATGAGATCCCTCAAAGTACTAGAACCAAACCAAGACCCAACATACGACCCCACATGGATCCAAATCCACAAACCAACAACCGCACAACGGGGGATCCCATCCCCATCCATGTCACCTTACAAGCATCAACATAACAACCATACACATCACCAGAACAAGTAAGCTCTCAAATTCAGTCAACACCTTTCATTTGGTTTCTTCTTTCTGTTTGGTTAACCAGGGTGATCACACAAGGATTTTTATTTACCATGCATCCATTTAACCATTCAAGTTTATGTGATTAACCAGTTTCCATATTACAACCATTCAATCACAGGATTATACAATAAAATAGAGGTTCATTAGTGCACAAGGAAAGACCACCAATGACCACAATTTTCAGTGGACACAAGCCCATACAATTCACATTATATAAATAAAGATAAAAGAATATGACAACATTATCATCAAAAACACCCCTTAATTCTTTAAAAACCATTTATTATCTTGGTTAAGGTTTGGTTTCATCCATCCCTAAAGAAAAATTATCGTACCCACCTCACATGATACACAGTAAAGAGAGACAAAGGAAAACCCTACTTGGATGATCAACGATCGAATTTATTCTCCTCGTGCCAAGAACTGGGGATGCACGACTTCCAGGGGAGGAACTCTAAGGACTCCAAGAGTGAGTAGGAAAGGCTCCAACACGGGTGCACAACTAGCCTTAGGAAGAGGGACTCCAAATGAACCAAGGAAAGGAAAAGAGACCGGCCAAGAAGAAGAAAGAAACTTCGCATGATAAAAGGTGAGATCCTAGAGTTACAGGATATGAAATCTTGAAAGAATTTAAAGGCAGATCATGGTTTCACCATGCTGTTGGACAATTAAATATGATGGAATAAATTGTTATTTAATAATTCTTATTGGAGAGGTGGCCATAATAATTGTGAGTTAAAGGATTTCATTTAAACAGAGGAAAACACATAACAATGACACACAGTTTGGGTCTGTCTAGGGTCGCCACACTCTTGGGGATTAGAACATCATTTATGGTCTTTAAAATGGCCTCATACTACTTTAAAAAGATATCAAACCTTAAAGGAGTGGTTACAAGAAAACTAGGGAAAGAAACCCCCGACAACCCACCGTGGCACCGATCGGTGAGACCAATCGGTGACTCACTGACTGGTGACTCACGTCTCACCGATGGGTGAAACCACGGTGACACCCTGCCACTGACACCGCCACCCTCACAACTCACTGATGGGGTTTAGGGTGCCCCAAACACCATAATTTGGAAAAGTAATAGACCAGGAGGGTCTGAGAAATTATATCAGATACCTCTAAAACTATTCTCATCCTCAATAATCAAAAATAAACTTGAAGAAAAGAGAGGGGTCTGAACAACCACCTCAAAAGATACCTCTCATGAACGAACCACCCTAGAGTTGTTCGAAATCAGAAACAAACCATGATCTCTAGGAACACCTCTCCCTCATCTATCTCCTGAACAACTACAGATACACTACTGATCCCCTCCTCGAGGTAACCACACAGACATACAAATGTCACACCATCCAGTCATATGGATCAGGAAGTCCCTTCCTCCATGTCAAGATACTATCCGCTTTGGGCGACACTGACTCGCTCGCATGAGTTTTATTGTATACACATTAATGCGTCTTTATTAGGGATCAGGTCCTCCCCTCCCCACAGTCAGGACTCTTCACACACATTCAGAGAACAAGAGAAACATGCCATCTCATAGTCAACAAGTTCTAGCACTACATAACAAACAAGTGCAAGAAAAGAGAACAAAACTCAAAACAGCTCTAGGTACTAGGCACACATTTGTGCATCCCATTCCCAGGTACTCTCCTCAAGGCCACTATGCCTCTATAACACACAAACCAAGGGAATGGTTCATCTATGAAGCACCTTCTCCCTACTATCCTCAATCCTTACTGGTCACTCTACAAACATCATGTCGTCCTCGATATCCAAATTTCCCCAGTCAAAGACGTGCGAATCATCATGTAGATACCGACAGAGCTGAGACGCATGAAAGACGTCGTGCATCCTTTGTAGCGGCGGTGGTAGTGCCAGCTAATAAGCCACTTCGCTGACCCGCCACAAAACCTCGAAGGGCCCGATGAACCTGGGATAAATCTTACTTCCCCTGAAGAACCTTCGTTTCCCATGTCAAGGGGAGGCCTTCAAGAACACATAGTCCCCGACCTCAAACTCCAAGGGTCTCCTCCTATGATCGACATACGACTTATGTCGGTCCTGAGATGCCTTTATCCTCTCCCGTATAAGCTGAACCTTCTCTATTGTGATCTACACCACCTCTGGGCCAAGAACACCTGCTTCCCTGACCTCTGTCCAGCACATGGGTGAGCGACACGGTCTCCCGTAAAAGTCTTTGAACGGAGCCATTCCAATGGTAGAGTGATAGATATTTTTGTAGGCAAACTCTACCAGAGGAAAGTTTTGTACCCATGATCCCCCGAAATCCAAAACACATGCTCGTAACATATCCTCCAATGTCTAGATGGTCCGCTCTGTCTGCCCATATGTTTGGGGGTGGAAAGCATTGCTGAGGCATAGATGGGTGCCACAAACATGTTTCAATCCTTTCCAGACCCATGAGGTAAACCGTGTATCCCAATCCGAGACTACGAACCTTGTAACTCCATGAAACCACACCACCTCATCCATGTACCTCTATGATAAGGCATCCACCACACTCGACTCCTTGATTTCCAGGAAGTGAGCTGATTTATCATCCGGTCCACCACTACCTAGATAACATCATAGCCTCTTTGAACCCTGGGTAGTACTGTGACAAAATCCATCGAGAGGTCATCCCACTTCCACATAGGGACATCTAAAGGATGTAATAGACCACCCAAAACATGGTGATCAACCTTCACCTAATGACACATGAGGAACTTCACCACAAACTCTTCCACTGCCCACTTCACCTGGGACACCAAAAATGACCCCTCAAGCCCCGATACATCTTGGAAACTCCTGGGTGTACTACCAGGGGTGATTTGTGGAACTCACCAAAAACTATCTCATGCATTTCCATTGGGATGAAAAACTTTCCATGAAACAACATCCGATTCTATCCATCTTCTGACCATACTTCCAGAGCATTTCCCTGGCTAACACGATCACACATCACTTTATTCTCTAAGTCTCCCCACTGAGAATCCTCTACCCGCCACAACAGAGAGGAATGCACTGTCATCTGAAATAGACAACCACTACCACCATCCACCCTTGCATCTAGGTATAAGGTATCCAAATCCTCCATTTCCTTCCAAGCATCTATAGATTTATGAACAACTCCCCTCTACGACTTCATGCTCAAGGCATCAGCCACAACGTTCCCCTTACCTTAAGTGTAATAGATCTCAAAGTTGTAATCTTGAAGAAAACCCACCCACCTTTTCCGTCACAAGTTAAGGTTCTATTGGGAGAAGATATACCTCAAGCTCTTGTGATCCGTAAAGACCACGAAGTGCTCCCCGATGAGGTAATTCCGCCACAACTTTATTGAAAACATGACTACTGCAAGCTCCAAATTGTGAGTGGCATAGTTACGATCATGGGGATCTCCCCTTACTGTTGCATTAGTACACACCCCAAGCCTTGGACTAAAGCATCACAGAACACCTAAAACTTCACCCCTTCTTCTGGAAACCTTAGCACCAGGGCACTAACCAACTTTCCTTTTAGATAACTGAAGGATGCCTAAAACTGGTCACTCCATAAAAAATCCTGGTCTTTCTTGGTGAAGGCTGTCAAAGGTGCTACAACTTGGGAGAATTTAGGCAAGAATCTCATGTAGTAACCTATTGGACCCAGGAAACTATGAACCTCTGCCACATTCTTGTGTTCTACCCAAGAAACAACTACTTTGACCTTCAATGGGTCCACTGCTATTCCCTGATCAGACACCACGTGTCCAAGGATGTTCACCTCTTGTGTCCAGAACTTGCACTTGGAAAAATTCCCATAGAGCTGGTGATGTCAAAGGATCTCTAAAACCATCCTCAGATTCTCAATGTGATCCTCCTATGATCTCTAATAGATCAGGATGTCATCAATGAACACAATGACGAACCCGTCCAGAAACTCACGGAAAACAGAGTTCATGAGCCCCATGAACATAGTAGGTGAATTTGTAACACCGAATGAAATGACTACGAACACAAAGTTCCCATACCTGCACCTGAAAGCAATCTTTAGGATATAACTATTTTCCAACCTTAACTAGTGATACCCAGATCATAGATTGATCTTAGAGAACCAACCTACTCCCCTCAGCTAGTCAAAGAGATCGTTTATTCTCGGGAGAGGGTAATGGTTATTGACCGTTACCTAATTCAGTCTCCAATAGTCGATGCACAACCTGAGACCACCATATTCCTTCTTCGCGAACAAGACCAGAGCACCCTATGGTGACACGCTGGGTCAGAAATAATCCTTCTTCTTCAGATCATCAATCTGAATCTGAAACTCCCACAACTCAGAAGGCACTATCTGATAAAGAGCCATCAAAATCAGATGGGCACTACGTTGTAAGTCTATCTCGAACTCAACGTCACGCCAAGGGGGTAAAGTCACCACCTCTCTATGGAAGATGTCCATAAATTCACTGATGATCCCCAAGACTTCCACTATCTCTGTATCTACCGACTCAACTAACAACTCAGCTAATAAGGAAAGAAGGGGCTCCACTCATCGGTTTCCATCCTGGAAACCCCGATCGCCGATGAAAGTCACGCGTTGTCTGCCCATATATGAAAACATGACCTTTATTTAGAAACAGTTAATAATGGAACACACATAAAACAGCTAGTCGATGCCTAGAATGACATCATACGGCTGTATTTGCAGCAAAATAATATCCCCACTGGACTGATGTGGCCCCAATATTAGTCTACATCCCCAAAAAACATGAGACAAGCTGGTCTGACCTCTGACTGGTGTACTCAAAACTAGGGGCACGGGAAGTCGCTCTACATCTAGACTCAAAGAATGAGCTAAACTAGGCGAAACAAAGGATTTTGAAGCTCTTTAATCAAACAAGGCACATGAAAGAGTGCTAAACAAGCAGATCATACCTCGAACGACCTCTGGACCTACTGAAAATGCTGCCTCTGCAGCGTGCAACTACCCACACCCAACTCCTCTGCCCCCCATCTATTGTCCGCCTCCACGACCATGCCCTGGTCGAGGTACCTAAGGAGAGCCCTGAGGTCAGCCTCCACCTACAATGTCTTCTCTCGGAGAAGTGGGAGCTCACTGTCCCTACTACTGCAGCTGAAAGGGCCTGGCTGGAAACTACTACTGCTAAGGTGGGCGCTGAACCTGCCCACCCCCACTATACTGCACTCGGTCCAGGAACTGATTCTGAAGGTTACCACAACTGCCACAAATGAAGCACTTCGGTCCTGGGCCCGCAAGGAAAGGGCGAGGACCAGGAGATTGAAAATTGAAATGTTGGGGCCTGCTCCCCACTAGACGAAACCTAGAAGGACCTAACGTTGGATGCCTGCTGCTGATGACCTTCCCCTTTGGTGAGCCTAAATGGATCCCCTCTCACGGCACATCTCCCAACATGAGCATTTTCTCCACTACTTCATCCTTCTTTTGGACCTCAAAGTATGTCGGTAGGGTGAATGGAGTAATAGAATACTAAAGAGAAGGTCATAGTGCCTCCTCAAAACGCTTCTCCCAAGACTCCTCATCCGAAAAAAGGTCCGGAGAAAAACGAAGGAGATATTTGAACTTTATCCCCAACTCCCTCACTAACATAATCCCCTACTAAAGGGAGAGTAACTCATGTATCTTCTCAGCCTTCATTGTAGAATAAAGGAATTCTGACCAGAACTCCTTCTCGAAGTCGGTCCAAGAAATATCACTCTCCATCCTATCTTTGTGGCAGAGCGTCTACCACTGACGTGTTGCTCCCCTCATCTAACTTACTTCCAATTAAACCCAGTACTCAGCTAGAGCCTGGATCAAGTTGAAAGCTATCACCAACTCCTCAAGCCAGCTTTCAGTCTCCATATCTGAGACGCTTCCCTCGTACTTCCTGAGGGTATTCTGCTGAAAGGCACAAAGTGTCTACTGCCACTGGTCATCCTCCTCCTCTCGATCATTCCTCCGCCGATCATCCAGATTAGCCTCCTAGGACTTGATCTCCCGCATTACTCGTGGTCATTGTCTGGGTGCCATAGTTGTAAGGCGGACAAGGAATTCTTAAGACCGAGTAGTATAGATAATTTCTTTTAAATTTTTCTTAAACTTGTTATTTATTTAAATTCCTAGAATTCCCAAAACACACAAGAACACAAGTCATTATTATTGATGTACCTTTCTTAGGGTCTCTACCCTATAATCAGTGTAGCCTCACTTGGTCGTTCGGTAGGTCCAGATTCCTTGCATCAGATCATGGTTGGCCCTAAAATCCTGTGTCCTAGCCGGTCTTCCCTGGCCTATTTCACGCACCAAGATCACCTAACACTATTTCCCTACCATCCCATGCAATCCTTACTATGCCTAACCCCAAACTCCATCCTATCTCTCAACCATCATCCCTATGATACCATTCTGTCACGACCCACCTTCACCAAGATGAGTGAAGGGATATAAAACTGCCATACCCTTCCTTCCTAAAGTGGAAGGAGAGATAATGACCCCCAAGTCCTGCCTTCAATAGGCCCTAGAGTGGCGACTAGCACCAAGGGTATAGAATCACATGTAATATGGAAGGCATTACCCTTTTTATTTATTAGGATCCGAAGATACGATGGTAAAAACCCAAGAAACTCCAAAAATAAAGTTAAAAGTAAAGCCAAAACCCATTTACATATGTATGTTCCAAAGGTAAACCCATACAAGGCACAAGGAAACAAAAAGGGAAAGTACCAAAAGAAAAGGAAAACAGAAACAAAAACCATCCCAACGTTTGAGCTAGTAATGTCTGACATGGTCCTCAAAGTCCTCATGGAAACCTGAAAGCAGTTTATATACATAGGGTGGGTATATAGGTATACTTAGTAGGGAAAACCTAAAGCCCTTGTGCACAAGTGAGGAGACAATCTAATGCCCCATGAGAAAATAGAGATAACTAAAACACCTAGCAAGGAAACTATCTACCCAGCCTGACCAAGGCACACTCCCCAAATAACGCAAGTCAGATAAAGTAATAGTAATAGCACATCGACATTTGGGTACCTCACACCGCTCTCCCACTAGTTATTTAAGACATCCTATACATCATACCTCCCCCACCATTCTCACCGCAGTCCCACTGCCATACCCCACCCGCACACACCTGAGCTACAATAACCACACATCCCCACCCATAGACACCTAGGACAACACACACATCCCCTCCTGTAGACACCTGGTCCACAACAATCACTACCACGCCCAAAGACACCTGGTCCAAAATAACCACTACCACACCCAAAGACACCTGGGCCTCATCGTGAAGATTCTTGGGAAACAAACCCTTCCCACACACACCTAGGCCAACCACCAAAATAATTCCACCTGGAGAATCTTGCACTATAATGGACCTAAGTCCATCACATCCTATCCAAAGAGTCTTAGGCTACTCGATATAGGGATCAGAAAAGGTGCTAATAACCATCCACTCATAGGAGTGTTGGGGAAAACACCCTCCCCCATGAAATGGGGGTGTTCAACACGAAGTGCTCAACTTGGGTGGGGTGAGAATAATAAACATAGGAACTAAATTTATACTTATAGGTAAACAAGAACTCATCCCAACCTAAGGGTCTTGAAACCATCCCATACACAAACACCCTCATTACTATTCATTCATACAAAACACAACAGCCACAACCAGAGCATAACTCATCCACGGAAAACAATTCCCCATCGAACCCATTCTTGTTATCATGTTCAAGTGATTCTATTTAAATAATTACTCACTATCAGGAAACTAACAGGCATATCCACAAGCCAAGGAAGAAAAAATAGCCAAGCATTCACACCCGGTTCTCTTGTAAAGTCACAACAACAAAAGGGATTCGTGAGATCCCACGAAGTACTAAAACCAAAATAAGCCCCAACATACAGCCCCACACGGCTCCAAATCCACAAACCAACAACTGCACAATGGGGGATCCCATCCCCATCTATGTCACCTTACAAGAATCAGCAGAACAACCATACACATCACCAGAACAAGTAAGCTCTCAAATTTAGTCAACACCTTTCATTTGGTTTATTATTTCTGTTTGGTTAACCGGGGTGATCACATAGGGATTTTTATTTATCATGCATCAATTTAAATAGTCAAGTTACATGATTAAATAGTTTCCATATTAAAACCATTCAATCACATGATTACCCAGAAAAAAAGAGGTTCATTAGTGCATAAGGAAGGACCACCAATGACCACGATTTTCAGTGGACACAAGCCCATACAATTCACATCATATAAAGGAAGATAAAAGAATACAACAACAACATCATCAAAACACCCCTTCATTCTTTAAAAACCATTTATTATCTTGGTTAAGGTTTGATTTCATACATCCCCAAAGAAACATTATCGTACCCACCTTACATGATACACATTAAAGAGAGATGAAGGAAAACCCTACCTGGATGATCAATGATCGAAAATTTTCTCCTCACACTAAGAACTGGGGATGCACGACTTGTAGGGGAGGAACTCTAAGGACTCCAATAGTGAGTACGAAAGGATACATCATGGGTGCACAACTAGCCTCGAGAATAGGGACTCCAAACGCACCAAGGAAAGGAAAAGATACCATACAAGAAGAAGAAAGAAACTTCGTGTGATAAAAGGCAAGATCCTGGAGTTACGAGATATGAAATCTTGAACAGATTTAAATGCAGTTTGTGGTTTGACCACACTGTTGGATGATTACACATGATAGAATAAATTTTTATTTAATAATTATCATCTAAGAGGTGTCCATAATAGCTGTGAGTTAAAGGATTTCATTTAAACAGAAGAAAATGTGTAACAAAGACACACAGTTTGGGTTTTTCTAAGGTCACCCCACTCTTGGGGATTAGAACATCATTTATGGTCTTTAAAACAACCTCATACTACTTTAAAGTGGTATTAAACCTTACAGGAGTGGTTACAGGAAAACTGGGGAAAGCAACCCCTGACAACCACCCGTGGCACCGATCAGTGACCCACTAATCAGTGACACACTGATCGGTGAGACCGATCAGTGACTCACGTCTCACCAATCGATGAATCACCGATTGGCGTCACACCGATGGGTGACACCATGGTGAAACCCTTCCACTGACACTGCCACCCTCAAAACTCACTAATGGGGTTTAGGGTGCCCCAAACACCAGAATTTGGAAAAGTAATGGACCAGGAGGGTCCAAGCCATTACAATAAGGGACAAGAAAAAAAACCAATGTACCCCTACCATAAGAAATGATGATGTACGATTCACTAGAAAAAAAAATAGTATGTATTTTAAATCTACCATAATAATTTTATGTTACATGAAACAAAAATATAATTATGTTCCTCTATTTATATGAAAATTGATGAATCCAAATCCAAATCCACTTCCATCCCACGCCATGTGCTATAAAAGGAGGCATGTGTAAATAAATATGAGATACTAATTGATGAAAACACAAAAAAAGTATAATAAACATGTGTAAGTATGACATAATAATTTTTTTATTTAAATAACTATCACATAACAATTATTATTTATTTTATTATATTATATATTTGACTTAGTCACAAGAATCATAAAAACCTATACCAGAATGAACACCTACTATCAGTGGCCTTGAAGTGGCCAGAACAGTATGACTGCGTTAGAGGTATGGGTTTTGGGGTGACACCTCGAACATATTTTGAGAAAAAAACAAGAGGAGGATAAAGATAAAAAATGAAACAGATGAAATAAATACTAGCTACCCTTGAAGAATAATTCCAATGGTAGAGGGAGTTTCTAGAAACTTTTATTTGGGGGAAGCAAAGATAATAAACAACTCAAGAATAAATATTGTGTGAATATCTCTCCCCACCCCCACCCGCTTTGAGGCAATCCATCCCCCTCAAAGAGTTTTCTTAGTTGTGGTAATAAATATTTTAATAATTATTTCTATGAAATGTGAATCATATAGACACCGATAAATTTATTGTATTGATATTATATAGGGAGAAAATGACTATGATTTATATCTATAAACATCAACCCATCACCTTATAGCAAGGGATATGGTGTTCAATATACAAGATGACATTCTACACAACAGACCACTTCCAACAGGTCATGTGAGAGTAGTGATTAGCGTATCTCATGAGCCGAGTGCTGAGCTACCTGTTCCACTTGATGATGATAATATTCATATGGTCGATTGAGCTATTGGAACATTCATCGCATGACCATCACATCTTGTAAAAAAACACGTTGACAATGAGGTATTCATTTTGAATTTATTTTGTAAGCTAAACCTTTAATAATTAATGAAAAAATGTCTGAACTGATGAATTTTATTAAAAACAGACAAAGGTGAGGGGGAGGAATGGAAGATTGAATCAAAACCATATAAATGATCAACCAACCAATCAAAAATATCTTTTGAAATCACCTTTACCCTTCCCGTTACATATCTACATTTACTAGAATTGAAGGTTTGTGTGGATAAAAAGTTAAAAAATGGTAGTAGTCACATAGTTGATTTTGAAGAAAATATATATGAAGAGGAAGGTGAATATTACCTTGGTGTTGATAATGTAAATGAAATCCTTGACTATGATTGACTAGGCACCTCAATTGTAAATGTATATATGAGGTATGTTTTTATGATTTTATTTTCCAAAAGCTGATATACTATTCTAATCATGACTAAATACATTTCATATTTTTGGTAGGCATATATATCAAAAAAAAATTGAAGGAATTTTCCAATGATTTTTTTGGACTTGTTAGTCTTCACACTACCTCTACAGAATAAACAAAAATAGAATAAAAAGAGGATGAAATAGTGGCAGACCTGGTTAAATCATTTTAAAGAAATCTTTCTGATGAAATAATCTTCTTAATACCAACACTATAGGGGTAAAAATATACAATTTAATCATATCAAATATATTTTCATTTCTTTTATTACTTATTTTTTTTGTGTTTTTAGGCAACATTGGATGCTCATTACGATCAATTTGGATACTCCAAAGATTTATTTTCCGGATTCACTACATGGATACCCAACAAACCGACCACACATGATGCCATTTTTCAATTTTAAATACACTATATCCAAAATTTAAGTATTAAACTTCAAGTTATATAATTTATATTATCTTTTAATGAGGATTCTATTATGATTGGGCAGTGTATCAATATCATGGAAAATAAGGAATGAGGCCAGGGGATAAGCATAAGGATCCTAACAAGTACTAAAACTAGAAGGGTATCAGGGTATATATAATAATATTTCACTATCTAAACACATATCAAAACAAATTACATATGCTCCTCCATATTTTTGTAGTTTCTGAAACAAAAAAATGGAAAAGATTGCAGTTATTATGTTTTTAAATTTATAAGAGAGATCATATTCCATGAACAAACTAGAATCCCCGAAGAGGTGTTTTCGAAGATAATTACTATTTCATTTAAAATATTTATTAATCCTTTTTATATTTATATTTTTCCAGTACTACTATGGCTTTCAAAAAGAATCATATTCACAAGATGATATATATTTTCTTAGAAATGAATGGGAAACATACCTGATGGAAGAATGTACACAAATAACATGAAGATGTGACTTCTATAGAAGTAATGTATTGTTTTATATTTATGTTTAAGTTATTTTTTTTAGTATTACTCACACAAAAATTGTTTTCTTATACAAGTGGATTCCTTTGTTCGAGTTGGGGTGGTTTGTTTGAAGCTACTCATGATCATGAGAGATTAGGATTCAAGGCTACAATTGAGATAATGAAAACAAATAAATGGGTCAAGAAAGTATACAACCATCATGAAAAGGTGAATTCCTACTATTTATTTAAAATTGACATTAATTTTAGTAAAAAGAACAAGTGACATACTAAAAACTGAGCAAACACATTCATATTATTTTGATACTTTAGGAAAATAATCCATAAGTCATTTGTGACATGTAGAAATAAACCACACATCAATCGGATGCACAATGTGACCATTATAACTCTAAGTGTATCTATTTATTTAAAATTGACATTAATTTTAGTAAAAATAAAAAGTGACATACTGAAAACCAATAAAACACATTTGGATTGTTTTGATACTTTAGAACAATAATCCATAAGTCATTTGTAACATGTAATAATAAACCGCACCTCAATATGATGCACGGTGTGACCAGTATAATTATAACTATGTATATTTATTTAAAATTGACATTAATTTTAGTAAAAAGAATAAGCGACATACTGAAAAATAAGAAAAACATTTGGATTTTTTTGATACTTTAAGAAACCAACCCATAAGTCATTTGTGATGTGTAGGAATCAACCTCAGCTCAATCTAATGTATCATGTGACTTCTATAACTCTAAGTGTTTCTTTTTATTTAAAATTGATATTAATTTTAGTAAAAAGAACAAGTGACATACTGAAAAATGATAAAACACATTTGGATTGTTTTGGTACTTTATGAAAATTATTTATAAGTAATTTTTGATGTGTAGAAATCAACCACACCTCAATATAATGCATGGTGTGGACAGTATAACTCAAAGTGTCTCTTTTTATTTTAGAATGATATTAATTTAAGTAAAAAGAACAAGTGACATACTAAAAACTAAACAAAAAAATTTATATTATTTTGATACTTTAGGAAAATGATCCATGAGTCATTTGTGATGTTTAAGAATAAACCAAAACTTAATCCTATGAACGGTGTGACCGGTATGACTAAAAGTATATGTTATCAGTTTAAAATTAGCATTTTAGTTCAAAACGCGTCACTCACTAAAAACTAGGAAAACATGCTCCGATTGTATTTATAATTTTGGAAAACAATTCATAAGTCATTTTTGACATGTATAACGTAGTCTCACACCAAAATGATTCATGATGCAACCGATATGAGTCAAAATGCATGTTTCTAGTTTGAAATGACATTTTAGTAAAAAAACACAATTGGCATATTGAAAACTAAGCAAAGACATTCATATTATTTTGATACTTTATTAAAATGATCTATAAGTAATTTTTTATGTGTAGGAATCAACCTAACCTCAATATAATGCACAATGTGACTGGTATAACTCAAAGGGTCTCTTTTTATTTAAAAATGACATTAATTTTAGTAAAAATAACAAGTGACATACTGAAAGCCAAGAAAACACATTCATATTGTTTTGAAAATTTAATAAAATGATCTATGAGTAATTTTTTACTTATAAGAGTCAAACACACCTTAATACGATGCACCGTGTGACCGTTTTGACTCCAAGTGTGTCTTTTTATTTAAAATTGACATTAATTTAAGTAAAAAGAACAAGTGACATATTGAAAATTGACCAAACACATTAATATTGTTTTAATAATTTATTAAAATGATCCATGAGTCATTTTTTATGTGTAATATTCAACCACACCTCAATATGACACATGGTGTGACCGATATGCCTAAAAGTGTTTGTTATTAATTTAAAATTGACATTTTAGTTCAAAACATTTCACTCACTGAAAACTAAACAAACACACTCTGATTGTCTTAATAATTTATTAAAATGATTCATAAGTAATTTTTGATTTGTATGAAGAAGTATCACAATAAACCAATGCATGATGCGACAAGTATGACTCAAAATGCGTGTTTCCTGCTTGAAATGACATTTTAGTAAAAAAACACAATTGACATACTGAAAACTGAGAAAATGAATTCATGTTGTTTTGATACTTTATAAAAAAACATCTATAAGTAATTATTGACATGTAGGAATCAACCTAACCTCAATATTATGAAAGGTGTGGCCGATATAACTTAAATTTTATCTTTTTATTTAAAAATGACATTAATTTTAGTAAAAAGAACAAGTGACATACTGAAAACTGAGAAAACACATTCAGATTGTTTTTATAATTTATAACAATGACCCATGAGTCATTTTTGATATTTATGAGTCAAAATCACCTCAATACAATGTATGGTGTGAATTCTATGACTCTAAGCGTGTCTTTTTATTTAAAATTGTCATTAATTTAAGTAAAAAGAAAAGGTGACATACTGAAAACTAACCAAACAAATTAAGATTGTTTTGATACTTTAGGAAGACAATTAATGAGTCATTTGTGATGTATATAAATAAACGAAACCTCAATATGATTCACAATGTGACTGGTATGACTAAAAGTATCCGTTATCAATTTAAAATTGATATTTTAGTTCAAAACATGTCACTCAATGAAAACCAAGAAAACATGCTCTGATTATCTTGATAATTTAGGATAGCAATTAATAAGTAATTTTTTACATGTATGAAGTAGTAACACATAAAAATTATGCATTATGTGACTATTATGACTCAAAATGATTGTTTCCAATTTGAAATGACATTTTTTTAAAAAGACACAACTGCTATATTGAAAATTGAGAAAATGCATTCAGATTGTTTTGATACTTTAGGAAAATGATACATCAGTAATTTGTGATAGGTATAAATCATACTCACCTAAATATGAAACACTATGTGACTGGAATAACTTTAAATGTGTCATTATTTAAAATTGAAATTAATTTTAGTGAAAGAACAAGTGACATACTAAAAACTGAGAAAAAAATTTGGATTGTTTTGAAATTTTAGGAAAATAATACATAAATAATTTTTGACATGTAGGAATAAACCCCACCTCAATACGACACACAGTGTGACTAGTATAACTTCAAATGTGTATTTCTTATTAAAAATTGACATTTTATTAATGTTTAATTTATTTATTTATAGTATTACTAACATAATATTTGTTTTCTTATATAGGCAGAATCTTTTGCTTGGGTTGAGATGATTTGTTCTGAAATTGATACCATGGGTGGACATTTTTGAGAGGGGATCACAGGTTTCAAAAAATGAAATATTAATATTTTTAAATGTTTTTTGGATAATTATAAATGTAATTATATAAAATATTGTTTGAAATATTTATAGGAGTGTTTTTTATATTCATGATGTCAAATTTATTTCAATTAAATTATATATTTTTCATTGATAGGTTGTAAGTTTTTTTGGGGGTGCTGTTATATTAATATTACATTGAAGCAATCTAGGCCTTTATTAGCACTAATAAAGGGTGGACTTTATGAGTGATCTGATAAAGGGAGGCCTTTATCAGTGTTTTTTTAGCATGGATAAAGGGTCCCCGTTATCAATACTAAGATTAACAATGCTTTTTTAGCACCATTAAAATCCACTTTGCACATTGTAAAAGGGAATATTTGTAGCAGTGATAAGGACTAACCACTATCTCCATGTGACTCTTGAGTCACCACCACAATCCTAACAACCATCATCCTTCTAAGGAAAATGACACCGAATCAAACCCGAAGGCCAAGACCTGAAGAATTGTAACAACCCAAACTATTATAAAAAATTTTCCCTTTTGATTTAATGTATATAGAAAAAATTTGGTTTTTTGGGCCTTTTTTATTTTCTAATTCAATGATGTCATCATGGGTTCCCCCTCAACCCTGAAAAGGGGGTCATTCTAAATAAAAAATAATTTTCAGTCAGTCAGTCAGTATATAGAAAACACATGCACTTCTTATGTTTTATTTTATCCAATTGGATTTAAATGACCGTTAAGCATCATTACAATTGATAATATAACTGTTGAACAATGATCACATGACTAGTATAAATATAAGGTTTTAACAAATCCTTTTGACACAAAAAAAGTAAGTGATGGCCTCATCTAGTAGTATTGTACTCTATGAATCCCATTTATCAAAGATTTCGAGGGATATAAAATTTCTAGGATTTTCTCTAGACCAATCCCAAGCTGATATCCAACAACTTAATCATGAGTGAAACCGTTTATGGGAGAAGTTCAAGCTCATCGAGATCACGACCCAAACCATATTCACCGAACAACCCCATGAAATCCCCACCATCACACACATTACTCTTAGGTATTATGCTGGTGTAATAGAGGGAAATGTATCAATACCCTAGCAATAGGGATATGTACATTATTTTTTATATAATAACGAACATATTTTCATCCTATTATTGTTACTTTGTAATTGATTTTTTAAAGTAAATAGTATTTTTGGTTAACATTCAAATTAAATTAAGAAATCTATTTTGATGAATTAATGTTTTTTTGAAATAAAAAAAATATTTAATATAATATTATTATTAAATTAATTTTATAAAATATAAATGATTGTATAATTTTTATGAAGTCAAATGTAATTTTTATTAGGGTTCAAAAACTCTTATTGTCAAAAAACACGTTATTTTCAATAAATGTTGGCTTTTATTTTAAAAGTGAAAATTAAAATATTTAGAAAATTATTTAGATAAAATGAATATTATTTTTTGAATCAAGATGTTGAAATTATCCAACGGTGAATTTTTCATATTTTTTCAAGACAGTCGAATTTTTGGGTAAAAATTAAATATCGTATAAATATACGATGTGTTTTATGACATAATAATGGCACAATAATGATGTAATAAATAAAATAAAAAGTATATTAGTCCAAATATATGTTTTATCTTTAAAATAATGTGGTTTTAAGTATATTTTATTTATTTTTTAAATCCATTATGAATCCTCCAAGATGTATAATATATTTTATGATTTTAAATTCATTTATTTAATCACCTCCATATAAGAAAGGGAAATATTTTAATAATTTAGGCCTTTAACTTATAAAATAATTAAAAATAATCCCCTTTTTCAGAAACCAAATTAAAAAACCATGTTATGGTTTGTGGTTTTGAATATTTTTTCACGAAGTGTCCAAAACCAAAATAATAAAGAAATTCCCCTCCTTTCCTATATAACCCCACCCAAGATCCCATTTATCTTAACTCAAAATCCTTGAATCTCACACATACTCTTCTATATACTCCCTATAGTCCTACCAAGGTTCCCTAAATCTCCCAATAATCCTCTTCTAACCATTTGGAGTCACACATCCAAGTAAGGGATTTCTCTCCTCTCCATTGAATTCAAGCACCTTCTTTGAGATTGTTTCTTTTAATTTAAATTGATTATATTGAAATTAATTTATAATACTTACCATACTGTCCAATTTATGTCATTTTTATGAGGTATCATTTATTCTCCCTTATTTTGACCCTTACCTAAGTCGTTACTATACTGAAATTCTGTAAGGGATTCTCTCTCTCCTCTTTTCACCAAGCACTTCATTTATGATATGCCCTTTTGATTTCCATTTTCTTAATTTGGGATACATTATTACCTACCCCATTAATTTTAATTTTATTTTTAAATTATTTTATCCACTTTCACTCTCATTTATCCTTCTTATTAACCCCTATGTACACCAGTTACTATGCCGAAATTTTGTAAGGAATCTTTCACCCTCCCTCTTTATCAAGCATTACTTTTATGTTATGTCTTCTCATTTAATTTTTAATATACTGGGATATGTTATTAAATATACCCCTTACTGTCCATTTCATGTATAAATTATGATATAACCCATTCTCTCTCATTAACCCATTTTATGAATTTCTATATGACGTTGTTTTGCTGCCAAAATTGCATTGGGATTTTCCATTCCAAAATTATTGTGTAGCGAATACGATAACCATTTCTCTATCAAGGGTATTAACCTTTATGAAAATATACTTATTTATTATGAATATATATGTATTTATTACACATTTATTTTATCGTGGAATAAACTATGATGATTAATGAATCTATGTTGTATGATCTTTGTGGCACACTTAAGCATGAAAACAAAATGATTATGAAGGGTGCATCCTAATAGCGCTCCAATGCATTGAGTGATGTTTAGTATCATGATAAATCATGTGTAATTATATTTGAATCATTATCCTTCATGTTTAATTAGCATTGACCCATGATCCTTCATGTTCAATGAGCTTTGACCCATGCTCCTCTATGTTCAATGAGCTTTGACTCATGTTCCTCCATGTGCAATAATCCTTGACTCATGCTAATATCATGTTGTATATTGTCACCAAATTTCCCATGTTATGATTATCATGATAAATCATGCCATTATATTCATGTTCCTTTTATTCTCCATTGATATGTCTATTTTCTAACATGTATTGTCTTCCTCATGTCATTCCATGTTTATTACCTTACTGGGCTTTATAGCTCCCCCCCTTTCTTATGTATGTCCTCAGGTTATCCCAGGTAGTATTAAGTACAAAGGAATGTTTTGGTCAAGTCAAATAAGTTTTCAATAAAGATGTTACTTTTCATGTTTTAATTTATTATGTAATATAACTAATTTCCCAAAGACACTAGACCTCTCAATCTCCTGAGTTGTATTAAGTGAAATTTTATGCAATAAATCATGTTTAAATATGAAATAAAGTGAAGGGTTGTTATAGTTGGTATTAGAGGATAGGTTTAGTTATTTTTGGGATTAGGATTAGAAAAAACCTAGTAAAAAACCTTAGGGATAAGAATAAGTGTAAGAAAAATCCCTAAATTTTGGTAAGTATAGAGTAAGTGGTTTATCAGAAAAATACATCCCTGTCTGGATACTACATGTGGGCATGATTCTAGTACAAATGTACCTAGGAATAACAACTCTGACAAGGTGTTCCGGACTTGACTCAGGGTAACCTAGTACACGACAATGGGCCTTACTACGCACCTATTTTGACACTCCCGGGGGATATGCTTTGGTAAATTCATAAGATCATTATAAACCATTATTAAGGGAACAAAAAAATGCACATAAGAATATATGTTAGGAAGTATATCATGGATAACATATAATGAAGCTTATAAACTCATAAGTTAATGAGATAAATGAAATTTATCCCTTTAATGTCACTGTATTCCCCTTTATATGTTTAATATTTTAAGATACTCATCCCTAAGTCTATATTGGATAAAGTAGAACTAGAATCAAAAGGTAAAAGGTAGGGTTATCATCCATAGTTATATGCATTCCTTTACATCACAAAATTTTAGTAGAACTATTAAAACACCATAAAAAAGAATGGAAGTAGATATGTCAGTGAAAACAGAAAATAGGGAAATTATTGCATCCCATGTATATAACTCCTCCTCTATCACAATTTGTGGATTTAAATTCCTGACGAACCTTATCATACTTCCCTTGGTGGAATTTGATGAAATTCTGGGCATGGATTGACTTTCCCTATATATATCCAACATAAATTTTCACAAGAGGGAAATCACTCTCCATTTTTAGAATCAACTCTTGATTCTATACAAGTGCAAGGAGGACAATGAATCTTCTTTAGCACTATCATCTTAAGCATGGATATTACTTCCCTATAAGAAAGTGTATCTAGCTCAAATAATTGAGTTTAAGGAAAGGATGATCCTTGAAGACAAGTCTATTGTGAGGGAATATATTGATGTGTTTCCCAAGGAATTTCCCAGTTTTCCTCCTAGTTGAGAGGTCAATTTTTTGATCGAACTTATTCCTTGGTCAATTCCAATATCCAAGAATCTTTATAGAATGGATGTTGTGGAACGTGAGGAGTTAAAGAAACAACTACAGGAGAATCTAGATAAAGGGTTTATACGCCCAAGTGCTTCACCATGGGGTGAACTAGTCCTCTTCATCAAGAACAAGGATGGTTTAATACACATTTGAATTGATTATCATGATCTCAACAAAATCACGATAAAGAATAAGTATCCTTTTCCAGGAATTGATGACTTGTTCGATAAGCTATGTAGAGCACAATACTTCTCCAATTTGGATCTATGGTCAGGATATTACCAAGCAAGGTTAAAGAAGGAGGATATCCCCAAGACTACTTTTCATACAAGGTACGGGCACTATGAGTTCACAATGATGCCATTCGGACTCACTAATGCTCCAGTAATCTTCATGGACTTGATGAATAGAGTATATATATATTACCTCAACAAGTTTTTGGTAGTCTTTATAGATGATATTCTTATATAATTCAAAACCAAGGAGGATCATGAGGATCATATGAGCATTGCGCTAAAGACCTTGTGAAAGGAGAAGATCTATGCAAAGTACAACAAGTGTGAGTTCTGGTTGAAATATGTCTCATTATTGGAGAATATCACCAGAAGTAATGAGATATCTATGGATCCTTCCAAGACAAAAGAAATTGAGGGATGACCGAGGACAACATCTATGACATATATCTGTAGCTTCCTTGGGTTAGCTGGATATTATCACCGATTTGTGAGAAATTTCTCACAATTGTCAAACCCTATTACCAAGATAACTCATAAGGGATTCAAATTTTCTTGGAATGATGAATGTGAAGAAAGCTTCATGGAGTTGAAAAGAAGGCTTATCACCACCCCTTCTCTCACACTACCCACAAGTGGGGAACTTTTAATAATTTTCAATGATTCTTCAAAGATGGGATTGGGATGTGTGTTGATGAAAAATGAAAAAGGCATTGCCTTTTCCTCAAGGCAGTTGAAAATTCATGATCAAAACTATCCCAGGAATGATCTAGAGTTAGCAGTTGTTATATTTACATTAAAAATCTAGTGACATTATCTCTTTGGGGAGAAGTGTGAAATATATACGGATCACAAAAGTCTCAAATATATATTCACATAGAAAGATATGAATATGAACCAATGAATATGGTTAGAGCTCATCAAGTATTACAACTGCTCAATCCACTACCATCTTGGGAAAGCAAACAAGGTGGAATATACTCTAATCACTATTAGAAAGGACCCATAAATTATATCATTGATGAGAATCAAGAAGTATCTGATCTTTTTAGACTTGAAGAAGATGGACATGGGAATCATAAAGAAAGAAAAACCATCAATCCTTTCACAAATTATTTCTCAACCATATCTTTTGGAAAGGTTAAAGTATGCTCAAAAAGATAACGTGGGAATTCAAAATAAAGTGGAAACTATCAGAAAAGGGAAATCCTT
Organism: Viscum album; assembly: GCA_963277665.1. Classification (NCBI taxonomy): domain Eukaryota; kingdom Viridiplantae; phylum Streptophyta; class Magnoliopsida; order Santalales; family Viscaceae; genus Viscum; species Viscum album. The sequence goes on from OY728137.1 coordinate 249,329,712, forward strand.
GGATTTCAATGTTAATGTAGAAGGAATTGTGAGATTTGGTGAAAGTCCATGTTCCATCAAATACTAAGTTAAATAAAGAACTTTTGGATGATACACAAAGTTTGAATTTCTCCATTCACCCATGAAACACAACGATGTACCGAGATCTCTAAGAGCACTATTGGTGGGATAACATGAAGAAGGATATTGCTAAATATACATCAAAGTGTCTGGTATGTTAGAAAGTGAAGGTTGAACAACATAAGTCTAAGGGGATGATGAAACCATTACCCAATACAACATGAAAATGGGAAAACATCACCATTGACATTATCATTGGACTTCCGAAGACATATGAAGGAAACAATGCTATCTGGGTTGTTGTGGATCATCTTACAAAGACTAGACAATTCACTTCGATTCGATAGGATTTATCATTGGATCAACTGGAATAGATATACATCAGAGAAGTGGTAAGGATGCATGGAGTACCACTATCGATTGCATCTGATCGAGATCCAAGATTAACCTGTAAGTTTTGGAAAATTCTCCAGCATGATCTAAACACTGAGCTAATTTTCAGTATGGCTTATCACCCTCAAACTGATGGAAAATATGAGTGGACTATCCAAACACTTGAGGACATGTTGAGATCTTGATCAATGGACTTCAAAAGTGGATAAGACCAACATATTAATTTGGTGGATTTCACTTACAACAACAGTTTCCATTAGAGCATCCAAATAGCCCCTTATGAATCCCTTTATGGTAAGAGGTGAATAACACTGACATATTGGGATGAAGTTTTGGAATAAAAACTTCTAGGTCCAAAAATGGTTGAATAAATGGTGGAGAAGGTTAGGACCATCCAATAACACATAAAATCATCTTAGAGTTGACAAAATATATATGATGAAAATCATCGATGTGACCTAGAGTTCAATGTTAGAGACATGGTATTCTTACATATATCTATATGGAAGAGAGTGATGAGATTTGGGAAAAAATGAAAGATTAGTCCAAGGTACATCGACCCTTTTAAGATCCTTGATCACATCAGAGTAGTGGTCTATCAACTAGCACTCCCACCAACCATGTCTTAAGTACACAATGTATTCCATGTACCCCTATTAAGGAATTACATACCAAACTCATCACATGTAATCAATCCAGAGGTGGTACCATTGGAGAATAACCTTTCCTATGAGGAGTAGCTGATGAAGATCTTATATCATAGAGAAAAAGTTCTATGAAATAATAAAATGACCCTCGTCAAGGTGTTGTGGAAAAACCACAAGTTTGAGTAAGTAACATGGGAACCAGAGTAGGTGATGAAGCAGAGTAACCCTCATTTATTTTAGTGTGGGAAAATGAAATTTAGAGGGTGGAATTTATTAAGGGGGGGGGGAGGTTTTAATGACCCAAATTGTTATAAATAAAATTTCCCCTTTTATTTAATGTATATAAAAAACACATGCACTTATTAAGTTTTATTTTATCAAATTGTATTTAAATGACTGTTAAGTATCATTACTATTGATAATATAACCTTTGAAAAGTGATCACATGACTAGTATAAATATAGAGTTTTAAAAAATCCTTTTGACACATATAAAGGAAGTGATGACCTCATCCAGTAGGATTGTACCCTATGAAGCCCATTTATCAAAGCTTCCGAGGGAGATAACATTTTTTGGATTTTCCCTAGAACAACCCAAGCCGAGATCCAATAACTTAAGCATGAGAGAAATCATTTATGGGATAAGTTCAAGCTCATCGAGATCACGACCCAAACCATGTTCACCGAACGACCCCATGAAAGCCCCACTATCGTGCACCTTACTCTTAAAGATTATGGTGGTATAATAAAGGGATATGTATCAAGACCCTAGAAATAGGTATATTTACATTATTTTTTATATAATAATGAAAATATTTTCATCCTATTATTGTTACTTTGTAAATGATTTTTAAAGCACAAATAATATTTTTGGTTAATATTCAAATTCAATTAAGAAATCTATTTCGATGAATTAATGGATTTTTGAAATAAAAAAAAATATTTTAATAAAATATTATTATTAAATTAATTTTATTAAATATAAATAATCATATATTTTTTATGAAGTCAAATGTAATTTTTAATAGGGTTCAAAAACTGTAATTGTAAAAAAACCCATCATTTTCAATAAATGTCAATTTTTATTTTAAAATTAAAAATTCACATATTTAGAAAATTATTTATTTAAAATGAATATTATTTTTGGAATCAAGATTTAAAAATTATCCTAGGGTGAAATTTTCATAATTTCCAGAGATAGTTGAATTTTTGGGTAAAAATTAAATACTGTATAAATATACGGTGTGTTTTATGACATCATAATGGACCAATAACGTTGTAATAAATACAATAAAAGGTATATAAGGAAAAATATATGTTTTCTATTTAAAATAAAGTGATTTTAAGTTTATTTTATTTATTTTGTAAATCCATTATGAATCCTCCAAGATGTATCATATATTTTATGATTTTAAATTCATTTGTTTAAGAGTGGGACTCACTCCACATAATCAAAGGAAATATTTTAATAATTTATGACCTTGGACTTATAAAATAATTTAAAATAATCGCATTTTGTAGAATCCATGGGAAAAAACCATGGGATGGATTGTGGTTTTGAATATTTTATTATGAAGTGTCCAAAACCAAAATAATAAAGAAATCCCCCTCCTTTCCAATATAACCCCACCCAAGATCCCATTTATATTCACTAAAACTCCTTGAAGCTCATAAAAACTCTTATATATACTCCCTAGAGTCCTACCAAGGTTCCCTCAATCTCCTGATACTCCTCTTCTAAGCCTTTGGAGTCACACATCCAAGTAAGAGATTTCTCTCCTCTCCTTTGAATTCAAGCACCTTATTTGATATTGGTTCTTTTAATTTCAATTGCTTATATTTCCATTAATTTATAATAATTACCTTACTGTCCAATTTATATCATTTTTATGAGGGATCATTTATTCTCCATCATTTTTACCCTCACCCAAGCTGTTACTATGCCTAAATTTCATAAGGGATTCTCTCTCTCCTCTTTTTACCAAGCACTTTATTTATGATATTCCCTTTTGATTTTCATTTTATTAATTTGGGATACATTATTACCTATACCCCTTAATTTAAATTTTATTTTTAAATAACGTGAGACCCTTTAACTCTCATTTATTCCTCTTATGAACCCTTATGTACACCCGTTACTATGCCGAAATTTTGCAAGGAATCTTCCACACTCCCTTTTATCAAGCATTACTTTTATGTTATGTCTTATCATTTCCTATTTACTATGTTGAGATATGTTCTTAAATATCCCCCTTAATTTTTATTTCATGTATAAAAGATGACATACCCCTTTCTCTCTCATCAACCAATTTTATGAATTTCTATATGACGTCGTTATGCTCCTGAAATTGCATTGTGATTTTCTATGCCAAAAATCATTGTGTAGTGAATACCATACCCATTTATCTATCAAGGGTATTCACATTTATACACATATAATTATTTATTTTGGATCTATATGTTTGTATTCCATGTTTCCTTGATCATGGAATAAACTATAACGATTAATGAATCTATCTTGTATAATCTATGTGGCACACTTAAGCATGAAAACAAAATGATTATGAAGGGTGTGCATTAATAGCACTCCAATGCATTGAGTAATGTTTAGTTTCATGATACATCATGTGAAATAAACTTTTACTCATGATACTTCATGTTCAATGAGATTTGACTCATACTCTTCATGTGCAATGAGATTTGACTCATGCTCCTCCATGTGCAATGAGATTTGACTCATACTCCTATATGTGAAATGAGCCTTAACTCATGATAATATCATGTTGTATATTGTTTCCAAATTTATCAGGTTATGATTATCATGCTAAATCATTCCTTTATATTCATGTTCCTTTTATGATCCTTTTATATGTCTATTTTCTAACATGTATTGTATTCCTCATGTTATGCCATGTTTATTCCCTTACCAGGCTTTATAGGTCACCCCTTTCTTATGTATATACTCAGGTTATTCTATGTAGTGTTAAGTACAAATGAATGTTTTGGTCATGTCAAAGAAGTTTTCAATAAATACGTCACTTTTAATGTTTTAAGTTATTATGTAATGTACCTAATTTTCAAAATACACTAGACCTCTCAATATTCCGAGTTGTATTAAGTGTAATTTTATGTAATAAATCATGTTTAAATATGAAATAAAGTGTAGGGTTGTTATAGTTGGTATTAGAGGATAGGTTTAGTTATTTTTGGGATTATGATTAGAAAACCCTAGTGAAAACCCTTAGAGATAAAACTAAGTGTAAGAAAACAACCCTAAATTTTGGTAAGTATAGAGTAAGTGGTTTATCAGAAAAATACATCCCTATCTGGATACTACAAGTGGGCGTTGTTCTGGAATATATTTACCTAGGAGTAACAACTCTGATAAGGTGTTCTAGGCTTGACTCAGTGTAACCGAGTACATGACAACATGCCTTACTATGATCCTAGTTTGAAACTCTATTGGGATATGCTTTGGTAAATTCATAAGTTCATTACAAACCATTATTAAGGGAACAAAAAAAATGCCCATAATAATATATGTTAGGAAGTAGATCTTGGATCAAATAGACTAAAGTTTAGAAACTCATAAGTTAAAGAGATAAATGTCACCTATCCCTTTAATGTCATTGGATTCCCCTTTATGTGTTTAATATTTTAAGATACTCATCCCTAAGTCTATATTGGATAAATTAGAACCAAAATCAAAAATTAAAAGGTAGGGTTATCACCCATAGTTCTACGCATTCCTTCATACCACAAAAGTTTAGTAGAACTATTCAAACACCACCACAAAGCATAGAAGTAGAGATTTTGGTAAAAATGGAAAATTGAGAAATTATTAAATCCCATGTATATAAATCCTCCTATATCACAATTTGTGGATTTAACTTCCTGATGAACCTTATCAAACTTTCCTTAGTATAAGTTGATACAATTCTAGGCATGTATTGGCTTTCCCTATATATACCCAACATAAATTTCTGCAAGATGGAAATCACTATCCATATGGTGAATCGACCCTTGATTCTATACATGTACAAGGAGGAGGATGAATATTATTTAGCACCATCACCTTAAGAATATATATTACTACCCTATGAGAAAGAATATCTAGATCAAATGAATGATTCTAAGGAAAGAATGATACTTTAAGACATGCCTATTATGAGGGAATATTCTGATGTGTTTTCCAAGGAATTTCCTGGTCTTCCTCCTAGCCAAGAGGTCTAATTTTTAGTCAAACTTGTCCCTTGGGAATTACCAATATACAAGAATCCATATAGAATGACTATTTTGGAACTTTAGGAGCTAAAGAAACAACCACATAAGAATCTGGATAAAGGGTTTATATGCCCAAGTGCTTCCCCATGATCTGAACTAGTCCACTTCATCAATAAGAAGGATGTGTCAATGTGACTTTTCATTGATTATAGTGAGATCAACAAAATCACGATAAAGAAAAAGTATCCTTTTTCATGAATTGATCACTTATTCGATCAGCAACGTGGAGCACAATACTTCTCCAAGGTGGATCTGTGGTTGGGATGTTACCAAGAAAGGGTGAAAATGGAGGATATCCCCAAGATTACTTTTCATACATGGTATAAGCACTATGAGTTCATAGTGATGCCATTCAGACTCACTAATTCTCCAGCAATCTTCATGTAATTGATGAATAGATTCTTTATCGATTAACTCAAAAAATTTGTGGTAGTATTTATAGATTATATTCTAATATACTCCAAAACCAAGGAGGAGCATGAGGATCATCTCAACACTATTCTAAAGACCCTGTAAAAGGAGAATCTCTATGAAAAGTATAGAAAGTGTGAGTTTTGGTTGAAATAAGTCTCATTATTGGGGAATATCATCACAAGCAATGAGATATATATGGATCCTTCCAAGACAGAAGAAATTGAGGGATGGATAAGGCCAACATCTATTACAGATATCTGCAGCTTCCTTGGGTTAGTTGGATATTATCACCGATTTGTGAGAAATTTTTTACGATCGTCAAAACCTATTACCAAGCTAACTCGTAAGGGAGTCAAATTTTCTTGGAATGATGAATTTGAATAAATTTCCATGGATTTGAAAAGAAGGCTTATCACTACCCCTATTCTCACACTACCCACAAGTGGGTAAATCTTCATAATTTTTAGTGATGCTTTAAAGAAGGGATTAGGATGTGTGTTGATGAAAAATTAAAAATTCATTGCCTATGCCTCAAGGAAGTTGAAAATTCATGATAAAAACTATCCCACACATGATCTAGAGTTAGCAGCTATGATATTTGTATTAAAAATATAGAGACATTATCTCTTTGGGGAGAAGTGTGAAATATATATAGATAACAAAAGTATCAAATATATATTCACATAGAAAGAGATGAATATGCACCAATGAATATGGTTAGAGCTCATCAATGATTATGACTAATCGATCCACTACCATCCTAGGAAATAAAACAAGGTGGTATATGCTCTAATTAGAAAGGAACCATCAATTATATCATTGATGAGAATCTAGAAGGATACAATCTTCTTAGGCTTAAAGAAGATGGACTTGGGAATAACAAAGAAAGGAATATCATCAATCCTTTCACAAATTATTGCTCAACTATATCTTTTGGAAAGGTTAAAGGATGATCAAAAAGATGAAGTGGGAATTCAAAATAAAGTTGAAACTATTAGAAAAGGGAAATTCTTAGAGTTAAATTTTAATGAAGAAGGAATTATGAGATTTGGGTCAAGGCTATGTGTTCCATCAAATCCTAAATTAAAGAAAGAACTTTTGGATGATGCACATAGTTCTAATTTCTCCATTCACCCAAGAAACACAAAGATGTACTGAGATCTCTGAGAGAACTATTGGTGGGATAACATGAATAAGGAGATCATTGAATATACATTAAAATGCCGGGTATGTCAGTAAGTGAAGGCTGAATGACATAATTCTAAGGGGATGATACAAACATTACCCATACCAACATGGAAATAAAAAAAACATCACCATAGACTTTGTCACCAGAATTTTGAAGACATCCAAAGGAAACAATGATATTAGGGTTGTTGTGGATTATATTATAAAGAACACACACTTCATTGAGATTCAAGAGGATTTCTCACTAGATCAAATGGAACAGATATACATCAGAGAAGTGGTAAGGCTATATGGAGTACCACTATCGATTACGCCTGATAGAGTTCTAAGATTCACCTATATGTTTTGGAAAAGTCTCCAGAATTTTCTAAACATCGAGATGAATTTTAGTACGGCTTATCACCCTCAAACTGATGGCCAATCTGAGTGGACTATCAAAAAACTTGAGGAAATGTTGAGAGCTTTCTCAATGGACTTCAAAGGTGGACATGACCATCATATTCCTTTAGTGGAGTTCTCTTACAACAACAGTTTCCATTTGAGTATCCAAATGACCCCTTATGAATCCCTTTATGGTAAGAGGTGAATAACAATGGCATGTTGGGATGAAGTTGTGGAATAAAAACTTATAGGTCCAGAAATGGTTGAAGAAATGGTAGAGAAGGTTAGGATCATCCAGCAACACATAAAAGCTTTTCAAAGTAGAAAAAAGAGATATACTTAAAATTTTTGACGTGACCTAGAGTTCAATGTTTGAGACATGGTATTCCTCCACATATCTACATGGAATAGAGTGATGATATTTTCAAAAAATGGAAATCTTATTCCAAGGTACATCGACCCTTTTGAGATCCTTGATCGCATCAGAGTAGTGTCTTATAAACTAGCACTCCCATCAAACCTGTCTTAAGTACATGATGTATTCTATGTATCCCTTTTAAGGAATTACATCCCAGACTCATCACATGTACTCAATCTAGAGGTGGACCCATTGGAGAATGACCTTTCCTATGAAGAGTTGCCAGTGAAGATCTTCGATCGTAGAGAAAAAGATATCTGAAATAAGAAAATTCCCCTTTTCAAGGTGTTGTGGGGAAACCACAAGTTTGAAGAAGAAACATGGGAACCATAGGATGTGATGAATCAGATTTACCTCATTTGTTTTAGTGTGGGAAAAGAAATTTTTTAGGGTGAAATTTCTTAAGGGGGGATACTGCAACGACCCAAACTATTATGAATAAAATTCCCCTTTTTATTTAATTTATATATAAAACACATGCACTTATTATGTTTTATTTTATCTAATTGGATTTAAATGACTGTTAAGTATCATTACCATTGATAATATATCTGTTGAAAAGTGATCACATGACTAGAATAAATATAGGGTTTTAAAAAATCCTTGTGACACATAAAAAGGAAGTGATGACCTCATCCAGTAGGATTATACCCTATGAAGCCCATTTATCAGAGATTATGAGGGATATGGAATTTTTGGAATTTTCCCTAGACCAAGACCAAGCCAAGATATAACAACTTAAGAATGAGTGAAAACGTTTATGGGATAAGTTCAATCTCATCGAGATCACGACCCAAACCATGTTCACCGAACGACCCCATGAAAGCCCCACCATCACACACCTTACTATTAGGGATTATGCTGGTGTAATAAAAGGATATGTATTAAGAACCTAATAATAGGTATATGTATATTATTTTTTATATAATAATGAAAATATTTTCATCTTATTATTGTTACTTTGTAAATGATTTTTAAAGCACAAATAGTATTTTTGGTTAATATTCAAATTCAATTAAGAAATATATTTTGATGAATTAATGGATTTTTGAATTAAAAAAAAACATTTTAATTAAATATTATTATTAAATTAATTTTATTAAATATAAATTATTTTATAATTTTTATGAAGTCAAATGCAATTTTTTTAGGGTTCAAAAACTGTTATTGTCAAAAAACCCACCATTTTCAATAAATGTAAATTTTTATTTTAAAAGTGAAAATTCACATATTTAGAAAATTATTTAGTTAAAATTAATATTATTTTTGGAATCAAGATAAAAAAATTATCCAACGGTTAATTTTTCATAATTTTCTGAGAGTCAAATTTTTGGGTAAAAATTAAATACCGTATAAATATACGGTGTGTTTTATGACATTATAATGGCTCAATAATGATGTAATAAATACAATTAAAGGTATATTAGTCCAAATTTATATTTTTAATTTAAAATAACGTGGTTTTAATTTTATTTTATTTATTTTTGTAAATCCATTATTAATCTTCCAGGACATATAATATATTTTATGATTTTAAATTCATTTCTTTAAGAGTGTGACTCACATACACATAAGAAAGGGAAATATTTTAATAATTTAGTCTTTTGGACTTATAAAATAATTTAAAAAAATTCTATTTGGTAGAAACCATGGGAAAAAACCATGGTATGGTTTGTGGTTTTGAATATTTTATTATGAAGTTTCCAAAACCAAAATAATAAAGAAATCCCCCTCCTTTCCTATATAACCCCACCCAAGATCCCATTTATATTCACTAAAAATCCTTTAATCTCATCCAAATTCTTCTATATACTCTCTATATTCCTAAAAAGTTTCCCCAAAGATCCCAAGAATCTTCTTCTAAGCCTTTGGAGTCACACATCCATGTAAGGGATTTCTCTCCTCTCCTTTGAATTCAAGCAACTTCTTTGAGATTGGTTCTTTTAATTTCGATTTATTATATTTCCATTAATTTATAATAGTTACCTTACTATATAAGTTATGTCATTTTTATGAGGTATCATTTATTCCCCCTCATTTGGACCCTTACCTAAGCCGTTACTCTGCCAAAATTCCTTAAGATATTCTCTCTCTCCTCTTTTTACCAAGCACTTCATTTATGATATGCCCTTTTAATTTCCATTTTCTTAATTTAAGATACATTATTACCTATCCCGGTTACTTTAAAATTTATTTTTAAATTATTTTATCCATTTTGACTCTCATTTTTCCTTCTTATGAACCATTATGTACACCCGTTACCATGCCAAAATTTTGTAAGGAATCTTCCACCCTCCCTTTTTATCAAGCATTAATTTTATGTTATGTCTTCTCATTTCCTTTTTAATATGTTGGGATATGTTATTAAATATCCACCTTACTTTCCATTTAATATATAAATTATTAGAGACCCCTTTATCTCTTATCAAACCAATTTTTGAATTTCTATATGACGCCGTTATACTGCTGAAATTGCACCACGATTTTCCATGCCAAAATCATTTTGGAGTGAATACCATTCCAATTTATTTTTCAAGGGTATTCAAATTTATGAACATATACTTATTTATTATGGATATATATATATATATATTCCACTTTCCTTGATCATGGAATAAAATATTATGATTAATGAAACTATGTTGTATGATCTATGTGGCACACTTAAGCATGAAAACAAAATGATTATGAAGGGTGTGCTCTGATAGATATCCAATGCATTGATTAATTTTTAGTATCATGATAAATCTTTTGCAATGATATTTGACTCATGATCCTTCATGTTCAATGATCTTTGACTCATTTCCCTTCATGTGCAGTGTGCTTTGAATTATGCTTCTCCATGTGCAATGAGATTTGACTCATGCTCTTCCATGTTCAATGAGCCTTGAATCATGCTAAAATCATGTTGTATATTGTGGACACATTTCCCATGTTATGATTATCATTCTAAATCATGAATTTATATTCATTTTCCTTTTATGATCCTTTGATATGTCTATTTTTAACATGTATCATATTCCTCATGTTATGCCTTGTTTATTCCTTTACTGGGATTTATAGGTTACCCCCTTTCTTATATATGTACTCAAGTTATCCCATTTAGTGTTAAGTATGAATGAATTTTATGGTAATTTCAAACAATCTTTCAATAAAGAAGTTGATTTTCATGTTTTAAGTTATTATGTAGTGTACCTATTTTCCCAAATACACTAGACCTATCAATCTTCTGAGTTGTATTAAGTCCAATTTTTTGTAATAAATCATGTTTAAATATGAAATAAAGTGTAGGGTTGTTATAGTTGGTATTAGAGGATAGGTTTAGTTATTTTTGGGATTAGGATTAGAAAAACCTAGTGAAAAACCTTAGGGATATTACTAAGTGTAAGAAAACATCCCTAAATTTTGGTTAGTACAGAGTAAGTGGTTTATCAGAAAATACATCCCTTTCTGGACACTACAAGTGGTCATGGTTCAGGAACTAATATACCTAGGAGTAACAACTTTGAAAAGGTGTTCTGGGATTGATTCGGGGTAACCTAGTATACGACAACATGCCTTACTATGCACCTAGTTTTACACTCCAGGGGGATATCATTTGGTAAATTCATAAGCTCATTAAAAACCATTATTAAGGGAAAAAATTCCCATAAGAATATATGTTAGGAATTAGATCATAGATAACATATACTAAATCTTAAAAACTCATAAGTTAAGGAGATAAATGTAAGTTATCCCTTTAATGTCATTGGATTCCCCTTTATATGTTTAATATTTTAAGATACTCATCCCTAAGTCTATGTTGGATAAATTAAAACCAGAATAAAAAAGTAAAAGGTAGGGTTATCACCCATAGTTCTACAAATTACTTTACATCACAAAAGTTTAGTATAACTATTCAAACACCACCACAAATCATATAAGTAGAGATGTCGGTGAAAATGAAAAATGGGGAAATTATTTCATCCCTTGTATATAAATCCTCCTCTATCACAATTTTTTGGATTGAAATTCCCAATTAACCTTGTAATACTTCCCTTGTTGGAATTCGATGTAATTTTGGGTGTGGATTGGATTTACCTATATAGATCCAACATAAATTTCCACAAGAGGGAAATAAATATCCATATAGATAATCGACCCTTGATTCTATACAAGTGCAAGGAGGCGGATGAATCTTCTTTAGCACCATAATATTAAGCATGGATATTACTGCCCTATGAGAAATCATATCTAGCTAAAATGATTGAGTCTAAGGAAAGGATGATCCTTGAAGACATGCCTATTTTGAGGGAATATTCTGATGTGTTTCCCAAGGAATTTCTTGGTCTTCCTCTTAGCTGAGAGGTTGAATTTTCGATCAAACTTGTACCTGGGGAATTTCCAATATCCAAGACTCTGTATATAATGGCTGTTGTGGAACTTGAGGAGATAAAGAAACAACTATAGGAGAATCTGGATAAAGGGTTTATATGCCCAAGTGCTTCACCATGGGGTGAACCAGTCCTCTTCATCAAGAATAAGGATGGGTCAATGCACCTTTTCATTTATTATAGTGATCTCAAAAAAATCACTATAAATAACAAGTATCCTTCTCCACGAATTGATGACTTGTTCGATCAACTACATGGAGAATAATACTTCTACAAGGTGTATCTATGGTCAGGATATTACCATGAAAGGTTGAAGAAGGAGGATATCCCCAAGACTACTTTTCATACAAGGTACAAGCACTACGATTTCATAGTGATGTCATTCAGACGCACTAATGATCCAAAAATCTTCATGGACTTGATGAATAGAGTCTTTATATATTACCTCAAAAAAATTGTGGTAGTATTTTATAAATGATATTCTAATATACTCTAAAACCAATAGGGAGCATGAGGATCATCTAAGCATTGTGGTAAAGACCTTTCAAAAGGAGAAGCTCTATGAAAAGTATAAAAAGTGTGAGTTATGGTTGAAAGAAGTCTCATTATTAGGGAATATCATCATAATCAATGGGATATCTGTGGATCCTTCCAAGAAAAAATAAATTGAGGGATGGACGAGGCCAACATCTGTGACAGATATCCATAGATTCCTTGGGTTGGCTAGATATTATCATCTATTTTTGAGAAGTTTCTCATGATTTTAAAACCCCCTTACCAAGATAACATGTAAGGGATTCAAATTTTATTGGAATGATGAATGTGAAGAAAACTTCATGGAGTTGAAAAGAAGGCTTACGATTGCCCCTGTTTTCACACTACGCATAAGTGGGGAACTCTTCGTAATTCTCAGTGATGATTCAAATAAGGGATTGGGATGTGTGTTGATGAAAAATGAAAAAGTCATTGCCTAATCCTCAAGGCAGTTGAAAATTCATGAGAAAAAATATCTCACACATGATCTAGATCTTGCAGTTGTGATATTTGCATTAAAAATCTAGTGACATTATCTCTTTGGGGAGAATTTTGAAATATATACAAATCACAAAAGTCTCAAATATATATTCACATAGAAATATATGATTATGCACCAATTAAAATCTTTAGATCTCATCAAGGATTACAAATACTCAATCCACTACCATTCTGAAAAAAACCAGGTGGAAGATTCTCTAATTAGAAAGAACCCATCAATTCTATCATCGGTGTGAATCGAGAAGGATATGATATTCTTAGACTTGAAGAATATGGACATGGGAATCATAAATAAAGGAACATAATCAATCCTTTCACAAATTATTTCTCAACTATATCTTTTGTAAAGGTTAAAGGATGCTCTAAAAGATGATGTGGGAATTCAAAATAAAATGGAAACTATCACAAAAGGAAAATCCTTGGAGTTCAATGTTATTGAAGAAAGAATTGTAAGATTTGGGTCAATACTATGTGTTCCATCAAATCCTGAGTTAAAGAAATAAAATTTGGATGATGAAAATAGTTATAATTTCTCTATTAACCCAGGAAACACAAAGATGTACCAAGATCTGTGATAGAACTATTGGTGAGATTACATGAAGAAGGTGATCACGAAATATACATCAAAGTGATTGGTATGTTAGTAAGTGAAGGATGAACAACATAAGTCTAAGGGGATTATGAAACCATTACCCATACCAACATGAAAATGAAAAAACTCCACCATGGACTTTATCACCAAAATTCCAAATACATCCAAAGGAAACAATTATATCTGGGTTGTTGTGGATCGTCTTATAAAGTCTAAACACTTCATTAGAATTCGAGAGGATCTCTAACTGAATCAACTGGAATAGATATATATCATAGAAGTGGTAAGGCTTCATGGAGTACCACTATCAATTACATCTGATCAAGGTCCAAGATTCACCTCTAAGTTTTGGAAAAGTTTCCATCATGCTTTAAACACTGAGCTAAATTTCAGTGCATCTTATCAACCTCAAACAGATGTCCAATCTGAGTGGACTATCCAAACACTTTAGAAAATGTTGAGAGCTTGATCAATGAACTTCAAAGGTGGATAGTACCACCATCTTCCTTTTGTGGAGTTATCTTACAACAACATTTTCCATTTGAGCATCCAAATAGCCCCTTATGAATCCCTTTATGTGAAGAGGTGAATAACACCTACATTTTGGGATGAAGTTAGGGAAAAAAAACTTCTAGGTCCGAAAATGGTTGAATAAATGGTGGATAAGTTTATGACCATCCATCAACACATTAAAGATGCTTAGATCTGAAAAAAGAGCAATGCAGACAATCGTCGACATGACCTATAATTCAATGTTAGAGACATGGAATTCCTATGCATATCTCCATGGAAGAGAGTGATGAGATTTGGGAAGAAGGGAAAGATTAGTCTAAGGTACATCGACCCTTTTGAGATCCTTGATTGCATCAGAGTAGTGGTATATCAACTAGCACTTCTACTAAACCTGTCCCAAGTACATGATGTATTCCATGTATCCCTCTTAAGGAAATACACCATAGACCATCACATGTACTCAATCTAGAGGTGGTACCATTGGAGAATGACCCTTCCTATGAGGAGTATCCGGTGAAGATCTTAGATCGCAGAGAAAAATTTCTATGAAATAATACAATGCCCCTCGTCAAGGTGTTGTGGCAAAACCACAAGTTTTGAATAAGAAACATGGGAACCAGAGGAGGTGATGAAGCAGAGTAACCCTTATTTATTTTAGTGTGGGAAAAGGAAATTTAGAGGGTGGAATTTATTAAGGGGGGGTAGGCTGTAATAACCCAAATTGTTATGAATAAAATTTCCCTTTTGATTTAACGTATATAGAAAACACATGAAATTATTATGTTTTATTTTATCAAATTGGATTTAAATGACTGTTAAGTATCATTAATATTGATAATATAACCTTTGAAAAGTGATCACATTACTAGTATAAATATAGGGTTTTAACAAATCCTTTTGACACATACAAAGGAAGTGATGACCTCATCCAGTAGGATTGTACCATATGAAGCCCATTTATCAAAGCTTATGAGGGAGATAACATTTTTGGGATTTTCCCTAGACCAACCCAAGCCAAAATATAATAACTTAAGTATGATAGAAATCATTTATGGGATAAGTTCAAGCTCATCGAGATCACGACCAAAACCATGTTCACCAAACGACCACATGAAAGCCCCACCATCGTGCACCTTACTCTTAGGGCTTATGGTGGTATAATAAAGGGATACATATCAAGACCCTAGAAATAGGTATATTTACATTATTTTTTATATAATAATGAAAATTTTTTCATCCTATTATTGTTACTTTGTAAATTATTTTTAAAGCATAAATAATTTTTTTGGTTAATATTCAAATTCAATTAAGAAATATATTTTGATGAATTAATGTATTTTTGAAATAAAAAAAACATTTTTAAAAAATATTATTATTAAATTAATTTTATTAAATATAAATTATCACATATTTTTATTAAGTCAAATGCAATTTTTAATAGGGTTCAAAAACTGTTATTGTAAAAAAACCCATCATTTTCAATAAATGTCAGTTTTTTATTTTGAAATTAAAAATTCACATATTTAGAAAATTATTTATTTAAAATGAATATTATTTTTGGAATCAAGATTTCAAAATTATCCAAGGGTGAATTTTTCATAATTTTCAGAGATAGTCGAATTTTTGGGTAAAAATTAAATACCGTATAAATATATGGTGTGTTTTATGACATCATAATGGCCCAATAATGATGTAATAAATACAATAAAATGTATATAAGGAAAAATATACATTTTCTATTTAAAATAACGTGGTTTTAAGTTTATTTTATTTATTTTGTAAATCCATTATGAATCCTCCAAGACATATCATATATTTTATGATTTTAAATTCATTTGTTTAAGAGTGTGACTCATTCTACATAATCAAAGGAAATATTTTAATAATTTTGACCTTGGAATCAGATTAGGTCTCAAAAGAGGCCTTATAACCCCTATAAAGAAAAACCCCAATTTTAGAACAACCCCATATATGGAAATCAACCAACCATAGCCTCTAGAGTTAGAGATAATAGAGAAAAAAATGAAGAAAACCCAAGAGGAAGTAGAAGGGTAACCTAACCTTTAAATCTGGGGTGAAGAATCACCAATAAACTAGCACAAATCAATCATGGAGGGCTTGGATAAGAAGGTATAAGGATAGGATAGGTGCCCCAATTGGCTGGTTTGAAGAATAGGACCAAAGGGAGGAACCCCTAATTAAAAATGAGCTAAAAATAAAAAATATCCCCATTTTAGTGGGTTGAACAGTTTACCTACATGGTTTACTAAATTTTGCAGTAACCATATAAATAACCACTATTAAAAAGTGTAGGAGACTGTACACTTAGGAAACATGGTTTTTAATTTTGATTCTTGAAAAAAGTTCCAAATTTTTACATTTTCAACCCAAAATACCTCGAACTTAAGGGGATAAGCCATGCAATAAATACACACACATAAAAGTGACATTGGAGTGTCAAAATTCTCCCCATAATTCCACTTTGTACCCCCATAAAGTTTTTAAAACTTAGGGAAAGTGGAAATTCCAAGACTACCTTCCCTCTAATGCGGACTTGATCACTAAAAAACTTCACAAACCTTGAAACCAAGGACACAAGAGATGAACAAACCATTCCTTGGGATAACCACTATTAAACAATTCATAATTCACCAACCAAAAATTCACTAGGATTCCTAATAATAAGACTACTCATTTAATGAAAGCGAAAGGACAAAAAAATATGATGTTGGTATAGCCATTCCTATGAATTTCTTTGAAATTGGGAATATCAAGATATCCACCACTTCTCCTAAAAGCCTTTTTAATCCCAAACTAAATCACATGAAAAAACATAAACACAACCTATATAACATCTGAGGTCACTATATCCTAAAAATAACATATCACAACTAAATTCATCCCAAAGTATTACTCCATAAGAATGGGAAAAAACACATAGAGACCTAGCACAAGTTTCCCCACAATTTATAATTTCTCTAAAATGGTGAAACATTAGATTGACACACCAACAAGGATGATCATCACTAAAGAGACATGATTCCACTAACCATAAAAACTAGATAAAAACACAACAATATAGAACATCATCAAGAACAACTAAAAGGTTGTTAGACCTGATCACCAAGAAAACACACTCCATGAAACAAGAGGGACATCCCAACATGCACATGCCTAAAAATGGAATGGAATGGTTTCAAAATCAGGTTATGAAACTACACTAAGGTTAACTCAAGATAAAATTGAGAAACACCCACTCATGGAGGTCCGGAATAAAATCTTGACCTAGTATCACTCATAGTCTAACCATCAACCAAAAAATTATCCTAGTTACCATAGCCCATTCCCAAGGCATCCCCATGTCATCCATCAAACAAATCTTAACACATGGTCCACACCATTCATAGAAAACAACAACCATCAAGAATTAACAAGTCATATAAATCTCAAAATATATGAAAATAAGGTCAAAATCCCTTTCATCCATCGTATATATTATGGAATTAGATACATATGATATAATGAAATTCACAAACAAAATTTAAAAAGTGGATGTTCCTAAAACAACACCCAACTTCCAACTTTCCAATGTAAGTGACAACATGGAATACTATCCAGATTCAAGCTAATAGTATTTTTCTTCTGATACTCGACCATATTACAAAACCTTTAAATGTGACTAAGATAACCACACAAATAACATGTTTTCAGAGTTGACAAAAAAAAGTGTTTAACATTCCCAGACATCCCACATCGAAAAGACACTAACAGAATTTGATTTACTAAAATGGGAATGATAAGTTGCAAAGATAGATTCTCATCACCATTACCTTCCCACTTTACCTTCTTATTGGCTAGATCATCCTTACTAGCTTTGGATGGAGTCAAAGAATCTATTTCCATAGGTTTCCCTGTGAATATTACCTCAGCGATGATGTATTTATTAACCACTTCCATATAGTTAGTCATGCTAGACTGAAACACCAATGAATGAAGACCCAAAATATGTACCATAAAAAAGAACCACACCTTATTTGAATTATCAGTATCTAAATTTGGAGAGAAATGAACCAAGCTGGTGAAACATTCAATATAGTCTTTCACTAACTGATCACCCTGGAGGATACCCAAAAACTTCATCTCCTTCTCAACATGCACTTTTTCAGGATAAAAATGTTGAACAAAGGCGGCCTTAAAATATCACCATGATAAAACCTCAAACAGTTGGTCATGAATAATTATATTCCACCACTCCAAACCCAATCCTTCAAATAAGGGAATAATTCACCTCACCCTATAGGCTTAAGAAGTTTTCAGAAAGTCAAAAATATCTTTATCCTTGGATAACCATTCAATATCCTCATGGGATCCTCAATCACCACAAAATACTGGTTGATATTGATTAAAAAACTCTCATGTGTGATGTATAAGCTAGGAACAACATGATTCTTACACTCCATTGAAAGTCTATGCAAGGTTAGAGACTACAAATTCAACTATTGGATCATTAGGAAAATTACATAAGGCATTCCCTTCTTGACTTGCTGAATCCTTCCTAGAGGCCACATTATAAAACATTTCAAAAGAAATCACTTTAAATTCCAACACAAAGGGAACAAACACAATCCAAAATAATCAAAATTAAAACCCACTCAAAATTCCACACAGTGGAACAAAATATTAAAGCAAACAAATCAAGGTCACAAATCACTCTTTCTAAATTTTTCCCAAAATCTTTAGAAACATTTCATAACACAAAATCAAAGAATTTCATACTAACACAAATTCAAAATCACTTCTTTTACTCAAATCATTTCTAATAAGGTTAATTTTTTTTTCATATGAACACCTCAACTGACCCAAAACATTATTTTTCCAAAAAATATAACATTTAAATAATAAAACATTTCTTTAAAAATTGATTAGAAAAACTTTACAATCCAAGAGGTTCCATTACATAAACAAACACCATCAATCAAATAAAAATACAAAATCATCAAATGAGTGAAAATAATAAAATTCCAAAACTTTCTCCACTGCACACAGTTTGGCCATACAGTTTGTCAGACCATGCACCAATTATGAGAGTGCCACTGGAAGTGGTCCATAATGGTCTAAATAACCTATGAAATGTTTGATAGATTGTATGCATTAACCATATGACTCATGTATTCCTTCCAATTTAACTATGAAATTATGAATTTCTTGGGAAGTCTCCCAAAATATACCTACAACTTAGAGTTATAGAAAACATCAAAATATCTCCAAAATAAAAAACTATAGAACCAAAAATAGAAATACAACACCCAAGAACCCATGGGAACTCAATATATAACACAAGTAAGAGATGTAGAAGCACTTACCTTATCCTACCACCCAAGTCTCGGATCTCATTTCTACCACTGAACCCCAAATAAAAGGACCTCATATGATACCATTTATAGCAAACCAACATAGGCCTCCATCCGAACCAACACCCGAACTGATCCTCTACTAACCCTAGGGGAATCCCTGATCCACTTAGGCTAATGAAAAGTGTCAAGGGTATCAATCATAAACATTGAGTATGGTTTCATCCACAATAACCCAAACATAAACAATAGGTTTTAACCAGAAACCTAACATGAGGTATCTAGGTGTTAGACATCATGAAAAAATAAATAATAATAATCCATAAACATAGACATCCAAACATGTAATAATAATAATAGAGAAACAATAATAAATGCTAAAAAAATACAATTCTAATAAATAAACATATAAAACACAATTGCATAACTAAAAACTGAAACTAAAAGAAATAGAATAAGAGGCTGAAGAGGACAAAACATAACTTGATCCAATTGGTTCCATGAAACCAGAGGACCAACCACCATCTTTGTGTGACTTTCAATTCACCACCATAATCCCCAAAACCATCCAATTCCCAAGGAAAAAAACATAGAATCAAATCTAAAGGCTAAGACCTAAAGAATACTACACAACACATGAAGAATACAAACCCGCCAACGTGTGTATATAATGTGTGAGCCAATGTTCAGTAGGATACCACCATGAGACCATTTTATCCCTTTTATATAAGAAACCAAAACTAATAGTTTTAAAATAATATAAAAAATTAGGTTTCATTTCCTTTTCATGATATATGAGTAAATAAAATATAGAATATTCACTTTCTCAAAGAACACCATTTATAAAACATGGCATAAATATGTTTTTCCAAAACAATGCCAATTAAATAACCATTAATCTATATTTAAAACATCCCAGTTTTAAAGAATTGGGTTAATCCACTCCTTTCCATTTAAAACCACACTTTTGAAAACAAACCCTAACATGGTTTAAAACATTTCAAAGGACTTTCTAATAGAGACCAGCACTTTGAAAACAACTTCCCCCTTTTCCTTTAAAATATTCAACACAACCAACTCAAACATAGGTATAGAATGAGGATAAAATATAATGAAAATAGAGCCATATAAATTCATAAATAATACCAATAAATAGATAGAATAATACTAGTCAATATCAAGACTAAATCACAAGAGGATCAATACATCAAATCATGTCCATACAAGAAATAAGCAACACACATTCCAATAAAAAATGGAAGGTGAAGTTACTAAGGATCATAGAACAACTGAGAAGGGGGATTGAATCAGTTGTTATATTTTTAAATTTTTTGAGCTTTAATAAAATTAACCCCTGCACCTTGTTAGAGTTATTTCCTTATCACCTTTTAGTAAACTCACATGAATGTTAAAGTAGAAAAGTAAGAAAAGAACATAATGTTTACAAGGTTCAACCTCAGTGTGAGAACCTATTTTTTTTCCATGGACACCTCTGTGGGTCTATGTAAATTAACTATTAGAATGAATTGAATACAACTTTTGAGCCAACTCCAATTGGTCTCCTTCTATATCCTTCTATGTATGATTATAATGACTCCCATCAGTTTAAAAATTTTTATTACAAAAATTTGAGCCAAAATAATAGTTAAAGAACTTTGAACCTATCTGCTCTATAATGATTTTTTTGGAATTAATACTCTCATCTACCTCTATCCAATATTCTTAATCCAGAAATCCTCCATCTGGTAACCTCTATATTTTAACCTTTTCTCAAACCATGCCTGAATCAAATTTCTATTCTACCCAATTAACAAAACTTGGTGCCTCAAAAACTTCTTCTCTGAACTCTGTCCGATCCTATCTACCTGTTTCTCTTTGTTTGGTAAGATGAAATTTCTAATGAATTATCTTCTAATTGAAGAATCTATTTTGAAAACTCATCTAACTTAGAAATTTTAGCATTTTAGATTTTTATTTATCTGAATAGTGTTAAGTACAATTTACTTTACAGTATTTATTTATAGGCTATCCATAAGTGGAAATGGGTGGGAAATATTTTTCATTTTCTCACTCACTAAAATCCACAAATCCGAATTTCAAATACATTTGAATTCTAATTTGATTCTTATTAATAATTTTAGACAAATATTTAACCTTCTAAACACTTATCAACTCTTCTTTATTCCTTTATTATTTCTAAAATTCTTTGTATTCCTTAACTTTCCTCAGTTTGAACGTGTCTGTATAATCATTCCACAACATAACTTCATCACACAGAAATTTTTCTGATTAGAAGTCTTTAATTTTATTTATTATAATAGAGAATATATGTTTGATGGATCTTATTCACAAAAGTTTATCTAATATAATTTATTTAACAACACTTCAAAACTTCACAACTTTGAACTCATCCATTTAAAAACTTTTCTCTTCAATCTTTATAAAAACCACTTATCCAAAAAAAAATCACTTTCCACTATCTGATGTTATTGACCCATTTGAAGTAACTCTCTTATATTTATCTTGAACCACTAAAAACAAAAATAAATTAACAATTTATATATCTTTTTCTACAAGACAACTGAATGTGGTTGACTAAATTGTTTCAACTTCTAAAGACTTCAGTTACTTGAAATGTTCTATCCGATAACCACTTCATCATTTCTAACTTTTTATTTATATTGAGGCTCTGTTCATTCTTGTACGTCTATAGAACTATGTATGATTATAAAATTTAACTTTAATCACTTATTGTGAATTATAAATATTAAAATCCTCTGTCTATTCATTAATCTTCAAACTTATTCAGAAATATCTATTTGAAAGTGTTCATTTGGAATATTGTGTCCAAAAAATAGATGATATTTGCCTTTGTTTTCTCAAAACTCATCCACTTTATTTCTCAGTTAAAAACACTCGCCTTATCGACCTGAATGAAAGATAACATCTTCATTTTCTTAAGTTTTTCACAAACTTAGTGACTTGAAAAAACTCAGTCTTTCATCAATAGTTTCTTCCAAACTTTTTTTCTGGAAGGTTGTGTCTATTCAGCAAGGTTATACATTATTTAACTTTACAAAATTCAAACTTTTATATTTATTATAGTTTCTATTTCTGGAGAAATGCTTCCACAATTCTGAGTCTAAAAACCTCAACTTTGAAAAAATCTCCACCTGAATTCATTATTTCCGATAATCTATGTCCGAAGCTCTATGTCCACTATGTTACTTCCAAAGTTCTATATCCAGATCTATGTTTGAATATCTACATCCAAAAAACCGTGTCCTAATATATATTTTTGAAAAAAAATTAACATACTCCTTTATTTAAAATCTTTTATCACAATTTTTTCATGATGTAAGTAACTTTAAGATCAACAAAACATCATCTAAACTAATTTGGAAAGTTCTTATATTTACAAATTTCCAAAAAAATTTACTTTATAACATTCTTCATCTTTAACAACTCAAAAAACTTTCTAAATCTCAAGAACATTGTGACTTCCTAACTTTTTTACTTCTCCAACAACTTCATAACAAAAGTTTGTTAACTTAAAACAACTCTTCTTTTCCTATTTTACAAAAACATTCTTTAAATTTTTTTCCAATAAATACCAAAATTTATTAGCAAAAAATAACAAAGTATTTTTAATCCCCTAATTTTTAACAACATTTGTTAACAAATTTTAAGACTCATCATTTTTCATCACTCATACTTTTTCACAACACATGTTTTTAACAACTCAATTTTTTCAACTTTTACCAAAACAAAACCTTTCTCAAAAGAGAGTGTCCCAACACCACACCACTGGATAAAATAATGTTTTTGATGGAATTATATCCCTTGGTGAAAAATCTTTTTGCATCCATGTTAAGATAAACTCAACATCACTTTGATCTTTCTCCACATTTTTAAATCTCAAAATTTTCACTCTCAAAATTTTCACTCTTCCCCTTTTTATTATTCTCTCCACCATTTTATTATAACCACAACTTCAGATTCACTATATAATGAATTTTAGAATCTTCTTAATTTTTTTTGTACTTTCTCTCCCCCTTTGTCAAGATAATCCAAAGAACAGTGGGAAACTTCCTTAAGATGTTTTAGGAATCCTTTAGTAGAGGTGGAACATGAAGTTATAACCACAATTATTCAAATCTTTCTTATGGAATAGATTTGTTAAACATACCATCAATTTCAAACTTTTTGAAACATATTCTACTAAATAATATCCACTATAAAATTTTTCTTTTATGAAATGAGACTTAATATCAATATGCTTTGATCTTGAGTGTTGGACATGATTTTTAGAAATATAAATTACACTCTAATTATAAAAAATTATCTTCAACGGTGTGAAAACTTTCACTTTTAAATCTTAAAAATAAAATTTCATCCAGAATATTTGAGTACAATCTTGGTTAGCAGCAACATATTTTGATTCTTCTATGCTCAAAGTTACTGAAATCTGTTTTATACTATTCCAACTCACACACCATTATTATAAGGAAAATGTTCCTCCTGAATTTAATTTTATATCATTGCAATCTCCAACCCAATTAGCATCATTATAACCATGAAAGTTCATATCACAACTTCTTTTGTACATAAACCCATATGAATTTTTTCTTTTAACATATCTCATACTTATCTTTTCTTCCAACATATGAGATTATTTCATATCACTCTGATATTTGGCACATAAAGTCCCAATATAAAAAATATCAGGTCTTGAGATAATAAGGTAAAGAAAACTTTCTATCAGCTTCTAAAAATATTTGTAACTTACAATTTTTCCGGTTTCATATTTATTAAAATTTTTGGGCACTGAAATTGGGGAGGAAACTTCTTTAGAATCTTCCATGACAAAAGTTTTTAATAACTCCCTTTCTTACTTTTCTTGAGATAGGAAAATGTATTATTCCTTTTTTTAACTTTTAAAACCAGGACAAAAGTTAATTCTCATAACATTAAAATCTTAAAATTAATCTTAATTTATTTATAAAATTATTTACAGAATTTTTCTCTATCCCCAAAAAATATTATACTATCCACATAAACAATTGAAATAAGGGTTCATGAATCCACTTGTTTCACATATAATTTGGTGTCAAATTTTACTTTATAAAAATTTAACTTTTTTAGAAAAATATCCTATTTGGAGTACCAGGAACATGACTCTTGTTTTAACCCATATAAGGATTTATTCAATTTAAAAACTTTAATTTGATCCTTATCAAGTAGAAAACCAAAAGGTTTCTCAATGTATACTTCTTCCTCAATCTCTCCATTTAATAAAGTTAAATTTACATCCATATGATAAACATTATAACATCGATGCGCATCCACTTCTAAGAACATTTTGATGGTTTTTTATCTTGAAAATGGGTAAATTTTTTCTTCAAATTCCACACCTTCCACCTATGCATAACCTTTATAAAAAAGTCCTTATTTTTTTCTTGAAACTTCTCCATGTTCATTCAACTTGTTTTATAAATCCATTTTTTTCCAATAACATTTTTATTTATTGTTCAGGGAACAAGTTCCGTTGTTTCATTTTTCTCAATTTTATCAAACTCTTTATTCATTTTATTCACCCATTCTTTGTGTTTTACTTCTTATGAAACTGATTATGATTTAATATGTTAAATTGGTAATGAATAATTTTCTAATTTGAAACTTCTTATAATCTAAATCATAGCTTTATTATTTCCAAGTATATTTTCAGTTTCAAACTATTTCTATAAGGTATTAAATTTAAAAGTTTCTCTTATAGACTCACTTTCCTTATCACATGATTCCTTTGAATCTTGATATATCTGTTTTGGATCACTTTCAATTTTGTTGGAAATCATCCGTTTGTCTTCCTAAAATTTTTCAACATTCTCTGTTAATGATTTTGGATTTTCAATAACTTTCATGTCATAAGAATCCACTTAATTTTTTAAATGTTTATTCCAATAGTTGTAACTTCTTTCATTGGGTGAATATCCAATGAAAGTTCCTTCCTTGACTTTTCATCAAATTTTCCTATATCTAGATTTTTATTTTTAGTAAATAGGGACTTCCAAAAACCTTGAAATATTTCATAGAAGGTTTTTTGTTAGAACACATTTCATAAGAAGTCTTGTTTGATTTTGACCTTAACAAACTTCTGTTTTTCACATGTACAATAGTGCCAATGGTTTCTATCCAATAGAACTTTGAAGTTTGTACTCTGCCAACATACTACATCCTATTTCCCAAAAAGTTACATTTTCCCTTATGAAACTCTATTTTTTTAGGGGTGTATGGATCACTATATTGATGTTTGATTCCATGCTTCTTCATATAAGATTCAAAATCATTTCATGTGAATTATTTACCAGTATCAGTTATCAATTTTTTTATATAAATCCCCACTCTCAACATATATTTTGAAATATATAAAGATTTATAAAACCTATGATTTATGTTTCATAAAAATGATGTTGTTCATCCAAGTAAAATCATCAATAAAAGTGGTAAAGTACAAATATCCTTTTGTTTATTGATTTCTCATCAATCTAGAAAGATCTGAGTGAATAATCTCAAGAGGTATAGTAGATTGAATTTCTACTTTATTGTGGATTTTACTAACCATCTTCCCTTTATGAAAAGTTATAAAACATCACCTTACATTCTTCTAAATGTTGGTAAATTTCACACAACATTAAATTTTGAAATTTTGTTCATACTTTTCTACCCAAGATTCCCAAGTCTATGATGACAGAACTTATTCTCATCTTCAGCAGCTAAGTAACATGAGTCACCAAGTTCCCCAATCTGAAAAATATTTCCACCGGTTTTTTCTACTCTTGTAATAAGTTTTCAATATTCCACACTTATGATAATGTAAGAATATTTTATAAATATCACTTATTTTCCATCATCACAAAGCTGAATCACACTGAAAAGTTTGTTCTTGATCCCTTAAACAAATAGAACCTCCTTAGATTTTATTTTTTGAGGTTTTATCTCAGTGGTTCATATTCCTATGATTTTCAAGGAACCATTATTTCCAAAAGTAACTGATCTCCAATCATGATTTTTAAAATCTTTAAAGATTTTTATATTTATCATCATGTGTGAGGAACAACCATTACAAAAAATACACGTTTTATTCTTTTTACTTGATTTCAAAGCTATCTCAACAACAAAAGCTCTTTCTTCAACATTCTTATTTCCAGTCTCCTTTTCTTTTCTAGTATAGGAACCTTTTCCTTGGAAGTGTATTCATACATTCTTCAGAAATGTGACCTACTTGACCACATATTCTATGAACTTCCTCTAGGAAGTAAAATTTATTTTTTTATTAAATATTTTCTAACATCTTGAGATATCAATTTTCTTACTTCCTATGGATTAGGAAAGTTAATCATTCTGTTTCCACCATTAATTCCCCTTGTTCATGCCTCTTTCCTAGAAGTGACATGTTATGCAAATAGTTGTAAGCTCTATTCCCATAAATTCCATAGTACTAAAAAAACCATCAAATCTTGTTTTTTTTGTAGAATTATGATTTCTCTCTATAGAAATTTTGTTGAGGTTCATAACTTCTTTATGTTATTACTTTTTTTGGGTGTGGGAAATCTTTCCTATGGATATAATTTTCAACTTTCATGGATGTTTTAGATTTTTCACATCCTTTATCAATCCAATATTTCCCAATATTTTTCATAACACCTGCAGGGTTAGTAAAATCATATGAACTTTTAATTTGAGAGGGTAAAGAATTCAACTAATTCCTTGAATGAGATTTCTTAGAAACTTGAGATGATTCAAATTTTACCTCTGAAGCCTTGTTGAAATTTTCTCTCATCTTTCTTAATTAATTTTTACCCAAAAGGAATTTTGATTCAGTTTTGTTAACTTCACCTTCATTAGATTCAAACTTCTTACTGAAGTCTTTAACCATATTTCCATGTTAAAAACTTCTCAGTTTGTAGTTTAAGATTTCATGGATCTAATATTATTATTTCTTAATAACATATTTTATTCCTTAAACAAATTTTCCATATTATTTCTTTATCATTATAATTTATTTCTTGAGAGTTCATTTTTTTTAAAGACATGATACAAGTTCTGATCCGAGATGATAATATCTGTAAAATTCCTCACCTCTTCCTCGTTTTCTATTTAAAGAATCTTCAGTTTTCTCAACATTTTAAAATAAGGTTTTGATTCTTTCTAAACCTTCATATTCTGATGAATCAATCTCATCTAATTCATATTTTAATTTCTTACTTAGCATGCTTCTTCTATTTTCAGTGAAATTTTTATTTCCACAAGTGTACTTATTTTCTTCCTTAGAAGTTTTGTTTGAATTAATCCATCAAGTATTTTCTTTAAGATGATCTTCAAATTCAATCACTTTCTTCTTAAGAAAATTTATAGAAAAGTTCTCAATTATACCACACTCAAATAATTTGAGAGGAAGTTTTCCTACATACTTTACTCTTCCTATTAGATAATTATTTTATATAAGAGACATGATTTTTTCATTCAAATCATCATCCTCCTTATCTTTAGAATCACAAGGATCAACATCTTCAGCATCTTGAATTTTCATCTTTCTCATAACTTCAAAATACATTTTATCTTTGATCTTCTTTTTGAATTCTGAATATTTTATCATTTAATAGGAAATAAGAAAGTTATATAATTCATCAAGTTATAAATATTATTTATCTTCTAAAGTAGAGACTTTAGAATCAAACATCTCTGGAAAGTTTCTCATGAGTTTATTAATAATTGTAGAATATTCCAAGACATATCTAAAACCTCTAATGCTTTATATAAATTCATTTTCTCTGGTGAAGTACTCATAAATAGTTTCTTTATCTCTATTTATTATGTATTTAAACATGATACACCATATTTTTAGTTTTTCTTCCTTCACATCATTATTTCCTTCAAAAATAATTTCGAGCTTGTCCCACATTATCATTGCTATTTTTAGACACATCACCTTTATGTAAACATTTTCTAAAAAATACATAAGAATAGAATTTCTAGTCTTTCTATAAATATAAATGTTTCTTTTGATAGAAAAATTCAAGGGATAATCTTTCTAAATGGGTAGAAATCCAATAGTTGCTACATCTACAACCTCTAAGACAAGAGATAAAATATAAGGTATAATTTTGTTTTTCTAGCCATGATAATTTTTTCCACCAAATATGGGAATCCAACTAATGTTGTTGTAATTTAGATTTTATATGATAAGGATTTTATTAGGGAACCTTCACTTTGAAACCGCTTAAAGTTCCTAAGGATCATAGAATAATTGAGAAGGGGTGGTGGTGATGGTGGTTTGAATAACTTTTTATCATTTTAAAAATTTTGATCTTTGATAAACTTAACCCCTACAACTTGTTAGAGATATTTCCTTATCACCTTTTAGTAAACTCACATGCATGAAAAATTAGAAAAGTAATAAAAGAACACAAGATTTATAAAATTTGGTATTAGTGTAAGAACCTACATCCTTACCATGGACACTCCTGTGGGTTTATGAAAATTCAATATTAGAAAGAATTGAATAAATTTTTTGATCCAACTACCATTGGTATCCTTCTATATCCCAATAGGTATGATTATACTGACTCATTTCAGTTTATAAATTTTTCTTACAAAAATTTGATCCACAAAAAAAGTTAAATAACATTGAATATATATGCCCTATAAAGGTTCGTTCGGAATTCCGTCTTCGATTTGCCTATGTATGATCTTCTCCATTCGAAAATCCTCCATTTGTTTCCTCTGTCCATTGCACCTTTTCATAATTTAGTTATTACTATTCATACCCAAAAATTTAATGACTAGGTATACTAGATTATGGTTCTCTTTTACTAGGGGTTGCATGTTTAGTAATCTATCAAAGAGATTAAATTTAAGGAAATATATTTCATGTATTGTTTAAGATTGGTGTTTCATGTCGCATACGGTATCAAATATAATGTTCTTATTTTAGAATTTTTTGATGTTACACTTTGATTCAAAAGGATCATGATATCTTATCCATGATGAGGATTACAAAATATCCAATATTTCTATATTTTCAAAGGATGTATTTGGAAATCCTAAAGGGGGAGGATAAATCTTATCTTTCTCAAATGATTATTCAACTATCTATCAAAGTGAAGATTAAGGAGGAACAGAAGGACGATATAGATCTATAAAATAAGGTGAGAAAAGTTCTTGATTTTAACCTTGATTGTGATAGAATGATAAGGTTCAGGAAATATGTATGTGTTCTACCCATACTAGACTTGAAGGAGTTTTTAGAGGAGGCACATAGTTCTTCATTCTCTATTCACCCTGAAAGTATGAAGATGTATAGATATTTGAAAGATTATTTCTAGTGGGATGGAATTAAGATATATATCACATAGTTCGAAACTTGATTCTTGGTATGTTAGTAGTTTAAGGTTAAGAGACAAAATTTTAAGGGGATGTTACATCCATTACCCATACCAGAATGGAAATGGGAAAAATCACCATAGATTTGAAAGTTCCCAATCAAGATCAATGAATCGCTGAGAGGGGAAGGGGGTGAATCAATGATATCTTTTTCTTTTAATATTACTTCACTATGAAATAACATTAACCTCCTATTAAAGAATTTTTACCTTACTGAAAACAAAACCAACACACATCCATAGGAACATAAGAATTTATGAGGTTCACTACTCAACAAGAGTATCTATGTTCTTGATATGGTTTGAAAATAATTCAATACCATACAATACACTAGAAAAATACTTTTTTTTGGAATATAATGAGTATGATATTCCATTACACTCATGTAGAACTATGTTTAATACAATAGTGCATGTGATTTAAGTAGTATGAAATTATGTAATACAATTTGTGTAACAAACATTTTATGATGCTTCTTGATCAACTTTAAAAATTATAAACTTCAAAGAAATTATTCACTTCCTTACCCAATAAAATGTAAGAACTTCCTTGGACATATTAATGATATTTAGTCTAATTTACTAATACAATTCCTCAGTCTGATTACTCAATATAGAAATATAATTCTTTTAGAATATGGTTGAGACAATTCTAAGATGCTTCTGCCTCACTCCTGAAATCCAAATCCAATTACTCAATCTGATTTTAGAAACTCTGATTATGATCTTGTCTCTTATCCTTTATTCTTCTATTTGGAAAAATTACTCAAGAAATAAAAAACCAAAAAATTATTCTCCCTAGAACTTCAGAGATTCTATATCTTCTTTCATGCATAGTACAAGTGTCAAAAAATTACAAAGCACTTCCTCTATTTATAGGTGACCCAAAAATTGTTTGGGAGGGATTCTAAAAATATTTCCCACTCAACCAAATTTCCCTAAAAATAAATTCTTTTTAAATTTATGGTGCATATTTAATTCTTTAACACTTATCAAATCTTCTCTAAACTTCTCTAAACTTCTCACAACTTAAACTTTCTTTAGACCTTCTTTACAAATCTCAGTCTGATTCCAATTTCCCATTATGATTTCTTCATTATGATGAAGACAATGAATTATTCATTTTGTTTCTATAAACCAATTGAAAAATAAACAAGAAAACATATGAAAAACATATGTCTTCTAATTACAATCCTCAAAACCAACTGCCCATTATAATGTCCCATTTGATGACACATCAACAACTACCTCAACCATCCTTTAAAGACCCCTATTGATAATAATTTTGTGACTGGTTGAAATAATTATTCTTTTATTATTTTTCTTAGATTGGTGATCCTACATCTGATAATGTTTATCAGTTTTAGCCTGTGTCAGATGGATTAGTCTCAACATCACTCTGATAAAGATTTCATCTCTAGTCTGATGGATCTTGGACCAATTGTTATAAGAAAAAGAGGTTATTATTTATCTTGACCCACTTGAAAAAAATCATAGAATTTCATTTCTATTTACCCACTTGATTAGGAAAACAAAGTTCACATCTAAAAAACAATCAAAAATTTATCTTGAAGAAAAAGGTTGACTACATTGTTAATTGATCTCTGGTTTTATTTTTCATATCAGTCATAACTAACTTATCTTATTCTCTATATTTATTGGTCGAAACAACTTATAATTTATTTTATTTTATTGGTCCTAAAAAATTCCCACAAAAAAAATTCTACCTCTGATTAGCATTTGATGATTAGTGTCAGTATGACTCCAATTCTCGGTGGTACACCACATCTGATGGACCAGTTCCAACAGATTTGAATTCATAAAATTATTTTCTTCTCTGATTATGTTCATCATAAAATTCTTTCTTTGAATATTTATTTCTCATTGATTATTGGTTTGACTAAAAACCAACATCTTTATAACTTCACATTCCAAACAAAACATCACAAACTTCATAATATTTTGAGTTCGGTGATCTCACACCGATAAATTGAAACCAGAATGTTTTTCCTTTAAAAAATTTCTTATTATAAAAACTTTATCTTGTAATCATGACTTCCTCATGACTTTGAGTATGATTAAGATCAGCTTCATCATCATCTGACTTACATTGGGAAGTATTGTAACATCCCATCCTTTTGTTTCATAAATCTTTGTTTCCAACCTGACCTCAATATGATTGGAAGCACTCCCCCTTTCATTTATAAGGATTTAATCACAAGTATTCAATTTATGATTTATAATAACTCTAAGATTATAAATGAATCTTCAAGATTTTATTGTATTCATGCAGACTTTGATTCATCTTCCATTACGATATTTCTTTCATTTCGGACTTAGGGTGAGTCCTATTAACCCATTTTTCTAAAAAAATTCTCCTCAGTATGATGAAATTTCTTAAGAATTTTGAGTCTGAACTTCTGAATTTGATGGTCAGTCCAATCACCAATAAATAAAAAGTTATGTGATTTCTTTTCTTTAAAAACAATAGAAGATTATCTTAAAAAAACTTCATCCAGCATCTAAAAACCTTCTGCAGCCAACTTGGTCCCAATATCTCCCCCTTGGGATTTTTTTGTCAACCAAGATTCATAAATCACTAAACTTTATAACCTCAAGCTACAGATTAATTATCAACAATTCTAATCCTACATGATCTAACTCATTGTAGTAAATAATAATTATTGATAGTAAAACCATGATATCCAAAATAAGTGACTCATGAAACATATTCATATTTTTCTTCACAATTTTCCACACTTATTCAAATTTATATCAACAAAAAGTTTCCTACAATCACTCCAAAAAATAGTTATAATAGTTCACATACCTACATGATGAGATCACAAATTACCCACAACTTCCCCTATTTACACGATTCCTTAAAAGGTTTAGCACATAACAATGGATAGATTTATGAAACAACTCTCCCCCTTGAAAACACTATACAAAGACTAGATGCGAGAGGGAAAAAACACATACCTCAACCTTGATGAGAAATAGGTTGGGCGCCCATGTTCAACCTTAGTTTGTGAAAAAGTTTCTTCGGTAAAGGTTTTGTGAAAATGTCAGCAACTTGTTCCAATGTAGAAAAATACTCTAGATTTAATTCATTATTATCCAAATTCTCTTTTATGAAATGAAATTTGACATCAATATGTTTTGAATGAGAATATTGTACTATATTTCTAGTAAGGTTTATTTCACTTTGATTATTAGAACCCAAGACTAAGAGTAAATTCACTTCAATAAGTAAATATTCCAATAGAGTATTCATCCACCATACCTAAGTAACAAGAGTTTTTGTATTTCACCAACATGAAATAAGTTTCCTTTTATAAGTTTTCCTATTATGACAATATTTCCATTCTCCTCACTTTTCACAACAAACCCTTATTTTATGAAAATAACTTTATTCCCATCATCACAAAGTTTTGAAATACTTAACAAGTTGTGTTTTAGCCCATAAACATATAAATATTTCTTGGACTTTAAATTTTATTTCATAATAATAGAAGATACAATAACTCTAATTCTAAGGGATTTATATTTTCTAAATTTGCATTGTTCCTTCTTTAAAGTCTTTCACATTCTTCAACAATTTTAAGTCTTCTTCTATATGAGAAGAATACCCACTATCCAAGATCCAAATTCATTCTCCTTTTATAGCTTTGAGATCTATTTTTATAAAAATATATTTTTATTTTCCTTGATCTTTCTTAACATACAAATTTTGAGAATTATTAACAAATTTTTGTTGTGCCCGTAAGAAAACAAGAAATCCTTTTGTGAGATGTCTAAGTTGTTCATATATTTTACAAATAGTTTCTAGAAGACAGAATCTATTTTCAAATTTTACACCAACCTTCTTAGGTTTCTTAAGAAAATCATTCCCAAACTTCTTCCTTTGAGAGGATTGAATCCCCCTCAAAAATTTCATTTTGTAATTTGTGGAATAGTTGTAATGTTGTTGGTTAAACCGATAAATATTTTCCATATTCCCAAATCCACCATAATACCAACAGTATCTATAGAAAGAATATTTGCCTCTGAAACTTCCATACTTTCTAGAGTTTTGACCATGTTTCTCAGAAACCTTCTTATCAATGCTTTTTTGACCACCAAACTTTGTATTATCAACCATAATTTTATTTTTTAGATTGGTTTTCTTTTAACCTTATCAGAACCAGAAGTATCAAAACCTTTTTTGGACTCATATTTTTTAAAAACTTATAACCTCTACACTTTATTGGTATTGGAAACATACACCACATTATCATATTTCTTCTTCTCAAAAACCACTTCAGATTTCTTCTCAACCTTTGAAGGTAATTTTTGATCATTTATTAGGTTTATCTGTTCAAAAGATTTCACCAACTTTAGAGATAGAATTATTGATACTTTTAACCATATTTTCATCTTTAGAAAGTTTTTTTGACGAGTTACAAATCTTTTTATTTTTACATTAACCTTACTTATAGATGTTCATTGTGATTCTATTCTTTCTCTAGACATTTTTTCAAATTATCAATCTCTTCAAGAAGCTTAACTATCTCATCAGGAATAAATTCTTGATTATTTATTTAAGAGTATTTATTTTTAAACTTCCTAATTTCTTTATCAAGCCTCCAAATATTTATCAAACATGATTTCAATTCTTCTTTTGGATGAAATTCTAATTGAGTGTATTCTTATTCAGAACTACTGCTTCCAAACACTTCATTGTTAAATATTGTAATAAAAGTATTCTCATCCTTTTCAATAGATTTTTCAGATGCAGCTTCACTGTCTTCTTCTTCATTATCTTTAGATAAAAAAATTCTCCTTTTGTATTTGGATAATTTTCTATATTTCCTTTTAGAATAAGATTTATCATTTTCAACTTGTTTCTTTCATGATCTTCTTTACCTTCTACCACCTTCCTCACTATCCTATTCTTTATTTCTTTGAGGAAAATTAGCCACAAAGTTTCTAATGGATCCACATTCAAAAAATTTCAAAGGAAGTTTCCCTTTATATTTTCTTGTACCTATTATCACATTTTTAAAAAATAAGGATAAAAATTAATCAATATTTTTACATACCTCATTTTCAGAAATCAGAATCTCTAGCTTCTTCTTAAATAAAAATATTTATTGAATTTTCTTTCTTAGAAGCCTTGAAAGATATTTCTCTATCAAATTTTGTTTTAATTTTCATAGATTTATCCCTTCTCATTTCATAAGTGATTAGAGTGCTATGAAAATCATTGAGAGATAATGTTTAAAGATCTCTATCTTCCAATGAAGAAACTTTAGCATCAAACTTACCAGGAATAATTCTCAAGATCTTTTCAACAAATGTAGAATCCTCTAAGTTTTCACCAATATATCTAATAGTGATAAGAATTCCATTCACCCTAATAAAGAAGTCACCAATATATTCGAATCTTGATATATTCATACTTCCACCTCCAAATTTGTAAATTTTCCTTCTTTACTTTTTTTCTTTCCTTTATAGATGTTTTTATCTTATCTTAGACATCTTTGGATGTGAAAAAAACCTTTACTCTTAAAAACTCACTTTCAGAAAGTGATGAGAGTAAAGAATTATTGTCCCTTCAATCATTCTTAATATTTTTCTTGTCAACAAATGTAAGAGGAACTTTATCATCAATAGGAGGAAATACATCTTCTGTATCTTCAAGAACATAATACCCAAGATACATAAGATAAGGTATCATTACATCTTTACAAATATGATATTTTTTACCATCAAAGACCAAAATACCCTTATTTTTCACACAATTGAGATTTTACATCACAACTTCTCTTTCAAAACATCAGAAAAGATTAAACTAAGGGAACCTTCAGCTCTGATACTACTTGAAAGTGTCCAATAAAGATCCTTAAATAACTAAGAGGATGAGGGGGTGAATCATTGATATCTTTTTCTTTTAAGTTTCCTTCCTTATGAAACAACCTTTTCCTCCTATTAAAGAGTTGTTACCTTAATGAAAAAAACCAACACACATCCACAAGAACATAAGAATTTACAAGGTTCACTACTCAAAAAGACTAAATATATCCTTGGTATGGTTTGGAATAATCCAATACCACACAATCCAATAGAAAATAATCCTTTTGTGTGAAATACAATGAGTAGGATATTCCCTTACACTCATGTATCACTATGTTCAATACAACAATGCATGCACTTCAAGTAGAATGAAATGATGTAATAATATGTGTGTAACAAACATGTTATGATGATGCTTGATCAAATTTCACAAATATAAACTTAAAAACAATTCTTAAATTCCTAACCCAGTAGTAGGAAAGAACTTCCCTAGAATTTATAATGGTACTCAATCTAATTTCCCATTCCGATTCCCCAGTACAATTCCTCAATATAGAAATATAATTCTGCTAGAATACGATTGAGACAATTTTGAATTTCTTTTACCTCATTTCAGAAATCCAAATTCGATTGCTCGGTCCAATTCCAAAAACTCTAATTATGATCTTGTATGTTCTCATTTCTCTTTTTTCCTAGAAAACTTCCTTAGGAAAAAAAATTGGAAACTTCTTCTTCATATAACTTCATATCTTCTCTCTCTTCCTTTACATATAGTACAAGATTCAGGAAAGTAAAAAGTACTTCCTCTATTTATAGGTGACCCAAAAATGGTTTGGGTGGGATTCTAAAAATATTTTCCACTCAACCAAATTTACCAAAACATAAATTTTCCTTGAATGTTGGGTGCATCTAGACTTCTTCAATGCTTCTCAACTCTTCTCAACACTTGTCACAACTTCATCTTGATTCAGAATTTCTTTAAAAATCTCAATATAATTCTGATTCCCCATTCCTATTTCTTTGTTATGATGAAGATAGTGGATTTTTCATTACTCTTATCTACACTAATTGAAAAATAAATAAGAAAACATATAAAAAAACATATTCTCATCATAATCCTTATAACCAACTTTCCATTCTGATTTACCCTCTGAAGACACATTAGAAACTAATACAGGCATACTTTCAAGATTCCCATTGATAATACTTTTGTGTCTGGTTGAAAAAACTCTTCTTTTTTTATTTTTCTTAAATCAATGATCCTGAATTCAATAATGTTTATTGGTGTCAGCCTGTGTCAGATGGATCAGTCTCATCTTCACTCTGATAAATATGTCATCGCCAGTCTGATGGATCTTGACCCAATTGTTACAAAAAAAATAGTTCTTATTTATCTTGACCCACTTGAAAAAAATCATACCATTTTATTTATCTTGACCCACTTTATTAGTAAAATAAATTCCCCATTTGAAAAGCAATCAAAAATTTATCTTGAAGAAAAATGTGGACTACATTGTTGATCGATCTATGATTTTCTTTTTTGTATTGGTCACAACTAACTTATATTATTATCTATATTTATTGGTCCCAAAAACTTCTAATTTATTTTATTTTTATTAGTCCCAAAAAATTACCATAAAATAATTCTTCCTATGATTAGCATCCGATGATTGGTATCAGTAGGACGCCGATTCTTGGTGGAACACTGAATCCGATGTACCGGTTTTAGCAGCTTCAAATTTAGAAAATTCTTTTTTTCTCTAATTAAAATAATCATCAACTTATTTATTTGAAAATTTATTTCTTGTGTCTTATTGGTTTGACTGAAAACCATTATCTTCATAACTTCACGTTCTAAACAAAACGTCACAACCTTCATACGATTTTGCGTCTGGTGATCTAACAACAATGAACTGAGACCAAAAAGTTTATTCTTTTCAAAATTTCTTCTTCTACAAACTTCATCTTGTAATAATGAATTACTCATGACTTTTAGTATGATTAAGATCAGCTTTAGCATCATCTAACTTACATTGGGAAGTATTGTAACATCCCATCTTTTCTTTCATAAATCTTTCTTTTCAACCATACCTCAATATGATTGGCAGAACTCCCTATTTATTTTAAAATTTTTGCATCACAATTTTTCAAATTATAATTTATGAGAACTATAAGATTAAAAAAAAATTGTTAGGTTTTTATCAGATTAATATTGACTCTAATTCAGCTTCCATTATGATATTTATTTCATTGTGAACTTAGGGTGAGTCTGAATATCCTTTTTTTCCAGAAAACTTTTTCTTAATATGATGGAATTTCTTAATCATTGTGAGTCCAAACTTCTAAATACAATGGTCAGTCTGATCACCAAAAAATAAAAAATTAGGTGATTTCTTTTCTTTGACAACAAAATACAATTCTCTTAAAAACAAATTCATTCAGAATCCAAAAATATTCTCCAACCAACTTGGTCCCAATAGAATTTTATCATTAGACTCCCTGAAATGTATAAAGGGAACAATTATATATGGGTTTTAGTGGATTACCTTAAAAATTTGACACACTTTATAGTTATTAGAAAATATTTCTCTTTGGATTAGATTTTTAGGATATATATTAAGGAATTGTTAAGGTTTCATGGAGTACTACATTCTATTGTATTTGATCAGGATCTGGGGTTTACCTTGAAGTTCTAGAAAAGTATTTAGAAATATCTTGATACAGAGTAGAGTTTCAGAATTTCATATCATTCTTAGATAGATGGTCATTATGAGATAACAATTCAAACACTTTAGGATATGTTGATATATTATTCTTTATATTTAAATGGTGGTTGGGATCAACACCTTTGTCTAGTTGAGTTTTCATACAAAAATAGATTTCACACGATTATTTAGATGGATTCTTATGAAACTATATATGTAGAGAAGTGTAACATGATAGAATGAAGTTAAAAAAATAAAGATATTATTATATGATATTTATGAATAAATTAAAAATAAGTTTAGATCCATTTAATAACACATAAGGGTGGTACAAAGTTGACAGAAAATTTGTGCTGATAATCATCAACATGATCAAGAATTTGAAGTTGGTGACAAGGCGTTTCTAAGAATTTCTTCTTGGAAAATGGTACCGAGATTTGAAAATAAGGGAAAACTAGGCCCTAGGTATATAAGTCCCTTTGAAAATATTGATCATATCAATATGGTATCCTATCGGTTGGTGCTTCAATCAAACCTCTCTCAATTCCATGATGTGTTCCATGTATCTCTCCTAAGGAAGTACATATCTAACCCTTCACATGAACTAAACTCAAAGGTTGTACTTCTGGAGAAATATATTTCTTATGAGTAATAACTAGTATAGATTTTGGATCATAGAGAGAAAATTCTATGAAATAATACCACTCACCTGGTCAAAATTTTGTGTTGAAACCACCAGTTTGAGAAAGCCATATGGGGAATTGAGGATGTAATGAGGCAAATGTATCCTAAATTTTTTGTACCAAAGTGATGGAATTTAGTGAGTGAAATTAATTTTAAGGGGGGTAGAATGTAACATCCAGTGATTTTATGGAATATATATTTTTTGAATAATTTAATTTCTTCAATAGATTGCACTATATACAACACTAAGTTCTAACGAACTGTAATATTTTATGTATATTACTATTTAACATGGTCATTATGAACTAGATTTTAAAATTTTCATTATTAATAGGAATAATTTTTTTAAATATTAATTATAATGGTTTTATATAAAGAAAACATATTTATAAAAAGTACATAATTTGGGTAAAGTCTTTATATGTTTTGAAAATTATATTTTCTCAAAAAATGATTTTATTTCTTTTTATGAAGAAATAATAAAATTAATTTTTTAAAATTTTTTAAAATCTATTTGAAAAAATGAAATTAATATTAGGAATAAATATTTAAAAATTATCTTAGGGTGAATTTTTGGTATTTTTATGAAAATATTAATTTTTCAATGAATACTGAAAAATACTGGTTTTTATTTAAAATTGCCTTTTTTAAAGAATTTATAAGGTTATTTTTTGTTTTAAAATGGTTTTAAAAGTAAAATGAGTTCAATTATATTATAATTAAACTAATATATTTCATTGGAATCAATTTCATAATGAATTTTGATATAAAAAACTTTTGAAACCATTTAAACTTTTATATTTTGAAAACTGATTTTTTATCGCATCTATGAGATAAATTTTAAACTAAATTATGCCACTTATTTAAATTGAATTTTGAAAAATTTAATAAATATTTTTAATTATTATAATTAATATTATATAATTTGGAAAATTTAATTTTTGACCATAATGAATAGTGTAAACAGTAAAAATTAATTACCATAGTTAAGGTTAAAACGGGTTTATTGGGGGATTAAACTAAAAATATAAGGGGTAAAATTTTCTATAAAAATTTTCAACACAAATTTTATGGATATATTTAGACATTATCACCTCTAAGTTTCAATAATGATCCATTTTTTATCCTTTTTCATTTGAAAAATGTGGCTACCCTTTATTCTTTTAAAAAATTCCATTTGTGTCTTCTCGCCTACTTATAAAAGGCCACCCCCTATCCTCTCTTCTTCACACTTCCAAAACCCATTGTTTAATCAAATAAATATCAAAATAACTTCCTTAATTCCCTAAAAAAATATTTAAAGCCTTTTTTTTTCATTAATCTATCTTGAAAAGTATTTTTGGTGCAAAACTAAAGAAGTTGTTCAAAGAAGAGGTAACATCCTTAATCAAGCATTTTATTTTATCCCTCCTTAAAAATAATTAAAATATTATTAAAAAATAATGATATATTAACCTCAATATAATAAATATAATTATATGTTTTATTTTCTAATTTAATTACCTACAACCATCTCCTACCCCCTCAAATAGGAAATAAAACTTTTGATCGTGTGTCTGACAGACTACCGCCTCACGAACCGACGTAATTCATTTTCCTTAACCACTTATTAAGAATGGATATAATGATGTATATAATGATTATATATTATATTTATGATATAATTATACTTATGGAATTATAATATCACATATACCTTCTTACTTTCCATTCCGTAGGGAACACGATAATGTTGCTCGTGTATACAGCGGACTACCGTCTGACGAAGCGTTGCAATTCATTTTTCATTTATGTTTTACATTGAAGTTAGTAAGGATTAATTTTATATTGATACATAAATATTAATTAAATATTAAACATTATATAAAATAAATATATCATATAATTTCTTACCTTACCATCCAATGAATAAATGATAACGTCGTTCATGTGTATGGTGAATTACATCCTCGTGAAGTGATGTGATTCATTTTTCACTAGTGATTTACATGGAAGGTAATAAATGATAAATTTAATGAATATATGTGATATATATGAAATAATAATTAATCTTAAAAGGTTATATATTATTCATCTTTCTTTATTTTGATCTATAGAGAAATTGTAAACAACATTCATGTGTACGTAAAACTTACCGTCTCCATGACCGGTGTAAATAATTTTCTATATCTAAATTTAATGTATTAATATAAATAAATATATATGATATTTATATCATGGTTAAATTTTTGATATAATTTAAGAATTATAAATGTAAAAGTATCAAAAATACCAAACCAAAACAAACATGAAAAGCGAAGCACTTATTACCCAAAATGTGATTTTAACAAGGAATTATTGATAAATGGGTAATATAAATTCATAATTAAATAATAAATGGTATGATACATATGAATATTATTTTTATAATAGGTTTATAATAAACTTATATTTATTATACATGAGTTTCAAAAGTGTATGAAGTAATTTGATACTTAAGGTAAGAGATTTTTGTATCAAATTGCCTTCTTTGGGACAAAAGATATGTTATGAACCTATATTATTTTATGAGGTGTATATAATTTCCATTGAAATTTTATATCATGAATATCATTTCTTTCATGATATTTAAATTTTCATTTTATTTTTATCTTTAATAGTTCTTACGATTCAAAATATACCAAAGTGTTAAAGATTTTATGTTATAATCCCATAATTTATCGAGACTGTTTATGATTATATTTCCAATGATGAAACCTTATGATCCATATCACAAAAAAACCATGTATTTTCTTCTCCTATGTTTATTTATTTAGAATACATGTTTTCATTTCTTTTTTCTCTTTTTTAAGTACTCAATGAATCAAAAAAAATTTTGTATCAAAAACCAATTTTATTTCTCTCTTCGGTCGAAAATTATTTTTCTTCCATATCCATATTTTTCAAAAAATTTTGTAAATATATTTTTAAAAATACCCTAATATTTTTTAAATTCATTTATACCCTTGTTTTAATTTTCAAAAAATTGTTTAAAAGGAATGTTTTTATTGTTTTATGAACGCAGTTCTTTTTACTTTTACTAAAAACGTGAATGGAATCATTGTTTTAAAGTGTATGAAATGAACATAATTTTACACCATCACAAACAATTAATGTTTTAAATATTTCATTACAAGTTTCCAAAATTAATTTCAAAGAATTTTTTTTCTTTAATATTTGGTATTTTTTTATATTTTAAATAAGTTTTTTCAAAATTGAAAGGATATTTTCCTCAAGAGTTTTTTAATGATTTTTTTTGTAAAATTTATATTCTTCAATGACGTAAAAATGGTATTTCTTACGTTTTACTAGGGATATGATCCATTTTTACCATTATTATCATTTCTTTGGATGATTTATGATTTTTATGAAGATATGTTTATGAAATCAATCTCTTTTCCATTGGTTATGATATGATGACATGTATACAAAACCCATTTCTTTTCCATGGGTTATGATATGATTAAATGTATACAAAACCCATTTCTTTTCCATGGATTATGATATGATATAATGATTATGAAACCCATTTATTTTCATGGGTTCTGATATGATGAATATTTTATGATTATGTGGCATATATTTTTATAATTTTTATTATGTGATGGGAAGGACCTAAAACTCCCTCCAATGCATTGGCTGAATATTGAAATATAATGAGATAAATAGGGCTAGAATGGGGAGTGAATCTAGTTCAGTAAGGGACTTTTTCCACTATGATAGTCTTGGGAGTGAACCTTTACTACTATGATGGTTTATGGAGTGAACCCATTCTACTATGATAAACTTAGAAATGATCCTTTACTACTATGAAAATTATTTTCTATGCTTATCTATATTCCACAATTACATGTATTATGTTAATGTTATGATCTCATGGATCATGTTATTTGATCTCCTTATGATTTATGTTGATAAAATATCAATATTTATTCCATGACTAAAGATTTTGATCTTTGATATTTCGAGTATTATTTTCATATGTTATACTCATGTTCTCATACCCTTATTCTCACATTATATTTACACATTTCCCTTGTTTACCCTTAGTGATCATCTTAGCTAGCCCTTTCTTATGTTTATTTTCCCTAGGACATGATGATAGGTATTACATGTGATATGTATAATAAGGGTTCTAGTTTTTAAGAACTAAGTGGGAGATGATGTATAAATTTTATGAACCATTTGTTTATGTTACCAAGTTTATAAAGACACTATACCTTTATAATAATCTGGTGTGTGTTTGTGTAATGTAACAAATGTTCATAAAAAAGATGTAATATCTATGTATAAAAAGGCTAGGTTGTTATAAGCATCCTTCAATCATAAGGTATATGGAACCTAAGTTATCCCAAAATTCTAACCTTAATTTATGTGCATAGGATGCGTGGTCATGTCGACCTAATTTGTTCTTAAAAAAAACTTAATTGAATGATTTATGCACCTTTTAAATGGAAATCACCTTATTATGTTCATGTGTTATATAATAATTAATGTAGTTCTAGAAATTTTGGTTTCTAAATATAGCATACCCAAATCTAAGAAAAATAAAAATTTGGGAGGCAACTTGAGGGGTGCCTTAAATGAAATTGTGTGATATGTCAAACACAACGTTATTATCTATGATGATGTTATATAGAGATATATCAGGTGGGTCATGTATCCCTCTAATGACTTATGTCATATGATAGATATATCAGGTGTGTCATGTATCCCCCTAATTGTGTTATATGGAGATATACTGGGTGGGGCGTGTATGCCCCCAATGTTGTTATATAGAGATATACCAAGCAGGGTGCACACCCCCTTTATTAATGACTTTTTTTATAAGATAGATATATTAGGAGAGGCACATATCCACAT
Source organism: Viscum album (assembly GCA_963277665.1). Lineage (NCBI taxonomy): Eukaryota > Viridiplantae > Streptophyta > Magnoliopsida > Santalales > Viscaceae > Viscum > Viscum album. Next base: position 249,373,910 of record OY728137.1, read on the forward strand.
GATGATACTATACTGAGATATACCAGTCGGGGAGCACATCCCCTCAATGATGTTATACAAAGATTTTTCAGGTGGGGCACATATCCCTATAAAGATATTTTATGCAGATATACTAAGTGGAATTCATATCCCCCTGACGAACTATGTTATATAATAGATATATCAGGTGGGGATTTATCCCCCGATGATGTTATATGAAGATGTACCAATAATTTCATGTTTTCCCTGATTTTTACAACTTTTTGATGAAAATTTTCACATCCCAGTTGAGGTAATTCACTTTTTTATGTTTTAAGAGGTTATATTTCAGGTTCAAGAAGTGTCATAGGATGCTCATTGGTTTTTATAGGTGTCTTTGACTTAGTGGTGGATGTAGAAGTCCGTCATCCAGACCGTGGATTTGAATAGAGATACTTATGGCTGTAGGGGGCCACCAGCTAACCAGTGGGATTCCACCAGCCTACCAGTGGGGAACCCAAGCTATATGCATTTTCCCATAGCCATTATCTAGATTTTGGTGTTCTGGTAGAAATTTTAATCATGGGAAGTTTTGTTATATTTATAAATCACACTATTAACCTATTAATTCCTATTTTTAGAATATATTTTGATCAGGGATCTTAAAGAGACTACTCTTTGGCATTCTTGGATCCCTCAATCATCTATGGTCAGAATTTTGATCCTGAATCGACCTGTTATCTTCTAATTAGTAAGTTCAATATGGTTTCCTTACAATATCCCTTATTCAATTTGATTGGAAATTGAAATATGCTATTTTTATCAAATATATTGATCCAATGGTGTCATATTATTTGTTTTTCATAGATTCATTATGAATTTAGTTCCTAGAGGCTAGATCTCATTTGGTCATGGACTAGATCTCATGTTTAACAAGGTATGTGATTTATTTTATTATTTTCCATCCATGTGATCATCAAATATGATTTATAAGACATATAATTTATGTTTAGGTCATCATATTGTATTATCTTAATATTTATTTCCTTTCAGTTGGTGGATTTCATTGTTCTCATTATGCGAACCAAGTGTTGAGGTGGGTGGTTTCATATAAAGTATTTTTAAATGAATTGTATGTGGTCATTGGTTTTAAAACCTTTTCAATAAATTTTTACTGTAATTATCTATTATTTGAGAAATGTTTGTGTAATGGATTTGGATATAAAATGGTTTTCACCATAAAAAGTGATAAAGGAAGGATGATTTCAATGGACCATTGTTTTTTTTATGAAAACCAGTTTTTAAAGCATGGTTTTGATGATTAGAAAATGGTTATGAAATTGTTTCATAAATTTTGATAATCTATTTGAAGTGATTTGATATGAATAGAAAATGGGAACCTTGGGTACTTAGGTAGGGGTTTGGTATTGGGCCTTATTGAAGACCAGGTCGGGTGCATAGATTGTTGGGAAATACAGGTCAGTTCATGAAAATTTGGTATTAGAGGGAGGTTCTACTCAAATTTCTCTTATACCAAGAGGTTTGGTACATAGTAGATAGAGTGTTAGATACTCAATGGGTATGTTACATGAGATTTCCTTGATATATATCATCAATATGAGCCTTGAGTTTCCTTAGGTTGTTGGGATATGTGTCTCATGTGTTGAGATTTTTATCTAATATTAGTAATTTGTTTATATTATCTTGATTCAAAATGTGATTGTTTCTCATCTGAGGGTCTCCTTTCTTTCTCTGATGTGTAAATACTTTATATAATTCATTAGTATGGAAATTTGGATGACACTTTTTGAGGGAAACCACTGATAGATTAGAACCTTATTGAGGCTATAGTATATGCAGTTATCACAGAGGACCAAAATTCTCTACCTTCTTAGATTCAAGAAATAAAGAAAGAGTGGTATAACTGAGAGATGGTGGAGATAGAGATCAATCATAAGAGTTTCTCCACCAAAATCCTCCATCATTTAGGGGAAAAAATGATTCTTAGAAGGAAATTATCGGTTGGATAAGATTGACTAGATATTTGAATTCATGGAGACATAAGAATCTATAAAGGTAAAATGTGCTCCCTTTAAGCTTGAGGGTCCTAGTAAGATATAGTGGGACACTATGGATCCAAAAAGCTATAAATAAGGATTAAATTATAAAAAATTGAAGACAATCTTATTTCCTCAATTCTACCTAGAATCCTTGGTTTTGGAAAAGTATTTGGATTTTCTCATCATTCAGCAGGGTGATCTCTCTATGATAGAGTATTCTAATTTCTTTGATAAGTGTCTTCATGTTTCTACCAATGTTATAAAAAAAGAAAAGATAGAGGATCAGTGGTTCCAATTGGGGTAACAACATGATATTCATTCACATTATTCATATTAAATCTGACTTCATATGTGAATGTGGTAGACAAGGATATGATGGCGGAGTTTGACCTAGCGAGCAAGTTGGGTCTGGTTGGGTAGTCTTCTCCACCTAGTGGTAACTTTAGTGAATTTCCTAGTAAGAATAGAAAATGGAATGTTACCCATGGAAGTGGTTATAATGTTAGTTCTCAATATTTGTCTCCTTGTACACCATCAACAATAGATAGAAGTTTTCCTTTGACTTTTTACCCATGTGAAAATAAATGGAACACTAAGCCTTATTTCCCCACACCTCCAAATATATATTTTTCTTTTATCAGAATTTGTATGAACCTTGTTATGAATCTATTTATTCAGCTCTAAAGGGAAAATCTATGTTGTCAGAAGCTTCCAAATCTACAAGGTTCCATCTATAGGCCTAAGGGGTGAATTGTTGTCAATAGAATAATCTCTAATGAAAGTTTATGTAGGCCTAACTATAGTGAAAGGTACTATATTTATTGAATCAACTATAAAAAATAATTTATTTGACATTGGTTCCTCCCACCCATTTATGTATTCATTTTTTATGGATATTTTGAAATTTCCTATGGAACTCATAACTTATGTAATAGAGATGACAACACCTCTTGTCAAGAAAAAGGAATAGGTATTTTGATGTCCTTTTTGTTCACTCTCTATATCTAATGATGAGTTAGCCTGGGCCATTCTAGTGCTTGATCTAGATCACTTTGAAATTATTCTTAGGAAGGACTGGTTGGTTGCTCGTAGGGTTTATATTGACTATCATCATCAGTATTTTTCTTTTATTGTTCCCGATGAGAGCACCTAGGTGTTTTAGGGAGAATGATATATAAGGTTTATTTGTTAATAAAAATCTCATCCAGAGCTTAAGAATCTGGTATATGATTGATTAGTTGAGATTAGTGTTGTATATTCTAGTTTTGATATTCCTTTGGTGGTTTAGAAACTTCCATAGGTTTTCCATGATGACTTCTCTAGACTTCCTCCAGAAATGGAGGTGGAATTTTCTATCGATCTGTTACCTAGTACTTCACTGATCTCTCTTCCTTTTTATCACATGAAACCAGATGAATTGAAGGATCTAAAGGTTTAGTTGGATGAACTATTAGAGAAAGGTTTCATCTATCCTAGTGTATCATCTCGGGAAACCCCTATGTTATTTTCAAAGAAGTCTTATGGATCCCTTAATCTCTATATTTATCATCATAAGATTAATTTGGTGACAATCAGGAACAAAAATACTTTTTAGCATGTTGATGATTTTTTTGATCAGTTAAAGGGGGAAAAGTGGGTTTTGAAAATCGACCTTTGGTCGGTTTTTCATCACCTTGGAGTTAAGGATTTTTAAATCTCAAAGAATACTTTCAGGAACATGTATGTACACTATGAATATCTTATGATTCCATTTATCCCAACTAACTCTCCTTAAATTTTTATGGACCTATTGAATAAGATATTCCACTCATACCTTGATTCCATTTTTTTTGGTATTTGTGGATGATATTTTTTTTATTCAAGATATGAGTAAGAGCCCAAGAATCAAATGAGATTAATTTTTGGAATCTTGAGTAATCATTGCCTTTATTAAAAAATACCGAAGTGTAATTTATAGATACGGGAAGTGAAGTTATTAGGGCATGCGTTTTTAGAACATGACATCTTAGTTGATCCTAAAAAGGTGAATATTTCCTTATCATGGGGAAAGAAACATAATGTCTTTGAGATATAGATCTTCTTGGGTCTAGCTAGATACTATTTACGGTTTGTGAAAGAATTCTGAAATATCAGATTTTCCATTGATTTCTCTTACCAAGAAATGGGTGAAATTATTATGGGATGCAAAATGTCAAGCCTCCTTTGATGAAATGATTTTTTTGATGTCATCCCCAATTTTTATCTTTCTAGAATATGGTCAAGGATATGTGGTTTACTTTGATTCTTTAGGTGTAGTTTTGGGATGTGTGATTTTGTAGGGTGATCATGTAGTGGCATACAAATCCCACCAGCTTTAGCCACATGAGAAGAATTATCCCACTCATGACTTAGAACTTGCAGTTGTCATGTATGCTCTTAAGTGTTAGTGAAACTACCTTTTAGGGGATGGGTTCACTACCTATTCTAGTCATAAGATTTTAGGTTATATATTTTCTTATAAATACATAAACCTCATGTAGAGGTGATGGGTGTAGTGAGTATGACTGTTTCACTGAGAAAGTACACACCCCATGCACCTCCCAATTCTATTAGATTTTTTCAACCATTGATCCTTCATATCTACACCCTCCATTGGATCCCACTATTAGACCACTAGATGGGATAACTCTTCCTCCTCCTCCACTTCATTCGTGATTGTATTCTCAGTCTCTGCTACATCCTCATCCCTTTGGCGGCTGTTCAATGCTTGGTATCTCAGTGAAGGATGTTTTTATGGGAGGATCCTCAGTTAGTTTTGGCTAATTTTACCCTTTCCCTAATATTCCAATCGATCCTCCTTGTATGTCATGGGTGGATGGCTTCCCAAAACTCTTATTTCCAGATATGGAATTCTTGGATGCTTTAGCCCTTCACAACTGGACTTTGGTGGCCCGGTTTTGTGGAGATAAGCTGCCTCTCCCATTCTTCCAGAACCATGTTAGTTATTTGGGTCTAGATTCACTAAAAACGATCTTTATTATCAATAATAGATCCTTCTACATGGTCCTTGATTCTGATTAAGTCTTCATGAAAGCATGGTTGTGACACTCCCGATCTTGTGAGAAGTGGCAGTTCCATATTTTCAGGTGGTTGATAGGGGTTCACTTCGGGTGAGACTCTCCTCAGACCATGATCTAGCTCAGCTTACCAGGGATTCCACTTTCTTTTCTCAATGAATTATTTAAGAAATATATCAGAGAATCTCTTGGTTCCTTTCTTTTCTCATATGACAGGTCTCTTCGGATCCTCAAAATTTCAGATTTCCATCTATGTGTAGAAATGAATCTCACTAAGGAGATTCCAGATTGTATTCTCCTCTGTTCTGGTGACTCTTTTTTAGGGAAAATAAATCATCTATGACTCACTGACACTTTTATAAAAATCATTCCATCTTCATGGCCATGCTGTGTCTATGTTCTAGAAGCAGCTTCTTAGAACAAATTTCCCAGTAGAAGATCCCAAGCCAAGACACTCCTTTCAGTATCTGTAGGCTGCCTCTTAGGTTATAAGTTTTGCCTTTCCCATTCCTTCAGAGGGTGTTTCTTCTGCTGATTAGTCCCAACTAGTTCCTCTTTTGTCTTTGAACTCCCCACCTATGGTCTCAGGTCCCGCTCCTTCACCCCCTCCTCCCTCCAACCTTCCCCTGGTGATTTTCAAACTAGAACTTCCTCTTTTTTAAATCCATCATATAAAGATTCTAACCCCCCAAAGGGAAGGAACTCATATGACCCCCATACTCCCCAACTATGCAGGTTCTGAAGGATCTGAGATTTTCAGGATGTTTCTCAATTACCACCTTTAATATATTTTCCAACCTCACCACTTCATCCTTGATGGTCCAGGAGATGGAAACTCTAGTTCACCCTCCACTCTTGGTCACTCCCTCACCTTCAGATATTAGAACCCATTTTAGATCCAAGCAGGAACTAGATTTTGCGAGTTATTCAAATAATTCTATAATGTTAGGCTCAAAACCAAGATTTCTTCTATCTCAATGTTAAATCTATTGATTTGGAACTCCTGAGGTGTAGGAGCTCGGGTGAAAATATATTACATATCTAGTAAATCTCACAACAACAATCTATCTTTATTAGCTATCTTATAAATAAAACAAAAAGCTTCCAGGATTTCTACCGATGCTAAGAGAATGGGATTTCATCATTTTTTGCATGAACAACCCACTAGCTAGCATGTATAGTTATTATGGTACTCTCTTAACTCAATGGTGTTAGTGGTATCTTCAGATCAACACCTCACCACTAGGATATCTCTCAGTTCACACCAGTTTTATGTTTCCTTAATCTATGCCAAATATGATCAATAGGATAGGGAGTTTCAATGGAAAAGTATCATTTCCTTTAATCCTGGATCATTAGTGTGGTTTTTGGTAGATGACTTTAATTCTATCATTGATCCCTCGGAAAAGAAAATATGTGGAACCTTTTGTAGGAAATCGGGACAAAAATTCTCCTCCTTCATTTGTCGTAATGGCCTTATAGATTTGGGTTTCACAGGGGACAAATATATTTTGTGTTACAATAAAAAAGGTCCTAAGAATACTTGGTGTCACTTGGATTGATGTCTAGACAACCTGATAGAAATTTCCTCCTATTAGAATACTTTTTCCCACCTTGTCTATGCTCTTTCAAACCATTACCTGCTTCCGTTGAGTTTGGAGTCAAGGGATGAGCGGAGGAAGTGATTTATCTTCTATAGCAACTAGAATTCAGACCCGAGATTTCAATAGTAGGTACTCTCTTCCTAGTCCATACCAGCTCAGGGGATTCTATGGACATGCTTGCATAATAAACCAAAAGTGTTGAAGGATTATTTGAAAATTTGGAGCAGCAGAATTCCTCCCTCATAACAGTAGATGGAGTATTTGAAAAAAGAAATTAAGAAAATGGATTCCAGACTATAGGATGGATGGATTTATGACCTTTTTAGTTCCCTCCTTAATAATAAGAGAATCCTGGAGGAACTTATCCTATCTCAATAATGACTTTCAAGAGAGTAATCTAGATCTTTGTGGCTTCAAGAAGGTGATCAAAACGCAAAACTATTTAAATGTGTGTATAAAAGAAATTAGATGTATCAAGAAGCCTAATATTATTTTCAAATATGGGACATTTACAAATTACATTGAAGTTACATGAGGTATGGAAGAATATATCTTTAAATATATTCTTGCAGGACCTAACCCTTATATGTAAGATGGGTTCCCTAGCGGCCATTCCTCCATATTTGACAACATTCTCAGGGTGGTATCTGAATTCTAATATCACCTCTTAGAAACCATTCCTAAGAAAAAAGAGATTTGGGAAGCAGTGTAAGGCCTCAATCCATAGAGTTCACCCAAACCAGACAATTTTCCAAGTTCCTTATATGTGGCCTACTGGAGTATTGTGAAGAATGATCTACTAGAAGCAATCCAAGACTTATTTCATGGAGGTATCCTCCCTCAGGTGGAAAGTTCCACAACCCTAGTTCTCATCCATAAAGTAAATGATCCTTATTTGATCAATAAGTTCAGACCAATAAGTACGTGTAACATTTCCGATAAATTCCTTGCAAGTGTTATCAAGAGTAGGATCGCTCAACATCTCCCAGTCTGGGTCTTTGAGGAGCAGCATGATTTTGTGTGAGGTAGGTCCATTCAGGGTGATATTGGACTATCACTATATATTATTGAAGAAATAAATAGGAAATATCAAGGCTCGAACATTGTCATTAAATTTGATATAGAGAAAGATTACGACAAGCTTGAGTGGGGATTTATCAATAAAGTCTTGAATTGCATGGGTTTTTCTCTTTGTGATATTGAACTCTTGTTTAGATGTGAGAGCTCTCTATGGTTATCAATATATTTATGGGAATAAGAAGGGGATTCTTCAAATTAGTTCATGATCTTAGACAAGGAGACCCATTATCAACAATCCTGTCCATCTTGACACAGGATGCTCTAAGTAGACTCATCAAATCTAAGATGCAAGAAGGTTCCATTCTCCCATTTAATTGTAGATATCATTTATATAATTTTTCTCATCTCATATTTTCATATGAAATGGTTCTTTTTATCAATGGGATCTCGAACTCTATTCATGGAATTAACAATATTCTTGATGAATACTATAAGTGGAGTGAGAAACTTATAAATAGGGAAAAGAGCAGTCTTTACATTCCAAGGCTTTGTTCAGAGAGGCAGTCTAACCGAATCGAATCTTGTATTGAAATTCATATAAGGAGACTACCTATGGACTACTTAGGTGGTCTTATCACTTTTTGGAGGCTTTGTATAAATCATCTGGAAAAAGTGGTTGGAAGGATCTCTTCTCACATCAATAATTGGAAAAACCAGTTCCTCTCTTTCAAAGGGAGGATCACACTTGTAAACAGTGTGTTAACCTCTATCCCCATGTATGTTCTTTTGAATCTTAAGGTTCCTAAAATTGTTATCATAAATATTGATAATCTCATGTCTACTTTTATATGGGACTCCAATTCAGAGGGTAGGTACCACTATGCCTCATGGTTGAGATTGGCTCTTCCTATTGATGAGGGTGGAATCGAGCTATGAAGTATCTCAGAGATGATGAAATTACTCCATGCTAGGTTGTCTTGGGAGGTTGTGGAGGGGTGCACTCTATGGGAAAATGTTATCAAGGAAAATTATGGCAAGAATCTGGGAATTCTAAAAAAAATCCTCTTATTTATGGAAAAAAATTCAAATTCACATCTCTCTTATCCAACGCCATTCGTGTTGGATCATCATCCATGGAGACATTAGGTTTTGGCATGATAATTGGTCAGGTAGCTCTCTTAGATTTCCTGGATTTCTAATCACTAAAATTACTTTTAAACAGTATAGATAATATCTTGTGTTTATTCAGGGGGTCCTTAACAAGGAGCATATCAATGTTCATAAACTCTTTGAGCTCACAGAGGAACAAGATAGGTGCATATTCAAGCCTTTTTCTTCCAGCTCCTTTTCTATCAAGGCTTACCAATCACTGATTTGTGAATCTCTCATCTAGGATTTATAGGGACATTTCCTTTGGTTCAAAGAGTTATTACTGAAATATAATTTTCTCATTTTGTGAATTCATAACCATGAGATCCCCACTAATGAGGAGGTTTTCCATAAAGGGGTCTAGATTGTCTCTAAATTCTCCTGATAACTTCATCTGAGCATTGAGACGACATACCACTTATTATTTGAGAGCGATTGGGAAAACATGGTCTAGGAAGTAGTGGGTGATTTCACAATCTTGACCTCCCAGAATCATCTTGGCGATAATTTTCTATAGAATTGGTTCCAAGGAGAAGACAGACATGACATGGAGATGAAGGATCCATCATCCTTTTAGTTGGGTGTTGGTGCATTTAGGAAGTGAGGAACAAAGTGCGTCTTAGTAGTCTCACCTGTTCCAAGGTATCCTTGATCACTTGGACTAGGTGGTTGATCTATGACTTGGGAGTTATTCTGAAAAAGTGGGAAGAGGCCCCCTCGATGAGGTATGTGATAAGGTATAACAACCATCGTGCATGCAGTAGAGATCATAAGTAAGGTCAGTGGATCTACTGGAATCCCCCTGCTGATGGGTTGAAATTAAACATTGATGGATCTTTTGTTAAAGGAACTATGAGAGGGGGGGGGGGGGGGGTTGTTCATAATAAAAGAGGAAGTTTGGCTTTAGCCTTTAGTGAAAACTTTGGCAGTGGTGATTCCTTATAGTCGGGGGCTTAGGCCTTACTCAGAGGCCTCCAGTTCTACTTGATCATGCATATCTCCCTTTCAGTCATTGAAATTGATTCCAAGATTGTCTATAGCTCTCTTAAAGACCAAAGTAACACTCCCTAGAGAATATCCTATCTTATCAAGAGGTGAATGACTCTAATAGACTACAAGACTAGATTACTTCATACCTGGAGGGAGGTAAACATGGTTATTGGCTTTCTGGATTCAAGGTATACTCATGACACAAATTTTATTTTCTTCTCCAGCTTGGGGTCCTTACCCTCAGAGCATATGAGTATCATTAGAGGTGAAACCCTTGGGCTCCATTAATTCAGGCCTCCATAATCTTCTAACCCATCACCAATTCGTTTGGTTCCCCCTTTATCTGTCATCGTAATCTTCCTTCCCTATTAATAAAATACTAATTTTAGGTAAGGTTATGGGTAGAGTGACTTCATAAGTTTGACTTTGAAATTTCTTAAAACCCTAAGAATGGGAATGTCTTTATTTATGTACATGGAAGTAAATTTTCCTCTAAGGCCTTATTAGAATTAAAGGGGGAGTGGAATCTCATGGGGATCTTTGCTCAGTTGCATCTGGATGCTAGGGAGGAAGACTTGAGAATGATTATAACTAGAGTATTTTTGACATCATATTTCCATGAATCAATTATTCAGGAGAAGTAGCAATATGACGAGTTCAAGGGAATTAGAGACTCCTAATATGGTGTGGTAACCATTACTGAGTGGTATATCTATTCCATTAGGGTTCTCTTCTTTAGGGATCGGGTTTTCATACCTTTATTTATCAGAGTCTGAGTGATACAATATTTTTTTAGTTCTTCTGAGGTCATTCACCCTGGCACCATGAAGATGAATTATGGAATAAGACGCCTATTCTGGCCTCTAGGTATGAAGTGAAATATATATGATTTTGTGTCTTATTGCTATTCCTTATAATATATTAAGTATAAGCACCAAAATCATTCTGGTTTGCTTCATCCTCTTCTTATGCGGATGTGGAAATGGTATGACGTGCCCATAGATTTCATTGTTAGATATCCATAGAGCCCCTAAGGGAATAATTACATTTGTATGGTGAATGATTGGTTGATTAAAATGGATCACTTCATTCCAATTTATAACACCACTAAAAATGAGTATTTAGAAAATCTATACATGTAGGAAATTGTGAACTTACATGGGGTGCTATCTTCTATCTTCTTAGATAGGGATCCCATGTTTACTTTCTTATTTTACAGGGATCTTTATGAGATGATATGGACTTATATCAGATTGATTATAACTTAAAATATGCATAGATATGGTCAAATGGAGTGTTATATTTATATTATAGAGGATTTTATCTTTGCTTGTTTCTTAGATTTTACAGGATCTTGGGATATCCATCTGGGACTGGTCGAGTTTGTTTATAAAAAAAGTTACCAATCTTCAATCATAATGGATCCCTTTGAGGATTTTTATGATTTTCCATGTAAATAACCTATTTTTTGGTTGGAGGTGGGAAATTATTCTCTTATGGGATCAGGTATTTCCTAATAGATATTGGTTAAGATTCATGTTATACATCGATTCTTGGTGACAAATCAAAGTTGGAAGAAATCCTATGTTGATCATTGGCATCACCCTTTGGAATTATCTATTGGTGACCGGGTTTTCTTGAAAGTATTTCTTCGATTGGGTCACAATTGACTTTAGAAGTAGGTAAAGTTAGATCTGAGATATGTTGAACCATTTGTGACCATTTATCAAATAAAAAAGGTAGATTAGAAATTAGATTTACCATCATAACTGACAATGATTCCTGATGTGTTCCACATATCTCAGCTTAAAAATATCACTTGTATCCATCCCATGTTCTAAATTGGGAGGATGTTTTTTTGGTGCCAAATGTATTAGTGATTGAGGAGCCAATGTTGGTTGTTGACTCCCAGATAAAGGTTTAGTGTGGGAAATCAATTCCACTGGTTAAAGAATTATAGAAACACAAATTGGATTCTGACAAGACTTGGGAGAATGAAGCATTAGTGATGGAGTAGTGACCTCATATCTATTCAAAATATCCCACTTTTTCTTAATTTTATGGGGATAGACAGTCCAATGGTGGAGAAAATTGTCCCATTCTGGTCAAGGAACATATATTTTTTAAAATTTAAGAGGTTTTATTTTAGTTTTGAGATGTGGATTAGGTGGATCAGTGGTTTTTGTATGTGGATTGGACTTAGTGGTTATTACAAAATTCCACTAGCTAGTCAGTTGATATAGAAAGAGTCACCTATGGCTGTAGGAGGTCACCAGCCATTTGACAGATCCACCGGTCATCCGGTGGTGTTTTGGTGTAAATTTTATTCATGGGATGTTTTTTAATTCTTCTAAATCACCCAATTAAAATCTTAGTCCCTATTTTATGAACCTAATTATACTAAGGATCATGGAGAGTCTAATATTTGTCATTATTGTCTCACTCTATCATCTTTGATTGGTATTTTGATCCTAGATTGATCAGTTGTATTTTAATTAGTATGTTCGATCCATTTTATTTCGTTCTTCCTTCTTCTCTTGGATTGGAAATGGATTTATAATGCATTGATTGATCTATAAATATAATGGTGTCACCTTCTTGGTTTCTCATAGATTCATTGTGAATTTGGTTTATGGAGTTCATATGTCATTTTATCATGGAGTGGATCTCATGTTTGATGAGGTTTCTGATATCCTTTCTTCTCCACCAACCATGTTATCAAAAAATCTAATTTATAAGACATGGAATTGATGTCTAGGTCCTCCTCTTGTCTTATCTTATGATTCTTTTCCTTTTTTGGGTGAATTCCATTATTCTTATTGTGTGAACTAAGTGTTGAGGTGGGTGGTTTCATATGAAGTCTTTGTTCATTGAATTATATGTTATTAGTGGTTTTAGAACATGTTTTTTAAATGGTTATTAGGATGATCTATGATTTTTTAAATGACTATGTAATGGATTTTGATATAAAATGGTCCCCCCATTAAAAAGTGATAAAATAAGGATTATTTTAGTGCACCAATGTTTTGTTTATGAAAAATGGTTTTCAAATCATGGTTTTGATGATGAGAAAAGGGTTATAGAATTGTTTCTTGAATTGTGGTAAGCCCTTTTAAACATTTTGATATGTAAAACACATAGTAGCCTTGGGTACTTAGGTGGGGGTTTTGTATTGGGACTTTTTATAGACTAGGTTGGGGCCTTAGATTGATGTGTGATCTAGGTCAGTTCATGACAACATTAAAGGAAGGAACTTATTTGATCCTTGGTTTGTTTAGGTGATTCATTCAGAGACATCTGACACTGGACGAAGTAAGTATGTTTAATTATGGGTGTCACCACTAAACCTGTGGATCAATAATGTTTTATTTATTTATAATTTTAGTTATTATTATTATGTCACATTATCATTCACCTTATTTAGGCTAGATTTATTTTGGGACACCATTGATGGTGGCCTACTCTTACACCCTTCTTGGGCCATCATGGCTACCAAAAAAACTTCATGGTTATTGGCCAGGATAATGGTAAAGACCCTATGATTGATGGATGATATTTATAGTAGAGTTGGAGTCGGGATATGAGATCAGGTTAGGAATCAGGACTGGTTTTGAAGCTTTTACCAATTTTGTTTATTTTTTATCATTTTTTGACCTTGATGTATACAATCCACCCATGAGGGATATTTCTATGTCTGTATGAAATGTGTGACATGTAAAAACTTCATTTTGATATAACATGGGCTGGTATATTTGTTCATTGGGATTAAATCTGAATGATTTTTATTTGCATTATTTCTTAATAGTTATTATTTTTAATCTCGCTGTTATTTTGTTCATCTAATTCAAGGGGTATAATCTCCCCACTTTATCATATGACCCTCACTACTAGTTAGTAGCATCTAGCATATGAGGAGGTGTGCCTGAGGTCATGTAACACTCTAATTTAGTTACTATAGAGTGATCCAGACTAGGGAACTAAAAAGTGATATCAAAGCCTTGTTCTCTTTTCCATTGATTTAATTTTTAGTCATGATAGATAAAAGATTGGATTTTTTCAGAGATTGGTATGGATGTTTTTCTTGGGAGTATCTAACCTACACATAAGGAAAGTCAAAATTACACGAGATGGGACTATCATTATTGGGTTTTTCTTTTATAGTTGAGTTACTTTATCTAGTGTGATTCACCTTGATTTTTTATTTTAGATTTATGAGATTTATATCTTGTCTATAAATGCAAGGTGGGAATGTTTTCATGAATCATATTAGTCATATTTGATTAACATGTCATTATTATTCTCGTATGTGATTTATTAATTGATTATGATATAGGGATCAATAATTTAAAGTATCAATAACAACTTATATGGTGTTTTACTATATAAATTGATGATGTAATATTATCTAATCAATCATTAAATTGCTTTATTTTTTTACTGGTGATTAAATTTCCAATATTTTAATAGAAATGATTAAATAAAATTTTAGTAATAACTTATATAGTATTTTACTTTATAACATGTGAATGAAATTTCATTTAACCCAATAAAAAATGTGATATATGTCTAAAAATAAAATTGAAAATGGAAATTATGTGGATACTATATACACTTGATGATGAGCCTTATTATGGTAAAATAGTGCTAGAGAGTGCATGGATTGTGAAACTATATGATATGGGGGTGTATAGGATAGTGGGATGATATTCCTGTTACTGCTTCCCATAATTTTGATATTGAGAATTATGATAGAAGTGTGTTATGAGGTGTGTGGAATTGTAGAAACATTAGACCATAGATACCACCTGTAAAGAACCAGGAGGGTGGGGATGAGAAATACCCACCATCGATTGGGTCAGAACCCCTTGTAGCCTCAACATTGATGATGAATGATTAACTCTATGAGAGATTAATAAGGGCTATGAAATCTATGTAGAGTGAGACTATATATGCTAAAAATTCCACGTCGAATTTAACATGAGAGTTTTAGATATAATTCTAACATTTTTTATAGGTGAGGGTGGCCCCCAAGATGCTAATATCTAGGTGGATTCCATTCTGACTATCTTTGAACACCTTAAGAAACCCCCCGAGAGGAAGGTAAAGTTGGTGGTCTATATACATTGAGGCATAATAAAGAACTTGTGGGATATTCTGGTCTAAGAAGATTAGTATATCAGTTTATCCTAGAGATTCTTGCATACCCATTTTATGAACACTTCATTCCAATGAATTTGAGGGTAGAAAAGGCTTGAGAGTTCATGTATATAACAGAGGGTGGGATATCAGTGATGGGGTACACAACCCTCTTTACTGAACTACAAGGATTTTCCCCTATATTAGATGTGGATGATACATATAGAGAGATATGTTATAAGTAAGGTCTTGAGTATGATATACGAGAATAGGAAAATATTTTTCACCTACCATTTTTTAGAGGTCATGAATCAAGACTTCATTATAGATAGGAAAATGAATGAGGTTAGAGGATCAGGTCAGATGACTTCGACTTGGGGGATCGGTAGTGGGTCCTTAGGTAGTAGGAAGTGTTGATTTAATGGACCACACCAAGAAAATTATGGAAATAGTAACCATAGATGTAGTTTGTCTCTTCCTCCCCGGGGTGGTGGTTCAATGGAGTGTCATCTGTGTGGAAGATCTGGTCACGTATGTCCTCAGTGTACCCAACACCATTTGATTATCAATTATATGAGAGGATGGGGAACCTAACATGGTATTTTTGGATTTATTAGGGGTTACTAAATGATAAAGGATCTAGGTGGGTATAGGGATCAAGTGACGAGGTATATATTCCACAAAAAGCTGGTATACATAGTTCCACTGGCTGTTTGTGTTGGGGTGGAGGATGTGGTGCCCTAGGATAGGGACAACAACAACAAAAATATGGGAGTGTATTTTATGGGAACTAGGTAGGGGCTCATATAAATGGTTATGTTTAGTTGCATGTTGTGGAGCCTACTATTTTTTTTCATGATACCATACCATATATAGTTCAAGGTATGATTTTATTGGCTTCCATTTTAGCTTCATCTTCATTTGATACATTCGAATCACATTAATTTATATTTTCTCAGTTTTTAATGTATTTTCACTATCCATAGAATATATATATGGGGTGATTTCAATTGATACACCCTTTTGGGTGAGACACAAGGGTATTAATAGGTTCTATAATTGTTTCATAGTGATCGGTGCCTACATATTACTTTGGAATTTCATTTGTTAAATATGGGAAATTTTGACATAATCCTAAAAATTTATAGGATGGTTCGATATCAAGCCCATATTGACTACTATTATCAATGGTGTAAGGAAATAAGTTTTTTAATAGAGATTTGGGTGAGATCTAGGATCATACTCATAAATATAGAACTTGTAAAGGTTTCAAGGGTGTTAGTTTATGCCGTAGAATAATCCTTGGGGCTGGACAGGCTTAGGGGGGATAAAATTCTATAGTAGGAAGAATTAAAACTATGATGCTGGGGAGTCACGACATGGTGATGGTTTTGATCAAAAATAGAGGGGCGACACATCGTGAAGGGATGAGGTCCGGATTTTGGAAAAAGTATTTTATCTTATGTGCGGAGAAGGGTAACACTGCAACATATATGGATTCATTATCTCAATTATTGATAAGATGCATAAGATTATTTTGAGATGTATAATATATTGGATTTTGTAAAAATTTAAGGTTTTATGATGTCACTCCATGATAGGGGTGGTTTTTCCATGATGGGGGTGTCATGGATGAGGGTCCAACCATGAGGGGGTCATGTATGGGTTTGTCTCATTTTAGAATATGGGGTCATGTTGTAATGTGACCCTGGGTAGTGGAGTCAAAGATTAAAGAGAGGTATAACATACCACAAAGGGGGAATCATTCCACAAGGGGTCTTGCTGAGGGGAGATTCATGCTGCAAGCTAGAGTGTCATGCTATGACCCGCCCTGTGCACATAATAAAGGGAGTTTATATTAATTTAATTTAATTGGTAAATGAGATAAATATGGGAAAGAGTCTCTTTCAGCTGAGCGTAGTAGAGAAACCCTAAAACCTTCTTGTACTTCTTTTTTCATTGATTATTGATAGATGTATATAATTTATTATTCGATTTTTGTTTCTTATGAGGGAGGGGAAGCTAAGGGTAAGGATAAAAGTTCATAATAATCCATATTTTAGATTTATTTCTTTTTCTTTATCATTCACCAAAAATATCTAATTCCAAGGATTTTTTCATATTTTAAAAAATTATTTGATTGGATCCAAATAAGTTGGAGTTTCAAGGAAAGTAGAGTCCTAAAAACTCTAGGTTGGTGGTGCCTATTTTTCATGAGTGACACATGTTATATACATGTTTAATAAATCAACGTGGGTAGGGGTGTCTATGTGTGATGGTGGATAGAACTGATAGGGCTTTTTGTTATTCATAAAGGATACCTGAGGGTAGTATTGTATGGGAAATAATGGGTTTAGGCCTGGTATGGAATGGAATGTGTGATATATTTCTTTATGATTGGTTAGGCATGATGATTCTAGTTGTGGATATTGTTTTATGATGTGATGAAAAATTTTGTTCCATGGGAATGTGTTTGGTTTGGCCTATATGAATGTGGGTGATGTTGATCACTGAATATGGGTGATGTGGTTCACTATTATGATGTGGATTGTGTTAACCATTAACACTGGTGGAGATGTGTTTGTGAGTGGATATGGAGTTTTTCTGATGGTGTGGAATAGGCTTTTGGTGATTCTTCTCACTATGGTTGGTTGATAGGGTTGTTGGGGTCGTGTACGCATAGAATATGTCACATGAGGTGGTTTGGTCCACTCATTATGGGTGGTGGCCTTTTCAGATTAACCAATATAGGGGGATTGTATTGACCATCAGTATATAGGATGTGTACACCATATAAGGCCATGGTTAGTGGTATTTGAGACCAAAAGATGGGGGTTTAAGGCTCACAAATTCTGTTGGGTCCAATGGGACGAAATCTAGAAAAATGGGTATCTTCATTCCTTGGGATTTTTTGTTTTATTGAGTCAACAATGGTAAAGCATATAAAAGTCCTTGGGACTTGAGATATTACTAGTGGATGTGTCATTAGGGTATCAAAATTGGCTTGGGATTGTAAGTCCACATGGTATGAATTTGGTTGGAAGGCTGGGTGATCTTCTATTATGATAGACTTTGGAAGTATCATTCCACTCCAGAACTAGATGAGGTAGGTAAATGATCATTTGGGGACAATTGAGAATGAGTGGAGTAATTTATATGAAATGTACAAGTTATTGCTTATTTACTTTTTTATATACACCGACATACGTATGGATATAAGTTAGGGACACCTTTGGTGGTGTCCTACCAATCTCAAACCCACACCCTTCATAGGCCCTCTAGGACATGTATAGACTTCTTGGTTCTTGGTATAGGTAAAGGGAAATGTTATCTATCAATAACCTAGTGTATTTAGAAGTGAAAGTGGTGCATAGGCTGACTGGTGTGATTTTACAAATGGGTTGGGTGGTTTCTTGGTGTTGTGATGGTATTTTTTTGGTTTTTTATACATGTATATATATACGATTTACTTATGGGAAATCCTGTTTATTTTGTATGACTATCATGGCATGGTTAAAATTTTCAAAGGTGAATATATATTTATTTTTTCTATTGTTGTGTTTTACTTGGATTTATTTTGTTTTTGTTGTTGTTATTTTTGTTATGATCATTATCATCAATAAAGGATTTATACTCTCTATTATCACCCAATATACTCTCATTGATAGTAATATACCTTTAGAAAATGGAGAGGTATACTTAAGGTCAAGTGGATACATGGCCTAAACACTAAAAATTGGTCTCATACTAGGGACATCATAATGTGTCTCAGAGTGGTGTCATCACAAGGTGGTATCAAATCAGGGTGTTTCAAAAGTGATATCATCGATTTATTTTAAATTTGGGTTAATACAAAGTGTTTTTTTGGTGTGTGGTGGAATTGAGGTCTATGAATGTGTGGAATTTTGGATGGACATAATTCTTTATGTCTAGACAATATGATCATGGATTTAAGTCTAAGTTACTAGGGGATATGAGATTGTTATTTTATTTTTCATAGTTATAGATGAGTTATTTCGGATGTATTGATTTGTTTTTGATTTTTTGATTTATTTTTGGGACCTTTTCCTCAATAGGTAATAGGGATTACTCATGCATCATGTTAGGTATATAGGGATCACATGACATATGTGTGTTACTTGTGACTATTGTTTGGAACTTGGAATAAAAATAAATAGGTTTATCCATTTAAAGTGTCACAAAAGACTAAAAAGTGTATTCCTATATAGTCTATTGGTAAAATTATACTCAGTTAACCTATAAAGGTTAGTGGTTTGGGAAATTAAAATGCATTCTAATGTTAAAATTTCAACAAAAACCTATATGATGTTTTCCTATAAGATTATTGGTTGCATTCTACTCAGTAATCCTAGAGATGTGATTAATGGTGTAATGAGTATGTGGATCCTATATGGTTCTGATATATGTGTATCTTGAACCTGATATGGGTAAGTGGGGGATATAAGGCAAGATAATGTATGACTTGGGTGCGATAAGGGAGTATAAATTCTAGTGGGTTGCACTACCTATTACATTTTTTCCTGTTTGTGATATATGGACTCTTATATCTTTATTGACCATGGTATTGGTTATAAATGAGATTACACCTAGAAAACCTCAACTGGAGAATCAAGAGGTTGGAGATGTGATGACTTTAGGGAATGGACAATATGATGCCCCTTAGGATGTAGGTGAGCATGGGCCATAGGTAGAGGCTCTAAGGTAGGCAGAAAAACCATAGAGAGCAGAGGAGTTAGGTTAATTGTTAGATGATAAGATCATATAATTATTATTATAGATCATACAAAGTATTAACTGAAGATCATAGGAAGCTGAGTCATCTATAGAATACCTAAAATGGGAGTTGCAGTTGCAGTATCATCCTTTTTTCCTAAGGAAGGGTGGACTAAAGATAGTGATGTACTAGATAGAGTTAGTACATATGATATTTGATGAGATTGAGGCACCCATAGTATGGAGGGTGAAGTTGGAAACATATATGTTCTGGGGACTATAAAAATGTTTTTGGGATCTATAGATTTAGGTATTTAGACGCAATAGATTGATGTAAAAATATTTTGAGGTCATGTTTTTCAGGAACTTATTTATATATACATTGATGGTGGACTAATATTGTGAGTTTATGAACTTAGAGTAGGGAGAGGCCTCAGTTATGGATTATTTTGAGAGTTTTATAGATCTTTTTTAATTTTAACTTACAATGGTAAAAGTTTATATCTTTTTGGTGTGATGGTTTGATGATGGTTTATGAAATGCTACCAGGGTGTAGGTAGACATCCTCATGATAAATTCATTCTCATAGGCCATGAACCATATCCTAATAGAATAATAGAACCTAACATATGGGACTATACCAAGTCGAATAGTTGGGTTATATGAGATAGGTAGTGGAGCTTTGGGTAGTTGGGAGCAGGGATGTGATGAGACCCAATGGGAAAATCAGTGTTGAGGTGCGATGTTTCCACCATAGAGTGGATAATTGAAAATATGTTTTCTATATGGGGAGATAAGGCATGTTTGGGCCTAGTGTGATCGACCATTGAAAGAGTACAGGGTATGAAACCAAAGTAGTAATTTAGATAGGTTTTTTCAACATACCTCATAGGCATTTGAGACTCACGGACTAGGTTAAACTTAGGGATCTAAGGTAAGATCTGGAGAGAGACTCAGAGCTGGTAGTTTATGTAAAGGACATGGTGGTGATAAATATACCCTATGATGGGGAAATGGTTGGAAGCGGGTTTAACTTTTTAGGGAGGATAGTCATTAGGTAGTGAAGATTCAAAATATTTATATGTGGTTGAGATGATAGATTCAAATCAATCTCTAGAGACGAAGAAAATTAAAGGAATTCCATGTGAATGACCATGGTTTTTGTTTTTTTATGATGAGTGATATTGAAAGAGGTGTTTTTATGATAAATGAATTAACTAGGTTCTATTTAATATGTGGTAATTTGATGAAATTTATGGTAAATTTGTGATGCATTGGCATCATTTATAAAAGTGTTCATTGGGTATTATGTAGGATAAAAGTGGTTATCGAGTATGATAGATGATAAAAGTGAACATTGGGTATTATATAGGATAAAAGTGGGAATTAGGTATGATGCGGGATAAAAGTGGGAATTGTGAATGATGTGGGATGAGATTTGGGCATCACGATGATGTTGGGTGATGATTGATGAGAGTTGGGCATCATGATGAGGTTGGGTGATCATTGATGATGATTAGTGTCTATATGTGGATAACTAGTTCATGTGGGATGGGCATGTGTGATACCACTTTTGTGTCAATAAGTTAGTCTGAGATAATGTTGGGTAGGTGAATTCTATGGTGGGGAGTTCCTATAGAAGGAATCAATTTTTTTATGATAAGTTGTTGGGGTATTACAAGTATATGGGTATGAAATTTATGTGTTTATAATTTTATTATTATTTGGGAATTTGGAGATGAGGATGCTTAGGGTTCAAAGAGTTTTGGTTATTATATGGTGTGAGATATCTTGAGGGAGAGCTGTTATATGGTGGAGAGGTTGTAAGGCCCTAGGTTTTTGTAATATAGATTTAGGATGGATCTAGGACCAACCATGTGAATTGAGACCCTATATAGGTTTCAAGGGGTGTCAGTTTAGGCTAGATAATGAGCCTTAGGGTTGGTCATATAGGGAGATGAAATTCTATTACAGGAAAAATTCAAATTGTGATGCTGGGGAATCATGAAATAGTAATGGATTCATGTTGTGGATGTGGGGAAACATGCCGCGAAGGGATAAAGACCATATTTCGGATAAGTATTTTATCTTACACATAGATAAGGGTTACACCACTAATTAGATGGTTGTGCCACAGAAGGTCCCAGTAAGATGCATATGATTATTTTAAGATATGTTATATATTAGAAATTGTAAAAAATTGAGGTTTAAGGACATCATTACCTAATAGGGGTGGTCACTCCATGATGAGGGTGTCATAGATGAGGGTTTATCCTTGGGGGTGTCATTCATGGAGTTATCACATTGTGGTAGATGGGGTCATTTTGTAATGTGATCCTAGGTAGTGAAGTCGAGTCTTTTTGGGAGGTATGTCATGCTGTAGAGGGGGACTCGCACTATAAGGGGTCTTAGTGAGGGGGAATTCACATCGTGAGTTATAGAATCATGTCGTGACCTATCCAATTCACTCAAAAAGTTTGTAAGAAATCTATTTAATCCAATCACATAAGAGGCAGCCTAAACCCCTCTTCTCCTTCATTAATCATCAATTCTTGATAAATCTCTATTATTTGTCACTATATTTTGGGGTAATCTACGGAAGGGGGTATCTAAGGGAATGGATAATAGTATGTAATAAAACTTATTCTAGATTTAATTAGTTTTCTTTATATTTCATTAGAAATCCATAATTAAATAGATTTTTTTATATTTTTTTAAATCCTCTGATTAGAGCTAAATTGGTTGAAGTTTCTTGGAAAGTGGAGAAATACTAACTCTAGGTAGTTAGTGCCTAGTTTTTTCCAAAGTTATACATGTGCTATCCATGTGTAATAAATTTGCATGGATTGGGATATCTATGTGTCATGGAAAATAGAATATTTAAAGGTTTCCATTATTCATAAGGGATTCTATAGGGTAGTCTCATGTGGGGAATAATGGGTTTAGGATTAGTATGAAATGAATTTTGCAATATTTAGATTTATGGATGGTTAGTCATGATTATGCTAGTTGTGGATATTTTCTTGTGATGTGATGAAATATGTTGTTCCATTAGAACATATTAAGAATGTCCCATGTTACTGTGGGTGATCTTGATCATTGGATATGGGAAACATGGTTTGTTATCATGATACATATAGTGTTGACCATTTCCATAGGTGGTGATTTGGTCATGGGTGGTGACAAAGGTTATTTGATGATGTGAATAAGGTTTATGGTGACTTCTCTTAATATGGTTACTCAAGGGGGTTGTGTGCACACAGGATATGGCACATGAAGTGGTTTGGTCCACTCATTGTGGGTGGTGGAATTTTTATATTAAGTGTCATAGGGGGATGGTGTTTCCATTAGTATGGATAATATGCACATCATATAAGGACACATTTGGTGGAATTTGAGACCACCAGATGTGGGGTTTAGGTTTTTCATTTATATTGGGTCCAATTGGCCATATTTTGGAAAGATTAATATCACCATGCCTTAGGATTTGTTTGGTTTTTGAGCCAGTAGTGGTAACAAGTGTGTAAATCCTTGGGACTTGATAGATATGATTAGTGTATATGTTGTTAGGGTGTCAAAATTGTCTTAGGGTTGTGATGTCATGTGGCATGGATTTGGTTAAAATTTTGAGGGATATTTTGACATGAAATATTATGGTTATATCATTCCACTTTTACACTAGACGAGGTAGAAAAGAGCTCACTTGGTGTTGGCTAAGAATGACTAGAGAAGGTTTTATAATATTTGCGTGTTTCTATATATTTATATTTTTCATACACTAGTATAAATATGTATATAAGTCAGGTATACCATTATTGGTGGCCTATTGATTTCATGCTTACACCTCACATGGGCCAACAAGGATGTATACCAAATTCATGGTTCTTAGTATAGGTAAAAGGCAAGGTTTAATATTAGGAACCTAGTGGGGTTGGGAACATAGATAGTGTGCAGTCTGATTGGAGAAAATTTGAAGATGGGTTAGGTGGTTCCTCCATATTAGGTTGGTAGTTCTTTGATATTTTGTATATGTATATATGGGATAGGACTACAGGTGATCCCATTTATTTTTATGACTATTGTGGCATAGTGAACATTTGTTAAAGTGTTCTTATATTTATTTTGGCTTATTTTTGTGTGTTATTTTGATTTATTCCATTGTTTTTTTGTTGTTTTTGTTGTTATTATTGTCATCATAGGGTTTAGTATCCCCACCATCACCCAATATACACTCACTGCAAGTTGGAAGTATTTGGTGTATAGGGGGATGTGTATACATTCAAGTAGAAACCTTTTCCAAACATTGGCGAATGATATCAGGATGAGGATGTCACATATGGGTGTAATTTATATCTATTGATGGTGATAGTTATATTTACATTTGAGAATGAGATATGTAGGTAGGTCATGCGGGGATTGTCCATCAGTAGTTGGGAGGGATCAAAACTTAGTTTTCTAGTGTTGTTCTAGATGATTGGAAGATGCACCGGGTGATATTTCCTCCCATAATTGATCAGTTATAGGATTTTTTTCCTGGGGATTTCTTGGGGTTTATACCCAATAATGAGATTGAGTTCTTGATTAGGCTCTTTCCAAGTATAGATTCCATATCTATTCCAGCTTATAGGATAACTCCTATAGATCTTAGATATTTAAAGGACCGGCTGAGAGACTTAGAGGAGAAGGGGTTTATACGACAGATTATTTCCCCTTAGGTTTCTTTAGTATTTTTCACCAAGAAGTTGGATAGTTTTTAAAATTTATCTGTAGAATATCATAGGTTAAACAAGGTGAAAACCAATAACTGATATCCTCTCCATTGTATCAATGATTTATTTGATCATGTTAGAGGATCTAAAATGTTCTATAAAATTTATTGAAGATCAAGTTAACATAAGATGAGGGTGATGTCTTCAGAAATACCTAATAATGCATTCAAGATCAAGTATTTTTTAATCAAGTACCTGGTGATTTCATTCATCATGATGAATGAATGGGTAGTGTTTAGGTCCCTGATGAATTCATTATTCAATCCTTATTTATATTCCTTCATTGTTATATTTTTATGATATTCTCATGTAATCCCAAATGAGGGAGGAGAATACTCGACATTTAGATGTTGTATTGAGTCCACTTATAGAGCATTGATTGTTTGGAAAACTCTCAAAGTGTCAGTTTTGGATTGATTAGGTGCACTTATTAAGGTAGATGATTTTAAAGGTTGGTTTATTAGTAGTAACTTGGAAGGTTGAGGCAGTGGTTTCTTAGGAGAGGCCTAAGAATATTTTTTGAGTTTTTTGGTTTCTTGGGATTATCTTGTTATTACTGTAGGTCTATATAATACCTTTCCCACTTAGAATCATCCATGATGGACCTTTCTAAGAAAGGGTTAAAGTTTCATTGGTATGGTTCTTATGAGAGAGCCTTTCAAGATCTGAAATGAATGTGAAAAACCCAACCCAGATACCCTCTCAAATGGGTAACCGACCCAAATTTTCCACATAAATAAAGGGAATTCTTGATCCCCATGATCTAGTGACTATCATAAAAGAATAAAAAATAAACTAGAAGGAATGTTTTTCCTAATCTGAAGCAATGACATAGAATACATATATATAAAAGATATAAATAATGGAAGAAATAAATATGCCATAATTGAAAGAAGACAAAGGAAGTGATACAACTCAAATATTTCATAACATCCCAAGAAAAAGTTTAAAAATCAAAGGATAAATAAAATAGGAAACTAACTAATCCATGTGATTGCATGGTAAAACTCCCACCAACTCACCACTAGCTACCCATACTCAGTTGACATAAAACCTCACCTCCTCACTATGGAACCTTGAATTTCCTTGCATCGAAAGACATACAAAGAACTATTAACCACCGAAGGGGTGTTCAAGGTCTGAACTAACAGGCTCAGTAGGATCCCACCCAGGTGTTCTATGATATTTATTTGTACAATAATCTGAACATGATCAACTTTATAGAAAACAAGGCATGATAAACGGTTTATAGGTTTTATATCAAAAGCATGGAAAAAATTTTAATTTACCCTTTTTTAATATCTCCAAATAAATCTTGGTAAAATTGTTTAAAATAATTTTATATACATATATCAAAGAAGATATATCAAATCAAACAAAATCATGTATCACATTTCATATCAAATACATGGTAGTCCAACTAAAACATTACAAGTCAAAAGAACTGGTCACATCATGCCAAGGATTACACTAGGTCAGGACAATTGGGACACATATACCCCTAACATAGATAATCATTCACACATTAGGCCCCTATAATTATGTACCAAATATCGGTAGTAGAGGAACACCTAAGAAAGTGATCTTCTCAATAGTGTCTAACAAGTCCCTAAAACAACAGTCCTAGGGGTTAGAGGAACACCCCATGAGTAAACCCTCTAATAGTATCAACAAACGAGATCCATTACTACACTTTCCCCACAATCACCCAATTCTTATCATGTGCTATATTTTTAAAACTATTTTATCAAATCCATGATTTAAAAAATATTTCAGAAATCCATTTCATAATTATTTGAAAATAAATTTTCTTTTTACCAAAATAAGGGAAAAAACATTTTTTGAAAAACCCATTTCAACACACACAAATAAATTAATCAATCATTCCATTTCATTTATAATTTTTTTTATCAAAACCAGATAAATGAAGTTCATCTAACATAGGCTAGAGATGGAACCACCAACCTCAAACTCATGTCACACATGCCCTCATCAGAATCTACCAATAAGGAAGAACACAAAAACAATAAAGGTGGACCTACAATTAATCCAAACATCTCAGAATCAATTAAATTTAGAAAAATGGTTAGTGAAGAGGAAGAAACAACCCATACCAAAAAAAGATCACACACTGTACTACAAATAACATAAAGGTTAGACTCTAGTGGAAGATCACACAATGGATCTAGAAGGAATCAATAAGAAACATCATCATATATCAACTAATCTAGAAAAATAGTGAAATAGTTCTATCATGATCAAAGTTAACAAAGAAACCAAATGAATTACTACCTGGATAATTTCACCACAAATGTAACAATAATAAATTATTGAATGAAATGATTTGAAAGGATTGGAGGTCTATAAAATCATCCCTAAGAGCCTCTAGGTCAAGAGAAAAAGATCCTTCCAATGAATGAAATAAGAAATCACTCGTATGATGCCCTAAAATCACTCTCTATGATAATTACATGGTGTGTAATACTATTACACATTTTTTAATCTATAAAGGCCCAAAAAAATTGAGAAAGGTGTCCTATTTTTACAAAAAATATCACTTTTACCAATAAACAATGTGAACCAAATACTCGACATGTAATCCTTTAATGTTGGGTACCAGACTCATAGATTCTACCTGATAGACATTACATGGCATGTAATCCCATTAGATGATGTGTATTTATTATACAGACTACAAAAGTCTAGCTTTCAGTAGAAAAATCCAAACTACCCTGAACATTGTCTGAACTTTGGTATAACCCCACAAATCAATTACATGTTTATACACAAACTCTATTAATTCAAACAAGTATAAATCCCTAAACTCTAGGTCATTTACCCCAAAAAATAATCTCCATTCTCAGGATTCCCAAGATGCACCCAAATAAATAGGTTAATGAATAAAGATAAGAGAAATACCAGAAAGAGAGTAACATGATGTTACAAAATCCCCACCATAAGACTTTCCGTCCCCAAGAATTCGTGTGAAGTAATGATGTGTGGAAATGAGGTGAGGCCACTGCTACCTTATCAAGGACTTGTGCTCCCAAGTATCATGAGAATATGATTCATACCACCATAACACTCAGACCAACAGAATCAACCTCCCACATAAGACTTTCGCTTGAGAGTTAATAATCTCTACTAGATGCTTCATAAGAGAAATGACTAGCTCCAACTCAATATCTTCCCAACTCAAAATGTTAAAGGGATTAAGATGGTATTTCATGAGTTGTGATATATGGAAAAACTTTCAAGAAAACCTGATCACATATAGAAAAATACAAAGGTAGATTCCATTGATCGACATAATATTTCTCTTCACTCTACACTGAAACTAGACACCAATTTATTTCCTAAATCCACACTGATGTCTCCTGAACAAGAATCGGTCCCACAAAGATTCTTCACCCACCTCTTCCCAACAAAGAGGCAACCTTCATGGGAGACCATATGAATCCTTGAAGGTATCCATTCATATGGATGAATAATAAATTTTTTTATAAGAAAACTCATCCAGACCTAGATGGATATCCCAAGATCCACCAAATTACAAGACACATGCACTTAGTATATCCTCCAGAATCTGAATAGCATGCTCCGTTTGACCATCTGTCTATGGATGGTAAGTTGTACTTAATCTGAAGTCAGACCTCATCTACTCTTGGATTCTCCCCTATAACCTCAAGGTAAACCTAGTTTCCATGTCCAAAAAAATGGTATAAGGGACCCCATGAAACCTCACAATATTTTACACATACAACTTACCCATATCTTCAACTTTTTTGGTGTCCCTGATTGGAATAAAATGAGATGACTTTATCAACTGATCAATCACCACCCAGATAGAATTCCTACCTTAGGGAGTCTCTGTTAATCTAAAAAAAAATCCATGTATACCTCATACCATTTCCAAACCAGCACTGGAAGAGGATAGAGAAAACTATAAGGTTTCATATGCTCTACCTTTATCAGTTAGCAGGTGTAACAATGGGGCATAGAATAAAAAATGTCATTATTCATACCTGACTTCCAAAATTATCCTCTCATGTTATAATATATCTTCATATTTCCCTAATGAATGACCCATGAATAACTATGAAAATCAAACAAAAATGAGAACCTCACTGATGATGGGACAAAAAACCGATCCCCAAAATAGAGAATACCATATGAAGAGAGTGACCAACAAGAAATGGATTCCCCACCATAAAGGGTTTACTAAATTTCTTTGAACTCATCATCCTACTACTGACTCTATAGAATATACTCCAGGATAAATGATGGTAACTAAAGACTACTCAAAACTGTGTTTGAAACATCCTCCTAAGAATCCAAATGCAACTAAGTTAAGATTCCCATAATGTTCTAATATTCCTTGAATTCCAAAATAGCCTGTGATGGTACTTTCCTACTAAGATCCACAATGACATTCAAATTACCTAGGGTATAAAAGAATTCTAAGTCAAACATATTAAAGTATTACACCCATCACCTCTTTATGAGATTCAGGACTTTCTAAGAAAAGATATATCTTAGAATCTTATGGTCATAAAATATTGTGAACCTCTCCCTAAAAATACAGTTCCTCCAACACTTAAGCACATTCCTAACTTCATGAATCTATAAATCACAAGTGGGGTACTTCTTCTCATACGGTCTAAGATGATGAGAGATATAAGCCACCACATGATCATCCTTCATAAGAAATAAACCAAAAATAACACTAGAAGAATCATATAAAACCACAAACCCCTTACCAGGATCAGGTATGATCAGAATAGGACCCAATGTCAGAAGTAATTTTAGATCATCGAAAGAAGACTGACACTTTGCATCCTATATTAATTTCACACCTTTCTTGTTAAGAGAATTCAAAGGTGATTCCAACTTTGATAAATACTTGATGAACTATTGGTGGTATCCAGCAAGACCAAGGAAGATCTGATTATCAAATACGTCACATAGTTCTTCCCATGAAAAATAGCCTTCACCTTCTTAGGATAAATTTATAATCTATTATAAGAAATCACATGACCAAATAACTTAACTTCTTAGATCTAGAAATTAAATTTTTAATGCTTTCCATACAAAAATTTGACTCCTCTGGATTTCCAAAACCAAACTCAAATGGTGCTCATGCTCATACTCTAACCTCGAATAAACCAAAATTTCATCCACAAAACTACCAAAAAAGTGTCAAGATACTCATGGAATATTCAATTTATTAAATCCTTGAAAAATAAAAGAGAACTAGTCATACCAAATGACATCAATAAATATTATTAATGAAAATACCTGCTCCTAAAATACATCTTTGGTATATCAGACTCCCAAACTCTGAGCTGATGATAACCTAACTGAAGATCAATCTTTGAGAACCACTTTTCCCCATTTAACTGATCAAATAAATCATCCACATGTGTCAAATGATAATCTTAATTATTACTCAGTTCAGATTCTGATAGTCCTCACATAGTCGGACTAAACCATATACCTTCTTTACAAATAGCCCTGGGGCTACCTAAGGTGAAACACTAGGTTGAAAAAACCCATTTCCTATAGGTCTTCCAAATAAATCTTGATATTTTCTAGATACAATAGTTCTATATGATAAAAATGTTTCAAAATTGGATGCGTACCTAGCATCATGTCAATTATGAACTCCACATCCATATCCATAGGAAGCTTAGAGAAATAATCTAGGAAAACATCAAGAAAATCCCAAATAGGAATGGGAAGATCAATAACTAAAGAATCGTCATCGGGATCAACTACTAAAGTAGAAAACAAACTTATGATCTTTATTCAGAAAGGTATTTCATGACCGTACCTTAGATCCCACTCTCCCTAAAATAACCATGGTCTCGCATTGGCTGTAATAAATAAGACACACCGATTATAACAGTCAACCTTAACACAATGAGAAATGAGACAATCCTTACATATGTTGCTGTCAAATTGATACAGATCGAGAATGAGGAAATTCCAAACTAACTCCGCATCAGCTATCGACAATGAACAATAAGGAAACCAAAACCACTACTCTTTATTATTTGAAAGAGGTGTCACTAACTCTATAAAAGAAGGTACAAGTTTCGTTGGAATTTTTAGCATATAAATAAAATACTAGATATAAATGAGTTCTAATCACCTGTATCAAATAAATAAACCACTAATAAAGATGCAATAAAGATAGTACCTATCACTATTTTTGGACCCACATATACCTATTCTAGAAAATCATCTACTTCGTAAAGGTGGTTCACTCCTAAGGCCTTTGATTAGATCCCCGTAGTCTTTGAAGCATCTTACTATGCCACAGTAGCCTTTAGAGCTGATGATACCAGACCATATTGAGGCATAAATAGAGATTGATAAAAAAACTATATATGACCATAAAATCCAAAAATATTACAAATCTTTGTAGGTGAATAACATGATCAACAGGTGTGTTCAACCTTTCCACACTAGTAGCAATACATGGGAACACTACTATCTATAACTAGAGGTGCAGATGAGACCTAGCATTGATAACCACCTCCACCACTCCTATGCTGATATTTACAGTTCCTATTTTACCATGCATGTCTCTAAAGCTTCCACTAGGTGGAAGATAAGGGAAAGGATGACCAAACTTTCCTTCCATATTCATCTCATCCATGATAGATCTGTCTACCGTATCTGTATAGACCAAAAGATTCAGCATAAATACCTATGATCTAATATACATTATCAAACCTTGAAGGTATTTATGAGATTTCAGTTGGTCATTCTTTATTACCTCTAGAGAAAAATGAACCTTCTTAGAAAACTGATTAGTGTACACTGACACTGAGTACTCTCCCTTTTGTAAATAGAGTAACTCGAGAGGCTTCTCCATCATCAGCAACTATAGACCAAACTTCTAGAAGAAGAAAGTTTTGAATCCATTCTTGTCCAAACCCACATGCCTATCTTATTATACCATGGAATCCCACCATCTCTTACTGGGACCCTCTAGTCTTAATGTCGCACACTTCACCCTAACACTCTCAAGTGTATCTAGGAAGTAAAAGATATGATCAATATTATCTAGCCAGTTCTTTGCCTCTTCAGGTTCATTCTTACCTTTAAAGGATGGAATATTCTTATGAAAGAAATCCTGTGATCGATCCATATCTCCTCCAAATCCTAGCTATGCCTCAATGACTATGTTATAGATCTACAGTACATTCTATTTGATAGAAAGAACTTATCATATGATAGTCTCAACAAGATTCTAATCTATAGGGGGATTCCCTTGAGGAGTATCTACTTCACCCTCTGGAGGAACCCACATAACACATCTTAGAGGCATACTGCTACACACCAAAATATAAGAAATTATTATAAAATAAAATAATATAATTTGAAATCAAAAAACCCATAAGTAAAAATTGAAATTAATATCAAGAACTCAAAATAGGAGACACACATCCCAACATCCCATGGAAATGTGAGACTCATCTTGGTAAGAGCTATCCAAGTTATCACAACAACCCACCTCTCAAGTCCTTAAAATACTATCTATAATCTACCAAATGTCCCAATATAAGGAATCTTAATAAAAAACTATCTCTGATACCAAACTGTGATGAACCTGACCTGGATACCCTCTCAAACTGGTACCCATCTCAAATTTACCACATACCCGAAGGGAAATCGTGATCCCCATAGGCTGGTGACTAACACTCAGGCATCAAACAATAACTAGAGGGAATTATTTCTCCTATACTGAAGCAACGACATGGTATACATATATATAACATAGATAAGTAATAGAATAAATAATATTCCATAACTGAAAGAATACAATAGAAGTGATACAACACAAAGTGGTTAAAATATCTGAAGAACAAGTCTAAACATTAAAATAAAACTAAAATAGGAACCCAACTACTCCATGTGACAGTGTGGGAAAACTCCCCCCAACTCACCACCAGCTACACAGACTCAGATGATAGAAAACCTCACCACCTCATTACGGCACCTTTCCTTTCTCTGCATCAAAAGACATAAAAATGTCTATGTACCACCGAAGGGGTGTGCAGGGTGTGAGATAAAAAGCTTAGTAGGATCCCACTCAAGTGTTCTATAAAAACTCTCTGTACAATAATTAGAAAATTCTCAACTTTAAATAAAACAAGGCATGAGAAACATTTTATAGTTTTTATATGAAAAGCATGGAAAAACTTTTAACTTTACCTTTTTTCACATTTCCAAATAAAGCTAGGTATAGAAGTTTAAAAGCATTTCATATACATATATCAAAGAATAAATATCAAATTAAATAAAATCATGTATCACATATCATATAAAATCCATGGAAGTACAATTAAAATAATATAATCCAAAATCACATGTCACATCATGCCAAGGATCACACTTGGTCAGGATAGCTAGCACACCTTTACCCCCAAAATATAAAATCACATGTGTATGAAGACCCTAGACATGTACACTGAATCTATTAAGTAGAGGAACACCCAAAAAATTGAACCTCCTAATAATGTCAACTAATTCTCTAAAACACAGATCTAGGGAGCATAGGAAAATCCCATGAGTAAACCTCCCAATAGTATCAGCGAATGAGATCTATTAATTCAACATCCACCAAAGTACCCAAGCCTTCCCATTTACTATATTTTCTAAACCATTTCATCAAAACCATGTTTTGATAATCATTTCAGAAATCCATTTCACAATGATTTGAAAATACATTTTCCCTTTACCAAAATAAGGGGAAAACCATATTTTATAAAAAAATCCATTTCTATACGCACAAATCAATCAATCAATCATTCCATTTCATTTATATTTTTTTTATCAAAACTAGGGAAAATTGTTCATCCAACATAATCTAGAGATATAACCACCTACCTCAAACTTAGGCCGCACACACCCATAATGGAATCCACCAATAAGGAAGAACACAAGAAGATAATGGAGTCCCTAGAATCAATTCACATATCTTAGAATCAAAAAATTTAGAAAAAGGGTTGGAGAAGTAGATAAAACAAATCATGCCTAAAGGAACTTTCACACCACACCACAACCGACACAATGGTTAGCCTTAAAAGGAAGATATCATGACGTATCTATAAGGAATAAAGAAGAAACATCATCAAAGATCACCAGATCATGAAATGTAGTGCAACAGGGTTACCATGATCAAAGGTAATGAAGAAACCAAAGGAATTATTACCCATAGAACTGCAAAGAAACCACAATAATGATAAATTGTTGAGAAAAAAATTTATAAGGATTAGAGGTCTCCAAAATCACCGATGAGAGCCTCTAGGTCAAGAGAAAAAGAGAATGAAAATTAATGAAATAATAAATCACTCATATGGTTCCCTAAAATAACTTTTCATTAGAATTACATGGCATGCAATCCCATTAAACATCGAGTAATACAAAAAGTCCAAAAACATTGATAAATGAATTGAATTTTTACAAAAAAACCAAATTTTAAAATACACGACATTAGCCAAATTCACGGCGTGCAATCCTTTTATTATGTGTACCATACTCACAATTTCTACCTTGAAGACATTAGATGACATGTAATACCATTAAAAACCTGTATTTCTTCTATATAATGAAAAAATTATATTTTTTAAAAGAAAAATCTAAACTACCTTTGACGTTATACAAACTTAGGGAGAACCCCACAAAGCCATTACACATTTATACCCCAACTTTATTAATTCAAACAAACATAAATCCCTAAAATTTAGTTCATTTTTGTAAAGACCTGATGCTAGTTGTTCAAAGCCAGTACCTTATTTCATTACATTGGAATGATTAAAAGAAATTCATATCCCAAAGGAATGAATTATTTTAGTTGTTTTGGAAAACCAGATACATGCATAAGTTCAATATCATAACTCGAAATTAAATACAATAAGGAAATTCCATTGAAAACATCCATAACTCCTACGTTACCCCTGCAGGTCAATCATAATTTACTTCTTCACATCCTGGGAAAATAAAACATAATAAAGGGTTGAGATCATATTCTCATTAAGGGTAATAAATATAGTGGAATATATTATAAACATAAACATTAGGCATGGTGAACAACTAAAAATGCATGCCTTCAAAAATGAATTTGAACATAATATGGTAGGAATAAGGGATAAATAAATAATTTCATAATAAAGCATAATCATGGGTATTATACTAGTCGAATAACCTCATGGACTATCAATTACTTGTTTCATAATGAGGGAAATGTATAATGAAAAACATTCTAAAATATACCATCAAGGACTCATCCAAGACATCTAAAAATTATTAAGGCCTTAGCAAAAACCATATCTAAAAATGGGCAAGGCCTCGGCCAAGTCCATATCTATTTTGTCTCAGGAGATCTACCGATTCATTAAGGGGATATAGCAAGACCCACACATAAATTTATTATTCCAATTAATTCCTTATATGAATGGGGATAAATATAAACAATATATACATTCATATTGAAACTGACATATGAAATGTAAAAAACTTTCCCCAAACATAAACACTAACCATTCAGAGTAATCTGGTGAATGGTTTCAAGATAGCACATCCATATTCAAACTAATAATAAAAAATTAAATAAAATATGGTAGATGATATCATAAAATATTATTCCTAATTAAAAATAATAATCAACAATAATTTTGAAACAAATTAAAACACTCTTATAAAATCATCGAGTAATTCTTGAGATAAATGCTCTTTTACTTTGAAAAGAAGAGTTCTTTTGGAAAAATAATTTTATAAACCCAAAATTGAAATAGTATAATTTTTTATAATAAAATGAGTGATTTTATAAAAATAATGGTGGATAAAAACAGATTATAGAGTGCACTTGAACATAGGTAAGAATTCGAGAATCGAGCTTGTATTTCAGGAAGAATTGATAAAGATATTTTATAAAAATTTAAATACCCATAAAATAATGAAGGATTATGATTAGTACACATATATAGGAAATTAAAACATAATTTATGAGGTGTAAATAAGAATAATTAATAATTTAATTGGTATTAAGAGCGACAAAGTGTAACCCGAAAGAAAATGGAGGTTCGGGTAGAAAACCCTCACCTTATGTCTGAATGTATTCTGCACTTGACCTGAATATACTAGATAATGAAATTAAATAAATTAATTAACTAAATAATAACCTTATATATATATATTTTATTCATTATAGTTTTATTAATTTCATTTTTTTTATTATTGATAAGTTATAATATTGAATTCTGTCATTCTGGAGTGTTTGTTTCCTTGACTTCATGATCGGTTCGCTTGATTATAAGTAATGGAGTTTATGTGCAATGGATATAATTCTATAGAATTAAAATTATATATTATTAATGAAAATAAATAGTTTTAAATTTATATATATATATATAATTTGGTTACATGATATTAAGATGATTTATTAGATAGAACATTTGTGATAACCATTTAGATTATTTTGGCGATATTTTGATTGTTACAAACTAGTTTGTCGTATGAATTAGTATTATGCATATATACTGGTTCCATAAAATTGAATAGGTTACAATAAAAATATTATAGTTTGGTTAAAACATAAAAATGGTTTCATGACTAGCCTTTAAGGATAAATTAAAGAATGAATGTTTTTTGTCCATGAATTTTGTAAATCTGCACCTCTCGAACGATGATTTCATTTATAAAATAAAAGAGGAAGATATAGTAGTTTGAAGAAGGATATTTCATTAACATGATATAATTTCAGTATGTAGATGATACTAGAGTTATCATGATAATTTTTATATAGGAGGTTAGGATAATATAATAAAATAAAATAAATTGAAAATGAAATGAAAAGAAAAAGGAAGAGGGTTTACCTCTTGAAATGTCCTCCTTGAGAACCTCCTTAAGGGAAGGGGTTTTGGTCTTTTGGAAAGAACAAGAGCTCCTAGATGTGGAGAGGGACTAGGGATGAGTATTTGGGCAGAAATTTGAGAAGCTTGAATGCTTAGAGGAGTGAAGAGAAGAGGGAGCGAGGGGTGTCATTTATAGTGGAGGAGATGGGTGATTTTTGAATACCTTATTCACTCTTTTATTATTTTTCTCAAGACAACCAACAGTGTTGATTATTATGACAAAAAATAGTAATAAGGGCATTTAATTTTTAACCAAGTGTTCTTACATTAGTGATGAATCAAGGAATAGTGTATTTATCTTATAATGTATTTATACTATAAATTACCGTATTTTACAATTAACCAAAAATTCAAGTATTTTAGAAAAATCCACAAAATTCACCATAACCATTTTTTTATGTTTAGAATTCAAAAATGGAATCAATTTTAACTAAATAATTTTTTTAATATGTGAAATTTAATTTTTAAACTAAATCATTATTTACTTAAAAATACATATTTTAAATTTAAGACTGATTTTATAATACTTTCAAAAGTTAACTGAGGTCGCATAAAATTATCCTAAAATAATAGGAAAATAAAATATTTATTTAGGAATAAATTTTATGAAAATGAATTTTATTTTAAATTTATTAATTTAAAATTATAATTAAATATTTATTACTCACATTTAATTATTAATTTTTAAAATATTCACTCTCATTTATATGGTGCCTAAATTTTATTTATATATACATGGGTGAGGGTTATATCCATAAGGGTACACTACTATTCATAAGGGTACACTAGTATTCATAAAGGTATGTCACTATTCATAAGGGTAAGTTACTATTCACCAAAAATGTAAGTTGGTCCTATCAGACTCTAAATATATTACTGATCACAACCTTGGAGGTCAGTTTTTCAAAATTCAAATCATAGAAGCGAAAAAATTATGTTTAGAAGCTAGGTTATAACTATCTCCTATAACAAAGTGTTTGTTTCATAGGGGTTCAGTGTTGTATGCATTCTATATTAAATTTAATTTTAAAACCATAGGTTATTACATTCTTCCCCCTTACAAAAATTTCATCCTCGAAATTACCAGAATGTTACCTCATAAAAATATTTGGGTAGGTATTTATCATAAGTTGCTGAGGCTCCCACGTTGCCTCTTCAATTTTATGATTTTCCCAAAGTACCTTTGCCAGCCGAGTCATCCAATTCCTCAACACCTATTCTTTAGTGTCCAGAATCTAGATAGGCTCTTCATAATAAGATAAGTCAGGTTCCGATTATATACCTTTATATGTGAGTACATGTGTTGGGGTCTGACATGTACTTTCTCAACAACGAGACATGGAACACATTTTGTACCTTTGAAAGGCTATGTAGCATTTCCAAATGATAATACACAACTCCAATTATTTCTAGAATTTCACAAGGACCAATATACCTCGGGCTCAGTTTACCTTTCTTCCCAAATCTTATAACACCCTTCCATGGAGATATATTTAAGAAAACATGATCTCCCACTTGAAATTACAAATCTTTCCTTTGATTTTCAGCATAGCTATTTTTCTTGATTTGAGCTTATTTTATATGGATTTGAATAGTATTTACCTTCACTATTGTTTCCTATATAATCTCTGAGCCCACAATCTTCCTTTCACAAACTTCATCCCAACAAGTTGGTGTACTACATCTCTTTCCATACAATGCTTCGTATTGTTCCATTTGAATGCTAGAATGGAAACTATTACTGTAGGAAAACTCCACCAAAGGTAACTACTAATCCCACATACCTTTAAAATAAAGTGATCACAATATCAGCATGTCCTCTAAAGTTTGGATCATCCTTTATAATTTCACGTCAGTTTGAAGGTGATAAGTAGTACTCAAATGAATCTCATTATCCAAAAATTTATGAATACTTTTCTAGAATTTCAATGTAAATCAAGAATAATGATTAGACACTATTGAATGAGGTGCTCCATGAATTCTTAAAACATCATTTATATAGAGTTGTGTAAGGAACTCTAGTGAAAAATCCTCCCCTATAGCGAAGAAATGTGCAGATTTCTTAAGTCAATCAACAATTACCCATATTACATAATTCTTTCTTGGAGTTTTGGGTAATCTAGTGAAAAAATATCTGGTGATGTCATCCCATTTCCATGTAGGAATAGGTATAGGTTTCATGACTCCTATAGGATGTTTTCATTCAACCTTCACTTGTTGACAAACTAAACATCTTGATACATAATCAACAATTTCCCACTTCATGTTGTCCCACTAGAAATATTCCTTCAAATATATATGCATTTTAGTGCTACCAGGGTTTATAGAGAAATTTGATCTATGGGCATCATCCAATCACTCCCTTTTCATCTTGGGTATAGAGGGAACACATAGTGTCTTCCTAAATTTTAGAATTTCATCCTCACACACGAATTCATCCAACTTCCCATCATTCAAACCTTTAATTTTCTTTTGAAGATTCTCATCCTCAAAATGATAAGTTTTAATCCTTTCAAATAAATATGGTTGGGAAACCAATTGAAAAGTAATGATGTTTCACCTTATTTTATAATTCCCATATCCATCCTCACTAGATCCATGTACATAGGGTCCTTTTAGATCTTTAGTTTGTTTAGGAATCTATGATCCTTTCTAAATAATGTATCAGCTACCTTATTTTCCTTTCCTGGGTGGTAGTGTATGAAAAAATCATAATCCTTGAGTAGTTCAAGTCATCATCTTTTCCTCATGTTGTGTTCTTTTTTTGAGAATATATATTTTAAGATCTTATGATTAATATATATCTCACATCTTTTTCCATAGAGATAATTTCTCTATATCTTCAGTGCAAATATTATAGATGCTAACTCAAGAT
Source organism: Viscum album (assembly GCA_963277665.1). NCBI lineage: Eukaryota > Viridiplantae > Streptophyta > Magnoliopsida > Santalales > Viscaceae > Viscum > Viscum album. The sequence continues at coordinate 249,413,188 of OY728137.1, forward strand.
CACGAGTTAGATAGTTATTTTCATTAATTTTTAACTGCCTTTATTCATAGGTAATAACTCTATCATTCTTCATAAGGACACAGCTAAGTACTTTATGAACAAAACACTGATAATAACCAGCTAAACCAATAAAATTACATACCTCAGTTATGTTTGTTGGTATAGGCCATTCCTGAACAACCTTTGTCTTCATAGAATCAATGAATATTCTATCCTTAGAGACAATATAGATAAGAAAAGAAACTGATTGAATCCAAAATTCACACTTGCTAAACTTCCCATATAATTCATTTCTTCTAAGAGTCTTCAAAATAATATGCAAGTGATTTTCATGATCTTCATAGCTTTTATAGTATATGAAGATATCATTGATAAATACCACAACAAAGTCATCAATATATTCATTGAAAACTCTATTCATTAGATCTATGAAAACAAAGGATGTATTAGTGAGTCCAAAAGGAATTACTATAAAATCATAATTCTTATACCTGGTTTGAAATTATCTCTTTGGAATATCTTCCTTCCTCACACGCAACTGATGATATCCAGATCAAAGGTCAATCTAAGAAAAATATTTCCCTCCATGAAGTTGATCAAATAAATCATCAATCTATGGCAGGGGATACTTTTTTCTTTGAAAAAGGAATCCCCAGGAGTGGCCTTTTCGAACCCTCTGCACCCATGAACCCCACTTCCCACAAAGAGGTCATCTGGAGTAGCCTCATCTAGGAAGAAGCCATTACCAGTTGTGATGGAAGAGCATCCCACGAGGTAACAATCTGATCAGCGATGGTTCGACACAATAATCCATCAGCTAGGTGGTCTTCTCCCTTCTTCGCACCCAGTGAGATATTAGGTGACTCGACAAGGTGAGCGAAGCATGGGAGGTGGAAATTCCCCCAAGAGAGGGATCCCAATAATTGAACCATATACCTCACTGAACACCATTGCTATGCACCTTGACCTTACACCACTAACTGAGGTAGAGGATCCTTATTCTTTATTATAATAACATTAATTTCTCTATTGTCAATGCATAGCCTCATGGATCCATCTTTCTTATTGACAAAGAGAAAAGGGGATCCCCATGGAGAAACCCTAGGGCGGATAAATCCTTTATCACTCAATTCCTCTAGTTGTTTATTAAGTTCTACTAATTCCATTATGGACATTCTATAAAGAGTCTTGTATATAGGCCTTGCACTACGAATTACATCAATAGAAAACTCAATTTTCTACTCCAGAGGATTTACAGGTAAATCCTCTAGAAATACATCAATTTATTCTTTAAAATTAGGTACATCCTCAATATAAATATTTCTTTCCCCACTCTTAGATATTGAGTTCCCATCCTCCCCAATAATTTCATTCAGTAGAGCTACTGGGGGAAGATCTAGATAAGAATCATATGGTGATATTTCTTCTCTAAAGATAATGGATTCTACACCTTCCTCACAAATCATAAATTCATTCTTCTTGCAATATATTTTTTCACCATATTTTGAAATACAATACATTCTAAGGATTATTTCAAATTAAACCATAGGTATAATGATAAAATTCACAGATAAATCATATTTATATGCTATAATGGGGACTGTTTGACACATCTTTGTGGAAATGATAATTCCCTTAGGGTTTTTGTTTGAAAACCACCTTGTTAAGAAGAATTATAAATATATAATTTTTAAAGAAAACTGGGAAGATATAAAGTAATGAAATGGTCCTGAATCAAATAAAGCATTGGCCAAGTTTGAGGAAACAATTATAGTACCTTCCACCACATCATTAGTAACTTCAACTTCAGCAGTTGTGATTGCATAATATTGGCCGTGATCCCCTGGACTTTTCTGAGACACATTTCCATGAAACATTTTATAATAATTAGTATAGTACCCCATCTACCTAAAATTATAGCATTGAACATTTATATATTATTTCTTTCCCTTTCAATCACTATCATGAGAGACTTTATATCCAAACTTATAGCACACTTCTTTTCCTTTTATGCAGGCACCGAAGTATTTCCTTCCACAAGTATTTCATGTTGAAAAATTCCCCTTCCTCTTCTTCTCCGGTTTTCCCTTAAATTCATAAGACTTAGAGAATTATTTCTCTTTCTTGATAGCACATGATACAATATCTTCATTTGATGTGAAAATTTGGGATACTAGTTCCCTTCAGAGGAGTGATTTTAAACCATAAAAGAATCTATCAATCTTGATCCTTGGATTATGTATGTTGTCCACATCATGGATTGATAACCTTGTGAAGTTATCTTCATACTTTGATTCATTCTCATCCTATTTTTGTCTCAGATTCATAAACCTCCTTTCCATATCCACTCACTGTTCACGAAGAAAGTATTTTTCTAAGAATATTTTCTTAAAATCCCTCCATTATATATTTTGAATCTCTTATTACACATTTGTGTTTTGAATTAGTGACCAACATTGATCGATATCTCCTAATAAATGATAAACTGCCATGAAAACATTCTCCCTTTTGTTACTTCTTAAAGTGAGAAATATCTCATCTAAGGAACTTATCCATTGCTCTACTACGAATGGGTTTGTAGTCCCAGAAAATGATGGAGGTTTTTGACACATAAAGCGGTTTAACATTGCTCCTCCACTTTGTGGTTAATGATTCTCCATACATGTAAAGTTATTGTTAATAACCTAAGTCATCTATCCCTATATAGTTATAATTTGATCATCACCAGTCGCAACTCCCAAACCAACATCATTATCTTGCATAGGGGAGAAATACCTACATTGGATACACACGTTCATGTAGTTTCCATTCCTTCCACTAGGTTCCATTGCTAAAAGATAGAATACACTAGATTATGTTATGAATCATATTTCATAATCACAACTAGAATAATAATTAAGAAAAATTTAAATCCAATTCATATCTAATCCCATAATCATAAACATGGTTTCTTTGAGGAAAAATTTACTTTAAACCTTCATAATTTCTTGTAAAGGATATGTGAATTATCCTAAAAATATTCCCTGAGAGTGTCAAACTAGGTGTGTGGTAAGGCCCGCTGTTGTGTATCAAGTTACCCTAGGTCAAGCCCAAAACACCTTATCAGGTTTGTTACTCCTAGGTACATCTTTTCCAAAACTACGCCCACTTATAGTATCCAGATAGGGATGTATTTTCTCAGAAGATCCATATAATCCATTTCTCACCAAAATTCTAGGATGTTCTTGTATGTTTATCCTCAAAGTACATCTTAGGGTTTTTTCCCCTAATCTATGTTTTCTAAATCAAGTTTCTAAGGTTTCTACTAAACTTCCTCTGATACCAACTATAAAGAACCGACCCTAGATACCCAGAGTTGGTGCCTTATTTCATTACATTAGCATGATTACAAGAAATTATTATTCTGAAGGAATGAATTAGTTTAGTAGTTTTGGAGAACTAGATAAATATATAAGTTTAACATTATAACTTAAAATGAAATACAATATGGAAATTACTTTGAAAACATTCATAACTCCTAGGTTACCCCTGCAGGTCATTCATAATTTCTTCACATCCTAGAAAAAAACACAAGAAATGGGTGAGCTCAGATGCTCCGTAAGGGTATAAAATATAGAAGAAGATATCATAAACATAAACATTAGTCATGTTGAATAACTTAAAACACATTCCTTTAAAAATTAACTTGAACATAACATGACATGAATAAGGGCTAAATAAATAATTCCATAATAAAGAATAATCGTGGGTATTATACTAGTTGAATAACGTCAAAAAATATTAATTAATTGTTTCATAATGAGGGAAATGAATAATTATGGACATTCTAAAATATACCATCAAGTCCTTATCCAATACATCTGAAAATGATTAAGGCCTCATCCAAAACCATATCTGAAAAATGGGCAAGGCCTCAGCTAAGTCCATATATTTTTTGTCTCATGAGACCTACCGATGCATAGAGGTGATATATTAGTCCCCAACCATGACTTACTAAGTCCAATTAATTCCTCATATTAATGGTGATAAACATAAATAATATATACATTCAAATTGTAACTAACATCTGAAATGTAAATAACTTTCCCCAAACATAAACACTAACCATTCTGAGTAATATGGTGAATGGTTTCAAGATAGAACATCCATAGAAAAACTAATAAAAAACAATTAAATAAAATATGGTAGATGATATCATAAAATTTTAGTCTTAATTATACCTTATAATCAACAAGAGTTTTTATACAAATGAAAATACTCTTATAAAATAATCGATTAATTCTTGAGATAAATACTCTTTTACTTTGAAAAGAAGAGTTATTTTGGAAAAATATTTGTATAAAACAAGAAGTGAAATAATTTAGTTTTTTATAATAAAATAAGTGCTTTTAGAAAAATAATGGTGGATAAAATAGATTATAGTGTACTTGAACATAGGTAAGAATTCTATAAGTTCCCTTGAATCGGGCTTGTATTTCAGAAAGAATTGAGAAAGATATTTATAAAACATTTAAATAATCATAAATTAAAGAAAGATTGTGATTATTAAAAATATATATGACATTAAAACATAATTTACAAGGATTATATAATACTAATTAATAATTTAATTGGTATTAATAGAGAAAAAATGTAACCCGAATGAAAATGGAGGTTCGGGTAGAAAACCCTTACCTTATGTTTGAATGTATTCTTCACTTGAACTTAATGTCCTAGATAATAAAATTAAATCCATTAATTAAATAATTAAGAACCTTCTATACATATATTTTATTCATTATAGTTTTATTAATTTCATTTATGTCCTTATTGATAAGTTATAAGATTGAATTCTGTTATTCCAGAGTGTTCGTTTCCTTGATTTCATGATCAGTTCGCTTGATTATAAGTAATGAAGTTCATGTAGAATGAATATAATTCTATAGAATTGAACTTATATATTAATAATGAACATAAATATGTGTAAATGGTTATATATATCATTTGGTTACCTTGTATTAGGATGATTTATTAGATATAACATTAGTGATAATCGTTTAGATTATTTTGGTGATATTTTGATTGTTACAAACTAGTTTGTCATATGAATTATTATTATGTATATATAATGGTTCCAGAAAATTTAATAGGTTATAATAAACATATTATAGTCTTTTTAAACCATAAAAATGGTTTCATGACCATATTTTAAGGATAAATTTAATAATTAAAGTTTGTCATATGTGAAGGTTGTAAATATGCACCTCCCGGACGATGATTTCGTTTATAAAATAAAAGAGGGAGATATAGTATTTTAAGGAAAGATATTCCATTAACATGATATAATTAAAGTGTATATATGGTAATGGAGTTATCATGATCATTTTTATATAGGAGGTGAGGATAATATAAGAAAAGATAACAAATTGAAAATGAAATGAAAAGAAAAAAGGAAGAGGGTTTACCTCTTAAAATTCCCTCCTTAAGAACCTCCTTAAGGGAAGGGTGTAACGCCCTGACCCTAGAAGCCCAGATTCGGTGCATTATTTTAATACATTGGCATGATTACAAGGAATCAAGTCCCAAAATACTGATCAATTTAGTAGTCTTGGAAAATAGATTACATACATGAATGTTACATTACACATTAGAAAATAAAACACAACATAAATGATACTTTGATGATGCCATTAATCCCCTAGATTAACACTGCTTATCAATCATAAAAAACTTCTTGGAAACCTGGGAAAATAATACACAAGAAAGGGGTGACCTCAAATTCTCAGTAAGGATAACAATATAGCAGAAACTTTCACAAATAAGCATAAACATTTAAGGCAATGTATAAAACTAAAACAAAACCCTTTTAAACTTAAACTTCAGCATAATATAGAAAAGATAAATCAAATAATGCCATTTATTTATTCACATGGATATTCTACTAGTCTAATAATCACATTTAATATGAATATCTAATTTCATAATTATGGAATGCATAATTCCAGACTTCATAACCACATAGCCAAAGCCTTATGCCAAGACTACAAATAAGATTTTGTCAAGGCCTTGTGCCTAGACACTAGTTTGTCTAATGAGACCTACTGATGCATCGAGGAGATATAGTAGGCTCCACTGATCACTTACTAAGTCCAATTCATTCCTCATATGAAAAGGTTTAAACATAACATAAACATTCATATTAAAACTAGCATAAGAAATGTCAATACTTTATCCATAAACCATGAATGGTATAAAAATAAAACATCCATAGTCAAACATATGAAAAAACCTTCAATACAATATGGAAGAGTTGTATCATAATAAATAAATCTCAATCAATAATAATATCCCATAAAGGATGTTGACATAGTTGAAAATGATCAGAAAAAATATTTGAGAGAAATATCCCTTTTTCATGAAATAATTTAAAAGTCATACAAAGGAATTAATTTAAAATATAGTTTTGAATCAAAGTTTCCCATACCACTTTGAAACTTTTGAAAGGAATTAACATTTTAAAACATTCATGTCTATATAAATAAATCCTTAAAACCATTTTGAAAACATTGACATTAATGAGAAAGGTTTAGAAGAATAAATCTTTAAAAATTTTAAAATGATTTTTTAGTTAAAGAGTAACTTAAAAAGAATAATTTCAAAAACTATTTTATGAAACATGGACATGGATAATAAATATGTACCATTAAAAAATTACACATAACAATCTCGTATAATAATGAGATTGAGGAATTAACCCTTACCTTGCAATTTTCTTTGGTCGAGGGTACGTTTAACCTCCTGTATAATGACCATAGTATGTTATTAAATTATACCAGAACCATATTAATATTTATTATATCATACATGATTCATTTATGACTTTATATTACCCATTTAATAATGATTTCTAGGTTACATTAACATTTCGGGTAATAATCCCTTTCTTTATCGTACGTGTTTTAACTTGTTATTTTTGATTGTATCATTTAGATCATGATTTAAATACTTCCAGAATATAAAAATTTATTTATATATCATATATATTTAGAATATAAATATTTATAATAGATAGATATATGAAATGGAAGTCACTTTTTATGGAGACGGTAGGCCATACGTACGCATAAACGTTGTTTCCGTTTTCATATCGTATTGAACGGAAGTAAGTGAATAAGATATATGTAAGTACACACACACACACACAAAAATATATATATTTATAGTAGAATTATTATGCCATATATTACATGCTTATTAATAATATACATTTTTATAATCATCATTGAATGGTGAACGTGGAAATGAATCTCATCGCGTCGTGGAGACGGTAATCCGTACGTACGCACGAGCGACAATATCATTATATTGATGGTGAAATAGTATGTAATTGGATGATATATCATATATAAATAATCATTAAAATGTTATATTTATTATTTAAATTAGTTATACTCATTATTATACCCATCCAAATAATGAAGTGTTTGAATAACAAACTACACCACGACGTGGAGACGGTAAGCTGTACGTACGCACGTATGGTGACTTTGTCATTTATAGAATGGATAGAATAATGAATATGGTTGTAAAATATTTATAATAAAATCACATTATGTATAAGTTAGTAGATTTATTATTTTGGTATGGAAACAACAAAGAAAGAGGAAGTGTAAGAAGAAAAAAAATTGAAAGAGGGTGGTGAAATTATTACCTCTTCTTCGGGTGTTTCCTTTTGAGTTGATCAAAAGAGATCCTTAGGTTGGATTTCTGATCAAATTAAGGCCTCTAGGTTGAAGGGAGGAAAGTTGGGAGGATATTTGGGCAGGGGTTAGCCGAGACAAATGGCTTTGGAGGTGTGATTTTGAGATAAGGGGAAGTACCCTTTTATAAGAGAGGTGAGGGTCACTTTAGAAAAAGCTTGAAATATTATTTTATAATAAAATAATTTTCGGTTTCTAATGGCTCAAAAATGATTTATTTATAGGATAATATAGGAATGGGTATAATACCTCTCAAAAAATAGGTTTTAGAAAAGTTTATATTACCATTTTAACCTTATCTTTTAGATTTAACTCTTAGTTAAATAGTTTAACTTTTACCGTGTCTTCTTGTATTCTTGCACTATATGGTTAATAAACTTACTCTAAACATCCAAGAGAAACTCAAGTGGTTCATTAATGACATATATAATATTATTTAATCCCTTTTTCCACACCTTATATTTTTAGGAATATTATATCAACCAATAATATAGTATTTGTTTTAAAAATTAATTTATGTCAATTTTGACACTATTTGTTATTTTGTTTTTGTGAAAGTCATACCAACCTTATAACTTCGAATTTTTTTTATCTAATTAACCATATTATGTCATATTAACTTAGGAAATTAGTTTAATTCATAATAAGTCTCAATTTAAATTTATTTGTATATTTATAATATCAATTATTTTAATATTTCATTAATAAGGTAATTACTGCATCATCATTGTATCATAAATAAATTAAATTATTTAATGTCTAAAAATTATAATAAAAATACCATTATGTAGGAAATATTTTTATATTTCTAATTAATATTTATAGTCGAATATATATTATGTATAACCCTATTTAAAAATGGTTTAGTTATTAAACTTTGAATTTAACACTTTTAACTATTCTTTAAATAAAATAATAATAAATGTCCTAATCTAATTAAAGTGGAAAAAAAGGATAATATTTTATTACTAATCTTGTTTTTTGTCGAATTACACCTATCAAATAGAATTAGTACATGTTTTAGGGTAATTATTATATCATTTTTATCCTTAATTACCTTATTTACTTTTAACCATGGTAAATAAAAGTCAAATGTTACAATTCAAAAAAAATTATTTTCAACTTATTGAACCACATTTTACTTACTAATATCAATCGTGTCTCTTGGATTTTTTAAATTCAACTTACAGAAGAAGTAAAATTAAGTTTTATGCAAATTTGTAAATGCTCTTAGAAGATGGGTAAAAGACGATAAAAAGTTCAATAAAAATTTATACATCTAATTTTATTATAAAATGAATACAATGAATTACCTTGAACGTATATAGGTATTATATATCTATTTTGACTTAAAATAAATTTAAATAAAATAAATAATTATTTAAATAAAAAGTCGGTTTTAAACAATAATGCAATATTTTCACTATTCATCAAAAATTGAATGTTTTCAGAAAAATACCAAAAATTTACCCTAAGATAATTTTTATATTCCTAATTCAAAAATGAATTATATTTTACCAAATTCAAAACATAGAATTTTTATTAGTTAATTTAAAACTAATTCCCGTTGTCAAAGCCAAAAAGTGGGTTTTTAAAAAGTAAAAACTATCAAAAGATTGACATGTGTTTATGTCAAATTTAAATGTGAAATTACTTATAATGACCTAAATTGTATTAAATGATAAAAATATAATCGAATTATAATTCAAAACAATTCAAATGCCTAATTTAACACAATAAATTATTTAGATTAAAAAAATTTATTTTCAATTAAAACATAGTATTTTCACTATTCATCAAAATATGAAAGTTATCAGAAAAGTAACAAAAATTTATTCAAAATAATTTTTTTATATTTTTCTTCTAAAGAAGAATTAATTTCATTAAATTTAATATATAAAAGTGTCAATTTTTGGTTTTAAAAAGGGTTCTCCATTAAAAGGCGGTACAACTGATTTTTTTTGAAAAATACCTCTTTTATCTGAAAAAATGAAATTGTTCTTATATTATGTCTAAGAAACACATAATATGGATGTAAAAATTATATAGAGTATATAAGATTCAAAATGCAGTTAATACTATTATAACTGTTTTTTGAACGGTTAGTTTGGTAAGTTGTGGTGCGCTCGAACTCAGTGTCGCGTGTAATGAAAGCTATTGAATTAATTTAATGAGATAACGTACTATGAAATATTGAGGTGTTACATTTTACCTTCCTTCAATAAATTGTGTCCTCGCAATTTGAAATTGTTCTTCAAAATTCAAAGGTAAAAAAATAGAAAAATACCTTTGTAGAAAACCCATATCGGAAATTGGGTTAATAAAATTTAGTCTTAATAAGAGAGAAAAATAAATGAAAAAGTCACCACCAAATTATGATCTCGATTTGAAGAAAATTGGTGGAAATTAGAGACACATAATTGGAGGAAAAATTTAAATATTTATAGGAAGTTATTGAGGTCATCAATCAAAAAAAGTGTAAAATTGAGGGCCTCAAAGCCATTAATCTATGATGATTTAAAATATCATCGGTTCAACAAAAAAGAGGTATTAGGATAACACATTTTTGGTTTTAAGATCCCTTTCCTAAATTTTAATAATTAATTTATACATGGAATAAGAGGGAAAAAAATATACTTGACAAGTAGAGTTTCATATTTCAACTAATTCCTCCCACAAACTCATCTTTCACTCCAAAAGATAATAGAATTCAAAAATATTCTATTTATCATAATCGTATAGGGTTCCAAAAATATTGAATTGATAATTCATTTTTTCAGACTATTAAAAAAACTACATTAAACAAACCCGGACATCTCGTATGCCAGTGGTAGGTGATCCACCCTTGTTGACCTTCGGTTGCGGGTTCAAGTCTCGCAGCCTTGTCGGACGCGACGGGTTGTCGCCCGACCTCCGAGTTTTACTTTTTATGAAAATCCAAAAATAATCTCAAGAAAGGATTTAACCTTAACAATAGTATCCAAAGTCAAACTTAATCGATTCGAACATTTAGACTTATCCAAAGTAATTTTTTTCCAAACTCACAGTCCAAAATTTATATGGAAGGGAAACATAATGAAGATCCTTTTTTCCATGTAATAACATGTGAATACCTTCATCATATATTCTTTTAAAACACTCTAACACCCTGAATTACCATAAAACTTATTGATTATATTCATGCTCCCTTATTCCTTATATAATATTAGATATACTCCTTCTATTCAAAAATGTTGTAAACTCCAATAATAATGTAATATAAAAATAATTAATCAGTTTCAAGGTAGTCAAGAACATCCAGTATAATTTATCCAAATAAATCATATAATATTCCAAAATCACTACCTTAGTATTAGAACCATATTATGGTTTATCTTTCTCTCAACCATGTATTTTCCAAAAAAAAATTAACCTCCTATTGAGTCACTTTTCTTGGTTCCACAAAATCTCAAGTCCTTAATGAAATAATACTACAGTACAATCCTTATATACTCCATAATTATTATAACCAGTATATCGTTGATATAATACTCAAATGACATAATTCTTCAATATCAACATAATAACACTAGTCATTACTATTCATCTATGGTAATATCATAACTTGATTATTATCCAACAATATCATTTGTGGTATACTCTGATGATTGAATCACGTAGTGTCCCAACTCATTGCAGATGAATTATTGTACATTTGAAACCTTTTTCTTACCCTTACAATCACGTACTTGGTGTCATTTTTCTTTACACTTATAACAAACTCCCATTCCCTTCAAGCATTTACCAAGACGATTCTTTCCATAGTTTTCACATATGAGAAAATCCTTCTTTCCCCTCTTCTATTTATCCATCTTTCTCTCTTCCATCATTTTCTTCTCTTGCTTCCCTTTAAAGCCATAGGACTCAGAGAATTCTTTAGTTATCTGATTAACCCATGATACTATTTCTGTCACGACCCGTCCTCGGGGCCCGTGCTGTGACTACCCCAAGCCCGCCTTCCAAAGGTCAGGGGCTGGCGACTAGCACCAAGGCGTAAATCCCGGTAAAAAAGGAAGGCATTGCCTTTGTAAAGTAAACAAGCACCACAGAGTAAGCAAGCATAAGAAGTAAACACTAAGTAAAAACTGAGTACAACAGTAAGTGCGGAAAAGTAAGTGGGCTAGAATACAAACCCAAACTGAAAGTAAAGTATAACTCGAAAGGGAAAAAAACAACTGAAAAGTAAGCCGCAGCGTCGAGCTGTCCACTAGGACTCCCACCTGAAGGGTGAGTATAGATAGCCTCCACGGCTCCTCAGGTCCAACCGTCCACTCCGAGTACATACCGCCAGTGGTCCACCTCCAGGTACCGTCCTACTCCGCAAGCCTCAACCACGATCAACGCTGTCCGTCGTCTGCAACCAACACAACGTAGTGCAGGCATATCCCGTGCAGGGGTGAGTATAAGCTACTCAGTAGGGACCCCGAGACCCCAGAAGGTCTCCCAAAATTCCCAAAGGAAAGATACAATCACAAAGTAACATACGACACCGCTTAGGTATATACCCATACATATACCTAAGTCATCAATTCTCGTTCGGCTCCAACATCCGAGTCCAAGTACAACCCAGTCCACACAGGAAAGCAAAACGTAAATCCACACAGGATAGCACAACACAATCCACATAGGAAAGCAAAACAGGATTCAACTCACACATGTATACTTCTTCGTATGACGATAGAGATGATCAGATATTTCCACTGATTCATCTAAGCCGTCGGACCCACAAAGGATCGATAGGTACTAACCCACGCAATGACCCACAAAGGATCTGACCCACACTGGATCGATAGGTAACTAACCCCCGCAATGACCCACAAAGGATCTGACCCACACAGGATCGATAGGTAACTAACCCCCGCAAAGACCCACACAGGATCGGACCCACACAGGATCAGTAGCACTGATCCACGTAGGATCGCTGAGTGCTATAGTCGTCGCCGTCGAATCCACTGAGGATCTCTGTACAAACGTCGTCGTCGTCACAGTCACAAACGCAGCCAGCACTAGGGTTCCCGCACACAGCAAACTCGTTCGGGAGGGTCCGCTCCATGAGCCGAGAGGCTGATACATCAACTGACACATATTCCAGAGTTGATGTATCCAAAAGTTCCATATCGTCAATAGTAACTCAACGTCGCAGACGGCGCGTCAATCGGACGCCCGGTTTGAGAGTTATTGGCTTTTTCATCCCAGGGGCCCGGTTGGTTTTTAAGGTAAAACCAACCCAACCGTACTTCCACCTGCGTCTAAACCTCGGGCGGAGTAAGCCAAAATATCTGTCTCACTAAGAGGAATCCAACAAAGTCGACAACACGTCAATCGGACTTCCGGAGCTTAAGATATGAGCGTTTCCGCTTCGAGGGCCCGGTTGGTTTCGTGTACGAACCAACCCGGCCGAACCCAAAGTATTCCAAAACCTTGAGAGCGTTATACCAAAACGACCATCTTGATCCAAGGATCGCATCGCAACTAACGGTGCATCGATCGGAGGCCCGCAACACAAGTTATGGGCGTCCGACCGGAAAAGATTCGGTATTAAGGGGTTCGGGCCCGGTCCGACCTGGCCTGATACCCCCAGGGTCGGCCCGAACCGGGTTGACCCAAAACGGGTCCGGGTCCGGCCCGGCTCGGTCCGGCCTGGCCTGGGCGCGGCCCGACTCGGTCCGGCCCGACCTGGGCGCGGCGCGGCCTGGCGGACCGGCTTGGCAGCCGGCCCGGCCTGGGCGCAGCGCGCCCAGCGCGCTGGCCAGGCGCTCGGCCAAACGGCCGGGCCGTTTGGAGTGGGGGGCGCCTGCCCCCCTGGTTTGTAACCGTGGCCCCCATTAAGGGGGCCGTTGTGCTGGCCGGCCGGGGTTTGAACCCCCGACTTCCTCTTGTCCGGCCGGCCCGCCCCGACCGGCCGGTTTCTGCCACCATGGGACCGGCGTTGGCCGGTCCCCTCCCTGCTCCGACACCGGCGGCCCGGAACCGGCCGCCGGTCTCCCTGCTCCACCGCGGCCCGGAACCGGCCGCGACCTTGATTCGTCTGGTGTGGCGCGATGGCGCCGCAACCCTCTGCCGCGGCCCCACTCTGGCCGCGGTGTTTTTGCAGTTCTCCGGCACGGCGCGACGACGCCGCGACTTGGTCCAATTTCACGGTGCGGTGCGACGGCGCCACGCATTCTTTGCCGCCCGATTCCTCATAGTGCATCGGCACCACGCCATTCCGTTCCAATCCACAATATAACCAACAAGGATAAAGGAGGTGGGTCGGCCGTGTTTGTGCGGTCCGGCCCCCCTCTCGTTAATCGATAGAATTTGGTCATATTACACGAAGAACGTCGAAGTAATATTCACAAACAAAATAAAATAAACAAACCCCTACCTCGAGCGAGCTTGAACGGAGGTTCGTCGAATGAGGATTCGTCGCGGGAAGAGACGTCACGGAAGGAGGAAGTCGCGTCGGCGTCGCGGTACACGACATCATGTAATCGGTTTCCGAGAACTCGGCGTTCTTCGTCGGAGACCGATGTGTTCTTCGTCGAAGATGAAGAAGTTCCTCAATCCTTAGCCTTTTCCTCCCCAAGACCCCACCACAAGAAACTAACCCAAAATAAATTAAGCCCTCAATTAATTTATTAACTAGACATGAGTTTGAAATTCAAACCTACACACACATTAAACTCACACCATTAATAACATAAGTTATTAATACTTAAGTTATCAAATTTAAATGTGAGTTGAGGGAGTAAAGAAATGTGAAGGGGTGGGGTTCGTGTGGGCCCCACCACCCTCATAACCTCCCTTGGGAAGTTGGGTAGTTACCCAACTTCCACCCAAAGCTAAAAACTAACAAGAGGAAATAAAAAAATGTAGTTAAAATATTAATTAAACTTCCACAATTTTTATCATCTTCTCTCGTGAAAATGAAACTCTGGAAATGGCGTTCCTAAGCAATTACCGGTGTTACAGTTCCATCAGTGCCCTCAGAATTCGATTCCGAGCACCGGTTCAAAAGTTAGAAAATCCCGATCGTTCGTTCACTGAACGTACCCGAGCTAATCTTCAGATAGTAATTCCGGGCACACCGGGACTCGAAATCAAGTGCTGTCAGAAACTGCGTTCTTGTAAAATCCCAAAGAAAATTAAGAAAAAATTTTACTTGAATTTTACGGGTCTTTACAATTTCTTCATATGATGAGAATATGAGGGAGACTATTTTCCTTTTAAATGTTAGCTTAATACCATGAAAGATATGATCATTCTTAATCTTTAAATCATGTGTATTGCTGGAATTCTCATTCCTTCTACTAGAAACCATTTCTAAACAATGGAATACACTAGGTTAGTTTATGAATCACAATGCATAATTCCAAACTTGTAAAATACCTACCGTAATTTGAAAAGATTATACATATAATCTATAATCATAAAATGTTTTCTTTGAGGAAGTATTTACTCCTAAATCCTTCATAATGAATTGTAATGAAAAAGTGAATTTTCCTAAGCATATCCCCCAAGAGTGTCATAACCAAGAGTGCAGCAAGGCCCGTTGTCGTGTACCAAGATACCCCGGGTCAAGCCCAAAACCCCATGTCAGAGTTTTCACTCATAGGTACATCTGTGCTAGAGCTGCCTATACCTTCTAGTATCCATACATGGACGTATTGCTTGGAAAATAGACAAAATCTTTACATTACCAAAATTCTAGGAAGTTCTTCTATACTAATCCTCAAATTATATCTTGGGGTAATGTTCTCTAATCAGAATTTATCTAAATCTATTTATAAGGTTGTTGTTAAACTTCCACTAATACCAACTGTAACGCCCCGACCCCAGAAGCCTAGATTTGGTGCATTATTTTAATACATTGGAATGATTACAAGGAATCAATTCCCCAAAGACCGATCAGTTTAGCAGTCTTGGAAAATAGATTACATACATGAATGTTACATTACACATTATAAAATAAAACACAAAATAAATGATCCTTTGAGAATTCCATTAATCCAATGGCTTAACCCTGCTTATCACTCATAAAACTCTTCTTGGAATCCTGAGAAAATAAAACATAAGAAATGGGTGAGCTCAAATTCTCATTAAGGATAACAATATAGCGAAAACTTTCAAAAATAAGCGTAAACATTTAAGGCAATGTATAAAACTAAAAAAATAATTTTAATCATAAACTTCAGCATAATATATAAAATATAAATCAAATAATTCAATTTACTTATTCAAATGGATATTCTACTAGTCAAATAATCACATGTAATATCAACAGCTAATTTCATAATGATGGAATGCATAATGCCAGACTTCATAACCACATAGTCAAGGCCTTGTTCCATGACTACAAATAAGATTTTGTCAAGGGCTTATGCCAAGATAATATTTTGTCTCATGAGACCTACTAATGCATCAAGGAGATAAGGGGGCTCCACCCATCACTTACTAAGTCCAATGCATTCCTCATATGAAAAGGTTTAAACATAACATAAACATTCATATTAAAAATAGCATACGAAATGTCAATACTTTATCCATAAACCATGAATGGTATAAAAATAACACATCTAAAGTCAAAAATATCACAAAACCTTCAATAAAATATGGAATATTCCTATCGATACATCGGGAAGCTATAGCGGGCTCCACTAGTCACTTACCAAGTCCAATGCATTCCTCATATGAAAAGGTTTAAACATAACAAAAATATTTGTATTAAAACTAGCATACGAAATGTTAATATTTTATCTATAAACCATGAATGGTATAACAATAACACATCCACAATCAAACATATCACAAAACCTTCAATACAATATGAAAGATTTGTATCATAATAAATCAACCTTGATCAAGAATAATATCACAAAAAGGATGTTGACATAGTTGGAAATGATCAGTAAAAATATTTGAGAGAAATATACCTTTTTCATGAAATCATTTAAAAGTAATACAAAGGAAGTCATTTAAAATATAGTTTTGAATGAAAGTGTCCCATACCACTTTGAAACTTTTTAAATGAATTAACATTTTAAAACATTCATGTCCATATAAATAAATCCTTAAAACCATTTTGAAAACATGGACATTAATGAGAAAGGTTTAGAAGAATGAATCTTTAAAACATTTAAAATAATTTTTTAGTTAAAGAGTCCCTTAAAAATAATCCTTTTGAAAAATATTTTATGAAACATGGACATGGATAATAAATATGTCCCAGTAAAAACTTACAGATAAACAATCTCTGATAATAATGAGATTGAGGAATTAACCCTTACCTTGCACTTTCCTTTGGTCCAGGGTACGTTTAACCTCCTGTATAATAACCATAGCATGTTATTAAATTATACTAGAACCATATTTATATTTATTATATAATACATGATTCATTTATGACTTTATACTACCCATTTAATAATGATTTATATGTTAAATCAATATTTCGGGTAATAATCACTTTCTTTATTGTATGTGTTTTAACTTGTTATTCTTAATCGTATCATTTAGATCATGATTTAAATACATCCAAAGCATAAACCTTGATTTATATATCATATATATTTAGAATATAAATATTTATAATAGATATATATATAAAATGGAAGGCACTGTTTATGGATATGGTAGGCCATACATACGCATAAACTCTGTTTCCGTTTTCATATCGTATTAAACAGAAGTAAGTGAATATGATATATGTAAGTATACACAAAAACACACACACACACACACAAAGATATATATATATATATCCAGTAGAATTATTATGTCATATATTACATACTTATTAATAATATATATTTTATAATCATCGTTGAATGGTGAATGTGGAAATGAATCTCATCGCGTTGTGGAGACGGTAATCCGTACGTACACACGAGCGACAATATCATTATATTGATGATGAAATCGTATGTAATTGGATGGTATATCATATATAAATAATAATTAACATTTTATTTTTATTATTTACATCAATTATACTCATTATTATACCCATCCGAATAATGAAGTGTTTGAATAACAAACTACACCATGACGTGAATACGGTAAGCCGTACGTACGCATGAATGATGACTTTGTCATTTTTAGGATGGATAGAATAATGAATATTGTTGTACCATATTTATAATAACATCACAGTATGTATAAGGTACTGGAGTTATTATTTTGGTATGGAAACAACAAAAAAAGAGGAAGTGTAAGAAGAAAAGACCTTGAAAGTGGGTGGTGAAATTAATACCTCTTCTATGGGTGTTTCCTTTTGAGTTGATCAAAATAGATCATTAGGTTGGATTTATGATCAAATTAAGGCCTCTAGTTAGAAGGGAGGAAAGTTGGGAGGAGATTTGGGTAGGGGTTGGCCGAGCCAAATGGCTTTGGAGGTGTGATTTTGAGAGAAGGGGAAGTACCCTTTTATAAGAGAGGTGAGGGTCACTTTAGGAAAAGCTTGAAATATTATTTTATAATAAAATAATTTTCAGTTTCTAATGGAACCAAAATGATTTATTTATAGAATAAGGTGTGAATGGGTAGAAAAAATCTCAACCAATTGGTTTTAGAAAAGTTTATGTTACCATTTTAACCTTATCTTTTAGATTTAACTCTTTGTTAAATAGTCTAACTTATATCATGTCTTCTTGTATTCTTACACTATATGGTTAATAAAATTAATCTAAACTTTCAAGAGAACACAAAGTGGTTCCTAAATGACATATATAATATTATTTAATCCCTTTGGCTGAACTTTAGATTTTTAGAAATATTATATCAACCAATAATATAGTATTTGTTTTAAAAATTAATTTATGTCCATTTTGACACTATTTGTTAATTTGTTTTTGTGAAAGTCATAACAACCTTATCACTTCGAGAAAAATTTATCTAATCAACCATATCATGTCATATTAACATAGAAAATTAGTGGAATTCATCAGAAATCTCAATTTACAATTATTTGGGTATTTATAATATCAATTATTTTAATATTTCATTAATAAGGTAATTACTGCATCATCATTGTATCATCAATAAATTAAATTATTTAATGTCTAAAAATTATAAATAAAATACCATTATGTAGGAAATATTTTTATCCTTATAATGAATATTTATAGTCGAATCTATCTTATGTATAACCCTATATTAAAAACGGATTAGTTATTAAACTTTGAATTTAACACTATTAACCCATCTTTAAATAAAATAATAATAAATGTCCTAATCTAATCCAAGTGGACCAGAAGGATAAAATTTTATTCCTAAATTTGTTTTTATTCGAATTACACTTATCAAATAGAATTAGGACAAGTGTTAGGATAATGATAATATCTTTTTTACCCTTAATTACCCTATTTACTTTTAATCGTGGTAATATGAGTCAAATGTTACTATTCAACAAAAATTATTTTTATCTTATTGAACCAAATTTTACTTACTGATATTAACTGTGTCTCTAAGATTTTTTAAATTCAACTCACAGAAGCAGAAAAATATGTTTTATGCAAATTTGCAAATGCTCCTAGAAGGTAGGTAAAAGACAGTAAAAAGTTCAATAAAAATTTATACATCTAATTTTATTATAAAATGACTCCAATTAATTAAATTGAACTTATATAGGTATTATATATCTATTTTTACTTAAAATAAATTTAAATAAAATAAATAATTATTTAAATAAAAAGTCGGTTTTAAACAATAACGCAGTGTTTTTCACTATTCATAATAAAATGAATGTTTTCAGAAAAATACCAAAAATTTACCCTAAGATAATTTTTATATTCCTAATTCAAAAATGAATTATATTTTACCAAATTCAAAACATAGAAGCTGCGTTAATTAATTTAAAATTAATTCCCGTTGTCAAAGCCAAAAAGCGGGTTTTTAAAAAGTAAAAACTATCCAAAGATTAATATGTGTTTATGTCAAATTTAAATGTGAAATTACTTATAATGGCCTAAATTGTATTAAATGATAAAAATATAATCTAATTATACTTCAAAACAATTAAAATTCATAATTTAAATCTATAAATTATTTCGATTAAAAAAATTTGTTTTCAATTAAAACATAGTATTTTTCACTATTCATCAAAATATGAAAGTTATCAGAAAAGTACCAAAAATTTATCCAAAATAAATTTTTATATACTACTTATAAATAATAATTAATTTAATTAAATTGAATATATAAAAGTGTTAATTATTGGTTTTAAAAGTGGTTCTCCATTAAAATGCGGTAAAATTGATTTTTTTGAAAAATACTTCTTTTATATGAAAAAATGAATTTGTTCTTATATTATGTCTAATAAACACATAATATGGATGTTAAAATTATATAGAGTATATATGATTCAAAATGCAGTTAATATTATTCATAACCATTTTTTGAACGGCGAGTTTGGTAAGTTGTGGTGCGCTCGAACTCGGTGTTCTGTGTAGCGCAAGCTATTGAATTATTTTAATGAGATAATGTACAATGAAATCTTGGGGTGTTACATTTCCCACTCCTTAAATAAATTGCGTCCTCGCAATTTGAAATTGTTCTTTGAAAATAAAAGTTAAAAAACTAGACATATACCTTTGTGGAAAACCCACATCGGAAATTGGGTTAATAAAATTTAGTCTTAATAAGAGAGAAAGGGAAATGAAAAGGTCACCACCAAATTATGATCTCGATTAAGATAACATTGGTGGAAATTAGAGACACATAATTAGGGGAAAAACTTAAATATTTATAGGGAGTGATTGAGGTCATCAATCACAAACCAATGTAAAATTAAGGGCCTCAAAGCCATCAATCTATGATGATTCAAAATATCGTAGGTTCAAAAAAACATATGGTATTAAGATAACACATTTTTTGTTTTAAGGTACCTTACCTAAAGTTTAAGAATTAATTTATTCATAGAATAAGAGGGAAAAAATATACCTTACATGTAGAGTTTCATCCTTCAACTAATTCCTATCACAAACTCATCTTTCACTCTATAAGATATTAGAATTCAAAAATATTCTATTTATCCTAATCGTATAGGGTTCCAAAAATAATGAATTTATAATTCATTTTTCAGACTATTAAAAAAACTACATTAAACAAACTAGGACATCACGTATGCCAGTGGTAGGTGATCCACCCTTGTCTCCCTTTGGTTGTGGGTTCAAATCTCACGACCTTCCCGTATGCGACGGGTTGTCGCCCGACCACCGAGTTGTCCTTTTTTATGACAATCCAAAAATAATCACAAGAAATGATTTAACCATAACAATAGTATCCAAAGTCAAACTTAATCTATTTCAAACTTTAGACTTATCCAAAATACTTCTTTCCAAACTCACAGTCCAAAATTTATATATAAGGTAAACATAATGAAGATCATTTTTTCCATGTAATAACATGTGAATACCTTCATCATGTATTCTTTTAAAACACTGTAACACCCTGAATTACCATAAAACTTTATTGATTACTTTCATGCTCCCTAATTCCTTATAGAATATTGGATATACTCCTTCTATCCAAAAATGTTGTAAAATCTAATAATAATGGAATATACAAATCATTAATCTATTTAAAGTTAGTCAAGAATATCCAATATAATTTATCCAAATCAATCATATATTTTTACAAAATCAGTACATCAGTATGAGAACCATATTATGGTTTATCTTTCTCTCAACCATGTATTTTCGAAAAATATTAACCTGCCATTGATTCACATTTCTTGGTTCCACACAATCTCAAGTCCTTCATGAAATAGTACTACAATAAAATCCTTATATACTTTATAATTATTATAACCGGTACATCGTTGATACAATAATCAAATGACATAATTCTTTAATATCAACATAATAACACTAGTCATTACTCTTCATTTGTATTAATATCATAACTTGATTATTATCCAACAACATCATTTGTGGTATACTCTGATGATTGATTCACGTAGTGTCCCAACTCCTTGAAGATGAATCATTGTACATTTGAAACATTTTTCTTACCCTTACAATCACGTACTTGGTGTCATTTTTCTCCACACTTATAACAAACTCCCATTCCCTTCAAAAATTTACCAAGGTGATTATTTCCATAGTTTTCACATATGAGAAAATCCTTCTTTCCCCCTCTTCTCTTTATCCATATTTATCTCTTCCATCATTTTCTTATCTTATTTCCCTTCAAATCCATAGGAATCAGAGAATTCTTTACTTATCTTATTAACACATGATACTATTTCTTCATATGATGAGAATACGTGGGAGACTATTTCCCTTTTAAATGTTGGATTAATACCATGAAAGATAAGATCCGTCTTAATCTTTCGATCATGCGTATTTCTCAAATTCTCATTCCTTATACTAGATGCCATTTCTAAACAATGGCATACACTAGGTTAGTTTATGAATCGCAATGCATAATTCCAAACTTGTAAAATACATAACGTAAATTGAAAAGATTATGCATATAATATATAATCATAAAATGTTTTCTTTGAGGAAGTATTTACTCCTAAATCCTTCATAATGTCTTGTAATGAAAATGTGAATTATCCTAAGCATATCCCCCAGAAGCGTCGTAACCAAGAGTGCAACAGGGCCCGTTGTCGTGTACCAGGATACCCTGGGTCAAGATTGAAGCTCCATTTCAGAGTTTTCAATACTAGGTACATCTGTGCAAGAGTCACCTCTACCTGATCGTATCCAGATAGGGATGTATTGATTTGAAAATATATAAAATCTCTACATTACCAAAATTCTAGGAAGTTCTTCTATACTAATCCTCAAAGTCTATCTTAGGGTAATGTTCTATAATAAGAGTTTATCTAAATCTATTTCCAAGGTTGTTTCTAAACTTCCCCTGATACAAACTATAACGCCCCGACCCCAGAAGCCTAGAGTCAGTGCATTATTTTAATACATTGGCATGATTACAAGGAATCAAGTCCCGAAAGACCGATCAGTTTAGCAATCTTGGAAAATAGATTACATACATGAATGTTACATTACACATTATAAAATAAAACAAAACATAAATAATCCTTTTATAACACCATTAATCCCCTTTCTTAACCCTTCTTATCAATAATAAAACACTTATTGGAATCCAGGAAAATAAAACATAAGAAAGGGGTGAGCTCAAATGCTCAGTAAGGATAAAAATATAGAAGAAACTTTTAAAAATAAGCATAAACATTTAAGGCAATGTATAAAACTAAAAAAATCATTTTAATCATAAACTTTATCATAATATGGAAATGATAAATCAAATAATTCTATTTACTTTTTCACATGGATATTCTACTAGTCGAATAATCACATGTAATATCAATAGCTAATTTCATAATGATGGAATGAATAATTTAAGACTTCATAACCACATAGTCAAGGCCTTGTGCCAAGAATTAAAATAAGATTTTTTCAAGGCCTTGTGCTAAGACACTAGTTTTTCCAATGAGACCTACCGATTCATCGAGGAGATATATCGGGCTCCACCCGTCACTTACTAAGTCCAATGTATTCCTCATATGAAAAGCTTTAAAGATAACATAAACATTCGTATTAAAACTAGCATATGAAATGTAAATATTTTATCCATAAACCATGAATGATATAAAAATTACACATCCATAGTAAAACATATCATAAAACCTTCAATACAATATGAAATATTTGTATCATAATAAATAAATCTCGATCAAGAATAATATCCCAAAAAGGATTTTTACATAGTTGAAAATGATCAGTAGAAATATTTGAGAGAAATATCCCTTTTTCATGAAATAATTTAAAATTCATACAAAGGAAGTCATTTAAAAGATATTTTTGAATCAAAGTGTCCCATACCACTTTTAAAAACTTAAGGAATTAACATTTTAAAACATTCATTTCCATATAAATAAATCTTTAAAACCATTTTGAAAACACGGATATTAATGAGAATGGTTTAGAAGAATAGATCTTTAAAACATATAAAATGAATTTTTAGTTAAATATTCCATTAAAAATAATATTTTTGAAAAATATTTTATGAACCATAGACATGGATAATAAATATTTCCCAGTAAAAACTTACACATAAAGAATCTCAGATAATAATGAGATTGAGGAATTAACCCATACCTTGCAATTTCCTTTGTTCGAGGGTACGTTTAACTGCCTGAATAATGACCATAGTATGTTATTAAATTATAAAATAACCATATTCATATTTATTATATCATAAATGATTCATTTATGACTTTATACTACCCTTTTAATAATGATTTACATGTTAAATTAACATTTCGGGTAATAATCGCTTTATTTATCATATGTGTTTTAACTTGTTATTCTTGATCGTATCATTTAGACCATGATTTAAATAATTCCAGAATATAAGAATTTATTTATATATCATATATATTTAGAATATAAATATTTATAATAGATAGATATATGAAATGGAAGGCACTGTTTATGGACACGGTAGGCCGTACGTATGCATACATGTTGTTTCCGTTTTCATATCATATTGAACAGAAGTGAATAAGATATATGTAAGTACACACACACACAGATATATATATATATATATATATATATATATATATATATATTTCCAGTATCATTATTATGTCATATATTACATACTTATTAATAATATATATTTTTATAATCATCATTGAATGGTGAACGTGGAAATGAATCTCATCACGTCATGGAGACGGTAATCCGTACGTATGCACGAGCGACAATATCATTATATTGATGGTGAAATCTTATGTAATTGGATGGTATATAATATATAAATAATAATTAACATATTATATTTATTATTTATATTAGTTATACTCATTATTATTCCCATCCAAATAATGAAGTGTTTGAATAACAAGCTACACCATAACGTGGAGACGGTAGGCTGTACGTACGCACGCATGATGACTTTGTCATTTATAGGATGGATAGAATAAAAATATGGTTTTATTATATTTATAATAACATCATAGTATGTAGAAGGTACTGGAGTTATTATTTTGGTATGGAAACAACACAGAAAGAGGAAGGGTAAGAAGAAAAGAAGTTGAAGAAGGGTGGTGAAATTATTACCTCTTCTTCGGGTGTTTCCTTTTGATTTGATCAAAAGGGGTCCTTAGGTTGACTTTATGATCAAATTAATGCATATATGTCAAAGGGAGGAAATTTGGGAGGAGATGTGGGAGGTTTTGGCCAAGCCAAATGTTTTTGGAGGTGTGATTTTGAGAGAAGGGGAAGTACCCTTTTATAAGAGAGGTGAGGGTCACTTTAGGAAAAGCTTGAAATATTATTTTATAATAAAATTATTTTCTGTTTATTATGGATCAAAAATGATATATTTCTAGGATAAGGTGGGTATGGTTCGAAAAACTCCATAAAAATAGGTTTTAGAAAATTTTAGGTTACCATTTTAACCTTATCTTTTAGATTTAACTCTTAGTTAAATAGTTTAACTTTTAACGCGTCTTCTTGTATTCTTACACTATATGGTTAATAAACTTACTCTAAACTTCCAAGAGAAACTCAAGTGGTTTATTAATGACATATATAATATTATTTAATCCCTTTTTCCAAACCGTATATTTTTAGGAATATTATATCAACCAATAATATAGTATTTGTTTTAAAAATTAATTTATGTCAATTTTGACACTATTTGGTATTTTGTTTTTGTGAAAGTTATAACAACCTTATCATTTTGAAAAAAATTATCTAATCAATGAAAACATGTCATATTAACTTATAAAATTAGTGTAATTCATCATAAGTCTCAATTTACATTTATTTGTATATTTATAATATCAACTATTTTAATATTTCATTAATTAGGTAATTACTACATCATCATTGTATCATAAATAAATTAAATTATTTAATGTCTAAAAATTATAAATAAAATACCATTATGTAGGAAATATTTTTCTATTTCTAATGAATATTTATAGTTGAATTTATCTTATGTATAACCCTATATTAAAAATGGTTTTGTTATTAAACTTTGAATTTAACCCTTTTAACTCTTCTTTAAATAAAATAATAATAAATGTCCTAATCTAATCCAAGTGGACCAAAAGGATCATATTTTATTCCTAAGGTTTTTTTGGTCAAATTAAACTTATCCAATATAATTAATACATGTGTTAGGGAAATTATAATATCATTTTTACCCTTAATTACCCTATTTACTTTTAACCGTGGTAAATAAAAGTCAAATGTTACTATTCACCAAAAAATATTTTCATCTTATTAAACCATATTTTACTTACTGATATCAACTGTGTATCTTGGATTTTTGAAATTCAACTCACAAAAGTGGTAAAATTATGTTTTATTCAAATTTTCAAATGCTCCAAGAATGTGGGTAAAAGACGGTAAAAAGTTCAATAAAAATTTACTCATCCAAATTTATTATAAAATGACTCCAATAAATTACATTGAACTTATATAGGTATTATATTTATATTTTTTCTTAAAATAAATTTAAATAAAATAAAGAATTATTTAAATAAAAAGTCAGTTTTAAACAATAATTCCGTGTTTTTCACTATTCATAAAAAATTGAATGTTTTCAAAAAAATACCAAAAATTAACCCTAAGATAATTTTGATATTACTAATTAAAAAATGAATTCTATTTTTCCAAATTAAACACATATAAGTTTCATTAATTAATTTAAAATTATTTCCCATTGTCAAAGCCAAAAAGCGGGTTTCTAAAAAGTAAAAACTATCAAAAGATTGACATGTGTTTTTGTCAAATTTAAATGTGAAATTAATTATAATGACCTAAATTGTATTAAATGATAAAAATATAATATAATTATACTTCAAAACAATTCAAATTCATAATTTAACACTATAAATTATTTCGATTAAAAAAGTTGTTTTCAATTAAAACATTGTATTTTTCACTATTCATCAAAATATAAAAGTTATCAGAAAAGTACCAAAAATTTATCCAAACTAAATTTTTATATCCCTCTTATAAAGAAGAATTTATTTTCATTAAATTGAATATATAAAAGTGTCAATTATTGGTTTCAAAAAGGGTTCTCCATTAAAAGGCGGTAAAATTGATTTTTTTTAAAAAATACTTCTTTTATCTGAAAAAATGAATTTATTCTTATATTATGTCTAAGAAACACATAATATGGATGTTAAAATTATATAGAGTATATAATATTCAAAATGTAGTTAATATTTGTTGGAAACCTCATGTACTAATCATGTTTTAAGGACCACAAATCCTATTCAACCTGGTTAAATCCTATAAATTATATCAAATCATATGTATTATTGTTTAAGGATTCTCATGCTTTAAGAAGAGCCATTAAAGATCTTAATTGATCTAAATTCAGTTTAATTACTTTATACTATCCTTGATTTACCTTTATAATGATTTCTCTGACAAATGATTAAGTTTAATTCTTTCCATAAGTATCACTGCTTAAGTCTGAATACAGATATTTGCCTAAGTCCAAGAATCCGTGACCGCGAGTCACTGTGACTACAAGACACCGTGACATCCATACATCGTGACCATCAGAAACCATGAACAAGACACCGTGAACAAGACACCATGACCAACCCAGACACCATGCGAAGGAGACACTGTTTCCATGGCATACTGTGACACCGTTTTCTAATATATTTTGTCATCTTTCAATTTAATCTCTAACGGTCATATTTGAATATTTTAATGCACTGACATAATTAATGTTTCTTTGTAGAAATATCATCGGACAATACAAGGTATGAGGTGTAGAATACATGCAACCTGTCATCTCCAACACATGCACTCCTAGATAAAAAGAGTAGTGCGGCCCAGAAACAAGCAGCAGAAAAGATTGTAGGAAAAACACGATACAAAAGAACAAGTTAGTGGGCGTGAGGTTCAAAACAGAATACTCTCTTATGAATTGGACCATGCAACTCGATTCTGATGAAGAACACACGAACCATACTGTAATCCCAAGAACATCTTCACACTATCAAACATCACGAAGCACACAAGCCAAATTTGTCTGACTTACGACACTCTTTTTTCCAGATGAGGACCCGAGTTCTGCATCTGCTTCATCTTAGAATTCCAGAGCTACAAAGACTAACATTTAGAGCACTTATAAAGCTATCTCAATCATTCTGCTCTGTTGTGTATCTTTTTATTAACTTTCTTGCAGTGTGTGTTTCTGTATAATAACACACTCTGTCTCCTACATCAAACTGAAGGATACAAGATATCCTTACTCAAAAATTAATTTACTCTTGTGTATACCCACTGATAAGTTTGTAAGAGGTCCCAATGTGGTCTGGTAGTTTGTACCCACTAAGAACTGTGGAAGAGGTCCTTGTGCGACCTGGGCAGTCCTGTGTATTGTTGTTTAACCCCGATCCAGGGTGTAGATCAAGTTTATTTATATAAACTGCTTGGTGGAAGGTGATCACCAAGTGGATTGGATTAGGTCTCAGCTTGATACTGAACCACTTGTTGTATATCCGATGTGCTGCTTATTTTTAGTTTTCTCTATTTTACTGCTTAACTATATAATTCAGAAATCACTAAACTTTCTTTTATAGTTAATCTTGGAAAGAAGTTATAATTGATTTTTCCTAGTAAAATAGTTTCAAAAGTAATATTAATAACTATTATTATTACTAAGAAATAATCAATCTTTTAAGAAGTTATTTAAACTGTCAAACCTTTATAAATGTATAACTTTGATTAACTGGTCTATATTTAACTTGAAGGGGAAATCTTTTTAAGAACACCTTTTTAAACAATTTTTTTTATAGACACTCAATTCACCCCCCTCTTGAGTATTCTACTCCAACCAACATTTGGTATCAGAGGCTGTTTATCCGGACTCTGTTTACTCTTATTAAACTATGATTGTAGTTGTACTTTAAAGATCTTTAAATTTCTGTCAATTCTAAATTTACAGCTCTTTAAACCTATTCTATTATTATGGATAATATATTGGAAGGTGCTGCTATAAGTCCCCAACCTTAAACCTTACTTAATCTTGAGTTATTACAAGATTACACATTGAGGATCTTTTCGGGTTTAGTGTTTTAGAGAATTAGATCATAAAACTTGCATTACATTCCACATATAAACAAAGTGGTTACATAAAGATATTATTCTTCTTTCCCATCAATGGAAACATATTTTAAAATAAAACATGGATTCTTTCTTGAAACTTCCTTGACACTATCATCATATCATGTACCTTTCCCTTGACCTGTGAAAAACATTTCAAAAAAAACTTGGGATGAGCATAAAAAGCTCAGTAAGGGATATAAAAATATGGAAAGGAAACATGGGTACATATATACATAAGAATGAAATCATACTTTACCATAAAACATAATCACTTTAACATACCTCATCAAATCATGAATAAATCATAGAAATCATAAGACATAAAGGTATCTTGAGGCATTCATAACATTCTTACGTAGGGAGTAACCCTCTTGGTTACGTTTGGAATACCCATCATAGTATATTCCCTAAATCTCTTCGGAGAAACCTTAACGTTTCAATCCTTCGCGTTACCCAATGCATTGGAGATCTATATTGGGCTCACCCACCCTTAGTTTATCACGGAACCACCCATCTTCATAATAATGCCCAAGAACCTCAACATAATCGTATCACATAAAACATGCATAAAGGAAACATCACATTACCACCTTTAAATCACAAGATATCAATACAACACATTGATATAAAAACATTATGAAAACCATTTTCAATACCAAAATAAAAGAAAAGTAAAACATGGTATTTATTTTTCTTTTAAAAAGAAGGTATGGCTTGTAGAGGAAGCCGAAACTCAAATAATGATCACAGCGGCGGAGAAGTCGTTGTCGCCGCATACATATGACAAAAACATCCCCTTTTTTCGTTTAGTAAACGCTTCGTATAAAAAAAATATTCCTTTTGAATAAAAATAAAAGTCAAAGGGGTTTATACACCGTATAAAAGAAGGTTGTGTATAAAATAGAATATGCCTCAATGAAAGGAGATCGAGATGAAGTCCCATACCTCGGGTCCGACTTGACTCGATCATTCTTTAATGTCCTAAATAATAAACTTTAGTTAATTTCTACTTTCTCAAGAACCCTTTTTAAGTTCATTATTCCTTTTATATCACTTATTTCCATGTCATGAACACTATGTAATTATTTAAGTTAATAACGGTCGTTTTAACGATCATTGGTACTTGAGTCAAAAATAAACCCTTTATAATTACAAGTTGTTCATGTATCCATTATATCAAGAATTATAATCATGATGTAAATATCATATATATCCAGTATATACATGCATTTATAATATTACATAATCATTTAGAGGTAAGAAATGAAATGCACCGTTCATGGAGACGGTAAGCCGTACGTACGCATGAACGCTACTTTCATTTCTATTTCGTATTTTATAGAATTTGAATCATAATGATATAAAGGTATATTATAATTCCTGTATAATATCATATATAATATCATAGTTACATCCTTTATACGTCCCACATATGGTATTTAACGAATCAAATCACTTTGAGGGGGCGGTAGTCCGCACTTCCTTAAATGAAGACATCACGTTGACCCATAATGGAAACCATAAAGGTATGCCCAAAATGAAAAATACAGAAGTTTAAGGAAAACATGAACATATTATATATCATATATAAATATAGTGTCATCTTAATGGCCACCTTTGAAGGTGTTAAGAGAATGTTGAACAATCATCATTTCGGGAGGCATAAATTCACCATCCATAGAAACAGTAGGTTCTTTAACCATTAGATGTAGGTGTGTGTAAGTGTAGCTAGAATACTTCTTATAAAAACATCCTAGTATATTGAAGATACTGGATTTGTTACAAAAGAAATTAATAAAAAGAGTTTAGGGGGTTGGAGAAGCAAAATAAAACAAAAGGACTCAAGTGAAGACATTACCTTAAAATCGGGTAACTCCCTTAGGTTGGAGCTCAAAGGCTTCCTTGGGAAGACTTCTGCACAAAGTGAGGCTTCAAGGAGTAATATAGGGATTTGGAGAGCCAAAATGGGCAGGGGTTGGCTGAGCCAAAGGCTTTGTGAGTGTGGGTAAGGAGGTAGAGGTGGGGGCCTTTTATAAGAGGAGAGGAGGGGAACTCTTGGAAAGTAAAGAAATGTTACTTTATTTGAAAATGATTTTCAGATTCAAAAGGTCCCACATTGATGTAATTAAAGGGTAAGGTGATAAGGGTTCAAAATCCACCCATCCAATAGGTTTTGGACATGTTTAGGTCATAGATTTTACATTATCATTTCATTTTATTTAAATCCTTTATTAATGAGGTAATCGATGCATCATCATGATGTCATAAATAATTTAATTTATTTAAAGTATAAAAATTATGAAAAAAATACTATGATGTAGAAAATATTTTTAGATTTATAATGAATATTTATAGTCCAAAAGATCATTTATGTAGACAAAATTAAAAATATTTTACTTAGGTGATACATTCTTTGTCACATTTAACATTCTTTGAAAATAAAAAGATAAAAAGTCACTTTCTCACAAAAGTGATTCCATGGGCCCCCCAAGTTTAGCACAAGGCATCCAATGGCCGGACATGAGACAACCAGTAGACTTAGGACACATGTTGTGGTCTTTTTTTATTATTATGATATCATTTTATTATCTTTAACTACCTGATTACTCATTAATCAAGATAATTAAAGATAATTACCATCATTACTATTCATAATGTCAAAAAATAAAAGAGTCTTAATTACATAATTTGGACCTTCTGATTCCAAATATGTAATCCATTTTACCAAATTCCAAACACATAAATTGCAATAATTTATTTAAAAATAATTCCCGTTGTCAAAACAAATAGCGGGTTTTTTTGAAACAATATCTATGAAAAGTTTGGCATTAGTTTATGACCAATTCCAAAGTGAAATTAATCCTAATGATCACCATTGGATTAAATTGTAAAAATATATTCAGATTACACTTTAATACCAATTAAAAGGATAATATAACCATATAATTAAATTAAATGAAAAAGCAGTTATGATGTAAAATGCAGTATTTGTCACTATTCATTAAAAAATGAACATTGTCAGAAAAATACCAAAAATTTATCCAAAGTAATTTTAAATGTCCCAATCATAATGAATATGTTTATTTTGACAAATATAGATTATAAAATTGTCAAAAGATAGATTTAAAAATGGTTTGCCATTAAAAGGCAGTAGAACAATCTTTTAAAAAATATTAGTGTATTCCATGCTTAAGATTGGATTTATTTTCATTTTAAGCCTCTAAAACACTATCTAATTCATTAATAGACATAGATAAAAATATCTATTATTCATTACTTACTTGGGATGTTATATCCTTCCCCCCTTTAGAAAATTGCATCCCTGCAATTTATTTACTTATCGAATAAATGGGGGTACTTATCCCCCATTGCATTTTCAGATTCCCATGTTGCCTCTTCCATCATGTGGTTTTTCCACAAAACCTTTACCTGATTAATCACCTTATTTCGTAACACTTGCTCCCTGTGGTCAAGAATCTGGATCGGTTGTTCCTCATAAGATAGGTTCTCTTCCATCTGAACTACCTCTGGACTCAAAACATGAGATGGATCTGGCTTATACTTTCTCAACACCGAAATGTAAAAAACATTGTGTACCTGAGATAAACTCAGAGGTAAAGCCACCCGGTATGCAACTGATCCAACTCTCTCCATAATTTCATATGGTCCAATGAACCTTGGACTCAGATTTCCTTTCTTACCAAATCTCATCACACTTTTCCATGGTGAGACTTTGAGAAAAACATGATCACCTACCTCAAAAGATAGATCCTTCCTCCTGTTGTCTGCATAACTCTTCTGCCTGCTCTGAGCTGTTCTCATTTGTTTCTAAATCACCTGAACTTTTTCTGCCATCTCTTCTACCAATTCTGGTCCCATCAACTTCCTTTCACCCACTTCATCCCAAAAAGCCAGAGTTCGACACTGCTTCCCATATAACGCCTCAAATGGTGCCATCTGTATACTAGAATGAAAACTGTTATTATATGAAAATTCAACCAAAGAAAGATATTGGTCCCAACTTCCTTGATAATCCATCGAACAAGCTCATATCATATCTTCCAAGGTATGAATTGTTCGTTTTGACTACCCATCTGATTGAGGATGAAATGTTGTACTAAAATTTAATTCAGTACCCAACGACTTCTGAAGGCCTTTCCAAAAGTTAGAAGTGAACCTGGGATCACGATCAGATACAATGGAGAGAGGAACTCCATGTAACCTGACTATCTCTTTAAGATACAAACGGAAAAGTTGATCTAGGGAAAAAGTATCTCGTATAGCAAGGAAATGAGCAGATTTAGTCAAGCGATCAACAATAACCCAGATTGCATTATTACCTCGAGATGTCTTCAGTAATCCCACAAAAAAGTCGATGGATATATTCTCCCATTTCCACTCTGGCACTGGTAAAGGCTGAAGCATCCCCTTCGGTAACTGCCGCTCTGCTTTAACCTATTGACATGTCAAACACTTCACAGTAAAATCAGCAATATCTATTTTCATTCCATCCCACCAGTAATACTCCCGTAGATCTTTGTACATCTTAGTACTGCCAGGATGAACTGAAAACGGAGAACTATGAGCTTCACATAAAAACTCTCTCTTCAACTGTGAATCACAAGGAACACACAATCTCTTCCCAAATCTCAAAACACAATCATTATCAATGTTGAATTCAGGCAACTTACCTTTCTGAACCAGATCTACCTTTTTCTGTAACTCACTGTCTTGCTTCTGTGCTTGATTGATTCTATCTGATAGAGGTGATCTCACTGATACCTGAAACAAAACAGAAGAACTTTCTGCACCAACAAATTCTATGCCAAAGTTCATCAAATCCTTAACCAAAGGATCACGTTCCAAACGCAATATTGCTAATGAAGCATTACTTTTCCGACTCAAAGCATCAGCCACTTTATTTTCTTTTCCCGGATGGTAATGAATTGTACAATCATAATCCTTGATTAATTCCAGCCATCTCCTCTATCTCATGTTTAACTCTTTCTGAGTTAATATATACTTTAAACTTTTGTGATCAGTATATATTTCACACTTTACTCCATACAAATGATGCCTCTAAATTTTTAAAGCGAAAACAGCAGCAGCTAATTCCAAATCATTAGTAGGGTAATTTACCTCATGAGTTTTTAACTGTCGTGAAGCATAAGCAATTACCTGATCATTCTGCATTAGGATGCAACCAAGTCCTTTCAATGAAGCATCACTGTATATAACAAACTCACCATTCCTGGAAGGACGTGCCAAAAATAGATCATTCACCAATCTTCTTTTCAATTCCTGAAAACAATCATCACATTCTTTTGTCCAGATAAACTTAACACCCTCCCGAGTTATCTTAGTCATTGGAATAGATAACCGTAAAAAATTTCTAACAAACCTTCGGTAATATCCTGCCAAACCAAGGAAACTAAGAATCTCAGTTACATTTGTGGGTCTTGGCCAGTCTTCCACAACTTTTGTTTTTGCAGGATCAACAGTTATCCCATCTTTAGAAACAATGTGACCAAGGAAAGAAATTTGTTGCAACCAAAACTCACACTTGCTGAATTTCCCATACAATTTCTTTTCTTTTAAGGTTTGCAAAATAACCCTTAAATGTCTTTCATGCTCCTATTTACTTTTAGAAAACACCAAAATATCATCAATAAAAACAACAAACATTTTTCACCTGAGTCAACTGAGCCATCACTGCAACAAACTGTTTAGTTCTGATTCTGACCATATCAGGATACTGATTTGAAAGGTCATTTCCCTCTGTATCCCTTCCTAGAAAAGATGATCTGTTTCCTCTATGGAAAACAATTCTTATCACAGAAATACCTTAGGTGAAGCAACATGGTAATCTTTAAATGCTATATCATTTCAATTTGACCATAAAAAAAATATTTCTGGATAATCATTTAATAAAATTCTAACTCCTAAAGTTATCTAAACCAACCTCTGATACCAACTATAAGGCCCCCGCCATAAACCTTACTTAATCTTGAGTTATTACAAGATTACACATTGAGGATCTTTTTGTGTTTAGAGTTTTATAGAATTAGATCATAAAACTTGCATTACATTCCACATATAAACAAAGTGGTTACATAAATATAGTATTCTTATTTCCCATCAATGGAAACATATTTTAAAATAAAACATGGATTCTTTCTTGACACTTCCTTGACACTATCATCATATCATGTACCTTTCCCTTGACCTGTGAAAAAAATTTCAAAAAAAACTTGGGATGAGCATAAAAAGCTCAGTAAGGGATATAAAAATATGGAAAGGAAACATGGGTAAATATATACATAATAATGAAATCATAATTTACCATAAAACATAAGCACTTTAACATACCTCATCAAATCATGAATAAATCATAGAAATCATAAGACATAAAGGTAACTTGAGGCATTCATAACATTCTTACGTAGGGAGTAACCCTCTTGGTTACGTTTGGAATACCCATCACAGTTTATTCCCTAAATCTCTTTGGAGAAACCTTAATGTTTCACTCCTTCACATTACCCAATGCATTGGAGAGATATATCGGGCTCACCAGCCCTTAGTTTATCACAGAACCACCCGTCTTCATAATAATGCCCAAGAACCTCAACATAATCGTATCACATAAAACATGCATAAAGGAAACATAACATTCCCACCTTTAAATCACAAGATATCAATAAAACACATTGATATAAAAACGTTATGAAAACCATTTTCAATACCAAAAGAAAAGAAAAGTAAAACATGGTATTTATTTTTCTTTTAAAAAGAAGTTATGGCTTGTAGAGGAATCCGAAACTCAAATAATGGTCACGGTGGCGGAGAAGTTGTTGTCGCCGCATACGTATGAAAAAAACATTCCCTTTTGTCGTTTAGTAAACGCTTCGTATAAAAAAATATTCCTTTTGAATAAACGTAAAAGTCAAAGGGGTTTATACACCGTATAAAATAAGGTTGTGTATAAAACAAAATATGCCTCAATGAAAGGAGATTGAGACGAAGTCCCATACCTCGGGTCCGACTTGACTCGATCGTTCTTTAATGTACTGAATAATAAACTTGAGTTAATTTCTACTTTCTTAAGAACCTTTTTAAAGTTCATTATTCCTTTTATATCACTTATTTCCATGTCATGAACACTATGTAATTATTTAAGTTAATAACGGTCGTTTTAACGATCATTGGTACTTGAGTCAAAAATAAATCCTTTATAATTACAAGTTGTTCATGTATCCATTATATCCATAATTATAATCTTGATGTACATATCATATATATCCAGTATATACATGGTGACGTGCTAGGTCGAATGAAACCTTTCTCTAATAAATCTTGCAATTTCTCCTTCAACTCTAAAAGTTCAATTTGAGCCATTCGATAAGGGGGTTTTGAAATTGGATTAGCATCAGGAACTAAGTCAACATTAAACTCAACTTCCCGATCTGGTATTATTCCAGGCAAATCATTAGAAAAAACATTAGGATACTCATTTACCACTGGCACATCATTAATCTGAACTGTTCCTTTATTTTCAACGATGTGTGCAAGGTAACATTAATTTCCATCTTTTACAAGTTTCTCAGCCTCTTGATATGTTATCAACAGTAAGGGTTCATTCTTGTACACAAACTGAAAGTCTTTCTGAAAAGAAACTTCTTTAGCTCTACAGTCAATCTTAGCATGGTAAATAGAGAGCCAATCCATACCCAGGATAACATCAAACTCTACTAGAGGTAGAACAATAAGGTTTTCAAGTAGGTTCTTTCCACAGATAAGGATAGGAAGATTCTTATAAATTCTTTTTTCCTCAACATTTCCCCCCATGTGTTTTTACCAAAAGTTCGGGAGTCATTTCTTGAGATGGTATTCCAATTTTACTAGAAAAGTTTTCAGAGATGAAAGAATGTGTAGATCCCGAATCAAACAACACACTGGCATAATCTGAAAAAACAAACAAAGTACCTGATACAACATCATTTGATGGCCTGAAATCTACTGATGTAGTTGCAAAGGATTTCACCACCCCTTTCTGCTTGTAGTCTAACTGCTTCACATCACTCGAGCTCTTTGTCGGACACTCATTTGCATAGTGACCCATCTCATTGCACTTAAAACATTTCACTAACTGTAAATCAAATTTGGACTTACCATCACCTTGATCTTTTTCAGTGCAATCACGAGCCTTATGTCCCATCTTACCACATCGGTAGCACTTTCCAGAATTCAAAAGACATTCCCCAGCATGCCTTTTCCCACATTTATCACAAACTAGAAACTTAGTTTTCTTACCATCAGACTTTTTTGAAGAATTCTGCCCTTTCTCCTGCCACCTCGGTCTCTTCTTCTTTTGGTTGTTATAGAACACTTGATCATCGGAAAACTCCATTTCCACCTTCTCAGCACATCGAACAAGATTTTCATAACTTTTAAACTCACGAGAAGCTAATTCCCTTCGATATTTTGGCTTTAATCCTGAGTAAAAACGATTGATTTTACTATCAAGGTCTCGGATAAAATTTGGAGTATACCTTGCCAATCGAGTGAACCTTTCTTCATAGGTAGCCACTAAGTCTTCCTCTTGCCTCAATTCCAAGAATTATTTTTCCATCCTAAGTCGAACAACCTTAGGAAAATACTTTTCAAGAAAAATACCTTTGAATTCATCCTAGTCGAGAGCATCAATCTCATCAGCGTCCCTGATATTTTTGACCATCGACCACCACTGATCTGCTTCACCTCCTAAATGGTAAATAGCAAGACTAACCTTTTGATTGTCTGAACACCCCATGACATTGAAAATCTTCTCTAGTGCTTTAATCGACCCATCAGCTATCACAGGGTCAGATGATCCTATGAATGATGGGGGATGTTGCCTCATGAAATGTTCCACCACTGACATGTTCCTCTGCGGTTCATCTGGCTGATCTCGTGCATGGATACCACCTCCATTTATCGCTTGAGTCAATTGCGCCATTACTGCAACAAACTGTTCAGTTCCAATTCCAACCATCTCAGGATGCTGATTCGAAAGGTTATTTCCTTCTGTATGCCTTCCTAGCACTACTTCCTTGTTTCCTCTGCAGAAAACCATTCTGAACAAACATGTCTTAGATGAAGCAACATGGTAATCTTCAAATGCTACATCACTTCAAAAAAAATATTTTTGGATAATCATTTAATAAAATTCTAACTCCTAAAGTTGTCTAAAACAACCTCTGATACCAACTATAAGGACCCAGTCTTAAACCTTACTTAATCTTAAGTTACTTCAAGAATACACGTTGAGGATCTTTTCAGGTTTAGATTTTTAGATAATTAGTTCATAAAACTTGCATTACATTCCACATTTAAACAAAGTGGTTACATAAAAGATAGTATTCATTTATTCCCATCAATGGAAACATATTTAAAATAAAACATGGATTCTTTCTTGACACTTCCTTGATACTATCATCATATCATGTACCTTTCCCTTGACCTGTGAAAAACATTTCAAAAACTTGGGATGAGCATAAAAAGCTCAGTAAGGGATATAAAAATATGGAAAGGAAACATGGGTACATATATACATAAGAATGAAATCATACTTTACCCATAAAACATAAGCACTTTAACATACCTCATAAAATCATGAATAAATCATAGAAATCATAAGACATAAAGGTAACTTGAGGCATTCATAACATTCTTACGTAGGGAGTAACCCTCTTGGTTACGTTTGGAATACCCATCACAGTATATTCCCTAAATCTCTTTGGAGAAACCTTAATGTTTCACTTCTTCATGTTACCCAATGCATTGGAGAGCTATATCGGGCTCACCCACCCTTAGTTTATCACGGAACCACCCGTCTTCATAATAATGCCCAAGAACCTCAACATAATCATATCACATAAAACATGCATAAAGGAAACATAACATTTACACCTTTCAATCACAGGATATCAATACAACACATTGATATAAAAACATTATGAAAACCATTTTCAATAAAAAAATAAAAGAAAAGTAAAACATGGTATTTATTTTTCTTTTTTTAAAAAGGTATGGCTTGTAGAGGAAGCCGAAACTCAAATAATGGTCACGTCGGCGGAGAAGTCGTTGTCGGCGCATATGTACGACAAAAAAACATTCCCTTTTGTCGTTTAGTAAACACTTCGTATAAAAAATAATACTTTTGAATAAATGTAAAAGTCAAAGGGTTTTATACACCGTATAAAAGAAGGTTGTGTATAAAACAAATTATGCCTCAATGAAAGGAGATTGAGACGAAGTCCCATACCTCGGGTCCGACTTGACTCGATCATTCTTTAATGTCCTGAATAATAAACTTGAGTTAATTTATACTTGTTTAAGAACCTTTTTCAAGTTAATTATTCCTTTTATATTACTTATTACCATGTTATGAACATTATGTAGTCATTTAAGTTAATAACGGTCGTTCTGTCATCATTTGGTACTTGAGTAAAAAATAAACCCTTTATAATTACAAGTTGTTCATGTATCCATTATATCCAGAATGGTATTAATGATGTATATATCATATATATATCATATATATCTAGTACATGCATGCATTTATAATATTACATAATCATTTAGAGGTAATAAATGAAATGCACCGTTCATGGAGACGGTAAGCCATACGTACGAATGAACGCTACTTTCATTTCTATTTCGTATTTTATGAAATGGAATCATAATGATATAAAGGTATATTATAATTCCAGTGTAATATCATATATAATATCATACCTCCATCCTTTATACGTCCCACATATGGTATTAATGAATCAAATCACTTTGAGGGGGCGGTAGTCCGCACTTCCTTAAATGAAGATATCGCGTTTACCAATAATAGAAACCATAAAGGTATGACCAAAATGAAAAATACAGAAGCTTAAGGAAAACATAAACATATTATATATCATATATAAATATAGTGTCATATTAATGGCCACCTTTGAAGGTGTTAAAGAATGTTGAACAATCATCGTTTCGGGAGGCATAAATTCACCATCCACAGAAACAGTATGTTCTTTAACCATTAGATGTAGGTGTGTGTAAGTGTATCTCGAATCCTTCTTATAACAACATCCTAGTATATTGAATATACTGTAGTTGTTACAAAAGAAATTAATAAAAAGAGTTTAGGGGGTTGGAGAAGAAAAATAAAACAAAAGGACTCAAGTGAAGACATTACCTTAAAATCAGGTAACTCCCTTTAGTTTGAGCTCAAAGGCTTCCTTGGGAAGACTTATGCACAAAGTGAGGCTTCAAAGAGTAATAGAGGGATGTGGAGAGCCAAAATGGGCAGGGGTTGGCCGAGCCAAAGGCTTTGGGAGTGTGGGTAAGGAGGTAGAGGTGGGGGCCTTTTATAAGAGGAGAGGAGGGGCACTCTTGGAAAGTAAAGAAATGTTACTTTATTTGAAAATGATTTTCGGATTCAAAAGGTCCCACATTGATATAATTCAAGGGTAAGGTGATAAGGGTTCTAAATACACCCATACAATAGGTTTTGGACATGTTTAGGTCATAGATTTTACATTATCATTTCATTTTATTTAAATCCTTTATTAATGAGGTAATCGCTTCATCATCATGATGTCATAAATAATTTAATTTATTTAAAGTATAAAAATTATGAAAAAATAATATGATGTATGAAATCTTATTATCTTTATAATGAATATTTATAGTCCAAAAGATCATTTATGTAGACAAAATTAAAAATATTTTACTTAGGTGATACATTCTTTGTCACATTTAACATTCTTTAAAAATAAAAAGATAAAAAGTCACTTTCTCACAAAAGTGATTCCATGGGGCCCCCAAGTTTGGAAAAAGGCATCCCATGTTCGGCCATGAGACAACCAATATCCTTAGGACACATGTTGTGGTATTTTTTTATTATTATGATATCATTTTATTATCTTTAACTACCTGATTACTCATTAATCAAGATAATTAAAGATAATTACCATCGTTACTATTCATAATGTCCAAAAATAAAAGGGTCTTAATTAAGTAATTTGGACCTTCTGATTCCAAATATGTAATCCATTTTACCAAATTCCAAACACATAAATTTCAATAATTGATTTAAAAATAATTCCCGTTGTCAAAACAAATAGCGGGTTTTTTTGAAACAATATCTATGAAAAGTTTGGCATTAGTTTATGACCAATTCCAAAGTGAAATTAATCCTAATGATCACCATTGGATTAAATGGTAAAAATATATTCATATTACACTTTAAGACCAATTAAAAGGATAATCTAACCATATAATTAAATTAAATGAAAAAGTAGTTATGATGTAAAATGCAGTATTTTTCACTATTCATTAAAAAATAAACATTGTCAGAAAAATACCAAAAATTTATCCAAAGTAAATTTCAATGTCCCAGTCATAATGAATATGTTTATTTTGGCAAATATAGATTATAAAATTGTCAAAAGATAGATTTAAAAATGGTTTGCCATCAAAAGGCAGTAAAACAATCTTTTAAAAAATATTAGTGTATTCCATGCTTAAGATTGGATTTATTTTCATTTTAAGCCTCTAAAACACTATCTAATTCATTAATAGACATAGATAAAAATATCTATTATTCATTAATTACTTGGGATGTTACAGCTGCAACCAACAGACCACCATTATTTAATGGAACCAATTATGCTCAATGGAAAATTAAAATGAAAATGCATTTAGAGAGTACGAATTTTGAAATTTGGTCTTCCATTATAGATGAATATAAGATTCCTGCCACTAATAGAATCACATGGGATAAACCTACCAAAACTGCCTACAATAATAATTGCAAATATATGAATGCTTTATACTAATCCTTAGGAGATGAGGAATTCAATAGTATTTTTTCTTGTAAAACTACCCATGAGATTTGCGATACCCTGTCTATCTCACATGAAGGAACATCTAGTGTAAAATAAATGAGACTTAATACTTATACCATCAAATATGATAATTTTAAAATGAAACCTAATGAGACTATTTTTGACATGTATCTTAGGTTCAATGAGATTGTCAACACAAGGATCTTTCTTGGAAGAGAAGTCACTGCCAAGGAATAGATCATGAGAATTCTCAGATGTCTGCCTAACAGATGGAGGAAAACCTCTGTCTCTATTAGAGAATCATGCGACATCAATAAGCTACCTGTAAAAGATATCATTGGAAAACTGATGATGTATGAAGAAGAGATGAAAGTCAACAAGAAGGAGGAGGATGAATCAAAAAGGAAATCTATTGCATTCAAGACCACCACCTCTAAACACAAAGACAAAGGGAAATTGGAAGCTTTTATAGAAATTTCGAGTAGTGAATAGTCATCACCCGATAGTGATGAGTAGATGGATCAATTAGCTAGAAGATTTAAAAGATTTTACAAGAAGAAAAACTTTTTCCGAAATCCTAACTTTAAGGGAAAATATGACCAAAAAGGAAGTTGGAAGAAGGACTAGAAAAAAAGTGACAAGGCTGATGAAATTGTCTGCTATGAATGTAAGCGCAAAAGACATATCGAGGATGACTGTCCAAATATCACATACAAAAATAGATATGAGGACAAGGACAATAAGTATAAAAAGGCAATTAAAGCAACCTAGAGTTCCTCTGAGGATAGTTCAAGTGACTCAGAAACATCACATGATGAACAAGCTAACAAATCCAATATGTGTTTTATGACAAACACATCTGATGTAACACTGGACTCTCATATACATAATTCATACTATTCTGAAAATGAGAGTGGCTCTAAAAAAATGACAACTGAAGAAATGTTTGTATACCGTAACATGCTTGAAGAAACATGCAATTAACTGAAAGAAAAATATAAATCATTGAAGAAAAAATATTCTCTTACTGTG
The DNA here is from genome assembly GCA_963277665.1 of Viscum album. Taxonomy (NCBI): domain Eukaryota; kingdom Viridiplantae; phylum Streptophyta; class Magnoliopsida; order Santalales; family Viscaceae; genus Viscum; species Viscum album. The sequence continues at coordinate 249,455,986 of OY728137.1, forward strand.
ACTTTTAAATCTAAACTCACAACTGAAATGGAGAAAAATGTCCAACTTCTCAAAGAGAACAACAAATTAAAAATTTCTAATGTGAAATTTAATAATGAACTAGAAAAGTTTACTAATGAGAAAAATACCATTACCCAAATGGTAGGTAAAAAAATTTCCCCTAAATATAACACTGGAATTGGTTATCAACCTTGAAAAATAAACCTTGGTAGAACAAAGTTTGTCTCTAAATCTAGTACATACAGTTTTACTTCCAATTCTGGACACAAATCATCTAATTCAAGTTATGATACATTGTCTACTATTTTAGGTTTTTCTGAACCAAATAGAGTTTATTTTTCAAATAATTTACTTAATTCTTATAGGAAACCTATGAGACAGATATGGGTTCCTAAATCACTTATTACTAATATTAATGGAGCCAAACAAGTATGGGTACCAAAATCTATTTTTGATTCATCATTTTTAGGAAAGCTGCTTAAAGAGTTCCTATAAAAGTCTATGGTACTTGGACAGTGGATGTTCAAGGCACATGATAGGAGACTGCTCAAGCTTCAAGAGCCTAATCAAAATAGATGGAGGACATGTCACATTTGTTGACAATTCCAAAGGAAAGATTATTGGCCTTGGCCAAATTGGTAACTCTAATTCAGTATTGATTTCTAAAGTAATATTTTTTTATGGATTAAAATACAATCTTCTCAGTATCTCACAGTTATGTGATGATGGATTTCATGTTAAATTTGAATATGATGCTTGAAATGACTTTAATTCTAAAGAAGAATTAGTATTTTTTGCATTAAGAAATGAATATTTTTACTCTATTAACTTAGATTCCTTAGCTTCTCAAAATTCTTCGTGTTTAAGTGTATTTCATAAAGAGTCTTGGCTCTAGAATATGAGACTAGGACATTGTAATGTTAAATCCCTGAGAAAGATAACTAGAAAAGGCCTAGTTAAAGACTTACCCAAACTTGAGTTTCCAAATTACAAAGTATGTATTCCATGTCAAAAGGGAAAACAACACAAAGTTTCCTTCAAACTAAAGAAATAAGTGTCAAATTCTCATCCTCTCAAACTGGTTCACATGGATTTTTTTGAACCATCTAGAGTTTCTAGTTTAAATGGGAAGCACTATGTTTATGTTCTTGTAGATGAATTTTCTAGATATACTTAGAGCTTATTTATAGCTCACAAGAGTAAATCCTTCTCTTATTTTACTAAATATGCCAAGTCTGCAGAAAATCTTAGTGGACTTATAATTAAATCCTTAAGAAGTGATCATGGCTGTGAGTTTGAAAATCAAGAGTTTGAATCCTTTTTCTCCCAAAATTGTTATAATCACAATTTCTCTACCCCTAGAACACCTCAACAAAATGGAGTTGTAGAAAGAAGAAATAGAACCTTGAAAGAGATTTCTAGAACAATGCTTAGTGAATATGACCTACCTATTTATTTTTTGGCTGAAGCTATCTATACAGCATGCTACATAATCAATAGAGTGTTGATTAGACCTATTCTTAAAGGAATCCTTATGAGTTATGGAACAATAAAAAACCCAAGGTTAACTACTTCAACGTTTTTGGATGCAAAGTCTATATCCTCAATACTAAGGAAAATCTTGACAAATTTGAATCCAAAAGAGATTAAGGTATCTTTATAGGATATTCCATGTCTAGTAAAGCCTATAGAGTGTTCAATAAAAGAACTAAATGTGTGGAAGAATCTGTCCATGTCAAATTTGATGAAACAGAACCACATGAGCCGAAAACCTCTCTAGAAAACCTGGTGGATGATGTATCAAATCTGAACATCAATTCAAAATCCTCAAACCAGTCTATGAAAGAACCAGTCAAACCTTCTAGTTCTGAAAATTCCTTAGAACCTGAACCTACTGATGAACCTGAAATCACTAGTCCCTCCTTTACTAGAGCTGTTAGAACTCTTAATAACCATCCCTTAGATTCTGTTGTAGGAGACCTAGATAAAGGAACTCAAACTAGAGATTCTCTTAGAAATAAGGTTGTACATCAAGTCTTCTTGTCACAACTTGAACCTAAAAACATTAATGATTCTATCAATGATGAATTTTGGGTGATGGATATGCAAGAAGAACTTAATCAGTTTGAAAGGAACAAAGTTTGGAAACTTATTGAAAGACCTAAAGACACATTCACCATAGGCACTAAATGGGTGTTTAGAAATAAGGTAGATGAGGTTGGTAACATAGTTAGAAACAAGGCGAGATTGGTTACTCAAGGCTATAGTCAAGAAGAAGAAATTGACTATGAGGAGACTTTTTCACCAGTAGCTAGACTTGAAGCCATCAGAATCCTACTTGCCTATGTTGCACATCTGAATTTAAAAATATATCAAATGGATGTTAAAATGGAATTCTTAAATGGGTATATAGATGAGGATATTTTTGTTGAACAACCCCTTGGTTTTATAAACCCCCATTTTCCAAATCATATTTTTAAATTATCAAAAGCTTTATATGGTTTAAAACAAGCTCCAAGAGATTGGTATGATAGATTAAGTACTCTTCTTATTTCCAAAGGTTTTATAAAAGGAATAGCTAATCCTACCCTTTTTATGAAACAAATTTCTAATGATTTTTTAGTTGTTCAAATCTTTGTAGATGACATTATATTTTGATCCTCAAGAAATTCTTTATGTGTTGATTTTTCTAAAATGATGCAAAATGAATTTGAAATGAGTTTAATGGGTGAACTAAAATTATTTCTCGAATTTCAAATCTTTCGAAATAATGATGGTATTATTTTAACTCAAAGTTAATATACTAGAGATCTTCTAAAACGTTTTGGATTGGATAGCACTAAAAGTAGTAACACTCTCATGAGTACCACTTGTAAGTTTGATCTTGATAAAGATGGAAAATCAGTTGATCAAACCACTTATAGAGGAATGATTGGAAGTTTACTCTACTTAACTTCTAGTCGACCTAACATTATTTTTAGCATGTGTATGTGTGCTCGTTTTCAAGAAAACCCTAAGGAATATCATTTAAATTCTATAAATAGAATTTTAAAATACCTCAAGCATACACCCAATCTAGGACTGTTCTATCCTAGAGGATAATCATTTGAATTAGTTAGTTATTATAATGATGACTTCAGTGGTTGTAAGTTAGATAGAAAAATAACCCCTAGAACATGTCACTTTTTAGGAAAGTCACTAGTATCATGGTGTAGTAAGAAACAAAATTTTGTTGCATTATCTACTGTAGAAGCTGAATACATAGCTGCTGGCAGTTGTTGTGCACAAATCTTGTGGATGAAACACACATTACTAGGTTATGGATATCAATTCAGGCATGTACCCATAAATTGTGACAACACAAGTGCTATTAACATCTCAAAAAATCATGTTTCACATTCTAGGACAAAGAATATTGATTTAAGACATCACTTTTTGAGAGATCATTATCAAAAAGGTGATATCGCTTTGGAATTCATTGGTACTGAGTATCAGCTTGCTGATATATTTACCAAACCAATAAATTCTGAAATAATAGACTACATAATACATGAATTAGGCATGATAAATCTTAAGTAAATTTCTTACTATTGTATATCTTATAGTTTCATGATTACAGTCTCACAGTTTGTGCTTCATGACTACTGTCTGACAATTACTGTCTCACCATAACACTTAGTTACTATCTCACAATATTAATGTCTCACTATAACGCTCAGTTACTATCTCACCATAATGCTCAGTTACTGTCCCACCGTAACATTCAATCTCTGTCTCACCATAAATACCCGATATGTCTCACTGTAAAGATTTTCTTTAATGTTTAGTTATGAATTAAAATCTGTATCGCGGTAATTATTCATTTCACCTTTTTTGTTTTCCTGAATTTTTACTTTTGCAACGTTGGGTATTCCTAAATGATAAAATAAAGAAAGTATCACTCGATTCTTCACTTAGGATTTCTTCTATTCACTCATTTAGAATCCTTATTCAAACCTACAACCCTTATCTTTCTCTCGAACCTTCGGTGGATGCCCATGATGAAACGCCCTTCATCGTTGACTCATGAGAAACGTAGTGAAAAGAAGAAGAAAATTGTACCCAATCTAGCACCCGAAGGTCCTCTAAACCCAAATCTGGTAAACCGATTTGTCATACCCGAGAAAGAGGTTTTCCCAAAATAGCTTCTATTAAGTAAGTCTCTGGTTATGGAAGTTTTAAAAGAGAAAGGCTGGCTAGAGTGGTTTTTGAAGGAAGATAGACCTATCTATCCGAAGTTAGTGGCTCAGTTTTATCAATATGTTCAGTTCACCTTTGAGTTTGAAGATGGATATGTTGTGAGAAGCTGGATCAATAGGAAAAAATTCTCATTCTCTTCATGGTTATGGGCTGCATGCCTTATGATACCTCATGAAGGAATCCTTGAGGATTATTAGAGAGGACCTCCACCTTCAATGAAATTCTTTGATCTGGAGGATGCTTTGAAATCCTTTATTGGAAATGGCACCAAGAGGATATCCATTACCCCTAAACTAGATGGAGAATCAAGGCTTCTGTTCAAGTTTATTCAGAATCTATTTAGCCCCAAAAAAGGTGATTTTGCTATTTTGAAAAATCAAGATGTGTTTCTGATCCACCTTGTAAAAAATGGGCATAAGATCAACCTTTTCAAGTATATCATTCACCACATGTGTGAACTGATCAGAGCCACATCCAAGTCAACCTCCCTATTTTACTCTCAGCTTATCTCAGCCATGCTTCTTTCCAAAGGTATTGTTGGACCTAATGAGGAAGTTATAAAGGATTGTGAGTACTTATTTTCAAAAGTAACTATCAATAGTATGAAGATAAATTGGAACCCTTGTAAAAAGGCATGGGTAGAAGACAATGATATAATTTATGAAAAATTCAATCCTGTGGAACATCCCTCAAGACTAAGAGATATTTCTGATCCTGGTTTGGAACTAGATGAGGTTGTTGAATACTATTCTGAAGAAGAAGAAGAGTCTGATGTGCCCCAAGGGAAACTGTTTCTGTTGAGGGAGACAATACTTCTGTTCCTCATGAAGTTCTTAAAGAAGAGTCCCTGCTCCTACAGAAGTTGTTAAACAGGAAGATAAACCCGAGGTTGAAACAAAATCTATTGCCAAATAACCTGAAAAGAATTCCATGGAAGAACCTATAGTGGAAGAGCTACCTATTATTCAAGAGGCTAACCTTGAGGAAATCCTAGTGGAACAATATATTCCTGAAATCATTTCTTCGGCTGAGGAAAGGATGGAGTTGGATTTTCAGTTGGATAGACAAGAAACGGGTGAAGAACTGCGTGATGAGTTTTTAGAATTTGATCAAGATACTAAGCCTATCAGTCCTGAGGAGGATGTAACTCTTGAGGGGGAGAAACCCCCAAATCTTGAATCTATCAAAGTACAAAATCCGGTTGATCTGAGCCCTGTAAGCACTTGGTATAAGTTCCCTAATTTCTATGATGTAGATAAATCTCAGAAAGTTTCAGTAAAAGTCCTTGACCTTTATACTTTGTTCCAACTGAAATTTGTATTTGATCTTACTCTTGGGAAGGAACCTGAAACTATATCAATCCCTATTTCCGAACCTTCATCAGAAAAACCATCCTTTGTGAGTAAGGATGATCTAAAGGAATTTGGTGCTACCCTTTTGTCTGGTGTTGAAAAATTTCTAAATTCCCAACCTACTCTTATGACTCATCTAAGTGAGAAAGATGCCTATTTATTGTTGGAGAAAATTATCTAGAAAATACACCCCAAAATTCTTCATGAGATTCAGGAAGTAAGAGTTGAGAACAAACTTCTTAGTGATGACGTGAAGACCCTAAGAGGTATGATTGAAGAGATGTAGAAAGAGATGCATTTAAGATCAGAGATTATTTCTAAACCTGTAGAACCTGCTGTTCCTCAAACCCCATAGAATGTTGTCTCTGAGATTCAGCCACCCTTAGCTTCCTTAGCTGAAAAGGTCGCTGAAAGGAACAAACAGATTGTGAAAGAAATGCAAGAGTTTGTTGTAAATATTAACAAACTCACTAATGAGTATACGGGGTGTCTTCAGAAATTTCTGAATCAACTGAAATCTCTCACCACCATTGTCATTTCTTCTAAAGCCTCTAGTCAATCCTCTTAACCCTCTTTAGACAGTGATCTGCTCAGAATAGTGGTCAAAGAAGAGCTTTAGACTATGCTTAATGGCTTCAATAAAGATTTTCTCTCTGCTGTTATCAAGAACAGTGACAGAGTTCTTGACCTGGTCCAAATCCATTCTAAAATTTCTAATGATGCTCAACAAGAGATTTCCAAGAAAGTGGAATTCTACTTCAACAAAATCTTCTCCAAGACTGACATGAATAATCACTTCAAGTATCTTGTGGAAAATCTGCGGATTCCTCCTGTTACTCAATCTTTCAAGACCCAAGTCCTAAAGCTCACAGAGTTTACTCGATTACTGGACAAGTTTATGGAGAACAAGGATGATTTTGAGAAAGCCATGCAGTATGGTGGAAAGATCATTGCAGATTTCATTAAGCTTCTAAGGACTTACTTTCATGTACATAGTACAACCATTGTTACTCCTGTATCTGCACCTCTAAGACCTAGATTTCCTACATTCACCTCTACCCTATCCTCCACTTACATGGTTGTTAGTCAAGTACCGAGTCAGATTAGGCCTGTGATCCTTGATCAACAACTGCCTCGGTCTTCTACTGCACCTAATCTAGCTCCCTCTATTTTTGAAGGCCTTCCTTTACCTTCTCTATCAACCACCTCACTCCCTTATTCTTCCTTGAACTCTACTCCTATGGCTTCCTCTTCTGCTACTGTTGATAAAGGCAAAGAGAAGTATATCCCCTGAAGAAGAACAATGATTAATCTTTTTTGATAGGAATGATGTTGCTTTTTTTTTTTCTCCTTTCTGTTTGTACTGGATCTTATTTTATTTAATGAAATGTGCACTTTTCATGACTTCTCTTATTCCATCTTTTTTATAAACCCAAAAGGGGGAGAAATCTCTATATGTTAGACATTTATCTCTATATCTATAGTTGAATCAAATATACACTTTAAATCTATATGATTTGTGATCATCAAAAAGGGGGAGATTGTTGGACCCCTCTTGTACTAATCATGTTTTAATTATCACAAATCATATTCAACCTGGTTAAATCCTGTAAATTATATAAAATCATGTGTATTATTGTTTAAGTATTCCCATGCTTTAAGAATATCCATTCAAGATATTAATTGCTCTACATTCAGTTTAATTACTTTATATTATCCTTGATTTACCTTTATAATGATTTCTTTGACAAATTATTAAGTTTAATTCTTTCCATAAGTATCACTGCTTAATTATGAATAAAAATATTTTCCTAAGTCTAAGACACCATGACTGTGAGACACTATGAATATGAGACACTGTGACATCCAGGTACCATAACCATCAGACCCCATGAACAAGACACTGTGAAAAACACACCGTGACCAAACCAGACACCGTGTGAAGGAGACACTATTTCCATGACATACTGTGACACCGTTTCCTTAGAACACCAACTCCATTATAAGTGAGGTTGTTAACTATCATGACATCACCATTCCAAACCACATCAGTCACATCATTAACAATTATCCTTTTTCTGACACTGATGATTTCCTTATTTGGGAACCTTCTTTTAATGGAGTCCTTGATTCTAAAAGTTTCTACAAAAATAGTTTTAGTAATTCTGTTTATACCTTTGTTTGATTGAAATATTTTAATAAAACTTGGATCAAGCCCTTGCACCTTACTCTCATTTGGAAAGTTTCTCATAATAGGGTCCCCACCGATGTGTGTCTTCAATCCTTTGGGTTTTCTCTTTTCTCTAGATGTCGTCTATGCAACCAACACCATGAGGATGATAATCATTTGTTCTTGTCTTGTGCTATATCTGCAGCTCTTTGGAATTACATTTTTGACATTTTTGGTTGCAGATGGTCATTTCTTGCTACTATCAACTCTCAACTTCAACACTGTGTGATTTGGGATTCTTCTAAGCAAATTAGGAATCTTTTTCTGGCTGCGGTGGCAGAGCTCCTGCATGTGATATGGTATGATAGAAATAATTTTATTCATAATAATTGCTCATTGAATCTCAATGAAGGTAAAACACATATTCTCATTTTAATCAAGGATGCTACCTCACTTCAGAAGGATCATTGTGACAACTTAGTTGGTGATTTTGAGATCCTCCGCTGTCTTTGAATTGCGGGCTCTTATAGGCAACCTTGAAATACCTTTGAGGTCTTCTGGAAATCCCCTCTTCCAGGATGGATCAAAGTGAATGTCGAAGACGCCTCTAGAGGAAACCCAGGTCCGGTAGGTTGTGGTTCCATATTCAGAGACTTTCTTGGAAGATGCCTTGGATGCTTCTTCGGTGGATGTGGTACGACCTTGGCTTTGGAAGCGGAAATGTTGTGAGTCATTCATGCGATAGACTTTTCCAAGAAAGATGGTTAGAACAAGCTATGAATTGAATGTGATTCAACCACTATTGTCCAAGCTATCTGGAAGGGGGTGGTGCACCTTGTTTGGCCGCTTACCTCTCGATGGATGAATTGTCTTGCTGTGCTCATGGATCTCAACTACATTGCTACACATGTGTTCCACGAAGCGAACATGGTTGCTGATAGTCTTGCCAACAAGGGGGTAAATCAGGTTATTACCTGGTTGGATTATTTGCCTGATGATTGTAACAAGATTCCTTTTTTCAATAAAGATTGTAACAAGATTCCTTCTTTAAGACTTTTGTAACTCCCTTTATTTTTGAGAAATAAATTGTTCCTTATTCTTTGACTGAGGAACCACCTCTTAAAAAAAAAGGACCTGAGTTCTGCATCTGCTTCATCTCATAAGTCCAGAGCTACAAAGAATAACACTCAGAGAACTTATAAACCTATCTCAATCGTTCTTCTCTATTGTGTATCTTTTTATTAACTTTTGAGAAGTGTGTGTTTCTGTATAATAACACACTTTGTCTCCTGTATCAAACTAAAGGATAAAAGATATCCTTACTCATACATTCATTTACTCTTGTGTATACACACGGATAAGTGTGGAAGAGGTCCCTGTGTGACCTGGAATTTTGTACCCACGAAGAACCGTGGAAGAGGTCCTTGTGCGACCTGGATAGTCCTGTGTACTGTTGTTTAACCCCGATCCAGGGTGTGGATCAAGTTTATTTATATAAACTGCTTGGTGTTAGGTGATCACCAAGTGGAGTGGATTAGGTCTTAGCTTGAGACTAGACCATTTGTTGTATATCTGTTGTGCTGCTTATTTTTAGTTTTTTGTGTTTTACTGATTAACTGTATAATTCAGGAATCACTAAACTTGCTTTTGATAGTTAATCTTGGAAAGAAGTTATAATTTCTTTGTCTTAGTAAAATATTTTCAAAAGTAATATTAATAACTATTATTATTACTGATAAATAATCAATCTTATAAGAAGTTATTTAAATAGTCAAACCTTTATAACCGTATTACTTTGATTAACTGGGCTATATTTAACTCGAAGGGGAAATATTTTTAAGAACACCTTTTTAAATAGAAATTTTTTATAGATACTCAATTCACCCCCCCTCTTGAGTATTCTACTCCAACCAAAAATACTATTCATAACTATTTTTTGAACAATTAGATTGGTAAGTTGTGGTGTGCTCGAACTCAGTGTCGCGTGTGGCTTAATCTATTGAATTACTTTATCAAGATAACATACTATGAAATATTGGTGTGTTACGAAGGGGTTTTGGTCTTTCGGGAAGACCAAGAGCTCTTGGATATATAGAGAAACTAGGGAATAGTATTTGGGTAGATCTTTGATAAGATTCAATTATTAGAGGAGTAAAGAGAAGAGGTAGCGAGGGGTGGATTTTATAGTGGAGGAGAGGGGTGATTTTTGAATATCTTATTCATTATTTTATTATTTTTCTCAATACAACCAATAGTGTTGATTCTTATGACCAAAAATAGTAATAAGTGTATGTAAGTTCAAACCAATTATGCTTACATCAGCGATGACTCAAGTAATAGTGTATTTATCTTATAATGTATTTATACCATAAATTATTGTATGTTACTATTCACAAAAAAAATCAAGTATTTCAGAAAAATCCCAAAAATTTACCATTAACATTTTTAAATGTGTATAATTAAAAAATTTACTCTATTTTAAAAAAATAATTTTCTAAATATGTGAAATTTAATTTTTAAATTAAATCGTTATTTAATTGAAAAATACATATTGTAAATTTAAACTGATTTTATAATACTTTCAAAAATTAACTAAGGTCTCATAAAATTATCCTAAAATAACATGATAATACAATATTTATTTAGGAATACATTTTATGAAAATGATTTTTTTTTTAAAATTATTAATTTAAAATTGTAATTAAATATTTATTACTCACATTTAATTATTAATTTTTAAAATATTTACTCTCATTTATATGGAACCTAAATTTTATTTATATATAAATGGGTCAGTTTTCTATTCATAAGGGTACCCTACTATTCATATAGGTCATATACTATTCATAAGGGTAAGTTATTATTCACTAAAAATATAAGTTAATCCTATCAGACTCTAAATATCTTACTGATCACAACCGTGTATGTTAGATTTTCGAATTTCAAATCATAGAAGCAGAAAAATTATATTTAGTGGATTGGTTATAACTATCTCCTATAACAAAGTGTTTCATAGGGGATCAGTGTTTCATGCATTCTATATTAAATTTAATTGTAAAACCTTGGGGTGTTACATTTTTTCCCAAAAAATGCTCTCCATTATTATGAGTCTCAAGAGGCACCCAAATAAAGAGGAAAATGAATAAAGAGAAGGTAAATATCTAAATTCAGGTAATGGGATGTTACAATGAAGGTTGATGGTTATAAAAATCTTAACCCTACCCGAGTTAGGTAAGGTGTATAGTCAATTACTTTAGTTCCTTCGATTTCAAGTTTGTATATACATTTTTGTATAGTCGATTTTTTTTTCATCATAATATTTTTTGGGTTAAAATATTTTTTGTTCTTAATTTTTTTAGTTATAAATTGTTTTTTTCATTATAATTACTTTTTTTATAATTTTTTTTCTGGTTACAATTTTTTTCAGTTATACAATTTTTCTAAATATAATTTTTTTAAATAAATTATGCATGTTTATATATTTATATACTTAAATGTTTTAAATTTATCTATTTATATATTTGTTTATCTGTTTTAATATATTCATCTTTTGGATTATAAATTTAGGTAAATAATGGATCATAATTGGATAAATTCATGAAGAAATAATGATGAATATGAGAAAGGTAAAATATCAAAAAAAGATCATATTTTCTATCCATGTATGAAGTGTCTAAATATGAGAAAATTAGAGTATAGAAAAATCAAAGTTCATATGATTTTCTATGGTTTTAGTCACAATTATACATGATAAATTTATCATGGTTAAATAACAAGAAATTCAATATCTAAATATGATTATGATGTTCATCATGGGATAAAGGATTATTTTAAAGAATTAATTCATGAAGTAGGTGTTGAAACCATTGAAAAAACAAAATCTATTGAACAATTGTATGATGATACTAAGAAACCACTCTTCTCATATTTCACTAAATTTATAGTGTTATCAGTCATGATGAGATTAGTTAACTTGAAATAAAGAAATGCATGGAGTAATAAACGTTTCACTGAATTACTTAAACTTTTAAAATATCTACTTCCATAAGTCAATGAGCTTCCAAATTACAATTATGAGGAAAAAAATATCATAACTAATGGGATTGAGTTATATAAAGATACATGCTTTCTCCAATGACTGTGCACTATATAGTAATGAATATAAAAGTTTATTAGAATGTCCAAAATGTGGGACATCATGATATAAAATGGATGACAAATCTAATGTTGATTCATTATCAAGAATAGGTACCAAACCTACCACTAAGGAAATCTATTATAGTATAATAATTCCTCATTTGAAGAATCTATTTGAAAATTAAAATGATATAAAGAATCTAAGATGACATATAAATGAGCATATCTCTGATTGAAACATATATCACCCTATTGATTCACTATAATGGAAGAGATTTGATCACAAATTTTCTGATTTTGGAAATTAAGTTATAAATATTAAAATGAGACCATGCATATATGGAATGAATTCATAATGAAGACTCAATATCCAATATAGTTCATGTACTATTATTTTGGTTGTCTAAAACTTATCCTCATATTTATGTATGAATAGATAATATATGATGACGAGCTTGATGATTTTCAAACCAAAATATCCTGAAAATGATATTGATGTTTATCTATCACCATTTATTAATGATTTGAAATTTATATAGTAAATATGTGTTACAACATTTTATGCATACTAGAAAGATTATTTTTTATGTTTGTTATGATAATGTTCATTATAAACAACTTTCTTGCATATGGAAACTTATTTGGATATAATGTTAAGGGACATAAATCTTATATAATTTGTGAATAGGGGACTTCATATCATAAATTATAGAATGGAAGAAATATGGTTTACATGGAACATCATAGATTTTGGTGAGTGGATCAACCTTATTGAAGATTAAAAAAGGAAGTTAATGGTTTACAAGTAGATGATTTTCTTCACTACTATTTTCAGGTGAATAATATTATGATAAGGTGAAAAACATCAATGTTTCATTTGGAAATAAAGTAAGTTATGGGTTTCAAATAAATAATTATAAGAAATGATACATTTTATTTGAGCTACCTAATTGAAAATCTTGGGAAGTAAAACAAAAAATTTATGTTATTCAAGTTTTGGAAGAAAAATGTGACAGTTTGATTGAAACTTTTTTAAACATGAAATGAAATAAAAAATATGGATTAAAAGAAATATTGGACTTAATAACCATATGATTAAATTTGGATTTATCTCCCATTATAAAAGAAAGATAAACATATTTTCCTCTCACTTTTCACACATTAAGAAAGAGTGGGAATTTTTTTTCAATTTCAACATGGAATTAATGTACATAGTGGGTTTTCTTTAATTGTGAAAGTTTTGGTTTCATTTAAGGATTTAAATTTAATAGGTATGAAATATCACAACTTCAATGTATTTATGCAATGGATATTACCACTTACATTGCATAGCATATTATCGATACATTTTAGAAAGTCTATCATTAGGTTTTGTTACTTTTTCAATTCCATTTGTATCAAATCCAAAAATCCAAATTTGTTAGATATGTTGGTGAATGAAGATATCCTCATACTTTGAAAAATATAAATGTATTTTCTAAAATCATTTTTTGACATAATGGTTTATCTATGTATTTATTTGGTGTGAGAGATAAGAATATGTCGAACTATTCATTTACATTGGATGTATCCTTTTAAAAGATATATGAAAATTTTGAAGGGATATGTTATGAATCTGTATCAAACAAAGGCTTATATTGTTCAAAAATATATATTAGAAGAGGTTATTGAGTTTTGTACTAATTATTTGTTTGAATTAGAGCATGTGGGTCACCCTATATCTTGATATTTGATAGTTAATAGTGAAGGTAAATAGTTTTTTGGCTTAAAAGTAAATCTAATTCCATTAAAGAAGTGATGCTTGAACATTTATACATTTTAAACAATACAAGTGAGGACTAAACATATATATCATCACATATTATTATATTGATGGTATAATATCTGAGAATAAATGAAAATTGGTTTATGAATGACCATAAAAACACATTTTTTTCATTGTTTAAGGATAAATTCAATTCATATGTATCCATATCAAAAACATTAAAATGGATAGAAATGGGACCAAGTGTTAATTTGATCACATGGTATAGTTTTTATATGAATAGTTATACATTTTACACAAAAAAACCAGGATAGAAACAACATTATTCAAAATAGTGGAGTAATTCCATCACTGAAGCACTGCATTTTTGAGTGCAAAAGATAAAAACCCATTTTTTTGCATCAATAAAATATTTTGGTGTTATTGGTGATATATGATAGATTGATTATACAAAATTTAGTGTACTGGTATTTAAGTTTAATTAGGTTAACAGTAACAATGGTGTGAAACATGATGAGTTTGGATTTACACTTATTAATTTGAAAATATTTAGTTGCAAAAAAGAAATCATTTATCATGGAGACACATGAAAAAATATATTTTTTTGTTGTTGACCAATCAAACGATCAGTGGTTCATTATTTTATAAGGGAAATAATTCATTTAAGTGATGATAATGCTGATGATATTAAATACATATGTGAAATTTCTTCATCTATTGCATGGTTACCTGAGGATAACAGTGACTACAATGTAGACATATTTCATGCAACACAAAATGATCATGTAGAAGGGATATTGGAAAACACTCCATTAATATCCTATTTAATCAGGTAAATATTTTTTTGAACTAACGCAACTAAAAAATTTATTTTTTTAACTTTGATATTTAAATATAGATATGTTGAGCATTCCTACCATTTTTTATTAATTTTTACATTCATTATATTCAGATATCCATTTTTTGGTTGAAAAAATCTATCTTCATCATTTTTTCTATGACTATTTTCTTTATATTCTTTATTTTCTAATATATGATTTTATTCAATAAAATATTTATCATTTTATTCCAAGTACGAACAATTATATTTTTAATTATAACATTTATTTTTTTTCTAATCAAATACAAATACACGAAATTTCACATTTTTAAATGGTAATCATTTCTATCATTTTTTTGTTAATTTTTATATTCATCAGTTTTAGATATTTTTTTCTTGGTTGAAAAGTTTAACATTCAATTTTTTCTTTATATTATGATTTTATTTATTTATAATTATTATTTAATTTTAATCAAATATAGGTGCACAAACTTTCATTGAAGTAGCATACACGTTTTTAGTGAGTATGATACCAAAATATGGTAGGCATGAGATTATGTGTTTACTAAATCTTTAACTTGAACATGGAGAGAAAAGGTTGATAATTGAGTTTGATGATAATGAACACCCAATTGGCCTACATGTGATTCATTTTAGGAGTTACTTGGATGTTAAAAATCATTATAGGATAAGTATTTTATCCCTTGATTAGAGGGGGTATCGACCAGCTGAAGAAAGATCAATTTCAAGAGTCTATAATGGAAAAATTTATAAACTTATTTATTTACATATCCAATGGTTTAATTATAATACATTTCATATGACTAATATTTAATCTTTTCAATTATAGATGAAATTTAACTTTCAAAAGATGAAAGAAATTATGAATATGTGACTATCCTTTTCAGAAACTAGATGGAGATATTTTAAGACAAATTTGATTTCATATTATATTTTTGGGTGTAAAGAGAATCAAGATCCATGCCTTAAGTTTGGGTTTATATGTACGGGGACATGGAATAATTTTTTCTCCAAATGGTGGGAGAAAGCCTTAATAGTATGTAATTGTTGTTTATAATTTTTTTTGTTAAATTAATTTTAATCACTTTTTATATTATTACTTTGTTCTTATATAACATTACTCCAAGAAATATCACTAAGAGATATAATCCTAGATTTTATACCCTCATACATTGTCATGTGGAGGGTATCATTTATTATAGGAGAAATTTTTTGATGAAAAATTTAATAAATTAATTTCCAATTCAAGTAGATACTATGAAAAGGTTCAATATGGCCCTACATCACCTCCCCCTCATCATGAAAAATAAATGGTGAGGATGAAAAAAGGGAATGTTTGTTACTAATACAAAAAAATAAGTAGCTGATAAGATTGGAGCAATTAATTTTCATATTTCTTCAATATTTCTATTTTATAAATTCATTACACTAATATAAAATTTGAAAATATTATTTTTGGATTCCTTTCAGAAGAAAACAACATAGGGGACCTATATCCTTGAGGTTAGGGTTGATATACTTATAATCATTTTAGGAAATTTAGAACACCTAGGCCACATTAGAGGATATAAGGAGGGTATCACATTTAGAAATGTTTTTGGTCACACCACTATTACAACATCGATGAGGTTAAAATAAAATGGATAAATTTATTCCTTAAAGGATGATATAGTTTATATGATAGAATAAAATCAAATGTACATGCTACGTTTGTAGAAGGGATGAGACATACACAACCTGTACAACCTTCCTACCTAGATCCTCCACCTCCTCATTTAGACTCAACCACACTATTACAAAAAAAAAAGATTTCATGTTAGAGTTTTAACATCATTTATATAATAACCAAAATTAAAAACTTGTTATTTTAGTTTTTAATGTTGGTTTTTAAATTAGGGATGTTAAAACTCAATTTTTTAACATTTCCTATTTCAAAATCGATGTTAAAACCCATTTGTAACACTGGTTAAAATATAACTAATGTTAAAATTAAAATTTCAGATCGAACCAAAGTGTAGTTAAGTTTTTTCAAAGTAGGCCTTTGAAATTTTAAATTGGTACCTAAAATTAATGATTTTGTGGTATGATTTTTTCAAGCTCATTTATATGTTTTCATTATCCACATGTATTTATTTCTAATAAACTCTTTCAATCTTCATTATTATTCAACCAGTTATTCTTTTTGAGATTTTATCATGATATTTACAATTATTTTTCTATAACTTATTTTTTTTGATTAGCTCTTTTAATTCATACACCTATTAATGATTTATTTTTTTATAATGAAGAATGCTTCTTTAGATCGTGTTAAAAATATAAATATGAAAATGAAGTCTAAAATTCCATACAGGTCAAAAATTTAGATGTATAATGTGTCCTTTCCTCCAAAGAAAAATATATCGATGAAAACTACAACAATCATGGAAATTAAGTCAAAGATTTAAGTTTTTTCTAGATTTCATTTGGTTTTTGTGATTTTTACCTTTATTGATATTGAATTTTCATTTAAGGGTGTAATAAAGATTAATTTTTTTAAATTTTTTTGACATTTTTAAATTATTTATCATATAATTGATGTCAAAAGACACATTCAAATTCAATTTTTTTTTATAACTGACATCAAAACTGATTTTTAACATTGGTTATAGAAAGAATGATATTGAATGTGACTTTTTATATTAGTTATACAATAACCGGTGTAAAAATTAAATAAATTATTAGTTTAAAAATACATTATAATAAACAATGTTAAAAAGATATTTATTACATCACTTATAATAATGTCACCTAAAAACCCAATGTTAAAAACATTAAAAAACCAACGTAAAAAACATCTTTTTGTACTAGTGTCGTGTATTGTGAGTTGAATATTGGGAATGAACATATTGTAGCATAAAAAATTATACATCATATGGGAGATTATTTAAAGGGTTTTGTTAGAGTCTAAAAACATTATAAAAACAAGAAGAAGTGATTAAAACCCCTTTCTCAGGTTCTTCATGAATGATAATATGAAACTGTAATAAAAACTGAAATAAAGAACACTATAAATAGATTACCATACACCATAGGGCTTATAATTCATTTATAAACACCATCACATGGTTTGATAAAGATCACATAAGTGGAAAATATAGTAATCACACCCCTGTGAACTATCCATGGATCAAATGAATCATATGTCATACAAGAAGTATTTTACTTACTCCCATGATGTGTTCAAATCTTCACATGAAAATGAAGAATGATGAAGAGAGCTATGAGTTCCAGGAGGTTTGACCAACCATAAGAATACTCACACCCACCCATGATTTTTTTTAAAAATAGACATATTTTTACATTGGTTATTATATAATAACCAATATTAAAAACTCTCTAGTTGGGGTTTTAATGATGGTTTTTAAATAAGTGATTTTAAAAATCAATTTTTTTAACATTTTCTATTTAAAAATTGACGCTAAAGCTCATTTCCAATGTTGATAAAAATATAAAAGATTTTAAAATTAAAATTTAAAATTACACCAAATTGGAGTTCCATTTTTTTCACAGTACGCCTTTAAATTTTTAAATTACTGCATAAAATTAATGATGTTTTGGTATGATTTTTTAGTGTCATTTATATATTTTCACACTCAACATGTATTTATTTTTGATTAAATCTTTTTATATTCATCCTTATTTCATCAGTTCTTATTTTAGAGATTTCATCATGGTATTTATAATTATGTTTCTATAATTTAATCTATTTGTTATTAGATCTCTTAATTCATACACCTGTTAATGATTTTTTTAATAAATATTTATTATTCAAATATTTTTAAAAATACATATATAAAGATAAAATATAAAATTCCTTACAAGTAAAACCTTTATATGTCTCATGTTTTCTTTCCTCAAAATAAAATTTTGATGACGGACAATACAAAAGCCTAGAAATTAACTAAAATATTTAAGTTTTTTTTCTATAATTCGTTTAGTTTCTGTGTTTTTTTACCTTTATCAATATCTTATTTTCATTGAAGGGTGTAATCAACGTTGAATGTTTTTTTATTAAATATATAGTATTTTTACATTGGATATTATATGATAACCAATATTAAAAACTTTAGAGTTGGGGTTTTAATTTTTGTTTTTAAATAAGAAACATTAAACCTCATTTTTTAATGTTTACTATTTAAAAATAAACATTAAAACTCATTTTTAATGTTGGTAAAAATATAAAAGATGTTAAAATTAAAATTAAAAATCACACCAAAGTGGGGTTCTATTTTTTTCATAGAATTCCTTTTACATTTTAAATTTCTACCCAAAATCAATAATATTGTGGTATGATTTTATTAGTGTCATTTATATGTTTTTATGCTCCCCATGTATTTATTTCTGATCAAATATTTTGATCTTTATCATTATTCCACCAATTATTATCTTAGTGATTTCATCATGGTATTTATAATTATTTTTATATAATTTAAAATGTTTATAATTAGTTCTCTTAATTCATAGTCTGTTAATGATTTTTTTTATAATGAAGAATGATTCTTCATATCATGTTAAAAATACAAATATTAAACAGAAGTGAAAAATTCCTTACAAGTAACAGCTTCAGATGTATCGTGTTCTTTCCTCCAAAGAAAATTATGTCGATGGATGCTATAAAAAGCATGGAAATTAAGTCAAAGATTTAAGTTTTTTTTTTCAATATTTCATTTGGTTTTTGTGATTTTTTACCTTTATCGATCTTGTATTTTCAGTTAAGGCTATAATTAGCATTAAAAATTAAAAAAAATAGATATTTTTTTACATCAGTTACTATATAATCAATGCAAAAAGTCACATTTGATATCAGTTTTTAATAACTGACATTGAAACCGATTTTCAACATTGGTTATAGGAAGAATGATGTTGAATGTGACTTTTTATATTGGTTATAAAAGATACAAAATAAAAATTCTATAAAGTAATAATTTTAACATACATTATAATAAACAACATTAAAAACATATTTATTACATCATTTATAATAATAAAACCTAAAAAAAATGTTAAAAACATTAAAAAACCAATGTAAAACACCTGTTTTGTACTAGTGCCATATATTGTGAGTTGAATGCTAGGGATTCCCATGCACATATTGAAACATATAAAACTATACATCATCTAGGGGTATTATGTGAAGGGTTTTTTTAGAGTCTAAAAAAATTATAAAATAATATGAAGCAATTAAAACCCCTGTTTGAGGTTATCCCATGCAAGATAATATGAAATTATGATAAAAACCGAAATGAAGAACACTATAAATGGAGTACCATACACTATAGGGATTCTACTGTATATTTAAACATTATATCATGGTTTTATAAAGATCACATAATTTTAAAACATAGACATACCACGTTCATGGAGTATCCATGGATCAAATAAATCACATGTCACACATGCAGGATTTTCCTTACTCCCACGATGTGTTAGCATCTATGCATGCAAAGGAAGAAGGATGAATAGAGAGATGGGTTCAAGGAGGTTTGTCCAAGAATAATAATAATCACACACACCGGCCATTTTTTTAAAAAATAGACAATTTTTTACATCAGTAATTATATAATAACCACTATTAAAAAATTTCCAGTTGGGATTTTAATGTTCGTTTTTTCAATAAGCGTTGTTAAAAATCAATTTTTTTAACATCATATTTTTAAAAATAAATGTTAAAACTCATTTTAAAATTTATTAATATATAAACACTGTTAAAATTAAAATTTCAAAACACACCAAAGAAGAGTTCCATTTTTTCATAGTATGCCTTTGAAATTTTAAATCACTCCCTAAAATTAATAATGTTGTGGTATGATGTTTTTAGTGTAATTTATATGTTTTCACTCTCCATGTGTATTTATTTTTGATCAACTCTTTATATCTTCATCATTATTACACTAGTTCTTATTTTAGTGATTTCATAATGGTATTTATAATTATTTTTCTATAATTTTATTTGTTTATGATTAGTTCTCTTAATTCATACACTATTTAATGATTTTTTTTATATTGAATAATCATTCTTCGGATCATTTTAAAAATAAAAAGATTAAATTATAGTCTAAAATTACTTACACATCATAGCTTTAGATGTCCCATGTGTTGTTTTCACCAAAATGAATTATATCCATATACACTACAATAAGCATGGAAATTAAGTCAAAGATTTCAGTTTTTTTCTAGATTTCATTTGGTTTATGTGATTTTTTTACCTTTATCGATATTGTATTTTTATTGAAGGGTGTAATCAAAATTGATTTTTTTTAAAAAGACAATTTTTTATATCGGTTATTATATAAATTATTTCGAAAGTTACATTCGATGTAATTTTTTTATAAATGATTTCGAATCTGATTTTCAATGTTGGTTATGAAAAGGCTAATGATGAATGTGAGTTTTTATATTGGTTATATAATAGCTAGTGTAAAAATTATATAAATTAGTAATTGTAATTTCCATTATAATAACTGTTGTTAAAAGAGTATTTATTATGCCACTTACAATAGCGTTTCTAAAAAAATAATGTTAAAAACATTAAAAACCCGATGTAAAAAAACCTATATTGTACTAGTGTCATGTACTATGAGTTGCATACTAAGGATTTACATGAACATATTTAATCATAAAAAATTATACATAATATAAGGGGATTTATTTAAGGATTTTTTAGAGTCTAAAAACATTATAAAAAAGTATAATCAATTAAAAACCCTATACAAGGTTCTCACATTCAAGATAATATTAAATTGTGATAAAAATTAAAATGAAGAGCACTGTAAATGGAATACCTTACACCGTAGGGCTTATATTGAATATTTAAGCACCATATCATGGTTTTATAAATATCAGATAAGTAGAAAACATAGGAATCCCAACTCTATAAAGTTTCCATGGTTCAAATGAATCACATGTCATATATGCATGATTTTCCTTACTCCCATAATGTGCTAGCATCTATGCATGAAAAGGAAGAAGTATGAAGAGAGCTATGGGTTCAAGTAGGTTCATATAAGCATAAGAAGAATCACACACACCCACTATTATATAAAAATAACACGATGATGGTCTTGGGTGGTGTATTCATTAATTCATGCATTTATAACGCATTTATTAATTCTTTTTCTTATTCATGAACCATATATACATGAATTTAACTCCTCTAGACATTTCATCTTATGTAATAGATTACTAAATGATAGAATATATAGGATAAACATAAAATAATAACAATTATCAATTTTATGAAATTGAATAAAATAATATACCCTTATACACATGAAAATTATAATTCAAACGAAATATATATATGTAAGGATTTAGTGAATATCTATATCAATCTCCAACTTGCCCTAAATTCAAAATACATCGTGGCTTTTCACTTTATATTATATAATATAAAATAAATTGTGAAACCATATCCAAAATACATTTTGAATATATTACAAAACTCTTTTATAAATCCATCATCAACTTCATATTGCATCACATCATATGAAATATTTTGTAAATATCCATTCAAAACACTTTTTTATTAACTATAATTTTTTTAGATTTTCTCTCTGAGTCAAACTCAATCCCCAGTTAGTCAAAAAAAAGTGTAACCCCAAATTCCTTTATAGTGTTGACAATAAATATGAATCTCTAGACCCATATATGTAATAAAAAAATGGCCTCTAAAAAATAATCAATGGTACTAAAGCTATAAAGTGATCTAGTGTGATATCTATTAAAAAAGTGTCTTTATACTTATTTCCATTAGATTGTATCATATGAAATCTTGGATTCAAATGTTTTACCTTTTTCCAAGACATATAGTTACATGGGACATGGTGTATGTCAATTCCATATATTTGACTCAACTATTCTTGACTCTCTAAGTGTTGATTAATCTGATCGATGAATACATGGCATGTAAATCATCCTTATGGATACTCACATCTGAAAATACCGTGTGGATGGTTGATGGGTATGGTATTATTTTTTTCAATATATAAGAAGGAATCAAAATTAAATTTATGATGAATTCCTCTATGATTAGTGATTAATCATGGAAAGAGAAAGATGGAGAGTGTTTTAGAAATATTTAAGAAGGATGGTGATGATTCTTGGAGAATTGTAATGGATTCCTTAGATCTAATTCACTAATAAAATTATCTATGATTGATGTGATTATGTATGGAGAATTATTATGGAATCGTTTGTTGTCTTGTGGTAATACAATTCTCCATGATTGGTGATGATGATAGGAGAATTTTTATGGATTATTCTAATGACATTGGATGTCACACTTGGACAATTGTACTTGAAAATATGATGATTTATTATAATTATCTTAAGTTCAAAGGCATGTTTTAATTGCATTAGGAGAGTTCACATTGTCTTTGACATTTAAAATAAGGAAGAACACAATGAAAATAAATATTTTCATGATTATTTTTAAGATCATGAAAAATATCATTTTTCATAATGATGAAATTAGAGAAATGAGATATGGAATGCATAAGAAGAAAGTGGGGTTTATTTGATCTTAAACGAGATTTGTAATTTATAATCTCATTCCAAAATAAAATAAAAGAAAATTTTTATGAAGACCATGTAAATGTTAATTTTCATTAAGTGAAGAAGGGTAATTATAAAGGCCATGAAAAATATATATAGTTTGAAATATATATATATATATTTCAAAGAATATTTGAAGATTATTGGGTGGTTTTCTTGGAATATATTATAGAATTTTATTGAGGTATATTACATGATTTATACTGAAAGATGTCAAACCACACTAGACCCCAAGGGATAAACCTCAACCACTAATAGGGGAGCCTAAGGGTAAACCCCCATGGGGTGGCCTACCCAAGGAGGCTGTGCATGGAGGCGGAGATTGAGGGTGGGCACGTGTATAAGGCCCGCAATAGAGCACATTCATAAGCATGTGTGTGGGCCCGTGTATAAGGCCCATATAAGTTGGATTTTCTAGCAGGTTGAAGCCTATGGTGGTGTGTGAAGGATGTTACAAGTAATGACCCCCTGTTTCTAGCTCGAGCAGTGACTAAAAATGATTTATTAATAAACGTTCACCTAGAATATTTGAGTAATTGATGTGGGATGCACAGGTGGTGTGGCTACTGTTCCTCTTCCATTAAATTAACGAACATAATATGGACTTTCCGATGCGTTTTATATGTTCCATCTGATCTCTCGTGCTTTTTGGTTTAAACTAGTGTCATTTTCTTCTTCTGTAAGCGATGCTTGATGTGTTTTACATGCCAGATTAGATGGTTGGACCTTCATAAAATGAACCTGAGGATGCCATGATTGATCTAAGGATGAGATTTTGGGAGAATGAGATTTTGAACCACCATGCATGCAATATCCATATTGCATGCACGAGGTTATATTGAAGAAGTTTCTACTACCAGATGAAAAATAGAGTTGTAGTAGGAAGTTTGAGCATCCTATATTGACGGATTAATTCGAGGTTCAAATAGATTAGATACATACGATTATTATCACATGAATATGAGGAATCAAACATGACCTCACATAAGTAAAGAATCCATGATTTGTGGTGTAAGTCTATGTGAAAAATACCAAATCCTTTAGTATATTTAAATTTTGCAGCATGAAATTATTTACAGGGACTTGAAGTCACAATTGACATGAGATGAATTTTTATATACCTTGTGATTTGAATCCATGAATATTAAAATAGTGAAGATGCTGCATAAAGGATAAAGAACCAATCCTTCAGGTATGTAAAATAAACAATGGTATTTGTTTTTCTGTGTGAAGAAATAGGTAACCCAAATCCTTCAAGTATTTTAATGATTCCTTAATATCCTTGAATATTGATGGAAATTGGAGAAACATTTCCTATATAAAATTATGCAATCTAAGGGAATAAATATCTCTCTACCATTTGAATTACCAAGAGAAATATCTTATTTTATAAAAATAAATAATCCACACAAATTCATAAGAATAAGGAGGATACCATAAGAACATCTCATGTGAAGAAGGATATGAGAATCCCATGGGCCTTTTTGACTTTTGTATAACACACATGAAGTCCTTGTGGAGATCTTGTTTCATGAAGCATCACAATATAGCTTGTACACCATTATGTGAAGAAGAAAAATACACATAGAACCCATATCCACTTTCATGAAGAAGAATAAGGATTATACACTTGAGAAAAGACATTGGCTATGTGCTTATGAAAGATATATCCTATGCATATCTCTTTTTGTGGAGAAAATATAAGATATTTTTCTTCCTTTTTTGTGATTAAGAACCCATTTGGGTTTACAGGAGAGTAAATTCAAGTCCATTCATGCTTACATGCATATGTGTGGAATATACCATGCACTATGCATTTCACTTCCATACATGAAGGGTCCTTGATGAGTTTTTGAGGTCGGGAACTTCATTTACAGAAGGAGTATCTACCTAGGAAATTGAAGAACAATATTATCCAATTAATGAAAATGCATCTAGTGCAAGAGAGTGATCTTATTCAAAATGATTATTGAATAATCTTAAATAACTGGTGGTTTTAGTATAAACAAAACTATTGAATAATGGTGGTTTAACTATAAATAATTCCATATATCCTTTATACACTATATATTTTACCTATCTAAAATTGTGTTCCAATTCTAGGTATTGGTAATCACTAAAAATTCATAGTGATAAGAAAATCTGTGAAATAACCACATGTTGATCACCATAAGGAGTAGGTCTTAGTACCAACCTTATAAAAATACTTGTGCTATGATGTTTCTTTTATTATCTACATTTCATGTGTATATACACATTGTGATCACACAACAAGACCCATTCGTCTTAACCGGGGTATAAGTTAGAGAGTAAGAGGGGATAATATAAAAGAAAATAAAACTTGGTAAAATTTGGATACACTGATTCACCCCCCCTCAGTGTCCCTACATGATCTATCTGGGATCTATAAGTGGTATCAGAGTGTAGTTATACCTATAATTGGATGAAATTTTCTATTACCAATTGAATTTACAAGGTTCATATTAAGTGAATATTTGAATTTTATATAGAAGTACCTCAAGTGGATAACTTAGTTTCCACTCCTATTGAAGAAGACATGAAGGCATCTACCAAGAATCTAAAAAATAGGAATAATCGGTAGGTGAATATATTGGGGAAAATATTAAATAAAGAAGAAAATGATCAATGATCTCTTGTAAAATTATTTGAGAATTACCCCTGTAAAGAAACCATCTCAAGCTGTAGAGAGTTTAAGGAAGTTGAATCTATCAAATTAATTGAAGTCTTCGACTCTCAATTTTAGAGATATATGAATAATGTTCCTAAAAAAGTGATTATATATATACTTTATTATTTGAAGTCTATTTTTGATATTGTAGAACAATTTTAATATGAAATTAATATATAGGAGGATGAACTTGTAAAGATATTCAAAATGTGAAATACTCTCAAAGACCTCATTGAAAAAATAAAGAATCTATGACACTTTTAAATAAAAATATTTCAATAATTGAAGAATAATTTAAATGGAATGATTATGAGACCACTATGAGTAAACATGTTTTTGGTGAATCAATCCATGAACTTAAAACAATGTTCAATGTTTCCATGAATGTTAGAGATTCTCAACTTGAATATAAATCATGTAAAGTAAAATATCTCGACATTTTTTTAGAAGAATATACCAAGTTTTATGAAGAATATATTCAAAATATATATAATATAAAATAGTCGCATAAATATATTATCTGTGCCAAGGAATCCCAATTGAAAGTTAAATCAAGAAGAATTAAATACCTTGACAACTATGTGATTAAATGTAGTAAAAACATGAAGATCATATTGAAAGAATTAAAAGTGAATGGGAATAAAAATCAACCTCATTTGAAAATTATAAATTTTATGTTATCATGAAATGTGTTGTACTGGATGAAACATTTATAAATTTGAATGAGACACATTTTATAAATTCCCAATTTGATGAGAAAAATAATTCTTCCACTAAAACATATGAATATTGTCAACCTAAAATAATGTATGCTATTATTAAAATAGTTAATAAGACTCACATATTTAAATAGACTCATATTGGAGGAAATAATATCTCAAAATTATCTCTTGATAAACCTTATACATGCTCATGGAAGAAGGTAACCAATAACCCAATTAATTATTTTTTTACTAATGCAGTCTCATCTGCTAGTATAGGTTCAAATCCAAATTATGGGAATATGTGGATCGATAAAAATGATAAAATATCCAATAGAACACCAAGAGTGTATACTATAAATATCAAGATAAATCACTCCCTAAATGATGCTCCAAAAGGGAAAGAAAAATCCAGAAATTGCAAGGCACTAAAACTGTCTAGATTGGTACTACAAGAAAAATAAGATGATTTGTTGTCTATTGTTAGTGATTTTGGAAGTTTGGACATCAGTCTGCTAATTTTTTTCATAGTATGTTAATGTATGAAGACTGAGGAATGCCTATATTCAAATGGATTAGAGGTGAATAAATAAAGAAACCTATAAAATAAAATCATCTTCCACAGAATAGAATGAATCTATAAAATAGAAATAGATTGAAATTCATTGAATAATTCTATGAGTACTGCAACATGAGTGGTCACATAGAAGAAGTGTGCTGGTATGAACTATCTAGGTAGAACTCTTAATCTAATAGAAGACCAAAACCCATATAAAATTTTGTGATAAGGGAAATAAAACTAGCTTCCTTGGGAGATAAAATAGTAATGAAAGATGTTCAACAGATTAAAATTAAAAAAGTCACTACTAAGAAGGTTGAAAAGATAGATGCTAAGAATTTAAACTTAACCAAGAAAATATAATTATATTATATAAATAGTGTTCATACAATGGACCACTTAAAAAATTACATGGAAATAAATATAAGTAAGTTGAAACCAATTATAGAATCTATCCAATAGAGAAATAATAAAATAGGATTGATTGAAGATATTCTTAAAGCAGATTTTGATATTTAACCCAAGAAAGGTAACTTAAAAACATTAAATGAACCGTGTGGAAACTCCAAAATATAATATGTTAAAAAGGAATTCTTAATCATTTTTCCTGATCAATTTCATGCTGCTATAAAAATGAAAAAATGACGATGAAGCACTAGCTATAGAAAAGGAAAATGGAAATAATATTATTTCAAATGAATAAGAAATATAATTTCATTAGAGGTTGTTGACAAAAAAAACTCAAGTGTCTTACAAAAATTTTATGTAATGTGTAATCAGAATGGAAATAATTTAATAAATTTCCTTACTCTTCTACCTACTTAGAAAGAGATTCTAAAGATAGAAAAACAAGAATCAAGGGTATCTATTTCACTTCTGGAAGATGTGAAGATAAAAAATCATCACAATATGAATGTGAATGAAAAAAAGAGTCCATAATATCAAATAAATCTCATAATGTGAAATGTAAAGGAGATACAAGTATGAAGATTACTAGACACTTTAGAGCTATGAGAAAAGGAGACTCTAGGTTGATATAAAATTCTCAACCTTATTTATTTTATTAATATCATAAGTGTTCCACCTTATTCACTTACTTCTTATGTACTATTTTTGTGCATTCATTATGATATAATTGAAGTTGAAGTTCATTATCAAGGTGAAGAATTAATGAAAAAAGTGGAAGATAATAAGTTTCAATACCTATTTAAGATATAATAAAAACTTGTTTTTTTCCACAATGGTGGATCATCAACATCTATAAGACTATCTTATGTTACTATAAATCTGGTAAAATGACGGTATTCTAACCCTTGAGGGAGAGAAAACATCAAATATATGTTATCAATATTTGTTCTAACAATATATGAAATATTAGTTCATCTCTGCAAAAGTTGTAGATATAGGTAACACAATTACACTTCTTTCCTGTGTCCTAATTAAATAAAATATGCACATTAATTGGGAGTGTTGGTTGATGAGTATTCTTATATAAAGTGGGACTAAAATATTATGGCACTTGAAATTTTTGATGTGTTTACTGAAGTGTGTAGAAAAATATATTACTTAATAAACATTCTTTATACAACCCCCTATTTGAGAAATAAATATGTTATGAGAATGATAACACATGCATGGTTTTTAATGGATATCATAGACAAGCCTATTTGTATCTCACTTGTTTTCAACACCAGGTTATCCCACACATACTTAGAGTTAACCAACTAAAGGTTCTTTTCTAGGTGAACCATATGGTATAATCCTTATTTCATAAAAATTAGAAGTTATTTTAAAATTACATTAAGATAAGAAGAAAACTTATACATTAATCCTTTTCATTTGTTATCAATTAGGAGGAGAAGGGAAATTTACTTTAAGGAAACAATATTGAAAAAAAGACAAAGGGGAAGATTGAAAATCCCATGTTGATGGTTGATGAATATGGTTGTATTTTTTTCAATACATAATAAGGAATCAAAATTTAATGTTTTATTAAGTCCTCTATGATTAGTGATTAATCATATAAAGATAAAGATGGAAAGTTTTTTAGAAATATTTTAGAATACTGGTGAAGATTCTTGGAGAATTGTAATGGATTCCTTTGATCTCGTTAACAATGACAATTCTCCATGCTTGATGTGATGATTCCTGGAGCATTTTTATAGAATAATCTAATAGAATTGGATGTTACACTTGAAAAATTATCCTTATAACACTAATGTCTGGTTGTGCTGATATTAAGTTCAAAAACATTTTTCAATTGAACTATGAGAGGGCACATTGTATCCAAAATTTAAAAGAAGGAAGAATACAATGAAAATAAATATTTTCTTGAGGATTTTTAAGTTCATGAAAAACATAATTTTTAATATTGATGAAATTGGAGAAATGTGTTTTGGAATTTATAAGAAGAAAGTATAGCTTATTTCGGCTTGAAGGGATTCGAAATTTGTAATTTAATTCCAAAATAAAAGAAAGATAAGTTTTTATGAAGGCCATGGAAATTATTATTTTCATTAAGTGGTGAAGGGGAATTATGAAGGCCCTGAAAAATATATATACCATGTACAATATATATATATATATATTTCATAAAGAATATTTTAAGATTCTTGGGTGATTTGTCTTAGCATATATGAGAGAATTGGATTGAAGGACATCACATGATTTAGGCCAAAAATGGAAAACCACACTAATCTCTAAGGGTTATCCATAAAATACTCATTAGGGGACTAATAGTCAATCCCAATGGGAATTCCTACCTAAGTAGGACTCACATGGTAGAAGATATTGAGGGACGACCTTTGTATAAGGCCCACAGGATAGCCCGCCCATACCCGTGAGCATGGGCCAATGTATAAGGCCCACATAGGCTGGCTTTTATGGTGGGATAAAGCCTATAATGGTGTGTAAAGGGTGTTATAGGTGCTTATCCCCCATAAAAAAATTGAGTGGTGAATGAAAGCGATTGATTAATAAATCTTCTCCTAGAAAAATTGAGGAATCGATGTGGGACACGTACACAATGGGGATACTATTCCTCCTCCATTAAAATGAGGGACATAATATGGTCTATCTGATGCATTTTATCTATATTGTTCGATCTCCTTCACCCATGGGTTTAAACAAGTGGTGCTTTCTTCTTCCTTAAGAGACCCTTGAAGGGTTATGCATACCAGAGTATATGGGTTGACCTTCATAGAATGAACCTGAGGGTGAGATGATAGATATAAGTCAGAGATTTTGAGGGGATGAGACTTCAAACCACCATTCACGCAATATTTGTCTTTCATGCATGAAGTTAGCTTTAAAAAATTTCTACTGCCAGAAGAAAAAAAGAGTTGCAGAATAATGTTAAATCATCCTCCATTTATGGATGAATTCAATCTTCAAAGAGAGGATATTTATGCGAGTATTATTTCATGAACATGAGAAATCAACTGAAATATCATCCAAGTGAATACACCATGATTTTCAGTGTAATTCAACATGATAAATATCAAATCCTTTGGTATATTTAAATGTCATGACACGACATTATTTGTAAAGATTAGAAGGCACACTTTTTGCAAAATGAATTTGTATATACCGTGTGATGAGAAGCCAAAAATATTAAAATATGGAATATTTCATATAATGGATGAAGATCCGATCCTTCAGGTATTTAAAATGTGATGTGGTATTTGTTATACCATGTGAATAAATCAGTCACTTGAATCCTACAATTATTTTAATGAGACCTTGGTAGCCTTGAATATTGAAGGAAGGCAGTGAAAAATTGACTATATAAACAGACGCTTGATGAGGGAAGAAGTATCTCTCTGCCGTTTGAATTATCAATAGAAATATCTAGTTTCAAAAAATATAGTAACCTTACAAATGAAAAATGAGGAGAATGATCATGTGTGAACCTTTCATGAGAAGAAGAAGTATTGGAGAATTCTATGATCCTTTTTGACTTGCATTGAACACACATGAAGGCCTTCAAAGGATCATTTTTCATGAATCATCACTGGATAGTGCATACACTATTACTCAAAGAATAAAAATACACACAAAACTTGTGTCTACTTTCACAAAGAATAATAAGTCTCATACATTTGATCCAAGATAGAATAAATGTGCTTATAGAAGAGAGATCCTATACGTATCACTTTGTGTAGAGAAAATGGAATATATCATGCTTCCTTTTTCGTGATCAAGACCCTATTTGGGTTTGCATGAGAGTGTATACAAGGCCATACATGCTTACATGCATAAGTGTGGCATGCACCATACACCATGCATTGCACTTCCATACATGAAGGGTTCTTGATGAGTTTTAGAGATCAACAAATTCATTGAAAAGAGTATCTTCCTAGGAAATTTAGGAACAATATTATCCAATTGATGCAAAGGTATATAGTACAAGAGAGAGATCTTGTTAAAAGTGATTATTGAATAATCTTAAATAACTGGTGGTTCTAGTAAAAGAAATTCCATTGAATACAGGTGGTACCATTATAGAGAATTCCATATATCCTTTACATGGTGTGGATTTTACATGTCTAAAATTATCTTCCAATTATATGAATTTGTAATCACTATAAATTTATAGTGATAAAAAAACCATGGAACAACCACAGTTTGATCATGGTAAGGAGTAGGTCTTAGTACTGAATCTTGTAAAAATCATTGCATGATACTGTATCTTTTATTAACTACATTACAAGTTTATGAGAAAATTAAGAGCACACAATAAGATCCATTATTTTTACTCAAGGCATAGGTTCAAGAGTAAGAGGGGATAATTGAAAATAAAGTAAAACTTGGTAAAATTTGGGTACAATAATTCACCACCCCTCTCAGTATCCTTGCACAATCCATCTGGGCTCTACAACATCACATGTACCTTATCCAAATAGATATATAATATTTAGGTGAAGCAGCACAATCCTATAGTCTATCTGAATTGAGGGATCTGATGTCATAATTTTCATATAAGATGACAAATCCCATCTTGTTTAGTCTCTAATTGACGACATGATATGCAATATAACCAACCACCTCATGATTAGCTATGTTCATATATGGAATTGTGTAAGTAGGGTACCTATGTATAAAGGTTCTCATGCTGGGTATCTCACCATCCTTAGGTAGTTTGGACTCAAATATGATCCATGTACCCCTAGTATACCAAAGAAATATCTGTATAACACTCCATGTGATATAATTAGTAGGAAATTTAGTGCACATAAAGAATATCCTTTTTTTGTCTCATGAGAATAGACTGTATCTATATAAAATAATCCTACACATTCTAACATTAACATTTCATCATAAACTATAATACTCTGTGATGATCATCGTTTATGGATGAGCTCAAAGTCATACTTTGAGAGGTCAATTATCATTACACTTCATGAAATTTATATCTATGTATACATTTATACATATAATGTGAAAGATTGATAAAATAGAGATTACATTTAATACGGTATATTTTAATATTTTTAATCTTTTTAAGAATATTAATATGATACATTTAAATATTCTTAAACTCTTTAAAAAACTTAACAAAACCAGCATAAGCACCAGTTTTCATATCATATGTGATAAACTACTAGATCATCCTTATGTTTGATATAATTTATGGATTTTTAAAATTTTTAAATTATATATAATCCATGTCACATCTCTATATGGCCACATCACATATCTATGTGACCATATAATAAAACCCACCCACTAAAATCTTTAGTGATAAACATCTATGAAGTATCCATTTTTAATAATGATGAGATTTAAGAATAATATTCTTAAGTATTCAACTCTTTGAAAATATTAAAACTTATTAACCTCACAATATCAAATGTTATGATACCAACTTATTTTGTCTACTTATAAATCTTTATAATTTTTTCATCTCATCCTTGGAACCCTATTCCATCAAAAAAATTCCTTGAAATAATGTAAATACTTATATTATTATTTACCTATTTTCTTAAACTCTTTTTTATAAAGTGACAATCACCTTAATATAGTAACTAAATATAACTCTTGCAGTTATATTTACCTCCATATCCTAAACTTTTTAGGATAAAGTGATAACAATTTTTTTCTTTAAATTCATCTTAAATTCCATACCCCAAACTCTTTTATGATATCAAGTGTAATTCACTTTTCATTTTGACTAGTATAATCCTTCAAGAAAAAGGGTCTTTCATTTATCATGATAACTAAATGTAACCCTTTAAATTTTTCTTTATCATCACATATCCTAATCTCTATTAGGATATTAAGGGAAAACACATTAATATTATATAGTTTTAATATTTTAGAAAATATTTATTTTCACTTTATAAATGGTAACTAAATGTAAAAATTACATTTTTCTTTACCAACACATATCCTAAACATTTTAGGATATTAAATGGAAAAAAACATAAACTTAAGATTAATATTATCTTTTATCTGTTAATTTTGAACTTATATAAGTCAAAAAATACTCCCACTATCCTCTTAGATACTGTATTCTTTTCATAATATCTTGAAAATAAACACAAGCCCTTTTATTTTATTAAAAAATATTTATTTCCTTTATGTGGGAACATTTAACAAATAAACTATTGTTTCCATATATTATATGGTATTATAGGTTTTTGGAACCTTTAATTTCTTGAAAAGAATATTTTATTTAAATATTCCACAGATGGGTGGTGGGAACACATTCCCACATATTTTAAGAAATACTTGGGTAAAAATATTATCTAGGATAAAACACTTTTATCCACATCTTTTTCTCAAAACATGTCATAAAAATTGATGAATCATAAAACATGTGTATATAATTCAACATCTCATACTTTCACATAATTTCTTATTTATTTATTATGTTAACTTATCATTAAAGTGAAATGAGATGATGATACATAAATTTTACTTAGATTCAACCGAGCTTGATATTATCCTTTACATTTAGATGTTGCTACTCTTTACTTCATGAATGTAAAATACAATCTCAAATAATTATTACTTTGACTTCAAAATCCTGTATATTTACAACACATTGTAAAATATACTTTTGGTATCACATACCTTTAAAAATTAAAGAATTAATTTCTATAACATCCATACCTGATATAAACATTCCATAGAGTTTCACAAACTACTTCATGTATATCATGGATTGTCATGACCCATCCCAGTGGGGCCCATATCGTGACTCCCTAAGACCACCTCCAACAGGCTAGGGGTTGTTGACTATAACTGAGTAGGAATATCACTAACATGGGAGGAATTTTCTAAGTACCTATACACACACACATATACAAGCTCAAAAAATGATAAAATGTAAATACAACTAAAGAACCAATGCATGCATACATCTACATCCCACAACTAGATTACGACTGGAAGAAAAATGGAAGTAAACGGGGACAAATACAAGCCCACCAGAAATAATCCTATTATAAAAGTCCAACCTGAAAGTAAAGGTACTGGGACTACTGTCTGAAAGGTGTAGGAAAACACCTTGGCATTCTAGTCTCACTAAGCACCGTATCATCCTGGTCCGCCTACGAATCTGTAAAAAGGTAAATCGTCTGCAGAAAACATGACATGTGTGGGAAAAGCCCTTACAAGGGTGAGTATAAAAATACTCAATATGACACCACAAAACCAAAAAACATATAAAAAAGGAAATATAGTCATCTCTACATAGGTATATGTCTATAGAATATATAATAAGAATATCCAGATATACTCAATAAAGGCACACAATCTAGGAGTAAGTCACGAACATAGTATACCATGCCTAGGATTCCAGTTCTAAGATTCTATGAGGCACTCATTAGAGAGAGCACACTCCAGAGTCTGCTATCAAAGATGACTTTCATTCGACAGGTACTACTCATTTGGTATCTTCATGAGAGAGAGATAATCAATGAATGGTCCAAAGAGAATATGATACATAGATGAGGATCATAACTTGGGTTATAGGGTGACACCAACAACTCAATTTGGATTAACCCACTATGTAGAGGATCAACGCATGGTAGTATTGGTCACATCGATACCCAGTACTCTACCTAGGGAAAAAAGATTAACAGATGATCTCACTCCGGGCCTCTTGGAGGGATTCCAATGACTCTATCCATGAAGTCCCACTAGAGGGATCCTAGTCCTAGGAGTATGAAACAATTCGTGCCTACCTTTAGGGAAAGGATAAGGGGAACAAACCCTAAAAAACCTTATCCAATATATGATGGATGAGAGATCTAATCCATGTAATAAGGATTACACGATGTGTATAATGGTTATACACCATGTCCCTTGACCCCGGGTTCTGCCTGTGTAAATGGCATGTGTTATTCAAACCAAGTCCGTGTAGAAGGAGAGTACACGATGTGTAGAGGGGTCACATGTCGTGTCCCTATATTAGGGGTCCCTCCAATGTACCCCAGCCATATTCCAGTACATGGTGTTATCCTGTGTATCCATTCTCATGTACTAGTACATTGGGTATCCCAATTACATGGTCCAAGTCATGCCATGTGGG
Source organism: Viscum album (assembly GCA_963277665.1). Lineage (NCBI taxonomy): Eukaryota > Viridiplantae > Streptophyta > Magnoliopsida > Santalales > Viscaceae > Viscum > Viscum album. The sequence goes on from OY728137.1 coordinate 249,491,570, forward strand.
GGGGGGGGGGGTACACGCTGTGAAGGCAACTTGTGTACTCTAACCCATGTCTGTGTACTATCTGAAGTACTCTCTGAGTTCATCCAGGGGGAATATATGCCATGTAGCTAGGGACTACATGCCATGTGTATTAGGTTTTTTTTATTTATTAACCCTTTTTATTCCTCCCGCTCACACCCGCACTGCCATTGCCTCAAAATCCGGATTCAATTGCACCAAAACTCATGGATATAATCTGGTTGGACTCTGACAAAAATTTAATAGAATATGGGGTTTAAATCCATTCAGAAAACATATTCTGTTCGTTTGAATCATCTTCTATGAATCTCTCTTGAAGATTGGGGGTTTCCAAATCAATCCAATCAGTTCACTGCCAACGTCATCACACCACTGTTACATTATACCAATCTCAAATCAATAATCTCAGATCATTATGCCAAGAAACACGCATGAAACAATCAATTTATCGGTGTTCTTCAAACCATGGTTCAAATGAAGAATGCCCACGATGAAGAGAGAAATATGGGAGAGAACTATGAAACACAAAAAATAGGAATGAACCTTAGTTGTGTTTGGTTAGAATTGATTTGTTTTAATTATAATGATGAATGACAAAACAACCAATTAAACAACTCCCAAAGCAATATCCCCACAAAATAAACCCATCCCACATGATGATCAAACCACGGATCGAAATGTTCATGGATTGGTCGACATTCATCATAGAAATCAATAATGGGAAAGAAATCTAAATAAAAAACATGCCCTACCTCAATTCAGATTGGTTGATAATGAAGAATGATTGATGTTTCATTGTTGTTGTCAATATCTATTGTATTAGAGGAGTGTTAATCTTTGATCTACAATTCATTTTCATTCGTCTAAGGGGATTATATATATCTCCCTATCCAATGGTCCTTCTACATCTCCAAGGTTATGCAGATATCCCTGGGATTTCCCCATAATCATCTATCAAAATACGAGTAAACCACTATGTTGGAAAAATGAAATAAAATAATTTATTCAAATTATTTTATTCATTTCTGCACCCATGATGACTTTTCCTCTAACGACTTGCACTGAATAATGTTAAGTTTTACCTAGAGTAAACCTCACATTTTGAGTTCAATGGTGCCCTCATATTTCTAATCCAGTCACCTGTGTATAATTTATTTCTCTTTTTTATAAAACTACACTTTCATGCTATTTAATATATTTAATATATTTCAACATTTATTTCAGGAACCTTAGTCCTCAGAATCACACACTTTATCAATGCCTAGTCTCGAAAATAATCCATATAATATTGAAAAATAATACACATAAAATCTAAGTCATTAAATGGATAATACAATCATATTTAATTATTACCATTTCTTCCTGACAACCCTAGGCTTCAATGAACAGGATTTTTTGTTGAAATTTTCAACTAACTTTTCTTTTTGTGGTTTGAAATTTTACCTACTTATACTACCCATACAGTATAATAAATAAGATATCATATGACCTATTCATACATTATATACACTTTGAGAATATAAAGTAAAATTTTCATTGAATTTAATCAACTTATGACTTTATTTATATTGAAAACACTTTGAAAATCATATAGTTGATATCATATATCTATCAAAACAATAGAATTGAATTTTATATCCATTATAGTTTTAATGAAACCTATATTATCATTAATTTGTCTAGAATATTAAATCATATTGAATATCATTTGACATACAAAAATAATATTGAGAGGATACGAAGATACCATTGGTCATTTTTCTTCTAATTCCTTTGAAACCTTAAATGAGTCACTCTATACTTCCATAATCATCTAGATTGACTTATCAGAAGATTTCAACACTTGGTTACCGAGGAAGGAACTATTTTGAAACATATAATTTTCCATAAGAACTTTTATTAAATCACAGATCCAGATTTAAAACTTTTCTGAAGTTACCAGTATTTGGAGTATCTTACATTAAGTTTCTACTTATCAATTAATGAACACATATTTTATCTTGTTGATGATGATGATATTATCTACCACAAAATATTATATCAGATGAAAATCATGTATTATTAACCATTTAATAATGACATTTATTAAAAGGGATTCCATTAAAATGATGACCCATTTTGAAAAAAAATCATATACTTTAGTGGCCCAAGATCTATATTTCACTAAAGAATGAGTCTGCTATAGATTTTTACTCACCAATTAGTTATTTAGGTTAGTAATCATCCTAATCATATCATATAAAATTCTTAGATAATTGAGTTGACAACAATTTTTCCAATCCATCATATAGAAAAACTCAAATCTATTCTTCCAATTACCTAATCCTATTATAGTCTCCTGACTAGTTTAACCTAAAATAATCACAAAAAATTGGCTAACAAATAAAAATTCAGAGGAACCCAAATTTGGAATGACCTACCCAAGGATGATCCAATTTCACCCATCCTTGATTTCCTTATATAAGATAATACTAGGGCACCTAGATATGGTATGACTGAACCAGTTGGATGATTGAGGTATTGATAAGTTCTAATTTGGAACCAATCTCACACTTAATATTTGAATGAGATTTTAATCTCACCATACTATCTCATGTTATTCACTTTTATGTATGCATGATTCTAACAATTTAGTTTGGAGTCTCATTCCCTTCACTAAATCAATATGTTCATACCATATTGATATGTAAATCTTTACACAACCCACAAGTCTGTGTTACTTACCAAAAAATAAAACTCAAACATATTCATACATATATAGATTCATCATATGCATAAGGAACATGAAAAATTAATGTAAAATAAAAAATATCTATATGAGTAAGCCTAGAGTAACATATATCCAACCCCATTCACCAGCCTTAATAAGGAATAAGAATTCAGGTAGGTAGGTAGTATAAACCCAAGTCCTTCTACCAGGGAATATTTACTCAAGAGAGAATAAAATTATTCAAAACTCTAACACCTAATGTATAAAAACTAAATTCAACAACAAAATTCAAGAAAATAACTTCAATTACAAACTGAGGTCATGGTAGATGGAAAATTAAATGCATTATAGAGTCATTCCTAGCATGTAATGAAAGGTTATATCCTAAAAACAATTTAATAATTTAAAATTAAGCATACACAATATTCACATTTGTTAAAAAATTTATTACATATGAATATAATAGGGAACAAACTATTAAATAAGAGAACAATTCAAATATTGAAACATGAGATAAATATTTCTGAACAATTCATAAATCAAATCTAATTATAAACCCTCTTATAATTTTCAACTATGAAATTATAGACTTTCTATAATTATGAATATAAACATTTTATATTCATTTCAATATGAACTCTTTCATATTTATCATTATATAGAATTTTTATTTTAAATGTATGATATTATAGGAATGATAAACTATTTTGAATTCAATTTCTATTATGTATACATTTTACATAATCTAATATCACATATTTAATCATCATTTAAACCTCGAAAAAATAATTCATCCAAACTGTAGTACCCCCAGTTTCTGGTACATAACCCCTTCCCTCATGTTTTTTTAATTAGTGTGTCTTTGATTGGGTTTCCATAAAATAGGGAGCTTCCATAAAATAAGGAGTTTCCATAAAATAGAGAGTTTCCATAATATTGAGAGTTTCCATAATATAGAGAGTTTCCATAAATTTTTGTGCTTCCATAATGTTGGTTGTTTCCATAAAGTGGTTTGTTTCCATAAAGTGGGGTGTTTCCATAAAGTGGGTTGTTTCCATAATGTGGGGTGTTTCCATAAAGTGGGATATTTCCATAAAAAACGTGTTTCCATAAAAAGGGTAAAGGTGAAGGATGTGAGAGTTTTAGGATTTTATAAGGAAAGTTGGGACCAAAAGGAAGTTCTCCCAATCCATACACGGTTGTCCCAAATCGTGTGGTCAAACCTTGTGCAGAGGTCAAATCTAGATCCTATTTTCTAGGAGCTTACTCTTTTTTTCTCTATATATTTCTTTTTTGCTTCAAAATGCCCTTATTTCTAGAATAATCTTGCTAAAATGTTGTATAACCCTCCCCACATGAGTTGTAACAAACCTAGATCCCTCCCTTGGTGATTTTGAGTCTGATTTTTGAGGTATGTCACAATTCTTTCCCGATTTATCATGTTTTCTTAGATCTGATTAGATCTACTCCTCTGATCTCCATTATTTCTCAGATCTGAACCTATAATGGGTATATCTACATTTTTTTCCAAATAATTTAATTTTGAGTCGCGATTTTTCTTGGATAATAGAACTAAGGCCATTCATGGATAATTGACCCGTTTTCTTGTGCGTTCTTCGTCTATTGTCAAAGTTTCAAAAAAAAAACTTTGAGGTAGGAGGCTTCTCTCTTGAGTCCTTTTACAAGAATTGATCATCCTAGATTCAAATTGGTTTATTGATTGTGAAATTCAGGGAAAAATATTCATTTGTGATGATTTATGGTTTTTGTGAAATTGTGCGATCATGGTGAATAGTTGTGAAAAAGGGGGTTTAGTTTCATGAATTTAAAATGATGATTTTAAATTATGAATTTTTTGGAATTTCTATATGGTTTATAGAAAATATATTTTCAGTAGAAATGGTTTTCAATAAAAATGTAGTTTTATTAAAATGGTTTGGAATTTAAATGGTTTGGCATTGAAATGGTTTTTACAGAAATGGTTTTCAATAAAAAGGTGTTTTTATTGAAAGGGTTGCTTTGGCATGATCATTGGGAATATGTGGTGTTCATTCATGTTTCATATACGGGGCTTGGTTGAAATATGACCTTGTGCTCAGTGCCAAAAGTTTAATGGCACATGGGAATTTCAAACATAGGGCTTGGTTTAAATATGACCTTGTGCTCACTGGAAAAGGGTTAATGGCACATGGGAAATAAGTACCTTGTGACGACTTGGTAGATCGACGAGAAACCTCTCATGAGTATGGAACTATCATAACGTAGCATGCATGGTTGGTTTCATGGGTTTGAATAATTATTGGGTATGTTGATAAAAAGATATTGTGAAATGGTTGTAAAGATTGTTTAGTTATTTTTTTGGAAAAATATCTTATTGGGAAAGTTGGTTTCAATTTCACTAGTATAATTTTGGCAATGAATGGTTTTAGGAAATTGTTTATATTTTGTTATAAACTATTTTTGAGAAATTTTCTTACATAAACTATTTTATATAATTATTTCTAACTCTTCTATCCTAGTGATGTGAGTAGGGAAGTCATTGGGGAAAAACCTACTGAGTTTTATACTCACCCCTGCTTTGGAACTTTGGTCCTTTTGCAGATGCTATCTTTCAGGACAAGGGAAAAGGTAATGTTTCAAACCTGTTTAGCACTACCTCATGATGTTTGGGCTGTTCGGAGATTTTGGATCTTGAAGCTTGTGGAGCATGGAGTCTTGAGGTGTTTGGAGAGTCCTGTGTAGTTTATCTGTTGTGTACTTTGATACTTGGTTATTCTTCCGTTGTTGATTAATTTGATGTGGTTGTGAGATTCATAAAGTTTTTGAGTTATCTTTCATTTTTTCATGCATCATATAGTGAATATTTGGTTATGGTTGGTAGGTTTATTGGTTTATTTCTTAAAGGGTGAATCGTCCCCCACTTGTATTTGAAACCCTTCAGCATTTATTTCTAGCATTTAGCATCTTGGGGATGTCTCTTAAGGAATAGTAATGACTCGTTGTACTCTTAGGACAATGATAATTGGCGGGTCATTACAAATGGTATCAGCTTGTTCGGTCCTTGCCTAACAAGTAGTCATCAATGTTCCTAGTTTTGGAGATGAAATCCCTTTTGGTCTATTCCTTGGGTGGGAATCTTATAAAGGATTGGGATTGTCGGAACTTGAAATGTATAACATAAAAGGACATAGCTAACCCTTTTATGATGAACTTGAAGTTACTAGGGAGTTGGGTAAATAAGTGTTTGGAGACACTTCTAGAATTTTGAAATCTCATTGTCATGGTTTTAGCCAATTAGACGAGCATGACATGCATTTTTTAGGAATGAATTTCCACTAGGAGTGCATACATCATTTCAAGTAATGATTCTTGTTGTGAAAAAAGTGTTAATTTTTAAAAAATAATGGAATTGGTTTTTAAATAAAAGATTTCGAAAAAGTGAATGCTTATCGTATTTTGAAAATGGTTTAATTTTCAAAAGCGTGTGAAGTGTTTTAAAAAATGGTTGAACATGAGAAAAAGGATGTTTTGGAAAAAATGTTGTGATAGTTGATGTGATAAAATTTGAAATTCTAAGACAATAGTTGCTAGATATTGAGATGAACGGAGTTTGTTGTTAGTTTAGAAAATGGCACCTGGTAAGCATCGTCGAAACCAACCAGAAGAAGCTGTAGAGAATGTGGTCGCACCTGAACCACGTGTGAACCAAGAGCTGGTTCAGAGTATTGTACAAGCTTTTCAAGCTGTGGAAATAGGGAATCAGAGGAATGATCCACGACATGTGAATCATACCATCCAGTTCATGAAGCAGAATCCACCTAATTTCTGAGGTGATCCTGAACTCGAGAAGGTGGAGCTGTGGCTATGTTGGATGAATCGTATCTTCGAATTCATCAGAACACTAGTAGAGCTAAAGGTAAAACTAGCGATGTTAATGCTCCAGGATATTACACATAATTGGTGGGATTTAGCGGTGTAGGATAAATTGGATGAAGGACTTACAAGGGAGGATTTTTAGGAATTGTTTAACAAATAATTATATCCTCACACATTCAATATCTAGAAAACGATAGACTTCTTCATCCTGAAACCACATAGTCTCTCTTTCATAGAGTATGCGGCTAATTTCATGAACTTAGTATGCTTTGCACCAGAAGTTATTGCAAGTGTCTCTTTAAAGGCACACATCTTTGAATCAGGACTACGACAAGAGATTCGATCAAAGATTGCAGTACTTTGTATTACAGACTATATGAAGATGGTGAACAGAGAGAATATAGATAAATATGATATCTCGATATCTATGGGAGGAGGCATGATGATACCTACAGAAAACGGTGGGAACTCAATCACTGGGAACAAGTGGAAAAGGGAAACTTATTTCCAAGGTGCAAGTGGAAATCAAAACCAGGTGGCTAGATTAGTAAACCTTCCTTGATGACCCTAGAGAAAAGCATGTTGTTTTCAATGTGGTTCGTTTGACTACATAAAGCGAGATTGTATGGAACAACCTAGAGCATGTCATAATTTCAAAAATTTGGGATATCTTCAGCACTACTCTCGTAGTGCTCCAAGGTTAGGTGCTTGAGACACTTATCAGGCGTCACAAGCATCGTATGCTTTGACTGGATGAGGACAGCAGTCTTGTCAGCAGAGCAGAGCTAGCCCTGGTGATTCTAGAAATACCATGACTCCTCAACCAGGGCAACCTTAGTAAGGAAATAAGGAGAAAAGTGTAGAAAAGAATCAATTGTATGGAGCTGAGAAGATGATTATTGATGATCAGGCTGAACCATCTATAGTAAGAGGTATGATTATTTTGAATTCTACCTCTGTGCAAGTGTTGTTTGATATTGGTGCATCAAATTCCTACATTTCTTCTCGTTCTGTTTACTTTCTATGTTTAAAACTGGAAATTATGCCTTCTGTTTTGAAACTGCAAACTCCTCTCGGTGAAAGAGAATGTCAAGCCTTTGTGTGTAGAGAATTTGCTATAACTGTTGATGGAGTTGGGCTAAAATGGTACTTATCAATGTTGTATATGGATTTCTATGATGTAATCCTGGGTATGGATTGGCTGACAATGTTCAAGGCTCAAATTTACTGTTATAGGATAACAGTAAGTTTAATGACTGAGGACGACATCGAGCATCTCTTTAGAGGAGAGAGGATTGCAAAGAAGGGTGCAAAGAGCTTGTTGGAACCAATGGTGAGAATGATATCTTACCAATTGGAAGCGTTGACTTTGGAATCAATGAAAGAGACCAAGGAAAATCATTTTTTAGCAGTTATGGATTAATTTACAGATGTCTTCCCAAGAACTTCTTAGGCTTACCACCTATAAGGGAAGTGGAGTATATGATTGATCTCCTTCTGGGGACCAGTCCTATTTCCCTTCCACCTTATAAAAAGGCACCAACAGAGTTATAGGAATTGAAATTGTAGTTAGAGGATATGGAAATAAAGGGTTTCAATTGACCAAGTACATCTCCATGGGCAACACCAGTTTTGTTCATGAAGAAGGAAGATGGAACTCTTCGACTGTGTGTTTATTATCGTAATCTTAACCAAGTTACGATAAAGAACAGATATCCACTTCCATGCATTGATGATCTGTTCGATCAATTAAGGGGATCTCAGTGGTTCTCCAAGATTGACTTGTGATCAAAATATCACCAATTGAGAGTTCAGAAAGAGGATATTCCAAAGACTACTTTCAGAAGTAGATATGGCCACTAGGAATATGTACTCATGCCTTTCAGTTTAACGAATGCACTAGAGGCCTTCATGGAATTTATAAATCAGATATTTCAACAATATATATATTCTTTTGTTTTGGTGTTTGTGGATGACATTTTGGTCTATTCAAACAAAAGGGATGATCATGAGGTGCACCAAGAAATAGTGTTACAAATCCTGAGAGATCATCATTTGTATGCCAATTTATCAAAGTGTGATTTTTGGATACAAGAAGTACGTTTTCTTGGCCATGTAATTTCTAAGAAATGCGTCTCTATTGATCCTGAAAATATAGAAGCTGTTTTCTCTTGGAAACCACCGAAGAATGTTTTCAAGATATGAAGTTTTCTTGGTCTAACTGGTTACTACCAACGATTTGTGCATAATTTCTCAATACTTGCTTCACCAATGATATCTCTAACAAAGAATAATGCTCCATTCCAATAGACAGAGGAATGTTATAATTCTTTCTAGGAAATGAAATTTTGGATTACATCGACACCTATCTTGAACTTACTGGAATCAGCACAGGGGTATATAGTTTATTGTGATCCTTTAGGATTAGGTTTGGGATGTGTTCTCATGAAAATAGATCATGTTGTTGCTTATGGTTCAAGGCATTTGAGGGTGCATGAGAAGAATTACCCAACACATGATTTAGTGTTAGCTGTAGTCGTCCATGCTTTGAAAACATGGAGACATTATCTCTTTGGTGAGAAATTTACTGTGTTTACAGATCAAAAAAGCTTGAAACACATATTCTCACAGCGATATTTGAATTTGAGGAAAATGATATGGATGGAGTATCTCCAGATGTTTGACTTTGACTTGATGTACACACTGGGGAAAGGAAATTTGATGGTAGATTCATTGAGTAGAAAGTTATATGCTCAGTTAGTGAAAGAAGATTCAGATGAATGGCAGTTGATGTCGGTCTTAGAGGACATGCATGTGGAATATGAAGACCGAGGTGATGTTGTAGTTTTCTTTTGAGCTACGCTTGTTCCTGGTTTAGTAAAAATGATCAAAGAGGCACAAACATCTGATGCAGAATTTCTGGTTATAAGTTCAAAACTCAATGGTGGGGTGACTATTGAGGGCTGGAAACTTGATGGGGGTTCCGTTTTGTGTATCAGATATTAGATGGTTGTACTAATGATTTTTCAGTAACAACTCCTTTATGCTTACCACCATTCAATATGGGTTATACATTCAGTTACACAGAAGATGTATAAGGCATTGAAGGTGCAGTTTTGGTGGAGCGGAATAAAAAGGAAGGTGGCTGAGTTCGTCTCGTGGTGCTTAACTTGTCAGCAGGTTAAAGCAGAGCATCAGAGACTAGCTGGTATGTTACAATCCTTTCCCATCCTAGTGTGGAAATGGGATCAGATAGCAATGGATTTTGTTACAGGTCTTCCAAGAATGGTCCATAAACACAATTCCATTTGGGTGATAGTGGATCATCTAACCAAGTCGAAGCATTTCATACCTATTCGTGAAACTCATACAGTGGTGTAACTTTAAAAAATCTATATCCGAGAAGTGGTAAATAGGATTGGTGTACCATTTTCAATAGTCTCAGATAGATATCTGATGTTCACATCTCATTTCTGGAAATCCTTATAGCAATCCCTTGGGACTCAGTTGACTATGAGCACGACGTATCATCCTTAGACGGATGGGAAATCCGAGCGGACGATACAAATGTTGGAATAAATGTTTCGGTCTTTTGTAATGGATTTTGGGGGCTCATGGGAGGATCATATACCCTTAGTGGAGTTCTCATACAATAACAACTATTAAGCCTTGATACACATGGATCTGTTGGAAGCATTGTTTTGGCGTCCTTGTTGTTCTCCACTATGCTAGGTGGAAATGAGAGAAACTTCACTAGTTGGGCCAAGACTTGTACAAGAAACAGAAGAGAAGATCCAGTTGATTAGAAGGATGATAAATATGGCTCAGAGTCATTAGAAATCTTATGCAGATCACCGTCGAAGACCATTGTTGTTTGATGTGGGTGATCATGTATTCTTGAGGATCTCTTCAAGGCTTGGAAATCTCCACTTTGGGAAGTAGGTAAAGTTATCTCCTAGATACATTGGATCTTTTGAGATACTATAATGGGTTGGATAGGTGGTATATTAGTTGGAATTACCACCACATTTTAGTTCGGTGTATAATTTGTTCCATGTATCCCAGTTGAAAAAGTATCACCCTGATCCTGACCATGTGATAAGATGGGATCATGTTGAGCTAGAACTGAATGCATCACTAATACATACCCCAGTGCTGATCATGGATAGACAAGAGAAAGTCTTGTGTGGGAAAAGCATCGGCCTAGTGAGGGTTTTATGACAACATGGTCAGATTCAGGAAGAGACTTGGGAACGAGAAAAGGAAATTAAAGAGCAGTGGCGAGAAATATTTTTTTCTAGTGATGTTTTTCTACTTTATGAGGATGGAAAAACCAATGGTGAGGAGAATGTATTACCCTCATTTTCGGGTACATAACCCCTTCCCTCATGTTTTTTTAATTGGTCTTTCTTTGATTGGGTTTCCATAAAATATAGAGTTTCCTTAAAATAGTGAGTTTCATAAAATAGAGAGTTTCCATAAAATAGAGAGTTTCCATAATATAGAGAGTTTCCATAATATATAGAGTTCCCATAAATCTGGGTATTTCTATAATGTTGGTTGTTTCCATAAAGTGGGTTGTTTCCATAAAGTGGAGTGTTTCCATAAAGTGGGTTGTTTCCATAAAGTGGGGTGTTTCTAAAAAGTGGGATGTTCTATAAAAAATGTGTTTCCATAAAAAGGGCCGAGGTGAAGGATGAGAGATTTTGGTGGTTTTATAAGGACTTTTGGGACCAAAAGGAAGGTCGCATGATCCATACACGGTTTTCCCAAACCCTGTGGTCAAACCTTACGTAGAGGTCAAATCTAGATCTTATTTTCTAGGATCTTACTCATTTTTGCTCTATATATTTTTTTTTCTTCAAAACGCCCCTATTTCAATATTACTCTTCCTAAAATTATGGATAACCCTCCCCACACGAGTTAGAGCCAACCTAGAGCCTTCCCTTGGTGATTTCGAGTCCTATTCTTGAGGTATGTCACCATTCTTTCCCGATTTGTTATGTTTTCTTAGATCTGCTTAGATCTAATTCTATGATCTCCATTATTTCTCAGATATGAACCTATAGTGGGTAGATCTACATTTTTTTATTCCAAATAATTCAATGTTGATTCTTGATCTTTCTAGGATAAGATAACTAAGTCCATTCTTGGAGAATCGACCTACTTTCTTGTGTGTTCTTTGTCTGTTGTCAAAGTTTCATCAAAACCTTAAAGGTAGGAGGCTTCTCTCTAAACTCATTTTTCAATAATTTATTGTTTTATATTCAAATTAGTTTATTTATTTTTAAATTCATTAAAAAATCTTCATTTGTGATGATTTATGGTTTTTGTGAAATTGCGTGATCTTGGTGAATAGTTGTGAAAAGGGGGGTTTAGTTTCATGAATTTAAAATGATGATTTTAAATTATGGATTTTCTAGAATTGATAAATGGTTTATGGAAAAGATATTTTCAATAGAAATGGTTTTCAATAAAAATGGAGTTTTATTGAAATGTCTTATAATTTAAATGGTTTGGCATTGAAATGGTTTTGACATAATTGATTTTCAATAAAAAGGTGTTTTTATTGAAAAGGTTGTTTTGGCATGATCGTTTGGAATATGTGGTGTGTGTTAATGTTGCATATACAGGGATTGGTTAAAATATGACCTTGTACTCGGTTCCAAAGGTTTAATGGAACATGAGAATTTCATACACATGGCTTGGTAGAAATATGACCTTGTGCTCGATGCCAAAGGGTTAGTGGCACATGGGAAACAATTACGTTGTGATGACTTGGTAGATCGATGAGAAATCACTCTTGAGTATGGAACTTTCATAACATCTCATTCATGGTTGGTTTCATGGGTTTGAAGAATAGTGGGGTATGATGATAAAAGGGATATTGTGAAATGGTTGTAATTATTGTTTAGTAATTTTTCAGGAAAAATATCTTGCTGGGAAAATTGGTTTCAATTGAACTTGTATGCTTTTGGCAATGAATGGTTTTGGAAACTTGTTTATATTTAGTTATAAACTATTTTTGAGAAATTATCTTATATAAAATTTTTTATATAACTATTTCTAACTCTTCTATCCTAGTGTCATGAGTAGGGAAGTCATTGGGGAAAACCTACTGAGTTTTGTACTCACCCCTGCTTTGGAACTTTGGTGATTTTTAAGATGTTATCTTCCAGGATAAGGGAAAAGGTAAGGTTTCACACATTTTTATCACTACCTCATGATTTTTAGGATGCTCTGAGATTTTTGAGCTTGGAGCTATTGTTTCATGGAGTCTTGAGGTCTTTGGAGAGTCTTGTGTAGTTTATCTGCTATGTACTTTGATACTTGGTTTTTCTTCTGTTGTTTCTTACTTTGATGTGGTTTTGAGATTCATGAAGTTGTTGAGTTGTATTTCATTTGTTCATGCATCATATAGTGAATGTTTGGTTATGTTTGGTAGGTTTATTGGTTTATTTCTTAAATGGTAAATCGTCCCCTACTTGTATTTGAAACCCTTCGGTATTTATTATCTGCCTTTGGCGTCTTGGGGATGCCACTTAAGGCCTAGTAATGACTTTTTGTACTCTCAAGCCAATGAGAATTGGCAGGTCAATAAAAAAACACATTTTTTGTGTGTCTTATATAATGTTCCAAAAAATTACCCTTTAATTTGAACAATTTCTAATTAATTAATTGTAAAAAAATCATAATTTAAATATAAAATTTTTATATTTTAGCCTTATTTCTTAATTTATAACCCTTTATAAATTATTTTCTTTTGATTTATAAATAAAAACATTTATTTAAATATCATAATAATTTCTATATAATTTTTTAAAATGTATTTATATATTAAAAACTAATATTTGAGAAAAATAAAAGTTTCATAAACATTTATTTAATTAATTATAAACTACTTATAATTAATTAAATAATTTATAAACCCTTTATAAAATAAATTTTCCCAATATACCATTTTTAATGATTTATAAAAAATTTATAAATCATTAAAACCATTTAATATGTTAATTTTTTTAATTTTTTTCTAGTTACCCTTGAGTAGGAACTCATTCCTGCTTAAGAGTATCTGCCATTTACCCTCATGCGAACACCCTACGTAACTGAAAACTGGGTTTGGATCCTTTTTCATAAGGTTATAACTCCATGACCCTTAAATAATATTTTTGCGTAATGGTAATGTTCCTTCTAACCTTATGTATATGGTAATGGAAGATTACTATGACCATTAGAACATGTAATGGTACAAATCATATTAACCTTACGTAATGCTTCACATAATTTTAAGGTTCAATTTACCATTATGTAGCCTCCAGGTACCATTGCATAAGGGTAAAAAATTATTTACCATTACTCAACCACTACTTGAATAATTGTTAGTGACTGGTTACCTTTATGTGAGCCTTTAAATATCATGTTTACCCTTACTTGGTGTTGATAAATCGATCTATGTATTGATAAAACCATTTTACCTTCATGTGATTATGAGAAAATATCAATTATGCTTACGTAACACCTTTACATAAGCTCCCATGTAAAGGTATGTTACAATATAATTATACATTACCTTAGTTAATCCTTGTTTTCCCTTATGTGAACCTCTTCACATAAAGGTAAGAAGAGGTTTACCTTTACATGACTACTCATGTATGGGTAGCACCCTAGTTACCCTTATGAAATTGATTTGTGTAAGGGTATTGACCTGGTTACCTTTACATATCCCATCTGTGTAAATGTAATGTCTCATTTACCATTATGTATCCCAGTTATATAAGGGCAATCTATTTTGAAGCCTGATTTTCCAAAAAACCTAAAAACATCTTGGTTTTTTGGGTTTCTTATTAATTTCAATACAAGATTTATAAAACATAACAAGGATAACTCTGATACCACTGAAGGGTTTTGTTAGAGTCTAATTACATTTATCAGATCAAGAATAAGTGATTATAATACTTGTTTGAGGATCTTCTATGAAAGATATTATGAAATCATGATAAAAACTGAAATGAAGAACATTATAAATGGCGTACCTTACACCATTCTGTGGTGTATACATTGATCAAATGAATCACATTTCATATATGTAGGATTTTCTTTACTCCCATGATGTGGTATAATCTCTACATGAAAAGAAATAATGATTAATATAGCTATGGGTTTTCGGAGGTTTGACTAAGCATAATAATAATCATACACACCCACCATTATATGACAGTAATCCGAGGATTCTCCTGGGTGGTTTATGCATTAATTAATGCATTTATAACAAATTTAGTTGTTCCTTGGTTTATTCATGCACCATATATACTTGAATGTAACTGTTCTAGCTATTTTATCTTATGAAACAGCCTAAAAAATGTTAGCATATGTAGGAGAAACATAAAATGATAAGAACTATCAATTTGTTGCAATTGAATAAAATAATATACCCTTATGTGCATTAAAATTATAATTTTCATGAAATACAAAAAATGAACTATTGACATGATTCAAAACTGCGGAAATAGGGCTCAAAACCATGGCCATAAGCTATAACCATGGTTTTGACCAACAATTGGCACTATCTCTATGGCAGTAGGGTCTAACCTATGGTCATGGTTTTAACCATAGAAATAGGTGGCCTATTTCCATGGTTTAGAAAACTATGGAAATAGGATTCTCTGTTTTCAACTGTGGAAGTTGAGCTATGGCCATGGTTTTAACTATGGAAATAGGTGGACTATTTCCATAGTTTTAATTTTTTCCATAACCCTAGAAAACCATGGCAATAGCTTAAAAATAATGTGTTCCTAGCCGGATTTGATCCTTGCACCGTCACTTCATGTTTCAGCACCCTAACCACTACACCACCAAGGATTTTGTATATATATATATATATAATATGTTATATATATTAATAAAAACCTTGGAAATATCCTAAAAACCGTGGAAATAGTTCTTCCCACCATTTTTTTTGGAAGAAATCGTTTTCTCCCACGCAAGGGCGAGAGACCTATTTCCACGGTTTTAAAAATAGTGGCTATAACCATTTTTAAAAATGGACTAGAGACACTGTTTTGAAAATCGTGGCTATAGGCCATATAACTATGGATATAGGTGTGGTCTATATCCATGGTTTTGAAAAATTTCGTTATATCCCACGAAAAAATGACCTATAGCCTCTGTTTTAAAATCGTGGCTATAGACCACATAACCGTGGTCATAGCCACCTATAGACAGGGTTTTAAAATTGTTTCTATAGGTCTGTGGAAGTAGCCTATTTTTCTAGTTGTGTATATATATCATATATATATAAAAGGATTTAGGTAATATTTCTATCATTATGTACATCATAATACTATGAAATCGGGTCAGGTAAGAGTAATATTAAGGGAGATTATTGATCTAACTACTCCAGTGTCATTTCCTATTAAGGAAGTGACCATAGTTGGATAAAGTTTTTATCATTTTTTACATTATCTAGATACTATTTTTCATATGTTTCATATGTGGTATATTTTGATTTTCATTTTTTATTTGTTGTTAAATTAACATTACTTATAATTTTTTCTTAATCATATAATATGTAGGACTATCTAAAATCAAAGGAATCATTGCAATGGAAATGAAAATATCAGGGACCAATACTTTAAAATAATCCTCAATATCTTGATAGGATAACAAAGTTAACATATGTTTCTTCTATATTAGATAATTATTATACTTTTATGATGAGTGATGATATTTTTGGAATATATTATACATTAAATATATTTAAAAATGACATAATTGATGTTTTAAAGGGTTTGGATCACATTGTACCTATGTTATAGTTGTTTTCCATGAAATTAAATTTCAATTATAAATTTAATTTCTTTAATTAAACATATTTTATATTGAATTGATTTATTAATTTTTTAATCATGAATCTCTACACACTTTTCTTTCAATATTATTTCACTTCTGTTTATGGTTTTAATAGATCCAAAATACATTTCAATAGTTGTGAAATACATAGATCAACATGATATAATTAAATATATATCTAAAATATTAAAAAATAAATAGATAACATATTGGTGTTTTCGAATTCACAATTGATAAGAGAATATATATAATTATGAACAATAATTAATTATACTATTATTAGTTATATATTTTTTATATTTTAGTGGACATTGGATGTTATTCATATTTTTTCCAAATTAATGCCAGACATATGAGTTATACTCTTTATTGGGTGGTGTTCGAAGATGATTTAAAAATATGTTAAAGTTGTAAGTATTATTATTTTATTTTAGTTATTTAATCTTAATATTTTAATTTTTCATATGTTTTGATAATTAATATTCAAAATTAAAACAATTCATGGGCTGAGTTTAACATGTATCACTTTACTACAGTGGAACCATAAAAATTTGAATAAGTGAAAGTTCAGGTTGATAACTTTTATATAAGTGAATACTTGTTTTTTCTAATATATCTAGTGTTTCTATTTTGAAAATATTAATTCATAAACACAATTTCATCTTCAAAGAGGGGGTGTTGAATGCAAGTATTATGTTTTATTATTTATTTATGGGATAATAATAAAAACAACAACAGATTTTGAAAATGTTAGTTTCATTATAGCAATTATAATTTTAAAAAATATATTCTACTTTTAAAGTCACAAAACTTTATATTGTTTTAGATTTTTTATAATGTTTCATTATATACACCAAAATACTTGAACCACCGTCAAAATTTATTTGTATAGTATTTTATAAGTTTCACTAATTTTTAGATGTAGTATCGTGTATGTGTATATTATTTTTAAACCATGTTGTAAAATTTTTTAGTGTGTTTTGTAGATTCTATTTGGGTTATTTATAGTTTTTTTTGTATAGGTATAGAATCATTCATTTTAGAATTTTTTAAAATAAAATCTTAACTTTTAGCATCAATTTTAGAAAAAACTGACATTGAAATACTTGTGAGGAGAGCTTTTGATGTCATTTTTTCCTAAAACTGACATCGAAATCCATGTATAATGGATTTCCATGTCACTTTTTTTAAAAAATGATTTTTAAATCCCTAATATTTACTCCATATAAAATAAAATCACCTTTTAACTGATTTTAAAATTTAAAAAACTAATTCTAAAGACATTTTTCACTAGTTTATCAAGATCAAGTGGGTTGAGAATTGAGATATGAGTGGTAAATGATAGAATATTTCAATTAGAAGCATCTTGATGTTTAAGAGTACTATGTTCGAGAAAAACTTATTCCTTTATCTATAACATCCTCACTCCTCAGTAGGATAAATAGAAGTCACCTATCATATTTATATTATTTAGTGATGGGGGACATCATATATGGTGGGGATTCTCCACTACACTAGTATCTTGATTCAGATGAGATTCTTTATTTTCATGGTCATATTTTGGTCCCTAAATTCATGTGTGATTATCTAGTAAGGGACTCAAACACCTATATGTGGTATTTACATCTAGGTCTAACCAAGATGTTATATGATATATGCAAGCAGTGTTGATGTCTTAGGTTGAAGTGGGATATTGCAGTTTTTGTTACACGGTGCTCCACCTGTCATCAGGTAATGGCTAAGAAATGGTGGACCATTGGTATTATTCGGTCTCTACTCATTCCTTATGATGGGGTTTTTGTGGACCCCCTGAGGCAATAATGCAGTGTTAGTTTTTTTGGACTGATGGATCATGATTTCAAATTTTCTATAAATACAAGAGAAGTTCTCTATTGATGGTCTATGAAAGATCTATGTGTGGGAGATAATATTCTTTTATGGAGTACCTCATATTATTGTCTTAGAATAGGATTCCACTTTACTTTGTGCTTCTAGAGAGGGTTATAGAAAGCACTTGATACATATGTTCATCTCAGCACTACATATTACCCACTGATAGATGGGTAGTCCGAGTATACTATTTGGATAATGGAGGGAATGCATAAAGTATGTGTCTTAGGTTTTTTAGTTTTATGGGAGAATTATTTGGCACTTGTAGAGTTTTCCTATAATAACAGTTACCCGACATCGATTTATATGACATGTTTTAAGGCTCTATATGGAAGGCCTTATAGTTCACCTATATATTTGTTGGAGGCTAGAGAATCATTGAGTATTAGGATGAATCTCATATTGGAGACATCAGAGCATATCTGGTTAATCAAGAAGTGGTTAGTGGATTCTAAGAGAAGAAATAGGTCATACACTAACTGAAGACATCATACTCTAGATTTTTTAGTGGTTTTCTAAGTATTCATGAAAGCATCTTCTATACTGGGGAATCATTGTATTCCAAGGTAATAGAAATTGGTATCTATGTATGTGGGTTAATTTGAGATTATAGATAAAATCATCTTAGTGTCATACTTTTTAGATATTCTATAATGTTTCGATTCCATTAATGAAAAATTTCATGTATTTTATCATTAGATATACTATCTCATTCATTCTTTCCTAATCTGTAGTGATAATATCGATCTTGTGGCTGGCATGTTGTTTGAGGGGAATCCAATTTGGATAGTGTATTGGAGGGAGAATACTTTATGTTGTAAGATCATCCCTCTAGTATGAGTGAAGTTGTACCATGGGAGTATCTAGGAAGATATGTGGGAGTGAGAGTCTTGAATATTGTTATAGCGACTACTTGTGGCCCAATGATGTTTGGGAATGTATCTCAAGGATGAGCAATTATATGTTGGGGAGGTTTTAATACCCCAAACCACACTGAGGTATAAACCCATTTATTTTTTCCAAACATTGTGTATTTTATTAATTTATGAATGTTTGGGGTGTTAGTGGGAGGTTCAAGAGTTGGTTATTGGAGTTAAATTAGGAATTTGAGGATGGAATAATTATAGGTTATTTTAACCTATTATATAGGGGATTTAACTTCATTATGGGTAGTGTTCATGTCATTATTAATGACTATTTGAGAATCATTTTTTTGTATTGTTAGTGGGTCCCATCATGACTAGTGGGCACCACTATGTAGAGGTTTTGGGATGGATATTTTATTAGTAGTTGGTCGAAAACTACACTATGGACCAGGGATTCATGATGTGGTAGTTGATGTATAAAAGTAAATTCCTTTAGCATAATATTGAATTCTATGGGGCATGATGGTTACGCCATGTTAGAGGGAGTGACACCATGATAATGATCCTTACACATACACCCCATGAATTTTTCATTTATGAAATTTTGTGAGAAGGTTAGTCATGTCATGATTAATGGAGTTACATCATGGTGATGAATTTGACATATTATTTTAGAAATTATTACATATTTCCGTTTTAAAATTCTTAGGGAGAAGGTGGTAACACCATAACAAGTGGGGTCATACCATGATTTCCTGGGAAGTCAAATTTATTGGTTATTTCTTAAAGAGGTTCAACACACCATGTACAAGGATAAACATGTCTTTGAGAGGTCCTTGAAGATCCATCATTTCATGACCATATTGTTTGCACCGTTATGAATAACCTATGTGGTTTTTAAATAAATTGATTAAATTAATAGTTTTAAATAATAATTATTATTAAATGGGTTATCCTTCATCTTTCCTGGAAACTTTCCTGATTTCTCTCCTCCCTTGAATTCTTCTCATCCATGTGAGATATCCCTTGTTCTTTGACATATTTTAATTTAATTTAATTTGGGTGATAGCTATAGGTAAGCCTATCACTCCTCTTTGATCATTTCTTAGATCCAATTGTTGTTCGGTGGTCTTACACTAGTTATGACTATTTGTGTCATATTTTTGGGTTTTTTTAATACCTAGATTCCTTTTGTTTTATCCTGAATTGGTGTCTAATATTTTAGTGGGTATCTTCCTTCATGCATAAGGCATGTGGTTCCTAAGTTACCCCTATGGCATAACCTTATTCTCTGTGTGTATAATGTGTGGTCATGCTGACCTAATTTATAATTGAACAAAAACCTGATGAAATTATTAATGCCTTTTTTTAAATGTAAATCACCTCATTTGATCCATGAATTTTCTATTTATTAATGTAGAGCAAGAAATTTTGGCTACCAAATGTGGTGTTGATTTATTGAATGTAAATGGAAATAAAAGAGGCATCCTAAGGGGTTTATTAAATGAAATTGTGTGATATGTTGAGTGGGGAACTTTTCCACCTAATGATGTTATATGAATATATAATGGGTGAGGCATGTATCCACCTGATCACTTATGTTATATGATATATATAAGTGGTGGTTTTTGCATCCCCTTGATGAATTATTTTATATAATAGATGCTGGGTGGGGTGTGTATCCCCCTAATGATGTTATGTGGAAATATATTGGGTGGGATGTGTATCCCCCCAAATAATTTTTTTATGTTATATATATATCAGTAATGGTGTGTATATCCTGTATGATGTTATATGAAGATATATTGGGTGGGGCACGTATCCCCCCGATGACTTATGTTATATGATAGATATACTGATTGCGGTGTGTATCCATTTAATGATGTTACGTACAGATATACCAGACAAGGTGTGTATCCCCCCAATGACCTTTGTTATATAAGAGATATGTAAGGTTGGGAACTATTCTTGCTTGATAACTTTATATGGAGATATTCAAGGCAGAGGACTTCCCCCCATACTCTATATATATAACTTGTTGATGACATTTAGAAAAGGAACTTATCCAACCCTTTATTTGGTTAGATGACTTATTCAGAGACATCTAACAATATTCAAATCATGTATAGTATATCCCATATGTTACTATAGAACCCCATGATTGATGATGTTTTATTTATTTACTCTTTCAATTATTATTATTATGTCATATCAACATGAACCTTATTCAAACTAGATATATTTAGGGATGTCGTTGGTATTGGTCAATTGAGTTATGCTCACACCTTTCTTGGATCATCATGGGTACTTGAGAAAATTCATATTTGTGGTATAGGATAATGGAAAGGTAACCATGATCAATAGATGATTTGGGTAACAGAGTTGGAGTTGGGATATGGGATCAGGCTTGGACTTGGGACTAGTTCTATGAATTTTTACAAATTTCTTTATTTTTGGTCATATTTTTTAACTTGATGTATACAATCCACCCAATATGGATTTTTTTATTTCAATTTGAATTTTTTGAAATTCAAAACATTCATTTTGATATATAATAGGCTGGTATATTTGTTTTTTGTAATTGAATGTGGTGGATATTTATTTATCTTATTGCATGATGATTATTATTGTTACTTTTGTTGTTATTTTGGTTATCTGATTCATGGGTTATTACCTTCCCACTTTATTATGAGACACCTGGTGCTAATGAACAAACTTTAACCTATGGAGAGGCGTTAATGAGGTCAAAAAAAACTCCGATCATATTACTGTAGAGTGAATCAGGTTGGGGTATTATGCCTTCCTCCTCCCTCGTAGTACACCTCAAAACCAAGTTTGAAAATCTAAACCTAAAATTGTTGTTGAATTAAAATCCTCTCCCTATTGTGATGAAGTAAAACCAATTAATAAGTTTGAGTTGTAACTGGTTATCCCCTCTTCTATACCTATTGTCACAGTTTTTATAACTAGTCCCTTATCCCCCTATGCCCTTTCAGTGGCATGAGTCTCCCATCCCTAACTTCCCTCTGATCTCCATGAAAATAGATGACACTTCCTCTTTTACCCTTACTTTGGATCTAATTTAGTATCCTACCACTTAATTTATTCCCCTTACTATTTCACCCATAATGAATATGGTGTCTTTTTTTATCTCTTTTTAGTTAAATCTACCAGCATAAATGCCATTGATCTTTATGACTATGAGTTTCTTTCTTACTTGGAAGAAAATATTAAGTATCAATAACACCTATATTTTACCCCCAAAGGTGATATTTTCCCATAGAAAATTATGAATCTGATTTTAAAAAATATTATCTCAATGATAAGAGTTTCACCATCATTCAAGATAAAAATAATAAAGAAAAAATACACTCTTTCCAAATTCAAATCCATAAAAGAAACTCTATAAGAGTTCAGTAATTCAAGTCTCCCTCTCTCTATTTTTAAATACTAAAATTATTTTTCTATAAAATTTGGGGGATTATTTCATATACCAATTTTTTAATACCCCATTTTGAGTTAGTTTCAAAATAAATTTTGGCCCTTGAATTCTACCTATTATAGGCCATAGGCTAACAATAATCACCACGATTATAATTTTACATTTATAAAATACATTACATTAAATATGAAAAACTTAAACATACAATAATAATATATGAATCCTAACTATAAATGTATATAACTTGAAAGTATTTCATGGACAAAAAAATAAAAATAATTGAATAATACCATAATGGATCAATAAACCCTAATTAAACACTCATTTTTATCTATAACTCCCCACTAATAACCCAAACTATTGGGTTTTTAAGATATATTGACACCAAAATGTTGTAGAAGAAACCCAAATAACCTAGTAAATCTTGATGTAAAATGATTTAATCATATAAATAAAGATCAATAAAATGTGTACCATGCTATACATGTTTTTATTCAATAAAAACAAACTCTATCAAGATCCCGATGTAAGAATCAATTGAATATTTCTTTCTAATGTATCCTTTAAAATATAGAATCACAAAATTATTTATCAGGTTTTCCATTAACTTGAATGATGTGATGACAACAATAAAGGGTTAAGTGGAGGGTTTTAAAGGGATTACTATCATCTAAAAAACACGAAAAAGCAACCCCAAAAATAATAAAACCAAGGGTCCATGTATTCATTTGGAATGAATAATAAAACAACGAAATATTGACATACTTTATTCTCTATTGATCTAGCCCATCTAGAAAATTTTGATAATGATCACTGATAATTATCTAAAATACTTCTTCCTTCTAGGATGTTCATAGGCTACACAAATCTCATGATTCTAGAGAAGGATCTCCCTCAAACCATGGTCTAATAAAACCTTGAGTTTAAAGGTTTGAGAGAAATGAGAGCTTGATAATCTTGAATTTGAGTAATTTTAATGAGATAAATGAGTCAAAAACTCATAAAATTATTTTTTGAGTATTAAACTACTTATAAAGCCATCATAAATATCCAAAAAAATTACCAATATTTATGAGACACTTCTTCAATGTTCTATAATGTTTCAACATCATGAAAAATTCATTTTAACCACCACTTTGATTATTTAACATTTGAAAAATCCTAAAATAAGTTAAAACTCCTTAAATTCATCATTATATGATTAAAAACTGAGTATGATTTCCATTGGATGTGAATTGGATTGATTTCTTCATGTTATCACATAACGTGCATGAAGATGCAAAATACTATGATATGGTGACAATAATCACACTATGGTTTTTATTTTAGTGTATATTTCCATAAATATTCCACTCACAATAAAATCCTTATATACATAGTGCAATTTCACTTTATTCCACATCAAATAAAACAATTTGTAAATTCATACCCAAAAATACTTTTGGATTCCTTCAAAAACTATTTTCAGAAATTTTTTCATACATATTCTACCATATACTACATCATATGTAATAATTTATGAAAATATATTTCTAATTTAATTCATATAACCTCCAAAAAATTTTGTTCATCTCTCAAATTTTTATATACTTTCTCAACATTTTTATAATCACAAAGTGTGATCCCATAAAACTTTTTAGTATTGCTAATAATTATGAATCCTTAGATCTATAAATGTAAGCAAAGAGTGACCTCTAAAAAACCCTGAATATTACTCTAGCTACAAAGGTATCTGAAGTGATCTTTATCAAACATATATTTCTCCATGATCATGTTCACGTAATATATCATATATAATTATGTGTAATCGTATAATCCATTTTTCCAAGAAAGAGATTAAATGTAAGAAAAGAAGTATGTCAATCCCATATAGAATACTCACATGCTCTTGATTATTTGAGTATAGAATGACTAGGTTTATAAATACATCACATTTTATTCATCTAAGAGGATAATCACATCAAATTAACCTTATATAAGTAGATAAGTACATCACATGAACCTTATCTACATATTGACATACATTTACTTATTCCATCTCAATCAAGGGCCCAAATATCATACTCTTCATACAAGAGGGAAATACCATCTTTATTAATACTCAATTGAAGACAAGATTAACAACATACTCAACCATCCCCTGATTAACTAAGCCTCAAGGCTTCCATAATAAAGGTATCAAAGTATTAAGGTTCTCATGCTAAGTATCATGATAAACTTAGCTATATATATTTAATATAAAATAGGCACCCCTGATATAAAAAAGGTACAACATATAATAGTACTTACGGTATACTTGGAAAGTCACCCAACATAAAAAACTCTCTTTGTGTCTCATAGGAATATTGTACATCTTTATAAAAAATCCTACCCACACTAAACTTAATATTTTTTCACAACGTATAACACTCCATGAAAAACATTGATTATGGATAACTCAAATTCATACTTTGAGAGGTCAATTATTATTTTACTTCATGTAATATATATATCCAATATAGAAGAATGATAAAGTAGAGACAACCTTATGTATAACATGGAACACTTTATATTCTTAAAATTATTTAAAAATATTAAAAAACCATGAAAGGTTTCTATGTAGTGATTAAAAAATAATAAAAGTATAAACATCCATTAGTAATGGCTAAAAGTCATACTTTGAGAGGTCAATTATTATTTTAATTTATAAAACATATGTATCCAATATGAAATAATGGTAAAGTAGAGACAAACTTTTGTATAACATGATACATTTTATATTTCTAAAATTATTTAAAAATAATAAAAAACTTAAATTGTTCCTAAGAATTATTAATAATTAAACAAAGTAGAAAAAGTGATTTGAAACCATAAAAACCAATATCACCATGCATTTGAAACTAAAATCATATGAAATATGAATTGAATAATGAATACCTTACACTATAGAATGATACAACCATTTACTTTGGTCAATGTTTGATGAATATCACCAAGAAATAAGTGAAAGTATCTTTCTTCTAAGGTGTATCCATGGGTTACACCAAATAACCCAAACACTACAGGTAGTATATTCCCATCATTAATGATATATTAGTGTCTCATAAGTAAATAATGAATGAAAAGAGGGAGATTTGGTAGAGTAGAGTTTTGGGTAGAGGATATTCAAGAATCACACACACCCAAACCCATTACCTGACCTATTTCTATAGGATAAAATGATAAAATTTCATCTATGAATTTACTTGTATGTTTTATAAATGTATGAGTAATGAATTAAATTATATATCATGTATCCCTAAGCTAATAACTCTCCCATATTTTTTAATTATAGATGATGTATTATAGAGATTAAAACATTAACTCCTTAACACTTAGATGGTTAAATGAGTTGTTTAAATGATAAATGAATCAAACTATTTGATTCAAGGAATAAATAATCAACTATATCATACAATATGACATGCCAAATAACCAGTATATGACATCTATATATCATAAAATATGATATACCCGAAATATTAAAAATAAAACATTTTCTATATATATGTTGTACTCTATGAAATATTATGTCATACTATATGACATGCCATGGATCTAGGACACATTCACTTAAATACCTTACCTAAACTAAATCCTAAATTATTTTTATGAATTTTCACATTAAAAGTATCATATATGATAACTTGTGAAACCATATTCAAAAATCATTTTAGATATATTCCAAAATGATTTTTGAAAAATATCATCATCTTCTCATTTGTATTACATTGTATGAAAAACCATGTGAAACATTATATACAAAATGATTTTGGAAAAAAATATAAAACAAATTTAGAGTACCTCTTTGATTAAAACTCAATCCTCATTTGGTCAACCCCAAAGTGTGACCCCATATAAATTCATCGCATTAAAAAAATATGACTTACCGGAGCAATAAACGGGAGAAAAGAGAAGGTTATAAGAAATCATAAATGATTATCATGATATAAGTGGTTTGGTGTTATCTAAATTAAACACATGTATATATATAAATATTTCCACCATCCATATCAAATACTAGTATGTATTTTCATACATTCCCTTTTTCCAAGACATCGAGTGACCATGTTACACAGTGTATATCAATCTCATATAGCCACCTCAAATATTCTAGTCTATTTGAGTATAAACTAACCTATTTTATGAATACATCACATGGTATTAATATAGTAGGTGAGAACATCACATGACCCTCATATAAGTAGAAAATAACATCATATATACCATTTAAGTATAGTCATGAATTGCCTCAATCTATCTCAATCAAGGGCCCAAATGTTATACTCTTCATATGAGATAAAAAAAATCCAATATAGGTTGAGCTCTAATCGAAGTGATGATAAAAAAACATACCCAAAAACACATTAGTCAGCTAATAATAAATCCTTAAATAGTAAAGATATCAAAATATGAAGTTTATCATGCTTGATATCTCACCAACCGATGTTAGTGGGGACTCTAAATATGAATAATGCACCCCAAGTATAACAAAGATAAAGTGCATGAAACTCCACGTGGTGTACTTCATGGTGTTGGAATACTGAAACCCAATCTATCAGATAAAGTTGGGACAAATTTCTAGAGTCTTGTTCTATACACTGATTGGGTACTATTGCTTCGTGGACTTACTTCTACTCTTATTGTATCATAGTGGACCAACTATTTGGTTTTGGAACTATAGTGCCATGTTTCTTTATGATATCATATTTGATCTTGGGTTTATTTACTCAAAGTTTCATCCTATAATAGGTATAATGAATTTTTTCTATCTCTCCATGGATGTAGTAATTATTCCTAAACCTTGTAAATTTGGTATTTTTTTTCTTCATTTTTTCTTTTTCTCTATTTTACTCTTATTCTAGAATCGACTATAGTTGGTGCTCTCATTATTTTTACAACACATGGTTAATATTGTAAACCAAACCTATTTGTGCCTCATGAGTATATTTCATATCCCTATAGAATAATTATACTCATTTTAACCAAAAGATTTCATTACAACCTTTAATACTCTGTGAAAAACATCAGTTGGGTATAACTCAAAGTTATACTTTGAGAGGCCAATTATCATTAAACTTCTTGAAATATGTATCATTATATACATATGTGCATCCAACATGAGATAATGATTAAGTGGAGATTTCATTTTATATCACATGATGTATTTTATATTCATAAACTCTTTAATAGTATTTTAACAAAACTATGCATACGAATATATCTACCATATAAAATATTATAGACCTCCAAATTAATCTTATGTTTACTAAAATTTAAGGATCTTTGATAAACTTATTATATCTTTATGAAATTAGTTTCCCATAACTATGTGACTAATTAATAAAACCCTACCACTAAAATATTTATAAATTAATATCTATGAAGTAATATGGATTAAATAATGGGGATACTTTGGAATGATATTCCCAAAGTTAAAATAATTTGAACATATTCAATCTTCTTAACTCCCCAATATCCAATGTTATGATTTTAAAAAAAATCTACTTATAACACTTTATAAGTGAAACATCATCATTCTTATAACCCTTTATATTAACCTTTTTTCCTTATAATTTTCTCGTAACTAATGTAACTTTTAAATTTTATCTTTACCAACATACGATAAAATCCTTTAGGATATTAAGTGAAATTAATTTTGTTATGATAAATAAATGTTACTCTTTACTTATTATTTACCTTCATATACTAAAATTTTTAGGATATTAAGTGAATTTTTTATGATTTTTTACTAGAATAATCTTATATTTGTTAACTTTGAACTTCTATAAGTCAAAACATACTCCAACTAACCACTTATAGACTATATTCCTTTTAATATTATCTTTTATAAGAAACAGAAAATATTTTATGTTTTAGGAAATAAAACCTATTTCCTTTTGGTGAGACTAATTAAAAAATAAAATATTACTTCCATATAATATATCGTATTCTATGTGTTTGGAATATTTATTTAAAAGAATACATTTTCAAATATTCCATTGTTGGTGGTAGAATCACATTCCTTCATATTCAAGGATAAAAACTTTATCTCAAATAAAATTATTTTATTCATGTATCATTTTCAACTAAGTTTTCTAATTTGGTGAATCACAAACCATGTGTTTCAAAAAAATACCCATCTCATTCATTAAGCAACAATTGTTTATAGGCTCCTCTAATGAGAGAGAAAAATGAGACTAAAAATACAAAAAATTTATTCAAATTCATCTAATCTTGAATTATTTTTTTCATCCAAGTCATCAATGAAGAAATTATTTTCTCCATTACAGAAAATAAAGATTCAATCACTCATTATCAACTCTTTATTTAATTATAAACTTATGTATGTTTAGAACACTTTTAAAATATATAGTTGGTATCATATACCATTCAAAATAAAATAATTTAATTCTATAATATTAATACTTGAGGTGGAATCTCTACATGGTTTCTTACAACCCTTTAAGTATTTTGGAAAGTTCATTCTCCAATGTATAGTTTTTATATAATGAAATCAATATCCCTCCTCTATTTTATTTGTATTGGTCAGTTTTGTAGAATCTCCATGACCTATTTTCTTCTCTCCCTAGAATTTTTTTACCCGTATCCTTTTGCACCATCATGATGACCCTTGATCTTGGACCTCCCATGCCCCAATAAGTTATACTCGTTAGATTTAGTAGATTAGGTAAAATTTTATTAAAATCATTCATATTATAATTCAAAATAAACTATTAGAACTTTTCTAATAGAGATTATATAATGCATTTTGTGGCTGTATCAAGTCTAATAGGTGAACCCAGCCTCTCTAATTCATTAACATACTAGATAATATTGAGTACATGAGTTAAGAATAAAGTTACTACCACTATTTTCACTGAAATAGAGCCTTCGATACCGCACACCTCTCATGCCTAGCTAGTTATTTTCAAGATATCCATCATATTGCAAGCATCCATGGTCACATGTTTCTTTTTCAAATTGGATTCCATAGTCATAAGAATGAGAGTAGATACTTATAGTGAATCTTGTAGATGATTATCAGAGGAATTTATATATTTTTTTGAATGACTTCATTAGTTGGTTTCTTAGGAAAGGGTTCCTTCAACACATATAATTTTATCTCTTACATAATAACTATTCTTAAGTTCTAGTACCAATCAAGGAAATTACTAGTGTATATTTTTTCATTATCAAATATTGATATCAAGTTAAATATTGATTATTATGATTCCATTATCTATAATAAAATATTTTTATTATATGACTATTATCTTTAATATTCATTTAATATATCCTTTTATTAACAATTCTCCCACTAAAAAATGATGACCCATACATCATGTCCGTTATGTGATCCAAAACCCATATTTCATCCCGACTTACACCTATTTGATCATGTAAATAATATATGACTATATTTGATAGAAAAATATTGTTAATAATATCATATATAGTCCTTGGATATCTGAGTGGATAACTATTTAACAAAATACATCATATTGATTTAAAATCCACTTTATTCCTTTTGTATCCTAACCGTTGGGGTTTCATAACTAAGTCGTACCAAAACATTTCCAAGAAAATAAACCTAACCGTTAAGGTCACCTAATAAATTGATTTTTTATACAAGATAATCCATGGGAAACTAACTATTAGGGTCACCTATTTTAAATGGTTATGGTCTTAAAAAACATCACTTTGGAAGGAATCTCACACTTAATATTTGATGGTATTTACAATCTAATTTCATATTTCTTTATCTGCATGCTTCTAATGATTTAGCTTTGGAATCTCTATTTCATTAACCAAATTAATATTTTCACACCATATTAATCTATAACTATTTATACGATACATAGTGTGTGTTAATCAACTAAAAATAGAAGTTGAATATATTTACACATATCCAAATGAATTTTATGCATCAAGTACATGAAATTTTCTTGTAAAGTTTTATAATTATACAAAATCAATAATCTCTACATGATTAAATCTGTATCCATGAATAATGAACCCCCACCTTTCTAAAATAAGGAATAAACCACCAGGCCAGTGGGAAGTACAACTCAAAGTCCCTCTATCTAATGATACTTTAGTCAATAGGGAATTTCATTCATCATAACAGAAATACTAATATGTATAAAATATATTCGACAAATAAATTCAAGATAATAACATTAATTACAAATTTAGGTCAAGGTAGATGAAAACTACATATTATACAATCATACCAAGAATATAAATCATGCAATTCCCATATATAAGAATAAATTTTCACCTAAATTAATGCATACACAATAATTAAATTTCATAAACAATTTATAAACATTTCTATTTTAAAGTAATAAAAAAATAAACATTTTATTTATCTTCCAAACATGATATATAAATTTATGAAAATTTCATAAATTAATAATTATAAACACTTTATAATTCATTATGTACATTACATAATTAGATAAATTTAAACACTTTATATTTATTCCCAAATATGAACTCCTTAATATTATTTATTATATGAAATTTACTTTGAATATATAATATTTCATGAAATATAAATATTTTATATTTCAATTTCTATTATGTAAAATTTTTACATAACTTAAATATTTCATATTAATATTATTTATACATTTGATAAAATCATTTATGAAAAATATTTTTATATGGTTTAAAAAATTTATATATTAGACCCTTTTAATTTGAACAATTCAAATTAAAAATTATGAATAATTCATAATTTTAAATATCAATACTTTATATTTTTCCTCATTTTGTAATTTAAAAACTCTATAAATTATAATTATGATTTTCATATAAAATTTTTATATCAACATTATAATTCATGCCATATAATTTTTAGAAAATTTATTTTAATATTAATACTTGATATTATGGAATATTTATTAATAAACATTTCATAAAAATTTAATTAATTAATTATAAACACTATAATTAATTAATTTATAAATTTTTTTGTAAATTAATAAATAAAAAAACAAATTACTACAATTTATTAACAATTTATAAATTATATAATCCAATTAATAATTTAGTTTTAAAAAAAATCACAAATAATATTTAAGGATATATGAATAATCATAGGATACAATTGGTAGACTATGGTGTATAAACCATTTATATGCCATCAGTCATACTTTATGACTCATAATCCAATCATCAAATATTATTAATAGTATAAATAAGGTTTTTTTAGTTTTACAATAGAGGAAAAAAGTCAGGTATCGATGGTGTTACCCTATGTAGCTGTGAAAATACTCTTTCATATAAATTATATTGTACAATTCACATCAACATCATAAAGTTGATACAATTCTCTAGTTTGAACCATCTCTATCATTAAATACAATATCGTGATGTCATATGTTATGATTAATATAAAATCAAGGTATTTTTACTGATTTTTTTCTTATAATATTCATATATTGTAAACCGATATTCAATTAGGAAGAATAATATTTTTGAATTTCAATTTTTTATAGGGAATGTGATAGGAATTATGATTTAAAAAGTCTTCATTTCACAATAAGATTTAATGAATAAAAAAACATGGATAGTTATGATACCACTAAAAGGTTTCTAAGGAGGGATTAATAATTAATCAAAGTATTATAAGTGATTAGAAACCATTAAACCCAAGATAAACATCTCTTTGAAACTAAAATTGTATGAAACTATAAATGAATAATATGTACCTTATGTTGTATAATTATTATTTCATTTCCTTTAGTTCACATTTGATGAAGATCATTAAGGAATAACCAAAAGGATTTTCCCTCTGAGGTGTACCCATGGGATTCACTGAATCATCCAAATGCTTTGGAAATTATCTTTATATCCTCTACAATATATTGATATCTTAGAAGTAAAGATATAAAGAAAATGATGGATTTAGAGAGGAGAGTTTCTAACCAAGGCTATTTGAGAATTTCACAATCCCAAACCCATGACTTAGCATCCTTTATATAAGATATAGGGACATTAATCATGCTAGGCATTTACTAATACCTTTCATAAATATATGATTAATTCCTTTTGTTACATCTCATATAACCCTTGACCAATAAATCTCCCAAATTTTTAACTCATACATTTCAAACATTATCTCTGTAATGTTTAGATAGATAAATTATTCCTAATATTGTCAAATGAATCGAATCATTCGATTCATAGAACTATGAATCAACCATACCATACGGTATGGCATGAAAAATAACTAGCATATGACATCATTATATCCTAAAATACTATATACCCAAAAGATTAAATATACACATTTTTTCATATATATGTTGTACTCCACAACATACTATATAATACGATAAATTATAATATGTATTTATAGAATATTTTCATTAAACCATGCATAAGTACACAAATAATCATATTATATATGATATACCACCAGATCATCCCTATGTTTGCTACACTTTTTTGGTTTTGTTAAACTCATTACATCTCTATATAACTGTTGTCACTTCATAGCATGCACATTTGATAACCCCCCCACTAAACTCTTTAGTGAGTAATATCTATAAATAAATTTTGTTTGAATAATGGTGAGACTTAAGGATCATATTACTAATGTTCATCTATTTTAACAAAGTATTCATAATTTTTTACTTACCTACATCTAATGTTGTGATGTTGATAACTTCTGTTGTCAACTTAGAATTCTTTATAAGTTCATCACCATTATCTTGGAACTTTTTCCATTCAAAATTTCTTTTGAGATTAGTTACTAACAAAATGGAACACTTTACATTGATATCTTTATTTACTACCATTTCCTAATCTCTTTTATGATATAAAGGTAAATTCACTTCAATATGGTAACTTAATGTAACTCTTTACATTTCTCTTTATCAATATATCCTAAACTATTTTAGGGTATTAAGTGAAATTCACTTTTAATTTTTTTGTCATAATATTTTATTTACACTTAAACTTCTAAGTCCAAATAAACTCCCACTAACCTCTTAAAAAATATAATCTCTTTTGAATACCATGATAAGATACACAAACTCATTAATGTTTGGAAACAACACTTATTTTCTATAGTGGAAATATTAACAAATAAACTATTAACAACTATATATTTATGGTATTCTATGTATTTAGATCAATATTTTTAAGATATATTTTATTCATAAAAATATACCCTAGAAGGTGGTGGAAACTGTTTCCCTCATATTTTAAAAAATATATTTGTTAAACTCTTTTATCTAGGATAAAAAAAATTATTCTTATCTTATTTTAAAGTAATTTATAATATTTTATAAACAATAAACTATGTGTATTAAAACTATGATCTCATGTTTTTTATAACAACTCTTTCTTACAAAGAATCTTCTCTTATCAGATAATAAAAATGGAAATGCATATCCTTTATTTTGATTCATATATCTTTTATTCAAAAACCATTTAATTCATTAATTTAATATAAAATAAAAGATCTATCAATATTTACCTTTATTTTCAACTCCTAATTATTTATAATAGTTATAAAATATATATTTGGTATCACATACCATTTAAAACTGAAGGATTTACTTCTATAACAATAAAACCTAAAATGGACTTTCCATGGTTTTTTACAAACCCCTTCATGTATTTAAGATAATTATATCTCGTAATTAATCACTTATATTTATTCTTGACACCTCTATTAGGTTTCAATGACAAAATTTGTCTATTAGACAATCTAATATTTTTCTTTTGGCTTAAAAATTTACCTATCTATTTCATCAGAGCCTATACATCCCATGTCTTGTTCAGCTATCCTAAAATATTTTAAGTGGTCAAGTAATCATTTTTTAATCTCATTCATACTATTATAACCATTCCAAAAATTATTTTAGAATGAACTCCAGGGTTTGGGAAAGCCTTGAAGAAAACATTTGGTTTGTTTATTTCATTATCCCACCCAATCATATTGATTGCATGATTGGAGGCTTGAATTTCTTTTATATTCCCAAATATTTATAAAATTTATTAAACCATCAAGTAAATCATTTAATGCTTCTTTTAAGAATTTAGATCCAATTATTGAATAACTTCAATGATTAGTTACCCAGAAAGTTGTTTCTCAAACTCATAAACTTTTATTTCTTAAGGATGATTCTCGAGTTTATATACCTAAAAAAGGTTCTTTTTTATTTAGTTCAACATTATCTTGGATTAAAATAGATTCATTTTTTAGGGTGGGTATTCCATTAATTCTATAATAGAAGACTTTATTAGATGAGTATCATGTTTTATATTAACTTAAAAAGGAATTTTATTAAATTTTCTCACACTAAAATGATGATCCCTTTTAAATCCATCATAATTATTATTCTTCCAAGATTAAGATTTAATTAAGGATCCCAATTTAGTGTTCATCTCAATTCTTATCTATTTAGGTAATCTATCATGACAATCATATCATATATGATTCTTAGAGAGTTGAGAAAACAATCCCTTTCCATAATCTATCATGTGGATAAATCCAACTCTATTATGTTGGTATCCTATATCATATAATTTTTCAAATATGTGTAGATGAAATCTCATAATGGAATTTGGTTTTGAAACTCTTAGGGATAGCCATTTCTATTATTCATTATAAAAGATAATGCATGGTCATACAACTTTAACATGGAAATTATTTTTCTAGAAACTGTATCTTTAGAATGATCCAACCTTTTCACATCAAGTGTAGAAAAAGTTTAGAAAATGGTTGGGAAGATAATGAAACCATAAAATATACATCTTGAACCAATAAAAAATGACAAAAAAACAACCAGACCATTCACCTTCCAACACTCTTAGGTACTCACATCATACATTCAAAGAGGAAAATCCAATAAACAAGAGTAAATAAAATAAAAAGGAATAAAAGGAATTTAAATGGTTTTTATGAAATCTAAATTCATGGGAAACAATAACATTAGTAAAAAAATTATAAAAGTGATTAAAATATAAGTTAACTCTAAAAAATATAATATAATCTTATTATTAATCAACCACAACTAGTACAAATGATCATCACAATAATTTATAGCAACCATCTTCTATAAAATCTAGTTCTAATGCCAAATGAAGTTTATAGGGAGAATGTCTATCATGAACCAACCTAGACTACCCCTCACTCGGACACCTGATCCAATTTTTGGCAAGGTCTAAAGGGAATTCCTAATACCCATGAGCTGAAAAATAGTTTTTTCTCCTTGATATCCATTCCTTGGGAATATTTTTCCCATTCATACCATCAAGATGTTCCAGACAAAGAACATAACATAAAATCTCTATAATTTGGAGAGTCTTGAACTTAACTAAGTTGAAAAAAATGATAACTCAATTAAATGATATAAAAAATTAAATATTAGAGAAAAAATAATATCCATAGATGATTATATAAATTATTATCCATAACATTAACAAAATAGGGGTTAAATTAATATATACAAAAATGAACAGGATGGGAAGCCAAGGTGGTGAAATAAAAGTATAATTAAAAAAACCACAATATGGATACCCATGTTTGTGTGACACAATGGATAACTCTAACCATGTCACCACCTCCAACCTAAGCTTCATTAATGAGAATACCCATAATTTATAAGTAGTTCCTTTCCTTTATCTGAATCTGTCAATACTAGGTTTATATATACCCATTGGGTGTTTTTAGGGTATAATCAAAAGTATCCCAATAGGATACCACTGGGTATTTCATGATAAAAATTTATTAGATAAATATAATCATTATAGTTTTAAAGTAAACCATATTAAAATTTGATTTTAATATTTAAAGGAAAGAATCATATAACAAGATTTATCAATATTTTAATTATGTAAGTAAAAGTGATGTAAATAAAATCATAAAACAACCACCATAGTAAAATCCCTATTGTCACTGAGGTCAAGGGTAAACTAAGATTTCAATACTATATTATATTCAAACCCATCATAGGCAACTACAATCTGACCAATAAGGTGATTTTCATCACACTAAGTAATGCAAAATCATTATATATAACTTTAACCTAAACACTGGGTTAGTTTCATCAATTCTTAATAGGACTGGTCCTTGGATTATCACATAATCAACCAAGATTTCCAAATGTCATAACCCTTTCAAATAATTATATTTTTACCATTAGAACCATTTCTATTCAAATAATTATTTTATAAAACACTTAGTATAAAACCCTTAATTTCATATAAAAATCATGATTTTAGAATTCTCTTTACATACTCATATAAATAGATAATAATTTGAATAAATTTTATCATATATATCAATGCTTAATAATATTAAAACAAGATTTATCAAAGTTTAAAACACCCTTGAAAATAATGAAATCATATGTGCTTTTTCAAGCAAAGGAAACTCTTACAACAACCTACCTTAAAGTAATGAATCTATTGGATAATTGATAATATTAAATTAAGAATACTGGAAAACTCATCGAATCCAAAGGTAATCCCAAAAAAGATAAAACCCTTACATAAGATTTAGTTAATTCATAAACTAGGGTTCCGGGGCTATAGGAATGAAGTATAACCATGAAGGAGAGTAGGAAAATGACCAAGTGGAAGAAAAGAAGCTACCTACTAAATGATTTCTTAAATAATCTATGTGGAAAGTCCCATCTAAAATCGATCCAAAGTGATTGGAGGAGGGTGTCTAAATGTACATGGGCCAGGAGGGTTTTTGAATTGGGAAAAAGGTTATTTAGGTGGGTTAAATCATTTATGGGAATTGATAATTATATATTTAAGTTAAAATAGGTAGAATAGATCATGGTGTGACCTCCCTTCTCATGGTATAACAACCCTTCCCTGAACAAAATAGAAATAAGACTCCACTACTCGGGCCACGTCATGGCGTAATTCCTTACCTTTATGTTGTGAAAACCACATGGTAGGCACATGCAAGAGATACTTGTGATAGTCTCTCGCAGCTTGATGTGCACCTATCGTGATGTGATAGTTCCATACTAGGTTTTCTAGAAGGGTAAGATCAAGGTGTGGCATTACCTCCCTTGGTGATGGTGTGACCAAACCAAAATCTGGAACTATAACTTCCCCAAAACCCATCACGGAGTGAACTTCCTTGGTCACAGTTTGACCAATTTCAATATAGGACTACAATCTCCCAAAAATTAAAAATTCCCTATAAATCAAATAAATAAAAAAATAAAGGTAAAAATTAATAAATATAAAATTACATACCTAAAACTGACATCATGGGTATTGAAATTCTACCCACCATATCAATTTTCACCCTAAAATTTTCAAACTAAAGGAAAATTATTTGTGAATATATAAGTTCATTTCACTCTCACAAAAGATTCTTACTCCCATGTCTCATGAGAATCACTCCCATGATACCAAAATACCTAAACTAATGGGATGGGTTTTCCATGCAGCATGTTATATAAAGAGATAATAATATATATTGGTTTCTCAGTATAAATCCCTGAACCCACACTCTGATATGAGGTGATGAAATAATAAAAATTACATTTCTATCTTTGAAATTTATGAAGGTGAACTAATTTTCTCTATCCAAAACTTACAATATCAAAAATAAATATTATACAACTTACATTATCAAGGAAGTTTTAGGTTTAGAGTTTTAGAGAATTAGGAAAAGCTATTACATAAACAATACCCATATCTTTAAATGGTCATTTCTATTTCTTAACCTGACTTTAATTATTTCAAATTAAGTCACTATCATCATCCATATTAAATACTTCCAAATATGATCCAGTCAACATCATTCTTGATAACCTGGGAAAAAGGAAAAATAAGAATGGTGAGATCAAATGCCCAGTAATGGTAAAAATAATCACAAACAATTGAAAGTAATCAATGAGAATAATAATTGAATAATGGAATGAAGACATAATCAAAGTTCATGAGAAAATCATAAAATAACTAATACCCATAAATACTAGAATCATCAATCATGAAAATATGGCATAAGGCTTTAAAAAACAAAAGAGTCATAATAATCAATAATCATGAGCCATGTGATATCAATATTGATCAAATGAAACAATATAAACCCATAAAATACATAGATAAAAATTGTTTTTATCTTGGAACATCATCATCAGAGATCCTTTATAGAACCCCTACAATTGGATTAACCATATGGATGGCTTTCAATATAGTTCTCTAGAGAACCTAATAATTTCTAATGTAATAGAGAACTATCTGGATGCACCCATCATATAATCTGTATCAAGATCACCCATTTCTATATAGGAATACCCATCATATATAATTTTCAAAAATCATAACATGAATAATATATATATAGATTTAATTTTATCATAAAACTCATAAAATAACCTTTATTATTTTCTGAATTTAATTAACCCATGGAAAAGAAATGGGTTCCATGATAGTATCTTTGAAACATGATTAACCTGTGGAAAATAAATGGGTTCTATAACATTATCTTTGA
Organism: Viscum album; assembly: GCA_963277665.1. Classification (NCBI taxonomy): domain Eukaryota; kingdom Viridiplantae; phylum Streptophyta; class Magnoliopsida; order Santalales; family Viscaceae; genus Viscum; species Viscum album. The sequence goes on from OY728137.1 coordinate 249,530,731, forward strand.
AACAATCTTAATCTATATACAGAGAGAATGATGATGGTACCATTTCAAAATATTCTCATTGAAGCATAATTAACAACAAGGTTTGCTGACTTTGTTGAATGAGAATACCATTAAATGATCATTAAATCCATCTTGATAAAAATAAAATTTTTATTTTGTAAAAAAAAATTAAAACATAAAAAAAATTTAAAATACTTTTCTTTTAAAATAACATTGAAAACATTTAATGGAAGCTTTAAAAATAATTTAAAACATTTCTTGAGGAGAAAATCCTTTCAATTTTGATTTTTTTAAGCATAAAAAGTTTGAAAATAATTTTATTTAAAAATCAACTTGAAAAATTATAAATGAATATTCAATTCAACTAATGGTCATGATTATAGGAAACTTTGTTTATTTCATACATGTAAAACCAATATTCTTTTCACATTTTTTGGTAAAATCCAAACGAGTATTTTTTGGAAAAAGACATGAAGATTCTTTTCAAAACATTTTGTAAAAAGTAAAACATGGGAAAAAATTTAATTAATAATTCATTTAAATAATTTTAAAAACATTATTAAAAGAATTTTTAGAAAACATAGTTTTGGAAGAAAAAGGGGTTTTGACTGAAGAGATAAATAAAGACGATTTTTCATAAAAACATTCTTTTAAACTCTTGTTCACATAAAGAGTGGAACATGAATAGAACAAATTTTTTATCATGAAATAAAAATAAGATAGGAAAATTGATGATTTTATTTACTGATATATCATAATATTTTATCATTGGAAACATAATCATAAAAAATCTCGAAAAACAATGAGATCGTAACATAAAATCATTACAAATTTGGTAACTTTGAGTCGTAATCCTCATGAAGGAATAACATGAAATTAAACTTAAATGTAATGAGAATAAATAAATTCATGATATTCCATATCAAAGGAGCTATATATACACCCTATAAAAGAATATAGCAGTTTAACATAGCATATGCCCCAAGGAAGGAAAATTGAGACAAATTTCCCTTACCACTTTGGAAACTTTCGAATCATAAAACCCATGAAAGAATAACATTAAATGAAATACATTCAAGTTTATTATATACACCACATAAAAGAAATAAGTGGTGAGTATGGAATGTGTCTCATATAAGTAAAAAGTGAGATGAAAATCTCTTACCTTAAGTCTCGAATTCCTTTGTACACGTTCAAACCTCCTATATAATATATAAAATTTTATTATAAATCAATTACAGAAAAATAATTATATATAATATAATATTTAATTATGACCATTCATTACCGGTTTATTACCAATTCCTTATTAAAATCACGTTTTGGGCAATAACATCTTTGTTTTTCACATATGTTTTGATATGTAATTCTTTTCCTATTACTTTGAACATGATTCCATAATATCCAAAATAATAATGATTAAATAATTATAATATTTATATATAATTTATAATTTTAAAACCAATCATGAAATATGTTTTTGAGAAATGATGTACATTACGATCATGGTGACGGTAGGTCGTATGTACGCATGAGTAATACTTCAATTTTTCAATAATCACTATAGAAAGAAGGTAAATTATATTTTATATTTAAATATTAATAATAATATAATAAATAACATATTATTTATTTAAATATTCTTATAAATAACATTCATGTGGTGTGGTGATGAAAATATATAGCCACATCGCTTCATGAAGGCGGTAGTCCACACATACAGGAACGACGTTATCATCATTCATTGAGTGAAAAGGTAAGAAATAAAATGATATATTTTATTTTAATAAGTATAAATATGTAATTATTATAATAATTATTTCATTTATATCATATATATTTATTAAATTTTTCCTTATTATCTTCCATGTAAAGCGTTAGTGAAAATCGAATCACATCACTTCGTGAGCTGGTAGTCTGCCGTACACATGAGCAATGTTATCGTATCCACTAAGAAATAAAAAGTAAAAATATTATATAGGATATAATGAATTAATATATATAATTATGTCAAAAATATCATATATATACTTTATATTCATCATCATACCCAACTCTAAGAGGTCGTAATGGAAAAATGAATGACATCAGTTAACGAGTGGGTAGTTCGTCGTACACACAAACGATGATTATGTGACCCATTTGATGGAAGTGGATATGGTTCTAGGTAATTTATTTAACATAAAAAATATCATTATACTGAATATTTTTATGTTATTATTTCATAATTTTTTAATAATAATTTAAGGAGGTGTAAGAAGAAATAAAATAAAAACGCTCATTGAAGAGTGTTACCTCTTGTTCAGGTAACCTCCATAGGTTTGCACCAAATACTTACTAGGTTATATTTTTTCCCAAAATAATAATTCTAGGATGAGTCAAGAGAAATTTTTAGGTTATTTGGGTATTTCTTGGATGAAACTAAAGGTTTTAAAGTTGTGAAAAAAAGCGTAGAGGGGGTGACCTTTTATAAGTGAGGTGAGTGTCATACTTATATTTTTTGAGAATAAAAATGTTTACCAACGTCTTTGACAAGAAAAGGGTCAAAAATGGATTATTATAGATTATTTTAAAATATATGGTCTAAATATTACCATAAAATATATTTTATAAAGGTTTATAGGTCATTTTAACCCTTATCTTTTTAGTTTAACCCCCAGAAAACACATTTTTACCTTAACCATGGTAATTAATTTTTACCGTTTAACTATTCATTTTGGTCAAAAAATAAGTTAGAATTATTATATAATATAAATTATTATTATTAAAAATATATAATCTATTTTTAAAATTTTAATTCATATAATTATAAAATTTTAATTTGAAATTAAACCAGTAGATGCTACAAAAAATAGGTTTTTGAGAAGTGTATTTTCTAAGGAAAATATAATTTTATATTAACTATATGACTTATAATCATTATTGTATGAATTTAAATTAATATTTTTATATTTATAATCTATATATATAATTTAAAACATTCCCTATTATGTGTTATATTAATTAATTAAAATGGAGAAACATTATGAATTTTAAAATAGTTTTCAGAAAAATATCGTTTTTAAAACAAAAAACAAACTTATACTATAATAAAATATAAAGTTTATTAAAAATAAATTAAGTGTATTAAATAAAAATAAATAATATTTATTTTACTTTAAATAATATTCAAAACATAATGGGACTTCTTAATCGCTTAATTTATTGAAAAGAACTGACATGTTTACAAAAATCGGTATTTTCACTATTCACTGAAAAATCAATATTTTCTAAAAAAATTACCCAAAGTTAATTTTGAAATTCAAATTTAAAAAATGAAGTTCATTTTATCAAATTAATTTTCTAAAATTTCAAAAAATTAATTATAATATTTTTTCAAGAGGAGAAATAAAAACCATTTTTGAAGAAAATATATATTTAAAGAATAAAATTACTTTACTAAAAGTTTAATGATTATTTTCTAAAAATTTGTAAATAATTTAGATTAGTTTGTAAATATATATATATATATATTGATAAATTAGTTAATATTATTCATACCCTCAAATTTAATATCTAGGTTATAACAATTATATATATCGCAGGTCGTTTAAGCTTGGCGTTGTGTGTCAAATACACAATCAAATACAGTTTTATTTTCTAAAATTTAATAGTGTGGAATCCTCCCCCTACGGGCCATGTAATACTCATGCCTATGGGCCTTGTAAAGGTTCCACATCATCCCTTGAAAGGTGGATTATCAAAAATCAATAAAAAATGAAGGCCTTCGGGCCATTGGGGTGAAGTGGGATTTTTCATGCCTGAAGCACCAAAAATCAATTTTTAAAGGATAATATAACCATAAAACGGAGAAAAATATATTCCACATGTTTTTAAACTTTAACAAAAACCAAAATGGTTAGCATATGGTAAGATAATTCCCAAAATTATTGAACCTTCATATGATGAAATAATACATTAATCTCCAAAATTCAACAACAATACCCAAAGTTCAAACTAAATCCTTCCTAAATAAACACAAATTTAAAGAGTATTTTGAACTCAAATTATATCTCATACATTTATTATTTTAAGACTAAATATATGGTGATATTATTTTGAAGTAACGTTAATCACTTAATCACCAAATCACTTTTCAATCTCGTGGTTATCCATATAACAAAACCTATGTTTTCAATATCCAACATCATATAAAACCTAAAATTTATCGATAAATTAAATATTATTTCCACAAAATTGAAATTCATAATTCATGTTAAAACATAGCTTTACAAATACTTCAACCAACTAAAATTTCTCCCAAAATGTCATAAACCACTTTAAGATCTCATCATTTAAAACCTCAAATGGGTATCAGCGAATTTGAACTTATGATCATCCTTAATATTATAAACCTATTATTGTATCCATAACTCTTAAGATAACCTCACATGAAATAATATTAATATCTAAATTTATCTAAACCTTTCCTATGATACCAACTATAAGAGTCCAAAACCCACACTCTCGAATCTATTTCTAAAATCATAAATATTGAATTTCAGAATTTGAAACTGATGAAGGTGGTCTAATTTTCACCTTCCAAAACATAAAATATCAAAAGAAGATATTTTATCACTTATATTATCAAGGACCTTTTAGGTTTATAGTTTTAGAGAATTAGAAAAAACTCGTACATAAAGATTAACCATGTCTTTAAATGAGTATTTCTCCCACTTAAACAAACTTTTCTTATTTCACATTTAGTCATCATCATCATCAATATAAAATAATTCTAAACAAAATTCATTCAAAAAAATTCTTGATAACCTAGGGAAAAGGAAAAACAATTTTTGGATCATAAGAGTTTACTATGGTATACAAGAGGGGGTAAATTTTAGTTTAAATTTTTTAACTAAACACAAAACACAAATTCTATTTAAGTAAAATGATCAGACTCTGTCCTATCCGATGATCTGAGTATTAGAATCAGAATAATAGATCTTACGATTATATCATATTATGTATTATTGATATCATAGACACACTGATAAAAATATTTATTTGAAAGATAATTATTACAACTAACATTCTAATACATTCATAGTGGAAAAAATAAACCTTTTACAAATAAGAAATACACATCTAATAATAGTAAGAATGACTTAAAAGATATATTAAAATAATTCACTCTTTAACCTTAAGACTTTAGGTAGTTAGTAACTTTGAAAAAAGGTATCCACTATTTTATAATTACGGAAAATTTTGTATTTACTAACTATAAAATCCCTCAATATGATGATAAGAATAAGATTTTTCTTCATATCCTCTAAAACTGTTGATTTAATGATCAATGTATATCTTCCTATCAACAAAATCCCTCGATCTGATGGATTAGATTTACCATATTTCTATCCCCAGAAGAACTCAATAGGTACAATAATCAGACAAAAAATACAAAAAAAAATGTTCTAAATGAAACAATCATGAAAAGGATTACTTAGAACTTTAACTCTCTAAAGTATTAAAAAGACTAGGAATGAGATGTTCCTACAGAGATGAATTTAGAAAACTTGATTTTTGAAATGTATCAGTCTCCAACTCTTCAAATGACCTCCTACTTATATGCATTGATCCAATGGTTATATTTCTGAGTTAGTTGCAACAACCTCAGAAATATTTTACTTGAAATATTAAAAATAACTTAATGTCTGACGTTGTTTTCTTTACCATCATTAAAATTATATATTGTATTATATCTAATAAAAACAAACCTATATACTCTGATTATAAACTTTCAAATAGTTTGATATACTTACTTATTGATTTTCAAGATGATAACTGTAATGAGTGTTAGTCCTATGTATTGGTACTAAGATCAGTCTGATGGTTAATAATTTTGTTAGTAAGACATAAGCTTGACCACTAATTAAAACAAAGGTTAGTCTAATGAATCAGATGCACATTTGTTATGATATATCATATTGAACAATAGTAAAGTTTTATTTCTTAATACATTAGAAACATTTATATGTATGATAAAGAGTAATGTTTTTGTTAAAAAAATATTAAAAAACTTATGAAATAGAATAGTTAGTAAACATAGTTTTAAGAAGGTGTTTGTGATTTCTAAAACTAAAGGAATGGAAAATTAAGTAAGACTTCTGACTCAACAATATCCCCCTTTTTGGAAATCACAAAACACAGTAATTAAACAAAAATAATAACTTTGAAATACTTACAAACCTTTTTTATTTTAAAAACTTTGAAAATATATTTCATTACTCCCCCTGAGTTTTATAAATAGTTTATAAAATGATGAGAAGTATTATATATTTTGGTTATACACTTTAATAAAAGACTTTAATAAGGATATCTCACCCTTAAATATATCTCATATAATTTCTACAATAATTTCTCCACTTAAAATAACTACTCCCCCTTTTATAAATATTTCAAAACTTTCTCCCCCATTGTGATTTTCAAAAATAAATGAGAAAATTATGTTACCTAAAATATTAGTCAGAGATAATATATGAAACGATTTTTATGTGAAATAACTAATCATTCATGAAATAATAGAAATAGAATACATCCAAGAGTATTAGAAGATATTACAATACAAGGTATTGGATAAAAATATAATCACATTCATAAACCATTAAAATGTTTGGAAATATACATTTAGAGTTAAAAAAATGTTCATTTTTTTCATCAATTTCTTGAAAATGACCTTCATCTTTTTGAACCCATTCTGATCTTTCTCAAGATTCAAAAAATTTTCTTCCATCGCTACTTGATTTAAAACTCTAGTCTTCAATATTTCAACATCCACAGTAATATTTTTGTTCTCTTCATCCAAAAGGATCAACTCATCTTCACACGATCCGAGCCTTCTATTCTCCAACTCCAAACTATGAAACTTTTCTTTAAAAATGTTTACTTCTTGAGTCTGATCATCAGTTGTTCCTCTGAAATCTTACAAAAACTTCAATCTTTCAAAAAAATGTGAAGATAAATTCTTAGAAGATTATACTATTTATAATAATAGATTCTTAACTTCAAAATATTGATCACTATGATCCCTAATATCACTATACACTAGATTAGACCACTTAACCCTCTGATTATATGATATTTTCTGAGTTTGATAATTTTATTGAAAATTTTTCAACTCTAACTCAATACAGAAAACTGATTCAATTAAAACTTTCAATCAATTTGATTTTTCATTAAGAATTATTTGAATGAGTTTACACCAGGACTCATGATTAGTAAAGTAAGGGATGATATCACTTAACCTTCTAGGAATTTGGAAAATACAGTCAAAACATTTCGGGTCGATGGTTGCCTCTGAGTCTGATGAACCTGATGGTGGTTTGGGATGTTTTGGTATTAATGATTCAGCATCGGGTTTTGATACTTCCACATATTTTTCTTTTCCTTTATTTGAAACTATTTCGTCTTATAAAAATTTTAAAATATATAAATCTTTATCAGATTCATATTATTATAAAAATCTAGTATGATACTGTGGACGTTTATATTTAGCTTTTGAAGATGAATTTTCTCTATTCTCAGCTGATAATTTTTATTCCTCTAATTATGATGATTTCTATTTTTCTTTTGAAGATGTTTTTTGAACTTTTAAGCCTTATAAGTCATCATCTTTATCTTCCTAATAAGTTAAAGGATATTATGATGATTATGATGTTTTTCTTTCTTTTGAGACTTCATTGGTATTTGTTTTCTCTTTATCATCATCATCTTCTTCTTCTTCATCCTCTTATTCTTTTTCCTCTTCTTCTTTTTATTTTTCCTCTTCTTCTTTAGCTTCATCATGTTTTCCCGTAATTGTATTTTTATTCTGAGAACTCCCTTTCCAAAATTTGAAAAGACTAGTTCTTTTCCTTTCTCAGTATCATTCTGAACTTATTTTGGAACCTATTATTTAAGAACTTGTCTTACTTTTCCCTTATCTTCAACTAAAGAGAAAACTAATGGAATAGATGAAATTTCTTCAAAAACAAGTCTGAAATAAGGATTGATTTGATTGATATGAGATATAGGTAGATTTTTATTTTCTAAAGCCCTATCAGCACCCTTAAATAAACTTTCAATAACTCTTTCTATTACAATAATCTTGTTCTATTTATTTTTTATTTCTTATTATTTTAACTAATCTGTTATCTGGATTCTCAAATCCTTTTCCTCATCTGGATAAATTCAAAACCCTGGATCCCCTAGTTTATTTTGTGCCTTATGTGCCATGAGTTTTTAAAAAATACCATATGGCATTTTTTTTCCTTTCTTTTTTACTTCTCTAGTGGTTATGAATCAACTTTTAATTTTCTTATTTACATCTTCTACTTTCATAGAAGGTTATTCCTATGATGATGCACCATCAACCTTATCTAGAAACTTTTTTAACTTAGAATCATATAACAACTTCGTTTTTGAGATAATATATTCACCAATAAAAGAAAAAAATTCTCACATTGGATAAGTTATATACTCAACTTTTAATAGTTTCATAACCTTCACAAGAAAATTGTTGATGAAAGTGGAAAAAATAATGATCTTTGACTTTATTAATGCACTCTTTATTTCTTCCACCATAATGAAAAAAGATTTCACACTGTTAATTTTCCTCATACTGATCAAGAAATCCCAAAAAAATATTTGATAACTTAAGGGTGACCTTATCACCATTCATGTGTATTAAATACCCCTATATCCAAAATTTTATAACACTAACATCAATTAATAAATTAGAAACCTTTATAAATCTATCATAACTTGGGAACAAATAAGCTTCAACCTTGGTTTTCTAAAAATATCCAAGTTTATATGGTAATTTGTGAGAGGGTGAAAATTATACACCTTATAAAGAAACTTCTACTAAATCTGAAATTCATTTGTAATAAATTTTATATTTATTAACAAACAAATTGAAAGAAACTAGATCCTTTCCATCTTCTGAAAAAAAAAACTCAATAGAGGCATAGAAATCTATCACTATTTTAAGATTATACAATTTAAAATCCTTATCCAGTTTCTCTATAAAGATGTTTTCCCAACCTTGTAAAGAAATAATTCTTTGAGAGTATTATAATACTTATCAAACCAGTATTTATCCACAATTAATTCTCTAAAAACAAGACTTTTCGCGTAATTATCTTTAATTTCCATCATATTAAGAGTTGGGTTGGAGATCAGTCGATCACCAAAACAATCAGACTAATGGATTTAAGGGGTGATGAGAGTCAATAGAAAACAACCGGAGAACCGATGTGGGACAATGGGGTAACCCACCTTTATATAGTCATGGAGAGGTTATAGTTCGTATTATAAAACTTCTACGGCTGAGATTTAATCAAATAAAGTATTAAATGTATATTTGAACTCTAAAAGTTTTAGGGAAACTTTTTATCATAATATATAATAGTAAAATTGGAAAAGTTTAGTTTGAAAACAAATCAAAGTTTTATATAAAACTAAAAGAATAAGTAAAAAAAATATGTATATACTAAAGTAAAGTAATATTGAAAAAATTAAAATAAGATTACCTTTCAGAATAGAAAGATTCATCGATATGAGTAGCCTGTTTTTCTTGGTTTTTTAAAAGGAAATAATTACGACACTTTATAATTAAATTTTGATTATGATAGTTTTATAATGAAAACTAATTACTATGGTTTATAATTAAAATATTTATTATAAAAATTTTATAATGAAAAAATGATTATGATAGTTTATAACAAAAAAACTAATAATGATAGTTTTTATAAAAAAAAATAATTATGACAGTAATAATGTTTGGAAACATTTATACAGATTTTTTATTCTAGAATTTTTATTATAGATTTTTATTCCTAAAAGTTCATTCTAATAAAAAAAATTAGAATACTAAAAACTTTTAGAAAAAAATAATGTTTTTTATAAAACTAAAAACATATGTACTCTCCCTATGAAAAAGAGTTCATTACTATAAGGAGATTAATAAACAAGATGTATATATGAATAATCACTTTAAATTAATCATACCTGACTTCTATTTTATATATTTAAATCTATCGAAACTTAGGCGTTTTGTAAAAATGTACGCAAGTTGTTCTTCGATTCTGATGAATTATAAAATTACATCTTTTTAAGTGTGTGATCTTGAAGGAAATAGTACCTTGTATCTATGTGTTTAGCATTTGAGTGATGTGATGGGTTTTTACTTGAGGCAATTTCACTTGTTTTTTCACAGAGTATTTGATTTTTAGTAAAACTCATGCCATAGTATGTGAGTTTCTATTACTTCCACAACACTTGAGTACAAAAACTTCCAGATACCACATATTTGGATTCAGTAGTAGAAATTTATACTGAGTGTTTTTTATTATATGACCAATAAAATAAATATTCTCCTAATAAATGACATGTTCTAGAAGAACTTTTTATATCCATTCTATAACCACCAAATTCCACATTTGAAAAACTTTTTAGTTCAAAAAGATTTCTAGAAGAATAAAATGAGCCTAAATACATAGTTTCCTTAAGATAATGAAAAATTCATTTTAAATATTCTAGATGGGATTATTTTGTATTTTATTGATATATAGAACATAATCATACTAAAAACATTAAATTTGGACTACTAGATATTAAGTAAAGTAAGGTTTCAATCATACCTCTAAAATTTCTTTGATCAACTAGTTTCCCAACCACATCAAGATCTAAATTATTTGAGGTGTCAATATGAGTACTCATACTTTTAGTATTATCATACCCAAATTTCTTAAGTAAATATTTTATATCCTTATATCATGATATAAAATTACCTTCCAGTTTCTTTTTTCCTTTCAAACTTATTGATATTATGTTGCATAGATTTTATCTAATACTCATTAACTAAATCCTCATCTGGATTCCCAGATTATAATTGAGATAAGAAATGTAAATATTCAATTTCATTTCTCAAAGAACTTCTAGTTCTAACTGGTTAATCTACATCACTAATGATACTCTCACTTGGATGATTTCTAAGAAAAAACTAACTTCTTGGATTTTCAAAAATCTGTTCTTTAACAATAGAGAGAAAATATTCTTGAGGAATAACCTCAAAAACATATTGTAGAGTTATCTTCTAATGATAATATATTTATATCATAGATTAAAAATTATTTTTAGAAATAATATATGAAGATATAGGTTAAGGTTGTTTGAAAACAAAGGAATTGGTTTCACCAAACTTAACATGCGATGTTTCTTTAATAATACAATAATTTTTATTAAAAAATCTATAATCCTTACTAGTTGTGTAATAATATAAAATTATTACTTCGTAAAATTTTGGAGAAAATTCCGGAAGATTTACTTTAGTATTCAAGATGAATACTTTGAAACTAAAAACTTTAAAGTAATAAACTTTTGGTTTTCTTCATGTCCATAACTCATAAGAATTTTTATTAATGAAAGGTCTAATTAAAACTCAATTTATATTTTAAAAAATTAAACTGCTTCAACCAAAAAAAATACCAACTGAGTATTCACTCAACATGGTTCTAGTAATCTCCTAAAGAACTATATTTCTTCTTTCGACTACACCATTTTGTTATGGGGTTCTAGGCACTGAAAAGTTATATTTAATGCCTTTCTTACTATAAAAAGTTTCAAAATTAGAATTTTCAATTTATCCACCATGATCGCTATGAATATATATCAAGGATATATTTTTATCATTTTTAACTATGACTACAAACTTTCTAAAATAATTAAAGGCTTCAAATTTTTTTAGTAAATATACCCATGTGTATCTAGTGTAATCATCAACTAAGACAAATACATATTATTTTATAACAATAATTCCATTTTTTGTGGTACCAAATAATTTTATGTGCACTAAAAATAAAGAATCATAAGTTGATACTTCACTAATAGATTTAAAACTTGAATTATCTTACTTACCATATTGATAAGGATAACAAAATTTTGAAGAATCAAGCCTATGTTTTGGTATATCCTTAAAAAGTCATTTCTTAGTCAATTTCGAAAAAGTTATAATGTTAAAGTGTCCTAAACTTCTATTACATAAACAAGATTGATCTTCCATTGTACTAAGACAAGGTAAGTCTTAGCGCCTATGGTCTTCTAATTTTAGTGTGTTACATTTTCACACTTATTGGCAGAAAGAACAAATTTATCTTTTAAACTATGTATATAACATTTATCATTTCTAAATTTCACAAGATAACCTTCATCACATAATTGAATTATTATTATAATTTTGTTCTTAAGTCCCACAATAAATAAAATATTTTAAATTAAGACTTTTCTAAGAAGTAAAAAATTACCTATACCAATTATTTCTCCTTGAGAATTATCTCTTAAAATTACTTTATCACCTTTCATATTTATAATCTTCTTATAGAAATATTTTTTTAGTCATATGTCTGAAGAAACCACTATCCATTTACCAAATATTTTAATTTATGATAATTTCTATATTCTACTAAAAAATTATTAGTTTTTTAGAACCTAAAACTTCTTGGGTCTACTTTTATCATAAAATAATATTTTAGGTAACCAAATTTGTACAACTTTATTGTTTTGGGAAAAGGTAAATTCCTTGGAAAAATAATCCTTATAAAATCCTAAATATTGAATTTTATTTAAAGAATAATTTTTCTTCTAATTTCCACCAGTTTTAAATTTTGTACAAAAATAGTGCACTTTTAGGTGCAAATAGTTATTACTAAATAATATTTTTTTTATTTATAAAACCCATTCTAGATTTATTACCATGATTTCTATTTTTTTATATATTTTTTCTAAGTTTTACTTACTATTGGTAAACTTGGATAAAATTTTCTTAAAACTATAAATTTCAGATTTTAGTTTAATAACTAAATATTTATCCTCATTGATATTAGTTTTAAGAATAAGTTTTACTCATAAATGATTTTTCTCAAAAATAGATTTTTCATGTTCTTTTGAAAAATATTATTTTTGAAAATTAGAATTATCTAGATATTTAAAAAGATATGATATTTCATTAGTTAAAAGTATTATTATTTAATCTTCTTTAACATGTTTTTTTGGCGTTATCAAGGTTTTTACAAACTTTAAAATTTTCATTCTGGAGTAATTTTTCAAATCTAGATACCTATTTATAACTAGGTAACGTATTATCCTCTTTAGTTGAGGAATATTCTTCATCAGGTGACGTAGAATTTTTTTCATCAGGATAATTTTCTTTAAATACATATTAGTAATGGATTTAGTAGTGTTCACTGTAGCCACTAGAAATTTATTTACCTTAGGTACTTCAACAAAAAGACTAATGTTCCTCTATCTAGAACTTTCATTATCAGAAGAATTTTTACAATAATCTCTATCACTAGATCTCAAAGTGTCATAAGATTTAAGAATTTTATTTCTTTTAGACTTGTGATACTTATTGACATTTTTATCTGAATTTATTTCCTTCCTATCTTTCATTTTGAGCTTAGGATAATTAGGTTAAATATGTCCTACCTTATTGCATTCATAACAAGTAACCTCATATTCCTTTTTTTTATTTTTATCATTGTGATTATTTTTATGTAAGTATTTAAAATACTTATTTCCCAAAAAAAATCATCCTTTTAAATATATTATCCAACTCATTCTCAGAATTTTTTGATGTACTATAATCTGAATGAATAATAAATTTTTTATTTTTTATAGATTTCACAACTTTCTCTACTGACTGAACTTTAGTAGGAATAATATATGTTGTAGAAAAAGAAACTCCACAATTTTTCTTTTTATTTTTATCAGCATATCTATTCAATATTACTTCATATTTCATGAGGTTAGTAATAAGATCATCCAGATTTTGATTAATAATCTTCCTTGTGTTGTCTATAATAGTTATTTTAGATTCCCATTCATTTAGAATTATATCTATAATTATTTCAAAAAATATATTACCATCAAGACCTTTCTCACCAAGAGACTATAAACTATTTATAATAGTCATAAACCTTTAGTGTATTTTGGAAAATTTCTAACCATGTAGAAAATAAAAGGATTGATAATCAGCATGAAGCATGGCGCTTCTTGTTTCAATAACTTTGGAATTACCAAAATACGCGACTTCTATCATCTTCCAAATAAAGTTAGAATATTCACAAGATTAAATCTGAATTTATATACTTCTATTCATATAATATAAAAGAATATTCCTTACTCTATAATTATGTTGATATTCCAACTTCTCTTGATTTGTTAAAGTAGTAACATATTTATCAGGAATCTTGTAATTACTAGTATGCATTAAAAAATCATCTACTCCAATGTTAATAATAAAAGAATTTATTATATATCTCTAGTACTCATAATAATCACCATCAAAGATATATGGTAAACTTGGATTGTTATTTTTAATGGTTCTAATATTTAACCTTTACATCTTAAAAATAATATAAAACAATTTTCTACAAAAAACACTTTAGTGTATAACAATTTATAAACAAGTATTTTATAAAAAAATTAGTTGACAAAGGAAGTAAAAATTAAGAAAGTATGAATTATATAACCTAATATGATACCAATTTTTGGATAATACGATTTTACTACAGTATATAAGAAGGGGGTTAATTTTAGTTTAAAAAAAGTAAACTAAACACAAAAAACAAATCCTTTTTAAGTAAAATGATCGGACTCAACCCTGTCTGATGATCAGAGTATTAGAATAGGGAGAACAGATTTTTTGATTATATTAGATTATATATTATCAATATCATATTTACATTGATAGAAATATTTATTAGAAATATAGTTATTAAAACTAAATTTATAATATTTGAACAATAAAAAAAATAGATCCTGTAAAAACAATAAATACATGGATTATAAAAGTAATAATGACTTACAATCTATATTAAAACAATTCACTCTTTAACCTTAAGAGTTAAGGTAGTTAGTAACCTTGACTAAAGGTATCCATAGTTTTATACTTACTATAATTTTTGTCTTTCCTTACTAATAAATATCTCAATGTGATGATTGAAATAAGATTTGTCTTCCTGTCCTCAGAATCCCTTAGTTTGATGATTATCATCTATCTTCTTATCCTCAGAATACCTCGATATAAAGGATCATATTTACCATATTCCTATCCTTGAAATACCTCGATCAGTATAATGATCATATGTAAAATAGAAAAGAAAATCTTTTTTAAAGGAAACATCCCTAACAAGGATTCCTTATAACTTTAAATCTCTAAAGCAATAAAAAGACTAGGAATGATATTTTCATACAGAGAAAACTTTATATGAATTGATTTGGAAAATGTATCAACTCATGACTCTTAAAATGACCTCCTACTTATAGTCATAGATCCAAATTAATATTTCTAAGTTATTCAAAATGGCCTCAGACATCTTTCACTTGACATCCTGGAAATAAATGAATGTATGACATCGTTTTGTTTAGCATCATTAAAATTATTTATTGAATTTCATCTGATAGAAAAAAAATACTCTAATTATAAACTTTTGGATAGTCCTATAGACTTCCTTATTGATTTTAAAACTCATAATCACAATGATTTTTAGACTGATGTATCAGTACCAAGATCATTTCGATGGTTAAGACTTTTTTTAGTAATACATAAGTATAACCAATAGTCAGAACAAAGTTTAGTCTGATGAATCGAATGAATATTGAGTCTTATGGATTAGATTGAATAATAGTAAAATTTTATTTTTTAATACAATAGAAACATTTCAATGTATGCTAAAAAGTAATGTTTTCTACAAAAATATACTAAAACACTTGTGAAATATAAAAGTTAATAAACATAGTTTTAATAATGTGTTTATGATTTCAAAAACTAAAGGATTAGAAAAGTAATAAGTAAGACTTCTAAATAAATAATAACAAGGGTGAACTAAAATTATTAGTAAGGGTAAACACAAGAATTAATAATCTAAATTCATTAAAGATCATAACAATTGCAAAAGTTTATTGACAAAAAATCAGAGTGGTTGAGTGAATCATAAAATAACTCTTACCCATAAATATCTAAATCATCAACATGAAAACATGGAATATGGATTTAAAAAAGGAAAGAGTCATAATAATAATTAATAATGAGCCATGTGATATCAATCAGGATCAAATGAAACATTATAAACCCATATAATTTATATATAAAACATGCTGCAATCTTTTAAAATAGTCATCATAGAACCCTTATAGAACCCTTAAAATTGAAATAACCATATGGATGACTTTCAATATAATTATCCAGACACCATAATAATTATACAATGCATTATAGGGTTACCTGGGAACAGCCATATTATAAGATATAATGGGCTCACCTAGAACTATTCGGGTACACCCATCATATATAATTTCCAAGAACCTCAACATGAATAAGGTACATAGAGATTGAATTTTATCATGAATCTCATAAAAAAACCATTATTCTTTTAATAATTTGATTACCCCATGTAAAAAATGGGTTCCATGATAATCTCTTTGAAACATTATTAACTCATAGAAAAGGAAAGGGTTCCATAATAATCACTTTCAAATAATATTAATACTTCCAAAGAAACAATGAGTATGGTGTCATTACAAAATACCCTCATTAGAGAATAAAAAATAACAAGGGTTGTTTACATTGATGAATAAGAATACTATTGAAACATCATTAAATAAATTTTGAGGAAAATAACATTTTCATTTTGAAAAATAGTTTTTAAAACGTACAACATTTTAAAATCCTTTTGTTTGAAAATAATATTGAAAACATATAATGGAATATTTAATAATAATTTAAAACATTTCTTGAGGAGAATATCCTTTCCATTTTGATAACCATTTTTAAAAAAATAAAACATTTTGGAAATAATTTTATTTGAAAATAAACTTGAAAACTTATAAATGAAGCTTCAAAGAAAATAATGTTCATGATGGCGGGAAATTTGGTTCACGTCATACAGGTTAAAACAAATATTCCTTTCATATTTTTGGTAAAAGCCAAATGAGTATTGTTTAGAAAATGACACAATAATTCCATTCAATTTTTTTTGTAAAATGTAAAACATGGGTAAAAATATCTTTAATAAATAATTTGAATAATTTTAAAATAATTTTTAAAAAAAAATTATAAAACTTGGTTTTGGAAGAAAAAGGTCTTTCGACTAAAGAGAGAAATAATTATGATTTTTTATAAAAACATTATTTTGAAATATATAGTACATAAAAAGAGGAAAATGAAGTGAAAACTTGTATTTTCATGTAATAACCATAGTATAAGAAAATTCATGATTTTCTTGAGATATGGATCATTATATTTTTTCCTCAGAAACATAATCATAAAAAATGTAGATAAATTATGATATTGTAACATAAAATATTTATCACTAACTTCATCCCAACATATTGAGGTATGACATCTCTTTTTATATAATGCTTCATACAACTCCATTTGAATAATTTAATAGATGCTATTGTTATAGGAAAACTTTTGTAAAGTTAAATAATGATCCTACATACCTTGAAAGTTAAGTGAGAATGACCTTAACATTACTTAAATTTTTTGAATAATTCTTTTATGTTATCCATTATTTTGGGTATAATAAGCAGTGCTCAAATGAATCTTGGTATAAAGAGCCTTCTGGAAAATTTTACAGAATTTTGATGTAAATCATGTATCTTGATTAGATATAATTGAAAGAGGTTCAACATTAAGTATTAAAACACTATTAATATAGAGTCGTGTAAGGAACACAAGAGGTAAATATTCTCTTATAGTGAGTAAATATGTGGATTTGGTAAGTCTATCAATAATAACCCATATGGCATTAATATTTTTTGGAGTCTTTGGAAATACAATGAAAAAGTCTATAGTAATGTCATCCCATTTCCATATAGTAATAGGTAAATGTTTCATTACTCCTCTATGATGTTGTCCCTTAGAATTCACCTATTGAAAAAATAAGCATATTGATACATAACATGCAATTTCCTACTTTATATTATCCCACCAAAAATGTTCCTTTAGATCCCTATACATCGTGGTGCCACCTAGGTGTGTAAACATATTTTATCTATAATAATTATATAATAATTCCTTTTTAAACTCAGGTATATATGAAATATATGTAATATTTCCAAATTACAGAACACCATCTTCATAAAAAAAAGTCTACCGATTCTCCATCATTCATGGATCTAATTTTATTTTGAAAATTTTCATCATGAGACTGTGAAATTTTTATCTTTCCTGATAAAGATATTTTGGAAATAATTTGAAAAAGTAGTGATGTTTTCCTTTTCTTAATAATTATAAAATTCATCTTTAGTAAATATATGAACATAGGATCTCTGTAAATCCTCATTTTTGATATAACTACATGATCTTTCCCACTTAATGCATCTACAACCTTATTTTCCTTCCCAGGGTGTTAGTGTATTGAGAAATCATAATCCTTGAGTAGCACAATCCATATCCTTTTCTTTATATTGATCTATTTCAATGAAAATTTATATTTCATACTCTTAGGATTTGTGTATATCTCAAATGTTTTTCCATAGAGATAATGTCTCCATATCTATAAAGAAAATATTGGAGCTACCAACTCAAGATCATGGGTTGTATTGTTCTATTCAAGAAACCTTAATTACATTGATGCATAAATAATATCATTATCATTCTATATAAGGACACAACCATTTTCATTTTTCGATGTATAACTATATATCATAAATTCATCATTTACCTATAGTAGATTCAATATCAGAGTGTTGACCAATCTCCTCTTAAATTCTTAAAAACATTCTTCATATTACTTTTTCCATATAATCTTAACTCCTTTACATGTAAACTTGGTTAAAAACTTATCCAATTAGGTAAAATTTTGAATAAATCACAAATAGTAACATTCCAATAAAAGAAAACTACATACTAGTTACGATCATCTATGTAATCCATTCTTCGGAGGATCAACTAATATGCCATCCTTGGAGAAAATATAGCCAAGAAAGGAAACTTTCTGAGGCCAGAATTCAAACTTTATAAATTTTATATATAACTATTTTTCTCTAAGTGTTTTAAGAATGGTCTACAAATGATTTTCATGGTCCTTATAGATTTTAGAATACATTAATATTTTATTGAAAAATAATACAAGAAAATTATAAAGATATTACTTGAATTCTTAGTTCATTATGTCTATAAAAATATAGGTTGTATTGGTCAATCCAAATGGAATTAATATAAACTCATAATGTCCATACCACATAAAAATATATCTTTATAATATCTTCCCTATTTACTCATAGTTGATGATACCCAGAATGAAGGTCAATCTTTGAAAAAAATTGAGCTCTGTGACGTTGATCAAATAAATCATCAATAAAAGTTAGAGGATAATTTTTCTTTATAGTAATACCATTAATTTCACTATAATCAATGAAAAACCTCATAGATTCATCTTTCTTATTAACAAAAATAATTAAGGCTTCCCAAGGTGAAACACTGGGTCATATAAATCTTGTAGTTGTTTATTCAATTAAACTAATTACATAGTGGTTATTATATAAGGATTCTTTGATATAGGTCTCACAATACAGATTAAATCAATAGTAAACTTAACTTCACATTATAGTGGATGTCTAGGTAATTAATCAATAAATACATCATTGTATTCCTGTACAATGGGTAAATATTCAATTTGAATATTACCTATCCCACCCATAGATTGTGTATGTTCTGATTCCCCATGAATATCATTATGAAGATATTTTAGAGGTGGATTTATACATGACCTATATGATTAATTATCTCCTCTAAAGATAAGTAAATTCATATATTCATCATGAATCATAATTTATTTCTCTTGGAAAAAAATTTTGCATTAAATTTTGAAAGACAATTCATATCAAGAATTATATCAAAATCTAACATAGGTATAATAATCAAGCCTGAAAATAGGGCACGTTTATGATTTATAATGGGAATTTACTGACACATCCTTGTTGCGGTAATATTTCCACAATGTGTCTCAACTGATAACTCCCTTCTTAATATGCTAGAGAAATATCTATTTTTCTATGAAAACAATGAAGATATAAAATAGTGTGAAAAATATATAATTAAATAAAGAACTATTTAAATTTTATTCTATAATTAAATTACATTCCACCACATATTTATTAACTTTATCCTTAGTTTTAGTAATCATATAATTTTTCCCTTATCCCTTTAGTATCTTTTGTGGTAGGTTCCCTTGAGGCTTGGGATATTAGTTTGAATAATTCCCCATTTCCTTACAATTTAAAAACTGAATAGTAGTGGTATATTTCTTTAATTAACATTCATTAGATAGATGACCCTTATCTCCACACTTGTAACAAACTCTCATTCCCTTCAAGTATTTTTTAGGTTGTTTATTTCCAAAAAATTTACATGATGGAAATTTGTTCATTTTGTTGTTCTTCTTTGATGCATTCCCTTTATATTTGTGTTGAACCAGCCACTTATTTTCATGGTTTCCCTAAAAGATATAGGATCATGTATATTCTTTCTCTTTTTTGATGGAATGTAATACTATTTCATCATATGATGAAAAAGTTTGAGAAGATAGTGCCCTTCAGATTCTTGGCTTATTCCCTTTTAATAAATTGTCAATCTTACCTTCCGAATTATTTATGTAAACCATAATATACTTGGATAGTCTTGTAAAGGTATACTCATACTCAGCAACATTTTATTCTTGATTTTTCTTTGATTTGAGTAACTTTCTCTTCATTTCATTTCATTTCACATGAAGGAAATATTTTTCTAAGAATGTTACTTTAAATTCTATCTATTTCATATGTTCTATTTCATATGTTCTATTTCTTCTTTCTCCCAGGTATTATGGATCAAAAACCACCATTTATTGAAATAAAATTTAATAAAATAAACTTCTAGTGTAACATTTTCCCTTTCATTTCATCCCATGGCCAAAAATATTTTTTCAGTGGACTTAATCCATTGCGCAGCTACAATAGATTAGTAGTTCCACTAAAATATAGAAGCTTTTATCACATTAAATGATCCAATATAGGTATATAATATCATGGAACATCATGTTTATCCATATTTTCAAGGTGATTAGTCATAAACTAGTTTATCTAAACTAATATAGCTATGATATGCTCAGATCCAACACCAGTTTTATTTGATTACTTCGTAGGGAAATATCTACATTGGCCATGATTATTGATATCATTATTTCTACCAGGTTCTATTTCTAAAAAATGGAATATAGTGAATTAGATCATAAAATGAATAATTTTAAATTATAGTATATAATTAATTTAACACTTAACATAAATTAAAAATTTATTAATAGCTAATATCATAGTTATAAACTTGGTTTCTTTGGGAATATCCTCAAATTATGTTATCATATTATGTTCCATAATCTATGTTTCCCTAAATCAAGTTCTCTAAGTTTCTAATAAAATTCCTTTGATATTAAATATAAAAAACCCAAATTTAGTTTCCAAGTCAGTGTATAATTTATTGCATTGGTATAAGATACAAGGGATCTCAACCTAAAGGACCAATCAGTTTAGTATTCTTAAAGAACCAGATACTAACATGCTTCCCATTTTTCATTGTAAATAAAATATAAAACATAGTTAAAGTTAATATTCACCACATTTGAACTCATTCAAAGATTACTTCTCAATATACTAGTGAAATGAAAATAAAATAAGGGATATCTCAAACACTTAGTAAGGTTTATGTACAACTGAAGCTATCATGAGTAAATAAGGCATAGTCAATATAGAAATTTACATAACTGAAAAAACATTCCATTTAATCAATAACTTGATCATGAATTGAGTCCATGTATAATAACAATGAAATAATCCCATGGATATTAATAAATAAAATCTCAATGAATTAAATTCATAATATTAGACATCATGATCTCATAAATCATGGTATATTTACAATCAAGGCCTCACAATAAGACAATTTAAACTATGGGTAGGTATACACCAAAAGCCCATTTAATAAGTCTTCTCAACTAGTTTGTCTCATGAGACCTATTGATACCTCAAGGGTCTATGTAATTATAGGCCACACCCATCATTGTATGTCAAATTAATTCCTCATATATCAAATGATTAATTAACTCATAAAAAATATTACTTATCAATATATATCCATATCGAATAATGAATACATAATACCAATATTTTCTCAATCAATAAAAAAGTAAAAAACTATATCTAGAAATGTTATATAGTTTATGAAATAATCATATCCAAGATATAAATAATATGGATATGTCTACTAAAATATTATTACAAGAAAGTGAATGTTTTAAGAAATTTTAATGGCCACAAAATTAATCAATAGATGAGAGATGACCTTCAATTCATCATAAAAATATATTTCATAATAAAATAGTTTCTTTTAAAAAATTGAAGATAATGGAAGTGAAAATTTAAAATAAATCTTTATTTAATATTTTTATCTATAAAATCATAGAAAACTTATATAATAAGCTAAATATCATAAAACGGTTATGGTGACAGGAAAATCATTTAATGTCATATACATTAAAAAGAAACATTCCTTTTGAATTTTTATAAATAATTTCAACAATTAACCTCTCAGAAACATAATAATTATTCCTCTAAAACATTTTAAAAATTCAATAATAAGATAAAATTTCCTTAATAAATAATTTTAGTAAATAAAAATGGACTTTTTTAAAACAATTTTTAAAAATATGGATCAGGAATAAAAATATACCTCTCCAAAAAGAGAAATGAGATTGGTTTTTATTTTAAATATTTATTTACTTGATTCAAGTTCCAAAGAGAATAAATTTTAGAATAAAAATTGGAAACTCTATAAATAGCTAGAGAATAAGAAAATGGATGGAGTTTATGAAGGATGGATTATAATATTCCTTTAATGAAAAATATAAGCAATCCCATAAAAAATGAGATTGTCAAATAAATTCTTACATATTTGGTAAGTTTTAAATATTAAAACCTTGAGATATTAAACTTTAATTAAAAAATTAATCAACATGAATAAATATATATTCAAGTTAAATACATCAAATGGGTAGTATAAACACCACATAAAATAAAATAGGTGCATATTATAAAATATCCCTCAAAGGAGTTGAAATCAAAATGAAATATCTTACCTCGCACTTACACTTAGTTGAAAATGATTTGATATACTTTATAATAAATTTATATTTAATATAATTACATAAAATAACCATATAAATATTTATAATATCATATATGATCCTTTTGGGACTTTTTATCACCCTTTTGTTAACAATATTTCATTTTTATCATTGTTTTGAATGTTATCTACTTCATTTTTCTGGTATGTTTTAATTTATAAGTTATAGTACATGTGTCTTGATCATGGTTATATAATATAAATAATTTTAATCCTAATATAAACATTATAAATATTTATTATATATATTTAAAATCATCCAGGAAATGTAGACATGAAAATTGAATCACATTGTTTAGCGGAGGTGGTAGTCCACATGTATGCATGAGCAACATTATCATCTTTTTAATGGGTGTAAGGGAAAGTAATTAGAAGTTATATTAATAAAAAAATCCAATATACACACTCACATATCCGATTATATAATCAAAAAAAATTTATTTTCAACATTGATGATGATAATTATGACTTAATTTTTTTCCATCCAAACCTTACAACATCAAAAGAAAAAATTGGATCACTTACATTCTCAAAGAGATTTTAGGTTTATAGTTTTATAGAATTAGGAAAAATCATACATAAAAAATACCCATGTTATAAAATTAATATTTATCCCAATTAATCCATATTTTTTTATTTCACATTAAGTCATCATCATCGTCCATATGAAATCCATTCTAGAAATAATTCATTCAACCTCATTCTTTATAACCTGTGGTAGAGGAAACCTAATAAGGGTGATCTAAAATTATTACTAAGGGTAAATATAATCATTAATAATTGAATTCCATAAATTATCTTAATGAGTGAATAAGGGTGTGATGATATAATTATAGTGCATGGTCGAATAATAAAATAACTCATACCCATCAATTCCTAAATCATCAATCATGAAACATGGCATAAGTATTTAAAAAGGGAAAGATTCATAGGAATAAATACTCATAAGCCATGTGGTATCAATATTTATCAAATGAAACATTATAAAGCCATAAAAATCATAGATAAAATATGTCGGTATCTTGGAACATTATCTTCATAGAGCACATACAGAACCCTTAAAATTGGAATAATCATAAGACCAAATTCCAATATAATTCTATATAGAACATAATTATTACCAAATTTATTGGATTTATATATTGGTTCACCCATCATATAATCTATAACAGGGTCACCTAGGACAATCTGGGTGCACCCATCGTATATAATGTTCAATAACCACAACATGAATAAAGTATATAGATATTTCATCATAAAAATCATAAAAAAATTATTATTATTTTATAACCTGATTATCACATGGAAAAGAAATGGATTTCATGTCAATATATTTGAAACCTGATTAACTCATTGAAAATAAATGGGTTCCATAAAAATCAACTTGAAATATGATTAACCCAAGGAAAAGAAACAATTTTTATAATAATATCTTTGAAACAATCTTAATCCATCCAGAGAAATAATGAGTATCTAATCACTAAAAAATATCCTCAATGAAGTATAAGTAACAAAAAAGGGTTGTTGATGATGATGAATAAAAATAAAATTAAATAATCATTAAATAATTTAATAATATAAACTTTTTATTTAGAAATCTATTTTAAAAACCTAAAAATTCATAAAGTATTGTAAAAATATTTTAATTTTTTTTTGAACAAAAACCTCACCCAAAATTTACAATATATGCTCTTCCTCGCGTATACTATTCCCGCTAAAGTTGTACCAATCCCTTAGGCTTGAATGCAAACCACTGCCTGAGTGAGTAAAACTGCCACCCCCCTACCCAGGACTGTCAAGGTGGTAAATCATCGGCGGCGCCAAATTACGATAAATTCAAATTTTTTAGTCACTTAACCAATTCTCTTAATTCTCTTGAAACAATTATTTTTTACTTATATTGGGGACTAGAGGTATTTTTTAATTCTATATAGTCATATCATGAGTACACACCCCATATGTATGTCCAATGGATACCCATATAAACTCAAAGATCCACCCATTTGGATCTGATATAAGA
This sequence comes from Viscum album, assembly GCA_963277665.1. Classification (NCBI taxonomy): domain Eukaryota; kingdom Viridiplantae; phylum Streptophyta; class Magnoliopsida; order Santalales; family Viscaceae; genus Viscum; species Viscum album. The sequence goes on from OY728137.1 coordinate 249,555,993, forward strand.
CAACCACACTCTCTATCACCTTTATTTGTTGAAGTGATTTGTGTTGGATTAGATAATAGGATAGGTATATCTTTAATGACAATTTTCATGAGTTGATAAGCCATTACCTTCCCAATAAGGTACTTGTTTGAAGATTGGCAACACCCACACTCATAAATCAAAATACATCTGTTAAAGTTGTATGTGAGATCATTACACATCTTTAAATTATCTTCAAATTAAATAATTTGGTTGATATATTTCGTTTTTCACCTTTTTATCATTTGATATTGTAGAAAGAGTAGTCTGGGAAATCGTTCCTTTAAAAATCATTTTCTTTGAAAACAAACTTGGTAACATATAAAGGAATATTTAAAAATCATTTAAAAAATTTCTTGATAAGAATATCCTTTATTCTTAGAAAACATTGTTTTAGGATATAAACTATTTTAAAAATTCTTTTCTTTAAAAACATCTTTTAAAAAACTAATAATTTTTAGAATAGAAAAAATTTGTTTAAAAAAATATCCTTGAAAATTTTCAAAGGAATATTAAAATAAATTTTGGTCATGAAGAAGGATAATTCCATACAATTTAAAAAGAACTTTTTCTTTACACTATAAAAAGGTTATAAAATTTCCTTGATTATAAAATAATGAGAACATTCCTTTCACATTTTCAGTAAAATCCAAACTAGTATTTTTTGGGGAAAATGATATTAATATTATTCTTAAAAAAGAATTTAAATAGTTAAAACATGGTTTTCAATTTATTTTTAAAAAAATAAAATGAGCGTAATAAAACATTTTATAAAAAAAATAGAAAAAAATATTTTGGAAATAAAATAGATTTCTGACTAAAGAGAGAAATAAAGTCATATTTCCTTAAAAAAAATCCTCAATTATTTTAAGTACCCAAGGGTGTAAAATGGTAAAAATACTTTTAAATATCATTAATTACAATATTATATGAAAATTCATGAGTTTATTGAGAGATATATCATAACATATCATCATTGGAAGCATAATTATAAACAATATTGATAAACTATGATATTATAACATAAGACTCTTACCACTTTGGTAACTTTGAATCATAATATCCATGAAATAATATCATTAAATGAAATATATAATATCCTGAAAATAATAATAATCATGATATAACCTATCAAATGGGTAGTATATACACCTCATAAAAGAATATAATTGTATAATATAACATACATCTCAAAAAAGTAATATTGAGACAAAAATACCTTACCGCTTTGGTAACTTTGAAACCATAAACCCCATGAAATATAGATCATATAATGGATTTGTAAATCACTATAAATTTAAGGAGAACAATCATAAAATACATTCATGTTTAGCATATACACCAAACAACAAAATAGGTGGTAAATATGGCATATATCTTACAAAAATAAAAGTAATATGAGAAAGCCCTTAACTCTCACTTCGTTTTGGTTGATCATTATTTAACCTCTTATATAGTGGTTTAAATCATGTTATTAACTTATTAAATAAAAATATTAATATTTATAATATCACATATGATTGTTTTATAACATCTTATCACCTATTCGTCAATAATATTTCATTATTTTTATTATTTTGGGTGTTAATTGTCGTGTTTTTTCTTTCATGCTTTGTTATGAATGATTTCATTCATGTGCATATTATATAGTTCCATAATATCTAGAATAATATTAATTAAATAATAATCATATTTTTACATCAATTGTACCTTTAAAATCAATCATTAAATATGGTTATGAAAAATGAACTAACGTTGCGATCATGAAGATGGTAGGTCGTATATATGCATGAGTAACATTTCCAATTTTCAAGGATCGCTATGGAAATAAGGTAAGTGATATTTTATCATTAAATAATTATAATTATGTAATAAATACCATATTATTTAATTATATATACTTATATATATCATTATTGTCATGTGGTGAATAAAAGAGAGTCACATCGCTTTGTGAAGGTGGAAGTCCATACGTACATGAACGACATTATCACTTTTTCAGTAAGTGAAAAAATAAAAAATAAAATGATATATTATATTTAATATATTATAAATATGTAAAAAATATAATAATCTTGTAATTTATATCACATATATTTATTATATTTACCCTTTTTACCCTCCTTGCAACATGTTAATGAAAAACGAATCACATCGTTTTGCGATGCGGTAGTCCGTTGTACACATGAGTGACGTTATCGTATCCCCAACAGAATAGAAAATAAAAATTTTTAATATAATATAATGACTCAATAGGTATAATTATGTTTTAAATATATTATATATACTTTATATACATCATCATACCCAACTGTGAGAGGTGGTAATGGAAAAACGTACGACATCGGTTCACGAGGCGGTTGTCCGCCGTACACACGAATGAAGATTTCATAACCCATTTGATAGAAGTGGAGATGGTTGTAGGTAATTAAATTATTATAAAAACATCCCAGTATATTTAATATACTTATTTTATTATATAATAATGGTTTAAGAATTATTTAATGAGGTGTAAAAGGTAATAAAATAAACACGCTCATTGAAGAATGTTACCTCTTCTTCATGTATCCTCATTAGGTTTCCACTAAAGGCCTTCATGGGTCAGATTTATTCCCACAATAAAGCTTCTAAGATGAGGGGGGAATTTTGGAAGTTATTTTTTCATGAATTTTATGAACCAAATATGTTTTATGGTGTGAAGAAGGGAGGATATGGGGTAGATTTTTATAAGTGGGGGGGAGGACACACTTGGTATTTTGAAAAAAATTAAGTGCTCTCACATTTGTCATATGGAAAAAGGTTAAAAATGGACCATTATTGAACCTTATAAGTTTAATGGTCAAAATATAGCTATAAAATAGTTTTTAGAAGAATTTATAGTTCATTTTTATCCTTATCTTTTTAGTTTAACCTCTGATAAATCCATTTTTACCTTAACTGTGGTAATTAAATTATACTACATTAACTATTAATTTTAGTCAAACATTAAGTTAAAATTATTTTAAATTATAAATTAGGATTATTGTAAATATCTAATACATTTTTTAAAATTCAATTCCTATAAGTAGAAAAATGTAATTTAAAATAAAACCCGCTAATGCGAGGAAAAAGAAGGTTTTCCCGAAGTGTATTTTTCAAGAATAAGATGATTTAATGTTAAATATATCTATAAAAATAATAATGGAATGAATATAAATTAAAATTTATTGATATATAATATTTAAATTAAATTTAAAACATTATTCATTATATATTATTTTAATTAATTAAAAAGGGGAGATATTGTGCATTTTAAAATAGTTTTCAAGAAAATACCGTTTTTAAAACCAAAAACAAACTTATACTAAAATAAAATATAATGATGATTAAAATATAATTAAGTGGATTAAATATAAATAAATAATATTTATTTTGAATGATATCATATTCAAAACATAATGTTACTTTTAAATTACTTAATTTATTGAAAATAAATGATAGTTTTACAAAAATATGTATTTTTCACTATTAACTGAAAAATCAATATTTTCATAAAAAATAAAAATTTTCACCCAAAATAAATTCTCATATTTAAATTTAAAAAAATTATGTTTATTTTATCATATAAAATTTATAAAATTTCTAAAAATATATTGTTACATTTTTTTCATGAAAATCAATAAAAATTGTTGTTCAAGAAAACATATTTTTGAAGAATAAAATCACTTTACTAAAAATTCATTGATTATTTACTAAAAATTTATCCATAATTTATATTTATTAATAAATATATATATTTATATGTATATTTCCTAAATTATTTAATATTATTCATACCCACCAATTCAACAATAATGTTATAACAGTTATATATATATCATGGGTCTGTTAAGCTTGGTGTTGCATGTTGAATATACTATCAAGAATAAAAATCTCAAGGTTGTGTGTACCTAAATAAATTAAAGAGATTAAAATTATTTAAAGATAAATATATCATAAATTATTGGGGTGTTACATTATCCCCCTTAATAAATTATATCCTCACAATTTGAAATTTATCTCAGAAATCCAAGTATGGACATTTAGAAATACTATTTTTATACACCCATATCATAAAAAGGGTTAACAAAACATCCTCTTAATAAGAGGGAAGTACAAAGGTCATATGGAATAAAAAATAACTAGGTTTCCAAATAGAAGAAAATAGGTGGGAAATAAAAGAAAATTGTAAATAATAATTGAGATTTATTGAGGTTATTGATAAAAATAAAGTGAATGATCAATGAATATTAAAGGTCCTCAAAACCTTAAATATTTGATGATCTAAAATAATATCAGTTCATTAAAATTGAAGGTATTAAGATAAAATTTTTGTTTCAAGATCCTTTTCTTAGGGTTGAAGAATTTTCTTACCATATTGACTAAGAGAATATGGAAATATAAATATATGATTAGTATAATTTCTTCCTTTCACCAAATTCCACTACAATATCTTATTTTTCTCCAAACTATGTGTATTAAGGATGAAATTTTAATGCCTAAAACCAAGATGGTTAGCACATAGTAAGATAATTTCCAAAAATAAGCCTTTATACATTAATATCCAAATTTAAACAATAATACCCAAAGTTCAAACCAAATAATTTCATAAGTAACTATCCTTAAAATTATTCAAACATTTCTTGACTAGGTTTGAAAACCAAAGATTAGAAGGATTTGATCATATATTCTTCCAAGATAAATCAACTGTTATTCCTAAAATAAAATCCCATATGTTTTTTAAATAAAATTAATATTTAACTATAAAAATTCCATACTAACGTGGACATTGTGTAGGCTAGTGTTGGGTGTTACACCCCTGTCGCCCTTCGATTGTGGGTTCAAGCCCTATGACCTTGTTGGATGTGATAGGTTTTCACCTGGCCTTCATGTTTTCACTTTTTTTCTATAAACATGAAAAGAGAATTATTTACTAAATAAAACTTCATTTTGATTCTAAGGGTTAAAAATAACCTAAACCAATAAAACTTCTCCCAAAATTTCATTAATAACCTCAAAATTTTTACTATTTAAAACCCTCAAAGGGGTGTTTAAAATTTTGAAGTTATGATCATCCTTAATCTTATAGACTGATGACGATATCCATAAATCTTAATATAAACTCACATAAAAACATCATAATATCTAAAGTAATCTAAACCAACCTATGATACCAACTATAATAACCCAATACTCTCACTCCCAAATTTGCTGCTAAAATCAAAAACTTTAATTTTTCGGCTTTCATGCCAATAATTTTGACCCAATTGTTTTCCATACAAACCGTAAAACATCAAAAAATTAGATCACTTAAATTATCAAAGAACTTTTAGGTTTATAGTTTTATATAATTAGGAAAAACTACTACATAAATAATACCCATATCATCAAAGGAGCATTTGTCCCACTTAACCCAGCTTTTCTTATTTTATATTAAGTTATCATCATCATCCATATAAAATTCCATCCAGAAATAATTCATTCAACCTTATTATTTATAACCTATGGAAGAGGAAACATAGTAAGGATGATCTCGAATTCTTGATGAGGATAAACATAAGAATTAGCAATTGAATATCATCAATGATTATAAGTACTACATAAGGGAGTGATGACAGAATTAGAGTGCAGGATCAAATCATAAAAGAACTCATACCCATAAATTCATGAATCCTTAAACATAAATCAAGGAATAAGGATTTAAAAAAATAAATATTCATATGAATAAATACTCATGAGTCGTGTGGTATCAATCTTGATCAAAGGAAACATTATATACCCATAAAAAGCATATATAAAACATCATGGTATCTTAGAACATCATCTTTATAGAACACTTATAGAACCCTTATAGTTGTAATAACCATATGGCATACTTATAATATAATAATAAATAGAACATAATAATTACCCAATTAATTGGGTATCTATTTAGGCACACTCATCATATAAGCTATAACAGGATCACCCGACACTATATAGGAGCACCCATTGTAAATAATGTCCAAGAACCACAACATGAATAAATTACATAGATATTTCATCATAAAACTCATAGAAAAAATCATTATTATCCCATAACCTGCATATCCCATGGGAAAGAAATTGGTTTCATGTCAATATCTTTGAAATATGATTAACCCGTGGAAAATAAATGGTTTCCACAATAATTTCTTTGAAACACGAGTCACCCATGAAAAAGAAATGGGTTTCATAACAATATCATTGAAAAAATCTTAATCCATCTAGAGAAGGAATGAGGATGGTATCATTACAAAATATCCCCAATGTATCATGAGTAAAAACAAGTATTTTTGACATTAATGAATGAAAATACCATTAAAATATCATTAAAACATTTTTTAAGAAAATAAACTTTTCATTTTTAAATCACTTTTAAAAACATAAAAATTCATAAAATAATATAAAAATATTTTTCTTTAAAAAGAAACTTGGAAACATATAAAATAATATTTAAAAATAATTTAAAAAATTCTTGATGAAAATATCCTTTCCAGATAGAAAATATTTTTTTAAAACATAAAACATTTTAAAGATCCTTTTCTTTGAAAATCACTTTTAAGAAACTAAGAATTTCCAGAATATTAGGAAAAATGTTTTCTTTAAAAATATCCCTAAAAAATGCAAATAAAACTTCAGAGTAATGTTTTTTATGAAATATTTTAATTTTTTACATGTCATGAAATTCAAAAAGAACATTCCATTTTCACTATAAAAAGGTTAAAAAAGTGTCTTGATTAGAAAATGACATGAATATTCCTTTCACATTTTTAATAAAATTCAAAAGGGAATTATTTGAAAAAATACATGAAGATTATTTAAAAAAAATAAAAAGTTAAAACATGGTTAAAATATATTTTTTAAAAATAATAATACAATAACAAAATATTTTTGAAAACATTTTTAGAAAATAGTGTTTTGGAAATAAATCAGATTTCCAACAAAAGAGAGAAATAATGTAGGATTTCTTTAAAAACATTTTTCTTAATTATTTTAAATACCCAAGAGTGTAAAAATGGTAATATTACATTTAAATATCATTAATAACCATAATAGATTAAATTTCATGAGTCTATTGAGATATTTGTCGTAAGATCTAATCAATAGAAGCATAATTATAAACAATCTTGATAAATGGTGAGATTGTAACATTACTCTTACCAATTTGGTAACTTTGAATCATAATTACAATGAAATAATATCATTAAATGAAACATATAATATCATTAAAATGATTGTATTCATGGTATAAAATGTCAAAGTTTCATTATACACACCTAAAAGAATATAGGTATCATACATATCAAAGAAGGCATATTGTGACAAAAATCCCTTACTGCTTTAGTAACTTTGAAATCATAAACCCCATGAAATAGAGATCATAAAATAGATATGTAAATCCATATAAATTTAAGTATAATAATCATAAAAAACATTCATGTGTATTATATACACCACATAATAAAATAATTGGTGAATATGATATACATATCACAGAAATAGAAGTGAGACGATAAAATCCTTTCCTCACTCTTCCTTTTGGTTGATCATTATTTAAACTCCTATATAGTGGTTTTAATCATGTTATTAAATTATTAAAGAACCATATTAATAATTATAATATCATATATTATGATTTTATAACATCTTATCACCCGTTCGTTAATAATATTTCAATATTTTTATTGTTTCGGGTGTTAATTGTCGTGTTTTCTCTTTCATGATTTGTCATGAAAGTTTCAATTATTGTGAATATTATTTTATTCCATAATATCTAGAATAATAATAATGAAATTATTATCATATTTATACATCAATTATACCTTTAAAATAAATTATGAAATATGGTTATGAAAAATGAAATAACGTTACGATCATGGAGATGGTAGGTCATACGTATGCATAAGTAATATTTCCATTTTCAATGACCGTTATAGAAAGAAGGAAAGTAATATTTTATATTTACATAATTATAATTATATTATAAGTAACATATTATTTAATTATATATACTTATATATATATATATCATTATTTTGATGTGGTGAATAATAGAGAGTCACATCGCTTCGTGAAAGCGATAATCCACATGTACACCAATGATGTTATCACTTTTTCAGTGTGTGAAAAGGTAAAAAATAAAATGATATATTATATTTATATAATTATAAATATTTTATGAATATAGTAATTATTTCATTTATATCACTTATATTAATTATTTTTACCCTTGTTACCTTGCATGTAATGTGTTAGTGAAAAACGAATCACATCGCTTCGTGAGGTAGTAGTTTGTCATACACATAAGTGACGTTATCATATCCTCTATGGAATGTAAAGTAAAAAATATATATGATATAATTAATCCATATGTATAATTATTTTATTAATATAATATATATACTTTATATTCATCATCATACCCAACTGTGATAGGTGGTAACGGAAAAACGAACGACATTGGGTCGCGAGGCGGTAGTCCATCGTACACAAGAACAATGATTTCGTAACCCATTTCATGGAAGTGTAGTGGTTGTAGGTCATTGAATTATTATAAAAACATATTGTTATATAGAATAAACTGAGTTTATTATATTATCATGGTTTAATAATAATTTAAGTAGGTGGAGAAAGAAATAAAATAACCACGCTCAAAGAAGAACATTACCTCTTCTTCGCATATCCTCCGTAGGTTTCCACCAAAGGCCTTTCTAGGTTCGATTTATACCCAAAATAAGGATTCCAGTATTGGGGGATGGAATTTGTGAAGTGATTTTTTGAGGTCTTTTCCAAACCAAATAGGTATTATGGTGTTAATAAGGGAGGAGAGTGGCCTTTTATAAGTGGGGGAGAAGACACACTTAGAATTTTGGAAAGGAATTGAGTTCTTCCATGTTTTTCACATGATAAAAGGGTCTAAAATGTAACATTATCAAAACTAAAAGGTTTAATGGTACAAATATGGCCATAAAATAGTTTTTAGACAAGTTTATAGGTTATTTTTACACTTATATTTTTAGTTTAACCCTTAGTAAACCCATTTTACCTTAACTGAGGTAATTAATTTTTGCTTCATTCACTAACCATTTTGGTAAAAAATTACGTTGAACTTATTATAGGTTATAAATTGTTATGATTAAAAATATGAAATCCATTTTTACAAATTCAATCCACAGAAGTGTAAATTTTTTATTGAAAATTAATCTTGTGGATGGGACGGGAAAGTGGGTTTTTAAAAAGAAAATGTTCAAAAGTATACAAATTTTTTATATAAAAATTAAATATAAAAATGATTCCAAATACCTAAATTTCCTTAATGGATATATAATATAATCAATTTTACTTTTAAATAAACTAAAATTATAATTTAAATTTATAAATAATTTAATCGAAAAGTCAGTTTTTAAATAAAATTTGGTTTTTTCACTATTCATCATAAAATTAATCTTTTCAAAAAATTATCAAAAATTAATCCTAATATAATTTTGACATGATTATTTCAAAAATAATTTATATTTTTTAAAATAAATTTTATAAAATTTGTGAAAATTAAATTTAAAACAAATCCGGCAGATGTAATGAAGAAGAGCATTTTTTAGAAGTGTATTTTTCAAGCATAAGATGATTTCATATTAACTCTATGTATAATAATAATCATGGTATGAATATAAATTAAAATTTATTGATATATAATTTATAAATTTCATTTAAAACAATCCTCATTATGGATTATTTTAATAAATTAAAAAGGATAAACATTATTCATTTTAAAAATGTTTTTAGAAAAAACCCTTTTTTAAACCCAAGAACAAACTTATACGGAAATATAATGTAATGATGATTAAAATTTAATTAATTGGTTTAAATATAAATAAATAATACTTATCTTACATTAAATCATATTAAAAACATAATTTTAATTTTAAATTACTTAATTTTTTGAAATTAAATTACAGTTTTACAAATATCAATGATTTTCACTATTTAGTGAAAAATCAATATTTTCAGAAAAAATAAAAAATCTCACCCATTGTAAATTTTGATATTCTAATTAAAAAAAAATTAATTAATTTTATAAAATAAATTTCCTAAAAGTTTTTAAAATTTAATTGTAACATTTGTTTCATGAAAAGCAATAAAAATCATTTTTGAAGAAAACATACTTTTGAATAATAAAATCCCATTACTTAAAATAGATTGATTATTTATTAAAAATTTATCAATAATTTATATTTATTCGTATATATATATATATATATATATTTCAAAAGGTATTTAATATTATTTATACTTGTCAATTTAACAGCTAGGTTATAACGGTTATATAAATCATGGGTCATTTAAGCCCGGTGTTGCATGTTGAATACGCTATCAAGCATAAAAATATTGGGGTTATGTAAACCAAAATTTATTTAAGAGATTAAATTTATTTAAAAATAAATATATTTTAAAGTCTTTTGGAGTTTCATTCTTGTTTAAGTTGAGTGTTGCATGTCGTTTACGCTATCTAACATAATTTTATTCTTTTAAAATATCAAGGTATTACAATTAAATTTACATAAAAATAATTATTCCATAAGTATCATATATATTCATTATTTTCATCATTATGAATAGTAATGATAGGTAGTTATAGAAAACAAATCATATTGATTCACGAGTTGGTAGTTCTCTATACACATGAGCGATGGTTTTGTTTCCCATTTGATGGAGAAATATTATGAAATAAATATTATAACATATTAGTATATGGTTGATACTATTTTTATTATATTTTAATTTTTATTAAATAATTAAAGGTATTAAAAAAAGAATAAAAATGAAAGTGATCAATTAAGATGATTACTTCTTCTTCAAGATAGATCCTTTAGATCTTCTCTTAAAGACCACAGGGTTGGTCTTTTGGGAAAACCATCACCTCTATAGCATGGATAAAAGTGTTGGGGGAGATTGTTTCAGGTTTTTTTAGATAAAATTCTCAATAGGTGTGAATTATTGAATGGGGGAGTTTATATTTTATAACTGAGGTGATTGAAACACTTGAAATTTTTTAAATTTTTAAAATATTATTAAGTTAATTTCTTATAAAAATGGCTCCAAATGACTCAAATTTTAAATATATAAGATTAAGGTAAAAATAAAACCAAATAATGGTGTTTAATAAATTTTTTAGATCGTTTTAACCCTTATCCTTTTTAGATTAACCCCTCATAAACCCATTTTAACTATAACTGTGGTAATATATTTTTACTATTTTTACTATTAATTATGACCTAAAATTAAGTTGAAATTTTTTTATAATATTAATTATTCTGATTCTATCTATGAAATTCATTTTATCAAATTCAATCCATAAAATTGGAATAATTTAATTTAAAAATAAACCCATAAAACGTGATAAGAAATGGTTTTTATGAAAGAAATTTTTCAAGCATAAGATGCTCTTGCATTAACTATATGACTAGAAATAATAATTATATGGATTTAAATTAAAATATTTAGATATATTATCAATGCATTTAATTTAAATTAGTCATTGTTAGAGATTAATTTAACTATTTAAAATGTAAAAACATTATGCACTTGAAGACAATTTTATAAAAAAAATATATTTTCACCTCCAAATGATCATGCCTTTATTTCTATCAAATTTATAACAAATACATGTTTAATTATTCATATTATAACATTTTATTATAAATATAAGTAGTAATAATTAAATACTATATTTTAAATAATTCATAAAATCTTATTTCTAAGGAAATTTTTCAAAAATTTATTCAAGGATTATTTGACCTAGTACGTTCAAAATCGACATTCATCATATCAAATTAAAATTTTTATGCCATGAATTATTAAAATGTGAATTATAATATAGTTTCATTAAAATAAAATTTTCAATTAATATAATTGAAGATCAGATGTTACATATTATCATACCATATACCACATGCATTTGGAAGGATTTTCAGGAATACAAGCCACTTTGGGAAATCCATTTTAGCTATGCTACTTCACTTAATGAAGTCATTTTGGGAAGGGCTTCTAAAGTCCCAAAATTGATTGTAAACTTCAACTATTTCATGGTTTTTATTGTAGTGAAGTTCACCATAAAAAATGATATGAATACCATGGAAAAGTCAAGTTGGAAAACAACACTATGCTTTTTATAATTTTATTACATCTCTTGTAACAACTGTTTCACATCATCTATGGTGTGACATTGGAAACAAAAAGAATAGAAACACCCGTTTCAAAGTGAATTATGTTTTGGTCTGAAAAAATAAAGAAGAAAATGAGCCTTTTGGATTTGACTGTGTAATGATACATAGAAAACTTATTTTCCAAGTTTATACATTCATTAAAAATTAATCTAAACATTGATAAACTAGGCCCTGATACCACTAAAGGGTTTCATAAGGATTACTATCATCCAAAACATAGTTGAAAATAACTTTACAACTCATAAAATTCAATATATCTCTATTTTTTGGAATAAATAATAAAAAAAGAAATAACAACTTGCATTATTCATTATTGATTCAGATTATCCATGTGATTTTGATAATAAACAATGATAATTAGCTAAAATGATTCTTCCATCTAGGGTGTCTATAGACTGACTGATTCTCTTAATGCTCTATATGGGTCTTCCTTAAACCATGGTTTTATAGAACCTCTATTTTAAAGGTTTGAGAGAAACAAGATCTTGATAATATCGACTTTAAGGAATTAAATGTTCAGTTTAAACATCAAATTGATCATTTAGCATTTAAATAATCATAAAATACATTGAGATGCCACCAATCCATCATTATATTATGAATAACCATGTATGATAATCATTGGAGTTGAATTTGATCAATTCATGCATGTTACCACATAATGTGCATGGACATTCACAAAACCATGATTAAAAATAGACTTTTATTAGTGCTAAAAAAATATTTTAGGAAAGTAATAATTTTACAACATTTGATTTTAGCACTGAGAAAATTCAATGAATAATTTTCATGATTTTATGATAGTAACGGTATGATGACATGACCTTAAACATTTCATACTCTTTAGTTTTAAGTTAATAATTCATTATATTATATTTTAGGATCTTTAAGTTTTATAGTTTTAGATAATTAGTCCACTACCCTTAAAAAATATATATTACATCACAAAGTGGGCACTTCCACTCAATAGCCATTTTTCCTATAATATAAAACTTTTAATATATAATAAGTTTTTTTTTCATAAAATATCTTCATAATTTTCATCTTGACATCATCTTTGTCCCTAACAATCCTTAAAACACTTTGAAAAACATTTTAAAATTTTGGAAGAGCGAAAAAATATTTGTAAGGGACAAATAAAAAGAAATAAAGAAACTTGTTAGTCCCTGAATACTTATAAAAAATTTCCCTTTTCAAAATAAACTTTGGGCATAATATAAAAAAAATTACGCAAGAAATCAACTTCTAAGACCAAATATTTTTATAAAACATTTCATGATAAATTTTAAAGTCAAAATAAAACTAATAAAGGTTTATTTACAATCATGAAAAATTCATAATAACTATTTCATAAAGTTATACATTTTACGCTTAAGACGTAACATATACTTTCCTTTAAAAATAATCTCATTAGATTACCTTGTGAAATAATAATATTTTTGTAAAAACCTATATCAATCATAAATAAATCATGTAGGTAAATTGGTACATCATTTTAATATAACTCTTATAATCACTCTTACAAGTGGAATAAAAAATATGGTTGACTTCCAAAATAATTATTACCCAATGCATTGGAGGTCTATAATGGACTCACTCGTCCTTGGTTTATGATAGAACCACCCATACTTGGTTTATAAAAGAACCACCCATTATCATAAAAAATCCCAAGAACCATAACATAATTTTAACACATGAAATATTTTATAAAAAAAATTATTTTCACCCATAAGAAAATAATTTTTGAACATTGAAATATCCATTCCATTTAAAACCCTTCATTTTTTTAAAATACCTAGAAAAAATGGGAAAAGGGTGTTTTCTCTAAAGAAAAAATGAAATATTGTGAAGGATTCAAAACATTAAATGATAGTTATGGCATAATAAATATTCATTGACACTATATACATTAAAATAGAATATTCCTTTTTCTTGTTGTAAAGAAGGTCAAAACGTTCTATATAAAATATACAAAAATATTCCTTTTGAAAAAACATTCAAATAAAATAAAAAATGAATTAAATATTCCTTTTTAATTTATTAATTTCTATAAAAATTTATCCATACAATAATTTAAATAATATGTATATGGAAGAAAAATATTTAAAAAATAAATCTTGAAAACATTTAAAATGAGGTTTTTAAAGTAAAGAGTCTCTTACCTTGAGTCTGAATCATCATGTACAATCTTTATCTTCCTGAATAAAAAATTTGTGTTAATTATTTACTTTATTAGTAAAAAAATTAGGTTTATTATTCATTTTATGATGTTATAATCAATTACTTAATCAATAAAGTTCATGTCGTACGTTTTCATGATATTCAACTCATAGGACCAAAAGGACTTCGATATGTTGACTTTGGTCAAAGGGATCATTATTAAACCATAAATAGAATAATAATAAAAGAGTAATTATATTTTTTATATATAAATTATATTTTTAAAACCAACCATGAAAGATAGTTATAAAAAATTGACTATGTTACAATCATAGAGACGGTAGGTCATACGTACACATGAGTATCATTTCCATATTTCAATGATCATTATGGAAATAAGGAAAGTATTATTTTATAATTATATAGAAGCTATGGAGAAGTTCCAAGTAGTTGTATTCTAGATAAATTCCTCTAATACCTATGGGTCATGTAATGTACAAGACTTTTGGGTCATGTAATCTCTAAAGCCTACAGGCCTTGTAATGGTTCCCCCTCATCCCTTGAAAGGAGGATTATTAAAAATAAATAAAAAGAAGGACTTATGGACATTAGGGTATATAATAAAAATAATATTATTTCTTTTAATAAACTTTTATATGTCATTCATGTGATGTGGTGTTGAAAAATGACTCAAATCGCTTCGTGGAGATGGTAGTCCACACATACGCGCGAACAATATTATCATTTTTCAATGGATGTAAAGGTAATAAAATAGATGATATATTATCCTTTTGGAATGATAAATATGTCACTAATATCACATATATATATATAGGTTAATTATATCATTATAACCATCTGTGACAGGTGGTGATGGAGAACAAATTACATAGGTTCTTGAGGCGGTAATCTACCGTACACGCGGATAATGTTTTTTTCCTCATTTGATGGAAGTGGAGATGAATATAAATTATGATATTTAAATAGTAACAAATAAGTATATTATAGATACTTATATTATTATTTTATAATGTTTTAATAAAATTTTAAGTAGGTAAAAGAATAAATAAATCGAAAAAATTTGGTTAAGAACTATACCTCTTCTTTGGACAAGCTTTTAAGGTTTACACCAGAAGATTTCTTAGAGTGGTTTTAAAGTAAAAACAAGGATTATAGGATGTGATTAGGTATGTAAAGAATGTGATTGGTTATTTATTGGATGAGTTATGGTTATCAAAATTTGTGAGTATAGAGGAGAGGATGTTCCCTTTTTAAGTGAGGGGATGGGCGCTCTTGGAAATACTTAAAATGTTTAATTAATATAAATTAAATTTCAGCTAAAATGGATAAAAAATGATATAATTATAATATAATATTATTATGAGTATAAATAATCTCATATAATAAAATTTGGAAAATTTTAAGTGATTTTTTCACCCTTATCTCTTTGTTTTAACCCCCGTTTAATGTTTTGACACTTTCCTTGGTGTCAAGATTTTTTACACTAAAGTAGTCAAGAAAGTTACTATAAATTGAAAAGTGACCCATAAATAGACATTGGTTTATATTATTAACCATATCTCATTCACTTGGTTGAAGTTAATATTTTTATTAATTTTAAATCATTTAATAAAACATTTTTTATTATAAAATATCATTAATTTCATTTTTGAAACTATTCATTTTATTTGACTTTGAAAATAATGTGACATGAAAGGAATTATAATATAATATTTAAAAGAATCCATAAAATTTTATATTTAACTAAAAAACTTATGGACCACAATAATTAATTCAAATTATATTATTTTTAATATTTTTAAAAAACATTTATTTTATTTTTCAATTAATTGAATAAATATTCTGTCGATGTTGTATAAGCATTTAAGGTAATTATTTCGTCACTAAAATTAAAAATAAATTACCATAAAAAAAATATTTCATATTTAAAATAAATATTTATAACCCAACATAAGTTTTTTGTATATCGGTTACAAAATATTAGAGATTTTAAAAGAATGAGAGTGATATTTTTTATTTTATCCTTTACTTAAATATTATAAAGGTCAAAATCAAGTCTAAATGAAAAAAAAATCATACTTTTAGGTTTTTAAGAAATATAATCATTAAATTAAATAAATTTAATTATTATATTTGTTTTTTAATTCTTATCATATTATTTTTAAACTTAATTAACCAATTTACCTTTACCGATGTGACAAAAAATTACTAAGGTTACTATTCATAATGACCAAAAATAAAAGGGACCTATTTAACAAATTTGGACCTCCTGATTCCAAATATATAATTAATTTTTCAATATTCAATTTACATAAGTGGAATAATTTAATTTAAAATTAAACCCGCAAAATGGTATGAAAAACATTTGTTTCAAAAAAAATGCCTCTTTAAGTATAAAAATGTTTTTATATCAAGTTAGAGTATAAAATTCATTTAAAATATCATAATCTGATTATGTTAAATATAAATATACTATTTTATTTTTTAAAACTAATCCAAAAATTTTACTTTGTGAATACTTGAAAGGAAAATATAGTTTTCAATAAAAATAAGTATTTTTCACTATTCATTTAAAAATCAATCTTTTCAAAAAAATAACAAAATATCACTAGATAAAATTTTGATATTTTTATCTCAAAAATAATATCATAATTATAATATAAAATTTATAAAATTTTCATAAAATAATTATAATATTCACCCATGAAAAGTAAGAAAAATCGTTTTTGAAGCATAAAATAACTTTACTAAAAATTAAATGCTTATTTGCTAATCATTAATCAATAAATTTTTGTTAATTATTAATTATATATATATATATAATAATCTGGTTAATCATATTCATACCTTCCAATTCAATGACTAAGTTATAATGGTCACATTTAAAAAATAATATTTTTATAGTATATCCCAATTTGTTTAAAGCTCAATATTGTGTGTTAAGAAGGTTATCGAGCATAATATTATTTTGAATACTTGTGGTGTTACATAATCCCACATTTAATAAATTTAATCCTCAAAATTTTGAACTTGATATCAAAAATCAAGGGTCTGACATTTGAAAATACCTTTATTGAAAACCCACAATGTAAAAAGTGTTAATAAAACTTCTTCTTGAAAAGAGGGAAAATGAAATATGAAGTTGTGAGTCAAAGGTATAACATGATATCATAAAAGATAAGGTATCTGAGAAATCAAATGGGAGAATAACATAAATAGAATCATATCATATGATAATGGTAACATGGTAAAGTGGAAATTATATAAAACATTACATAATCATAAGAAATAGATAACTACCAAGACAACATCACATTGAAGATAGAGTTCAATAATGGATTAGGTTCACTCTATAATCCCATAAATAATGTCTCATGAGACCAAAACATTACCCAATGAATTGGATGGATATATAATTTTGTTACCATAATTCACATTAATTTCATGTATATTCATATTCTTTCTACATAATTATTTCAATTATAAGTCTTAAACATAATAATTACCCATGTAAATAAATGGGTTGCATAATCTTGTCTTATAACATAATCAAAATATATTATTTAAAGAAGGAATTTGATAAATGATCATAATTCATGTATTACCCCATAAAATTAAGGGATAATAAGATAGGTATACATGTGATATATATATATATATATTTAATTTATAAGCATTCCATAACTTTAAAGAGAGATAAAGTGAGTTAGAGAGACAATGTTCATAACTTGAAGAAAAGGGTGGTTTTTAAATATCCCTTACCTCAAGCCCGATTTATCACGCGCGTTCTTTATTTTCCTAAATAATAAAATTTTATTAATTATTTAATTTATTTAGAACCTATTTTAAGTTTATTATTCCTTTTATTTTATTTATTACCATGTCATATTTAATTACATAACCAATTAATTTCACGTCGGATGTTTTAACGATAAACAACTCATATGTCCAAAATCACTTTGATAAGTTGAATAAGGTTAAGATATTATTATTTAATCATATAAATTATTTTAATAATTAAATAATTAATATTTTTATACATAAATTATACTTTACAACCAACCATATATTATGGTTATGAAAATGAACTATGTTACAATCATGGAGAATATATTACATATGTATGCATGAGTACCGTTTCCATTTTTCAAAGATTGTGATAGAAATAAGGTAAGTGTTATTTTATCTTTATACGATTATAATTATATCATAAATATCATAATATTTCTTTAAATACCCTTAAACATATCATCCACGTGGTTTTTAAATAAAAACAAATCACATCGCTTTGTAAGGCGGTTGTCCGTTGTACACACGAGCGATGTTATCATTTATTCAATGGATGGTAAGGTAAGAAATTATATGATAAATTTATTTTTAAAAAGTATTAATATTTCATTAATATCATATATAAACATAAAATTAATTCTTATTATCTTACATTTAAAGATTAAGTGAAAAAATGAATCACATCGCTTCATGAGGTGGTAGTTTGCCGTACTCACGAGCGACATTGTCATATTTTGTACAGAGTGTAAAGTAATAATGTATATGTGGTATTATAATTATAAAAGTATAATTATATCATAAATATAATATATAATAATCATATACATCACTATATTAATCCATGATAAGTGGTGATGGAAAACGAATTACATCAGTTCATGAGGCGGTAATTCACCATACACATGATCAACTGTTTTGTTTCCTATATGAGGGATGAGGAGATGGTTGTAGGTCATTAACTTAAAATAAAAAAATATTTGTATATTTATTATAATTATTTTATTAAATCATTATTTTTATTAATATTTTAATTATTTGGAATAATAAATATAATAAAATGCTCAGTTAAGGATGTTACCTCTTTTTCGGATAACTTCTTTAGTTTTGAAGCAAAAGCCTTTCTAAGTTGGGTTTATGATAAGAAAAGGCCTAATTGATGAGGGTAGGATAGTAATTAAATTATTTTGGTAGTTATTTTCCAAAAAAATGGATTTTTAAGTGAAAATGGGAGAGGATAGGGTGTGGGATTTTATAAGTGGGGGAGAGGACGCACTTATAATTTTTGAAAAGAAAGAATTACACCCAAATTTTTCTAATTAAATAAGGATTAAAAAATGGTTAATTTTAGAACCTTGTAATATATAATGTTTAAATATGACCATAAAATATAAATTATACATTTTTTGAGTCATTTTTAACCATTATCTTTTTAATTTAATCCCCCAATAAACCAGTTTTTATCTTAATCACAATTAATAAATTTTACTATTTTCAAGATTAATTATGGTCAAAAACTAAGTTGAACTTATTAGATAATATAAATTATATTTATTAAAAATATTTAATCCATTTTTATAAATTAATCTCAAATAATTATCATTATTTAATTTAAAATTAAACCCACAGACATATCGAGAAAATGGTTTTTCGATAAATGCATTTTTTAAGGAAAAGATGATCTCATATTAACTATATGAAAATTAATAATAGTTAAATTAATTTAAATTAATATTTATAGATATATTATCTATACATTTCAATTAAATCATTCATATTTAGGGGTTACTTTTATTATTTAAAATGGAGAAACATTATGCACTTTAAAATCGTTTTCAGAAAAAAAAATGTGTTTTAAAGATTAAAAATAAACATTTTATAAATTCTAGTATAAATAAGATTTAATTGTAATTAACTGTAAAAAATATAAATAAATAATATATATCATATTAAAATAATAATTATACTTTTAAATTACTTTAATTTTTTAAAATAAATGATTAATTTATAAAAAATCTATATTTTTCACTATTTAATGAAAAAAATAATATTTTCTGAAAAAACCCAAACTTTCACCCTAAGATATTATTGATATGATGTTTTCAAAAGTAAATTTAATTTTATAAAATAAAATTTCAAAGAGGTCCAAAAATTAATTATAATATTTTTTAACGAAAGCAATAAAAATCACTTTTGAAAAAAAAATATTAAAACAATTCAGTGCTTATTACTAAGTATATAAAAATAAATTTATATTTGTTAGTACCTTTATATACATTTAATAAAATAGTTAATCCTATTCATACCCACCAATTAAACAGGTAGGTTAGAATGATCATATTTAAATAATAATATTTTAATAAAATGTTGTGGTTCGTTTAAACTCGGTGTTGTGTGGTGAATATTCTATTGGACATAGTTTTCTTTTAAAAAAACTTTAGGTGTTACATTATTACCCACTTAAATAATTTCACCCTTGAAATTTCATATTACATACTGTTTTGAAAAAAGGCGAGGGTACTTTTACTTTATCCCCTCTTCTGGTTCCAATGTTGCTTCCTCAAACTTGTGGTTTTACCACAGCACTTTGACCAGGTGAGTTATCTTGTTTCATAGAGCTTTGTGTCTATGATTTAAGATCTTCACTGGATGATCCTAATATGTATGTTCTTTATCTAATGGTACCACATATGGATTCAGTACACATGATGGTTTTGGTATGCACTTTCTCAAGAGGGATACATGGAACACATCAAGTACTTGAGATAGGTTAGGTGGAAGTTTTAGTCGATAGAATACTGCTCTGATGTGATCAAAGATCTCAAAGGTGTCGGTGTATCTAGGATTAAGCTTTCCCTTATTCCCAAACCTTATAAATTCTCCTGTGGTGATATAATAAGGAACACCTTATCTATGACCTTAAACTATAGGTCACATCGATGATTGTCTGCATAGATTTTTTGTTAACTTTGTATGGATTTCAAATAAACTTGAATGTCTTGAACCTTATCTATCATCTCTTAGACAATATCTAGTCCCATCAGCTTCTTCTGACCTACTTCATCTCAACATGTCGAATTATGACACCACTTCTCATACAAAGCCTCATAAGGTTCCATTTGATTGCTAAAATGGAAGCTATTGTTATATGAGAACTCTACTAGGGGAATGTTTTAATCCATACATCCTTTTAAATCCATCGAATAAGACCTCAGAATTTCCTCTAGTGATTGGATGGTTATCTTAGATTGAACATCCCTTTGAGGGTGATAAGAAGTACTAAAACTAAGTTCTACATCCAATTCATGTTGAATACTTCTCCCAAACCTTAAGGTAAACCTCAAATCTCAATCAGATACAATAGAGAGTATAACTCCATGAAATATTACCACTTATCTTATTTATATCTTAGAAAGTTTTTCATGAGAGAAATGTTCCTTGATAGAAATGAAATGTTCTGACTTTCTAAGGTGATTGACTACCACCCAGATGAAATTATGTCCTTTAGGTGTCTTGGGTAGTCCTATGATGAAATCCATGGCTATGTTTTCCCATTTTCATACTTTTATGGGAAACCATTCCATAATACCCTTAGACTTCTATCGTTCATGCTTGACTTGTTTTCATACCAAGTATCAACATATAAATTCTTTAATATCACTCTTCATGTTATCCCACCAAAATTTTTTGATTTAAATATCTATATATCTTAGTGCTTCCTGGATGAATAGAGAAGGATGATCTATGTGAATCATCTAGAAGATCCCTATTTAACTATGGTTTGGATGGGATAGATATCCATTTTCCAAACCTTACAATCCAATCTGTAGAAAAGTTGAACTCCAGGATATTTGTTACCTTTTTCTGTAGCACCCCATTCCCTTTCTTGGCATCCTTGATCCTCTCAAGAATGGATGGTTGAAAAAAAAATTAGAAGGTTAGGATGAAGATCCTTTTATTATTCCCATATCCATCCTTTTCATGTATAATAAGATTTGATCATTTTAAATTATTATCAATGATAAAATTTTAGGATTCTTTCTACTTAGAGTATATTCCATTATGTTCACTTTCCCAAGATGGTAATAGATTGATCATTCATAGTCCTTGGTTATCTCTAATAATAATCACTATAATATGTTAATTTTCTTCTCTTTGAATATATATTTGAGTCTCTTAGGATCTCAATATATTTCAAACTTCTTCCCATTGAAATAATGTCTCCAAATATTCAATGAAAATGTCATTGCATCCAACTCTATACCATGTATTGGATAGTTATTATCATGAAATTTAAACTACCTTGAGAAATATTCTATCACTTTATCATTATTCATTAGTAAATAGTCCAAAATCTTCTTTAAATCATCATTGTATACCACAAAAATTCCCCCCTTTAGGGAAGTGTAAGTATTGGTGTAGTGATAAGACTCATTTTAAACTCCTTAAAGCTCTCTTCACATTCACTGGTCTAGAAAATATTTACTCCCTTCTATGTTATCTTGGTTAGTTGGTTTTAAAATCTTGAAAAGTTTTTCAAAAATCATCGGTAATACCCAGTTAGTCTAAGGAAACTGTGGATCTCCATTACATATTCTGGTCTAGGATAGTACTCAATTACCTTTATCTTATAAGGTTCCACAGATATCCCATTACTAGTGATAATATTCCCCATGAATTATACTTCCTTCATCCAAAACTCACATTTATTATACTTTTCATAAATCTTATCCTTTTGTATGGTCTTTAGACTAGAATTCAAATGCTCATCTTTTCTTTTGATGTAAATCAAAATATCATTTATAAAGACTACCAAAAAAATTTATGTTATATATAAAGTCTCTTTTAATCAAATACATAAATATTTTTGGATCATTCATGATTCTAAAAGTCATCAATATGAACTCATAGTGTTTATGCCTTGTTTGAAAGGTAGTTTTGGGAATATCTTTATTCTTCGCCTTTAATTGGTGATATCTTGATTGAAGGTCCACCTTAGATAAATATTGAGCCCCACATAGTTGATAGAATAAGGTGTATATCCATGGAGGGGGTACTTGTTCTTTATTGTGATTTTTTTGATCTCATGATAATAAATTTTGTGTTTTATTGACCCATCCTTCTTCTTGAAGAAGAGGAATGGGGCACCCCATGGTGAAGCACTTGGTCATATAAACCCTTTATCTTGATTATCATATAGTAACTTCTTTAGATCCTAAAGTTAAACATTGTCCATTATATATGGAATCTTAGATATTATAGAAGATATAGTTATAATCCCGATTCAAAATTCAAAATCTCATTAAGGAGGAAGACTAGGCAACTCTTTGGGAAATACATCAGTATAATAGCTCACAAGGGGCATGTCTTCAAGAATGATCTTATCACTAGTCTTAATCATTTGAAAACAAATAGTATTTCTCAAAAGGAAAAAATATACATGCTTCAAATACTGATACCAAAAGAGATTCATCCTCCTCCTTGAACTTATATATAATCAGAGGTCCATTAATGATTTAGAGGGTGATTTCTTTCTCTCATCATTTTATGTTAAATATATATAAATAAATCCAATCCATGACAATAATTGCATCAAATTATACTAAAGGAAGTATAAAAAGGTTTTTTGGAAAGTTTATCCCAAAAATATGGATAATTTGTGAGTTATATACCTGGGATGCTATAATTGACCAATTATCCATCTAAACTACTAACTTAGATTTCATGTTTTGAGGTGGTTATTAAATAGTTCTACTAAAATTTCATGATATGAAAGAATGTGTAAAACTATAATCAAAAATTATGTTCACTATTATTGAATGAATAACTAGTATACATTTCACCACTTTATTGTCAAGATCCACCTTCATAGTTGTGATGGAATAAGCTCACCCTTGACCTCTAGGCCTTGGAGTTTGTTGTCATCGGTTTCCATCAACAACCCTTGGCTTAGTTCATTGGTTTGAATAGTGTCCTTATTCCTTGATGTTTTAACAATGGATAATATAATTATGGTTTATTGGAGCATTCCTTTCTTCCATAACATTGGTTGGTTTCTCCAGTCGTAAATAACTAGCTTGGTTCCCTTCCTTACCCCACATAAAGAAATTATTGATCCCATTTATACAATTTCCAGTATGCTTCTTCCAACACTTTTTACAAGTGGGATATTGTAATTTATTTCCACCATTTTATTTCTATACCATACCACTAGAGTTAATCTCTATTTTATACTTCTTATCACTATGAAAACCTTGAGATTATTTAATCTCTATTTATACTTTGAAGGAACAAAGATCAATTTTATCATATTTTTTGAAGTCTCGAATTACCAAATATTTTCATAGACTTGGATTTAGCCCACCAAATAAGTGGTAAACTTTAATTTTAAGGGATATGACAAAGATATTGGTGTATCGTGAAAGTATTGTAAAGTTTTCTTCATATTACCCAATGGATTTTTCATCCTTTTACTTAAGGCTAAGAAAATATCTTTCCATTTTAATTTTGAGAGTGTAAGGAAAATATTTTTCGGAAAAAAATCCATAATTTATTACACTCCATCACTTCGATCACTTACTCAAGCTTCATATTTTTTATCAATGTTCACCATTAATCTACTTATCCCTCCATATTATAAATATCCATCACAACCTTATCTTACATAAATCATTAAATGATGGATAATATCTTTTCAATGGAGATAATCCATTATTCCATGATTAAAGGATTGTATGATCCATTTAATAATGGAGGAATTTTTCAAATAAAGATATCAATTACAACTTGTTATTTCTTAGGGATAATTAGGAATTCCTTTTGATTCAAGTTTTATTATAAAATTTGAGTTATCTAAGAAATTGTTTTTATGAGGTTCCTAACTCCTGCTTCTATCAGGTTAGGAATCTCATTTGGGAAATCATCACACTACCCCTCACGATGGTTTTTGAATATGTTTCTCTTATTTCTATCCATTTGACTGAAAAAAGGATAATTAGGGATAATCTTTTTAAACTATTTAAAATATACATGGAAAACTATGAACATTAAAAGGATAACTCATAAATTATATATATTTTTTAACTTGTGAATTTATAGGTTTCAAACTATGTTATCCATGATCTATTTACTAATATAAAATCTTATGGGAATTTTTATTCCCTTCATAATGGTTCATAAAGAGTTTGTTAATTTCCAAATCATATCCTCTGAGAGTTTCAAACTAGGTGTGAAGTATGACCCG
Source organism: Viscum album (assembly GCA_963277665.1). Taxonomy (NCBI): domain Eukaryota; kingdom Viridiplantae; phylum Streptophyta; class Magnoliopsida; order Santalales; family Viscaceae; genus Viscum; species Viscum album. The sequence continues at coordinate 249,581,484 of OY728137.1, forward strand.
TTATCATGTACCAGGTAATGCTCAAGTAAATCTTGACACACATTTCTTGGAGTTATTACCCTTTGGTAAACATATGATAAAATCACATCCAATTAAAGTATGCATAAAAGGATGTATTTTTTCAGAAACCACTCTCTCTATACTTCACCAAAATTCCAGAATATTTTCATGTACTTAGGTTTATCCTTGGACTTATCCCTAGGGTTCTCACTAAGTTTTTCTAAAACTAGTTTCAAAATTTTAAATAAACTTTACTCTGATACCAACTATAGTGACCCAAGACTTTTACACATATTATTATATAATTTATAAACATAAATATCCATTAATATAATAAAAGTATCATAAATTCATAGTGTCTTTGTAAGACTAGGTTCACAATGCATCAAACGAAACTAAAACATGGAACCTTAATTTATTCTCCATAGTGTGATTCTAAAATTCATTTGAGATATCAAATATACATAGGAAAACCATGGGAATACATTAATTAAGGGGTTGAGATAAAAATTCTAGTAAGGCAATAAACATGATAGGGAATCAAAACATGTAAGTTAATGGAATAACATGGTATCATAAAAAGAAGGTATATGAGTAATAAAGTGGGGGATTAACATAAATAGAATTGTATTATAAGATGATAGAAACATGGAAAAGTGTTAATGATATAAAACATGATATAAACATGAGTCAAGGATAACTACCAAGACAACATCACATGGTGTGGAGAGTCCCATAATGGATTAGGTTCACTCCTTAATCCTATACACGATGTCTCAAGAGACTAAAACATTACCCAATGCATTGGGGGGAAATATAATTCTGGTCCCAAATTTCACATTCATTTAATTTATATAAATAGGTGAACCATATAAGTATATATGTTATAATTCATAAACATAATAATTACCCATGGAAAGAAATGGGTTTTATAATCTTGTCTCATAACATAATCTAAAGAGATTATTCAAAGAAGGAATTTGAGAAATGGTTATAAGGAATGTATTACCCCATAAAAGGAATAAATAATAATCTAGGTATACATATGAGAGATATAAATACATAATTTTGAATCATTACATAACTTTAAATAGAGATAAAGTGTGTTGGAGATAGAATGGTCATAACTCAAAGAAAAAGTTGGGTTAGAAAGATCCCTTAAATCAAGCCAAATTTTCAATGTGAGTTCTTTATCTTCATGAATAATTACCTTCATTTAATTATTTACTTTATTAAGAACCTTTTTAAATTTTATTATTCCTTTTATTTTATTTGTAACCATGTAATATTCAATTACTTAACCAATTAATTTCATGTCATGTGTTTTAACGAAAAATAGGTCATATGTCCAAAATCACTTTGGTAAGTTGACTAAGGTCAAAGTGATTATTATTAAATAATATATATAATGTTAATAATGAAATAATTATAATTTTTATACATAAATTATACCTTTTAAACCAACCATGAAATATGGTTATGAAAAATGAACTATGTTGTAATCATGGAGATGGTAGGTCATACGTACGCATGAGTAACGTTTCCATTTTTCAAATATCATGATGGAAATAAGGTAAGTGTTATTTTATTTTTATAGTATGATAATTATTTAATAAATATAATTTTATTTATTTAAATATACATACACATACCATCTATATGATGTGGTAATAAAAACAAATCATATCGTTTTGTGAGGCATTATTCCACCGTACGCACAAATGACATTATCATGTATTCAATGGATAGTAAGGTAAGAAATTATATAATATATTTATTTTATAGAATTATTAATATGTCATTAATATAATATATAAATATAAAATTAATACTTATTAACTTTCATTTAAAGTTTAAGTGAAAAAAGAATCATATCACTTCGTGAGGTGATAGACCGCCATACACACAAGCAAATGTTATCATATTTCCTACATAATGGAAAGTAAGAAGGTATATATATGATATTATAATTAATTAAGTATAATTATATAATAAATATCATATATAATACATACATACATCATTATATAAATTTTTGAGAAGTGATGATGGAAAATGAATTATGTCAGTTCACAAGGCGGTAGTCCATCGTACACATGATCAGCGGTTTCATTTCCCATTTTAGTGAGGAGGATATGGTTGTAAGTTATGAAATTAACATAAAAAAATAATTATATTTAATATACTAATTTTAATATACCATAATGGTTTATTAATTTTTTAAGGAGGTGGAATAATAAATAAAATAAAATGGTCGGTTAAGGACATTGCCTCTTCTTTGGATAACTTTTTTAGGTTTGCACCAAAATTCATTCTAAGTTGGATTCATGATAAAACCAAGGATTATATTATGAGTTGAGGGAATTAAGGAAGTTATTTTTATAGTTATTTTCCAAACCAATTAATTTTGGAAGTGTAAATATAAGAGTAGAAGGGGTGTCCTTTTATAAGTAGGGGAGAGGCACACATGTAATTTTTGAAAAGAAAGAATTACAGCCACATTTATCTCCTGGAAAAAGGATAAAAATGGTATATTTTATAACCATATAATATATAAGGTCTAAATATGACCTTAAAATATGAATTATACAATTTTTGGGTCATTTTAACCCTTATCATTTTAGTTTATCTCCTGGGTAAACCCGTTTTTATCTTATCCATGGTAAATAATTTTTACTATTTTCCCTATTCATTATAGCCAAAATTAAGTTTAACTTATTAGATAATATAAATTATTTTGTTTAAAAATATGAAATTCATTATTTTAATTCAACTCTCATAAGTGAAATAATTTAATTTAAAATTAAACTCGCAGACGTGTTGAAAAAATGGTTTTTCAAGAAATGCATTTTTTACGGAAAAGATAATCTCATATTAATTATATAAAATGTAATCATAATTAAAATAATATAATTAAATATTTATAGATATATAATATATAAATTTAATTTAAATAATTTCTCATTATTGGATATTTTAATTATTTAAAATGTAGAAACAATATGCACTTTAAAACAATTTTTAGAAAAAAGTGATTCAAAGCATAGAAATAAACTTATAATAAAATCATATATAAAGATGATTTAATTTTAATTAATTGGATGAAATATAAATAAAAAATAATTATCATATTAAAATTATAATTTTAATTTTAAATTACATTGATTTATTAAAATAGATTATAATTTTATGAAAAACAATATTTTTAATTATTCACTGAAAAATTAATATTTTCTGAAAAATCCTAAAATTTCATAATAAGTTAATACTGATATGATAAGTTCAAAAATTATTTTAATTTTATAAAATGAAATTTCTAAAATTTCCAAAAAATAATTATAATATTTTTTTACAAAATCAATAAAATTTACTTTTGAAGAAAATGTTTTTTTAATTGAGTACTTATTCCTAAGGGTTTATAAATACATTTATATTAGGTAGTAAATTTATATGAATTTATTAAAGTAGTTAATATTATTCATACCCTCCAATTTAATGGCTGTGTTAAAATGATCATATTTAAATAATAATATTTTAATAAAATTTCATGGTTCGTTTAAACTAAGTATTACATGTTGAATATGCGATCAAACATGGATTTATTTTTTAAAAATTTAGGATGTTACATAATAGGATAAATTTTTTATTTCAATATAATTTTTCTAGATTTGAAAAATTCATTTACCATTTAAACTAATAACAAAAGTAAATATACTTACTTGGAAAGTAAAATTTCATCCTTTTACCAATTTCCACCAAAATACCATCTTTTTTTCCAAAAAAAAGAGTATTAAAGGTGAATTTTTCTTACCTAAAGCATTAAAATAAACTTATAATGGATCAAAAAATCCAAAAAACTATTCCACCTACCTTTATACATTGACTAAAATAAAAATGGTTTGAATAAGTTAAGATAATTCCCAAAATGAATAAACCTTAATATAAATAAATAATTCATTAATATCATAATTTAAATAGTAATTCCCAAAGTTTAAACCAAATAATTCTAAAATAACTAACCTTAAAGTTCTTAAAAATATTCCTAACCTAGTTTAAAACCCGAAAATCAAAAGGATTTGATCAAATATTCTTCCAATATTAATTTAACATTTATCAACCATCAACATTAGTCACTCATAAAGTCACACGCCCAAAAATGTATATGCCCTAATTATATTACCTCCAAAATACTCTAATCATTTCCATAAATAGCCTAAATCACCATTAATACAAAATAAAATTATATATAATTTTAAAATATAATTCAAAATTTATTCCTCAAATAAAATATCATCTTATCCAAAAGTATTTTTATTTCCCTTAATCATATAAGGTTACAAAAATAGTGAAATTATTTTGAAATAACATTATTCACTTAATCACTAAATCACTTTTAAATTCCATGGTTATCTATATAATAAAACATATGTTCCAAAAATATAATCACTCTTTTATCCCAATGATCCATAATTACCACAACATAAAAGATATTTTTAACCCTAAAGGTTATCAATAACTTTCAACCTATATCCACAAAATAAAAGATCATTATTACTCAAATAACATTTAATTAAAGCACATTTTAATCATATGTGTTACATATACTACAAAAATATATTAAGACTAAGAAAAAGTCTCCAAGTTACTCACATCACATAAAATATCAAAAGAGTATTAATGCTTTTAAACTTATGATCATTCTTAAATCTAACACTACATCATAACTCTTAGATCCCTATAGGTAGACACATTAATCATTCAGTATTATTCATAATCCATTAACAATTTTTCCATCTTATTCATAAACTCTTCCTTCCTATAAAAAAATATCTACCATGTCCTAAGATTCAACAATACAAAATCATAAACTAAAATATTACTCGTACCTTTTATATGTCCTTCACAGTTTTTTTATCTTAAAATATAATGTAATTAGGCACTGTTAGATATTTATCGACATGGTCATACTAATATCATTATTGATCTCTTCCACCTAGACATCAATTTTCATAATTCCCATACACCTCTCATTTAAAAAATTTAATTATTACATTAGGAAGAACTTTATTCCCCTCATGGTGTTAATTAAACTCTTCCTTTTTCCTTGCTATATTATTGCTTTATGACCTCTGTTACCGGATATAAAACATATTCTTATTCTTTTAAAACATTTACTTGGGTTATTATTCCCACATTATTGACACTTAGGATATTGATTATTTTTATATTTATGATATTTATCACTTAAAATTCCATAGAACTTCATTTCTCTCTTATTTTATTCTTAATAAACTCACCTTAGTTCAAGTTATTAAGAAAAAATCATGATATAGAGTTAATAATAATTATAATAGTTATCAATACAACTCCCATTCCATTTGGTTGCTTGTTAATACAATCACTACATTGTTCATCACATCTATTATCATTTGGATCCCAGATGGTTCCATCCATTTACTAAAAAAATAAAAAAGCTAGTATGATTATATCAATAAAAACATAATAAACAATCCTATAAGGAGGATAAGGACTAACATATCTTTATCTAAGCCATAATTTATTCAAATCTTTCAATTTATCCAAAATAAAAAAAATATCATACATACAAACCTTTTTGGTTATATAGGACTTTTAACTTAAGCTAAAATAACACCCTAGCCTCTAAAGTTATCAAAATATTTCCTCTGATACCAACTATAATGAATCAGGTTAAAACACTACATAATATTTATTTTTAAGTGAATATTTTATTCTCTTATATTTTATGATTTTAATAGTTTAAATTTTTATAGAATTAGTTTATCACCATTACATAAATAAATATTACATAATATAGTGAATACTTCTACTCAACATCCATTTTTTCCATAATACAAAACTTTTAAGAAATAACAAGTTTTCATTTCATGGCTTGTATTCAAATTTTTATTACTGGCCTCATCCTTATCCCTAATTATCCTTAAAAACCTGTGAAAAACATTTTAAAATGTTGTATGGTCAAAAAAATCTTAGTAAGGAACATATAAAAAGAAATAAATGAACTTTTTAGTCCTAGAATACTTATAAATATCTTCCTTTTTAAAAATAAACATTGGGCACAAAATAAATAATTTATTACCCAATAAATAAAATTCTCAACCCAAATATTTTCATAAAACATTTCATAATAAATTTTAAATTAAAAATAAAACTATTAAAGGTTTATTTATAATCCTAAAAAACTCATAATAATTGTTTCACAAAGTTGTATATTTCACCCTTAAGAAGTGGAATATACTTTCCTTTAAACATAAGATCATTAGTGTACCTTGTGAAATCATAATATTTCTGTAAAAAATCATATAAATCATAAATAAATCAAGTAGTGAACTTAGGACATCATTTTCATATCACTCTTATAATCACTCTTATAAGTGGAATAACCAATACAACTGACTTTCAACATAATTCTTACCCAATGTATTGGAGGGATATAACGGACCAAAATTTCCATGGTTTATAATGGAACCACCCATACTTGGTTTATAAAGTAACCACCTATCATCAAAAATGATGACCAATAACCATAATATAATCATAACACATGAAATATTGTTTAAAAATATTATATTTACCCATAAGAAAATCATTTCCAAATATCGAAATTTCCATTCCATTTAAATAACTTATTTTTAAAAAAATACCTCAAACAAAGGATAAAGAGGGTTTTTATTTGAGTAAAATAATAAATATTGTAAAGTAATCTATACATAAAATAATGGTGATAGTGGTGTAAAACTTCATTGACACCATATGTGTTAAAATAGAACATTCCTTTGGCCTTTTGTAAATAAGGTCAAAGCATTCCTTATAAAATAAACAAAAAGATTCATTTTGAAAACCTTTTATGGAAAATAAAAATTGACTTAAAATTTCATTTATAATACATTAATGTCCAAATAAATTCATCCATAAAATAATTTTAAGAATATGGATATGGAAGGAAAATGTTTAGAAAATAAATCTTGAAAACATTTAAAATAAGGTTTTTAAAGTATAGTGTCTCTTACCTTGAGTATGAATCATCATGTATGCTCCTTATATTCATGAATAACAAAATTATGTTAATTATTTACTTTATTAAGAACCATTTTCAAGTTTATTATTCCTTTTATCATGTTATAATCAATTACTTAATCAATTAAGTTAACATTAGACGTTTTGATGCTTTTTGGATCATATGTCCAAAATAACTTTGGTAGGTTGGATATACTAAAAGATACATTATTAAAATATCTCTAGAATAATAATAATGAAATGATTATTAGTTTTATATATCAATTATACTTTTAAAACCATCCATGAAATTTAGTTATAAAAAATGAACTATATTACAATCATGGAGATGGTAGGTTGTACGTACGCATGAGTAACATTTCCATATTTCAATGATCATTATGAATATAAGAAAAGTATTATTTTATCTTTAAAAAATTATTATTATATATTAAAAATCATATTATATCTTTATATAAACTTATATATATCATCCTTCTAATGTGGTGATGAAAAATGAATCACAGCGCTTCGTGGAGGTGGTAGTCCAAACATACACACAAACAATGTTATCATATTTCAATGGATATAATGGTAAGAAAATAGATTATAGGTTATCATTGTATAATTATAAATATGTAATGAATATAATATATATATATATATATATATATTAATTCTATCATTATAACCAACCATGATATGTGGTGATGGAAAACTAATTACGTCGATTCGTGAGGCGGTAGTTTTTCATACATACAAATGATGTTTTTGTTCCCATTTTATGGAATGTGAGATGAATATAAATTATACCATTAACATAATAAAAAATCATTATATGGAATATGTTGATGTTATTATTTCATCATGGTTGATAAAAATTTGAAATAGATAAAAGAATAAATAAATCAAAAATGATTAGTTAAAAACTATAAATCTTCTTTGGACAACCTCTTTTGGTTTGCTCCAAAATATTTCCTAGGATGGTTTTATGATCAAACCAATACCTATATAATATGGGTAAGGATATAAGGAATGGATTTGGGCAAGTATTTTCTGATCTATAGTGCTCAAAATGTGTGAGGTTTTAGGTTCATAATGGTGATGGTAGATGGTATAGAGGGGGTGAATAGTCTAAATTGAAATTTCTTAAAGAAATAGATTAATTATATAAATTAATTATCAATTATAATTAAGAGATTTAATTTGAAGTAGAAAAAAGTAAAATAAAGAAAATAACACATGGATTTTTTTATAGTAGTTCAGTCCAAAGTGAACCTAGTATACTCTTATACCTCTCTACTCTATGATAGATACATTGTGCACTAATCTTATTTTTTAAGGGGAATCATAACATGATTACAAAATAATTTTTCTAGTGGAAGAATAACCAATATGCCAAAGTTTTTTATGGGGAGTCGCAACCCAATTACAACCCTGACTTTAGACTATGAGAGTGACAACCCGAATGGTCCTAGCATTAGAATTAAGGAGTAACAAACTAAGGAAATAAAGAAAGAAATAATGATTTTGAATGTAAAAAAATAAATAGAAAAGTGATTTAATGTGTGAGACAGGATGTAGTTTTATAGACACAAGAAACGAAGAAAAAGTAAAATATAAATGGAATAATCACAAGCGCTAGTTATTGAGTAATGGATCGAGTTTTCTCTTTAAGGAAGTTGTATATTTCATAGATTTTTTCATTCAACACTTGAAAGACTATCCAGCAAATGAAAAAATTAATCCCATAGGAAAAATACTTCAAATTTCAAAGTAAAGATCTTTTGATTCTCAAAAGTTTGTTTTCTTGTAACTCTTTCCCTTTGAATGTGTCCTGAAGCCTTTAAATAGGATTTGTAATAATAAAAAATCCAATAACTAATAGGGTAAAGTAATTAAAATTCAAACTACATAATTATCTAGGAGATATAAAATTATTATTCTGTAATCATCTTAATAAAAAAAATTAATTTAAAATTTAAATACTAATTAAAACTAATTTGAATTACCCATTGAATAATTCTAACATTCTTCTTAATAATAGGTCAAATAAATCCCTTAAAAATCATAAAAACAATTTGACTATTTAAATTTTGAAATTACTTATAATTTCATAGAATACATAATTATTAAAATATTTAATTATACTCTATTAAATGATTCAAAACAAGTTTGAATAGTTTCAATTTTACTAAATTTTAAATTATAAAGGAATAAAAAAATTAACTCAAAACATAAAAATTTAAATATTAGAAATATATTCTATAAGAACATACTTGAATAAAGAATAAAATAAAATATATTTTAAAATTAATTAAAATATTTTAAAAACACTTCATAGGAATTCATATAATATATATGAATTTTATAAATCAATAAATTACTTAAAATAATTAATAAAATCATGTAATATATCAAAGTATAAAAAATAAATAAAAATAGAGCATGCTAAAAATTTCATATTTAAGAAAAAATAAAAGAACTGAACATGAGCTCCAAGTGGTTAATTTACTTACCATGCCTTCAAAGTGTGTGGTCAGTTCAATTTTTCAAGTGTTTAGTATACTAACCATGAAAAAAAATATAACATGTGTTCACTTCATATAACATATAGTAACTTTAAAAAATATGAAGGGTGCGGTAACATCTAATAACATATAGTAATATGTAGTAGCATGTAGTAACATGAAGGGTTTGGTAACATGTAGTAACATGTATTAACTTTAAAAATTATAATGTGTGTTCACTTGATATAACATGTAGTAACTTTTAACACATGTTGTAACAAACCGACCTGTGTAACCCTCAAAACTAGCACCCAACCCAATCTTCCATATACCCGAAGGGTGTTCCCGATCCCCACGGGTTGGCAAAAAGCACCCAAGATTTGAACAAAAAACCAAAGTGTATGATTTCTCCCAACATGTACCAACACATGGAATATATATACACATATAAAATAAAGGGACAATGGAAGTCTAATAAATATATTCCATAACTATAAGAAGATAGTGGAAACGAGGCAACTATAAAAGTAGAAAAAACTCAAAGAGACAATTCCAATTACAAAGGACCAAAACCAAACAGCAACTTCATATTATGGCATGGATGAACTCCCATCATATCACCACTAACTACCCAACTCAACTGACATGAAACCTCATCACCTCACTGCAGTACCATTCCTTTCCCTACAGTGGAAGACATACAAAGGTATATGCACCACCTAAGAGGTGTGCAGGGTGTGAGCTAATAGCTCAATAGGATACCACCCAGGTGTTCTATAATAAGTCTCTATATAAAAATTATTATATGCTCATTTTAAATGAAACATGGCATGATAAGTAGTCAATTAATTTTAAAGAAAAAATGGTAAACATTCTCCTTTTTCACAATTCTAAAAAAAAAGTAGGTATATCAATTTAAAAGTACATTTTCCATATCTCATCATATCAAGGCTAAACAAAAAATCCAGGAAAAAAAATAGAAGCACAGGTATCAGTACTAATTATCATTATAGGTCATACTAGTAGACTACTCGTACCATAATCAAACAAGTTCACAATTTGGATCGTAGAACATAGGCCTAGGAAGTAGAGGAATACCCCATTAGTAAACCCCCTAACAAAGTCAATATCAGTCCTCTAGAAAAAAAGGCCTTGGAAACAAAGTAAATTCCCATGATCAAACCTACCGATAATCACAAAACCTGGATTATGGCCTCAAGATAAACCTTACACCTAAGTACCCAAGGTAACTCATGTTGTCATTTTCATAATTCATTCCAATTATTTGAAAACAATTTCAAAACCATTTCACAAATACATTTCAATTCCTTGAAAATACCCCTTTTCTTTACATTTACCAAAAACCAAGGAAACCCATTTTCTTTAAAAACTATTTTCAACTTACAAAAAACAATCATTCCAATTCCATATAGAAACCAATTTTTAAATCAAGAGAAAAAATGTTCATCAATATATGCTAGATATGGAACCACCTACCTCAGAAATCGGGTCAAAAATGCCCGCAACGGGATCCACCAACAACTAAAGCCCAAAAATGACAAGGATATTCCTAGAATCCCACCCACATCACAAGATTTATCCAATTTATAAAACAATGGCTTGGTAAAAAGGTGGAAACATATATACCTCAAGAACGAATGCCCGCTGCACCATGACCAACAAAGTAATAGACTCTGAAATGAGATCGCACAACAGATCTATAAGAATTCATGAAGAAACACCAACTTAGACCAAAAGATTTGATAACGAAACCCAAGGGCTCTAGTACGATATAAGACAATGAATAAGCAGAAAGATCCATCACCTAGAGAGACGCGCCACAACTATAATAGAGATCAAATGTCGATCGAATCATTCTAAAATGAGAGGAGTCTCCCAAAATCACTTGGTAATTTCCTACGATCGAGAGAAAGATATTCTAGAGAAAATAACCAAAACAAAACATCCACAAACCTATTTTAAAAACTAAATGTGGTTTGTTACACAATGTATAACCCCATTCCATGACATGTAACCATCAAAGCCCCACATATGCCAAAAAACCTATTGTCTCAAATTAAAAATATGTTATTTAAAACATTCATGATGTGAAAAATCTCTTCATGTCATGTAACCTTTCATAGTGTAAAGCCTTTTATGATTTCCATCCATAAACTCTTACACATTGTGTAGCCTAGTTACACAGCGTTAACTCCTCCTACAGGATACAAAAAAAATCAGTTAAATCTAAAAGTACAAAAAATATTCAAATTCACCATTATAGGTATCCTCTAAATTCCTTCTTGGTACTATAAATACCATGAAAAAAAGGAAAATCATGAATTAGTTAAAGATGTACATGATAGATCGGTAACATGATGTTACAAACTCTCCACTATAAATACTTTTTGTCCCTGGGAAGTCATGTGGAAGATGTAATCCCTATAAAAAATGAGGCCACTACTCCCTCACTATCAACTCGCATTACCAAGTCTCATGAAAATATGATCCATGTTTCCATAGTACTCTAGCCTATGGAATTTACTTCCCATGAAATAATTTCACTTGGGTTTTAATGATCTCAATTGGATTCTCTAAAATAGAAACATCTGGCTCTAACTCAATTTCTTCCCAACTCAGAATGTGAGCGGAATCAGGATAGTACTTCCTGAGATGATATATGTGGAAAACATCATGAATACCTATCAACTTAATCAGAAATTATAAATGATAAGAAACCTTACCAATTCTCTTAGTGACCTCAAATAGTCCAACATATCTCAAAGCCAACTTTTCCTATTTTCCAAGCTGACTGTGACCCAACTTAGGAGAAAATTTCAAGGAAACTCAGTCACCAACGAAACAATCTAGAGGATAACTCCACAAATCTGCATACAATTTTTGTCAACTCTAGGGTGTAACCAAACATCTATGTACATCCTTAATCCTTTCTAACATCTCCTATACCAAACTTATTCTAACTAAAGTTACTTCACCCACCTCTGCCCAACAAAGAGGTGATCTGCAGAGGCGACTGTATAATGCCTCAATGGGGTCTATTCTTATCAATGAATGATAACTATTTTTATAGATGAATACAAATAGTCCCATATGGATATCCCATGATCCACCAAAATCTAGGATACATTCACCAATAATATCCTCTAGGATCTAAATCACATGCTTTGTCTGACCTTCTATCTGTGGATGGTAAGTTATGCTCAACTTGACCTAAGTTCCCATTGCCTCTTGGAGACTCCTACAAAACCTTAAGGTAAAACTTGGATCCCTATCCTAAACAATATCAAAAGTAATCCCATGTAACCTCACAATCTCATGCACATATAGCTTACCTAGATCTTCAACCTTAGTGGTGTCCTTGATCGAAATGAAATGAGCTGACTTTTTTAACTAATCAATGACTATATAGATAGAATTTCTACCTCAGGATATTTGTGGTAATCCAACCAAAAAATACATGGATACCTCATCATATTCCCGACCATCACTACAATAGGTTAAAGAAAACTATAGAGTTTCAAGTGCTCTGGCTTTATTTGCTGGCAGGTGTAATAGCAGGACACATAATCTGCAATTTCATGCTTCATACCCGACCACCAAAATTGTCATCTCATGTCATAATACATCTTGGTAGCACCTGGATTGATGTCCCAAAAATATTTGTGACAATTAAACAAGACTAAACTACTCATATATATTAGGATGACAATCCACTTCCCAAATTGGAGTATTCTATCTAAAGAGAGAGACCAACTATAAACGGTCTCCCCACCATAAAGGATTTCTTGAATTTTTCTGAACTCAACATCCTACTGCTGACACTACAAAATAGACTCTAGGAGAGATGATGATAACTGAATAGTGGTCATAACCATACCTAAAACATCCTCATGATCATCCAGTTGTAATTGAGAAAAAAACCCATAAGGTTCCACTCCTCCTTCAATCTTAGAACATCTTGTGATGGTACTTTCCTTCTTATAGAATCTGCAACGACATTACCCTTCCCTGGGGTGTAGGAAATATCAAAGTCAAACATATGAAGGTCTTCTACCCATCATCTTTGTCTGATATTCAAGTCTTTTTAAGAAAAAATATAATTCAAACTCTTATTATCAGAAAATACCGTGAAATTTTCCCAAAAAATATAGTGCCGCCAAAATTTAAGTGCATGTATAACCACATAAAGATCTGAATCATGAGTGGGGTAATTCTTCTCATGCAGTCAAAGCTGATGAGAGATTTAAGCTACCACATAGTTATCCTGCATAAGATCGCATACCAAGCCAACACCATAAGCATCACAAAATACCACATACCCCTAACTGGGATCAGGTAAGAACATAATAGGATCCAATATTAAGATTCATTTCAGTTCATCGAAAGAAGACTGAAACTTCTTATCCTATGTGAATTAAACTGATTTCTTAATAAGAGCAGTCAAAGGTGATTCCCGCTTAGATAAATCCTTAACAAACCTTCGGTAGTATCTGGCAAGGCCAAGGAAGCTCTGAGTTTCAAAGACATTATGTGGTTCCTTCCATGACAAAACAACCTTATCCTTCTTTGGATCTATTGATAATCCATGTTCAGAAATTTTGTGCCCTAATAAATTCACTTCTTGAATCCATAAACTACATTTTGAAATCTTTCCATACAAACGGTTACTTCTCATAATTTCCATAACTAAACTTAGATGGTTCTCGTGCTGACGCTCATATTTTGAATAAACCAGAATATCATCCAAGAACACTACCAAAAAACTATCAAGATATTTATGGAATATCTGATTTATAAAATTTATAAAAACATCATGAGAATTGGTCAAGACAAAAGGCATCACAAGATATTTATAATGGTCATACCTATGCCTAAAAGTTGTCTTCGGTACATTAGACTCCCAAACTCTGAGCTGATGATAACCTGATCAAAGATCAATATTTGAGAACCAATTTTCCCCCTTTAATTGGTCAAACAAATCATCAACATGAGAAAAATGATATTTTTTCTTAAGTGTTACCTAGTTAAACTTCTAATAGTCCACACACTACTAAAGTAAAACATCTTCTTTATTGGAAAAGAGCACAATGGATGCACAAGGTGGAACACTAGGGCTAATGAAACCTTTTTTAAATAGGTCATCCAACTAAATCTTGATCTCTTTCTGGTATTCTGGTTCCATATGATAATAAGGTATCAATACCGACTGTGTACCAAGAACTAGGTGAACCGTAAACTCTACCTCTCTATCTGGAGGAAGATCGGAGAATTTGATTGGGAAAACATCAAGAAAGTCACAAACAACAATGGGAAATTCAATAGAAGAAGAAACGACATCGGGTTCAAATGAAACAGTAAACAAAAAACCCCTAAACTTTGGGTGGGAAGAGCCCGCACATCTTGATATCGAGTCCCACTCCCCTTGAAACACATGAGAGCTCCCATAGGTAGTAATAAACGAGACACACTGATGATAACGATCAACCTCAACCCTATGGGTGAATAGCCAATCCATACTGATGATGTAGTAAAAAATATCCAGATCAAGAATGAAAAAATCCCAGACCAACTCTATAGCAGCTACCGTTAACAAACAAGGACAATAAAACCCATTATCTCTCCTCTTTCCAAGAGGTGTCTCTAACTCCATTGCAAAGGACACAAGTTCCATTAGAAGTTTAAGAATATAAAAAAATATACATATATAAATGAATGGGAGGAACCAATATAAAATAAATCAATTGCTATTAAAGATGAAATAAGGATAATACCTCTCACTATTTCCCGACCCACATCAATTTCTACTATACACTCATATACTGCATGAAAGTGCTTCACTCCTGAGGTATGTGGCTAGATCCATGTAGTCTTTGAAGCTTCTAACTACACCACAGTAGCCTTTAGAGCATATGAAACCTGGACATAATTAGGTGAAGTCATAACCTAATGGAAGTTCTATAAATGGACAACGCATCAATAGTTGTTGCATGTATCCATGAGAATAGGAAAATAACTTCTTATGTGTCCATCCTTTACACAATAATAGAAATTTAGATGTATACTTCCAGCTATAGCAGATAGTGCAGGAAAGGCTCTCTGTTGAAACCCACCTCCACCACTATTGTGATGATCCTGCCCTTCCTCTTCTTCCCATGAACACCATTGAAGCTACCACTAGAAGTAAGAGAAGAGGTGGAAAATACAAACCTATATTCCATATAAATATATACCATCATAGCTCTGTCTACCATCTTAGTATAGGCAGAAAGATTTAGCATGAACACTTATGATCTGATATCTAGTTGCAAACACTTCAGGTACTTTTGAGACTTCAACTGGTCATTCTTCGCCACATTTGGAGAAAAATGAACAAGCTCGGAAAATCAATTGGTGTACACTGACACTAAATGCTCTCCATGCTGCAAAGATAGAAACTCTAGAGACTTTTCTAGCATCAATGACTCTAGTCAAAACCACTTGAAGAACCATATTTTGAAACCATTCCAATACAAGTCTACGTGTCTGCCAGCCTGGACCATAGAATCCCACCATCATCTATCAGAACCCTCAAGCCTGAACGCTGCACACTTTACCAAGATATTCTCAAGTGTCTCCAGGAATTTGAAGATTTAATCAATCATATCTAGCCAGTCCTCCACCTCTTGAGGATAATTCGTTCCTTTAAAGGATGGTGGCTTCTTGTGAAAGAAATCTCACGACTGATCTTCCCCCCCCCCTCCCCATCTATTTAATGTACCAAAAAAACTGTGTTCTGAACTCATGGTGCATCTTGATCAATAGCACGAACTACCTATATGATAGTCTTGATGATATTCTGATCCACTAGAGGATTCCCTTGTGATGTTTTAGATATACCTTCCTGAGAAACTCTTGGAAGACATCTCAGAGACATACTTCTACACACCAAAATAGAAGTAATAATTAGATAATAGAATAAATCATAGCATAAACTAGAACACCCATAAGTAGAAATAGAGATTTAAAACAAAACCCAATATTAGAGACACATATCCTAGCATCCCATGGAAACATGAGTCTTGTCACAACAAGAAATGGCCAGGCACTAATCGCAACATACCTTTCAAGTCCTGAAAATCCTATCTCAAGTCTAACAGACATACCAAGACAAGGACTCTTGAGGATATACCTGCCCTTTGATACAATTTTATAACAAACCGACCCGATTAACCCTCAAAACTAGCACCCAACCTCAGCCTCCATATACCTGAAGGGAATTCCCGATCTCCAAGGATTGGAAACAAGCACACAGGAATCGAATAATAAACCAGAGGGAATGATTTTACCCAACCTATATAAACACATGTTATATATACACACAGAGAAAATAAAGGGACAGTGGAAGTATAATATATATACATCATAAATTTAAGAAGAAAGAGTAAAAAATTCAACTATAAAAGTAGAAAAAACTCCAAGATACAAGTAAAAATAATGGAATAAAACCAAATAGCTACTCCATGTGATGGCATGGAAAAACTCCCACCATCTCACCACCAGCTTCCCAACTCAGCTGACATGAAACCTCACTGCCTCATAGTGGAACCTTGCCTTTCTCTACAATATAATACATACAAATAATTATGTACCACCGAAGAGGTACATTGGGTGTGAGATAACAGATCAATAGGATCCCACACATGTGTTACATATTAAGTATCTATATAAAAATTCATGTATGATCATTTTAAATAAAATATGGCATGATAAGTAGTAAAACACTTTTATAGAAAACATGGTAAACATTCTCCTTTTTCACAGTTCTATAACAAATGTACATATATCAATTTCAAAGAACATTTTCCATATCTCATGCATATCAAGTATAAACAACAAATCCAAGAAAACAAAACATAAGAATGGGTATTAGCACCAAGGATCACTATCGATCAAACAACAGACCACTCGTACCACAATCAATCAAGTTCACAATCTGTATCATAGAATATAGGACTAGGAAGAAGACGAATACCCCATAAGTAAAACCCCTAATAGAGTCAATATTAGTCCCCTAGAAAAATGGGTCTAGGAAATAGATTAAATCCCCACGATCAAACCCCCTGATAATCACAAAACATGGAAGATGGAATCAAGCTAAATATTTCACCTAAGTACCCAAGGTAACCCATGTGATCATTTTTACAATTCATTCCATTTATTTGAAAAACCATTTCAAAACCATTTCGTAAATACATTTCAATGACTTGAAAATACCCCTTTTCTTTCCATTTATCAACAACCAAGGAAAACTCATTTTCATTAAAAACTCTTTTCAACGCACAAAAAAAAATCATGCTAATACCATCTAGAAACCAATTTTTAAATAAATAACATCAAGTTTCATCGACATAGGATAGAGATGGAACCACCTACCTTGAAAAACAGGTCATGCATGCCCGCAATGGGATCTTCCCACAACAAAATCCCAATGACAACAATGAATGCAATAGAATCCATCCCATATCACAAGATTGATCCAATTTAGAAAACAAGGGGTAAGAAAAAAGGAGGAAACCCACATATCTCAATAACAAACTCCCACCACACCACGAACAACAAAGGAATGGCCTCCATAATGAGATCACACAATAGATCTAGAAGAAGTCATGAAAAAAATCAATATAGACCAATGTATCTGATAACTCAACCCAAGGGCACTACAATGATCAAAGACAAAGAAGAAGAAAAAAAGATCACTCACCCGGAGAGATTCACCACGACCACAATAAATATTTAATTCCAATTAGATCATTCTAGAATGAGCAGAGTCTCCCAAAATCACTTGTGAATTTACCTGTGTTAAGAGAAAGAGATTCTAGAGAAAAAAACCAAAAAAATAGTTGCATGCCTGTTTTAAAAACTATACGCGGGCCGTTACATAGCGTGTAACCCGGTTAGTCGATGTGTAACCATAAAAATCCCACATACATCAGAAAACCCATCAAATCAGAATAAAAATATGTTATTTAAAACATTCATGACATAAAACATCTCTTCACATCATGTAACCTTTCATAGAGTGAAGTCTTTCACGACTTGCATATAGAAACTCTTACATGTTTTGTAACCCAGTTACATAGTGTTAACTCCTCCTACGACCTTTAGAAAAATTCGTTTAAATCTAAGAGTCCAACAAATATTTGAATTCACTATTATAGGTGTCCACCTAATTTATTCTCAGCCCTATACAAACAATGAGAAAAAGGAAAACCATGATGAAGTTAAAGATGTACCTAATATATTGGTAGTGGGATGTTACAGATGTTGTAGGTACTATAAAACATGTGGTATTTTTAAACTTCTTCATGTGGTCACATTTAGTTGAATACATGTGATCAATTGATAACAGAATATTCAGTGATTTTTTAGACCACCTAAACATCTAAATTAACAAAACTTATGGTTTAATTAAGTGTTAATAAACCTAATATATTTCCAATGGATCAAATAAAACTTTAATTTGACATATATATCATGAGATATCATCAAAAAAATGAAAAATAAATACTAGCAACTGTAGAAAAAATAAAAATAAAGCTTTTTCTAATTTATTGAGTATCTAAATGGAAATTTTAGCCTTTAATTCAGTTGAATGAAATGCAAATAAATGTCTTAGATATCCATCACAAGAAACATATTGTGATTATGAGGTCTTTTTATATAGTTATCAATGAAAAAAAAGATATTATATTTAAGAAATTGTAAAATTATAGAAATATTACACAGATTTTGGGAATTTTTTAGAGCACTCAAAGAACAATTTCAAAATTCCACTTA
The DNA here is from genome assembly GCA_963277665.1 of Viscum album. NCBI lineage: Eukaryota > Viridiplantae > Streptophyta > Magnoliopsida > Santalales > Viscaceae > Viscum > Viscum album. Next base: position 249,600,866 of record OY728137.1, read on the forward strand.
GTTTAATGGAATGTAAATAAATCTAATAGATATCTAAAAAAACAATTCATGTGAAAATCTAAGATATATGTCTCAATTTATCCTAAAATAAATAAAGAAAATTTTAAACTAAAAATAGATATATAACTAAAGACATGCAACAAGTTCAGACCAAAAGTGAAAACATTGTAGAGACTAATTTAGACATCACCACAGTTGAATAAAAAGTAAAAAAACTATCTTTAATATGAAATAGAAATTATGAAATTCCAAACACTATACCACAAGATATAATAAAAACACAGTGATCTAGTTAAAACTAATTTCTATAAAAAATGATTAACATAAAATATTACGAGAGATTATAATATTCAAAAAATAAAATGTAAACAAAGAACAACAAACTCCCAACAAACACCCACTTTTGAAAATTTAAAAACTGAAACAATATTTTTTATAATTCTCCCCCTTTTTGAAATTTTTCAAAAAGATTATATTAAGAAATATAAATACAAGAATTTGGAAACAAAACAAAAAACTTTAGTTTATAATCAGAAAAGCTCCCCCTTAACAAATTCATATTAATATAATTGAAAAAATAATAATTTAAAATTTTCAAACTAAATTTCCAACATATCAAACTCAAATTTCATTTTATAATTTTTTTAAAAATATAAATATTTGGTAAAAATAACAGTTGGTTGATTTTCAGTTAGAATATATTCAAGAATAATATCACATGTCTTAACATAATCATTAAGAGAATGAAAGAACATATCTATATGATTAATTATAGACTTCATTAAAGAGTTATTTTAAATAGAAATAATAGAATAATTATCACAACAAATAGGAATTTTTTTCAAAAGTAAAACCATAGTCAGACAGAGTTTGTTTAATCCATAAATATTGAGAGCGATAATATGAAACAGAGAAATACTCACTTTAAGAAGTTGATAAAGTAATAGTTTTTTGTTTTCTTTAACTCCAAGAAACTAAATTATTACTGATAAATTGACACATACCTAAGGTTATTTTTATAACAAGTTGACATCCTCCAAAATCTAATTCATGGTAAATGATAAAATTAAAAAAGTTGACTAAGATAAAATAATCCAAAATTAACAGTTCCTTTAATATATCTAATAATATATTTAATATCTTTTAAGTGAGATTATTTAGGATTATATTGAAATATAGAACATAAAAAACACTAAACATTATATCAGGTCTAGAAGAAGTTAACTATAATAAAATTTCAATCATTCCTCTAAATAATTTAGAATGAATAGATTTTATATAAACATCACACTCTAATTTATAGCTAATACTCATAAGTATTTTAAAAGTTTTAGAATAATCGCAACCTATATATTTAACCAAATATTTAGAATATTTGGATTGATTCAAAAATACTTCATCATTTCTTTAAAAAAAATTAAGTCCCATAAAGAATTTTAATTCTCCTATGAGACTCATGTAAAACTCACTTTCCCTCAAATTTGAAAACTCTTTGCAAAGAAAATATTTTGAATATCCAAAAACAAAATCATAAATATAAATTTGAACAATTAATTATCATTTGAAATTATTTTGATAAAAAAATTAGGATCTAATTTACCTTTATTAAAATCAATTTTTAATAAAAAATAATAATTTATTTATATCATACTAAGAATGGGGTTCTTTTTTAAGACCATATAAATCTTTTTATAACTTAAAAATATATTTAATAAATTTCTCATTTTCAAAACCAGGGGATTGAGAAACATAAACTTATTTATAAATAAATCCATTTAAAAACACACTTTTCACATCCATTTAAAAAAAATTAAAACCTTTAAAATATATAAAAGTTAATAAAATTATAATATATTCAATTCTAGAAATAGGTGCAATAGATTCATCAAAATTGATACCTTCTTCTTGAAAATAACCCTGAGTAACAAGTCTAGCTCTATTCTTAACAACCTCTCTAGATTCATCCATCTTATTTCAAAAAAAACCATTTAGTTCTAGTAGCATGCTTATCTAAAGGTGGTTTGACTAAAGAAAAACATTATTTATAAAAAATTTATTAAGCTCATCATGGATAGAAACAATCCGATTAGAATTATTTAAAGTGTAATCAATATTATTAAGAACAAAATTATAAATAAAATAAGAATTAACATAAAAATTTAAAACAGAATTTCTATTTTTAATACCATAATCAATATTACAAATAACTTTATCAATAGAATGATCTCTATGAATCTTACATTATCTTGGATCATATCAAGAAGGATTATTCTCTACCTCAATCGATTCATCCTTATCCTAAGTATTTCCTTCACCAAAATTAAAATCTCTAAACTCATCATAAAAATAGAAGAATTAGAATTTAGTTTTATATTGTTTTCATCAAACATAACATTAATAGATTCTTCAATAACCATTGTTATTTTATTTTAAACTCTATAAGATTTAATGATATTATAATAACAAAGAACAATGCCTTCATCACTTTTAACATCAAATTTATCTAAATATCCTTCTAATTCAAAATAAAAACCTTATAACCAAAAACTCTAAAATAACCAACTTTAGGTTTTTTTACATTTAAACAATTCGTAAGAAGTTTTCTTCAACAAATTTATAATAATAATTCTATTTGAAATGAAACAAGAAGAAAAAACAGCTTCATCTAAAAAATATCTAGGAAAATTATATTCACTCAATATAGTTCTGGCCATTTCAATAAGAGTTCTATTTTTCCATTCTATAACAACATTTTGTTATGGTGTTCTAGGAGTTAAAATTTATGAAAATAACTATTCCTTTCACACACAAAATTCAAATTACAAATTATGAAATTTAATTATTTTATCACAATTAATATAAACAATCATAAAAACTTTTTCAATTTAAACTAAAATAAAAAAAAATCAATAAATATAGAAAATTTATCATTTTATATGTAATAAATTAAACCCACATAAATCTATTATAATCATCAATAATAACTAAATTATATTTCTTTCCACCAAGTATAAATATTTGATCATGAGAAAATAGATCAAGATGTGTTTATTGTAAAGGTTTATTAGTACTTATCAAATTAATAGGTCTAAAATAAACTTTATGTTGTTTCTATTTCATGCAAGCATCACAAACATGAATCTATTATATCTTCATAGTAGGTAATTGTAGGATTCTTTCATGTTTTAGAGATCATGTAACATTATAAAATAAATATTACCTAATCATCAGTGCCAAAGAATTCTATCAATTTTCATAGCATTCAAACAGTTAAAATGTTGATTTTTTAGTTCAAAAAAAATAATAGTATAAATATTTTCGTTCTGATTAGCATTGAATAATAAAGAATCATCCCTAAAAACTAAACACTTATCATTTTAAAATTGTACTTCCATTCCATCATCAGAAAATTTATATATACTAATTAAATCATGTTTTAATTCTTTAATATATTAAATTTTATAAATAAAAAGTAAAATTATAAATACCAACTTTACTAAAACCTTTTACTTTGTCTTTGAAATTGTCTCTAAATGTTATAGTGCATCCATCAAATTTTTTTAAGTGATAAAATACAATAGTTCTCTAGTAATATTATTATATAATCCATTATCCAAGTGTCATATGTCATTCTTGAGACTTATAATGCATTTATCCAAAAAAAAAAAATTACTTGACAATTTTGGTACCCAAGCTACTTTGGGTCCAATCATATTTGTAAAACAATTTTTAGGTACCCACATAGAATTTAAAAAAAATATTTTATGGTACTATATATAAAAAATATTTAGAAATATTAGTCTTCATAAATCCCATATACTATTTGAATCTAAATGAACAATCATTCTCATAGTGACCTTTCATGCCGCATTGAAAACATGTAACAGTAGAATTACAACCATTTTTACTTATAGCGAAATGATTTTCATACATTTGAGTTAATATCCTATAATATACAATACCATATTTTTTTCTTTATTTTATTCAAATATATCATTTTATGATACTTTTCATAAATATGAATAAACACAGACAAACATTTATTACAAATTTCAACTTCCATTTTCAATTTTTCATTCAAATATTGAGAAAAATTCAAATCATTATAAACATTATAATGAGAATAAAAATAAGTATTCTTTAGTTTTTCATTATCTTTAAAAAACATTTTATTTTAAAAAAAATCTCATTATTTTTATTTAATATTATTATATAAATTGTAATATTTGAAAACATCTTTTCTCAATCTTTCCATTTATTCATTTAACTTAGAAATATTTGAATTTTTAGAATCATAGTCCAAATCAGAACATCCAAAATCAAAATCAAAATCACTAACCTCAATTATAGAATCCATAAATCACAAGTTATCATATTATTTCACATTTACAAAATGTTCTCTAGAATCAGATTCTTCAGTACAACTCTAAATATTTTTCAATGGCTTTTTGTCCTTGTTTTTGTATTTGTCTTTATTCTTTAGTTTTGGAAAGTTAGGATTAATATGCCCTTTATTTTTGCACTCAAAATAAGTAAAATACGAAGTATTATAATTAAAACTTACTTTATTATCTCCCTTACATTTATCCTTTTGATAGTTTCTTATAAATTGGTTATTAAATCCTTCTTTTTCATTCATTTGTAGTCTCCAGCCATAATTTGAGACATATCTTCTTTTTCACTATCTTGTAGTTCAAAATCATAAGAGTCGATACAAATAAAATTTACAAATTTAAATCTACTAATTTAATTCTATTTTTGTCTTCTTTTCGTCTATGTTCTTCAATTCCATTTCATACTGAATCGGTGATCCAATCAATTCACCAAGAGTGTGCTATTTGAAGGTCTTTCTTTCATCAATGGTGACCACCTTTTCATGCCATTTCTTTGGTAGTACTCACAGGGATCATTCAAGAAGTACAATATTTTCTAATGTTTCCATAATTGAATTCATTCCATTCAAAATTATAATTAATTGGTGGAACATTTAGTTTACAGTTTCATCTTCACCCATCTTAAAGTATTGGTACTCATCTTAAGGAATTCCAAGCTTAGTTAGAATCAATTCATCTGATCCAAGGTGAGTAACTTGTAAAATCTTCCAAATATCATGATCTACCTTACATGTATACATATGAAGAAACACACTTCTATTGATAGCACAATATAAAATATTCACAACTTTGTAATTTAAAACCTATCTAGTTACATTGTTTCCTATAAGAGTATATGGGTTATCTTCTGGTAGTTTGTATGGTTTTTTCATTATTGACTAGTGTTCTATGCTAAAATTATTGAGTTATACCTATATTCTATAAGGTTTATGACATATGGTCTATATGTGGGATAGACCAAATTAAAATTTCTTAAATAAATTGTAGCATCCTGGGTTTTTTTAGAGTGAGTTGAATTCCTCTCCTATTTTGAATTTTCAGAGTTTAGTGGGTAGACCAACTCATTCTTTGACTATCAGAACTAAATTCTGAGATTTTACTTATCCCAGGGCCTTTATTTTAAATTATTCTTGATTATAGGTAAATATCTTGGGTTTTTGGTTGGGTTTCGAGTTTGTTAGAGGCTAAAAACCCAGGAATCTGGGGTGCGCAGACTGGGGCACATAGTTTGGACAAACCGTGCAGCCTCCTAGGAGAAATTGTGTGGCCCTCCAAGTCTAATAGACATGGTTTTAAAACCATTTAGAAGGGGTAACATGGTCATGCGGCCATGTCTACAATTTTGGACAAAGGTCTGACACATGGTTTTCGCACGGTTTGGAAAATCGTGCACATGAATTGTGCGTGCCTGGTGCTTGTGCATTGGGTGTCACATGGTTATTGCACGGTTCACCAAAACATTTGAGATAACTATGTATATGATTGAAAGTGTGAAAATTCTAAAATTACCTTCCCCCCTTTTATTCTTTCTTCCCCATTTTCTTCTTCTTCACGACATGCACAATAGAGTGGAGCGCCATTTCTCCTCCTCCTCTAGGTGTTGAGACACACCACTTGTTCGAACTCTGTTTTTTTATTTGTCTATAGCGTTGGATGTGTATCAGTAAGGATCTAACTCCTATTGAATCTTTTCCCATTTTCTATTGAAATATGGAGTGATAAATCTATGTGAGATGGTTTACCCTTTTTTCAGATCATTCATCTAAAACACCGATTTCTTTCAAATCAGTTGGAGTTAGAGGCAAATATCGGATGAGCGGATGTCTACCAACACAAGGTAGGTGGTGCTCATCTTTATCTGTTATTTCATGAGTATTTTTGGGGTGAACCTTTGAGTTCATCATTGGTTATTATGAATGAGAACCAAATTAATTAACACTTTCATTTAAATTAATTGTGGGGCCCTATGGGATACCCCTAGGAATGCTCAAGCCATTTCTTCCACATCTGAGCTGGGTATGGAGCTTGATACCACTTATTCAATTAGTACAAGTGTGTTATTTATTTAATAAATTGAATTTTTTGATATATATATATATATATTGAATTATTGAGTTCCATGGGAACATGACAGGATTGGCTTGGGGATTGAGATAGCATTGTTTATCTTATTTGAGGTGATGTGATCATCATGGTAAGCATGGCCCGATATGTGTGTGTGTGTGTGTGTGAACGCGTGTGTATGTGTGTGTGTTCTGAGTGATGTTGATCACTAGTTGGGTGACACTATCATCGATTTTGGTGACAATATCATCAGGTTACCGGTATGGCTCATGTGATATGAGATGGTGATGACCATTAGGTTGAGTGACATGGACATAGGGGAACGAGGTGTTAAATGGTGTGGCTTAGGGAAATGTTGGAGGTTCTTTACATATAAAACCATAGGGATGGTGAGGATCCATCGGTTGATGGTGTTGAGACTGTTGGTTGGGGGATGATTCTCTTCATACTTTAGGTTGTTGGGCCAAGGCATTCTTGGGAGGATGAACATCGTTATTCCTCGGGATATCAGTTGTTGATCTGATGGTGATATTATTTGTACATAATAAATCAGTTGGAACGATATGTTGGGTGATTTTATTAGAGGTGGAACTTGTGGGTTCACCTAGACTAGTTTACAATAAGGGATGCCTTGGGCTTCAATTAAGGATCATCTCCACAACAGTTACCAGAGATGGATGAAGCATGTGAATGATTCCTTGTGGTTGTTAAGAATAAGGAAATTAGGTTATATATATATAACATGATGTTCTGATTTATTTATTTTAGTATACACCTTTGTAATCAAAGATGTAAGATATGCACATGTTGGTGGTGGCCTACTAAGATTAATTCTCACACCCTACATGGGTCCTTTGTGACATGTATGGATTTTATGGATTTGAGTTCAGGTAAAGGTTTGGGAATAGGATTTAGATCTTAGTGGTTGTGTTAGTATGGGATGGAAGGTAAGGGACTATGGGTTCTTGCCTTAGCTGGAGTTTCCTTTTTGTTTCCTTTTTGTATCAGCATGTTATTATATATACATACTGAGTTTGACCATTGGAGACCATTCTACTTATTTTCTGTATGAACTGATATGTATGCATGTTCTATTTTAATATCTAAAAAGGGAATGTTGTTTTGTTTATTTATTTCACTTTTTTTGTTGTTTATGCTTCTGATATTGTATGATATTTCTTGCTTCCACCATGGGTGGGTTACTGGTCTTATGTTTGGTCTTTCCTTTATACTTCTATATATATTAGACCATTAATATATCATCTTAAGTGGTATATTCTCCCCACTATCACCTTTTTACACCCTCTCTACTAGTTATTGGCCTTTGATGTTCAATGAGGCATGCTTAAGGCTCACTGGAACACCAGCCTAGTGCGCTATTTAAGTGGTATCTGGGCCGAAGTACTACAAATGGTATCAAAGTAGTTACTTTTACCTCTTTTTGGGTAATACTATTTGGGTTATGGTATAATGGAGATTAGGATGTTGTTAGAACTAGGTTCAGATCTCATGTTTGGGTGCCTCTATCCCCATGCACAGGGGACGTACCAAGTTGATAGGGGTGGCAATTGATGTTCCACTTTGTTCATTTTAGATCTGATATGATTTTCAACTTGATTTGTGCACTTGGATGTAACTATTATCTATTATGGAATGTGACCCTTGACCTGGTATGGTAAGGGAGGATATTTGGACCCTTAGACCGGTATGGAAAGGGGTTTTGGTTATGTATTTCTTGTTAGGCACATAGGATTTTATATATATGTGTGTGTGTGCCTATGTTAAATTGATTTGTGATATGTGATACCTATATGTATGGATCTGGATACTGTAAGAGAAGGAAGGTATGATGATATGGGGTGATGTTGATCACCAGGTTGGGTGATGTGGTCATCGGTTTGAGGCAACATGGTTCTTCCGGATGGGTTTGGCCTGAGGGACCATGAAACTGGATTTATATGTGATGCTTAGATCTTATATAGGCGGGTAAGGGTGCATAAGGTCATATATCGTGTGACATGGTTAAAATAGGGGAGGGAAAGGGAATTGATATTGTGTTGTTTTTTACTATTTTCCCTATATGCATTATATATGTTATTATGGTCATCTGACCATTATATTGGTATTCAATGGTATACCACCTAGACGGGCTCCACCAGAGTGTTAGGCAGGTGATGATTTGGTGTCGCATGAGAAAGCACGAGTTGAGACCCCTAAGGGTTAGGATGAGGCCCTGTATAATTAGAAATATCATGATCCACATGTTAAGGCTTAGGTACATGCTCTATTGTAGGCGGGGCAGCTACCAAATTTAACAGCTTTGGGTCATGGATTGATGAGAAGCTCAGAGTGAGCTTGGTACATGTCATCCAGGGGATTGAAATATGAGCTTAGGGGGAAGATCCTTCTATGTCGTACCTGACTCAGAAGTTCTAGTCATGAAACCCACCATTATTTCTGGGTGAGGGTGAACCATAGGCGGCTGAAAACTGGATCGAGTTAATGAAGATGATCTTTGATTAGCTTGAGATAGCCCTAGGGAAAAGGGTGAAGATGGATACCAACATGATCAGAGGACCATTTAAGCATTGGTGGGATGTGCTGGTCCAATAAGGTAGACCTAAGGGACTATCCAAGAAGGAATTTAAGGATAAGTTATTTGAGAACTTCTTCCAAGAGACACTGAGGGTTGAGAGAGCTCCAGAGTTCTTGAGATTATAGCAAGGTGACATGTATGTCATGGACTATGCAATGATATTCACTGAGTTGTCTTGTTTATCACCCAATATTGTGTTTGATGAAACCTCTATGGTGAGGCGTTTCAAGGATGTTTTATGGCATGACATTCGATTTCAAGTAAACATCTTCAGGTTGGCCTCATTCTCAGAGGTGGTGAATCAGACACTCAAAGTCAAGGGAAACTTGACGGACTAGTCATACTCGAGAAGGGTGATAACATCATGTGATTTCAGTGTCGATGATTCATATAGCATGAAGTGAGTCCAAGAGGATTATCAATAGGAAATTCAGGCTATAGGCTTGATCATGCCACCTTAGATTTGGTTATCGACGATGTACTTCTGGTGCGTGTAGTCGGGTCATGTATGGACTTAGTATGATCGGGAACCGAAGGAGTTCCGAGCTTGTGATCAGGTCAGGCATCTCGAGAGATTCTTCAGGAATCCTTCTCAGATATTGATAGTTATGAACCAGGATAGACTTAGATTTCTGAGGTTGGACTGGGAGTGGTATCAGGAGCAGGTAGCCAAGATTCAACTACATGTGAAGGTCATGGCAGAGTCAACGAGACCCAGTAGTGGGGTCAGTATCTAGTGTATGGTGAAGCATCGTAGGGATTTCAGGCCTTAAGTAGTCGATATTTTTTCCAAGTACACATAATGGAGCTTCTAGGTGAAGATAAGGTGGGGGGCCTATTATAGTTAGCAGTGCACCATGGGTGTGACCAGGGTTATTTTGTTTTATTTTGGTATGGTCCTTATGTAGGAATGTCTGTTTTGGTTGTACAAGGGGCATAGGGTGTATCTATATCATAACTAGATGTTGGTTAGTAGGTTGGCATCGGCTTGGATGCATTATATATATGTGTGTGTGTGTGTGTGTTTATATATGTATGTATGTATGTATTTATGTATGTATATATTTATGTATGTATATGAGGTGTGTGGCACCAGGATCATTTATGTGGGCATCAAAGGATGTATGTATTTTGAGGTGCATTAGAATCTAGGCATCATTATGATGTAGGAATTGTTTGAGGTGTGAGTCACCGAGGCTAATTTTGAGCATCTGTTGAGATGCAGGACCTCATAAGAGTCATGCATGACATGGGAACGAGACAAAAATTTGATGAGATGTGGGACATTATGGTTGTCAGTTATGAAATTTGGGAACCTGATGATGTGCAGGAGTGATGATGTATCATAGAAGGACTTTTGAGTCCATGTATGGCTGATGGACCATCGGTTTTATTTGATTTTTGGGTCGGGATGTGACTAGAGGAGGTAACTCCTAATTTGTGATCCCCCTTGAGGTGGTTGACCTATTCCCTTATAATCTAGGTAGTCCCGGTTGATCATAGGGATATGGGTATGTTCTCTAACATCTTAGGGGTTTGTTTTATAGCTCAATAATGATCTATGCTGAGGTGGGGAGATTGTAATGTCTTGTGTTTTTTTTGGAGCAGGTCGAATTCCTCACCTGTTTTGAATTTTCAGAGTTTAGTGGGTCGAACAAATCTTTATTTCAATATAGAAACTGAATTATGAGAGTTTACTTGACCCAATTCCTTGATTTTAGATGATTCGTGATGCTCGGAAAGTGTCACAGGGTTTTGGTTGGATTTCAGGTTTGTTGGAGGCGGAAAACCCAAGTTTCCGGGGTGTACAGACAGGGGTGCATGGTTTGGAAAAATTATGCATCCCTCTAGGTATACTGGAAATGGTTTGGAAAACTATGATTGAGGGGTGCATGGATATACGGCCATGACTGAGCTTTTTGACCAAGGGCTCATACAAGTTTTGCACACGGTTTATCAAAATGTGTGCATGAACTATGTGAGTCTAGTGCTTGGGAAGTGGGTGTTGCATGGTTAACACATGGTTTTCAAATTGTGCGAGCTAACCATGCGTCCCATTAAAAAAATTTAAAGTATAAAATTCTCTTTACCCCTTTTATTCTTTCTTCCTCCTTTTTTTATTCTCCAATGCATGCACAGCAGAGGGAAGCATCATTTCTCCTCCTCCTCTAGGTGTTGAGCCACACCACTCGTCCAGACTTTGTTTTTCAATTCGTCTATTTTATTGGATATGTATCAATAAGGCTCCAAATCCTCTTACCACTTTTTCCCTTTTTTATCTCCATACAAAATCCAAACAGTATGATTTACCCTATTTTTAGGGCATTCATCTAAAACATCAATTTCTTCCAAATCAGCTCGAGTTAGAGGCTAAGATCAGATGAGTGGACATCTACCAATATGAGGTAGGTGGTTCTCATCTTTATCTATGATTTTGAGAGTGTTCTGGGGGTGTGGATTTGATCGTTCCATTGGGTATTCTGAGTGAGACCCAAATTAATTATCACCTTGCCTTTAAGTTAATTGTGAGATCATATGGGATGCCTCTAGGAATTCCCAATCCATTGCTTCCATGTATGAGTCAGGTATAGGGATTGATACCACTTGGGTAGTTAGGATGGGTGTGTTATTTATTTAATAAATTGAATTGTTTGAAATGTATATATATATATATATATATATTATTTCTAAGTTCTATGGGAAAGTAACGGGCTCAGCCTGAGGATTGAGATAACATTGGATATCTAATTTGAGGTGATCTGATCACAAGTCTGGGTGTGGCCCAATATATATATATAGAGAGAGATTTATGTTGATAACTAGTTGGGTGACACGATCATTGATTGAGGCGATAAGGTTATAAAGTTATGAGCATGGATCATGTGATATGAGATAATAAAAACCATTAGGTTGAGAAATATGGTTTTAAGGGAATAAGGTGATGGACAGTGAGGATTAGGGATTTATTTGGTGATTTCTGCTCACCTTTGTTGGATAATGCACCATTTGGAGTCATGTTCACATATTAGGACTCGCATGATGATGTGGTATTGACTACTCGTGTGGGTAGAGGCCTCTATTAGATAGGGAATAGGGAAATGGTTGGAGTTTCTTTCAATATAAATACATAGGTATGGGGCGGAGACATCATATGACAGTGTTAAGATTTTTATTTGGGGTCAAAGGATCATTATACTTGAGGTCGTTGGGCTAAGACATTATTGCGAGTATGGACATCATCATTCCTCATGACATTGGTTGTTGAGCTGACAGTGGTATTATCATTGTGCCTCAAATGTTGGGATTTGAGATGATAAGGTTTTGTTATGAGCTAAGGTCCTTGGGACTGGGTAATTAATGGTTTCATGCCTTCAAAACATCAAATGTTGTTTTTACATGAGTAATTAGTTGGCACATAGTGTCAGGTGATTTTATTAGAGGTGGAACATAAGGGTTTACCCAGATCGATTTAGATCAGGGGGTGTGTTGTGCTTCAACTAAGGATCCTCTCCACTATAGTTACTGGTGATGGTCGAAGTAGGTGAATGCTTCCCTATAGATTTTGAGCACATGTGAAGTAGGTTATATATATAATGTGATGTGTTATTTTATTTCTTTTAGTATACACCTATATAATCATAGATGTAAGATAGGTACACATTGGTGGTGGCCTACTGAGATTCTTTCTTACACCCTACACGATCCCTTCAAGACGCGTGTAGATTTAATGGTATTTCACTCAGGTAAAGGTTCGGGCCCAGGATCTAGATTTTAGTGGTTTCGTTAGCATGAGATGGAAGGAAAGGGGCCATGGGTTCTTGCCCCAATTGGAGTTTCCTTTTTTTCTATACCAGTGTGATACTATATATATGTACTAAGGTCAGCCATTGGCAACCCTTCTGCTTATTATTTGTATAACCTGATATGTATGCATGTTTTGTTTTAGTATCTAAAAATGGAATGTTTGATTGTTTATTTATTTCACTGTTTTTTTTGTTTGTGCTTCCACTATTATATAATATTGCTTGCTTCCACCATGGGTGGGTTACTGGTCCTATGTTTGGTATTTATTTTCTATTGTCATATATATATATATATGACCATTATTATATCCTCACAAGAGGGTATAGTCTCCCCATTATTACCTTTTTACACCCTCACTGCTAGTCGGTGGTCTTTGGCATACGGGTAGGAATGCTTAAGGCCCAGTGGCACACCGACCCAGAGCACTGTTTAAGTGGAATTCAGGTCAAGGTGCTAAAGAAATAGCTTAATTATTAAAATTAGTTATTAATAATAATTAAGATAGATAATTTTTAGTAGAAAAAAATAAAAGAAAATAACACAAGGATGTTTTTTATAGTATTTCAATCCAAAGTGGATTTATTATACTCTTATACCTATCGGCTCTATGAGAGATACGTTGTTCACTAATCTGATTTTTGAATAGGAATCATAATCTGATTAGAAACTAATTTTTCTAGTGGAAATATAACTAAGATATATGGATTTTGTATTGGGAGTCACAACCTAATTACAACACTAACTTTTGACTATGGGAGAGACGACCCAAATAGTCCTAACTTTAGAATCCTAGATTCAAAACCTAAGGAAATAAATAAAGATCTCTTTTGAATGTAAAAGACTAGATAGGAAATTGAGAGAATGTGTGAAATGAGGAAAACTGCTACAGAAACAAGAAACCAAGATGAAGTAAATGATAAATGAAAGAATCACAATCATTGGTTCTCTGAGTAATGAATCAATTTTTCTCTTTAAGTTAATATTATAAGTTGTATAATTTTTCATTAAACACTTGAAAGACTATCCAGTATATGAAAAACTTGATCGCATGCATAAAAAACTTCAAAGTTCAGAGTAAAGCTCTTTTGATTCTCAAAAGTTTGTGTTATCATAAATAATATCCTTTAAATTCATCCTGAAGCCTTTAAATTGTATCTTTAAATATGAACAAGCCAATCTCCAACTGGGTGAAGTAATTCAAATTCAAACCACATAATTATCCAGGAGATAGAAAATTATTATTCCAAAATAATCATAACAAAAATTGTTTGAATTTACATCTTAAATACTAATTCAAACTAATTTTAATTACCTATTAAATAATTCAAACAGTCACCATAATAATAGATCAAAGTAATCCCATAAAAATCATAAAAATTTTGACTACTAAAATTTTAAAATTCTTTATAATTTCATATAGTGAATAATTATTAAAATATTTAATTATACTATATTTAATGATGAAAAACAATATTGAATAATTTCAATGTCACTAAATGCTAAATTATAAAATAATAAGACAAAGAAATTAACTCAAAATATAAAAATTTATATATTGTGAATATATTTTGAATGAACATGTGTGAATAAATAATAAATTAAAAATTATTTTAAAAATGATTAAAATTATTTGAAAACACTTCACATAGAATCAATATAACATATATTAATTTTATAAATCAATAAATTACATAAAATAATTAATATAAGCATGCGGTAAATCAAAGTATCAAAAATAAATAAAAATAGAGCATGCTAAAAATTATAGATTTAAGAAAAAATAAATAAGTATAGAACTAAATATGAGCACCAAGTGTTCTTGTAGTCGATATACTGACCATGAAAATATTAGAATGTGTGTTCACTTTATTTATCATGCCTTGAAAGTGTGTGGTCATTTCAAGTAGTCATGCAGTCAGTATACTGATAGTGAAAAAATATATATAAGCTGTGGTCACTTGATGTAACATGCATTAACTTTAAAAACAACATGTAATAATTATGAAAATAACACATGTGGTAGGTACTATAAAACATACGGTAGGTTTAAACTCCATCATGTGGTCACTTTAAAGAAAATACATGTAATAAGTTGATAAGAGAAGATTCATTGATTTTTTAGACCACCTAAACATAAGAATTAGAAAAAGGTATAGTTGAATTAAATGTATATAAACCTAATAAATTTCCAATGGATCAAATAATACTTTAATTTTAAATCTATATCATAATATTTCATTTAAAATAGTGAAAAATAAATACTAAAAACTATAGGAAAAAATCACTAAAATGGATTTATAATTTTGGCCAATTTTTTGAGTATGTAAATAGAAATTTCAACCATTAATGCAGTTAAATTAAATGTAGATAAATTTATTATATATCCATCACAAAAAATAGTTTGTGATTCTGAGTTTTGTGGATAATATTATCCATGAAAAACAAAAAAAATATCATATTTTTTAAATTGTAAAATTCCAGAAATATTGTAGAGACTTTGGGAATTTTTTAGTGCACTCAAAAACAATTTTAGGATTCCACTTAGTTTAATTTAATGTGAATAAATCTAATAGATATCCAAAAAACAAGATTCATGAAAATCCGAGCAATAGAAATCATGTTATCATAGAATAACTAAAGAAAAATTTAAAATGAAAATAAATATATAACTAAAGACATGCAGTAAGTTTGGACCAAAAGTGAGTGAATTTTAGATACTAGTTTATATATCATCTTAGTTGAATAAAAAATAAATAATTCTAATGTCTTTTATATGAAATAGGAATTATGAAATTTCAAACACTATAAATCAAGATATAATAAAAATACAGTGAATTAGTAAAAACTGATTTCCAGAAGAAAAAAATGATTAACATAAAATATTTAGAAGGATTTTAATATTAAAAAAAAATATAAACAAATAACAACAAACTCCCAACATGTGGAATATAGGAGAGAAAGGGGCCTTTTATAAGTTAGAGTAAGGGAACTCTTAGAATTACCTAAAATATTTAATTAATATAAATTAATTTTCATAGAAAAACGGATCCAAATTGATATAATTCAAAGTTAATATTAGGATGAGTATAAATCCTTTCATTCAATAAAATTTAGACAAGTTTAGGTGATATTTTCACCCAAATCTCTTTGTTTTAACCCCTTATTAACCCTTTTGACACATACTATTATATCAAGAATTTTTACCCAAAAGTAGTCAAGAAAGTTACAATAAAAATAAAATAACTCATAAATGGACCATGGTTGACATTATCAACCATATCTCATTCACTTGGCTGAAGATAAGATTTTTATGAATTTTAAATAATTTTAAAAAACATTATTTTTAATGTCTCAGAATTTATGTATATTTTTTTAATTATATGGAATCATTTCGAGACCATGAAATCTGACGGAACGTGATTCCGAGGCCCGGGGTGCCCGAAATGATCTGTGGAAGTTTTTTAAGCTTTAATTAGCACTTGTAAACAGTTTTTCTAAAAAATGGAATAACTATTAAACAGCTGCCTGAATTAGAAATCTGAGGACACTATTGTGTTTAAAATTGTGGTTTTACCCTAGGTGTAACTTAATTTTAGTCGGCGCAGGCCTCCTGTGAGAAAACTAGAAAATGGCATAGTTGTAAATAAAATAATTAAATAAAGTTTTCAAATGCTTATAACTCATCAATGGTGACTCGAATTAAAAATATGAGACCACCACTGAGCTCATGGGGGTATGATTTCTTTAGGAAGATACTAACATTGGTCGGTGTGGGCCAACAATGGAAGTTAGTTTTTGGTCCTAAATAAAATAATTAAGTAACAATTATTTTATTGTTAAAATCCATAACTTCTAAACGGTAACTCAAATTAAAAATCCGAGAGTACCGTTGATTTCTTTGGGGCGTGTTCTTTTTAGGTGGAACCTAAACTCGACCGGCGCAGGTTGAGGGTGAACATTAATAATTTATTGAACTTTTTTTAAGGTACGTTCAGTAAACGCACGAGAGGAATTTTCTAACTTTTTAATCGGTGCTCAGATTAAAATTCTAAGGGCACCGTTGAATCCGAAGCATCGAGATTCGCTTAAAGGAGGCATCACTTCAACCATAGTAGTTCAGGAGAAAAGGATAGATTTTGGGACTTTTAAAATAATAATAAAATAACTTAGCTATTTTATTTTCTTTCTATATTTTCCTCCAACGGACAAGTGGTGGCGTGGGACCAGTGATGTGTCAAGACATTAAATGGATTGACCCTTCAAATCCCAAGTAACTGCCTCATTGGAAATTAAGAAGGTTCCTAATTAATGAACCCTCATAAATCCCACGAACTTTAGACACCCTCCCCCTCTCCTATTTATATGGAGCTTGGGGAGAGGTATCGACACTGCTTCACCAAGCAACGAAGTGCTAAAAAAGTGCCACAACGCCAAACCCTTAAAGGATAGAGCCAGTTCCAGTGATCGGTGACTGGTGACATCGAACCACGAACCAAAGGACGACGTATGAGAGGGGTCGTTAGAAGATTATTGCAGGAAGGATGAACATTGACCCACTTCCTCAATGACGGGCATTCTCCATTGTTCTTGAGGTAGGGATTTTATTTTTTTAATCCAAGTGATTATTGAATCCTTTAATCCTCCCTCATGATTACAAGATAACGCAGAGGGCGCGGGCCTAACGAACCTGGCCCAGACCCACTACTACCTTGCTACCCTTGTGTTCTCTGTGGAAGACCGCTAGCACATCGGCACCAATCGGCTATGATAGAGCCGGAGCACCATCACGCACTGCAAGAGGAGGTCACAACACTAAGCTGCGGTGGTCAGCGGAGTGGTCGGCACTGACCGGCTACGGAGGGGGTGTGGCGCGCCTTCGCACGCTTCCGGTGAGCAAGGGGTCGCGACCGAAGTCGTAGCGGGTGAAGGATCTGGTCGGCACACCATCCAGTCACGAAACATGAGGACGACGCGACCAACATGCCGCCGATGAGCAAGGGGTCATGGCTGAAGCCACAATGGAGGAGGAACCTACGCCTCCGACGGGTTCCGTAGCGATCGGGCGGCACCCACGTGGCATTTCCACTTCACAAGCCAAATGGTCTCTTGGCCGTTCAGGAGACCAAGGGTCTCACCCACACCCCCCCCCCCCCCCCCCCCGCGCACCGACTAGGGTGGGCCCTATTGTGGGCTGAACCGGTGGGCTGCCCCCTTGCGGGCCGGGCCACCCCCTTGCGGGTCGGGCAGCCGCCTTGAAGGTCGGGTCACCCCCTTGTGGGTCAGGCCGCCCCCTTGAGGGTCGGGCCAGACCTCGGCCTAGTGGACAGAGCCCTTCGTGGCCCAGCCCAAACCGGTTTGGGTCGGGTCGGTCTGACCGGGTCAGATCAGACCTGGGCCCAACTGGACCCAGAAACACTTAAAGGGTCATATCTTGAGAAACAGACATCCGTTTGATGAGCCATCTATAGATTTGGGATCCATGGATCGATATGGTCCTTTTGGTATACTCTTCTTGATTTTTGGAGAAAGTTGGAGTACAGCCGGGTTGGATCAAACCTGAATCCAATCGGGCCCTCGCAACTAAAATGCTTATAACTCACAAACCGGGCATCCGATTAACGCATCGTATGTCACGTTGGAACCCTTAAAACATGGAGGTCCCTTCGGTTAATCCTTTGTGAAGATTAGTGGTGTTTGAGGTATGACTGATTTCTTCAGGGGCAAATTCTACGAAACTCGAGTCCACCGGGTGTGAGGAATCCTGTGGTCGGCTGTATCGTGAAGAAAGAACATTGATCTTGTGTTGGTCAGCATCTATCAATCCTATGTGGGTCATCATCTATCATATCCTGTGTGGGTCAACGCACAGTGATCCTGTGTGGGTTAGCACATACCGATCCTTTGTGGGTTAGATCCTGTGTGGGACAGCGAGGGTTAGTACCTATCGATCCTGTGTGGGTCAGCAGGAGTGCCTCTTAATAGAATAAGATGATCTGTCTTATGACTAATCATCTATACTTCTATACTTAATTTATACCTAGTGTGAGCTGAGTCATTTACCTATGTGGTACTTTTATCTTCGTAGTGTTACATGTGTGGTACTTCTACCTTCGTGGTGTTGCATGTGTGGTACTTATATCTTCATGGTGTTACATGTGCGGTACTTCTACCTTCGTGGTTTTATCTTTATGGTGTTACCTATGTGGTACTTCTATCTTCTTGGTGTTACCTGTGTGGTACTTTTAACTTTGTGGTGTTGTCTTCGTGGTGTTTCCTGTCTGGTACTTCTATCTTCTTGGTGTTACCTGTGTGGTACTTCTACCTTCATGGTGTTATCTTCATGGTGTTACCTGTGTGGTACTTCTATCTTCGTGGTGTTACCGGTGTTGTACTTCTATCTTCGTGGTGTTACCTGTGTGGTATTTATACCTTCAGAGTGTTATCTTCATGGTGTTACCTATGGTGTACTTCTATCTTTTTGGTGTTACCTATGTGGTACTTCTAACTTTGTAGTGTTGTCTTCATGGTGTTACCTGTGTGGTACTTCTATCTTTGTGGTGTTACATGTGTGGTACTTCTACCTTCGTGGTGTTGTCTTTGTGGTGTTACCTTTGTGGTACTTCCATCTTCATGGTGTTACCTGTGTGGTACTTCTACCTTCATGGGGTTACCTTTGTGGTATTCTTCCCTCATGTGTGAGATGAGTATATATTGATAACTTAGGTATATGTATGGGAATATACCTAAGTAGATTTAATATCTATCACTTCTTGATTTGATTTGTGGTCTTGATTTGTGGTTTTTTCTTTGTGGAACTCTGGGAGACCTTCGGGGGTCTTGGGGTCCCTACTGAGTATTGTTATACTCACCCCTTCATGGGCTTCACCCACACCTTGTTGTGTCTTGTGTAGACGATGGGCAGCATTGATTGAGGCAGAGGGAGCCAGGACTAGACGGTACTCGGAGGTGGACCATTTTTCCTGATGGGAGGCAGGGACTACTGATCGTAAGCTGTACCTACCCTTCAAGTAGGACCCTTGGTGGATGAACTAGGAGCTATTTTTCACTTTTCAATTGTATTTGTACATTTTAGTTGTACTTGTACTTTTCAGTTAATCTTTTATTCCGACCCCTTTACTTTCACCACACTTTTACTACAGCAATTTACTTCGTGGATGCTTCTTGTTGTGTTCTTGGATTGTGTGTTTGTACAAGTTAGAAGGCAATGTCTTCCAGTTTTAGGGATACGCCTTTCCGGTGTTAGTCACCAGCCCCTGGCCTATGGAAGGCGGCCTTGGGGTAGTCACGGCATGGGCCCTAAGGGACGGGTTGTGACAAAGTGGTATTAGAGGAGTTGGTTCTACTGAATAACTAGGACTCTGATATTTTTAATGGAGAAATAGTGTTAAGTGTTTTGAGTGTGGTTTTCAGTTCGGGGAGTCCAGTATTGGTATGTCGGCCGACGTATCCATACACCAGGACACTGAATTCTGATTTGTGATTGGGTGCACTAAATCATTGATTGCTTGTGTTTTGGAAGAGTTTTTCGTTGGTTTCTTTGGAGTCAGCTCACCAAGTATAACTTAATGATCGTGGCACACCTATTATTTATCAGGATTCCACTATGTAGATAGCCAGCTATGATTCTTGAGAGAGTACACGATAACTGCCAACCGAGCGATGAGGCCTTGGTGCATGGCCCTCTTACGGCATTAGCACCTTCAGGAGGTTTACCAGCTATATCATTGCCTTTTGGTCAACAGTTACAACCGACGGTACTGGTAGAATACAATTGTAAGCCTAGTTCCTTACACGTGTTTTAGTATTATATACCCCTTAGGTTTCAAGGAGAGCCTGACTCACAACCGTTAAAGTACTGGATTGAGGTGGTGGTTGAGTTTCCATCTAGCCAGGGCACCATTCAATAAAATGGTGGTCCTGGTAGAGAGCCTTCTACGTGGCTCAATAAGACGATGATAGAGTTTAGATTACCCTGATCTTGTGAAGAGGTGACTTTTTTTGTGTACAAGCTTGGGAACCTTCCTTAGAGAAGGGGTCTCTTGCCATAAATAGCTAAGGGATGATTGTTCCCTAGATCTTCTACATCTTCGACAGGACGACACGTCGGTAGCTGAGTATTCATTGAGGTGTACTGACTATCCTAGGAACTTGATGAATACAGTACGGTCAGTGCTTCATGGCTCAGACCTCCGAGTGAGGTGTGTTTAGGTACATCCAAGCTATCACTATTCCTCTATTCATTCCTACTTATGTTAGGATGCTAGAGAGAACCTTTGTGGTTGAATATTCTTTGGATGAGTGGATATAGACAGTGAATGTTAACCATGGGAAAGAAGGAAACTGACACTAGTATCAGAGACTTGGGCGTGTAAAATGTTTCAGGAAGAGGAGGTGATAGTGACAGATGAATCTGTAGGGCAGTAGACGTGGAAGTGGATCTAGGAGAGCAACATGATCTGGTATACATTTCGACATGTTACAACCACCACCTCAATGTGGTCCCCACCAGGCTTAGGGATCTAGAGGACATGGGAAGGGAGTAGCTACATGTGGTCAAGGAGTGTGACCCAAGGGATCTAGGAATTATTAGAGGTGCATTCTATGTCTACTACTAGTTTTCATATTGATAGACATAGGAACTAATCATTCCTTCTTTCCACGAATCTTGTTCAAGACCTAGAGTTTTCGATTAAACCGTTGACTTAAACCTCATGTCTGGAGATACCTTTTGGAGGAGACTCGATAATCACACATATGCTGATGATGTGATCTGACCCTTGAGGTGAGAGTTTCAGTTGGAACCTCTTAATGGCATCTTCAATGCCTTACGATGTTATTTTGGGTATGGAATTAACATCCACAGTTCATACTCATATTGAATGTATTAGGAAAAAAGGTTGTGGTTTATCTACAATGTTGGAATGGGGTTTTCCTTGGTCAGTGAAAAAGGAAACCCAGGTAGAACAGGATAAACTCATGAAAAGGAGGGTGCAATCAATCACTCTTTAGTTGTCCAGCCTTACCCTCAAGGTAGCAGGAGTTTTTAGTTTTTAGTTTCTAACAGGAGTGGCAGAGTGTGCGGAAATCTTTTCAAAATATGTTTCCAGTATTAGCTCCCTAAAGGGAGAGGGACTTATGCTTTGTCTGGGTACTATTAGATATTTATACCTGACTTCTCTAGGGTAGTGACACCCTTTTCAGCTTTCACAAAGAAGGGGGAGCCTTTCCTGTGGACGGAGAAGTGTCAGCAAAGCTTTCAGGAGCTAAGACAGAGGCTAAAAAGCATAACTATGCTACCAGTGACCTAGAGTTAGCATCCGTGGTATTTACATTGAAGATGTTGCGGCACTACTTGGTGGGTTAATGGTTTACTATTGACTCTAATCACAATAGTCTCAAGTATAACTTCCCAAATAAGGACCTGAACTAGAGAAAGCAGTGAAGGCTAGAGTTCCTCCAGGACTATAACTTTGAGATAGTCTATACTTCTGGGAAGGGGAACGTGGTAGCAGACACACTCAGCAGGAGGTCTGGTCTATAGATTCTAAGTGAGGCATCAGAGCATCTAGTCGCACTATGGATACTCTTCATGGATAAAGAGGGATAAACTTACCTCTAGTCTATGACTGTCACTCCCCCAATTTTTCATTGAGTTCAGGAGGCACAGCTTGGGTATGTTGACTGTGAGGCTCGATGTGCTCAGATATCCTCAGGATGGTCTCCTGAAGGATTTCCTAAAGGTGGGGAGCATGTCGTTCTCTTTAGAGGAATCACCATGGTACCAGTGATGCTTCGGGAGGAGGTGTTGAGGGAGTTCCATACATCCCCATTAATGGTACATCCTGGAGTGGTAAAGATGTACCAGAACCTCAGGTGTCAGTATTGGTGGTCAGGGAGGAAAGAAGCAATGGCAGAGTTTGTATCTCGATGTCTCACTTGTCAGCAGGTGAAAACTGCACAGAATCGGTAGAAGACTTATTCCAATAAGAGACAGAGACCCTTGGGGTCCGAGGAGGGAGACCCTGTCTTTCTACGGGTCTCACCCTGACAAGGATTGGGGAGGTTTGGTCAGGGTGGAAAGCTATCTCTAAGGTTCATCAGACCTTTCTAGATTCTCATAAGAGTAGGTGAGGTGAAATACTTCCTATATCTTCCCCCACATATGCAATGGGTGCATAATGTTTTCTATGTGTGCAGCTAAGTAGATGCATGCATGATCTATCACACGTTATCAACTAGGGCGAGTTGGAATTTGATGATGGGGAGACTTTTATGGAGTTCTTGGTGGAGGTAAAGGAACCACAAGAGAAAGTCCTTCATGGATGGTCGATCCCTCTAGTGTGAGTTTGATGGTAGCATGGAGACCTCCAGGAGATCACAAGGGAGTGGGAGGCTTAGATTCATGCTCAGTACCCTCATTTGTTTGATTTTCCTTTATTTTGGATTTCAGGGACGTAAATCCCTAAGGTGGGGAGAATTTAATGTCCCAGAATTTCTGTAATTTTTTTTAATTATATGGAATTATTTCAAAACCGCAAAATCTAACGGTGCGTGATTTCGAGGCCCGGAGTGCCCAGAATGATCCATCAAAGTTTTGTTAAGCTTTAATTATCGCGCGTAAGAGGTTTTCCTATAAAAGTGGAATAACTCTTAAACGGTTTCCCGAATCTGAAATATGAGGGCACCATTGCATTTAGGATGGCGGTTTTCCCCTAGGCACGACTTAATTTTAGTCAGCATAGGCCTCCTATGAGAAAACCCGAAAATGGAATAACCGTAAATAAAATAATTAAATAAAGTTATTTTATATTTAAAATGTTTATAACTCACAAACGGTGACTCGGATTAAAAATTTGAGACCAGTACTGAGCTTGTGGGGGTATGATTTATTTATCCAGATACTAACATGAGCCAACACAGGCCAACAGTAGAAGTTAGTTTTTGGTCGTAAATAAAATAATTAAGTAACAATTATTTTATTGTTAAAATCCATAACATCTAAATGGTAACTCATATTGAAAATTTGAGAGTACAGTTGAGTTATTTTGGGAATTTTCTCCTTAGGCAGATCCTAACCTCGATAGGCATGGGTCAAGAGTGAACGTTAATAAATTATTGAACTTTTTTTGATGTACGTTCAGTAAACAGGTGAGTGGAATTTTCTAACTTTTTAATTAGTGCTCAGATTAAAAATTTGAGGGCGCCATTGAATTTGCAGCATCGGGATTGGCTTAAGGGGGCTTCACTTTAACTGAATTAGGTTGGGAGAAAAAGATAGATTTTGGGACTTTTAAAAGAATAATAAAATAATTTAGCTATTTTATTTTCTTTCTATCTTTTACTCCAACGAATAAGTGGCAGCGTGGGACCAGCGATGTGTCAAGACATTAAATGGCTTGACCCTTAAAATCCTAAGTAACTGCATCATTGGGAATTAAGAAGGTTCCTAATTAATGAACCCTCATAAATCCCACAAACATTAGACACCCTCCCCCTCTCCTATTTATGTGGAACTTGGGGAGAGGTATCGGCACTGCTTCACCAAGCAAAGAAGTTCTGAAAAAGTGCCATAACGCCAAACCCTTGGAGGATGGAGCCGATTATAGTGAGCGGCGATGGGTGACGCTAAACCACGAACCAAAGGATGATGTATGAGTGGCATCGTTGGAAGCTTGTTGCGGGAAGGATGAACACCGACCCACTTCCTCAATCGTGGGGGTTCTCCATCATTCTCGAGGTTGGGATTTGATTTTTGTTTAATCCAAGTGATTATTGAATCCTTTAATCCTCTATCATGATTACAAGCTAACACGGAGGGTGTGGGCCTAATGAACCCAGCCTGGATCCTTCACTACATTTCTACCCTTGTGTTCTCCATGGAAGACCGTCAGCGCGGTGGAACCAACTGGCTATGATGGAGGCGATGCGCTGTCGCGCACAGTAAGAGGAGGTCACGACACTAAGGCATGGTGGTCAGCAGAGAAGCCAGCACCGGACGGCCGCGGAGGAGGTGCAACACACTTTCATGCGCCACCGGTGAGCAGGGGGTCACTGCTGAAACTGCGGCGCGTAAAGGAGGCGGCTAGCACACTGGCCGGCTGCGGAAGATGAGGGCGGCCTGACCAGCATGCCGCCGGTGAGCAAGGGGCCATGACTGAAGCTGCATCTGAGGAGGAACTCTTGCCTCCTGTGGGTTCTGTGGTGCCCACGTGGCACCACCGCTTCAAAATCCGAACGTCTTCTGGGCCCTTCGGGATACCGGGGGTCTCACCCCCCCCCCCCTCACTCCGGCTAGGGAAGACCCCACCACGTGCAGGACCGGTGGGTTTCCCCCTTGTGGTTCGGGCCGCCCCCTTGCAGGTCGGGCTGCCCCCTTGCGGACTGAGCCAGACCTTGGCCCAGCGGACTCAGCCCACCATGGCCTAGCCCAGACCGGGTCGGGTCGGGTCGGGTCGGTCCGACTGGGTCGGACTGGACCCGGGCCCAACTGGACCTAGAAAGACTTAAAGGGACATATTTTGAGAACCAGATGTTCGTTTGAAGAACCATCTGTAGTGATGGGATCCTTGGATTGATACGGTACTTTTGGTATACTCCACTTGAGTTTTGAAGAAATTTTGAGTATGGCCGGGTTGGATCAAAACTGAATCCAACCGGGCCCTCAGAACTAAAACACTTATAACTCACAGACCAGGCATCTGATTGATTCATTGTCTATCGCATTGGAACCCTTACGACATGGTGGTCTTTTGGGTTACTCCTTTGTAGAGCTTAGTGGCAGTTGAGGTAGGACCGATATCTCGAGGAGAAGATTCTACAGAAATCGAGCGCACCAGGTGCGAGGAATCCTATGGTTGGCTATAACGTGAAGAAAGAGCATCGATCTTGTGTGGGTCAGTATCTATCAATCCTATGTGGGTCAGAATCTATCAGATCCTATGTGGGTCAGTTCTCAATGATCATGTGTGGGTCAGTTCATACCGATCCAGTGTGGGTCAGATCCTGTGTGGGTAAGCGGGGGTTAGTACCTATCGATCCTATGTGGGTCAGCAGTAGTGCCTCTTAACAGAATAAGATGATCCAGCATAAGACTAATCATCTGTACTTCTGTACTTAAGTTATACCTGGTGTGAGCTGAGTCATTTACCTTTGTGGTAATTCTATCTTCGTATTGTTGTCTATGTGGTACTTCTACCTTCATGGTGTTTCCTGTGTGGCACTTCTATCTTCATTGTGTTACCTGTGTGGTACTTCTACCTTCATGGTTTTATCTTCATTGTGTTACCTATGTGGTACTTCTATCTTCTTGGTGTTACCTGTGTGGTAATTCTACCTTCATGGTGTTGTCTTCATGGTGTTACTTGTGTGGTACTTCTATCTTTGTGGTGTTACCTGTGTGGTACTTCTACCTTCATGGTGTTGTTTTGGTGGTGTTACCTGTGTGGTACTTCTATCTTCGTGGTGTTACCTGTGTGGTACTTCCATCTTCGTGGTGTTTCCTATGTGGTACTTATATCGTTGTGGTGTTATCTTCATGGTGTTACCTATGTGGTACTTTTATATTCTTGGTGTTACTTGTGTGGTATTTTTACCTTCGTGGTGTTGTCTTTGTGGTGTTACCTATGTGGTACTTCCATCTTCATGGTGTTACCTATGTGGTACTTCTACCTTCGTGGTGTTGTCTTTGTGGTGTTACCTGTGTGGTACTTCTATCTTCGTGGTGTTACCTTTGTGGTACTTCTACCTTCATGGTGTTACCTTTCTAGTATTCTTCCCTCATATGTGAGATGAGTATATCTTGATAACTTAGGTATATGTATGGGCATATACCTAATTAGAGTTGATTTTTATCGCTTCGTTCTTTGAGTTGTGGTCTTGCTTTGTGGTATTTTCTTTGTGGAACTCTCGGATACCTTCTAGGGTCTCGAGGTCCCTACTGAGTATTGTTATACTCACCCCTGTATGGGCTTCACCCGCACCTTTTTGTGACTTGTGAAGACAATAGACAACATTGATCGAGGCTAAGGGAGCCAAGACTGGATGGTACTTGGAGGTGGACCATTTGACGTGACGGGATGTAGGGACTATTGATCGTGAGTTGTACCTACCCTTCAGGTAGGATCCTCAGTGGATAAACTAGGAGCTGTTTTTCACTTTTCAATTTTATTTATACTTTTCAGTTGTACTTTTACTTTTTAGTTGGGCTTGTATTCTGACCCCTTTACTTTTAGCACACTTTTACTACAGTAGTTTACTTCGTGGATTCTTCTTATTGTGTTCTTGGACTGTGTGTCTGTATAGGTTGAAAGGAAATGCCTTTCCCTTTTAGGGATACGCCTTTTCGATTCTAGTCGCCAGCCCCTGGCCTATAGAAGGTGGGCTTGGGGTAGACATGGCATGGGCACCGAGGGACGGGTCGTGACATTATTCATTATAAAATATTATTAATTTCGTTTTTTGGAACTATTCATTTGATTTTATTTTGAAAACAATATGACAGTAATGTAATTAAAATCTAATCCTTTCACACATTTCTAAAATGTTATATTTATCTACAAATTATAATAATTTTGGTATTTTTAAAAAAAAATATTTTTCTATTAGTTGAATAAATATCTTGTTAGTGTTGCGTAAGTATTTAAGGTAATTATTTCATCACTAAAAATTAAAAATAAATTATCATGATAAAAAAATTATTCATATTTCAAATAAATATTTAGAATCAAACATAAGTTGATTTATCCTTATCACAAAATATTATAGATATTAAAAGCAAGAGAGTGACATTTTTTACTTTATTGTTTACTTAAATATTATAAAGATAAAAATCAAGGCTAAATAACAATAAAAGGTCATATTTTTAAATTTTGGATGTAATAGACTCATGCAATGAAATAAAATCAAGTTTAGGGTCATTTTTTAGTCACTATTATATTATTATTTCCACTCTCCTCAATAGGAGACTTGGTAGTGTTATTCCTAGAATTATTCCAGCCGAACAACATAGGTTTTCTCAAGGTAAAAGCATTCAGGGGGCCATTGGTATTTCCCAAGAAATGGTTAATGACTTGAATAAAAGCATTTGGATTTAATATCATGATTAAGGTGGATATGGACAAGGCTTATGATAAATTGGAATGGAAGTTTATTCTCTGAGTTATAAGGTGGTTCGGGTTTCATGAATGGTCGTTTGATTTGTTTTTTAGATGCTTTTCTTCCTTGTGGATTACAATTTATCTTATGAGTAAGGATTTTTGTTTCTTTAAGTCGGATCTTGGAGTCATGATAGGCAACCCTTTATCACCTATGTCGTTCATCATGGCTTAATAGGCACTTACAAGGATTTTTAATCAAATCCTTGAGGAGGGTAAGATTATGACTTATCATAATAGATTTTGAAATGGAATGGTGTCACATCTCATGTTTGCTGACGATATGTTATTCTTATTAATGGTAGAAAAAAATAAATCTCCAGGTTCTACAATGACATTTCCTTATATGGAAAGTTGAGTGGTCAAAGCATTAATGCGCGAAAGAGAAACATTTTAATTTCTAATAGATTCCTAGTTAGACGTGTGTATTACATTCCATCCAAATTGGGTATTCAGAAATGCCAGATTCTTATGGATTATATCGGTGCCCCAATCTCTAATGGTCGGGTCAAGAAGATGTTTTTTGATGATATTATCAATCGGATAACAGGAAGAGTTTGCATTTGGAAAAATAAACTCCTCTTTTTTAGAGGTAGGATTACTCTTATTAAAAGTGTCCTCACATCAATTCTGATGCATGTGATTTCTATCATTAAGCCATTGAAGGGGACTATTAGGATCTATAAAATGTTTTTTCTACCTTCTTATGGGATTCTAATCAAGATGGTCATTGCCATTGGGAATCGTGGAAAAGAATGGAAAAACCAATTGATGAGGGTGGCATCGGCCTTCGTGATGTGGAGAATACCATGCAGGTGATGCAGGCTAGGTTTCCTTGGGATTTATATGAAGGGAGTTCCCTCTAGTATAAATTCGTTATGGACAGATATGGGGAGGACTGGAGGAGCTAGGATATGAACTTCAAGAGATTATCAGGTCTGGAATAATGCCTACTTTGTCACTTAAAAGAGATGGATGAAATGGTTCACTGGATGGTTGGATGTGGTTCGATGGACGGTCGCCCATGGGGCATGGGTGAGTTTATTAATAGTGGTGGCACCATGACCTTGAGGTTCCAGGTTTGAGTCCCTCGTAATACAATGTACACCATATGCCCTTATAACCTCTCATGGGCCCCTCTACCCTGTTGGGAACTGACATAAGCCCAATTTTGGTCACCTTGGGCCTCATTGGGGATGTGTGGCGCATATATGGGGAGGCCGTACATATACCTCATTACCTGAATACACATTTTTCTGCTTCGGTGGTGGTGTAGTGGTGCAATATCGAGGACCATAACAACGATGTTCAGTGAGGTACGGGGTTCGATTCTTGGGAGTCCTCCCTTGGGAGAATTTCTGCCTCCCATGTTCCACTCACCTCATCGGGTCACCCAGTGTCACACCATGTGTCTCACCAGATGATAATAAGGGCGTAAACCACCTAGCTAATAGATTTCTATGTCGAACCATTGTTTCTCGGACTGTTACACTATGGGATGCTCTATCATCTTGACTGGAAACTGCTCATTCCCAACTAGGGATTCTCTGAAAGACCTCTTCGTTTAAAGGGGAGTTCATAGGTGTGGAGGGTTTGAAAAGGCCACTTCTGAGGATTCCATTTTTAAAAATAATATGTGGAGTAATAATAGGTTGGGTGATATCCTCCATTTCCTAGGCTTCCCTGCTCCAACCATTTCATTCAAAGAGGCTAGTTTGTATTCGGCCTTTCTTGAGGCCATTCTAAATAGGGAACAAAGGGAGGTGTTCGAAAGTATTAAGTTGGTTGATGAACCAGATCGGTGCAATTTTCTTGGATCAAATTCTGGGAACTTTTATTATCGTGACTTCAGGAATTTAATTCATACTAATAGTTGCCCAGATGTGTGGGTGTAAAAATTGTGGTGCAAGGAGATCCCTAGAAAGATGAATTTCCTTGTTTAGAGAATGAGGAATCATGTGATTCCCTTGGATGAGAATGTCTAACAAAGAGGAGTTGTCTTGGATTACCTTTTTCAATGTTGTATATCACCGAATTAAAAGACGTTTGATCATATCTTTTTTCATGGTGATTGGGCCAAGGGAATCTAGAATTACCTTCAGTAAGGGATGAATCCCAATGTTTATGATGGTCTGATGTAGAGCTTTCTTGAAGAATGGTTCTGAGGGTTGGGCCATCTAGGGACATAGGTCAAGGTTCGAGGAATGGTCTTCTCGGTTTCTTACTGGATCCTATGGAAAGACCGCAATAAAGAAAGGTATGGTTCCATGATATCTAGCCTACAACTTCATGTTCAGGTGAAGCTCTATGTGTTGGAACTGGGGGTGCTAATCAAGAACTTCGGTTGTTCCATCACGCTAAGGTGATTTTTTCTTAGATACTGCATCTCTATGGCTACGAGACTTATTAAACAATGTTGATGGGTTAGATGGAACCCTCCCTACTTTGGTTTAAAGAGGAACACAGATGGGTCATGTTTGAATGAGGATATGAGAGGAGCGGGCTAGTCCGAGACAACCATGGATCCGTGCTTCTAGGATTTTCAGCCTTTTTAATGCTGGTAACTCTATGTGTACGGAGGATAAATCCTTGGATACTATCTTTTCATTATGTAGGAAATTCAACATTCAAATTTAAGAGGTGTAAAATGACTCTTCTATGCTGGTGAAGTTCATACTGGAGAAAGGTGGCATCCCTAGGGAGTTGTTCTACATGTTAAGGCATTGTCAGACTTATGTCGCATAGGATATTTTGGTTCAACATACATAGCATGAAGGGAATTATGTGACCAATTTTATTACTACCAGAGGTAGACAGGGTGAGATATTGATCATTTAAAACACTTTGGGGTCCTTTCCTGACGATTGTAAGCTTATTGTTCGAAATGAATCCATTGGCCTCCATTATTTCCACCCTCCTTGACCCTTTGACTTTTTTTATTGTATGATTTGATTGAATAAAAAGTAAATTTTCATTCAATTCATAGAAGTGGAATAATTTAATTTAAAATTAAACCTACAGAACGTGATGAAAAGCATCTTTTTAGAAAAAATCCTTTTAAGTATAAAAATGTTTTTATACAAAATTCAAGTATAAAATTAATTTAAAAGACCATAATTGGATTAAGTTTAATAAAAATAGACTAATGAATTTTTAAAAAATAATCCAAAATAGAATTTAAATTAGTAAATACTTGAAAATAAAATACATTTTTCAATAAAAATTAGTATTTTCACTACTACAGATGTGGCCAATAACAGTTCTAGAAAAGGGATTTGTCGGTGAAAAAAAGCACTGACAATCTAAGCACCATTAAAACTTTCCAGACTTTATCGGTGCTAGAAAAAGTGCTGATAAATTTCCTTTTAATCAATGCTTTATTTTTAGTGTTAATAAAGGTTTCCTTTATTAGTTATTTTTATCATTGGTAAAGGAGTCCTTTATCAATGCTTTTTCTAGTGCTGATAAAGTCCATATCAGCTACTGTATAGCTACAACCCTATAGTAGCCATGTAGCATCCCTACAACAACAACCTGAATTACAATACATAAACTGAAATAGAAATATATAGCAAACTAGTTTGGAATACAAAATATTACATTACATCATCATTTCAATCCAAAATTTACATAAAAAATATTTACATTGATTTCATATTTAAAATTAATCAAAATAATTACAAACCATATACAAAATCAAAACTCTTATAGAAGACTTTTACAATGATCAACCTTCATACAAAATTTTTTCCTTGCAATAAAACTAGTGTTTATTTTAGTAACAGTAAATAAAATATAAAAATATTATAATTTTAATGTTATATAATTCACATGTGAGAAATTATATTGTTAATTATTGTATATATTAAAGATATTATCAGTTATGGTGTTAATTATATTATTAAAATGAAACTTTTATTTTGAAAACATGCACTTAAATTCATGCAATCGATTCCTACACATCACAAATGAATTATGGATAATCTTCCTAAAGTTTGAAAATAATTCTAGTTCATTTGCCTATTTTTGGCTATGTGAAATGCGTTTTAAGATTAAAAGTCACTTCTATATTGAAAACATGCACTTTGAGTCATACCATCCATAGTGTGTGTCTAATTGATGTGTGGTCGATTCATATATATCAAAAAATGAATTCTGGATATTTTTTTAATGTTTGTGAACAATATTAGCTCATTTTGTCTATTTTGGATATGAAATGCTCTTTTTAAACAAAAACAACACTTTAATATTGAAAATATGCACTTAGAGTCATACCAAGAACATCATGTGTCATATTTATGTGTGGTTAATTCCTACACATAAAAAATATATTATGGATCATGATCCTAAATTTTGGAAACATTCTGATATCATTTTCTCAGTTTTGGATAGTGATATGCATTTTAAACTAAAATGAAACTTTTATATTGAAAACATGCACTTCGAGTCATAATGGCCACATTATATGTCATATTGACATGTAGTTTATTTCTACACATAAAAAATGAATTATGGATTTTTTTTATAAAGTTTTAAAACAATCTAATCTCATTTTCTTAGTTTTGGATAGTGACATGAATTTTAAACTAAAATTGAAATTCTATATTGAAAATACGCAATTTGAGTCATACTAACCATATCATGATTTGGATTGATGTTCAGTTGATTCCTACACATCACAAATGAATTATGGATTATTTTCATAAAGTTTGAAAAAAAAAATATGAGCTAGTTTTCATGATTTATGTCTAGTGACACATGTTTTAAACTAAAATGTCACTTCTGTATTGAAAACACGTACTTTGAGTCATACCAGCCACATCATGTGTCAGATTGATGTTCATTCAATTCTTAGAAGTCAAAAATTAATTATGGATAATTTTCCTAAAGTTTTAAAATAATATGATCTCATTTTCAAGGTTTTGGAAATGTGACGTTCATTTTAAACTAAAATGATGCTTTTATATTAGAAACACTCACTTCGAGTCATACTGACCACATTGTGTGTCAGATTGACATGCAGTCGATTTTTATACATAAAAAATGAATGATGTATTGTTTTCCTAAATTTTTAAAACAATATGATCATGATTTATCGATTTTGGATAATGATGCGCATTTTAAACTAAAATGAAACTTATATAATGAAAACATGCACTTCGAGTCCTACTTACCACATTATGTGTTGGATTGATATACAGTCAATTCCTAAACAACATAAATAGATTATTTATTGTTATCCTAAATTTTGAAAACAATCCAAGATTGTATACTTGGTTTTGGCTAGTAACGCGTGTTTTAAACTAAAATTCCACTTGTATATTGAAAACATGCACTCTGAGTCATACTGGCTACATCGTGTGTCAGATTGATGTTTTATTTATTCCTACAAATAAAAAATTAGTTATGGATAATTTTCTTAAATTTTAAAAATAATCTAGCTCATTTTCTCAGTTTGGGCTCTGTGGTGCGTGTTTTAAACTAAAATGACACTTTTATATTGAAAACACGCACTTTGCTCCATGTCGACCACATCATGTGTCAGATTGAAGTTTGGTCGATTCCTACACATTAAAAATAAATTATGGATTGTTTTAATAAATTTTTAAAATAATATGAGCTCTTTTTATTGTTTATGGATATGTGATGCGTGTTTTAAACTAAAATGTGAAAAACACACACTTTGAGTCATACTGGTCACATCGTGTGTTGGATTGAAATGTGGTCAATTCCTACGTGTCAAAAATAAATTATGGATCATTTCCCTAAAGTTTAAAAATAATTCATTCTTATTTACTTGGTTTTGTCTAGTGATGCATGTTTTGAACTAAAATGGTGCTTTTATATTGAAAACATGCACTTCAAGTCATGCCAACCACATAGTGTGTCAGATTGAAATGCAGTTAATTCCAACATATCACAAGTGAATTATGGATCATTGTCCTAAATTTTGAAAACAATCCAATATATTTTTCTAGTTTTGTCTATATGATGAGCATTTTAAACTAAAATAGAATTTTTATATTGAAAACATGCACTTAGAGTCATATCTACTACATCATGTGTAGATTGACATGTGGTAAATTCGTACATGTCACAAATGAGTTATGGATCATTTTACAAAATTTTGAAATCAATACGATATCATTTGGTCAATTTTCTCTATGTGACACGTATTTTAAACTAAAATGACACTTTTATTTTGAAAACACGCACTTAGAGTCATACCAGACACATCTTGTGTCGGATTTATGTGTGGTCGATTTCTACTTATCAAAAATAAATAATGTATCATTTTCCTAAATTTTAAAAACAATATGAGTTCATTTTCTTATTTTTGGCTAGTGGCGCACATTTTAAACTAAAATGACACTTTTATATTGAAAATATACACTTTGAGACATACCATCCATATCATGTTTCACATTGGAATGTAGTAAATTCTTACATGTTAAAAATGAATTATGGATTATTACCCTAAAGTTTGAGGACAATATGACCTAGTTTCCTTAGTTTTAGCTATGTGACACATGTTTTAAACTAAAATTACACTTTTATATTGAAGAAAAAAATGTAAATGATGAGGTTATGGGCATTAAAGTACATTCCCCAAAAGTTGGTAATACATATTCATATTTTTGGGTAGAAGTATCCTTGACCCATTTACCTATCATCATTATCAAAGTTGTAGCCTTGAAGTCCAATCTCTCATGAGCACGAGTAACTTCGAACATATTACAAGCTCTTCCAGAATTCATAGAGAATAACCCTCCATTATACTTCTCCTTGAGAAATAGGTAAAAATAATATATAATTATTAAGATACTAATGTTTCACATCAAAAATATATTTATAAGTTCATATCATATACTAGATTACAAACATAATTGGTAATCACCTCAACTTTATGTCAAAAAACATTCCAACACCATGGACTCTACCCACTCATCTCTAAAAAAATTTAATTCTTATTTTAAATTTATAGATTGTTGAAAATATTGATAGTACTAATAAAATAGAAAAAAAATGATTAACAAATATTTTAAATAGAATTCTAATTACCTTCATAAATTACCTGTTCGGGGATGCTAATATTTTGATGGTAAATAATATATTTCATAAATTTTCAACCATGATATACAAAATCATTGTTGTTATTTTTCTTCAAACACTATAGAAATACTGAGAAAAATAATTATATTTTTTAGAAATGTTTTTTTATTGTCAAATATTACTATATATACCTCAATATGTTTCCATTTGACGAAATCTATAGGCTTCTTATGTTCATTCACTAACCTCATACCATTATTTATCCTATATTTATATATCACCATATCATACAAAAATTCTCATTAAAATATAAAATGAAACATATAATTCAAATTTTATCTATAAAAAGTTGATTTTGGTGCATTAAAAATCCACAATAGAAATCATGTGTGGTCGTATTGATGTAAATCCATGCATTGGATCAAAAAAACATTTGGCATATCCAAATTGATTGTGATGTGCATACAGTTATTCCTAAAAAGACAAAAAATAATAATTAGTGAAAAAATAAAAAAATATTTTATATGATTAGATTGTATATTTTTACCCCTGAATTGTGGGCATCAAGAGGATTTTTTTATCTGTTTTTTTTTTCAAATGCCTCTCTTATTTTATATATTTTAGTTCTAATTTCTTTAAATTCCAAAGAAAGTTTTTCTATAGAAATGATAGAGGGATTAATGAGTCCAAATCTTACTTTATAGGGTTTTCCCTTTATATAGAATTAATATATACTCTTTTAGAAAATATTAATAGTTATTAACTATAATGAACATAGTATATCATTTTTCGGAAATACGTATTATGAAATTATAACTCATGTATGTATTCACAACTAAAACTCCTAGCCATTCAAACTTGATAATCTCATTTATACTATCTAGACCAAACATATCTGTAATGAAATCTCCAAATATTTCATATTCATATTCAATGTAGGACATATTTACATATTTTAATGGTGTACCAGCATTAACTTGTAATGTTAATATATGTGGTAGTGGAACTGGCATGGTGAATGTACTTTCAGAAGGTCCTTTTGATTTCTTAGTTGATTCACTGGATTGACTTGATCCAACCTTTTGTTTCCATTTAATTTTATCCATCTGTAATACCATACCTAGTTTCAAACCTTTTTTATCCACTGTTAAAGGTTTTTCAATTGAAAAAAATTGTTAAGGTTATACCTCATGTATCTTCATAAGATTATATGACCATGCTATGAAAGTTACAATAGAATTATCAGTTGTGGTAATATCTAAATCATCAAGAGGAATAGGAAAATAAGTGATCATCTTGTGAGTTAATTCAATACCCACTATCATATGATCTTTTTGGAGTTTTTTTGTGTAGTATGGCACCTAGGATATTATAAACGATACCCCTCACAACAAAGAAATGTGAGGGTATTGATAGATATAAATCAAATATAACTTCACTCTTTATAATTTTAGTTATATAAAATTATCATAAGTTGTTTAATTCATATTTAGGATAAAGAGTAATGAAAAAAAATACCTTAGGTAAGGAAGGTAGTTGAGGGGAATGGCTAGACTCAAATCTAGTGGGGCCATGTGGATCTTTATGTATTGATTTTTGTTCCACTATCGATTCACTTTGGTCATTTTATATATATTGGTCCACCAAAAAATATTGGGAAATAATATATTTCAAAGAATCTATTTGTGCCTATATGTATTTCATTACCTCATATGTATCTCCTTGAAACTTTTTCTTATCAAAATATATTTGAGGTGACACTCCAAAACATGCACCTCTAACGTGACCATATTGTTATAGCTATTTAAAAGCTACTGAAAGAAGTTTTTCTTCATGTGCAATTTATGTCAATTCTTATGCCTAAACCATATAAAAAACACACAAACATAAATAGATATGTTTATGTAATATTGTTATAAAGCATAATTAATTACTATTATGTCATACTTATGCATGATTCTCATACTTCTAGTGTGTTTTCATCAACTAGTTTACTCTATTTATTTATGTGGTCCCCCTTATATAGTACACGACATAGGATGGAAGTAGATTAAGATTTTGATTCATCAATATACATATAAATAAACATTTGTTGTTTCTTATCATATAAAAATTTTATTATAGATTTAAAATACATACCATTTTGTTTTCAAGTTAAGCATACCTCATCCTTGCTTTATGGTAGGGGTGCATTGATTTTTCTTCATGTTGCTTATTTTCAAAACTCCTTTGTTGTTCCATAAATTAATAATTTTGAATCAAAGTTGATAAAATAAATTATTTAAAATAAAATATTGTTAATTAAAATGAACCTGAAATGATTTCTCATCATAATGACTAATGAAATACTTCCATATTTCTTACTTTATAATGTGTGCATACATAACTATTGGATGCGAATATACTTTCTCCTCAGTAGCCCTAAGATGATGCTTTGTAAGAAGTGTCAGAAGCCTCTAAGATCTTTTCTAGTGACTGTTAAGACATATTCCTTATGGAAATTTTCTAAAATAAACTAACTCTATAAGGGATAATTAAAAGTAAATAAACATTTAAATGTATAATTTTTCAATAAAATAGAGAAACTAAATCATAACATTACCCTAATATCTTCCCAAAAGGTTTCCTTCAATTTAGGCATGAAATTATTCCATGTATCTATATCAATTGGAACATGCATTATCATTCTAATCCCAACATAACTAATGACCATTGACTTGTTGGGGTCAATAGGTTGGTCATGTTAATTCCAACCAACCACAAATTTTATGCATTTTCTTATTACCTTGATAATTTTACTTAACATAGTGATGCTACATCATTTTTTTATTTATCACCCTATTATTGGTCCCCCAATAATTCCATATTCTCAGCATTAATCGTGTAACAACTCTGACCCCAATATCCTAGAGTTGGTGGTCATTTTATTACAATGGCATAGATACAAGAGATCACATAACCTAGGATCGATCAGTTTAGTATTCTTGAAGAAACTAGATATATACATGGTTCCCTTATTACATTGGTAATTAAACATAGTACATAACAAAAGAAAATAAACTGATTCTTGTATTGGGGAAGGAAAACAAATAAAATGATGATCTCAAATCCTTAGTAAGGGTTATATAGAATAATAATAAGTGAAGTAAAGTCAATAAGGAATAGACATTATGGCAAGGTAAATAATCTTAAAAACACATTCCATCAATAAAATGAGATTGAAAATGCATCCATGGATTTTTTACATATTGAAAATATCATGGAAAGTAATAACTGAATAATGAATGAAGAAAATTATTATTAATTGGACATCATGTATTTGGAACATGAACCATTTTACCATCAATACGGTTTAAGACCATGGGTAAAAACCCATCTGATTATAATTAGAAATAAACACAAAGGGTTTTTTGCCAACTATTTTATCTCATGAGACCTTTTGATGCATTGAGGGGCTATAATGGGCCCCACCTATCACTAAAATTCCAAATAATTATTTATATATATATATATATTTGATTCATGAATAATATGGATTATAAAAATATACATATTGACTAAAGGATACTGATTCATAAATATTTCCCCAAATAAAACATCATTCAAAGAAAACACCATATGTAAAAATGGTACATGGATAAGGAAATAATAATATCCATGATACAATAAATATGGGTATTTAATGAAATCTTTAATTAATTATTATCACAAATTAAAGGGAAGTATACATACACCACACACAAGGAATAAGTGGCGAAAATCATAAAGGTAATATCATAATAGAGTCCATGAAAGAATGGATTTAAATCATAATTGGACATTAAAAATGTAAAATATGAATATATCATGATAAATGATGTCTAATTTAAGTGAAAATATGTAAAATTATTGTTTAAGAAATGTTATAAATAATCCTTTTTAGTGCAGCTTAAAGATAATATTAAACTGTCTTTAAAATGAAAAAAGGCATTATTTTTTGTATAAAAAACAAAAAATAGTGAAGATATTTTTTCATGATAAAATGAGTTATTTGAGAAAAATATCGGTAGATTAAATAATATTATGGATGGTACTTTAAAATGGGTAAGAAAATGGAAAGTTCCCTTAAATTAGACTTGCTTATTATGAGAAATTGAAAAGAAAACCTTATAAAACATGTGTTTACCCATCAAAGGAAGTTGCAATAATCTAGAAATATTAGTTTGGAACATATAAAAATAATTTATAATAATTATATAAAAATAAATAAGTATTAAATTTGGGTAAATATAGACAAAGTGTAACCCGAATAAAAAATGGAGATTCAGGGAGAATCACTTACCTTAGGTCCGAATGTGTTCTTCACTTGATCTTAATGTCATAAATAATCAGATTAAATACATTAATTAATTAATTAATTAATTTTTTTACATGTATTTGATATATTATAATTTTATTAAGTTCATTTATTTACTTTCTTATGAGTTATAAGGTACAATTTTATCGTTGGGGGCATCTGTTTCCTTAGTTTTTGTGATCGGTTTACTTGTATACATGTGTGGAAAAACATGAAAAATGAGGAAAGTTTTACAAAATTAAAATTCTATGTTAATAATTAACCTATAAAATATTAAATGGTTATATATTTAATTTTTTATATGGTATTAGGATGAATCATTAGATAAAAGTTTTTGATAATCGTTTAGATTAATTTGGAATTTTTTCAATCATCACGGACTAGTTTTGTTTTATTAATTAATATTATGTATATACTGGTTCCAAAACTTTAAATAATATTTAATACATATATTATAATCTATTTTAATCATATAAATAGTTTTATTACCATGCTTAAAGGCGTAATTTAAAAATGAAAACACATCATCCATGAATGCGGTAAATCAGCACCTCACGGATAATGTTTTCATTTTTAGAATAAAGGGGAGAGGGAAAAATACTTGATGGTGGATTTTCCATTAACAAAATAAAATTACATTACATATAAGATACGATATTTATCATTAATTTTTGGATGGATGAGGTGAGTATATAATAATAAAAGAAAAGAAATTGAAAAGAAATTAAAAGAAAAGGAAATAGGTTTTTACCTCCTAAATTCTTCTCCTTGAGAACCTCCTTAAGGGACTTTATTTTTGGTATTTTTTTGAGATAATAACCTCATGTATGTAGGGAATAGTATTTGGTATAAATTTGAAATGTTTATAGTATTAATAGGAGTGAATAGAATAGGTGGTGAGGGGTGGTATTTATAGTGGAGGATAGGGGTGTTTTTTGAATATTTTATCCATTTGTTTATTATTTTAGCTCAAGAATATGAATATTTTTATCATTATCGATAAATATATTAAAATAATGAATTATATTTTGAGATTATGGGATTAAATCAGCCATAAATCATCTATAACTCAAAAATTCATGTATTTATTAAATATGGTAAATTGTCGTTTTTCACTATTCACAAAAAATTCAACTATTTTAGAAAAATCCCAAAAGATCACCCTAACCATTTTTCAATGTGTAGAATTAAAAAATTAACTCCATTTTATTAAAATAGTTTTCTAAATATTAGAAATTTAATTTTTAGATAAAATCATCATTTATTCGAAAAATACTAATTTTAAAATTATAACTGATTTTATAACACTTTGAAAAAATAATTAAGGCCTCATAAAATTATCTTCTAATAAGAAGAGAAAAAAATATTAATTTATGAGTCTATTTTATGAAAATATATTTTCTTTTAAATCTTTATATTAATTATAAAATTTTAATTAAATATTTATGACTTAAAAAATACAAACACTTAATTTATCATTTTTAAAACATTTATTTACTTATTACATGATATAAATATATCATATTTTATTCATGAGATACCTAAATTTTATTTATACTTTAGTAGGTTAATTTTCTATTATAATAGTCACATTATTATTCCTAATGGTT
Organism: Viscum album; assembly: GCA_963277665.1. Classification (NCBI taxonomy): domain Eukaryota; kingdom Viridiplantae; phylum Streptophyta; class Magnoliopsida; order Santalales; family Viscaceae; genus Viscum; species Viscum album. The sequence continues at coordinate 249,641,896 of OY728137.1, forward strand.
ATATTACTATTTAAATGATCAAGTTACAATTTAATGGTATATTATTGTTCATTTAAGCTCAGTGTTATGTGTAACATAAGCTATAAAATGAATTTATTTAAGAAGATAAATACCATAAAATCTTGGGGTGTTATATTATTCCCTCATTCAAAAAAATTTCCCCCAAAATTTTTCATGAATATTTCCCTCTAAACTGATGTGGGTGGTTCAACTTCATAACATCCTCAGGTTCCCACATTGCTTCTTCTATTTTATGGTTTCTCCAAAGAACCTTTACCATTCAAGTCATCTAATTTCTCAATACTTGCTCTCTTGTGTCAAGAATTTTGATAGTCTCTTTATATTAAGACAAATTGGGTTCCAATTCTATTTCTTCATAGGTGATTACATGCATTGGTTTTGGCATGTACTTCTTTAACAATGATATCTGGAACATGTCATGGACTTTGGAGAGACTTGGTGTCATTTCTAATCACTAAGCTACAAAAACAATTATTTCTAGAATTTCAAATGTTCCAATGTATATGGGTCTCATTTTCCCTTTCTTACCAAACCTAAAGACATCCTTCTATGCAGATACTTTGAGAAAGACCTGATCTCCCACTTGAAATTCCAAATCCGTTCTTCGGTTGTCAGCATAACTCTTTTTTATAGTTTGAGTTGCTTTGATATGATCCTGAATAGTCTTTACATTTGTCTTTGTCTCTTCAATAAGTTCTGGGCCCATAAGTTTTATCTCACCAAATTCCTCTTAAAAAGTTGGAGTTCAGTATCTCTTTTCATATAATGCTTCATATGGTGACATTTGAATACTAGAATAGAAACTATTATTGTAAGAAAATTCCACCAAAAGTAAATAATGATCCCACATACCTTGATAGTCAAGTGAGAATGATCTCAACATGTCTTCCAATGTTTTAATAGTCCTTTTAGACTATAATTTGGTTTGAGTTTGATAAGTAATACTCAAATGAATCTCGGTATCTATAGACTTTTCAATACTCTTCTAGAATTTTGATGTAAAACAAGGGTATTAGTCAGACACAATTGATAGAGGTAAACCATGAAGTCTTTCAAATTCATTAATATAGAGTCTTTATAGGATCTCAAGAGGTTAATCTTCTCTTATATAAAGAAAATATTCTGATTTTTTAAGATGGTCAACAATAACCCATATTTAATCATTCCTTCTAGGTGTCCTTCATAGTCCTATGACCAAGTCCATCATAATTTTATCCCACTTCCACATAGGAATAGCTATAGGTTTGATAACTCCTCTAGGATCTTGTCTCTAAGCCTTCACTTGTTGAAAAACTAGACACCTTGACACATAGTAAGAAATTTCCAAATTCATGTTATCCCACCAAAAATGTTCCTTCAGATATCTATACATATTGGTACTACTAGGATGTATAGAGAAGTTTGAGCTATGATAATCATTTAATAGTTCCATTTTTAGCTCCGGTATTGGTAGGATACAAAACCTCTTTCCAAATTTTAGAATTATATCCTTAGACATAAAGTCTTCCAATCTTACGTCCTTAACATCTTTAATTTTCTTTTGAATATTATCATCATCAGATTGAGATCTTTTTATATTCTTCAGTAAATATGGTTTAGAAATAATTTGAAAAGGTAGTGATTCTTCTATTTCCTTAAAAATTACCATATCCATTTTTACTAAATCATTGAAAATAGGATTTTTCTTGATCCCCATTTGGGTCAGAAGTCCATAATATTTCATGCTTAATGCATCTATTGCCTTATTTTCCTTTCCTGGGTGGTAGTGTATTAAAAAATCATAATATTTGATTAACTCTATCCATACCCTCTGCCTCATGTTGATTTATTTATGTTTAAATATGTATTTCAAACTCTTATGATCCATATATATCTCACATCTTTCACCATAGAGATAGTGTTCATATCTTTAGAGGAAATATTATAGATAATAACTCAAGATCATGAGTTCAATAATTTTGTTCATGAGTCTTCAACTGCCTTGATGCATATGAAATAACTTTATCATTTTGCATAAGGACACAACCCATTCCATTCTTTGATGCATCACTGTATATCACAAACCCATCATTTCATTATGAAAGAGTCAAAATTGGAGCATTGACCAATATTCTCTTAAATTATTCAAAACATTTTGCACATTATTTTTTCCATATGAACTTAACCCCTTTATGTGCGATCTTGGTTAACAAGGTTATCCAATCGGGAAAAATTGTAAACAAAACACAAATAGTAACCTATTGAAATATTAAAACTACTTACCTTGGTTATGTTTGTTGGAATAGGTCATTCTTTTATTGCCTTTTTCTTTGCAAGATCAACTAAGATTTCATCCTTAAAGATAATATGTCCAAGAAAAGAAACTATTTTAATCCATAATTAACACTTTCTAAACATCCCATATAACTCTTTTCTTCTAAGATTCTTTAGAATAATATACAAGTGGTTCTCATGATCCTTATATATTTCGTATTATATCAAGATATAATCAATAAATACCCCAACAAAATTATCAAGATATTCCTTGAATACTCTGTGCATTAGATCCATGAAAATATAGGTTTCATTAGTCGGCCCAAATGGCATTAATGTAAACTCATAATGTCCATACCTAGTTTAAAATGTTTTCTTTAGAATATCTTCCTTCTTTACATGCAATTGATGATATCCAGAATGAATTTCAATCTTCAAAAAATATGTATCCCTATGAATTTGATCAAATAAATCATCGATTAGAGGTAGGGTATACTTGTTATTTATTTTAATAGAATTGATTTATTTATTATCAATGCACGGCCTCAAGGATCCATCTTTCTTCTTAACAAAAAGAATAGGGGATCCCTGTGGAGAAACACTAGGGTGAATAAATCCCTTATTTCTTAAATACTATAGTTTTCTCTTCATCTCAACTAATCCCACAATGGTCATTCTATAAGGAGTCTTTGATATTGGTCTTACATCATGGACTAGATAAATGATAAATTCAACTTCACACTATGGGGGTGTTCAGGTTAATCCTTAGGAAATACATCAATGTATTCTTGTACAGTTGGTACATTCTCAATTTAAAGATGAATTTCCTCATCCCTAGACATTTTTTTCCTTCCTTCCCAATAATTTAATTCAATAGATATACCGAGTTTGGATATAGATAAGAATCAAATGATGAAGTTTCTACTCTAAAGATAATGGATTCTATATCTTTCTCACAAATTGCAATTTTCTTCTTCTTGCAACAAATTCTCACATCATATTTTTAAATCCATTCCATACCAAGGATTATATCAAAGTAAATCATAGGTATTATTATAAGGTCATCAACTAAAGCACATTTATGTTCCATAAAGGGGGATGAATGGAACATTTTTTTTGCAATGAGACTTCCCTTAGAAGTTTTGACTAATAAATTCCTTATTAAATCAAAAGGAAATGCCTAATTTTCTTGGAAAATTAGGTAGATATAAAAGAGTGTGATTGTCGAGAATCAAATAATTCATTGGCTAGATTTTAAGATAGAATCAATATACCTACCACCACATCATTGGGTACTTCTACTTCAGTTGTGGTGGTTTCATAAGCTTGTCCATCTCCCCTTTTCCTCTTCTGTGGTATATTCTCCTAATGCATGGGACAATGACTTGAATAATTCCCCATTTCATTAAATTTGAAGCATTAAACATCATTTATTTGTTTCTTCTCCTTGTAATCATTATCTTTATGACCGTTTTCTCTGCACTTATAGAAAACTCCCATGCATTTCAAGTATTTCCTAGGATGATTCTTTCCACAAGTTTTACATAATATAAATTGATTCATTACATTCTTATTATTTGATGATTCACCTTTTCCATGGTTATCATAATACCTCTTATTCTCTTGATTTCCCTTGAGCATATAAAATCTAGAAAATTACTTCTTTGTTTTGATGGCACTTAATATTATTTCATCAAATGATGATGATGTTTGAGAAGCTAGTGTCCTTTAGAGACTTATTTTCACAACTTCAAAGAAATGATCAATCTTGTATTATAAATCATGTATGTAATCTATATAATACTTGTTTAGTCTTGTGAAGTTAGTCTCATATTCTGTAACACTCTCTTATTCCCTTTTTATTAAGATAATGAATTTTCTATTAATTTTAGTTCGTTTCTCATGAGGTAATTATTTTTCAAAGAATTTTTCTTTAAAAGTTCATTATTACATGTATTCTATTTTTTATTCCTCCTTAGTATATTGTATCAAATACCACCATTGATCATCATTTCCCTTGTGGAAATATACTTCCAGTACTACCTTTTCATTTTCATTGCATCCCAATGCTAGAAATATATTTTCAAGGGACTTGATTCACTGGTCATTTACCACTGGATTAGTAATCCCACTAAAATATAGTGGATTCTTCCACATGAAATGATCCAACATAGGTGTAGTATCTTTATTCATCATAACCTATGTAAGTTGTTCTAATATGGTCATGATCTGATCGGCTCCAACACTAACTATGTTGACTTGCTCAAAAGGGAAATATCTACATTTTCTGTGGGTATTGATTCTTGTCCTTCCATTGAGATTCATTTATAAATAATGGCATACAATAAATTTGGTTATGTGTAATTTCTAACTATACGAACACTTAACATAAATAAAAAATTAATGCATAGTTAATCTCGTAATCATAAACATGGTTTCTTTAGAGACATAATTACTTTTAAATCCTTCATAATGGTTTTTAAATAGAATTTGAATTATCCTAAGAATATCCCCTAGGATTTTCAAACCAAGTTAATAGTAATTATTGTTGTTATGTACCAGGTTACATCAAGTCAGGCCCGATGCACCTTGTCAGAGTTGTTACCCCTAGGTAAATATCTTCCAAAACCATGTCCACTTGTAGTATTTGGATAGGTATGTATTTCTAGGAAGACCCATATAATATCTAACTTAAAAAAATTCAAGGATGTTATTATATTTTTATCCTCTAAGTCTATCTTAGGTTTATATTCCCTAGACTATGTTTTCAAAATCTAGTTCCTAAGGTTTCTACTAAACTTCCTATGATACCAACTATGACAAACTCGACCCCAGTATCCTAGAGTTGGTAGTAATTTTATTACAATGTAATATATACAAGAGATAACATCACCAAGGATTGATTAGTTTATTAGTCTTGAAGAAACTAGATACATACATGGTTCCCTCATTACATTAGTAATTAAACATAGTACATAACAAAAGAAAATAAACTAATTCTTGTCACTTATTCAAAGATTTCTTCTTCACAACCTGGGGAAGGAAAAAATAAAAGGGTGAGCTCAAATGCTCAGTAAGGGTTATATAGAACAATAATAAGTGAAGTAAAGTCAATAATACATAGACATTATATCAAGGTAAATAATCTGAAAAACACATTCCATAAATAAAATGATATTAAAAATGCATCCATAGATTTTTTTCATAGTGAAAATATCATGGAAAGTAATAACTAAATACTGAATGAAGAAAATTATTATTAATTGGAAGTAATGTATCTAGAATATGAACCATTATATCATCAAGACAATTTAATTATGTTGGTAAAAACTCACCTGATTCTGTTTGGAAACAAACACAAAGGGTTTATTTCCAACTTTTTTGTATCATGATTCCTTTTGATGAATCAAGGGGCTATAATGGTACCCACCTATCATTAAAATTCTAAATCATTCTTCATACATAGATTCAATTCATGAACAATATGACTTATCAAAATATTTGTATTGAGTAGGGGATACAGATTCATCCATATTTCCCCAAATAAAACATAATTCAAAGAAAACACCAAATGTAAAAATGGTACATGGATATGAAAATAATAATATCCATGATACAATAAATATGTATATTTAATAAAATATTCAATTAATTATGATCACAAATTAAAGGGAAGTATACATACACCACACACAAGAAATAAGTGGCGAAAGGTGTAAAGGGAATATCATAATTGAGTCTATAAAGGAATGAATATAAATCATACTTGGGAATTAATAATGGATAATAGTCATATATCATGATAAATTATGTCCAACTAAATTTAAAATACATAAAAGGAGTGTTTAAGAAACTTTATAAATAATCATTTTTAGTGCGGTTTAAGGAGAATATTAAAGAGTCATTAAAACGAAAAAAGCCATTATTTTTTGTATAAAACCAGAAATTAACAAATATATTTTTTCATGATAAAATGAGTGGTTTTAGAAAAATATAATTAGATTAAAATATATTGTGAATGGTACTTTAAAATGGGTAAGAAAATGGAAATTTCCCTTATATCGGGTTTGCTTATTAAGAGGAATTGAAAAGAAAACCTTAAAAACATGTGTTTCCCCATCAAAGGAAGATGAAATGATCTAGATACATGTTTTTTTAAAATATAAATATAATTTATAATAATTATATAATAAATAAATAAATATTACATTGGGATAAAGAGAGAGAAAGTGTAACTCGATTGAAAAGTGGAGATTTAGAGAGAATCACTTACCTTAGGTCTGAATGTGTTCTATACTTGATCTTAATAACCTAGATAATCAGATTAAATACATTAATTAATTAATCAAGAACATTTTTTACATTTATTTGATTTATTATAATTTTATTAAATTTATTTATTTTCTTTTTTATGAGTAATAAGGTATAATTTTATCGTTTGGGAGCATTTGTTTCCATGGTTTTCATGATCGGTTTACTTGTATACATAAATGGAAAATCATGTAAAATAAGAATAGTTGTCCAGAATTGAAATTATATGTTATTAATTAACCTATATAAAATTAAATTGTTATATATTTCATTATATTATATGGTATGAGGATGAATCATTAGATAAACTCTAGTGATAATTTTTTAGATTATTTTGGCGTTTTTCGATCATCATGAACTAGTTTTGTTTTATTAATTAATATTATCTATATACTAGTTCCATAACTTTAAATAAGTTTTAATACATATATTATAATCTATTTTAACCATATAAATTTTTTTATGACCATACTTGAAAATGTAATTGAAAAACGAAAATACATCGTCCATGAAGGCGGTAAATCAGCACCTCACAGACAATGTTTTTATTTTTTGAATAAAATGGGAGAGGAGAAGAGACTTGATGGTATATTTTATATTAACATATTAAAATTACATTATATATAAGATAATGGAGTTATAATTCATTTTTTTATAGATTAGTTGGGGATATCATAAGAAAAAAAATTGAAAAGAAATTAAAAGAAAAGGAAAGAGTTTTTGCCTCTTGAATTATTCTCCTTGAGAACCTCCTTAAGGGACTTTGGTTTTAGTATTTTGTTGAGAAAAAACCACCTATTTTTGGGGAAGATACTTGGTAAGAGGATTGGGCAAAAATTATGCAAGATTAAAGGCTTAATAGGTATGAAGAGAAGAGGTGGTTAGGGTGGTATTTATAGTGGAGGAGAGGGGTGTTTTTTGAATATTTTATTCATTTTTTTATTATTTTGGCTTAAGATTATGAATCGTTTGAGAATTATCACTAAATATATTAAAATAATGAAGTATTATTGGAGATTATGGGCTTATGTTATCCATACATCATCTATGACTCAATAATTCTTGTATTTATTAAATATGGTAAATTACTGTATTTCACTATTCACCAAAAAATCAGCTATTTTAGAAAAAAACCAAAAATTAATCCTAAACATTTTTCAACATGTATAATTAAAAGATAAACTCCATTTTCTAGAAATAATTTTCTAAATATGATAAATTTAATTTTTAAATAAAATCATCATTTTTTCAAAAAATAGTGATTTTAAAATTATAACTGATTTTATAGCACTTTGAAAAATAAATTAAGGTCTCATAAAATTATCTTATAATAATAATAAAAATATATATATTAATTTATGAGTCTATTTTATGAAAATAAATTTTCTTTTAAATCATTATATTAATTATAAAATTATAATTAAATATTTATGACTTATAAAAATACAAACACTTAATTTATCATTTTAAAACATTTATTTACTTATTCCATGATATAAATATATCATATTTTCATTCATAATATACCTAAATTTTATTTATACTTTCATAGGTTAATTTTCTATTCTAATGGTCACATTACTATTCCTAATGGTCATATTACTATTTAAACGATCAAGTTATTATTTAATGGTATATTACCCCCCCTGAATGGCCCGAAGGCCTTCTTTTTTATTTTATTATAGATAATACCCATTTTAAGGGATGAAGTGGGACTCGTACATGACCCGTAAGCCCAAGTAAATAGGCCCGACACGACTCGCAATACATGACCCGAAGGCCGAGAGGCATACCATGCCCAATACATGACCCGTAGGCCCAACCCACATGAATTGTCCCTCCCCTAGCTTCTGCATCATTGATCACCTAGATCCCCACCTTGCATTGATTATTGGATATCATTTCCCCATACAAATTTGTATGGTGCCTGGTCCCGATGGCGGTTTTCATACCCTCTCATTCTTCCAATTCGGTAGCTCTGCTTCTGGTGATTTCTAGTCTTGTTGCTCTAATCCTCTTCTGGGGCCTGCTCTGTATGAACTGGGCTACTTCATGGTCTTTGTGGCCCGAAGGCCCTGAGGCTTGAAGACCTTTGATGACCGGAAGGCCCTGGAGACCTATAGACCCAAACCGATGGCCCAAAGGCCCAAATCAGTTGAATAGTTCTGGCTGCTACAGTACTGAAAAATACCTGCTACAGTACTGCTACAGTTCCCCGGAAATTCACCTCCACCCGATTTTGAACCTGGGTCTCTTGGTTTCCAAGCAGGAGTTCTTACCACTCGGGTACGGGCTCGTTGGCATTTAATGGTATATTATTGTTCATTTAAGCTTGATGTGGTGTGCAACATAAGCTATAAAATGAATTTATTTAAGAAGATACATATCATAAAATATTTAGGTGTTATAAATCATGTGTTCTTCCTTAGGATTGGTAATATCATCATTTTCACAAGTCATTATCAGAATGATTGGTTAAAAATTTAATTTATATTATGCAAATACAGTAGAGAACACATAATATTATGAGGAAAATCATAGTATATTAAAAAAATAACCACTCATTTAACTCTCTTTTTTTCTTTAATGGTTGAAGGGATTTGGCTCCTCTATCAAGTATCCAAATCCCCTCTTTGTGGTTCACTCTAACATACAATACATTATCTACATTGGGAACACTGTGAAATGATTCTAATATCCCAATAAAATGGTCATCCTCAATTTAATTTTCATTTGACCCTATAGTTGGTTTAGTCACCAATAGAATAATTGAACAGTTCTTGTTTGTTGGATTTGAGAAATAAAATATTTTCACTATTTGTAATTCAATTATAAATGGTTAATACTTATAACCATCTACACTAAAATTCACCTTCATGAATCCCAATTTATCAACTTTTACCTCACTCCTATTTTCAAATCATTTTAAATGGAAAATTAATACTTTAAATCTTGTATAATCCAACTCATATATCTGTTTGATGATTCCAAAATATGACATATTTTCATAAATTGGATTTCTATCATTGGAACTAGATACATGAATCTTTTCCGCTATAATCATAACTTCTTTGTTTGGAATCATACTGTGTTCATCATTTTATTTTATATAGAATGTATAACCATTAATTAAAAAACCATTTTAAGATATAATATTTTTATTTGGTCCATTGGCTAGCCATCGAATTCATTCGTTAATTGAATTCAAATTTTCTGATAACTCCTTAAAAATATGATTTCATAACCATCCTATAAACTATTGATTCTGTGTATTTGATATTCAGCCTTCATCCCTTAGTGGATTCAAATGTCTAATAATTACTTTCTGGGATTCAACATATAGAGAAACCTATGCACTATTATGTAAAATATAAAGGTTAGCATGATCCCACTCTATGATGGTAATTATAACAACATCTATTTTGAAAATCCATTTATCCATAAGGTTTCTGTTGTGATGAGATTTTTGGGAGACAGATGCTATCAATATCTGATAGGTAATCAGTAAATAATTCAATATCTTCTTCAATAATATATCATCCTGTAATACAACCTTCTGGTCAAATTTGATTCTTGACATACCCATTCAAAATCTTTATATATTGTTTAATGGGATACATCCATCTATAATGGATAATACCACATAGCTAAACCTCTATAACCAAGTAAACCATTATGTGGAACATTATATCAAATAATAATGGTGGTAATAACATCTCTAATTCACATAATATGACTATAATCTCCTTATTCGTGACTTGAAACTTTATCGGTTCTATAGCTTTACTATATATGGATCTAAAAAAGAAGAAGAGTATGATTAATTTATGTTATAAATTTTTAGGGAGAATGAAATTTAAAACAATGGGTATCAAATCTCATTGACATGAAATTATTGATATTTGATGAATACCCCTTTGGAACTTTTACACCATTAAGGAAATTTAAAAAATTAAATTTTTCTTGTTTGGATAGGTGTGAGCTATTAGAGGAAGAAAAGTCCACCTTTAACCCTTCATAAGTACCAAATCTTCCCTTATACCCATTTCAATCATATCCAACCTATCCTTAATGCCATATTTTTTTTGTTAGGAACATTTAGTAATGTTTCAATAACACTATCAAATACATTTTTTCTACATGCATGACATCAAGAAAATTTTTTATGTACAAACAATTACAATATGGTAATCAAAGAAAATTGATCTCTTTTTCCAATATGATTTCATAAGGTTTTTCAAAAAAAATACCAAAAATAGTATCAATATATTTTATTTTCTCAAAGATTTGATCACCTTTTAGTGGAGACGGTGTGGTACCTTGTTCTATATTCCCATCGAATGATGTCATATAGGAATGATATTTATATCATCAGAGTAAAAAAAATAATGACCTAAAAACATAATATTTGAGGAATATTTAAACCAAAATAATTGTGTGCATTCTTCACAAATGGAATTCCCCAATATTCCTTTAATGTTTTAGCCTAAAAAAATTTCATAAGTAGGAAAATAATTTATCATCCTGTACAACATGGATCGCAATGTGAATTCTTCACCTCTATGGCCATCATACAATGTAACACATGTATCCCACATCAATTTCAGATCTCTGATCAATGGATCCGAATAGACATCAATATCATTACCGGGTTATTTTGGTCCAGATATAAGTAGAGACAACATAAATTATTTTTTCTTCATGCATAAACATGGTGGAAAGTTATAATTTATCTACATAACTATCCATGTATAATGAGTACTACTCTATACACCAAAAGGATTTATTCAATCTGTAGATAACACAAGATGGGGGTTTCTTGGATCATTTCTATACTTAGGATACTCAAAATCAATTTTCTTCCACTTAGGAGAGTTTATAGGGTGACGTAGTTTCCCACATTCAATTTTTATATCTACGTTCCATATCAATTGTATAGTAGTTTCTTTATATCTATATAGTCTTATAAACCTTGTCATGATAATAAATCACCATATATATTTTGAAGGACTAGATTCATCTTTCTTGTATTGATTCATGCCATACTTAGGGAAGTTTATGGGTGATTCATGGTCCTTGTGAAACAATATGCAATCATTTGGACATACATGTATTTTTTTAGAGATCATTCTCAATGAATGTAGCATTCATTTAGTATCATACGTTCGACAAGGAAGATCATTTTCTTCTAGTAGTATATCATTTAGGAGACCAAGTAGTTATGTAAGGTTGGTGTCACTCTATCCACTACTTGCTTTTAAATTATATAACTTCAATACATTTGAAAATGTTGTATATTTAATCAAACTAGTATATAATGGTCTCTTATCATAGCTATTTAACTTCTCAAATGGATTTGGAAAATCATGAAAGTCATCTTATATTTCCATTTTTATTTCTTTTATATGATCTAAATCATCATTTACACCGGTATTCATATCAAATGATCCATAAATCACAATATCATATCAATTAGTATGTAAATTCAGTTTCCTTCTATGTTTAGTCCAACATTTATAGCTCTGGCCTATTCTGTGACAAATAAAATTTTCTTAGAACTCTTCTGTATGAATTTTTAAACATGTAAAAAGGATTTGAGAAGGTTCATATGAATGCTATATTTCAAACTTGATGAAATATTTAACTCGGTCCTCATACTCTTTTGTCATATGATTAGCGTCCATCCATTTTCGATTCATATCCATCCTAATAGGTTCATAAAATATTAATTTTGTATAAGAAATAAATAAATGCACATAAGGTATTCATAATCAAATGATAAATTTATAGATACTTATAATAAAGGGAACACAACATTTGAATGTTATTGGTGATGATTCATAACAAGTTATCATTTTTGCACAAGAGTGACATGAAAAAAAACAACCTAGGGTAAGCATGTGGTCTTTGGTTTAGGTTCTCAATTTTATGTTTTGTGGGACAAAATGTGGTAATTCTAGGATGGTTTCCATAACTTTTTTATATGGGATCCCAAGAAGATGGATAAGTTTATATTTATTCATTTCTTCACTTGGTATGTAGTGGTCTAGGTGGTGTTTTAGTGATAGGGTGTTTAGGAACTGAAGTTGATGATATTTTATCAGATGATGAAACAATCAAATTCAATACAAGTGGAAGAAGTCTCATAGTGGGATTAGTAGTAATCCTCATCTCAAACTAATGATTGTAGTATAAACCCAACTACTATGTATCACATAAAAACAAAACTCAAACTCATTGGAACTAATAGAGAGAATAAACTCTGGAAAATGTACGTGGAAACTGAGAGTGAATTTTAAACAAGAAAAAAGTATATATGGATGTTTTGAATGTTGGTCATGATACCAATTTAAAAACTAAAGGGAATTTTGATTGTATATTTAAAGAGAGTTTTGGGAGTCCTCATATCAAACTAATGTTGGTTATGATTCCAAAATTTTTCTATAGATGCATGTATTCCCACACCTCAATCATATCAAATGTATCTCAATAATATTACCATTGTTGATTCAATAACTCTCAAATAGAATCTATAACTTTTCTAGGTCGGAGTACAAAAAGCATTAGGATTTGATATTTATTCATTTCTTCACTTGGTACATGGTAGACCAGGTGGTGTTTTAGTGATATATGATTAGGAGATGAAGTTGATATTTTTTCAGATGATGAAAATGTTGATAAGGGCCAATCACATGGTCTTGAGAACCCAACCTTTTAAGAAACTCTTGAATTTAAATCTGATGAACCAGAAATCTCATGATGGGGTTCTCAAGCTACTGGAAAAACCAAAGAATAGTCTAATTGGGATTTCAAAAATGATTTAAATTTAAATAATTCACATAGATGGGATGAAGCCTCAAAGAATAATAATGAAAATTATTATTAGGGATTGGAAGTAATGATCAAATTCAACATAAGTTGAAGAAGTGTATCAGTGGGATCAGTAGAAATGCTCATCTCAAACTAATGATTGGATTATAATCCCAACTACATGGGATAACCTAAAAATAAAACTCAGCCTTAGTAGAACCAACAAAGAGAATCAACTCTGGAAAAATGTTAAAGTGGAAATTGGGAGTGAGGCTTAAACAAGACAGAAGCAGATATGGATGTTTTGAATGTTGGTCATGATTCCAATTTCAGGAGTGAAATGTAGTCTGATCAGATCTTTAAACAGAGTTATGTGAGTCCCTATAACTGGGACCAAAATTTAAATAAAATGGTGAGTTTGTCTCAATGGGATGAACCGATAAAGTTAACTGGAAAAAAATTAAAATAATATTGATGACTTAAAGAAATCCAATGGTGTTAGAAATTAATGAAAGCGGGGAAAATAGAAATAATGCACTGAAAATAATGACCCACTTTCTAATTGTAATCGAGGTTAAAATGGAAGTCGAAGGAATCCTTAATGGGGTTAGTAGGGGGAAGAAACTACTACGAGTGAAAAAATATAGAACTAAGGCACTACAAATTAAAAATAAAGTGAATTAACCTACTTAATAATGATCTAAAACTTTATATTGTGTACTCTCACTTTTTTATCATTATTACAAGAAGTAATTTTTAACAGAATATGATGTTAGTGGTTTGTGTTGCAAAATCTCTAGCATATATGCTCACAAAAATAAAAATATTAAAAGAATTGAGGTTCCTCTTCTTGTTAATGGAAGAAAATGGATAGAATTTTTTGATTTTAATCCATGGGAGCAATAATAATACCTATAACTTGGCTTCTACTCCCTTGTGTTTTAAGTTCAATCCAATAACTAACCCTAAAATTACCTCGGGGTGTGGAGGAGTCAGAAATTTTGGGTGATCGACACTTGTCAGTGGTCAAATGTCACGTATGATTAATTTGAAAATATCTCATATGATTAAATATACATACAAGATTCAGAAAAAGCAGTGAGAAATTGAAATCATATGTGACATTTGACCATTGATAAGTATCGATCACCTAAACTTGAAATCAAAAGAAAATAGTGAGGTAGGGAAGAATCAAGTGAACCGATAGAAGCGTGAGTTTGGTGGTGAACCAGAAGATAGGTGGTAACATATCATGTATGCTCGAGGGATGTGAAATTCATCGAGGATAGTATCACAAGGATAAAGACACTAATAAAGGAGAACAGGTTATGTCGGCTAATGAGGAGTAGAAATAATCACATACCTTAGGTTTTAAGAGGGTCGATTCTTCCGAGAAGATCAAGGTGGAGCAGTGGTAGAGGTGGACTTATGAGAGAGCTTGAATAACACAAAAGAAGTGGGGTTTGTTGGTGTTGAGTTTATAAGATCAGGAAGGGTTTTATCAGCACTTTCAAAAAACAGTGATAAAGATGTGTTTTATCAATGCTAAAATAATATGTGCTGATAAAATATATTTTTGTCAATGTTATAATTTTAGTGATAATAAAGAGATGTTTTATCGGCGCTTTATATTATAATGCTGACTACTCTGGGATTTTGGGTCATGCAATGGGATTCATGCCCACTAGGTCTACGGACCATGTACTAAATAAATAAGATTTGATGAGTGGGTTATCCCATTAGGAGGTTATGGTCTGCCTCTCTGATTTGTGTGTGTGGTGTGTGTGTGTGTGTTTGAATTTAATTGTACTCCCAAACACCTAATATATATATATATATATATATATATATATTATAGCACTGATGAAATCCATATTTATTAGCGATTTTTTGAAAGTGCTAATAAAAATTGGTTAAAATAAAATGCAAAAATATTAAACGAATATATACTAAATATGAATACATTGTAAAAAGGTAAAAAATAATTAACATTATTAATGAATATATAATATTAAATGCATGAATATTAAAAATAAGTGAAATTGAATAATTAAAAATGAATGGACTTCAAAAATCCTAAAAAATGGATAAGTTTAATTAATTATACAAATTATTTGAAAAAAATTAAAAATAGATATATATTAAAATGAAGATGAATACATATTGAAAATATTAAAACATAGTAAATAAATATGTATAAATTAATATTATAAAATGATTAAATTCCAAAAAATATATAAATTAATAAATATTAAAAATGAATAAATAATATTAACTGAAATAATGTTAAAAATGAATAAATAAAATTTACTTATTAAAAACATAACATATTGAATATATTATATTACTAAAAGAAATTCTAAAATTAATATTAAAAATTTAATATTAAAAATTGAATAAATTATATAAATATTACGTGTGTATGTGTGTTTATATATAAGATTGAATTAATTACGTAAATGAATGTGTAAAATTAATGTGTATTTATATAAAAAGGTTTGATATATGTTAAATTGAACAATGAAAATATAAAATATGTAACGTTTACTACTCGATACTAATTAGTAAATATTTTTAATTAATGTTAATTTTTAATTATAAACCATTTTTTACTAGATATATGACTTATTAAATGTAAATACATATGTTGTATATAAATCATATTTAAGTAAATAATATATATTGATATATATATATATATATATATATTTCTATACTAAAAATATTATATATATTGATGAATAATTATTTATAAAAAATTATAAAATGAATAAATTAAAAAAATATTAAATCAATTAATATTACAAAAGAATAAATTATAAAAAAAAGTAAAAAAACACTTAACAATATTAATGAATAAATAATATTAAATGAATGAATGTTAAAAATGGGTGAAATTTAATTACAAAAATGAATAGATCAAAAAATATTAAATGAATGAATAAGAGTTATTAATTATATAAAATTTTAAAATGTTAAAAATGAATATTTAAAATGAAAATTAATACATATATTAATTATGAAAACTAAAATTATATTAAAAATATAAAATGTTAATAAATAAATATTAATAAATAAATATTAAAAATGAATAAAATTTCAAAAAAATTAAACAAATAAAAATTGAAAATGAATAAATTACAAAAACATTAAAAGTATTATTAATTAATTAATTATTAATAATAATGAATGAATTTAAAAAATAAATACATGTTATTAATTATATAGATTATTAAAAAAAATTAAAGATGAATATATGTTAAAATGATAATGAATAAATATTAATTGTATAAATTACACTCATGTTAAAAACATTAAATGTTAATGAATAAACATGTGCAAATAAATATTAAAAGTAGATAAAATTACAAAAATATTAAACAAATAAAAATTGAAAATGAATAAATTACAAAAATATTAAAAGAAATAATTCAGATTATTAATGAATAAATGATATTAAAAGTGAATAAATTTAAAAAAATATTTAAGTAATAAATAGTATATATTGAATAAAAATATAAAAATGAATAAAAAATATTGATTAAAAACATTATATATATATATATTAAATATATATAGTGTGCTTAATGTAATTGTGCTTTAAAATGAATAAATTTGAAAAATATTAAAGTAATAAATAGTATATATTGTGTGTGTGGTGTGTGTGTGCTTAATTTAATTGTTCCCTCAAGCACCTAATATATTATATAGTGTTTTAATAAATAAAATTCTAAAATGAATATTAAAAATTAAATAAATTATAGATTTATTATGTGTGTGTGTTTATATATTAATTATGTATATCTATATGTGAAATTAATGTGACACGAGTTTGATATATGTAAATTACAAATGTATTAAAAACATATTAAATGTTAATAAATAAATATAAATAAATATTAAAAATTAATAAACACTACTACAAATAAGGTTTTTAAAAGTGTTAGAAACCGCTTTTAATAGAGATAGAAATATTGTTGTTAATTACGGTGAAGATAAAGGGGGTCTGCTTTAATAGGGCTAAAAAAGTACTGATAAAGGGGGTCTTTTATCCATGCTAAAAAAAGCGTTGATAAAGTTCCCCCCTTTATCAGCTCTTTTTTGGCGTGGATAAAGGGACACCTTTATAAGCACTCAAAATAGCGCTAATAAATGCCTAGTTTCCTAGGATGTTTAGTTTATTTAACAGCACACCCATCACCTACACACCTACACAAAACAACACCTGCACATGAACAAAGCACAGAAGAATGAAACAGTGCACACAAGAGTTTCGCAAATAATGCTATATACATATACTTGACATCATGAATACAAAAAAACACATTGTTATATACATTTCAAACAATGTTTTATATGGTTACAATTACAATTATCCAACAAATAGTTAAAAACATTAATGTTTCATCCTTTGGCATCTGTGATCCCCTCTCAAAAATTATCATCCATGGTATTAGTTTCCGAACAAATCATCTGAACTCAAGAAAAAAATTACACCTATATAAGAAAACAAATATTATGTTAGTAATACAATAATGAAATAAATTAAACTTAAATATGAAAGAATGCATTAATAAAATGATATCAAATATTTAAAAATGGATGATTAGAAATCCCTCGCTCGGATTTTCACTGGCGAACACGCTACGACAGAAATCCCTAGAAGTCTGAATTTGTATACTTATGATTCCCTTTAAGTGGTTGTGCATCAAGGAAAACATTCGAGGGGCACTGAGGTGAAAGACGGAGAGAACCTGACGGCCTTCACGGGTTCCACTGTCAGTTCTTTTGTGGCTTTTAATGACCGAAAAACATAGCGTATTATCCAAAAAGGCACAAAAACCCATGTATTATAATTCAACGATGCTATTGTAGAAATTTTAGATCTCTGTAAGTTATCTATGATGGCTCGAATCAACTTATGAAAAGGAATGAAACTGTTAAAACTTGTAGATATTTTTTACCAGCTTACAACCATTTGGGGGTTTGCCGATTTTAAATGTGTTTCTTTAGGTCGTGGGTTTTTCCACATTTTATTTCCTTCTGCAAACTTGAAATGGAAATCTTGGAGCACTAGGTCGATCAATTTAAGGCCAAGAACTTTAAGATTACACAATTGGCATATAAATTTAAACCTTCTTGATTTCAAGGATACATATGTCCAAGTTTGGATAAAAATACATGGCTTAAACTGGATCCTATGGCATCCAAAAAATTTATTTGATATCGCATATTCATTAGGAGTCCTCATAAGGATGAACAGTGCCACAGAAATGGTGTCTTTTGTCCATTTTTCTCATATTCTAGTAGAGTTTGATCTGGGTATTCCAAATATTGATAATATTGTGATTTCTACTCCATGGGATGATATTAATCTTAGAGTGGAATATGAAAAAATGCCTCTATTTTGTAAATAATGTACTGTTATTGGTTATACTAACTTGGAATGTAGAAGAAAAATGATTTTTTCTAAATTTCATCTGAAGGGACATGACTTAGATCACTATAGAAAAAGAGACAAGAGTGTTACACTTCTTAATAAGGTAGAGGGGAATGTAGATGTTGGAGTAGTTCCACCTCCTATCATAACTTCATCTTTGAGTTATGTTAATAATGTTTCTATCTCATTACATGATAAGGGTGGCCCCATTTTAGATTTCACTAGGCTGGAAAAAGAAAACTTATAAGGTACCCAGTCCAGGAATGTTGCTCCAAATCATGATAGTACATTGTGTACTACTGTCTTGTCTAGTCCAGAAAAACTCACAATCTCTTGGACTGATTTGGGAGAAAGTGAATGTAAGGACATTGTTTCTTTTAAGGACATGATATCCAGAGGTCTGTAGGACGACCAGGTTACTGAAGACTCAAAGGATAGTCAAACGGCCATGGAATGTTTTTCCCAGGAGGCAGTGTACCTCAACATATGGAAATAAAAAAAGATGATATATGATAAGAACTGCAAGGGGAAGGCTAAGCTAGATGCAGTATATTTTCCAAAGACTATATCTAGAGGAGCTCTCCCATCTAAAGAAACCCATACTCAGGGGAGGGATTCAATTACACCTAATGCTGACTCAAAATTTTCTACAGGGAAAGTTATTGTTGATACTCCTATTTCCCATGTTTCTTGTAGTGTTCTCGAAGACTCTGTCCCTCGTGGAAAAGGATTAAATCCAGCCCTTTTTTCAGCCTACCCATCTGATAAAGATGACGGGGTATTGTATGGAAACTCTAATATATCCTTGGCACTAGTTTAGGTCTTGGATAGTAAAGGTAATGGAACATCTCCTCCTGCTCATCATTTTAAAGAAAATGTTAAAGTGAAGGTATGCACTCATAATTCCTTTGATTTACTGGATTCTAAAAATAGTGCGGAATATTGTTGTGCACCTGATGTGAACACAACGAAGGAAAATGGTGATATTTGTAAGAACCCGGATCTTCGTTTGAGGTATATCTTTCCTTTTTCGGGAGTTTTTGAGAAAAATGGAGTTTCTAGAAATTTTTGAAGTACACGTTGTGTACTCTTTTCCCACTCCAAGTCGTGTGTTGGCCGTGTCTGGGTCACATGCACAGTGTGTAGGGGTGAGGTGGAGGATGATTTAAGCAGATTACGGAAAAACCCACTACACGTCGTGTACTCTAAAAGTACACAATGTGTACTTTATTTTTTTCATTAAACAGGCTAGGGCCGCACTTGATCGCCATAAACGTCTTCTTCTAGGTCCTGTTCATCTGACAGCGCCGGGAATCTACGGATCTTCGATGAGCCACCATTCTTCCATCCGTTCTCTGATTCGAGCACTGTCAATTGCGTTGGAATCGCAACGGTGAGTTCTCCCTTTTCCTTGAGCCTTGTTTTCCAATTCCTCCTTCTCAAGATATCATGGGTTGAGCATTTTTGGCGTTTTCTCAGATCTTTGACGTTCTAAGGAGAATCAGTCATCGTGGTTCACGTATATCGATCTCCTAGCACCAAGGTAGGTGTTTTGTTCCTTTCTGTAGGAAGTCTGTGAATATTTTGTGCAAATTCCACCAATACCCTTGAACGAGGAATTGTGGGTTTCCTATTTTTCCCCTGTTGTTTGACTGCTTTACTTGATTTCTTGAGTAGAGATCATTGCTTGTGAATTTGGATAATTTATAATGTGTTAATGTGCTTTACCATGCATGTTTTGCTTATTAGGTTTTTTGCCAGTTTCCATGCCTAGTCGTTGGATAGTGGGGCTGTTATACTGTTATGCTATTGTGACTTAGAATGATAGCCAAGTAGTTCTTGAGGTTTACTTGGGATTATACACACACGCTGAGTATGTTTATTTCACACAGGACTGTGAGAACCTAGTGTAGTAGACCATAGGAAGAATGGACGTAAGGGCTTCTCCAGAGTGTCTTTTAATACGATGCAAGACCACAGGGGGAATTGATGATGAGTGTTTCCTCAGAGAGTCTTTAGTTCCTCAATATGGGCCACAGGGGGATGATACATTGAGTGCTTCCCCATAGAGCCTTTAGTATGATACAAGACTATAGGGGGAATTGACGGTGAGTGCTTCCTCAGAAATTATACTCTTAGCTGAACCAGAGGGGTGAGACTGTGTGTGCCTCCTAGAGGGTTGCTAGTACTTGTAGGTTGAACCATAGAGGTTAGGTTGTGAGATCTACCCAGAGGGTTATCTGTTTTCTACTTGTTTTTGGTTGTTTACTTGTGTACTTTATATGCTAGAACTATGGATTGTAGATGTTGTGTGATTTTCTGTTTACTGCTTCCTACACTTTTACTTACCTTGTATTCATTGACTGTTAGGCACAGATCTTTGGGTGATTTCCTACTGGGATTGTATCTCATACCCTGTTTGGGCCATGCTTTTGAGCCCAAGCAGACTTTGTTGTTGCAGGTATAGATAAGGGCAAGCACCCTTCGACTTCCGGTACTTGATTGCTTGGATATGGAGAGCAAGGGACCAAGCTTAGGCTTGTGATGCTGCAAGAGTTTCTATTATTTTAGTACTTTGTTTTTACTTGTATTTTAGCATGATGTTGTGTTTGCTGCATTTCTTAGATACTTGTACCTGCTGAATCATTATCATCATTACTATATATTCATTGCTTCCGTTGTTGGTTTCAGTTGTTGCTTATTGTTTACTACTTCCGCTATTTACTGTTAATTTATTTTCTTTGTTTACCTTACCAAATGAGGGCATAGTTTCCCCAATAACTTACCAAGGCCCTCGCTGCTAGTCGGTAGCCTTTGGAGTTTGGGGAAATGCTCTTGAGGTCATGTGGGGAACTGGGCACGGGGCACCTCTGGGTGGCTTCTGGAGTCAGGACGTTACAAAGTGGTATTAGAGGGTTATTTTCTCTTGATTTAATGTTTGGAGCCTTTAGCTAGGGATAGGAGGGATTCGATACTTGGTGTTAAGCTGTGCTTGGGAGTAGCTAACCCGTTTACAAGAAAAAATCATACTACCTAGATTATTGCAGTTTTCTGGGTTTAAGATTTTACGATTGATATGATTTCACCTAGAGTGATTCACATGATTTGTGTTGTTATTATTGTCGCTATTCTGGTTCTATTTCTATCACAACCCGATGAGATGAGGGTATTCTATCTCATGCATCATATAGTCACTTGTTATAAATCACATGCCATGCATTCTTTTCATGCCATCTAGGGTGCATTAGCAATTGCATGTTGTTGTGATAGACCTTATGTAGATTATGCATGCTGTTGTGATAGATGCTTTGTTAGAATCTCTGCTGGTTGTTAGAGGATTTTTTGTATCGTACTTTGTTAAATGGATGCCAATATTTGATTTTTAGGGAGTATGGGCCCTCACAAATTGGAAATTGGCACCTTATTTCTTGTTTTTTAGTGTTTTCTGGGCTTCGGTGCAGTTTCAGAGCTACTGCCTGGAAAAACCTAGAATACACAGCGTGTACTTTATATATACACATCGTGTAGTTTTAAACTGTGTCTTTGACTGTGTGAGCAGAAACACAGGTTGTGAAAATCTCCAGGAACACGCCATGTATGGGAGGTACACGCCGTGTAGTAGTGAGCGTGTACCCGGCCGTGTAACTAACAACACGGGTCGGGGAAGCTCGAGTAGAACATGCCATGTTGGATAGAAACACGCTGTGTAGTCTTGTTCCAGGTACCCGGCCATGTCATTAGCAATACGGTTCGGTGTTATCTTCTTCCATACATGTCGTGTTTGTTCGGAACACGCCATGTAAGGGTCAACCGTGTACTTGGTCGTGTCGCCAACAACACAGACCGGGAAGAATCTGCAAGTACACGCCGTGTTTGTTCAGAACACGTCGTGTAGTCTCAGCCGTGTAGCTAGCAACATGGGTCATTGAAACCTTGTCTACTACACGTCGTGTCCACTAGGAACACATCGTGTAGTCTCAGTTTAAGAAGACCGTGTGAGTTATCCATGCAAGGATACATGGGCAGGGAAACAGAGTTAAGTACACACCATGTAGATTTTATACATGCCATGTAGTATTGTTTTTTAAATCTTGTGTGTTTCCTTATCCTGTTTCCATTTTATACTCCATTGTTCTCTGTCCTTGTTTTTTTAATCTAAGGTATTATTTTTATCTTTCAGAGATATGCCTCGGAGACGTCCTTTGGTTGTACGTCAATTGTCAGGAAGTGATCAGACGCCAGATATGGTTGATCAGGGACTTCCTTCCGATCCTCCAGTCGGGCCAGCCTTGGCACCGGCTGTCATACCAGTTGCAGGCGCTGATGTGCAGTTTAGGGAAGGTATTATGGGGATGATGCAAACCATTCAAGGAGCACCACCTCCTGCCACGACTATGGCAGACTTGACGCGGGTTTTCCAGCAGCAGCAGCATCCCACTTTCTTGGGGGAAGGAGGACCACAGGCTGCAGAGTCATGGCTGGAAGCCATGTTGACCATCTTTGAGAATCTGGAGATGCCCCCAGAGAGGCGGGTCAAGATCGCTACCTATATGCTACGAGACTCCTCCAAGAGGTGGTGGGACGTGATCTCACAGGCGGGTCATCAGTTGGTTATGGCTTGGGAGGAGTTTCAGCGCATCTTTTATGACTACTTCTACATGGAGACCCTGAGGGCCGACCGATCCCAAGAGTTCATGAGCTTAGAGCAGGGTACTCTTTCTATTATGGAGTACTCCTCTCGTTTCACCGAGCTACAGAGTTTCACACCCCCTCCGGGTGGGGATGGGATGTTCTTAGCGAGGAATTTTGAGGATGGTCTCAGGCGGAAGATCCGCTCGCAGGTGAATCTCTTCCAGTTGACTTCCATCACTTCCATCGTCAACCAGGCGCTGATTCCGGAATGCAATCTGAGAGACTTCGGAGTTGCGATCCAGGGCGGTTCTGCTTCCAAAGCTAGTATTCCTCCAGATGACAGCAGGAAGCACCATAGAGAGTCTATGCGCGGTGATCCAAGGAAGCGAGATGCATCGTTAGGTAGCCAGGTGATATGATACCAGTGTGGCTGGTCAGGGAACACGAGGTCACAGTGCTAGAGAGACCCCGTGGAGTGCCGATCTTGCGGCAATATGGGTCACCTTCAGAATTTTTGCCAGGTTTTCTCACCAGCAGCTGGTGACGGGAGTTCTTCTATGACTCCTCGTTTAGGAGCAGCACCACCAGTTTCTCACCAGTCAGGGAACTGGAATTCTTCCGGATGTTCAGGATAAGGTGGAGGTCAAGTCCATGGAGGTCAGCCACCAGTCTTTTAGCGTCAGCAGGGTGAATCAGCTCAGAGTGGTCAGGCAGGGTCACAGGGTCGCGGGACAGGACAGACTTTTGCGGTGGAGAAGACCTATCAGAAGCAGGATCTCAGACCTTCTATCGTTCGAGGTACTATTTTAGTAGCCTCAGTTTTATCTTTAGCTCTTTTCGATACTAGTGTTACGCATAGCTTTATCTTTGTTGTTGTCATAGAGAGCCTTGGTCTCTGTATCTTTTCTTCTTCCAACTCGTTGACACTAGACACACCTTTGGGGACAAGGACATCTAGTGTATGTCAATGTAGAGAGTGCCCTCTCAAGGTTGCAGGGTATCACTTCTTATGGGATATCTACGTCCTAGAGATGACAGGCTATGATGTCATTCTCAGGATGGACTGGTTGGTTCCCTTCCAGGCAGTCGTCGACTGTTATCACCGCATGGGTGAGTTTCATTTCACTAGAGGGTGAATCTTTTCTTCATAGAGGAAAATGGGATGTTCAAGCAAGTCGAGCAGGAATCGGTCATCATGGGCTAGGAAAGGTGATGGACCAGATTGCTAGTCTTTATCTGGATGATTAGGGGACTTCACAGTTGGACTTTCCTCCAGTGGTGGATCGTTTTAGAGATGTCTTTCTGGAGTACTTTTTAGGTTTTCCTCCGGAGCGTGAGGTAGACTTCTCGATTGATCTCGTGTCAGGAGTGGAACCGGTGTCCATTCCTCCTTATAGGATGGCTACACCTGAGTTGCAGAAGCTCAAGAAGCAGTTGGAGGAGTTGCAGTCAAAGGGTTTTATCCGACCCAGTACTTCTCATTGGGGTTCTTCTGTCTTGTTTTCAAAGAAGGCAGACGGTACCCTTAGGCTATGTGTGGATTATCAGAAGTTGAACCAGTTGACGGTCAAGAACCGATATCCCTTGCCAAGGATTGATGATCTCTTTAATCAGCTTTGAGGAGACCGAGTGTTCTCGAAGATCAATTTGAGGTCCGGTTATCATCAGTTGCGCGTTAGACCATCAGATATACCTATGATAGCCTTCAGAAGCAGGTATGGTCTCTACGAGTATACGGTCATGTTGTTCGGTCTCACGAATGCGCCAGCAGTTTTCATGGAACTGATGAACTGAGTGTTCCATCCTTACTTGGACTCCTTTTTCGTGGTCTTCGTGGACGATATCTTGGTGTACTATCACACTCGACATGACCATGCTACCCATCTTGATATCATTCTGATTACACTGAGAGAGAATCGGCTTTATGCTAAACTCTCGAAGTGCCACTTTTGGATGTATTAGATTCACTTCTTGGGTCACGTCATCTCAGAGGCAAGAGTATCTGTGGACCCAGAGAAAGTGAGAGCTGTAGTTTCTTGGGAGCACCCGAAGAAAATTTTTGAGGTACAGAGTTTCCTAGGGCTGGATGGATACTACAGACGCTTTATTCAGGACTTCTCACGCCTAGCAACACCTTTGACAGGTCTGACCAAGAAGGGTGTGAAGTTCTTATGGTCAGATTCTTGCGAGTTGGCCTTTTAGGAGCTTAAGGGGAGGTTGATGTCAACACCGATACTAGTCTTGCCAGAGCCAAGCAAGAGATACACTATTTATTGTGATGCTTCAGGTATTGGGCTGGGTGTTGTGCTTATGCAGGGAGATGGAGTCGTTGCGTACGGTTCTCGACAGTTGAGGCCACATGAGAGGAACTACCCAACGCACGATCTAGAGTTGGAAGCTATTGTTCATTCCTTACGTTGTTGCATACATTACCTTCTGGGATAGCACTTTGTGGTTTCACTGACCACAAGAGTCTCAAGTACATCTTCACTCAGCGTGATCTAAATCTGAGACAGCGCAGGTGGGTCGAGTATCTTCAATCTTTTGATTTCGAGCTTGCCTATACACTGGGAAATGGAAATGCAGTGGAAGATGCATTGAGCAGGAGAACTCAGATTTAGACAGTTCAGGAGGCCAGTAGTGAGTGGCAGCTTATGGCTCTGTTCTCTGAGATGCATCTGGAGGTGCACGATAGACAAGGACAGACTTTTCTATCTTCTGTAGCTGTTACCTCTACACTTCTTAATCGGGTATGAATGAGGCATCTATCAGACTCAGAAGGCTTAGTCTTATGGGAGAGTGTGTCAGGAGAGGACCCTCTTCCTGGATGGATAGTGGGTGAGGATGAGATCTTTCATTTCCAGGGATGCGTATGGGTTCCAGCAGACATACGCGAGGAGCTGATGCCGGATTTTCATTCCTCAGTTTGGGAATTTCATCCTGGCATCACCAAGATGTATCGGGACCTTCATCACCAGTACTAGTGGCCAGGTATGAAGAGAGATGTTGCTATTTTCATCTTGTGGTGTTGTACTTGTCAGAAAGTGAAGGCGGAGCATCAACGATCAGCAGTCCTTTTATAGCAGTTACCCATTACGGAGTGGAAGTGGAACGATGTTGTGATGGACTTCGTGACCATATTTCTGAGGTCACCTTGAGGGAATGATGTTGTTTGGGTTGTCGTCAAAAATCTTACGAAGTTTTCCCACTTCTTACCGATCAAGGAGACCTTCAGTGTTGATGATCTGGGACAACTGTACATCTGGGAGATTGTACGTCTACATAGAGTTCCACACTCCATTGTTTCAGACAGAGATGTGTGCTTTACTTCTCGGTTCTGGCAGGGTATTCAGAAGGATTTGGGTACGCAGGTACTCTTGAGTACAGCATACCATCCCCAGACAGATGGCCAGTCCGAGCGTACGATCCAGGTGCATGAGGATATGCTCCGAGTTTGCATTCTAGACTTTGGTGGTTCTTGGGAGAAGCATATTCCTCAGGTGGAGTTCACCCACAACAACAGTTTTCAAGAGACCATTCAGATGGCACCTAATGAGGCTCTGTACGGTAGGTCATGCCGACCATCCTTATGCTGGCTACAGGCAGGAAAGGCAGCTTTGCTGGGACCTCGTCTTGTTCAGGAGACCTCAGAGCAAATAGAGTTGATTTGGAAGAGGATGGCTACAGCACAGTCTCGACAGAAGTATTATGCTGATCAGCGGAGATGACCTCTGGAGTTCGAGGTCGGGGATCAGGTTTTCCTGCGTGTCATACCGAGGTTGGGACACAAGAGGATTCTGAGACAGGGTAAGCTTTCACCGCGGTACGTCGGGCTGTTTGAGGTATTGGAGAGAGTTGGGTCGGTTGCCTATCGATTGCAGCTACCTCAGAGGTACCAGGATATGCACGACGTATTCCACGTCTCTCAGCTCTAACGTTACTTTTCAGACCCATATCATGTATTTTAGCCTGAGGAAGTTGAGCTCGAAGTGGATGCATCGTTTGAGGAGCATCCTATCCGGATTTTCGATCGCAGTACGAAGGTTCTCCGTGGGCGGTCTGTTCCTCTAGTACGGGTGCTATGGAAGCACGGACAAGTACAGGATGAGACCTGGGAAAAGGAGGTCGATGTACGATTGCAGTGGCTAGAGTTGTTCGTGGTTTCTTCTTCCATGCCTCTTTAGGGAAATTCGGGGATGAATTTCTTTAAGGGGGGAAGTTTGTAAGAACCCGTATTTTTTTTGAGGTATGACTTTCCTTTTTCAGGAGTTTTTGAGAAAAATGGAGTTTTTGGAAATTTTTGAAGTACATGCCGTGTACTTTCTGAGTACACGCTGTGTACTCTTTTCCTACTCGAAGTTGTGTGTTGGTCGTGTCCGGGCCACACACACGGTGTGTAGGGGTGAGGTGGAGGCCGATTTAAGCAGAGTAGAGAAAAACCCACTACAAGCCGTGTAATCTAAAAGTACACGCTGTGTACTTTCTTTTTTTCATTAAACGGACCGGGGTCGCGCTTGATCTCCATAAACGTCTTATTCTAGGTCCTGCTCGTCCGAGACCGCCAGGAATTCGCAGATCATCGACGATCCACCATTCCTCTATCCGTTCTCTGATTCGAGCACTGTCGATTGCATTGGAATCGCAGTGGTGAGTGATCCCTTCTGCTTGAGCCTTTTTTTCCAATTCCTCCTCCTTCTCAAGATATCATGGGTTGAGCATTTTGGGTGTTTTCTCAGATCTTCAACGTTCTAAGGAGAATCAGTCATCGTGGTTTACGTATATCGATCTCCTAGTACCAAGTTAGGTGGTTTGTGACTTTCTGTAGGAATTCTGTGAATATTTTGTGCAAATTCCACCAATTCCCTTGAACGGGGAATTTTGGGTTTCCTGTTTTACCCCTGTTGTTTGACTGCTTTTCTTGATTTCTTGAGTTGAGATCATTGCTTGTGAATTTGGATAATTTATTCTGTGTTCATGTGCTTTACCTTGCATGTTTTTCTTATTAGGATTTTTTCCAGTTGCCATGCCTAGTCGTTGGATAGTGGGGTTGTTATACTGTTATACTGTTGTGCCTTAGAATTATAGCCAAGTAGTTCTTGAGGTTTACTTGGGATGATACGCGCGTGCTGAGCATGTTTATTTCACATAGGACTGTGATAACCTAGTGTAGTAGACCATAGGGATAATGGACGTAAGGGCTTCTCCAGGGTGTCTTTTAATACGATGCGAGACCACAGGGGGAATTGACGATGAGTGCTTCCTCAGAGAGTCTGTAGTTCCTCGACACAGGACATAGGGGTAATGAGACGTTGAGTGCTTCCCTAGAGAGCCTTTAGTACGATACGAGACTATAGGGGGAATTGACGGTGAGTGCTTCCTCGGAAAGTCTACTCTTAGCTGAACCAGAGGGGTGAGACTGTGTGTGCCTCCTAGAGGTTTTCTAGTACTTGTAGGTTGAACCATATAGGTTAGGATGTGAGAGATACCCAGAGGGTTACCTATTTTCTACTTGTTGTTGGTCGTTTACTTGTGTACTTTATATGCTAGAACTGTGGATTGTAGATGTTGTGTGCTTTTCTGTTTACTGCTTCCTGCACTTTTACTTGCCTTGTATTCATTTACTGTTAGGCACAGATCTTTGGGTGATTGACTATTGGGACTGTATCTCACACCCTGTTTGGGCCATGCTTTTGGGCCCAATCAGACTTTGTTGTTGCAGGTATAGATAAGGGAAAGCACCCTTCGACTTCTGGTACTTGATTGCTTAGAGCTGGAGAGCATGGGACCAAGCTTAGGCTTGCGATTCTGCAGGAGTTTCTATTATTTTAGTAATTTGTTTTTACTTGTATTTTAGCATTTTGTTGTGTTTTTTGCATTTCTTAGATACTTGTACCTGCTGTATTATTATCATCATTACTATATATTCACTTCTTTAGTTGTTGGTTTCAGTTCTTGCTTATTGTTTATTGATTCCGCTATTTACTGTTAATTTCTTTTATTTGTATACCTTACCAAATGAGGGCATAGTTTCCCCAATAACTTACCAAGGCCCTCGCTGCTAGTCGGCAGCCTCTGGCGTTTGGGGAAATGCGCTTGAAGTCATGTGGAGAACCGGGCACAGGGCACCTCTGGGTGGCTTCCAGAGCCGGTACGTTACAATATTATACACTCTGATGATTGTGATGGCCCATGGGTGCTTGTAAAAACTTGGTGAAGGGGTCGCTACCCTCTTGGTCGGGGTGGAATATCCTCTTGTCACAGTATGAGCACTCGCTCTCGATTTTTATAAGATTCATTTGGATTTATTTTATTGTTAATTAGTTGGTATCCTCCTCATTTTTGTACTTTTCCACTTTTTTACTTTTCCATCTTTCTTAATTTAATGGGTCTCAAGCCTCAATCAAAAAAATTAATAAAATATCAATTTTTAATAAAAAAAGACACATTTTGAGTTATACCAGTCACACCATACATCATATTAAGATGGGGTTGATCCCTACACATCATAAATGAGTCATAGATCATTGTTTAAAAATATTAAAACAATCCTAATGGGTTTTCTCAATTTTGAGTATGTCACTTGTTCTTTTACTGAAATTAATATCAAATTTATATGACATATTTGGATTTATATCGGCCACACCATGCATCATATTGAGGTTCAGTTGATTCGTACACATCACAAATTACTCATAGATCGTTTTCATAAAGTATCAAAACAATCTAAATGCGTTTGATCGGTTTTTAGTATGTCACTTGTGTTTTTTTCTAAAATTAATGTCAATTTTAAATAAAAAGATACATTTTGAGTCATACCAGTCGTATTGTGCATTTTATTGAGGTACGGTTGATTCCTACATTTAAAAAATGACTTATGAATAATTTTCTTAAAGTATCAAAACAATCCGAATGTTTTTTCTCGGTTTGTAGTATGTCAGTTGTATTTTTTTTTACTAAAATGTCATTTCAAACTGGAAACACGCATTTTGAGTCATACTGGTCGCATTGTTCATTGGTTTTATATGATACCACTTCATACACATCACAAAACTCTTATGAATCGTTATCCTAAATTATGAATACAATTGGAGTGGGTTTTCTTGGTTTTTAGTGACTGATACGTTTTGAGCTAAAATGTCAATTTTAAACTAATAATAGACACTTTTAGAAATAATGGTCACACCGTGCATCAGATTGTGGTGTGGTTGATTCTTACACATCACAAATGACTCATGGATCGTTTTCCTAAAGTATAAAAACAATATTAATGACTTTAATCAGTTTTCAGTATGTCACTTGTATTTCTTTCTAAAATTAATGTCAATTTTAAATAAAAAGACACACTTTGAGTCATACCAGTCACATTGTGCATTGAATTGAGGTGTGTTAGATTCCTACATGTCAAAAATGACTTATTTATTGTTTTCCTAAAGTATCAAAACAATTCGGATGTGTTTTATCAGTTTGTAGTATTTCAGTTGTATTTTTTTACTAAAATGTCATTTCAAATTAGAAACACGCATTTTGAGTCATACCGGTTGCATCATGCATTGGTTTTATATGATACTACTTCATACACGTCAAAAAAAAACTTATGAATCATTATCCTAAATTATGAAGAAAATTGGAGAGAGTTTGCTTGGTTTTCAGTGAGTGGCATGTTTTGAGCTAAAATTTCAATTTTAAACTGATAACAGACACTTTTTGCCATACCGATCACACCGTGCATCGGATTGAGGTGAGTTTGATTCATACACGTCAATATTTAGTATGTCACTTGTGTTTTTTTCTAAAATTAATGTCAATTTTAAATAAAAAAAGACACTTTGAGTCATACTGATCACATTGTGAATTGAATTGAGGTGTGGTTGATTCCTACATGTCAAAAATGACTTATGAATCATTTTCTTAAAGTATCAAAATAATATGAGTGTGTTTTCTTAGTTTTCATTATGTCACTTGTTCTCTTTACTAAAATAATGTCAATTTTAAATAAAAAGTGACACTTTGAGTCATATTGGTCACATCATGTGTTGTATTGATATGGGGTTGATTCCTACGCATTTAAAATAACTTATGGATCATCTCCCTAAATTATCAAAACAATTGAATGTGTTTTATTGATTTTGAATAGGTCGGTTACTCTGATACCAACTATAATGACCTAAAAATTTCATACATTGATATCATATATGAGTAGATTAATATTCCTTACATAAAAGAAATAAACTAAACATAAATATGAAATAGTGCATTAATTATATGGACAATGATTTTACTGTGAAAACATCAAAATTACCTCTATGATTGAGCAGACATAGTGTTGTTTCTCTTCCTAAAAAGGCATGTCACATGGACAAAAATATTCTAAAATAAACGAACCCTGCAAGGAATAATGAAAATAAAATCAACATTTAATTATATAATTTTTCCTTAAAATGGAGATATTATGTCATAACATTACCTTTATATCTTTTTAAAGGGTTTTTTGTTCCAGTTATAAGCTAATAACAAAACTAATGATTCTTTGTGCACTTAATTATTGTTGGTTAACTACATCTTAGCGTAGCATCTAATTGGAAGTTCAGATCAGATGTTATGCTAAGTGGTAGTTAACTAAAAGTAGTGAAGAATCCTTAGTTTTGTTATTAAATTTGTAAGTGATTCATAACCAATATTCTTCCAACACACTACATTAGTAAAAACAGTAGCATGAATGACCAAAATAAACAATATAAATGATCCATGACATAATAGTTTAGTTCTAGTGCTTTTGGAAACATGGAAATATAAAGAACTAGTTCATAAGAGTCTCTCATTAAGTTATTCTTTACTAGAAAGAAAAATCATTTCTAAAACCATTCTTTATAACCTAAGGATATGAAACATAAGAAAGGGTGATCATTGACGCTCAATAAGTGTAAAAAAGGGAGATATAAATGATCGTATAAGGATAACATAAGTATTAGGAATTCACCTTCATCCTATTTGTGTACAATATTCCATCAGGTATGCTGCCCATTAATTTCTAAACACATCTATATCATCTTGTGAATATGATTTTTTGCGACGGTCATGGTAGTACTAAAAGAATATAAATACACAAAGGATTAATAAATACGTTAAATGGACTAGTAATTATTTTCAAAAATACCTCTTCAGAGATGCTAGTTTGTTGATGAAATAAGATCTCTTTTATAAATTTACAACCATAATAACCATCGTCCTTTCTGTTTTTTTGTTTTGGACACTACAGAAACATCAAGAAAAATAAGTAATTTGTTTTCATATGTGTTTGGATAGTGAAATCTTATTATATATACCATGATACTTTTCCATTTTTAGATCTTGTGGGTATTTGTGTCTTAGGCCTTGGATTTATTCCATATAGTAGAAGATATTGATGCACCGCCCTATCATAAGAGAATCTTCATTAAAAGATAATATAAATTATATAACTAGATGTTTAGTTCTAAAATGTTGGCTCTAGTGTATTAAAAATTGACAAAATCCATCAAGTGTGGTTGTTTTTTTGGATACCCATGCATTGAATCTAAAAAAAAATCTTTGGAGTATCCAAATTGATTGTAATGAGCATCCAATGATGACTAAAAACACAATAAGGAATAAGTAATAAAATAAATGAAAATATAGTTGATATGATTAAACTTTAGAGTTTTACCCCTATATCATTGGTATTAAAAAGATTATGTCATCTGTTATTTTGTTTTAAAATGATTTGATCTGGGATAACATTATTTCACCCTCTTTATCGGAATTTATTTCTTCTTTTGAAGAGGTGATGTGAGGAAAAATGAGTCCAAATTTTTGTTCATGGGGAAATCCATTCCATTGTTTTTCATATATAAGATTGTAAAAAATATGAAATGTATTTAGTAATAATTATCGTACTATATCAGCTTTTGTAAAATCAAATCACGAAAGCATACCTCATGTATACATTTATAACTGAGGTGCCTAGCCATTCATACTTGAGGATTTCATTTACATTTTCAGCACTAATGTAATCTGATTCTTCCACTCTGTACATGTTTTTTTCAAAATCAATTGTGTGAGTATTTTTTTCTATCAAATTTGTATCCACATGAGCTTGTAATGATATTAAATTTTGATATATAATGGGCAGGGTGAAGGTTCTCTCAATAGATCGTTTCAATCGGTTGGTTGATCCTTGAGATAGTTTTGAGCCGATCTTTCATTTCACCCCCTTTTCTTTGTCATTTTTTAATAAAATTCATTGGTTCAGACCTTTTTTCATTAAATTTTAAAGTCTTAGCTTGAAAAATAAATTGGAAATGAATACCTCTTTGTCGGCATGTTTTTTACAAGAATTGACGGTCATGCGATGAATGTTCCAACAACTTGTTCATCTGTATGGATGTCATCATTGTGATTTGGAACAAGTAGCTCGGTGATTGGCTCATGAGCTACATTAATCCACACTCTGACATGATTTGTTGGAAGTGGTCTGTTGTGTCACATGTTGTTCTACATATTGAACATTGTAGACCTTTCTACAAGGTGATAGGTGGGAGTTGATAAATATAAATCACATTCATTTTCACCCTGTAGAATATTAGTACATGAAAGGTATCAGTGTCTATGTGATTCAAATTTCATAGAAACAATTATTAGAACATTTATTACCTCAGCTAAGTCAGGTTTTTTAGGGGAATGGATCACCACAAAACTGGTGGGGGTGGGGCCGGATCTTCACGCACTGGTTGTTCTTGAGTTGTTTCTTCTCTTTTCCTCCCCCCATAAAACTTTCTATTATCTCTCTCTGGTATTGTAATTCTTCTTAAAATATAGCTAATGTTTCTCTTATATTTTTCACTTCCTCAGTTTGATCCTCTGATTGTTTTTCTTTCTAAAATATGTTCAGGGTGTCACCCCAAAACTCATACCTCTGTCGCGGCCATACTGTTCTGGCTTCTTCAAGGCCGCTGAAAGTATGTCTGCATCTGATGTGGGTATTGTTAATTCCTATGACTATGTTAGATAGAAAATATAGGAAAATAATTAATCATTTTAATAAAATATCAATTTAAAGAAAAAAATTATATGATGTCATACTTAAACATGTTTCCCACACTTTTTGTGTGTTTTCATCTATCAGTATCCCATCTTTATTTACACGAGCCTCCTTCCATAGAACATGGTGTGGGATGGAAGTGGATTTCGATTTTGATTCATCAATATGCATATAAACAGAGTAAAATTTTTATGGTGTTGTTTTATGTCACATAAAAGTATTACGGTAGATTTAAAATACAAACCAATTTTTTCTCAAGTGAAGCATACCCCATCCTTGCTTTACGGTAGGGGTATGCTGGTTTTTCTGCCCGTTCCTTATTTTTATCACTCAGTTGTTGTTTCATAAATAAAAAACTGTCAATCAAAGTGATTAATACAAGCAATGTCAAACAATGTATTACCAGACACAATGTACCTGAAAATTATTCTCCGCATGACGGCTGCTAAACGCATCCCACGCTCCTTGGGATATCAAGTGTGCATAAAGAGGAGGTGGGTGTGGCTTGATTTTCCCTTTAGAATATTTAAGATTATATTTCGTTAAAATTGTACAGAAGCCTCTATGAATCATTCCTACAACTCTTAATACATATTCATTGTGCAATGTATCTACTATAAATGCACTCTGAATTGGATGATATAGTGTAAGTTAATGTTTTAGTATTTTATTTTATTTTAATAAATTAAAGAAATAATATCATAATGTTATTGTAATCTTTTCTCACATTAGTGTCTTAAGCCCGGTGACAACATGGTGTCGTGAGTGTACATCAATCGGCATGCATTGCTGAGTGATGATTCCAATGTAGCTACTAAAGATGGATTTTTTGGGGTTAACATAATGGCATATCTTATTCTATCCCACCTAAAATTTAATGTTTGTTGCTTTTTCCTTAAGGATTTTGGCTTACACTATCAAACTACAGCGCTCTTGTTTTTTTTTTTTGCACCGCCAGGGTTTCATTGCCTACCATTTCCTCAGTTTCAGCATCATCATTAAGTTCCTCTAGATTGCTAGCATCAGCACTAGGACCAGTAACAACTGGTTGAGAAACTTGTTTTACCTCATCACTGGGACCAGTAGAAATAGGTTGAGAAACCTATTTTTCCTCTAAACTGGGACCAGCAGCAGTAGTAGGTTGAGAGACCTGTTGTGCCTCAGGATTGAGCGCATCAGCAGGTACAGAAGTCATTATAAACAGAAGTGGTTTAACATTTAATTTAGATTACATAAAATCAGTAGTAAATAGATAATAACATAAGATAACACAATTTATATTATAATAAAAAAATAACCTGATTATTGAACTCTCCTTTTTTTAAGGATGAAGAGATTTGACCCCTCTATTGA
Source organism: Viscum album (assembly GCA_963277665.1). Taxonomy (NCBI): domain Eukaryota; kingdom Viridiplantae; phylum Streptophyta; class Magnoliopsida; order Santalales; family Viscaceae; genus Viscum; species Viscum album. The sequence continues at coordinate 249,677,772 of OY728137.1, forward strand.
CTATGTAAATACCTTCATTGTGGTCTCCTCTAACATAAAAAATTTCATCTACATTGGGACCACTGCAAAATGATTATGAATTCCCAATGAAACGGTTATCCTCTGTTGAATTTCCATCTAACCCTTCAGTTGTTTTGGTCGATAACAGAAAAATTGACCAGTTTCAGTTTGCAGGATATATAACATAAAATACTTGCACTTCCTGTGATACCATTATAAATGGTTCGTCTTTATCTCCTTACTAAAATAAAATTTCATAGATCTCAACTCATCTATTTTAATAGCACTCCTATTGTTAACCCACTTGCATTGAAAAATTGACACTTGGAATTTTGTATAATCCAACTCCCATATTTATTTGATGATTCCAAGGTATGATATATTCTCATAAATTTTATTTTTGTCCTTATCACTGGAAACATGCATCGCTTCAGCCATAAGTGTAACCCCACTATTCTACATGGTATTGTCTTCATCGTGTTAATTAGTATAGAATGTATAACCATTAACTACATAAGCATTGTAAGATAATACATACACACTTGGTCCTCCGGCTAGCCATCGAAGTCATTCTGAAATTGAGTCCGTATTTTCATCTAACTTATTAAAAATATGGTCCCAAAACCATCCTATTAACTATCTATTATGTGTATCTGATATCCATTTTTCATCCCTAGATGGATTCAACTACCTAAGAATTTATTTGTGGGTTTGAACATATGGGTCAATGTCAAAACTGTTATGAAAAACGTAAAGGTGGGTCTGCTCCCGATCTATAATATTGATTTTGAAAACCTCTTTTCCAGAAATTTCTTCACCCTCAAGCCTCCTAGTGTGAAGATATTTTGGTAGGCCAATTATTTCCACACCAGACAGGTATTCGGTATAGGATTCAAGGGCTTCCTCCACAATATATCGCTCCATAATAAAACCCTCCAGCCGACTTCGATTTTTGACATACACTTTCAAAATATTCATATATCATTTAATGGGGTACATACATATATAATGTATAGGACCACATAGTTTAATCTCTCTCACCAAGTGAACCATCAAATTAACCATCATATCAAAGAATGTCGGCAATAAGAAAATTTCCAATTCACATAATATGATGGTAATTTCTCTTTCCATGGTTGTAAATTTCACTGGGTCTATAACTTTTCTACATATAGATTTGAAGAAGAAATAGAGATTTTTTAATGTATAGCTGACATTCTTGGGAAAATTCAATGTAAAGTTATAGGAATTAGATCTTGCATCAAAACATAGCAGTCATGTGATTTCAGACCCTTTAACTTTAAAGTGTTCATTGACACAATGTTCTTGATATTTGATGATTAATCCTCTGAAACCTTTACATCATTCAAGAAGTTTTAAAACTGATATCTCTCCTGTTTGGAAAGAATGTAAGTAGCATGGGGAAGAAATGTTCGTTTTTCACCCTTCACTAGTGCCAACTCTTCTCATATTCCCATATCAACCATTTTCAACCCAGCCTTAATTCCATACTTGTTATTCCAAGTGCATTTAGCAATGTGCCTATGACACTATCACATGCATTTTTTTCAACATGCATAACAACAAGAAAATTTCTTACATACAGACAATTCCAATATGGTAATTCAAAAAAAACTGATCACTTTTTCCAACCGGTTTTCGTAAGGTTTTTCAAAAATGGTTTACCAAAAGTAGTGTCCACATCTTTTAATTTCTCAAATAATTGATTACCTATTAGTGGAGATGGTGTTGTATGTTCTTCTAAACTTCCATCGAATGATGTCATCCAAGATTGGTACTTATGCCGTTGGGGTAGAAATATTTGATGTCCTAGAAACACAGTTTTCGATGAATGTTTCAACCTAATTAACTGTGTACCTTGTTCGCAAATGGGACAACATTGATTTCCTTTAATGCTACATCCTAAAAAATTTCCATAAACAGGAAAGTCATTTATCGTCCCATATTATGAGTGCTGCTTTGAAAACCAAAAGGATTCACTCCATCTATAGATAACGCAAGATGAAGGTTTCTCAGCTCATTTCCAAATTCAGGACACTCATGATCAATTCTATTCCACTAAGGCGAGTCTGTTGGGTGACGTAGTTTTCTATATTTAATTCTTGTATCTGCATGTCATGTCAATTGTCTTGAAGTCTTATCACTTCCATATAGACCCCTAAACCTTAGAATGATTTGAAATTACCATAAAACTTTCATAGGACTGGATTCATCTTTCTTGTATTGAGAAGCACCACACTTTTGGAATTATTTAAGTGATTTTTGGTCCTTTATAAATAGTATACAGTCATTCGGGTAGGCGTATATTCTTTCAGATATCATACCCATTGAGTGTACCATTCGTTTGGCGTCGTATGTTCAGCTCGAGAGCTCATTATCTTCTGGGAGTATGTCATTCAGGAGATAAAGTAGTTTCGTAAAACTGGTGTCACTCCACCCGTTTCCTACTTTCAAATTATACAGCTTCAGTATGGCTAATAATGTTGTATATTTAGTGTAACCAGCATACAATGGTGTCTTTTCACAACTCATTAACTTCTCAAACAATTTTAGGAAATCACGAAGTTCATCTTCAACTATCCTTGTCATTTTCTTAATACGATCTTCATCATCATTCACATCTATAATCACATCCTCTATACAGTTGTCTTCATTGTTCACGCTTGTAATCATATCAGATGGTCTATAAAATTCAGTGTTATCCCAGCCACTACCTACATTCATTTTCTTACCGTGTTTATTTTCAACATGTATAACTTCGATCTATTCTATGATAGATCAAGTGTTCTTCCAACTCCTCTGGACTAATTTGTCTTGAATAACAACAGCGTAAACACAGAAAAAGGATTTTAGAAGGGTCATATACATGATATTTTTCAAACTTTATAAACTCTTCCATGCCATCTCCGTACTCTTTTTTCAATCAATTGGCATTCATCCATTCTTTATTCATATTCATCCTATTTTATTTAGTAATATTAGTATTTAACAAAATAATTACACAAAAGATGTTCAACTAGGGTCATCATCCAACTATAATCAATGGAACTAGCTATGGTAAACAATACCCTTACCTCTCCATTCATTACTTAGGACCAAAGTAGATCACACCCATCTTCTCAAACACTTAATCAATGGAACTAGATATGAGAAGCCCTTGCACTAGAATGTTTTAGTGTCCCACCTGTGATTTGTATATATTGTTGTAAATCGGTTTTGTAGGGTTTCTTTAGAAACATAATGTCTTGAGTCAAGAAAAATGTTACTAAACTAATAGATGGTATGATTTTCCATAGAGTGCTTGCGATTGGAAGGATTCATTACATGTGTTGTTATGGTTATTTGAATGGGGTGTCCATAAAGTGTCCAATAGAGTCCTCTAGTGAAGTGGTTTTCTAAGATTCAGTGGAATTGCACTAGTAACAAAGTGGTGGTTCCATTGAAATGGGTAAGGTTTGGATTGATATTCAATGGTGGAGGAACTAAAACATGGAAAAAATGTCTTACCAGTCATGCCAACAACCAAAACACTATACAAACACACAGTCGTGCTCACAATCACAACACCATACAAACCAAACAAACACAATTTCAGATTTTACAAAGGATCCCTTATTCAATTATGCTTGTTAATTCAGGGGTTATCATAGAAGTTTTATCATCCTTGGAATTCATTTATTATCCAAGTATACATAAATTACCAATTTCTATATTCAAATGTTCAATAGAACCAACCAACATGCAATTCATTTAGTGCCCAAACAAGGACCACCAACGGTCATGATTTTCAGCGGGGCGTTTAGTCCATACAATTCACAACATAACCATCAATATCAAATAGTAATAACATTCGAACAAGATAAAACCAATGAGTAAGAGGAGAAAACTCATCGTGAAGGTGTCGTTCAGCACGTGGTGAAGGTGCGTTCGCGACAGAGGAGAGGCGCGCGGCAGAGGAGATTTCTAATTGAAAATAAAACATAAAATGAGAACTCATATGTTATACCTATCCTAAATAGGTCCAATGAGATTTAGGAATGGGACATGTATGGTTAAATAGTATTATTGGTCAATAGTGTTATTTTATTTTCCATCTATGATATGTGCTTCTTGTTTATTTTATTTTATTTTTGTATATCTACTATTTTGAAGATGTTCAACTTATGAATGGTACATGTATGGTTTTCAGGAGAAAGATAATTTTTAATTTACTCTAATTTAGGGGTAAAATATTCCACATTAATTGTATCTTTTTCCCAGGGGATCGTTGTTATCCCATAGGAATCATGAACGCCTCTTAGGTTAGTGGAAACTCAGGTCAGTTGTTGGTTACGATACCATCCTGGGCCATATCATTACATTTCCAATTGTAACTACCCATGTCTATTTAAATATAGGATTTTGGGGGGGTCTGGCACTAATATATTCCCAACTCCACTCGAGTTCCTATGGGGTTGGGTCCTAATGGTATCATATCTGAGTATATTTTATAGATTGGACATTAGAGTAGTCACTACTAAGGATTTCCTCATTCGTATGGTAGTAATGTTTGTTGAACCTAGTGTGTGAAGTAGACATTAGAAACTAATATGAAATATCTTACAAACCTCATTGAATCTTAATAGTTTTGGTTTCATTCATAATATAGTTACAAGTGATGTGGAATGTGTAAATAATAATCATGGGGGGGATGAATGATGTAGAGATGTTGATGGAAATGATGATGTGGAAGTGTGTTTAAATATTCATTGTATATTTTTCATTAGAATGAGTTTGGTTTAAGTAATTATATTTAGGTCGGTTGTGTTATTCCATCATGAGGTTCAATAAGAAGAGGTGCATCAAGCATCCAAGCATCAAATGGACTTAATCAAAAAGGACCTAAATATAAGGGAGAACAAGACATGCATCACAAAAAAACACATAGGCAATCTAGGAAAACATGCATCACAAAACAACACATAGGTTCATGCCACAATGGGTCCCAAATGAGAAATAACTACGACACAAAGGAGATGGCCACACCATAATGGTTCCTGGTAAAAACACATCTAGAATCCATGTGCACAGTCAACGATGAGATCATATAATATAGGGGGAAGGGACTATGATGCATTGGTTATCACTACATCATAACCTCTAATCCCTCACACCCTCCATAGTGAAATGATACCAAAATTGGAAGAACTTTGCGAACTCCACATTATAAGACTTCACACCAAAACCAACACTCCATGACACAACTATTACAAAACAACTAGAACTATAAAAACTATATTCCACACCATAGTTCCACAACCATGCCACAAGCACAACATACACGATGTAAAATATTCACCATGTCATGGAATCTTGTTCCATTTTAAAAATCAGTTCAACTTCCCTATTTCACCTTCAAAACCAACCATGGGTTATTCTTTAAAATACAAGGGTGTCACATGGATATGCACTAGATTGACCTCACTTTTGAAGGAGAGTGTAACTCTTTAATATCTATCTTTCACCATACTAAGGCATGAATAGAAACCTCTTTCCTTTTACACACCTAGAGGAATAACCCATATGTATGCCTTTTTCCAATGACAAGGCACAACCTGGATCTACTTTTTGGTTAGGTTAGAAAAACCAAGTCACATACCTTTTAATGGAGGTATAACCGGTGTGTGCGTTGATATGGAATATGGCCAAAGTAATTTTTTTCATGGGAAGGGAATGGGAAATTCCTAAGGACACGATCTATATATATAGTGGTGGTAGGAATTTCCTATAACACATATGACCATAGTTGATATGGACTATGGCCAAAGGTTCCGGAATCCATGACTATATTTATTTTCTAAAAGTATAACTATTATAGTTATAAAAAATTATACACACACACAAACATATATTTATATATGTAGATATATAGATATGTATATATTTATAAAGATAGTTTATTGTAGCTTATTGTTAAAGTCTTAGATAAATTATAGAAGTGGTCCTGAGATCAAATCTCATCATTTTGTTTAATATTTCGAATTATATGACCACATTCATAAACCATAGATGAAGATACATGTGTCTATGGTCCACCCATGGAAGTTGGTTCCCTATGGAAAAGGTTACAAACCATGGCTATAGGCTCCCCATAATAGGGACTACATCCACAATCATTGTCTATGGTACTATACCCTTCGACTATGGCTATTGCCGATGGGCTATGGAAATCGGGATAACACCCATGGGTGCCCTGATAGTGGATATAAACTATATCCATTTTCAATTGGTCTATAACCACTATCATAACCTGTGACTATTGCCTAATTTTTTACTAGTGTGAGAATCAGGCTGGGTAGATTGATGGGTGCTGGTATAACCTTAGTGAGGTTTGTGGATGGAATAGATCCCTTATGTATTTTATTCTTCTATTTATTTTTTATATGTGATAATCCCAATTGGTGGTCATTGAGACCAAATTCCTTCTTTTTTTGTATTTTTTTTCAATTAACATGAAGTGTCAATAAGCTTGATGTTAATATATAATAAAGAAGGACAATTTGGAAGTAGGTTGGAGAGCCCAATCTTGTCAACACAATTATATGAGTTACTAAAAAATTAATTATTATGTATGATGAATTGTGGATATTAAAAGCGGATTTAAGATATACCTTTTTCTATAGAAGCAATGCCGATTAATTCTAATTCAATTTAGATGGAAAGGAAAAAATAAATGCCTTGAGGAGTATATAATATATTTGGATATTACTAAGGGAATTTTAAAAAGTAGATAGATGATTCCTGCATGTTTTTCTTTAAAGTTTGTTGCTATTTTATTAATCAAGACTCTAGAATTTAAGAAAAGAAGATAAAGTAAAAATATTGTCCAACTCTAAAAGATAGACACTACTAGAGAAGTTATCCATCATAGAGGCTGTCTACCGAGCATAGAGGTGGGATCTATCCAAAAGTAGCATGTATGAGGGTATAAATAGTTAGAATAGATCTATGTAGGTAGAAAGAGCATGTGGAAGCATAAGTGATAGAACAACCATATGAATTTAGAGGGGATATGAATTTATCTAATAAGCATCTCCATCATAATATAGAATAATAAACTATAAACTAAGAGAGGAATAAGTAATTATCAAAATAAAAATAATCAAATTGAGAGGGGATATGAATTTATCAAAACATAGACAGAGTGGAAAGGAACCATTCAACCCATTTGATAATTACCAAATCCAATAAACTCTCCCAAAATTTGAATATCTCTCCCCCTTTTTGTATGATAAAAAAGATAAGAAAATTATGAGAAGTACATTAAAAATAAAAATAAACATAGGTAACAAAAAAATAAAGGGAATTGAATATATCTAATAAGCATCTCCACCTAAGTTAAATAATAAATAACAGTAAACAATAATAATCAAAGAGTGAACAAGCATACTCAATAGATATACCAACAATTAGATGAAAAACTCCCCCAAAACTCTATGATATACTAACAATTAGATGAAAAACTCCCTCAAACCCTACGCACCCTATGGAAACTAAGGAAACCGCAATAGAGACTCACAGGGGGGAATCTGTGCGCTGTAGAGGAGGCTTCCAGGACGGTCGTAGGATGAGGAGGGTGCACCGGAGCAGGTCAGGTGGACAAGGGGGCAGTGCAAGGAGGAGGTGGAGGAGGAGGAGGAGGAGGTGACAGAGGAGGATGATGATTCGGCGGCCGAGGAGGAGGAGGAGGAGGCAGGGTGGCGGCGGCGGCGGAGGAGGAGGAGGAGGGGACGTAGCAGAGGAGGGGTTGCGGTGGAGGAGGGGACGCAGCAGAGGAGGGGTCGCGGTGGAGGAGGAGGGGGGTAGCGACGGCGGAGGAGGAGGAGGGGTCGCGGCGGTGGAAGGCTTGACAGCGCAGAGGTCAGCTTCCGCGAAAGCTTGAAAGGGTACGGGGGAGGAGGAGCCTGTTAGGGTTCTTTTATAAAACTCACTGGGAAACTTTATCAGCGCTAGTTAAAAGCGCTGATAAAGGTATGTTTTATCAATGCTAAAATAAAAAAGCGCTAATAAAACATACATTTATCAACGCTTTGTTGGCGTTTATAAAAGACCTATTTATCAGCGCTAAAATTATAGCGTTGATAAAGACATATTTTATCAGCGTTTTTTTAGTGCTGATAAAGGTCATCTTTATCAGCGCTAAAATTATAGCGCTGATAGATATGTCTTTTATCAGTGTTTTTTAGCGCTGATAAAGGACATTGTTATCAGAACAATTTCACAACCAATTAAATAATTATTTAAATAAATATAAATTTATTTGTATTTATTTATAAATATTTGTATATATTTATAAATATATCTATTTAATTATATATTTATAACTTTATAAGTAGTATAATAAATATATTTATTATAATTTTATAATTATTTACATATATATATTTATTTATTTATAGTTATAAATATAAGTATAAATAGTATATATTTATAAATATTTGTATATAATTGTTAATATATATATATATTAATAAAATTATAATATTATATGTATAATTTTATAATTATTTATATATATATAGTTATAATTATAATTACAAATGTATTCGAAAAGTATTTATATATATCATTAAAAATATAATAAAATATATTTATTATTTAAATATATTTAATGTAATTTTATAAGTACATTTTTTTAGAACATATATAGTTCATATGGGTAACATTATGAATTAATCAATATGCCACATCAATAGACAACGTGATGTAATGTATAAATGAACATCCATGCATGATACATGACATATATATACGCATGATCAATATATTCATTGACCAAATTCATTGGAAAACACACATATATTCAATAATTTTAATTTTATATATATATATATATTAAAAAGTATTATATATTTATAAATAAAATAAATATATTAAATATATTAAATATAAAAAAAATAATTAATATAATTAATTAATCCAATAAATCTAATAAATCTAATAAATTAATTTAATAAATCTAATAAATATAATTCTAATAAATCTCTAATAAATATAATAAATCTAATAATTCTAATAAATATATTTATTATTTAATGTGATTTATTATAATCTTATAATTATTTAATTATATATATATATTTATATTTATATTTAATTATAATCTTAGAAATAATTTTTTCAATTAAAACATTATATATATTTTTTTGAATTATTAAAAAATATATATTAATTATAAACATTTGTTTTTTATTTAATGTATACAAATAAAAAATATTTTTTAATATAAATATAATGATTTTATATAAATTCATAATATTTTTTATTAAAAACTTTTATCAGCGCTATTATTAGCGCTGATAAAGGTCACATTTATCTGCGCTTTTAACTAGCACTGATAAAGACTCACCCCTTTAACAGTGCTATTATTAGTGCTGATAAAGGGTACACCTTTATCAGTGATTTTCTTAGCGCTGATAAAGGTCACATTTATCAGCGCTTTTAGCTAGCGGTAATAAAGGTCCACCCCTTTATAGCGCTGATAAAAGGCAGTGCTTCCCTTTCCCTATTTTTTGGTAATGAAAATTAAAGAATATTAAACAAATAAAAAATTAAAATGAATAAGTTTAATATATATTTATTTATTTATTTATACATGTATCAATTAAAAATCAACAAATAGTATATATATATATATATATCAATATATATTTCTATATGAAATATGATTTTTAATAATATATTTTTTTATGTCATTTTTAATTAAATATCTTGTTAAATATATTATATTTTTATCAATATAAATATATAAATATATTTATATATTAATATATATTTTTTAATGATATTTTTTTATAAATATACCTTTTGTTAGTGTTTTTTAGTGCTGATAAATGACACTCTATCAACACTAAAAAACACTGATAAAAACCTTTTCTATTAGCGCTAAAAAATGCTTAAAAATGGTGTTTTTATCAGCGTTTTTTAGATAGCGTTGTTTATTGCAACTTTGGTAGTAGTGTTTTCGGTGTTCATTCAAAAATCATTTTTTTCATAAAAATATCAAAATTTCACTTTAAACTAATTTTTATACATGGTGATCTCAAAAATGATATCATGTTTATAGTATATCAACAATAATATTATTTAAAAAACTTAAAATAAAATTCGTGACATCTATGATTTCCAAGGCTTCCCACCCATGTCAATCATTGTCCCTTGCTTTCTCTACGCCACCAACCTCTGCTTTACTTTTTTTTCATTTTTTTATAACTTTCACGCCTTTAACATACCAAAAAAACAAAGAAAATTAAAGCATGGGTGTAACAAAATCCTCATTAAAAGATAATATAAACTATATAACTAGATGTTTAGTTCTAAAATGTTGGCTCTAGTGTATTAAAAATTGACAAACACCATCATGCGTGGTCGGTTTTTTGGATATTCATGCATTGAATCCATAAAATAAATCTTTGGAGTATCCAAATTGACTATAATGAGCATCCAATGCTGCCTAAAAACACAAAAAGGAATAAGTAATGAAAGAAATGAAAATATAGTTTATATGATTAAATTTTAGAGTTTTACCCCTGTATCATTGGTATTAAAAAGATTTTGTCATCTGTTATTTTGTTCTCAAACGATTTGAGCAAGGATGACATTATTTCACCCTCTTTATCGGAATTTATTTCTTCTTTTGAAGAGGTTATGTGAGGACTAATGAGTCCAAATTTTTGTTCATGGGTAAATCCCTTCAATTGTTTTTCATATATACGGCTGAGAAAAATATGAAATGTATTTAGTAATAATTATCATAGTATATCATCATTTTTAAAATCAAATCATGAAAACATACCTCATGTATACATTTACCACTGAGGCGCCTAGCCATTCATACTTGAGGATTTCATTTACATTTTCAGCACTAATTTAATCTGATTCTTCCCCTCCATACATATTTTTTTCAAAATAAATTGTGTGAGTATTGTCATCTATCAACTTTGTATCCACATGAGCCTGCAATGATATTAAATGTGGATATAGAATGGGTGGGTTGAAGGTGCTCTCAGTATATCATTTCAATCGGTTAGTTGATCCTTGAGATATTTTTGAGCCGATCTTTCATTTCACCCCTTTCTCTTTGTTGTTTTGTAATAACATTTATCGGTCCAGACCTTTTTTCATTAAATGTTAAAGGTTTATCTTGAAAAATAAATTGGAAATGAATACCTCCTTATCGATATGTTTTTTTACAAGAATTGATAGCCATGCGATTAATGTTCCAACAGCTTGTTCAACTGTATGAATGTCGTTTTCATTATTTGGAACAGGTAGCTCAGCACTTGGCTCGTGAACTATGTTAATCGACACTCTGACATGATCTGTTGAAAGTGGTCTGTTGTGTAGCATGTTGTTCTACATATTGAACACCATAGACCTTGCTACAAGGCGATAGGTGGGAGTTGATAGATATAAATCACATTCATTTTCACCGTGTATAATATCAGTATAGAAAAGGTATCAGTATCTATGTGATTCAAATTTCATAGAAACAATTATTAGAACATTGATTACCTCAGCTAAGTCAGGTTTTTTAGGGGAATGGATCACCTCAAAACTGGTGGGGTGGGGTGATATCTTCACGCATGGGTTGTTCTTGAGTTGTTTCTTCTCTTTGCCTCCCCCCATCAAATTTTATATCATCACTTTGTGGTATTGTAATTATTCTTGAAACATAGATAATCTTTCTCTTATATTTTTCATTTCCTCAGTTTGGTCCTCCTCTTGTTTTTCTTTCTAAAAATATGTTCGGGGTGTCACCCCAAAACCCACACCTCTGACGCAGCCATACTTTTCTAGCTGCTTTAAGGCCGCTGAAAGTATGTTTGCATCTAGTACAGATGTTTTTGATTCATATGACTATGTCAGATAGATAATATAGAAAAATAATTAATAATTATTTTGTAATATCAATTTAAGGTAAAAAAAATTATATTATGTCATACTTACAAATATTTCCCGCACTTTTTGTGTGTTTTCATTGATCAGAATACCCTCTTTATTTACATGAACCTACTTCCATAGCACATGGTGTGGGATGGAAGTGGCTTTCTATTTATATTTATCTATCTGCATATAAACATAGGAACATGGTTATGGTGTTGTTTTATGCCACATAAAATTATTATGGTAGATTTAAAATACGTACCAATTTTTTCTCAAGTGAAGCGTACCCCATCCTTACTTTACGGTAGGGTTATGCTGGTTTTGCTAACCATTCCTTATTTTCAGCACTCATTTGTTGTTTCATAAATAAAAAACTAGCAATCAAAGTGATGAATACAAGAAACGTCAAACAACATATTACCATACACAATGCACCTGAAAAGTCTGCTCCACATAACGGTTGTTAAATGTATCCCACGCTCCTTGGGATATCAAGTGTCCATAAAGAGGAGGTGGGTGTGGCTTGATTTTCCCTTTAGCATATTTAAGATGATATTTCATTAAAATTGTGCAGAATCTTCTATGAATCCTTCCTATAACTCTTATTACATATTCCTTGTGTGATGTATCTACTATAAATTCACTCTACAATGGATGATATAGAGTAAGTCAATGTTTTAGCATTTTATTTTATTTTAATAAATTAAAGAAATGATATCATAATGTTACTGTAATATTTTCCTACATTAGTGTCTTAATCCTAGTGACAACATGGTGCCATGAGTGTACATCAATCAGCACGCATTGTCGAGTGATGATTCTAATGTAGCTACTAAAGATGGCTTTGTTGGGGTTAACATGTTGGCCTCGCTTATTCCATCCCACCTCAAATTTGATGCCTTTTGCTTTTTCCTTAAGGATTTTGGCTAACACTGTCAAACTGTAGTGATCTTGTTTTTTTATGCTGCTGGGGTTTCATTGCCTACCATTTCCACAGTTTCAGTATCATCATTATGTTCCTCCGGAGCGCTAGCATCAGCACTCGAACTAGTAGCAATAGGTTGAGAAACCTTTTGTACCCCAGCACTGGGACCAGTAGAAACAGGTTGAGAAACATGTTATTCCTTTGTATTGGGACTAGTAGCAGTAGGTTGAGAGACCTTTTGTGCCTCGGGATTGGGCGCATCAACAGGTACATAAGTCATTATCTGCAGAAATGGTTTAACATTTAATTTAGATTACATAAAAGCAGCAGCGAATAGATAATAACATAAGGTAACACAATGTATATTATAATAAAAAATAACATGATTATTGAACTCTCTTTTTTTAAGGTTGAATAGATTTGACCCCTCTATCAACTATGTAAATCTCTTCATTGTGGTCTCCAATGACATACAGAACGTCGTTTACATTGGGACCTCTGTGAAATGATTGTGAAGTCCCAATGAAAGGGTCATCCTCTGTTGAATTTTCATCTGAGCCTTCATTTGTTTTGTTCGATAACAGAACAATTGAATAGTTTCAGTTTGTAGGATCTGGAACATAAAATACTTGTACTGCTTGTGATACCATTATAAATGGTTCGTCTTTCTCTCCTTCCTTACTAAAATCAACTTTCACGCATCTCAATTCATCTATTTTAACATTACTCTTGTTATCAACCCAGTTGCATTAAAAAATCGGCACTTGTAATTTCATATAATCCAACTCTTATATTTATTTGATGATCCCAAAGTATGAAATATTCTCATAAATTGGATTTTTGTCCTTAGCACCAAAAACATGCATCACTTCATCCAAAAGTGTAACCCCACTATTCTACATGGTATTTTCTTCATCATGTTCATTAGTATAGAATGTATAACCATTAACTACATAATCATTGTAAGATAATACATACACACTTGGTCCTCTGGCTAGCCATTGAAGTCGTTCTGAAATTGAGTCTGTATTTTCATCTGACTTCTTAAAAATATGGTCCCAAAACCATCCAATAAACTATTGATTATGTGTATCTGATATCCATTTTTTAGCCCTAGATGGATTGAAATTCTTAAGAATTTATTTTTGGGTTTGAACATATGGTTCAACGTTGAAACTGTTATGAAAAACCTAAAGGTGGGCATGCTCCCAATCTATAATATTGATTATAACAAACTCTTTTCCAGAAATTCCTTCACCCTCAAGCCTCCTAGTGTGATGAGATTTCAGTAGGCCAATTCTTTCCACACTAGACGGGTATTCGGTACAGGATTCAACAGCTTCCTCAATAATATATCGCTCTGCAATACAACCCTTTGGATGACTTCGATTTTTGGCATACCCTTTCAAAATCTTCATATACCATTCAATGGGGTACATGGGGTACATCCATCTATAATGTAAAGGACCACATAGTTGAATCTCTCTCACCAAGTTAACCATCAAATGAACTATCATATCAAATAATGTTGGCAGAAAGAAAATTTTCAATTCACATAATATGATGGTAATTTCTCTTTCCATAGTTGGAAATTTTACTGGGTCTATAACTTTGCTGCATATAGATTTGAAGAAGAAACAGAGCTTCATTAATGTATGACAAACATTCTTGAGAAAAATTCAATGTAAAGCTATAGGAATTAGATTTTGTATCAAAACGTAGCAGTCATGTGATTTCAGACCTTTAACTTTAAATTGTTCATTGACACAATGTTCTTGATATTTGATGAATACCCCTCTAAAACCTTTACGTTATTCAAGAAGTTTCAAAACTGATATCTCTCCTGCCTGGAAAGAGTTTAAGTAGTAGGGGAAGAAATGTTTGTTTTTCACCCTTAACTGGTGCCAACTCTTCTTGTATTCTCATCTCAACCATGTCCAACCTAGCCTTAATTCCATCCTTTGTTTTTTCGGGTGAATTTAGAAATGTGTCGATGAAACTATCACATACATTTTTTTCAAAATGCATAACATCAAGAAAATTTCTGACATATAGACAATTCCAATATGGTAATTCAAAAAAAAACTAATCTCTTTTTTTAACTGGTTTTCGTAAGGTTTTTCAAAAACGGTTTACCAAAATTAGTGTCGACATATTTTACTTTCTCAAAAAATTGATCACCTATTAGTGGAGAAGGTGATGTATGTTCTTCTAAACTTCTATCGAATGATGTCATCTAAGATCGGTACTTATGTCGTCGGGGTAGAAATCTTCGATGTCCTAGAAACACAGTTTTTGATTAATGTTTCAAACTAATTAACTGTGTACCTTGTTTGAAAATGGGACAACCTTGAGTTACTTTAATTATATATACTGAAAAATTTCCATAAGTAGGAAAGTCATTTATCATCTCGTACAGTATGGATCTCAAAGTGAAATCTTCATTTTGTAAGCATCATACAACGTAACACCTGAATCCCACAATAATTTCAAATCCTTGATCAATGGAGCTAAATAAAAATCAATATCATTACCCGGTTGTTTTGGTTTGGATATAAGCATAGATAACATGATTTATTTTCATTTCATGCATAACCATGGTGGTAATTTATAATTTAGCAACATAATCGGCCATGCTCTATGAGTGATTATTTGAAAACCAAAAGGATTCACTCCATTTGTAGATAACTCAAGATAAAGGTTTCTCAGCTTGTTTCCAAATTTAGGATACTCATGATCAATTCTCTTTCACTAAGGAGAGTATGTCGAGTGATGTAGATTCATATCTTTAATTCTTGTATCTGTATTCCATGTCAATTATCTTGCAGTCTCCTCACTTTCATATAGGCACCTAAACCTTAGAATGATTGGAATGTACCATAAAACTTTCGTAGGACTGGATTCATCTTTCTTGTATCGAAAAGCATCACACTTTTGGAATTATTTAAGTAATTTTTGGTCCTTTAGAAATAGTATACAGTCATTTGGGTAGGCGTGTATTCTTTCAGAGATCATACCCATTGAGCGTAGCATTCGTTTGGCATTGTATGTTCGGCTTAGGAGCTCATTATATTCTAGGATCATGTCATTCAGGAGATAAAGTAGTTTCGTAAAACTGGTGTCACTCCACCCGTTGCCTACTTTCAAATTATACAGCTTCAATATGGATAACAATGTTGTATATTTAGTGCAACCATCATACAATGGTGTCTTTGCACAACTCTTTAACTTCTCAAATAATGTTGGGCAATCAAAAAGTTTATCTTCAACTATCCTTGTCATTTCCTCAATACAATCTTCATCATCATTCACATCTATAATCACATCCTCCATACGGTCATCTTCATTGTTCATGCTTGTAATCATATTAGATGGTCTGTAAAATCCAGTGTTATCTCAGTTACTACCTACATTCATTTTTTTCCCATGTTTATTCCAACATGTATAACTTTGATCTATTTCGTGACAGATCAAGTGTTCTTCCAACTCCTCTAGACTAATTTTTCTTGAATAACAACAGCGTAAACACAGAAAAAGGATTTGAGAATGGTCATATCCATTGTATTTTCCAAACTTGATAAACTCTTTCACGCCCTCTTCATACTCTTTTTTCAACCGATTGGCATTCATCCATTCTTTATTCATATTCATCATATTTGATTTAGTAATATTAATATTTAAATTACACAAAATATGTTCAACTAGGGTCATAATCCAACTATAATTAATGGAACTAGCTATGGTAAACAATACCCTTACCTCTCCATGCATTACTCAGGGCCAAAGTAGATCACACCCATCTTCCCAACCACATAATCAATGGAACTAGCTATGATAATCCCTTTTACTATAATGTTTTACTATCCCACATGTGATCTATATGCATTTTTGTAAATTGGTTTTTTAGTGTTTCACTAGAAACATAATGTCTTGAGTCAAGAACTATGGTACTAAACTAATAGATGGTATGATTTTATATAGAGTGCTTTTAGGTGGATGGATTCATTACATGTGTTGTTATGGTTATTTGGATAGGGTGTTCATAAAGTGTCCCATAGCGTCCTCTAGTGAAGTGGTTTTCTAAGATTCAGTGGAATTGCACTAGTAACAAAGTGGTGGTGCCATTGAAATGGGTAAGGTTTGGATTGATATTCAATGGTGGGGGAACTAAAACATGGAAAAAAAATGGCATACCAATCATGACAACAACCACAACACCATACAAATGCACAATCGTGCTCACAATCGCAACACCATACAAACCAAACAAACACAATTTCATATTTTACAAAGCATCCCTTATTCAATTCATCTTGTTAATTCAGGGGTTATAATAGAAGTTTTATCATCCAAGGGAATTCATTTATTATCCAAGTATACGTAAATTACTAATTTCTATACTCAATTGTTCAATAGAACCAACCAACGTGCAATTCATTTAGTGTGCAAACAAGGACCACCAACGACCACGATTTTCAGCGGGGAATTTATCCCATACAATTCACAACATAACCATCAATATAAAATATTAATAACATGAGAACAAGATAAAACCAATTAGTAAAAGGAGAAAACTCATCATGAAGGTGTCGTTTAGCACACGGTGAAGGTGCGTTCGCGGCGGAGGAGAGGCACGCAAAAGAGGAGATTTCCAACTAAAAAGAAAACATAAAATGAGAACTCATATGTTATACCTGTCCAAAATAGGTCCAATGAGATTTAGGAATGGGACATGTCTGGTCAAATAGTTTTATTGGTCAATAGTGGGATTTTATTTTCCATCTATGATATTTTCTTTCTGTTTATTTATTTGTTGTGTATTTACTATTTTCATAGATGTTCAACTTATTAATGGTACATGTATGGTTTTTAGGAGAAAGATCATTTTTAATTTACTCTAATTTAGGTGTAAAATATTCCACATTAATTTTATCTTTTTTCTAGGGGATCATTGTTATCCTGTAGGAATCATGAACGCCTCTTAGGTTAGTGGAAAGTCAGGTTAATTGTTGGTTATGATACTATCCTGGGTCGTATCATTATATTTCCAATTGTAACTGACCCATGTCCATTGAAATATAGGAATTTGGGGGGGGGGGGGTCAGACACTAATATATTCCCAACTCCACTGGAGTTCCTATGGGGGTAGGTCCTGATAGTGTCATATCTGATAAATCTTTTATAGATTGGACATTAGAGTAGTCACTACTAAGGATTTCTTCATTTGTATGGTAGTAATGTTTGTTGAAACTAGTGTGTGAAGTAGACATTAGAAACTAATAGGAAATATCTTACAACCCTCATTGAATCTTAATAGGTTTGGTTTCATTCATCATATAGTTACAAGTAATGTGGAATGTGTAAATAATAATCTTGGGGGATGAATGACATGGAGAAGTTGATGGAAATGATGATGTGGAAGTGTGTTTAAATATTTATTGTATATTTTTCATTAGAATGAGGTTGGTTTAAGTAATTATATTTAGGTCGGTTGTGTTATTTCATCATGAGGTTCAATAAGAAGAGGTGTATCAAGCATCCAAGCATTAAATGGACTTAATCATAAAGGACCTAAATATAAGGGAGAACAAGACATGCATCACAACAAAACACATAGGCAGTCTAGGAAAACATGCATCACAACACAACACATAGGTTCATGCCACAATGGGTCTCAAATGAGAAAGAACTACGACACAAAGGAGATGGTCACACCACAATGGTTCCTGGTAAAAACACATCTAGAACCCACGTGCATGATCAACAATGAGATCATATAATCTAGGGGAAAGGGACTATGATACATTGGTCATCACTACACCATAACCTCTAAGACCTCACACCCTCCACAGTGAAATGATACCAAAATTGGAAGAACTGTGAGAACTCCACATTATAAGACTTCACACCACAACCAACACTCCATGACACAACTATTACAAAACAACTAAAACCATAAAAACTATCTTCCAAACCGTAGTTCCCCAACCATGACACAAGCACAACCTCCACGATGTAAAATATTCACCATGTCATGGAATCTGGTTTCATTTGAAAAATCAGTTCAACTTCCCTCTTTCACCTTTGAAACCAACCCTAGGTTATTCTTTAAAATACAAGGGTGTCACATGGATATGCACTTGATAGACCTCACTTTTGAAGGAGAGTGTAACTCTTTAATATATATCTTTCACTATACCAAGGAATGAATAAAAACCCCTTGCCTTTTACACACCTATAGGAATAACCCATACATATGCCTTTTTTTCCAATGACAAGGCGCTACCTATGATCTGCTTTTTGGTTAGGTTAGCATAACCAAGTCATATACCTTTTAATGGAGGTATAACCGGTGTGTGAGTTGATATAGACTATGGACAAAGGAATTTTTTTCATGGGAAGGGAATGGTAAAGTCCTAAGGCCACAATCCATATATATAGTGGTGGTAGGACTTTCCTATAACACCTATGACCATAGTTGATATGGAATATGGCCAAAGGTTCCTAAATCCATGACCATTTTTCTTTTCTAAAAGTATAATTATTAAAGTTATAAAAAATTATACACACACACAAACATATATTTATATATGTAGATATATAGATATGTATATATTTATAAAGATAGTTCATTGTAGCTTATTGTTAAAGTCTTAGATAAATTATAGAATTTGCCCTGAGATCAAATCTCATCATTTTGTTTAATATTTCGATTTATATGACCACATTCATAAACCATAGCTGGAGATACATATGTCTATGGTCCACCCATGGAAGTTGATGCCCTATGGAAAAGGTTACAAACCATGGCTATAGATTCTCCATAATAGGGACTACATCCACAATCATTGTCTATGGTACTAGACCATCTGACTATGGCTATTGTTGGTGGGCTATGGAAATTGGGATAACACCCATGGGTGTCCTGATAGTGGATATAAACTATATCCATTTTCAATTTGTCTATAACCACTATCATAACCCATGACTATTGCCTAATTTTTGACTAGTGTGAGAATTGAGCTGGGCAGATTGATGGGTGCTGGTATAACCTTAGTGGGTTTGGGGATGGAATAGAGCCCTTATGTATTTTATTCTTCTGTTTATTGTTTATATGTGATAATCCCAATAGGTGGTCGTTGAGACCAAATTACTTATTTTTTTGTATTTTTTTCAATTAACATGAAGTTTCAATAAGCTTGATGTTAATATATAATAGAGAAGGACAATTTGGAAGTAGGTTGGAGAGCCCAATCTTGTCGACACAATTATATGAGTTACTAAGAAATTCATTGTTATGTGTGATGAATTGTGAATATTAAAAGAGGATTGAAGATATACCTTTTTTCATGGAAGTAGTGTCGATTACTTCCAATTCAATTTAGATGGAAAGGAAAAATAAATGCCTTGAGGAGTATATAATATATTTGGATATTACTAAGGGAATTTTAAAAAGTAGAGAGATGATTCCTACATGTTTTTCTTTAAAGGTTGTTGCTATTATATTACTCAAGACTCTAGAATTTAAGAAAAGAAGATAAAGCTAAAATATTTTCCAACTCTAAAAGATAGACACTACTAGAGAAGATATCCATCATAGAGGCTGCCGACCGAGCATAAAGGTAGGATCTATCCAAAAGTAGCATGTATGAGGGTATAAATAGTTAGAATAGGTCTATGTAGGTAGAAAGAGCATGTGGAACCACAAGTGATATAACAACCGTATGAATTTAGAGGGGATATGAATTTATCTAATAAGCATCTTCTCCATAATATAGAATAATAAACTTTAAACTAAGAGAGGAATAAGTAATTATCAAAATAAAAATAATCAAATTGAGAGGGGATGTGAATTTATCGAAACATAGACAGAGTGGCAAAAAACCATTCAACCCATTTGATAATTACCAAATCCAATAAACTCTCTCAAAATTTGAATACATCTCCCCCTTTTTGTATGATAAAAAAAGATAAGAAAATTATGAGCAGTGCATTAAAAATAAAAATAAACATAGGTAATAAAAAAGAAAGGGAATAGAATATATCTAATAAGCATCTCCACCTAAGTTAAATAATAAAGAACAGTAAACAATAATAATCAAATAGTGAACAGGCATACTCAATAGATATACTAGTAATTAGATGAAAAACTCCCCCAAAACTGAGTGACATGCCAACAATTAGATGAAAAACTCCCCCAAAACTCAATGATATACTAACAATTAGATGAAAAACTCCCCCAAACCCTACGCACCCTATGGAAACTAGGGAAACCGCAACAGCGACTCACTGGGGGGAATCCGTGCGCTGTAGAGGAGGCTTCCGGGACGGTCGTCGGATGAGGAGGGTGCGCCGGAGCAGGTCAGGTGGACAATGGGGTCATGCAAGGAGGAGGAGGAGAAAGAGGCGGACGAGGAGGAGGAGGAGGCGGCGACGACGACGGAGGAGGAGGACGATGTGTCGGCGATCGGGGAGGAGGAGGCAGCGACGACGGCGGCGGAGGGGGGGGGGGTCACGGCGGAGGAGGGGTCGCGGCAGCGGCGAAGGAGGAGGCAACAACGGAGGAGGAGGAGGAGGAGGGGTCGCGGTGGAGGAGGGTTCAACGGTGCAGGGGTTAGCTTCCACGAAGGCTTGAAAGGGTGCGGGGGAGGAGGAGCCTGTTATGGTTCTTTTATAAAACTCGTTGGAACCTTTATCAGGGCTAGTTAAAAGCGCTAATAAAGGTATGTTTTATCAGCGCTAAAATAAAAAGCGCAGATAAAACATATCTTTATCAGCGCTTTGTTAGCGTTTATAAAAGACCTATTTATCAGCGCTAAAATTATAGCGCTGATAAAGACATATTTTATCAGCATTTTTTTAGCGCTAATAAAAGCCATCTTTATCAGCGCTAAAATTATAGCGCTGATAGATATGTCTTTTATCAGTGTTTTTTTAGCGCTGATAAAGGACATTGTTATAAGAACAATTTCACAACCAATTAAATAATTATTTAAATAAATATAAATTTATTTGTATTTATTTATAAATATTTGTATATATTTATAAATATATCTATTTAATTATATATTTATAACTTTATAAGTAGTATAATAAATATATTTATTATAATTTTATAATTATTTACATATATATATATATAGTTATAATTATAACTATAAATAGTATATATTTATAAATATTTGTATATAATTGTTAATATATATATATATATATATATATTAATAAAATTATAATATTATATGTATAATTTTATAATTATTTATATATATATAGTTATAATTATAATTACAAATGTATTTGAAAGGTATTTCTATATATATTATTAAAAATAGAATAAAATATATTTATTATTTAAATATATTTAATGTAATTTTATAAGTACATTTTTATAACATATATAGTTCATATGGGTAGAATTATGAATTAATCAATATACCACATAAATAGACAACGTGATGTAATGTATAAATGAGCATTCATGCATTATACATAACATATATATGTGCATGATCAATATATTCGTTGACCAAATTAATTGGAAAACACATATATATTCAATAATTTTAATTATAAATATATATATTAAAAAGTATTATATATTTATAAATAAAATAAATAAAATAAATATATTAAATATAACAAATATAATTAATATAATTAATTATTCCAATAAATCCAATAAATCTAATAAATCTCTAATAAATATAATAAATCCAATAAATCCAATAAATCTATTTATTATTTAATTTAATTTATTATAATCTTATAATTATTTAATTATATATATATATATATAATTATAATCTTAGAAATACTTTTTTCAATTAAAACATTATATATATATTTGAATTATTTAAAAATATATATTAATTATAAACATTTGTTTTTTTATTTAATGTATACAAATAAACATTATTTTTGAATATAAATATAATAATTTTATATAAATTCATAATATTTTTTATTAAAAACTTTTATCAGCGTTTTTCTTAGCGCTGATAAAGGTCACATTTATCAGCGCTTTTAGCTAGCGCTGATAAAGGCTCACCCCTTTAACAATGCTATTATTAGCGCTCGTAAAAGGTACACCTTTATCAACGGTTTTCTTAACGCTCATAAAAGGACACATTTATCAACAGTTTTCTTAGCGCTAATAAAAGTCACATTTATCTGCGTTTTTAGTTAGCGGTGATAAAGGTCCACCCCTTTACAGCGCTGATAAAAGGTAGCGCTTCCCTTTCCATATTTTGTGGTAATGAAAATTAAAAAAATATTAAATAAATAAAAATTAAAATGAATAAATTTAATATATATATACATGTATCAATTAAAAAGCAACAAATAGTATATATATATATATCAATATATATTTCTATATGAAATATGATTTTTGATAATATATAATTTTTTTATGTCATTTTTAATTAAAGATCTTGTTAAATATATTATATTTTTATCATTATAAATATATAGATATTTTTATATATTAATATATATTTTTTAAAGATATAGTTTTTTTATAAGTATACATTTTGATAGTGTTTTTTAGTGGTGATAAATGACACTATCAATGCTAAAAAACACTGATAAAAACCTTTTCTATTAGCGCTAAAAAATGCTTACAAATGGTGTTTTTATCAGCGTTTTTTAGATAGTGATGTTTATCACAACTTTGGTAGTAGTGTTTTCACTGTTCATTTAAAAATCAATTTTTTTCATAAAAATATCAAAATTTCACTCTAAACTAATTTTTATACATGGTGATCTCAAAAATGATATCATGTTTATAAAATATCATTTCTAAAAGTTCTATAAATTAATTGTAATATTCACTCACAAAAGTAATAAATATTATTTCTGAAAAAAAATGTATATTTGAAGCATCAAATAAATTTACTGAAAATTGGGTGTTTATTTCCTAACCATTAATCAATACATTTGTATCGAGTATGGACTTTATATGTATATGTGTGTGTGCACGCATGTGTGTGTGTATATATATTTCAAAATGCAACCAATCCTATTCATACCTGTCAATTCAACAACTATCACTACTAAAATGTTGGTCATGAGCGACCGTCAAAAGTGGCTGCTAAAGGCCTTTAGGGACCGCCTTGTGACTGCATTTGGCGGTCGCAGTTGGTCTGTTGGTAAAGGCCAACAACGACCGCCTAAGGTGGCCCCTAAAAGTCCCCCATGAAAACACAACGGTTTTGGGTGTTGTTTGTTGTTGCCGACACAAGGTCACACGAGGGCATGACAAGAGGGAGACCAAACCTTCGTCGTCGGCCATGGCAGATACGTGGCGGTCGGAGGGAGGGGAGGGTGCAACATCGAGGGGTTTATGGCGTGCGGTCGAACATCGGGGGCTGTTGGGTTCGGCGGCAGGTGTTGTAAGGGCGCTAGGAGGTGACGGGGGGTAGCGACGAGGCTGACCGAGGGTGGTAGGGCGGCGGCGAGGGTGACCGGGGAATATACGGGAAAGTTGCTGCGGCGATTTGGAGAAGACAAACGCGGGGGTGGGGGGGGGATCTTGCTTGTTTTATTTCAGCATTAGTGACCGTCATTGACGCAGGGGTGGGAAAAATCCTGCTTGTTTTATTTCAGCATTAGCGACCGTCATTGACGCGGTCGCTAATACTACCAATAGCGACCGCCAATGATGGTCGCCCATTTCCCAGACTGCAAAAACCTATTTTTATAGTAGTGAAACAGTTACATTTAAATAATAATAATATATTTATAGTATAACAACAATAATATTATTTAAAAAACTTAAAATAAAATTCGTGACATCTAATTTCCAAGGCTTCCCACCCATGTCAATCATTGTCCCTTGCTTTCTCTACGCCACCAACCTCTGCTTTACTTTTTTTTTTTTCGTTTTTTATAACTTTCACGCCTTTAACAAATCAAAAAAAAACAAAGAAAATTAAAGCATGGGTGTAATGTTTCAAAGACTCGATAATGATTTAATGGCCACCGGTTGTTCAGTAGGCATGCACGTTGTCATTAAAATACCAAACTCGTGCGGCGATCTTTTTCCTTATTTAAATTGTTTTTTTATTCCACTAAAACTCCACTAATTACAATCATAATGGACATGCTGTTACATTTTAATAATATTACGCGTGTTTGAAGATAAACTTTGGTATATATTTTCAAATATTAAGGTGGGTAGAGGGAGAAACTAAAAACCTACATTTTTTTAATATTCAATTTCAGGGACTATCAATCCAAAAACAAATTTTAATCTGGGGCAGTTTTGAAAATTCCATAAACCACCCTTCTTTCGTCGTCTATTTATTTAATTCACGCATTCTTTATTCATTTTAATATTTTTTAATCATTGATTTACATTGCATACATTGTATAAATTTATTTATTTCTATATTTATTTTATTTATGACGTGATTTCCTTTATTAATTTTTAATTTTTTAACAATTAAATTATATTATATGTTCACACACACATATATATATTATTTTCTTATTTGTTACATTTAACTATACAATTAATCATATTTTTTAGTATATAAAAAAAATATTCAACTT
This sequence comes from Viscum album, assembly GCA_963277665.1. NCBI lineage: Eukaryota > Viridiplantae > Streptophyta > Magnoliopsida > Santalales > Viscaceae > Viscum > Viscum album. The sequence goes on from OY728137.1 coordinate 249,703,201, forward strand.
ATTTTTTATAAATTTTAATTAAATAAATAATTTGTATATTCATGAGGATTTTATTTAATTAGTTATATATATATATATGCATATATATATATATATATATCTGTTGTGTGTCCATATATATAAAGTTATTTTTATAATATTAATCGTATAATTAATGCAAAATACATATATTATAAATTATATATTACACCTAAGTTAATGCAGATTAATGAGACATGGTAATAAAATAAACTAAAAAGTAAAATAATTAAAGTTTTATAAAAATAAAGTAGGGATTAAAATAGAACCCATAAATTTTTAATATATATATATAAAATGTTTACAATAAATACATTTTAACGAAAACATAACAAAACACACACACACACGTTCTTACATGAAGAATCATTAATCATGAATGACTGTGACATGTTATTGAAAATTTTAAATTCAATTGATCAAAGGGAGATGAGCTAACAAAACACAAATACCAGATTAAACGACAAAACACGATGACATGAAATAACCATAATCTAACACTCGAAAAACAATAGAGAAAAAAAAAATCAACATTACAACAACGATACTCGACTGACATTGTAACGAACCAACTCGGGTTGCTCTCAAACCCGACACCCGGCCCGATCTGTCACATACCTGAAGGGTGTTTCTGATCCCCATGGACTGATGACAAGCACTCAGGCATCAAACAAAAAAGCAGGGGGAACGATTTCGCCCAATCCGAACAACCACATGACACATATATATAACAAGAAAGAAATAGCGGAAGACTAATGAAAATATATGCCATAATAGCGAAAAGATAGCAGAAAACAAACAACTGGAAAATAGCCAAAAACTCCAAAGGACAAGTCCAACTGCAAAGGACTAAAACAAACAACTACTCCAAGTGATGGCATGGACACACTCCCATCATCTCACCACCAACTACCCAACTCAGCTGACACGAAATCTCACCGCCTCACTATGGCGTCTTGCCTTTCCCTGTACTGAAAGGCATACAAAGGTCTACCCACCACCAAAGATGTGTGCAGGGTGTGAGTTAACAGACTCAGTAGGATCCCACCAAAGTGTTCCATATCGAGTATCTGTAGAACAATTCTTGTATGCTTATTTTAAATAAAACATGGTATGATAAGCAGTAGAACATTTTTATAGAAAACATGGTAAACATATCCTTTTTTCACAGTTCTAAACAAAAGCATGTATAACATGCATATCAAGACTAACTCAGAAAGTCAAGCAATACAAAACAGAAACACCAGAACAGACATCGATACCAAGGATCACTATAGGTCATACTAACAGACTACTCGTATCGCAATAATTCAAATGTACAATTCAGTTCCTAGAACACAAGCCTAGGAAATAGAGGAATACCCCATAATTAAACCCCCTGACAATGTCAATATTCGTCCCATAAAACAAAGGGCCTAGGAAACAGAGGAAAGCCCCATGAGAAAACCACTTGATAATCACAAAACATAGATGATGGTCTCAAGCTAAAACTTCCACCTAAGTACCCAAGGTAACATATGTGCTCATTTTCATAAATCAATTTCACTGTTTCAAAAGTACCCATATCCTTTTCATTCATAAAAAACCAGGGAAAACCCATTTCTCTTCAAAAATCCTTTTTCAACACACACAAACAGTCATGCCAATTTGATAAACCAAGTTTATAAAGCAAGAGAAAATCAGTCTAATTATCACAGGCTAGAGACAGAGCCACCCACCTTAAAACTTAGGTCACACACGCCCGCAACAGGATCCACCAACAATGAAACCCAACAACACCAACGAAGTCCCTAGAACCCAAATCCATACACCTTAGGATTGATTTAATTGGAAAAGAAAAGGGTCGACGGAGAAGAGGAAACCACATACCTCAAGAATGAAAGCCTATCGTACCATGACCAACAACAAACGACCTCCGAAACGAGATCGCACAACAGATCTTAGAAGAAGACAAGAGGAAATACCAACTTAGATCAACAGATCTGATGATGCAACCTAAGGACGCTACCACAATTAACAACAATGAGGAAGCGGAAAGGTTTCTCACCCAAAGAGACGCACCAAAATTGCAATGGAGATCAAGTGGTGATCAGATCGATCTAGAAGGAGCAAAGTCTCTAAAAAACGCTTGGGGAAAGCTCTAGGCTGAGGGTGAAGAAGTTTAGAGAAAAGAAATGAGTCAAAACTGTTGTGCGTGTGTTTTAAAACTGGACGTGGGTCATTTCATGACGTGTAATATAGTTACATGCCCTGAAATCCACAATGTACAAGTACGTCCAAAAATCTATCACCTTGGATTAAAAATTCATTATTTAAAGAATTCACGATGTTAAACCACCCTTCATGATGTGTAAAATTTCACAGCATGAATTCCCTTTCACAACTTGTACCCAACAACAATTACACGGCGTGTAACCCAGTTACACGGCGTGAAATACTTCTACATCCTATAAAAAAGCTGGTTAAAGATGAAAGTCCAACAAATCTCTGACTTTACCATTATAGGTATCCTCCCAATCTCCAAGGAGGGGGAAAACCATGATGAGGTTAAGAGAAAACCTGATAAAACGGTAACAGGATGTTACAAACTCCCCACCATAAAGACTTCCTGTCACCGGGAAGTCATGTGGAAGATGTAATCCCTAGAAAGAGATGAGTCCATTGATCCCACATCAACAACCCACATTCCCAAGTCTCATGAGAATCTGATCCTTATTTCCATAGAACTCTGACCAACGAAATCAACTTCTCACGCAAGACTTTCACTTGAGAGTCAACAATCTCAACTGGTTTCTTCATAATAGAAACACCTAGCTCTAACTCGATTTCTTCCCAACTCAGAACATGAGCGGGATCAGGATGGTATTTATTAAGCTAAGACATATGGAAAACATCATGGATACCTGTCAACTAAACCAACAATGCTAACCGATAAGCAACCTTTCTGAGCTGTTCAATGACCTCAAGCAGTCCAACATATCTTGGAGCCAACTTTCCCTATTTCCCAAGCCAACGGTGACCCAACTGAGGAGAAACTTTCAAGAAAACACAATCACCTACAGAAAACTCCAAAGGTTGGTGCCTCCAATCTGCATACAATCTCTATCGACTCTAGGCTATAATCAGACATCGATGTACATCTGGAATCTTTACGTATGTTTCATGAACCAAACTTGGTCCAACTAAAGATACTCTGCCCACCTCAGCCCAACAAAGAGGTGATTTACACAGGCAACCATACAACGCCTCAAAGGGAGCCATTCTGATTGACGACTGATAACTGTTGTTATAAAAAAACTCATCCAGTCCCAGATGGTTATCCCATGATCCTCTAAAATCCAAGACACATGTGCGGAGCATATCCTCCAGGATCTGAATCACACGCTCCATCTGACCATCTTTCTGTGGATGGTAAGTTGTGCTCAACTTGACTTGAGTTCCCATTACCTCTTGAATACTTCTCCAGAACCTCAAGGTAAACCTAGGATCCCTATACGAAACAACTACAGATGGAATACCATGTAACCTCATAATATCTTGCACATACACCTTACCCAGATCTTCAACTTTAGTGGTGTCTTTGATCAGAATGAAATGAGCAGACATCGTCAACCAATCAACAACCACCCAGATATCATTCCTCCCTAGGGGAGTCCATGGTAATCCAACAACAAAATCCATGGATACCTCATCCCATTTATAGATCGGCACTGGAAGAGGCTGAAGAAAACCAAAAGGTTTCAAGTGCTCTGCCTTTATCTGTTGGCAGGTGTAACAACGAGACGCAAACTCTGCGATGTCATGCTTTATACCCAATCACCAGAATCACCACCTCATGTCATAATACATCTCTGTAGTGCTTGGATGAATGACCCACAAAGTGTTATGACAATCAAACAAGACTAAACTTCACGCAGATTCTGGGACGAAAATCCTTTTTCTGAATTGAAGCATACCATACGAAGAGAGAGACCAACTAGGAATAGTCTCCCCACCATAAAGGCTTTCTCGAGTCTTCTGAAACTCATCATCCTGCTGCTGAATTCGCAAAATAGACTCTATTAGAGATGATGATAACTGAACACTGGTTAGAACCATGCCTGAAACATCCTATTGAGCATCTAAGTGAAATTGAACGAAAATCCCCATAAGATTCCTATTAGGACCAATAGGGGCCTATATACCCTGAGAGGAGGGGGGGGGGGTGAATCAGGGTATAGATATTCTTTTTCAAAGTTCTTCCTGCCCCACTAGATCTTGACCTCTTTATTACAAGGGTCACTTTGTTTGCACCTGTGTGTTTATTATGATCACTTATTTTCTTCTTTATCTGATGATGATACTTTAAATGCAATGCAGGGAAGTAAGCAAGCAGACACAGAGATTTTTACTTGGTTCACCCTCACCGGGCTACTTCCAAGGAGCATACGCTGACAAGTTGTCGGTCGTACCAAATTCCACTATTCTTCACTAGATGTGGATACAATGGTTCGGGCTAGATCACTTCTAAGCCCAGGCTCACTGCCTTTACAAGTTTAGGGTCAGCTCACTGCTTTCCCAAGGGTCACTCCCTATTTCTCTCTCTCTGCCTCACTGCCGGTGGAGAGGATCACCTTCTTTCTTTTCCTTTGCTCACAACTCTTGGAAGGAATCTACTCACAGTTTATAGACCTATAGGTCTCTTCATTTGCATGAAAGAATGCATCTTCCTCTGTAAGTAGATGCTCTGTTGAAGCCCAATTTTCACCCGTAGATGAATCTCTCTTTGCACCGAAGGTATCGGGAAAACTTCCAGCTTCCACGCAGCCCAAAAATCACTGCTGGAAATAAACCTTACTTGGTGCACAAGTCAACCTCGGCGCACAAGTATCGGCGCGTAAGTCACAACGGGCGTGCAAGTTCTCCTCAGACACTTGCACGACCCAAGCTTCTTCAACTCCAAACTTGCGCGACACACTTCCTTTTACGCCCAATCCAATATTGGCGCGCAACTCCACACTAGTGCACAACTTCAAACACTGGCGCGCAACTATCACCCTGGCGCGCAAGTCCCACCTGCGCGACCACACACACCACTTGCGCGACCACTACACCTGCGTGACGAGAGCTCTGATTTCTCAAAGTGTTGAAATCCGGTACAGAATGAAGAGGGGTGGTCCAGTATTTATAGGCAAATTGACCACCCTGCGTGACGGCGCGCAAGTCACCTGCGCGACCCAGTCTCGGCGCGCAAGTCTTCTGTCCTTTTAGACACTTGCGCGACCAACTCCCAAACTTGCGCGAACCTGTTTCCTTTGCCATATTTTGATCTTATGATCTTGAAAAAAATATGGCGCGCAAGTTTCCTATACTCCAAGTCCTCGGCGCGCAAGTTCCTTTGCCAAAAACACTTTTCTTAATTTGTCGATTTTCAGGCCAAAAAATTTGGCAAACACTGGAAAACGGCGCCACCTTGTATCTGTTCTTTTGTACCGCCTCCAGATCATCCATTCCTTTTGTCGACGTTCTTGAATCAATCATGGATCATTGAACTCAACTCTTGAACTTGACATTCCATCATGATATCCTCTTTTTCAACAAATTTGTATGTCATTATTTTGCTTTGTCAACAATCACCACTCAGATGTCCACTTTTTCAACAAGCACAATCACCTCAAAAATGCTTCAATGATGGCTTAAGGGATTTTTGCCCAACAATTCCACTCCTCCTTCAATTCCAGAATAACCTATGATGGAAATTCTATGCTAAGGGCATCTGCAACAACATTTCCCTTTCCTAGGGTGTAGGCAATATCAAAGTCAAATGTTTGAAGGTATTATACCCATCGTATCTGTCTGAGATTTAAGTCCTTCTGAGAAAATATATATCTCAGACTCTTATAATCAGAGAAGACTATGAAATTATCCCCAAAAAAGATAGTGCCACCAATATTTAAAAGCATTTATATCTACAGCAAGATCTAAATCATGAGTGGGGTAATTCATATCATATGGTCGAAGCTGATGAGATCCGTAAGCAACAAAATGGTCATCCTGCATAAGCACGCATCCTAAACCATCACCAAAAGCATCAAAAAACACCACGTACTGCTTATCAGGCTCTAGTGAGATTAGAATAGGAGCCAATGCCAGAAGTCATTTTAGTTCATCAAAAGACAACCGACACTTCACATCCCAAGTGAATTTCATCAGTTTCCTGGTAAGAGAAGTTAAAGGTGACGTTGTATTAGAGAATTCCTTGACAAACCATCAATAGTATGTAGCAAGACTAAGGAAGGTATGCATCTCAAAGAAATTCTATGGTTCCTTCCATGAAAAAACAACCTTCACCTTCTCTGGATTAACTGATAATCCATGTTCAAAAATCTTGTGTCCTAAGAACTCCACTTCTTGAATCCAAAAACTTCATTTCAAAATCTTTCCATACAAACGGTGACTTCTTATAATTTCTAGAACCAAACTCAGATGGTGCTCGTGCTCATACTCAGATTTTGAATAAACCAGAATATCATCCACGAACACTACCACAAAAGTGTCAAGATATTGATGGAATATCCAATTCATCAAATCTATAAAAACTGTAGGAGCATTAGTCAGAGAAAAAGGCATCCCAAGATATTCATAATGCCCATACCTTCTCCTGAAAGTTATATTCAGTATATCATACTCCCGAACTCTGAGATGATGATAACCTGACTGAAGATCAATATTTGAAAACCAATTTTCTCCCTTTAATTTATCAAACAGATCATCCACATGAGGAAAAATATATTTGTTATTAACCGTCACCCAATTCAACTTCTGATAGTCCATACATAACCGAAGTGAACCATCTACTTTCTTAGCAAAGAGCACAGGGGCTGCCCAAGGTGAAACACTAGGGAGAATGAAACATTTTTCCAACAGGTCGTCCAACTGAATCTTGAGATCTTTTAGTTCTATTGGTTCAATATAGTAAGAAGGTATCGATATCAGTTGTGCACCTAGAACCAGTTCAATCATAAACTCTACCTCTCTCTGGAGGAAGAGTAGAGAAGTTGTCAGGGAAAACTTCAGAAAAGTCTCAAACAACAACGGGAAGATCAACAATAGGAGAAACATCATTGGGCTTAAACACAAAAACAAACAAAAAACTCCTAAGATCTGGGTGAGAAGGCCCCACACGACCTAATATCAGATCCCATTCTCCCTGAAACACATGAGAGATCCCACCGACAGCAAGAAACGAAACACGCCGATGATAAAAATCAACCTCATCTCGATGAGTGACAAGCCAATACATGCTGATGATGAAGTCAAAAAGATCTAAATCAAGAACAAAAAAGTCCTATACCAACTCCATATCATTCATTGTTAATGAACAAGGACACTAAAACCCCTGCTCTCTCCACTTATTGAGAGGTGTCGCTAACTCCATTGTAAAGGACATAAGTTCTGTTAGAAGATTAAGAATATCAACTAAACGTGAAAATATGTACGAGTGGGAGGCACCTGTATCAAACAAATAAATTGCTACTGAAGATGCAATAAGGATAGTAGCTATCACTATCACTAGACCTGCACCAACTTCCACCGGACACTCATCTACTACATGAAAATATTTCACTCCTGAGGCTTATAGATAGATCCCTGTAGTCTTTGAATCTTCTGACTACACTGCAGTAGCCTTTGGAGCCAACAAACCCTGACCATGACGAGGCATAGTCACAACCTAACAAAAGCGCTGTAAGTGACCAATGCATCCACAACTATTACACATCTTAGTGGGAATATGAAAGGAGCGTCTTGTGTGTCTACCCTTTCCAAACTGATAGCACGTCAGAGGTACACTTCTAGCTGCAACAGATGGTACAGAGGAGGCTCACTGTTGAGACCCACCTCCACCACTTCTGTGATGATCCTACCACTTCCTTTTCTTCCCATACATGCTACTAAAACTATCACTATATGGAAGATAAGATGTGGAAAACCCAACCTTGCCTACCATATTCATCTCTACCATCATATCTCTATCCAATGTCTCTATATAGGTAGAAAGCTTCAACATAAACACCTGCAATCTGATATCTGTTCACAAACCCTACAGGTATTTCTGAGACTTTGGCTAGTCATTCTTTACCACATCTAGAAAAAAATGGACAATATCAGCAAATTGGTTGGTGTATGCTGACACTGAATTCTCTCCCTACTACAAAGATTGGGATTCCAGAGAATTTTCCAACATTAGGGACTCTAGAAAAAACTGCTGAAAGAACAGGGTTTTGAAACCCTTCCGATCCAAGTCCACATGCCTGTCCGCTTGGACCATAAAATCCCACCATCGCTTGTCGGAACCTTCGATCTTGAACGCTACACACTTTACCCTAATATTCTCATGTGTTTTCAGGAATTTTAAGATTTGATCAATCCTATCTAACCAATCCTCCACCTATTGAGGTTCAGTCATTCCTTTAAAGGATAATGGCTTCTCGTGCAAAAACTCCTGTGATCGATCTCTCTCTCCTCCAGCTCCTGGTTGTATCTCAACAAAAAACATTATGAACTCGCGATAAATCTTGATCAATATCATGAAATACCCATACTATAGTCTTTATTATATTCTGATCTACAGGTGGATTCTCTTAAGGAGCATCAACTACACCCTCCTGAGAAACTCATGGAAGACATCTTAGAGGCATACTGCTGCACACCGAAAAATGAGAACGATTAGAAAAAAGAAAAAATACCAATTAAACTATAAAAATAATAAGCAGAAACTGAGATTTAAAACAAAACCCAACACTAGAGGCATAAAAACCAACTTCCCATGGTGACTTGAGTTTTGTCATCAAAAGATTTGGCCAGACACTTATTGCAATATACCTATCATGTCCTGAAAATCCTATCTCCAATCTAATAAACATACTAAGATAAGGACCCTTGAGGAAAGAAATCCTTTGATATCGAATTGTAATGAACTGACCCAGGTTTCCCTCAAACTCAGCACCTGACCCGATCCGTCACATACCCGAAGGGCGTTCCTGATCCCTACAGGTTGACGACAAGCACCCGAGCATCGAATGTCAAAGAAAGGGGAATGATTTTTCCCAACCTGAACAACCACATGGAACATATATATATATATATATCTATATATATATATATAGAGAGAGAGAGAGAAATAAATAAATAGTGGAAGACTAATGAATATATATACCATAACAGTTAAAAGACAGCAGAAAACAAATAACTGGAAAGTAGCCAAAAACTCCAAAGGACAAGTCCAACTACAAAGGACTAAAACCAACAACTACTCCAAGTGATGGTGTGGACGCACTCCCACCATCTCACCACCATCTACCCAACTCAGATGAAATGAAACCTCAACTTCTCACTACGACACCTTTCCTTTCCCTACACTAGAAGACATACAAAGGTCTACACACCACTAAAAAGGTGTGTAGGGTGTGAGCTAACAGGCTCAGTAGGATCCCACCCAGGTGTTCCATATCAAGTATCTTTATAACAATTCTTGTATGATTATTTTAAATAAAACATGGCATGGTAAGTAGTAAAACAGTTTTATAGAAAACATGGTAAACATTTCCCTTTTTCACAGTTGTAAACAAAAGAAGGTATAAAATGCATATCAAGGACAACTCAGAAAGCCAAGTAGTACAAAATAGAAGCATAAGTACAAGAATCAGTACCATATATCACTATAGGATAAATTATCATATTACTCAAACCACAATAATTAAAATGTATAATCCGGTTCCTAGAACACAAGCCTAGGAAGCAGAGGAATACCCCATGAGTAACCCCCCCAACAATGCCAATATCTATCCCCTAGAACAATGGTCCTAGTAAATAGAGGAAAACACTATAATAAAACCTCCTGATAATCACCAAACATGGATGATGGATTCAAGATAAAACTTCCACCTAAGTACCCAAGGTAACCCATGTGCTCATTTTCATAAATCAATTTCACTACTTCAAAAGTACCCATATCCTTTTCATTTATCAAAAACCAAGGCAAAACCATTTCTCTTCAAAAAACCTTTTTCAACACACACAAACTGTCATGCCAATTTGATAAACCAATTTTATAAGGCAAGAGGAAATCAGGATAATTATCATAGGCTAGAGACAAATCCACCCACCTTAAAACTCGGATCGCACACGCCCGAAACAAGATCCACCAACAACAAAACCCAACAACACCAGAAGAGAACCTAGAACCCAAATCCATACACCTTAGGATTTATTTAATTGGAAAATAAAAGGGTCTACGAAGAAGAGGAAACCACATACCTCAAGAATGAAATCCCACTGCACCACGACCAATAAAGAACAACCTCTGAAACGAGATCACAAAATAGATCTTAAAAGAAGACAAGAGGAAACATCAAATTAGATCAACAGATCCGATGATGCAACCTAAGGATGCCACCATGATCAGTAGTAATGATGAAGCAGAAAGGTTACTCACTCGGAGATATGCACCGAAATTGAAACAGATATTGAGTGACGATCATATCGATCTAGGAGAGAAGTCTCTAAAAAATGCTCGGGGAGAGCTCTAAGTCGAGGGTGAAGAATCATGGAGAAAATAACTGAGAAAAAACTATTGTGAACATGTTTTAAAACCATACATGGGCCATTTCATGACATGTAATATAGTTACATGTCATGAAATCCAAAGTGTACAAGTACACTAAAAAATCCATTACCTCAGATTAAAAATCTGTTATTTAAAGAATTCATGATGTGAAACCAACCTTCATAACATGTAAAATTTCACAGTGTGAATCCCCTTTCATGACTTGTACCCAACAACAGTTATATGGTGTGTAACCTAGTTACATGACGTGAAATCCTTTTGCATTATATAGAAAAAACTAGTTAAATTTAAAATTCCAATAAATCTATGAATTCACCATTACAGGTATCCTCCCAATCTCAAAGGAGGGGAAAAACCACAATGAGGTTAAGGAAAAACCTGATAAAATGGTAACTGGATGCTACAAAAATAATAAAATTATAACAAATATGACTAAAAAATTATCAATATAATAATCTAGTAAATTATCTTTACTTCCACCAATGTTGTTAAAATATTCAAAAAAATTGATGTTGAAGGTGTTTGTGAAGGTGACTCTGGTGGTTGATGAATTTTTCATCCACTTTTCCGAATAATCCATGTTCGGCTTGAATAAAATAAAAAACATTTGGATCACTAATATTATTTAGATATTGTTACAAAATTTTATTTTTCTCCTTAAACTCTTTTAAAGTCATTTTATTTTCTTTGATTTCCATTTGTTGTTGTCTTGAATTCTTCAACATTTCTAAAATCCATTGATTTTATTCTTTCAAGGTTTCAATGATGGATTGAGATTTCTCATCATTCATTCTTTTTAATTTAGTTTTCTTTACTCCAATGGGTTGTGTAGAAGAGGATCCATCAACATAATCATTATTTAAGTTCAATGAAAATGATGAAAAGCTAGGAGATTTGGGTGAACAAGACTCATGAGTTGGATTGTCCGACTCTGATGATAAGTTTTTCTGCTTTCGAGATGTATATCTCCTTAGGCTAGCACTGTCCTTGAAATTTTCAAAGTTTTTTAAACATGTTACATACATGATCAAACCTGAAACCTTTTTTTCACGTGATATCTTGCATAAGTAAGATTTTTTTCTTGATCAAGATAGAAATAATTTATCACAGAAATGATGATCATTTTCATATGTAAACAAAAAAACATAAAAAAATACTCACAATATCTTGTTCTGATGCATCCTTTGGATTTATATTTTCAGTATGTTTGATGCACCCATTTAATTTTCACACGACCTTATCCATGTTTTGCATTCAGGATTGAAATTATCCTTTATTTTGAAGCTACCAATCCTCTCCCTTTCTTTCATTGTATGCATTTTATATGCGAGACTAAAAACAATCTGATTCTTGGTACACACCTATAATAAAATCGTGGGAAATATCAATATAAACTTGGAATAGAAGTATATCTTCATTAACAGAGTAACTAGAAGACAAAGGAGTCATTTTATTTCAAAAATATAATAGTCATTGAAAGATAATTTTTAATGGAAAGAAAGGAGTGTGTCCATTTTGAATGTAATATATGGTTATTTATGGAGAAAATGGAAGATAATGCATATATGCAATTTGAAAGATGAAATATTGGATGGATTTCATCTTGATTTAAACCATCATATGAATTTCACCATTATCTCAACCATGTCATGACAACATCTACATTCAAATCTTTGGATGGATTTCATCTTAATATATACCGTCCGATGGATTTCATCCTTATCTCAACCTTATGATGACTGTAGCTACATTTCAACTTTTGGATGGATTTCATCTCAATCTTAGTCGTTGTATGGATTTCATACTTATCTCAATCTTCATTAGGGTTTTCTTTCTATCTCAATCAATTGATGGATTTCATTTTAATTACACCATTGAAACCTTATCATGATTGAATCTACAAAAAAACCATTGGATGTATTTCTTCTTAATATATACCGTTAGGTGGATTTCATCCTTATCTCAACCTTATCCTAATAGTATACATATTACAACTATTGGATGGATTTCATATTGATCTTATCCATCATATAGATTTTATACTTATCTTAATCTTTATCGCAATTTTATTTCTATCTCAACCAATCAATGGATTTAATTTTAATCATACTCATCAGAAGAGTTTAAACCTTATCCAACCCTTATCATGATTTCATAAAAATTCCAACCATTGTAGAGATTTTATCTTGATATATATCATTGGATGGATTGCATCCCTATCTCAACCTTATCCTGACCGTATCTATTAAAAGGACCAACCAGAATCTGTGTGATCGCTGAGAGGGGGAGGGGTGAATTAGTGATCATCTTTTTTTATCTTTTCTTACTTATAAAACAACACTCGCCTCTGGTTAGTGAGAATAAACTCTACTGGAAAACAAAAAACAAGCACGCCCATAATAACATAAGTATTTATAAGGTTTACTACTCAATAAGAGTAGTTAGTCCTTGACATGGTTTGTAAATAATCCAAGACCACAAAACCACTATAAAACAATCATTTTGGTGGTTTACAGTAAGTAGGGAGTATCCATCAATTTTATAATACTATTTTCCTTCGATAGTGCATGTGCTCCATGCACAAATAATATGATATAATTTTTTTTGTAATAATAATAAGAACTTTTACCAATAAGATTCAGTATGTTGTCAATGTGATGTTTGAAATTTCTTCACACTTGCATTCCTACAAGTTATTCTTCTTCCTATTCACATTCTTTCACAACATAGAGCAAGAACTTCATTAAAAACTTCTATATCTAAATCTATTCATCTGGTGTCTTCTCCGTCTGGTAATAGTCCATCTGGTACCCTCAGTATGATCACTATGTCTGAAACCATGTTCATCTGATACCAACTAATATACTGACAAAACTTTGTATGATATCCTATGTCTAGTAGATTCTTCATGTTGTTTTTTCGATGCCAACTTCTTTGTACCCTATATTTCGTACCACTTTATATGGTGCTACTATACTTGATCATTTAAAAAATGGTTAGAAACTCAATTCTTCAACAAAACACGACATCATCAACAACTCTAGACACACTAGCCCCCCTTTATATATAAATTTATTATATAAAAACATAGGGAGAAGCGTGAACTTCAAATTGAAAGTTCCCACTCAAACTTTTAATAACTTGTTCAAAACTTTCAACATATGACCACCTTCAAGCTTCCAATAAGATAGGAGTTAACAAATTTTATAGAAAACATTCTTTAAATTTTAAAGTCAATGAACTCTTTAAACTTCCTAAAATCTTAGATTGAATCATGATATTCTCTTCATGATTATTGGAGCGTTGAACATCCAGCTCAACATTATCACATTTAATAAATTTACAAAAACTTTTCAAAGACTCACAGAACTTAATTTGGTTCATCTTTTTAGAAACCCCTTCATATGGTAACCTCGCAAGGTTTTTCCTTGTCTAGATGCCCTCTTTCTAGTAGTCTTAAAGTTTGTCTGTCTAGAAACCCTTTCATGTTTCTTCTTCTTGAAACTCTTCGAATTACTGTCTTCAAAATCTTTGCTCAGAAAAATTTGTCTGATACCTCCACACACTCTTCATCTAGTGAACTCTGTATAGAGACCTCTATCCTATGGCTCTTCATAAAACTTTTCTTGACAGACTTTCAATGATCATTCAGAAGACTTCATACTCCTCTCAAACCGATCCAACTAAACCAGGAGCTTCCACAAATATTCTTCCCATTGGTATTGAAAACATTATTAATTCAAAAAACTTATACTAGAATCATGAATACATTCATATAAACATGATGTTTGTAACTTTTTAAGATCAACAAAGCATTGACTAATTTATACTTTACCGAACATCTCTATCTGATAGAACAACAAGGAATCTCTCTGCACACATCAGTCTGATTGCCTTATTCTATTAGACTATGTCCACTTAACTCGATCCATTGGAATCCCACAATTAATCATTATAGAAAATATAAAAATTCTTAAGTGATTTATGTGTTAAAACAAAAGACAATAATTAATCAATACTTCATTCTTTCAAAACCATATTATTTTTAACATAGCAACACTTCAGAATCTCTTGGTCTCAACAATCACCACCTTTGGATTTTTTTATCAACCAATGAACATAAATCATTGAAACTTTAAAACTCATGAAATGGATTACTATCTAATAATTCTAATAATGTTTTAGAAAACTAAGTGTAAGAAATAAGAATCATGGAACAAAAATATGATGTTTTCCATAAATTTGTGTTTACGAAAAAATTCTTAACTTATTTCATTCCCACATCTTCGTGATAGAAACATGTAAGAAAAAAATTCCTATATCCACTTCAAAAAACTATTAAAATAGTTCACACACATAGTGAAATCATATCTTACCTCTTTTAAACACTCCTCCTAAATATATGATCTTCCTTACAAAGGTAATGGTCATGCAAATGGATAGATTTATGTTACATATTTCTCCCCCTTTGACTACACTATCTAAAGAAAATATGATAGAGGGGATGGATTTTATGTACCTTATCCTTGAATAGGGTGAGGTTCTACACCCATTATCATCCTCATATTATGAAATGTTTCCTTTGGAAATGGTTTCATAAAGATATCAACAAATTGCTATGTTGTAGGAACAAACTCTAGATTAAGTTCATTTATTTCTACATGATCTTTGATGAAGTGATATTTAATATCAGTGTGCTTAGATCAATAATGCTTCACTGGATTCTTAGTGAGATTTATAACACTTTTATTATCACAACCCAAGATAAGGTGAAACTTTACATCAACCAAAAAATATTAAAACTATATCTTCATCTATATAAATTGTGTTACAATTTGAGTGACAACTACATACTCAGATTTTGCAATACTAAGATTCACTAAACTTTTATTCTTTGTATGAAAATTAAAAAATCTTTCTCCCAAGAGGAATAATTTACCAAATGCAAATATTCTATCTATTAGAGTTGATACTCTAGAACCAAGTTCTTTGTGCTTAAAATTGACTATATATTCATAAATTTGAATATTAATAAATATATTATCACATATTGATTGTTCTTATGCATAACATTAATGTGGTAATGTCCTAGGTTATCTGTCGCATCAAAATTTCATAGATTTTCCCCACTATGATGAGAACCTTGAAATGCCATGACAATATTCTTAAACCTAATTATATGGCTAGAAAACATTGTATTATTAGGAAAATAACATGTTGACTATTAGTTGTGAGTACTAGTAATTAGATGAGACTTCTTCTCATGAAGTTTTTACTTGGTAATGCTGGTTCCGTGCATAATGGAAGCATGCAGTGGTGGGGGATATATTGAAATTTCCCTTAATATCTCTATGCTCGAAACCAAGAGCGAGGATCTTGCACATAAAATTTATAATTAATTTATTTAATATTGAAATAAATTATTACCTTGGATTAGGAACCTTTCTTCTTTGATGTTGTTGATCATCTGAAAAAGACCCTTTCAGATTGTCTTTATTGTGCCGTGAGGATCCAATGATAGAATCCCTCTAGTTGTGATCTACGCATGCTCATTTGATTTCCAAGAAATTCTAATCAATATCCTGGTTCTAGCATGGAAAATTGATTGTATTGTATTGTTTGTGTTGATCACTAATCCTTCAGTCTTGAAGGAATATCTCTTTCTTTTATTGTTCTTGAGAGGGAGAGAGAAGGAGGAGAGGATTTGAGAGAGAATTCGTTGTGTGCAACAATTCTCTATTCTCAATTTCACTGATCGATTTCCCTACAAAATATACACAACCATTTATTTATAGATCTAGGGTTTAGGTTAAAATAATTATTTAATTTCATGTTGGCCCTGAAATAATATTATAAACTTTAATAAACCCCATTCCATATTATTATTATTATAAATTTCATGTGCACCAACTTACGCAATATAAAATATTATTTACCCGCCCTATTAATTAATATTTATCATCGAACATGGTATTGGTCTGTTCAAAATCCTCTAGAATTTATTTAACACTCGAATAAATATTTCATTCATCAATAAATATTTATGATCAATAAAACATGAATAAAATTATCTCTCAGTCTTGCGAATAATATTTATTCAATTTATTGAATTCAAATAGAATTTAATCGAGATCATTGGTAACACTAAGCGCACGACCCTCTAGGATTCTTTCTCATTGATATTAAGTGGGTATACCTAAAGCCAAATATTATTGTATAGTAATGGGTTAAGGCACCCAAGAGAAATAACTTAGTGTCATAACAATGACAACTATATATGAACGCTCACTTTGTAATATAATCCCTTTATTGCAATATCTCATAAAGTAGGTTGCACACTTGTGTCATCAACCTATATGATCAATATGTTTTTATTTAACTATCTAAAATAAACACATTACACCATGGCCATGTAATTTAGAGTAAATGTTATATTCAAATCAAAGGTTTGAGATATCATATTCCATAAAAATGGAAGTGACAAATCCTTCCTTGAATTATCCATTAATGTCATGTAACTCATGACACACCCAACATATCAAACTTCACCATGAAATATTATCATCATGTTATATAAAATAAATCTAAGTACATGAGTCATAACATGCACTAATAATAATCTTAAAGTTTAAAGACCATTACACACGCTCACAGATAGGAATATCCTATGATAACAAACCATAAAAAATTCTTGTTGGTGGGTTTGTTCTCATAATCTCTCATCTTGCAGATCACAAAGTGTGAACTTCATGAGAAGAAGAATCACCTTCTTAAAAGTACTCACACCTGAAATTCTATGTACTATGTGTCCCATCATAGTAGATTATCCAACCATAGAACATTATTTAAGAATATCATCATAGCACTTCAAGGTCCTCATAATATCAGGGAACTGCTATGACCTTATCAATGTCACATATACTCCAGGACATTGTTACATTAGAGTCATTAAGAATAATAAAAAATTTGAAATAATAAGTTTTATTAATATTAAATATATTGAATATATATGTAATCAAAATACAAATAGTTGGTCCTAAGTTACCAACTCCAACAAACTCCCACTTGGAATAGAGCCAACTACCTATGAATTTTATTCCACTAGACCGTACATAATAATCATGTTTCTTCTGGGTCAAGGATTTAGTCAAGGGGTCTACCATGTTGTCTTCCATGGAAATACTTCTCACCGCAGATTCACCTCTTTGAGAAAAATCCATTAATAGATGATAATTCCAAAGTATGTACTTTATCCACTGATGTGACCTTAGATCTTTTTTTAGAGCCATCGATGTAGTATTTTTATAATAGGCTATGATAAGATCTTTACTTTTGGGTGCAACATCAAAATATTGGATGAAGTTGCGCATCTATGCTACTTCTTTAGCTATCTTAGAAGCCGCAATATACTCAAAATCTACTGTATAATCTACGACCAATGCTTTATTTGATATCATCTATATCATAGTGCCTCAATTAAAAGTAAATATGTATCCAGTTTGAAACTTCATGTCATCTTGATCAATTTTGAAACTAGCATATGCATATCCATTGATGAATAGTTCCTTACATACTTCATAAATTAGGAACATATCCTTAGTACACTTAAGATACTTAAGGATATTCTTGACTGTCATCCAATGGTTTTCACCTGGATCATCTTGATATCTTCTTACCGCACTTAATGCATAGAAGGAATCTAGCCTGGTACATAGCATAAAATACACAATTAACCCAATCGCTGACGCATATGGAATCCTTATAATTCTATTTATTTTCTCATGTGTCTGAGGAAACATTTTCTTGGAAATAAGAATTCCATGTGATGCTAGAAACAATCCCCTCTTTCATTGTTCCATAACGAATCTCTTTAGTATCTTTTCAATGTATGTACTTTGACTTGGCCCAAGAAACCTCTTGGATCTATCACGATGGATCTTAATCCTAAGAATATATGATGCCTAACCCAATTCCTTTATAGAAAATCATTTATTAAACCAGATCTTAACAGATTGTAAGACTAGTTTTTCATTTAAAATGAGTAATATGTCATCAACATATACTATTAAAAAAAATGACTACACTCCCACTAAACTATTTATGGACACAAGGTTCACACTCATTCTTTATGAACCCAAATTCTATTTTACTTCATCAAAACAAATATTCCATGACCAAGATACTTTATTTAATCTATAAATGGATTTTTCAATTTGAATATCTTGTTGGAATCATTTAGAGCCACAAATCCTTAGGGTTTTTAATATAGAAATCTTCCTAAAGATTCTCATTAAGAAAGTCTGTTTGGGCATCCATTTTCAAAATATCATAGTCATGGAAATCCATAATTGAGAGTATAATTCTGATGGATTTCAACATTGAAACTAGTGAAAAGGTTTCATATTAGTCAATTCCATGATGCTATTTAAACCCTTTTGCAATCAGTTATGCCTTATAGGTACTTAATTTTCATTCCATGTCTAGTTTCTTCTTGAATACCCATTTGAAACCAATGATATTTACATCTATAGGAGTATATACCAAAATCCAAACTTGGTTTTGGTATATAGAATTCATTTCAAAATTCATGGATTCTTTCCACTTGGAAACATATATGATACTAAATGATTCCTTATTAGTTAGAGGGTCATTATTATCAATTAATTATAAGTAACTATCCCAGGTGACTAAAAACCATATTGTTCTAGTTATCTAACCTCTCTTGTACTCTTACATAGTACTTATATTTTTGAAATAATTTCTTATTCGACGAGACTTTTTGGAATCTGTTCATGTGTCAATTCTTGTGTATCTTGATCTTGGATTTCATCAAAGTCTATCTTTTTCCCACTATCTCTTTTAAATATAAGACCATTCTCAAGAAATATAGGACGTCTATCAACCAAAACCTTTTTATTTGAAATATTTTATAGGTAATATCCCTGTGTTTATTTGGGATATACAATAAAGACACACTTTGTGCCTTGGGGTTAAAGCTTTTTACCTAAAGAGGCCTTAACAAATTCTTCACAACCTCGCACATGTAAGTAAGACAATATGAGTTTTTGTCTATTCCATAATTGGTATGATATACCATCTATCACTTTAGTTAGTACTCGATTTAGTAAATATGTTTTTGTTTGTAACTTGTATCCCCAAAAGGATAATGGAAGACTCAAATGACTCATAATTGATCTCACATTGTCTAACAAGGTGCGGTTCCTATTTAACTTACAACATTTCGCTGAGGTGTATAAGGAGAAGTGAGTTGAGATAGTATCCCAAACTACTGTAAATAATCAATAATGTATTGATTAAGATATTCTCTACCATGATTTGAGCAGAGTTTCTTAATCTTCTTACCAATATGGTTCTCAAATTCATTCTTGTATTCCTTGAATTTATCAAAATAATATGACTTATACCTCATTAAGTAAGCATATCCAAATATACTAAAATCATCAGTAAAAGTTATGAGGTATGAGTATCCACCCCTTTATTCAATAGGAAATGGTCCACACACATCAATATGAACTAATTCTAGAATCTCTTTAGTCATTTAACTATTTACAATAAATGGGTATTTGGTCATTTTTCCTTGTAAACATGTGTAACATACACCAAGTGGTTTTAGTTCAAAATAATTTAATTATCCATCTTAATTTAATTTAGTCAATAGTTTTTCATTTACATGACCTGGTCGGTGATGCCAAATTTGGGTGTGGTATGAGTCATGTGAAGTAACTTCATTATTGATCTCCATTACTTGGTTCATGTAATCCAACACATAAAGACCATTATTTAGATGTGTCTTTCCATAAAAAATGAAATATTTATACAAGAAGAAATATTTATTACCAAATTTAAAAATAAATCATTCTATATCAGGTTCAGATACAGAAATAATATTTTTGGTAACTAAAGGCATGTAATAAAAACCCTTTAAAACCAAGATCATTTCAGTAGGAAACTTGAGGTGGTAATCCCCTATATTTACAACGACAAGTTTAGCTCTATTGACTAATCTTATACCTCCCCTCGGTCAATATTTATGAATATACTTGGTTCCTATATTTGAATACATATTTGAGCACCACAAGATATATTTAATACCTGATTTATAGAAATAGATAAATTGCACTTGAAAAAAAATTCACTTGAAGCTTCCCCTTGATTCTTTGGTTGGGTGCATTTTTTCTTCTAGTGTCCCTTCTTGCCACATGATAAACAAAAAAAAAATCATTTTCTCTTGCTTTCCCCTTGATCTTCTTTTTCTTGGAAGGGCGTGGAGAAGCTTTGAACTTAAAGTTATTCTCTTTCCTTTTCCATTTTTTTACTATAAGGACAAAATTATTTTCAAGATTCATATCCTTATCTATTTAATGAAGAATAATAAGAAGATATAGCAGAGATTTATCAATATTTTTTATATTAAAATTTACAAAAAATCTAGATAATCTCTGAGGGAGTGATTCCAGAATGAGATCAATGCCTAATTATTTGGGGAGTTTAAACCCTAGAACCTTTAGGAACTCAATGTATCCAATGATATTGACTATGTGAGGCACATTTGGGTCACCCTATATAATATTTCTCTAAAAGATAACTTTTTAAATCACAAACCATTCCTTTATAGCTCTCTCCTAGAAAAGATCACAGAGGTGCTCAAGCATGCTATACGAATCCATGTTTTCATGAGACTTCATGAGTTAACTATACATAGATGAAATAATCAAACATTGAACATTGACTGTGTCACTAAAATGTTTTTCATAGATTAAGAACTCTGTATCACTCACCTCTTTAGCAGGTGGATCATGCATTGAGGATTCTAGCATGTAATATTTCTGTTCATGGTGTAGAACAACCCAAAGTTATCTAAACCACTCCTGGAAGTTATTTCTAATTAGGAGGTTTTATTTCTCCAATACTAATCATAGGGATAGTTTAGATGATGAGATTTCCATTTTATTCTGCAATTTAAAGAGCATATTATCAGTAATTTTCTTGATAAAAAATTATGTAAGAAATAATAAATTAATTTATTTTATTAATTCTCCCACTATTTTATCAAGTTTCAATAGCCCTCACCATTAAATTTGGAATAAATTATTGCTATGAAATTATAGTGGAAAATATCCTCATTAATTTTATTAATGATACATAATTTGTCCATGAAAACCATAAGAAAGTAACTAGGCAGGTGTTCTTGCCAACTGTGGGCTTTCAGATCCTTAATCCATTGAGTGGATTCCTCTATCTTGGAATCCTAACTTGGATTTCCTCAACAGTTGCCTCTGAATTTTTATTGAATAGAATTTTCTGTTAAACTTAATACAAGTTCGGTTAATTCAACCCAAAACCATTATGAGAACTCCCCGATAAAAGTAATTATCTATACTTTGTCCATGTACTATACTTAGTTTTATGGTTTCATTCTCAATCAAGTAATGGAAGGCTTAGTCTGACTTAATATTAGGCTAAGGGATTTTAATTAATTATGTATAAATTTTATCTTTTTTTTATCTTTTACATGTCTTGTTAATATTAAGTGAATTTTAATTAATTAATTAAACAATATGGATAAAATATTTACTCATAATTCATTTATTTAATTTCCATCTTTGCATATTAGTTCATTTATTTATGTGATCGAGGCCTTGCATCCACAAAATAAATAATTGCATAGATATAAATAAATAAATAATTAAATGACATGTTCATAATATTTAACTAACAGTTGATTTAATAAGTGGATATTAAATCAACATTTGACCTATAAGAAATAACTCTTGTTGTTGATCTTGTCATGAGTTACAAAATTCCGCTCGTCCACCTGTGTAACACCTGGGTTGGCATCATTATTGTTCCATCTTCAACAACCTCCATGCTCCTTAAGAAACTCCATTAATTAAAAATATTTATAACTCACATGTAGATGAGGGGAACAAAAGGATTTATTAAAGGATAATTACATAAATATCCTTGGACACACAGATCCTACATAATAATGGAGGGAGGGATGACTCACAGGCAATAAAATTTAATTTAGTAATAAATAATTGCAAACCCATGCAATAAATTAAATTAAATAAATGTAAACACATGCACTAGTATTGGTCTAGCTCATGGATGATCATACATACAATGTATACACAAAGTAAATAGCTAACATTCATTTCTTTATCTATTCTTTATTATTAAGATAAACATGCTTTCATTAATTAATTAATTAATTAGTTAATTTCCTTTAATCTTAATGACCATTTTAATCCTATTATAGATAACCATAATTAAGTGATTAATGAAAAATAAATGGAAGAAACAATAGTTACATATTTATTATAATAAATTAATTAATCATTTAAAATTATTTAAAACCTTATTAAATTTCCAAACACCTAATGTTCCAATCAAGAAATAAGGTTTTAATGCTGTAATTTTTTAATTTAATGAAATTTAATTCTTCCAGTAATTGGGAGACTATATAGAGTATACTATCCATCTACACATAATGTACCTCTATTTCCATGTATTCGGGTCACACACCTGGGGATTCAGTGTGTTGACTCGGTCAGACTACATGATGTGTACATGCTAGCTACACGCCATGTATCTTCTTGTCATGTTCAGAGATACTCACCTAGGTCTTGAGTGAATATCTCAGTGGATGACATGTCTTGTACAATCCATCTACACACCATATTATCCTAATGACACATGTCTGTGAAATGTGTTGAAAGACTCAGTGTGTTCTTGGGAGAGATACTACACAATGTGTTCACTCTAGCTACATGCCATGTATCTATAATGTCGTGTGTCCATATAACTAAGTGTGTATCTTAGACGCATGAATTGATGAAATACACACCGTGTACACTGTATACATGTCATGTATATCATAAACACTCTAGGTTGTCAATCTCATATGGTTTGACCTCGTATAATGACCACTCAAATTGCGCGATTTACACTATTAACCCATGTAGACTACACATTGTGTATATTGATACACATTATGTAATCTGAAAACTATGTGCCATGTTGGATGCTCAAGATACAGTGTACACCACATGTAATAATTGTGTGTCATTTCATGTATCCCACGACATGGCCAGGTAAAATGTACTAGGGTACAAGTAATGTACTTAAGAGTACACACTATGTAACCCTTTCTTACCGGCAAAAAAATTGCAGTTCTCAATTTCATCTCCAGTTTTTCTTCATCTGTTCTTAGACCTTTAAGAAAAATGGAACACTAAATGAATATTATTAATATCTTGATAGCATGTTAATTCAAATTGGATTAAGTAACGAATAATATGAAATGAAAATTTAACCACAATTATGTATGGATAAAAAATAAAATAAATAATTATAAATTTAAACATGAACCCTCTAATACCACTTATTGGTTCCAAGAGAAATAAAAGCATGCAGTGGTGGGAAATATATTAAAATTTATTTTAATATTTCTATTCCTGAAACCAAGAGTGAAGATCTCACATTTCAAATTTATAATTAATTTATTTAATGTTTGAAGAAATATTTACCTTAGCTTAAGAACTGTTATTCATTGATGATGTTGATTATTTACAAAATATCCTTCTAGATTTACTTAATTATGATGTGAGGATCGAAGAATATAATACCTCTATCTGTGATCTGCACATGCTCTTTGATCTCCAAGAAACACCAATCGATCTCCAGGTGCTAGCATGAAAAATCGTCAGTCTTGTGTTATTTGTGTTGATCACTCTTCCTTCAGTCTTGAAGGAATATCTCTTGCATTTCTCATTCTTGAGTGGGGGAGAGAAGTAGGAGAGGAGTCAGGAGATAATATTTTGTGGGCAACAATTCTCTATTATCAATTGCACTGATCGATTACCCTATAAAATAGACACAACCATTTATTTATAGAGCTAGGGTTTAAGTTAAAATAATTATTTAATTGCATGTCAGCCCTTAAATAATATTATAACCTTTAAAAAACCACATACCACATATTATTATTATTATTATCATTATTATTTTTTGGTGTAAACCAACTTGAGTAATAACAAATATTATTTAAACGGCTTGTTAATTAATATTTTTCACCGAACACGGTCTTAGTCCATTCTAACTCCTATAGAATTTATTGAACACTAAAATAAATATTTAATTTAAATATTTCATTCATCAATAAATATTTTCGATCAAAAAACATGAATAAAATTATCTCTCATTCTTAAGAATAATATTTATTCAATTAATAAAATTCAAATATAATTTAATCAAGATCATCGGTAAAACTTAGTGTGTGACCCTCTAGGATTCTTTATTGTTGGAATTAGGAAGACTTTCCTAAAGTCCAAGATTATTGTCTAGAAAAAGTTTAAGTTACCCAAGAGAATTAACTTATTGTTGCAATAATGACAACCACATATGAATGCTCACTGTGTAATATAATCCCTTTGTTGTAATATCTCATCAATCAGGTTGCACATCTTTGTCATCAACCTATATGCTCGATACATTTTATTTAACTATCTAAAATAAAAACATTTTTACACCACGACCATGGAATTTAAGGTAAATTTTATATTACTATCAAAGATTCAAGATATCAGATTCCATAAACTTGGAAGGGACAAATCCTTCCTTGACTTATCCATTAATGACACATTACTCATGATGCACCCAATATTTCTAACTTCACCATGAAATGTTATCATCATGGTTTATGAAATACATCTAAGTACATGAGTTGTAACATGAATTAATAATAATATTAAAGCCTAAGGACCATTACACACACTCACAGATAAGAATATCTGATGACACCAAAACATGTGGAATTCATACTGGCGAGTCTGTTCTCATAATTTCTCATCTTTGAGATTACTAAGTGTGAACTTCATGAAAAGAAGCCTCATATTCTTACGAGTTCTCACACCTAACATTATATGTACTATGTGTCCCATCATAGTACATTATCCAATCACATAACATTATTTAAGAATATCATCATAGAACTTCATGGTTATCATCATAGTAGGTAACTAATATGACTTTATCAATGTGACATATACTCTAGGACATTATTACATTAGAGTCATGTATAAAAATGAACAATATGTAATAATAAGTTTTATTAATATTTAATACATAAAATATACATGTAATCAAAGTACAAATAGTTTGTCCTAGGATACCTACTTCAATAGGTAATCTCTAAGAAGGGGGATTATGAGAACATACCCACTTGTGGGAATTCTGCATGTTTACATGTCATTAGATATTCTTACCCGTGAGTGCATGTAATGGTACTTAGACTTTAATATTATTATTAATAAATTTCATGACTTACACACTTAGATTTATTATTATAAATCATGAAGAAAATAGTTCATTAAGAATTTGGGTATATTGGGTTCATCATGAATGACATGTTATTAATCAATAAGTTGAGGACAGATTTGTCTCTTCCATATTTATGGAATTTTATATCTCAACCCTTTAATTAAAATTGAACCGTTAAATTAAATTCCATGGTCATGGTTTAATGATAAGTTTATTTTAGATAGTCAAAGAAAGATGTATCAAGCATATATGATTATGACATGAGTGTGAAACATGATTGATGAGATATGACAACAAAGTGATTATATTACACAGTAAGCATTCATGTTTGGTCATCAATGTTTTGAAATTAAATTCCTTCTCTTGGATATATTGATACATTTCTAGATAATAATCTTGTAATTTAGGTAAACTCACCTTATACTAATGAGAAAGAAGCCTAGAGGACCACACACTAAGTGTTTCTGTTGATCTCAATTAAATTCTAATTGAATTTAATTATTGAAATAAATATTATTTTTGAGATCGATGAATAATTTTTTTAGGATTTACATAATTTTTTAATTACATGAATATATAATATTTATTTATTTCTTGTTATTCAGAAAGTAATAAATAATCATTTGTTTATTAATAAATAATTTATTTAATTATGTGAATATTTAAGAAAATTTTATTTTCTAGACTGTGAATAGAATATTTATTTTATTTATGAATAAATATTTAACTAAATATTTATTCAGGTATTTGATAAATGTCAAGGAGGATGGGCGGAAAAAGATTTTGTCTAGTGATAAATATTAATTTGCAACCTAATAAAATAATATTAATCATTGCGCCACTTTACATGCACCATGAAATATAATAATAATATTATTATATGGAATGGGGTAATATGAGGTTTAGTATATTATATAAGGGTAATTTTACAATTAAGTAATATTTTAACCCTAACCACATCTCTATAAATTAATGACTACATCAATTGTGTATAGGTTGATCGAGATTGATCAAGATTGAGAATTGTTGCGCACAATGAATTCTAGAGCCCTCTCACAAGACCAAATAATGCTCTAGAGATTATTATCCCTCCTCCAACCTCTTAAGAAAGAGATTACAAAGATGATACTTCAAGCCTGAAGGAATCATCACAGTGATCAAGATGAACACCACAAGATGATTGATTTGCTGTACTAGCACCCAAAAATCCATTGATATTGTTTGGAGATTAAAAGAGCACATGTGGATCACTACCAGATTGATTCTACACTTGGATCCTATAAAAAATATGATGGTATACTAAAAAGGGTTTTGGAAAATAAACATCTACAAAAAATAAATATCTCAAGACTGATGTATTCTTTCTTACGATCTATTTAAATTAATTATAAATTTAATGTGAAAAGATATTCTCTTAGTTCTGGAAACCTTTCTTGTCAATATTATTTGGAAAATTATCATTAGTCATGATGTTTACATCTAGTAAAATATGAAAATGATCCATTTAATTTGACAATAGCTAAGTTGGGATCAACCCCTATAAGCACTTCCCCTAAGATCATAACCATCAAGTGTTGTCAGAGTGGTCACATTTAAATTTATAATTATTTTATTTCTGATCGATTATACATAATTGTGGCTATTTTTTCACTTCCATGTTATTTATTATTTAATTTAAAGTTTAACTAATATGCTTTCTATATATTAATTTTATTTTTTCTAGTTTCATATTTTATAAAAGATCTCAAGACCAAGATAAAGAACAATCAAGGATGCCATTAGGAGGTGTTGAGGATTATGGATGGTAGACAAGGTTACACGACGTGTGACTGAAATACATGTTGTGTACTCAAGTTCACTACACCTGGATGTGTCGTAGAATACATGACGCACTAGGCATTAATAACACGTAATACATTTATTGTACACCATGTGTTGACCAAGCCAGTTTGGAATGCAATTTGTTAGACAACATGGCTTATATATGGCGTACACAACATATAGTCTACCCTGTTTAGAAGAAACATTCATGCTAACTGTGTCCTCAAATACATGGTTTTTACTGCATGATATTGAAAACTTGTATAATTAATTAGACACATGATGTATAGCCAGATTACATGTCATTTGAGTATTAATTCCCTTATCTGAAGAACATGCCAAGTTAATTAGAAGGTTATGTGGACACATGGAAAGTGGAACACATTGTGTGTATCCGACTTACACATCGTGTGATCTATTAATTATCCCGTTATAAGAACAATATGAGTCCATCGATAGGTTACGCAGACACATGACAAGTGGAACACATGACGTGTAGCTTGTTAGCACACACCATGTAATCTAGCCAAGATACATGCCATGTCCCTATGAGTTTATCTTGGATACAAAAAAAGATAGGAACACAACATGTATCTCATTAGTACATGTTGTTTATTATCCAAATAAATAATAGAATTAAATTACATTAAAAATAATTAATTGAAGCATTAAAACCTTAATTAAAATTTTGGAACCAGATATGCTGACTATGTAATAAAGATTTGAATAATTAATAAATACTCAATTAATTACATGTAATTATATGTAATTATTGGTCATGTAATTTATTTTCCACGATTGAATTTATAATTAGTATCACCAAGAGACTTTAGATGACCATTAAGATAAAGGGAATTGATTGATTAATTGAATCAATAAAAGCATATTTATCTTATTAATAAAGAATAAATTAAATTGAATGATAGCTATTATACCTTTTCATATTTGTTTCACGTGTATGATTGATCATGATATTTGACCAGACTTGTGTATGTGTTGGTTTTATTTTATTTCATGAGTTTGAAATTACATATTATTAAATTAAATATGATGGTATACATGTCATCACTCCCTCCTTTATTATGTAATACTTGTGTATAAAAGGTTGTTTTATATAATTCATTTTAACATATCCTTTGGTTCCCTTTACCTACATATGAGTAATAAAACATATGTAATAAAACGAGTATCCCAAGGTGCATGAAATTGATTTAAGAAGAAAACAAGATAAAGCCAACCTAGAAGATACATAGGTGTAAAGGTGGAATTTCGTAACTCATGCCAAGACCAACATAAGGAGTTTTACCCTAGGGTTATAGCTTGATTCATTTAATTCTCAATAAATCAACCATTAGATAAGCTCATGATCATGTTATTTATTTATTTATTTTATTCATGTCTTATTCATGATTTATTTTATGTATATAATACCATGATCACATAAATAAATGGATTAATGTCACGACCCATCCCAGTGGGGACCATGCCGCGAATCCCCAAGCCCGCCTCCAATAGGCCAGAGGCTAGTGACTAGAACCGAATAGGAATATCAATAACATGGGAGGCATTGCCTATATACCATTACACACACACACACATCTCCAAGTCCACAAAATTCTGAAATGTAAAAACCACGAAGAACCAAATGTATGCATACCACTATATCCCAACAAGAGTACGATAGGAAAGTAAAGTGTGGTAAAGTAAACCAAGTCATAATACAATCCCACCAAAAAGAAGTATTTTACCAAAAGTACAACCTATAAGCAAGAGGTATTGGGACTGCTATCTATAGTCATAGGAACAACTCGGTTGTTTGATCTCACAAAGCTCCGTCCGGTCCTGGTTCACCTAGGACTCCGTCAAAAGGTCACTCGTCTACACAAGACATGACATGTGTGGGAAAAGACCATAAAGGGGTGAGTATAACAATACTCAGTAGGATACCACGAAACCATAAAGAGATACATAAAAGAAATATACAGTCATCTCTACACAGTATGTGTATACATCATATATAAGAATATCCAAATATACTCAATCCAAGTCATGCAGTCTAGAGGTAAGTCACAACTACTGCATACCAACACTAAGGATTTAGTTTGAAGATTCCATAGAGCACTCATTTTGGAGAACACACTCCTGGGTCTGATAGCATTGATGACATCTGTCCGAGAATTACTATTTGTTAGAAACTATCATGAGAGAGATACATTGATAGATCTGAAGAGAGATATATGATACAACAGATGAGGATCATAACCAGGGACATAGGTTGTTACCCAGAACTCCATCTGAAAAAACTTTCTAAGTAGAGGATCGATGTCTGGAAGGATTGGTTGTTTCAATACCTAGGAATCCACCTAGGGCATGAAGATGAATAGATTATCCCACACCGAGCCTCTCTAGGGATTCCAAAAACTCTATCCAAGAAGTCTAGATGAAGGGATCATACTTCTATGAGTAGGAAATGATACCCACCAACCTTCAGGGAAGCGATAAAGGGAATGAACCCTAACAAAACTTGTCCAAGATATGATGGAAAAGATATTCAAGACATGTAGAAAGGGGTACATGGTGTGTATTAGGGGTCACACGCCATGTCCCTTGACCTCGTGTACAACGACCCATGTCATTCCAAACTATGTCATGTAGAAGATGGGTGCAGTGTGTGTAGAAGAAGTCACACACCATGTCCTTCCATCTGGGGTCCACTCGTGTACTCCCATCGTGTGCAAGTACATAGTGTTAACCTGTGTATCTCTTCCCTTGTACCAGTACATGGGGTAGTATGTGTACTTGGTCCAGGAAAAGTCGTGTGGTGAGGTACACACTGTGTAGGCAACCCATGTACTCCACCCCGTGTCTATGTATCTCCTAATATACATGCTAAGTCTCTAGGAAGGGCCTACACGCTATGTGATAGGGCCACACGCCGTGTGATATTTAACAATCTCCCACAACCATAGTCACCGCTCAGTGGGGACCACACACTGTGTAACCTTAGGTTACATGCCATGTTCATTGGGATTTTCTAGAATCCCACATTCTTCCTCCGTACACCTCAACCGATGATCCGAATCTCATTCTGGGGATCTGTTTTCCTCAAAACTCCAGATCCTACATCGCTTCATCACCCTAACACTGAATCGATGTGTTTCGTGTTGGAATTGGTTCCCTGGAATCGACTTATTTTTACTTTATGATAAACATGTATTCATTATTTGAATATTTATAAACTACTTATCACATCATGATTGTTATTCTGCATAACATAGTATGTGATAATGTCCTAAGAGTAGCTATCACACTAAAAGGTAATAACAGTTCCCCACTATGATGATAACCCAAAAGTGCTATGACACTATTCTTGAATATATGTTCTATAGTCATATGATATCATTTGAGGGACACAAATGATATAAGATATCAGGGTTGGAGACTCATAGGAATTTGAGACACCTTTTCATGGTGTACACCCTTGGTAATATTCGATAGGATATTACGATAATGAGACTCACCAGTAGAAAATACACATTCATACGTGTCATTGGATGTTCCTATCTACGGATGTGTGTATTGGTCCTTATACTTTAAGATTATTATTAATGAGTATTATGAGTCATTCACTTAGATGTATTGATGAAAACCATGATGACAGATGTTCATGGAGAGTTAGGATATGTTGGGTGCATCAGGAGTAATATTACATTAATGAATAATGTGATAAAAGAATTATCCCTTCTGTTATTTTACATAATTTAATATCTCAAGCCCATTTATAGAAATGATATATCCTAAATAAATCCATGGACATGGTGATCAATATGAAATTTCTATTTCTATAAATTCAAATAAAGAGATAATCGATCACATAGGTTGACACTGGCATGAAACCTAATCAATTTGAGATATTGTGATAAAAAGATTATATTAAACAGTAAATGTTCGTATGAGGTGACATGTCTTTATGACATTAACTTCTTTCTCTATGGGCTCCTTGGAATATTGCTAGATGCTAACTTTGGACTTTAGGTTGCTTCTCCTAATTCCACTGAGAAAGAGGCCTAGAGGGTCACACACTAAGTGTATCCAAAATATCAGTTAAATAATATATTATTTATTATCTAAAAATTTAAATAAATATTATTCCCGGTTGTGGTTTAATAATTATTCATGTATGCCTGATCACATTTATCCCGTCACTAGTTATTCGAGAGAATATATTGTGAGCAGAATATTTAACATATATTTATTTTCTATTTAGTGAATATAATATTTATTTATTTATTGGTGAATAATGCAGTGATATTTATTTAATAAATAAATAGTCATTATTCAAGGCCCAATAAATATTGGGGAGGAATGAAAAATTGAGTTTAAGAGTCTAGTGATAAATAATAATATTTAATACTATTTGATTAAATAATATTTAATTATAATTTGGAATTTAAGCGCATGTCAATAAATAATAACATTGCTATAATTATCTAACATGGGGTTTCACTAGGATTAATAAAATAATTAAAATCACTTGTGCAATTATTTTATTTTAACCCTAGAAATATAAATACCCAATTATGTTATTTTCTCATTAGCCAAGCCAAAACCCAATCAGTTGTGCACAACGAATTTGGAGAAAACCTCTCAATCCCAGAGAGCTCTTTCCTCTCTAAGAATTCTCTCAAGAACAAAGAGAAATACTTCTCCACAGGATCAAAGAGAATGATTTGGAAGCTGTTCTCAAGATGATCAAAGGTGAATGATGCAAGCTCAAGGATATTCCATGCTAGCACCTGGAGTCTCCTTCAATGACATCTAGAGATTCATGGAACATGTGTGGATCACCGCTAGATAAAATCTATGCTTGGTTTCTACAATTCAATAACGGTTCACTACATATCTATCACCGAACACATCAACGAAGAAAGAATTCCTTATAAGAAATTATTATTTAATTAAATTAATTATAAAAAATATGGGTTGATCTCCTCTCTCTTGGTTCCTGGTTATCTATCCCTTATTTGTTCTTTGATTAAATTCCATGGATCATGGAATTCATCATCGTATAGATCTCAGATTAATCATTGATTGTGAAAAAAATGTTGGGTACCACCCATCGTGCATTTATACTACGCATGAAACCTACAAGTTGTATCAGAGGGGGCACATAATTCTTTATAATTATTTAGATTCATTGGTTATTTACACATTTATAATTTAGTTTTTCAATTCAAGTTTAATCATTATTTTAATCTGAATGAAGAGATCTGTTTCTTCCTCCATTGTTTCTCATAGGTCTAACAGAAATGATTAATTTTATGATTAAAATAAAATCAAGGATCTCATCCAGAGGTGAAAAAGATCTTGTCCATACAACACAAGACTACATGCCGTGTAATCAACATTACAAGCTGTGTAGTCATGTTCAATGCATCAAGAATGATTCAGAGATCAATTCAAGATTTTGCGTTGATTAGGGCATTAATTACACCATTAGTGAACCGTGTGTTGACCAGGATTAAACGGTGGAAAATCAACTAGACTACACATCATGTAGCCCATTGGACACGACATGTAGTCCCTTCAGGTTAGGGCTAGGCCATGTATTCCATACACATCCCACCTGACCGGTGACTATGTAACATAGAGTCAACACAACGTGTGGCCCATTGGACATTCCGTGTACTACAAATTTTTGAGGTACGTTTAACACACCGAGTCACTAGGCGTGTACCTTGGATAAACAGTGAAGGATGTAAACACCATGTAGATCAGATCTACACACCGTGTACTTTTAACAGATTACATATATTTAAAATTTATTTATTTTACTATGTAAACCTTGAGGCATTTACTTACATGTGGTATTAAAGATAGGAACACCATGTGATAGGTTTTAATATTCATAAATATTTAAATGTTTAATTAATATATGTATAATTTTCAGATCTACATATCATATATGATTCATATTACAGGTTGTTACTCTATGTTCATTTAATCATAACACGTGACCAAAAATCATGTAATTCATGTAATAATCCATAAAGTATGCGTTATGAAATTACATGATAATTCATGTCTGCCATATGTCATAAGAGTAAAATAGTATACAAGTACAATACATGTTGGGTAGATTTGGACGAGTATTCACCGTGTTACCTCCAAGGTACAAGTTATGTACACAATTAATTTTAAATGAATTTATTTAATTTGTTTAAAATTATAATGGATGAGAATCTCAAGGAAATTCAGATAAGGATTAAGATAAAAAGATTGATTAATTAAAGATAATAATTAATCGATTCGAGCATGATTTATCTTAAATAAGAATGATTAAGAATTGAATTATAGTTTTATTAAATGCGTAATTTGTTGCATATTAGTGGATGATCATGAGCTAGAACAAACATTTTATATGTGATTGGTTTTATTTAATTTATTATTAAATTACAATTGTTGGCATGCATGCCTTCTATCCTCATTATTATATAGGGCCTGCATGCCCATGGATTCTTTTATGTAAACCCCCTTTTAACCCTCACTTGTGTGTAAGTAAAAGAATATGTAATGGATGGAGCTCCCAATCTAGTGGAGGTGATTCAAGTTAGGTGCCGAGGTGAAACCAATCCAAGCAAGATACAAAGGTGGACAAATGGAAAGATGAAAACACTAACCTTAGATTGGTTTAAGGTGTTTCTACCCCAGGTCAGTGGTTATTTTATCAATTGCTAGATAAAATAACCATTATAACAAGCTCATGATCATACCCTTTATTTTATTTTTATCAGTTTCATGGTTATTCATTATAGATTTTTTTTCATGATCACATAATTAATGAATTAATAAGCATGGAATATGTAACTAAAATAAACCGGATTATGCGTAAATATTATCTAAAGAAATGGTTAATCACTTAAGTAATACCACTTAATATTAAAAAGCATGTGATAAAGATAATAATTGGTAATTTACACATAAAGGATAAAATCCCTCAATAAAATATTAAGTCGGTATAGCCTTTCATTACTTCGGTTAGAATTGAACTATATTTCAATGTGCTTGACCGGCCAAAGTTGGGGTGCTTTCAATTATCGGGGAATTATAACATGAGGTTTTGGGTTGACTTGACTTGGTTCACATCAAGGGTTTACTTCCAAAGTAGGACTTGGTGTAACTAAGAGGTAAAGGTTGAGGAAATCCAATTAAAGGATTTCAGGATTGGGGAGTCTACTTAATAGATCAAGGAACTATGAGTTAATGCAGTTGGAATTTGGAATGCCTACCAAAAACCATTCAAGTTTATTGAACAACTAAATTTTGGGTAATGAGAAGGGAAATATGAATCCTTTCCACTAGAATTTCCAAGAAATAGGATATTATGTAGCCCATGGTGAGGGATATTGGGTTTCGATAAAATAGTGGGAGACTAATAAATATAATATTTATTTATTTATCTATATTTATCAAATAAATTAATAAATCTCTACTTATCTTATTTATAGAAACAACATTAAAAGTTACATCAAACATATCATTGTGATCCATACTTGAGAAGCAAGACCTTCTCATCGACACTAATTTTCAAGAATGGAAAAGGTGCCTATGCGTCATCCTTCAACATGAAAGGAAATTTTATGTGCTGGAAGAACCTTTACCAGTTGCGCTTGGAAATGAGGCAGGTGATGAAGAACTATCTCTCAATGAGAAACATCTGAATGATGCTATAGATGTTCAGAGTTTCATGATATCATCCATTTGCAATGATCTTTTAAAGAAACATGAGGATATGGATGTCTATAACATAATGTCTCACCTTCAGGATCTCTATCAAGAGAATGCGATACAAGAGAGGTACGAGATTTCCAATGCTTTGTATACCACTAATTGTGGATGCTCTGTGCCATCTGGGCCTCATGTAGTCAAAATTATCAGCTACATTGAATGCCTGGACATCTTAGGTATTAAATTCACAGATGATTTTCATATAGATTTCATACTTTCATCACCATGAAAGACCTTCTCTAGTTTTATTACGAATTATAATATGAGAAATAATGAGAATATTATATTGAAAAATTTGACCATGATTTGCAAAGTGGATAAGGACAAGGGGAATAAAAAAACCATAGTCATTATAGTGAATAAGAAAAGTAAGAACAAGGAAAAGAGGCCCAAGACCTACAAACAATATAAAGCTCCCAAGCACTGTCCTTCCAAGAAGTGGAAAATATAGAGGCAGGGTAAGGAAAAGGAGGTAGTATGTTTTTCTTGTGGCATGCCAGGCCATTTGAATAGGAACAAAACCCAAAAGCAAGGGGAAGCTAAAGGTTTGTTCTTTATCGAGCAAAATATTTCTATTTCTACACATTGGGTATTAGATACGGCTTGTGGTGATCACATTTGTGTCCAAATGAAGGAATCAAGTGGATTTCCGAAAATTGCCAGAGGAGAGGTGGATATATGAGTTTCTAATGGTGCAAGGATGGTATCTCTTTCCATTGGTGACTACCACCTTTCATTTCCAATGGGAATGATTTTGGTTTTACATTATTGTTATTATATACCTACTATTACCAAAAACATAATTTCTGTATCAAGTTTAGATACAGATGGGTTTATTTTAAAATTTTGAAATAAAAGTTGTTTCTTTTATAAGGACAACATATGTTATGGTATGGAACATTTAAATAATAGTATGTATGTATTAGATTATGAAAACCAAGTGTTGGTAATTGATAATGAATCAATTTCACATGACTCATATAACACCCAGCTTTGGAATCTCCGTCTTGGTCATGTAAACGAGAAGCATTTGACAAAGATATGTCAAGATGGTTATTTAGACTCATCTGATCTAAAACCACTTGATAGATTTCATGCTTTTTAACAATGAAAAATGAACAAACTTCCATTTTGTGGATAGGGTGAAATGGCCACAGAGTTTCCAGGATTGGTACACACTGATGTGTGTGGGCCATTTCTAGTAGAAGTTATAGGTGGATATTCTTACTTCATAACTTTTACTGATGATTTGATTAGATATGGATATATCTACTTAATGAGGTATAAGTCTGATTCCTTTAATAAATTCAAGGAATTCAAGAATTAAGTAGAGACTAAACTTGGTAAGAAGATAAAGAAGATTAGATCAGATCGATGTGGTGAATATCTTAACCAAGAGTTCATCAATTTTCTATGGTAGTTTGAGATTCTATCTCAACTCACTCCACTTTATACACCGTAGTGTAATGGTGTTAGTGATAGGAGGAACCATACCTTTTTAGACATGGTAAGGTCAATGATGATTCATGTAGATCTTCCATTATCCTTTTGGGGATATTCATTACAAACTACGACATACACATTAAACCAAGTACCGACTAAAGTGGAAAATGAAATTCCCTTCAATCTATGGAGTGTAAAGAAACTTGTTTTGTCACATACACGTGTATGGGGTTGTGAGATGTTTGTTAAGGATTTCTCAGGAAACAAACTAGAACCCTGAGGCATGAGGTGTGTCTTTATAGGGTATCCCAAGGAAACAAAGGGATACTACCTATACAACCCCTCATATAAGAAAGTTATTGTCACTAGATAAGATGTATTTCTTGAGAGGGAGCACATCCTCAAAAAGGATAGTGGGAACAAGATTTAATTTGATGAAGTTGATCCTAAAGATACACAAGAGTTGGTATAGGAACAAATTTCACAGGTCCCTGTGGAAGAAGTGTTTCTTGAAACACAAGTACTGTGTAAGATTGTAAGAGAGGTAAGTGAACAAGAGAGATATGGTTTTCTAGTCACCGAGGGTGGTGACTCATTATTGTTGGACAATGATGACCCTATCCCATACAAGGAGGTAATAGAGATATCAGAAGTTGCAAGATGGCTAAAAGCTATGAATTTTGATATAGATTCCATGTATCAGAGCCAAGTTTGGGTTCTAGTCGATGCATCCGTCGATGTAAATCTTGTTGGGTGTAAGTGGGTATTCAAGAGAAAAATGGACATGGAAGGTAATGTAAGTACCTATAAAGCAATGCTAGTGGCTAAAGGTTTTAAACAACACCAAGGTATTGACTACAATGAAACCTTTTTACCAGTTTCCATGTTTAAATCCATAAGAATCATACTTTCCATAGCATCTTACCATGACTATGAGATTTGGAAGATGGATATCAAAACTGCATTCCTTAATAGGGACCTTAAGAAAGATGTCTATATGACACAACCAAAAGGGTTTGTTACACCATGTGATTACAAAAGTATTTTCAAGTTGCAAATATCCGTTTATGGATTGAAGCAAGCATCCAGGTCATGGAACATTTGATTCGATGAATCTGTAAGAGAATTTGGTTTCATTAATAAAAAATATGAGCCATGTGTTTACAAAATGTTTAATGGGAATGCGGTCATTATCCTAGTAGTGTATGTTGATAAAAAATTACTTATTGAAAATGACATACCAGTCTTATAATATGTTAAGGAATGGTTAAACAAGTGTTACTCCATGAAAGACTTAGGAGAAGCAGCCTATATTCTAAGGATCAAGATCATTATTGATAGATCCAAGAGGATTTTTAGACTAAGTCAAAGTACATATATTGACTAGATACTAAATAGATTTAGTATGGAACAATCCAAGATGGTATTGGTTATAGTGTCACATGTTTTACATCTTTCCAAGAAAATGTGTCCTCAGATGAAAAATGAGAAAGAGAGAATGAGAAATATTCCATATAGCTCAGTGATAGGATCAATCATGTATACCATGTTATGTACTAGAATTGATGTTGCCTATGCAATAATAATGGTAGGAAGATATCAAGAAAATCTAGGAGAACAACATTAGACTACTGTTAAGGCATTCCTTAAGTATTTGAGAAGAACTAAGGATATGTTCCTAGTGTATGGAGGATACGAGGAGCTGGTCATTAGGGGTTATATAGATGCTAGTTTTTAGACAGATTAGAATGATCTAAAGTTGCAATCCAGATATGTTTTTTGTCTCAACTAAGGAGTTGTGAGCTGGAAGAGTTTAAAGCAGCCAGTTGTCATTGATTCTCCAATGGATTACGAGTATATATCATCTTTCAATGTAGCCAAGGAATCTGTTTGGATTTGGAACTTTATCTAGGATCTTTATTTGATACCTAGAAGTAAATACCCTATCACATTTTATTATGATAGTACTATAATGGTGGATCTTGAAAAATAGATAAGGTCACGCCAACGGACAAAGCATATACTTCTAAAGTGTCACCTCTTGATGGATTTCTATCAAGGGTGAAGTTATAGTGAGAAGAGTTCCCACAGAAGAGATGTGGAAGACCCCTTGACTAAGGTACTATCTCAGTAGAAGCATGAATATCATGTGAGAGCTAGCGAACTGAAGGTTGTTAGCAGTTGGCTCTAGTATAAGTGGGATACTATTAGATTTGGTGCCCTAAAACCAACTTATTTGTACTTTATGATAAACAAGTATTCATTTTTTAATATTTATAAACTACTTATCACATCATGATTGTTCTTCTGCATAACATAGTACATGATAATGTCCTAAGAGTAGCTATCACACTAAAAGTTCATAGCAGTTCCCCGCTATGATGAGAACCTGGAAGTGCTATGAAACTATTCTTGAATACATGTTCTATAGTCAGATGATATCATTTGAGGGACACAAATGATACATAGTATTAGGGGTGGAGACTCATAGGACTTTGATACACCTTATCATAGTGTATCCACTTGGTAATATCCCATAGAATATTATGAGAATGAGACCTGCCAGTAGGAAATCCACATTCATACATTTCATTGGATGTTCCTATCTGTGGACGTGTGTATTGTTCCTTAGACATTAAGATTATTCTTAATGAGTATTATGAGTCACACACTTATATGTATTGATGAAAAAAATGATGACAGATGTTTGTAGTGAGTTAGGATACGTTGGGTGCGTCACGAGTAATATTGAATTAATGAATAATGAGAGAAAGGATTTATCCCTTCTCTTATTTAACATGAGTTAATATATCAATACTTTTGATGGAAATGATATAGACTAAATAAATCCATGGCCATGGTGATCAATAAGCAAGTTCTATTTCTAGAAAGTCAAGAAAAGGGATAATTGAGTACATAGGTTGATGGTACTGGCCTGAAACCTGATTGATTTGAGACATTGTGATAAATGGATTATATTAAATGGTAAACGTTTGTATATGAGATGATATGTCACTATGGCATTAAATTCTTTCTCTATGGGTTCCTTGGTGTGTTTCTAAACGCTAACCTTGTACTTTAGGCTACTCCACCTAATTCCACCGAGAAAGAGTCCTAGAGGGTCACACGCTAAGTGTATCCAAAATCTTAGTTAAATAATATATTATTTATTATTTAACAACTTGAATAAATATTATTCCTAATTATGGTTTAATAATTATTCATGTATACCTAATCGTATTTATTCCATCACTACTTATCTGAGAGAATATATTGTGAGGGGAATGTTTAATAAATATTTATTTTCTATTCAGTGAATATAATATTTCTTTATTTATTGGTGAATAATGTAGTGATATTTATTTAATAAATAAATATTCATTATTCAAGGACCTATAAATATCATGGAGGAATGGTGGACCGAGTTTAATGGTTCTGTGAGAAATGATAATATTGAATATCATTTGATTAAATAATATTTAATTATAATTCTCAAGTTAAGCACATGTAAGGAAATAATAATATTTCTACCATTATTTCACATGGGGTTTCGCTAGGATTAATAAAATAATTAAAGTCACTTGTGTAATTATTTTATTTTAACCCTAGAAATATAAATACTTGATTATGTTATTTTCTCATTATCCAATCCAAACCCTAATCATTTATGCACATCGAATTTGGAGAAAACCTCTCAAGACCAGAGAGCTCTTTCCTCTCCAAGAACTCTCTCAATAAAAGAGAGAAATCCTCCTTTATAGGATCAAGGAGAATGCTTTGGAAGTGGTTCTCAAGGTGATCGAAGACAGATGACACAAGCATAAGGATCTTTCATGCTAGCACCCTAAGACTCCTTTGATGACATCTAGAGATTCGTGGAACACATGTGGATCACCACTAGAGGAAATATATGCATGGTTTCTGTAATTCAATGGCGATTCACTATAGATCTATCTATGAACATATCAGTGAAGAAATAATTCCTTAGAGGTAATTATTATTTAATTAAATTAATTATAAACAATATGTGTTGATCTCCTCTCTCTTGGTTCTGGGTTATCTATACCTTGACTGTTCTTGGATTTAATTCTGTGGATCATGGAATTCATTGTCATATAGATCTCAGATTAATCATTTATTATGGAAAAAATAAAAGTTGGGTACCACCCATAGTGCGCTTCTGCTGCACCCAGAACCTACATTTCAGGCCTTCAATCAGCATGAAAAAACTACTTTAAATCCATCCGATGAAAACCACCCAAAGAATGATATCTCTTGAATCTCTTCAATTCGTCCATCATTGTTTTAGTTTCACCTCCACTAGGTTTTACCAGTGTTGGATCTTAAATTTCGGATCATTTCTCCAAGAAATGAAGGCGCAACAATCGATCGTTCATAAACCAATGAAGAAAAAAGAACGTGTAGAAATAACGGGGGAGAAAAGCACATGGAAAAAATACAAGGAATGAACCTTGACCGTTGTTTATTTAAGCCTCGATCCATTCCCATAAGAATGATAAAAAATCAAATAAATATAATAATCTACCCTATAAATCCCTCAATTAAAACCCATCCTGCAAGAATGATTGAACTGTGGATCAACCTATTCGTTGGTTGGTTAGCATTTGTCATTGAATCTAAGAATGGGGAAATAAATCCAAAATAACATATCCTACCTTTTATTTGTATCGCTCACTAATGAATATCGGTCACTGCGTTGCCATCACTGACAAGATCCGTCAAGAATGGCATTCATCGATTATCGATCTGTGATCCCGCCATCACCCGCGAAGAGAAATATCCAGGGTTTATCTCTAAAGCCTCTAGGGATTTATAGGTTTATGAACCTAACCCTGTATCCCTACTTAAAGGCTTAATTAAAATAAGAATCATTGTTGCATCGCTGCGTCGAAAAAATGGTAAAATAAAATAAATATTCAATTAATTTTATTCATTAAGAATGAACAAAACTACTTTTCACAGTCGACCTACGTTGACTGATGTTAGGACACTCCTAAGGAAAATCCACTATTCTGAATGAAATAGTGCCCTCAAATTTCTGATTTAGGCACCTATTCAGAAGTTATTCCACCTTTTCAAGGAAAACTATGTATGCTTTCTATTTAATATTTTAATATTATTCAAAAATTTATTCTGGGCACACCGGGCCTTAGAATATCATGCTGTCATAGCTCCTCATATCAAAATTAATCTATATAATATTTAAAAATAATATATGAAAAATATAGGACATTATATTCTCCCCACCTTAGGGCTTTACGTCCTCAAAAAACCAAAACAAAGGCCACTCAAAAAGATGTGGGTACAGAGCACGAATCTAAGCCTCCCACTCCCAAGTGCTCTCTTGGAGATTACCATACTTCCAGAAGATATGAAACAAAGGAATATATTTCACATTAAGGATCATCTAATGACAATCCTAGATCTCTACTGGGTACTCCACAAAAGTCACTCCATTCTCAATGTCCTACTCACCCTAGTCAATGATGTGTGATGAGTCATGAACATACCTCCTCAGCTGCGACATGTGGAAGACATCGTGTACCTGGCCCAACTATGGGGGGTAGAGCTATGTGGTATTCCACCTCTCCAACTATACATAGTATCTGGAAAGGGCCTATAATCCTTGAAGATAACTTGTCGCCCTAGCCAAATCTATGTAATCCCCATCGTGGTGAAACCTGAAGGAATACATGGTCTCCTTCCTCGAACTTCAAATACCTCCACCGCCTATCAACATAAGACTTCTAATAGCTCTGGGTAGTCTTCATTTGCCCGGGGATTATTTTCACCTTCTCTGTAGTAGGTCTCACCAATTTTGATCCCATGAGTGCTGAATCTCCTAGGTCAGTCCAACATATTGACGACCTGCAGGGTTGCATGTACAAAGCCTCTAATAGTGCCATACCAATGGTGGAATGGTAGATATTGTTTTATGCATACTACACCAATGGTAAGTGATCCTAAAAACTATGTTTGAAGTCCAACATGAAAGCCCACAACATGTACTCCAAAACATGAATGGTCTGCTCTGTCTGGTCATTCGTCTGTGGGTGAAACATTGTGATCAAGTGTAAATGGGTCCCAAATGCCTCCTACAATCCCTTCCACAATAAAGATTTAGAATGATAATCACTATCTGAAAATATCTTCAATGTAACTCTATGGAGTCGAACTATCCCATGCATGTAGAGGTGTCCCAAGCTCTCTACTGAACTCTATTCTCAGATAGCTAGGAATTGGGCCAACTTGGTGAGTTAGTCAACAATTACCCAAATGGAATCTTGTCCCCTGGACATATATGGTAAACCTGTCACATAGTCCATCAATATTCTATCCCACTTCCATTCCATAACCTCAAGGGGTTGAGCTAAACCCATTGGAACATGGTGTTCAGCCTTCAGTTACTCACAAGTAAGGCATCGAGAAATAAACTCTGCAACTCCTTTCTTTATACCTGGCCACAAAAACTGATGTTAGAGGTCCTGGTACATCTTAGCCACACCTAGATGTACCACTAAATGGGATGTATGAAACTCTCATAGAATATCCTCCCACAATTCCATTGGTATTACTGTATGTCATTTAAAAAGGATGACGTACTCTCCACCTTTCGAATATCCATCAGGAGCATGCCCTATGGATATCTATGCACGTAGAGTCTCGTAGTTGGTATCCCCAAGTTGTGCCTACCTAACTCATTATAAGAATGTAGGGGTAAAAACCATAAACTGGAGGTAAGATTCTCCATCTTCATCCAAAAAGGATAACTTTAATGAGGCCAACTGCTCTGTTACCTCATTCATCAACTGCGAACTAGATCTCCAACTGAGAGCATATGCCACCA
The DNA here is from genome assembly GCA_963277665.1 of Viscum album. Classification (NCBI taxonomy): domain Eukaryota; kingdom Viridiplantae; phylum Streptophyta; class Magnoliopsida; order Santalales; family Viscaceae; genus Viscum; species Viscum album. The sequence continues at coordinate 249,747,090 of OY728137.1, forward strand.
TGTTCCCCTTCCCAGGAGTATAGAAAATCTCAAATTCATAGTCCTAGAGGAACTCTATCCATCACCTCTGTCTCAAGTTTGTATCCTTATGAGAGAAGATATACTTGATACTCTTATGATCAAAGTAGATGATAAACTACTCTCCCATCAGGTAGTGTAGCCACATCTTCAATTCAAATACTACCACTGCTAATTAAAGATCATGAGTTGTGTAGTTATTCTCATGTAGTATCAACTAGCATGAAACATAGGCAATTATAAGTTTCCTATACATTATTAAAAAACCAATCCTAGTTCTTGATGCATCGTAGAACACTACGTACTTGACACCCTCCTCCGATAATCTTATTATTGGACCGCTCGTCAAACTCTGCCTCAACTGCTAAAAATCCTTTTGGCACTTCTCTGTCCACACAAAAGGCTACCCATTTCAATTCAAAGCTATCATCAGTTATAATATATTGGGAAATCAGTATAAATCTACGATAATATCCCATTATCCCAAGGAAGCTCTGCACCTCTATTATGCTCCTAGGTGGCTCCTATGCTAACACCGCCCCAACCTTGGCTGGGTCCATAGAAACTCCATCCGCTGAGATAAAATGTCCCAGAAAGTGGACTGCCTAACTCCATAACTAAAACTTATAGAGTTTCCCATAAATATTGTTCTCTTAGATTACTTCCAGAACCATCCTTAAGTGTCTCACATTCTCCTCCTCAGACACCGAGTACACAAGGATATCGTCGATGAAGACTACCATGATCCAGTCTAAATAAGGTTGTAATATCTAGTTCATGAGCCCCATGAACACTATTGGGGAATTATTCATTCCAAAGGGCATCAACAAGTATTCATAGTGACCATAACAATATCTAAAAGTTGTCTTCAGTATATCCTCAACCCACACTCACAACCAGTGATAGCCTGATTAGAGGTCAACCTTCGAGAACAATCATGACCCTATCAACTAATCGAAGAGGTCATCAATTCTTGATAGTGGATACTTGTTCTTCATGATCACCTAGTTTAAGAACTAGTAGTCCACACACAACTTAAATCTCCCATAAACCTTTTTGGAAAACAAAATTGGGGCTGCTTAGGGTGAAACATTAGGTCTCAAGAATCCCTTCTTCTATAAGTCCTCCAACTGCACCCTCATCTCATGAAGCTCTACAGGAGCCATCTGATATGATGGTGCAGATATCAGTGCCATTTTGGGGTGTAAATTAATGTAGAAGACAAGGAGGTAATCCTGGAATCAACTGTACCCTCCTATGAATGAGTCCATCCTGTGCTTTCTAGGATTCCTTTTCATCGACAAAGGAAAACCTCATTCCATCACTATGAACATGCCGCATCCTTCACCAAAAATAGTCAATTTGGGCATAGACTATGGATTATCAATCCATACCAAGAATGATGTCTTAAGGCCTCAATGATACCACAAAGAGGTTCCAACCGAAACTCTCACCTCCAAGGGTCAGGTCACACTGTTGTCATAGATGTGTGATCATTGAGTCTTCTACAGTAGGTGTCTTCAAGCGTAAGGGTAGAGTAAACTGTTCAACTAGAATCTCTAGGTCTCAAACAAGATATGTGGTGAGAAATGAATGACTAGAACTTGTGTCTATCAGTACTTTAGCTAAATTAGAAAAGACATAGATCACACCTTGAATCATTCCCGGAGTCCTTGGGTTATATTCCTTGATCGCATGCAGTTGTCCCTTCCCCTATCCTCCAGCACTCTAAGCCTAGGATGAACCACTTGGGGGTGGTGGTGTTAACATGTCAAAATGTCAACCACCTCCTCCTAATCTCCCTGCTCCTCTTCCATGTCTATCGCCCTGCGGATCTACCTAATCCAGTCACTGTCTCTACCTCAGTGGTCCATCCATTGTTTCCCTATTATCATCATGACAGGTTAGAAAATCTCAAGTGAGTTGTCCCCTGCCATCACATGAATAGCACTGCCTCTACCTAGGCTGTCTGGACCTACCCTGTGAGCCCTAAACTATAGATCCTCTGTCCTAGGACCTCCTCCTGAAACTTCTCCCATGTTCAGATCCTTGAGACTAACATTGGATCCCCATTGTCGAATTATTTGCACCTACTCATACACTACGAACTACCACCGGTTTTATCTTCTGAGTCAAGAAGCTTTCGACCACCAAATCTTGCTCAATCACCCCAATATATGTCAGAATGCATAGAGGGATAATGTTGGATCGAATGTCTCTATATAGACCTCGTTCAAAGGTCTGATCTCTAAAGTAATTATCTCTAAACATATCCATTGAGTACTTGGAAAGGTTAGTGAACCTCAATGAATAATCATCCACTTTCATGCTACACTACTAGAGCTAAAAAATCTTCTGTATATACACAACTCTCATCATAACTGGTGAGAGCTCCTCTCTGAAGAGATGCTCAAACTTTTTCCATGAAAGAGTTCCTTCATTATGAGTCTAGATATCCAAAATCCACTATTACCCTACTGAACCCTATATATGGATCACTACCAGGTTCACCATATGATTTGCTGGTGTCCTGACTAGACAGAAAACTCAGGTCACCACCTCAAGCCAGTCCTTAGCTACCTGTGGGTCGGGCTTTCCTCGAAACATGAGGGGTCTCTATCTCTGAAACTCATGAAGCGTGATCATCCTGTGCTCCTCGATTACTGGTATTACGGGTACCACATGATTCTCCACTGGTGGTGTTATGGATGGTGCACCACTTAGAGGTAACACTTGGAGAACTAGTCCCTATATCAAAGCCTCATCACTGAGGGGGTCATCCTCATGATCGAGCCGCTGAATCCTAGTTGGTATTCGTCTTGGGGGAATCCTGTAATAAAAAAATATATACCATGATTAGTGAGTATATATGGAGATCTGACTCAAGAAGGACATGGAAACCATGACTCATTCCTATATGATGCATGCACCATTATTTTACCTATAACAAATTTTCTCATGTACTGAGTAGAAAAGAAAGTTATTAGAGTCTTAGTGTTTGGATACTTTGGCCGCCACACCAACACTGGAGTCCCTCATCTGAAATCCAAACTCAAAACACTTAACACTATTGCCCCAAACCAATCTCATAGACCCCCCGACCTAAAGTAGAACCAACCCACTCTAATATCACTCTGTCACAACCCGTCCCAGTGGGGCTCATGTCACGACTCCCCAAGCCCACCTCTAATAGGCCAGGGGCTCGTGACTAGCATTGAGTAGGCATATCACTAACATGGGAGGCATTTCTTATGTACCAGTACATACAAACACATCTCTAATCCCAAAAAATGTTGAAATGTAAAATCCACTAAGAACCAAATGAATGCATACCACTATATCCCAACCAGTGTATGATAGGAAAGTAAATTGTGGTAAAGTAAACCGGGCCATAATACAAACTCACCAATAATAATTCTATAACCACAAGTCCAACCTATAAGAAAAAGGAACTTGAACTAATATCTGTAACCGTAGAAACACCTCAGGTTTCTGATCTCACAAAGCTCTATCCAGTCCTGTTCTGCCTAGGACCCCATCAAAGGGTTGATCATCTACACAAGACACGACACGTGTGGGAAAATCCCATGTAGGGGTGAGTATAATAATGCTCAGTAGGACACCCCAAAACCAAAAAGCAATAAAAAAAGGAAAGATACAATCAGATCTATATAGTATGTGTTTACAACACATATAATAATATCCAGATATACTCAATCCAAGTCAATAAGTCTAAAAGCAAGTCACAACTACCGCATACCAACACTAGGTATTTAGTTCTAAGATTCCATGAAGCACTCATCCAAGAGAACACACTCTTGAGTCTAATAGAACTGATGAAATCCATTCGAGAAGTACTGTTTATCAGGAACCATCGTGAGAGATATACACTGATAGATCTAAAGAGAGAGATATGATACAATTGATGAGGATCACAATCAAGACCATGAGGTGATACCAGAAACTCCATCTAGATTAACCCACTAAGTAGAGGATCAATGTTTGGTAGGATTGGTTGCATCAATACCTCTACCTAGGGCACAAAGATGAATAGAGGATCTTGCACCAGGCCTCTCAGGGGATTCCAACAACTCTATCTAGGAATTTCGGATGAAGGGATCATACTCTTATGAGTAGGAAATGGTACCCACCAACCTTCAGGGAAGTGATAAAGGGAACGAAAGCTAATGAAAATTTTCCAAGATATGACGAACAAGATATTTAATCCATGTATAAAGGGGTACATGGATTGTAGTAAGGGTCACAAATCATGTCACCTGACCCTGGGTACTGTTCATGTACAATGAACCATTTCATTTCAAGCTATGTCTTATAGAAGATAGGCACACGACATGTAGAATAATTTACACGCCCTGTCCTTCCATATGGGGTCCACTCATGTACTCCAGTCATGTGCCAGTATATGGTGTCAATTCATTTGTCTCTTCCTGTGAACCAGTACATGGGGCATTCTATGTACTTGGTCCATGTAAAGTCATGTGGTGGGGTACACGATGTGTAAGAAACCCGTGTACTCCACCAAATGTTCATGTATCTACTGAGATACGCATCGAGACTCTGGGAAGGACATACACGCTGTGTGATAGGGTCACATGTCATGTGACATTTAACTATCTCCTAAAAACCCAGTCGCTGTTAAGTGGGGTCCACACATCATGTAACCCTGGGTTACACACCGTTTTCATCAGGATTTTATAGAATCCTGCATTCTTACTCCGCACTCCTCGACTGATGATCCAGATCTTGTTATGGTGATTTGTTCACCTCGAAACTCAATATCCTAGGTCGTTTCATCACCCTAACACTAAATTGATGTGTTTCAGGCCTTCAATCATCCCGGAAAACCACTTTAAATCCATTCGATAAAAACCACCTAAAGAACGATATCTCCTAAATCAATTATATTTGTCTGTTGTTTTTGTCATCGCACCTCCTCCAAGTCATTCTGATGTTGGATCCTAAATTTCATATTGTTGTGCCAGGAAATGAAGGCTCAATGATTGATCATTCATAAATCAATGAAGAATGAAGAATGTGTAGAAATAATGGGGGAGAAAATCATATGGGACAAATATGAGGAAATAACCTCAACCATTATTCATTCTAGACTTTATCCATTCCCGTAATAATGACTAATTATCACATCAATATAATAATCAGCCTTGAAAATCTTGTAATTAAAACCCATCCTGTAAGAACGATCGAACTGCGGATCGACCTGTTGGTTGGTTGGTCTACATTCATCGTTGAATCTAAGAATGGGGAAATAAATCCAAAATAATTCATCCTACCTTTTATTTGGATTGATCAATGATTAATATCGGTCACTATGTCACCATCTCTAGTGATATCCATCAAGAAAAGCATTCTTTGATCATCGATCTGCGATCCCATCATCGTCTGCCAAGAGAAACCTACAGGATTTCTCTCCAGAGACTCTGAGTAATTCTAGGGTTATGAGCCTAAACCTGGATCCCTACCTAAAGGCTTAATTAAAATAATAATCATCACTACATTACTACATCGAAGAAATGGTAAAATAAAATAAATATTCAATTTATTTTATTCATAAAAAATGCCCGAAACTTGTTTTCACAACTGACCCACACCTACCGATGTTAGATCATGCCTAAGGTAAAGTCACTACTTTGAAATAAATGGTGACCTTATATTTCTAATTTGGGCACCCTTTTAGAAGTTATTTCACTTTTTTATGAAAACAGCACGCACATGCTATTCAATATTTTAATATTATTCAAACATTTATTCCTAGAAAATCAGTTTTTTGAATTGCATGACGTCTCAGCACCTGATCTCAAAATTAATCCATATAATATTTAAAAATAAAAAAAAATAGTCAAGACATTACATTATACCTACCTTAGGGATTTACATCCCTAAAAATCTAAAATAAAGACTACTAAAAAATATATGGGTACTGAGAACAAATCTGAGCCTCCTGCTCCCAAGTGCTCTCCTAGATATTTCCGTTCTACCATCAGACACGCACCAATGGAATCAATTGCCCATAAAGTATTCTCTCTCTCCGATCCTAGATCTCTATTGGGTACTATAAACAATTCGCTCCATCCTAAATTTCTAGCTCATCCCAATCGATGATGTGCGATGGGTCATGAACGTACCTCCTCTACTGAAACATCTGGAAGACATCGTGTATCTGTTCTAATTGTGAAGGTAGAGCTAAGTGATAGGACACCTCTCTAACTCTACGTAGTATTTATAAAGGGTTAATAAATATTGGAGATAACTTGTCACCCTGACCAAATCTATGTAAGCCTTGTCAAGGTGAAACCTGAAGGAATACATGGTCTCTTTACCATAACTCCAAAGGCCTCCGCCACTTGTCAGTACAAGACTGTCTTCATCTTCTCCCAGATGATCTACACCTTCTCTGTAGCATCTTTCACTAATTTTGGGCCCATGAGTGTTGAATCTATTAGGACAATCTAATATAGTGGTAACCTTTAGGGTCTCCTGTACAAAGCCTTAAATGATTCCATACCAATGGTGGAATGGTAGATTTTGTTGTACACAAACTCCACCAGTGGAATATTATCCTCACAACAAAGACAAAAGTCCAACATGCAATCCAAAAACATGTCCTCTATAACCTAAATGGTCTGCTATGTCTATTCGTCCATCTATGACTGAAACGTTCTGATCAAGCATAAATGGGTCCCAAATGCCTCCTGCAATCCCTTCCAAATCTGGGATATAAAATGAGCATCACGATTTGAATCTATATTCAATGGAACTCTATGGAGTCGAACTATCTCCTACATGTAGAGTCATTCCAAGCTCTCTACTAAACTCTATTCTAGAATAGCTAATAAGTGGGTTGACTTAGTGAGTCGGTCAAGGATCACCCAGATGACATCTTTTACCCTAGATGTATGTGGTAAAACCATCATGAATTCCATCGATATTCCATCTCACTTCCATTTCGGCACCTCAAGGGGTTAATCTAAACCCGTTGGAACCTGGTGCTCAGCTTTCACTTGCCAACAAGTAATGCACCGAGAAACAAACTCCACAAATCATTTCTTCATTCCTAGCCACCAAAACTAACATCATAGGTCCTTATACATCTTTTCCACACTTGGATTTACCACCAAAGGGGATACATGAAACTCGCATAGAACCTCCTCCCACAAAACTACTGGTACTATTGTATGTCCTCTGAAAAGGATGACGTACTCCTTATATTTAGAATATCCATCAATATCATACCCTGTGGATATATGAGCACGTAGTGTCTTGCAATCTATATCCCCAAGTCATGCATCCCTAACACACTATAAGGGTGGAGGGGTAACAACCATCAACTGGAGGTAAGATACTCTATCTCCATCCATAAAGGATAATCGTAACGAGACCAACTACTCTCTCACCTCGTTCAGCAATGGTAAACTAGATCTATTACTGAGATAATATGCCACCATGTTCCCCTTCTTAGGATTATATAAAATCTCAAAGTAATAACCCTAGAGGAACTCTATCCATCACCTATGTCTCAAGTTCATATCCTTTTGAGAGAAGATATATGTGAGGCACTTGTGATCATAGTAGAAAATAAACTACTCTCCCATTAAGTAGTGTCACCACATCTTCAATGCGGATACTACCACTGCTAACTCAAGATCATAGGTCTTTTAGTTATACTCATGTGGTCTCAAATGGAACTAACCATAGGCAATTAATTCTTTCCTTCAAATCAGGACACAACCAAGCCTAGTTCCTGATGCATCGTAGAATCTACATACTCAACAACCTCTTAAGGTAATCTCAAGATCGGTGTGCTTGTCAAAATCTACCTCAACTACTGAAAATACCGATGGAAATTTTTTTTCCACACAAAAGGCTTCCCCTTTTGAGTCAAATCTATCATCAGTGCTGATATACTAGAGAAATCAGGTATGAATCTACGATAATAGTGTGCTAGCCCAAGGAAGCTCCGCACCTCCGTTACGCTCATAGGTGGATCCCATTCTAACACTACCTCAACTTTGGCTGGGTCCACAACCACTCCATATACTGAGATAACATGTCCTAGAAAGTGGACTGCATGGATCAATAACTCACACTTCAAGATTTTCCCATAAATATAGTGCTCTCAGAGTACATCTAGAACCATACTTAAGTGTCTCTCATGCTCCTCCTCAGACACCGAGTACACAAGGATATTATTAATGAATACTACCATGAACCAGTCTAAATAAGGCTAAAAGATCCAATTCACAAGTCGTATGAACACTACTGGGATGTTCATCATGCCAAAGGGCACCACCAAGTAATAATAGTGACTGTAATGACATCTGAAATCCATATTTGGTATATCCTTATCCCATACTCACAGCTGGTGATAGCCTAATCAGAGGTCATCCTTTAAGAACCATTGTGCCCATCTCAACTGATTAAAGAGGTCATTGATTCTCAGTAGTGGATACTTATTCTTCACAGTCACCTAGTTCAAGTGTCAGTAATCTACACACAACCTCAAGCTCCCATCTACCTTTTTGGAAAACAAAACTAGGGCCGCCCATGGTGAAACACTGAGTCTCATGAAGACCTTACTATACAAGTCTTCCAACTGCACCCTCTACTCATGAAGCTCTGTGGGATCCATTTGATATGACATTGTAGATATTAGAGTCATCTTGGGGTGTAAATAAATACAGAATTCTATCTCTCAGTGGGGAGGTAATCCTGGAACATCTTTAGAAAATACTTCCTCATACTCCACCACCACCGCTATAAACTAGATTCTCATAACATCTGTTGCACTGAGGGTCAGTCTAGACAACTGAAAAGTATTCAGTCACACCCTCCTATGCATGAGTCCATCCCATGCTGTCTAGGTTTCCTTTTCACTGATAAAGGAAAACCTCATTCCATCTCTACGGACGCACCACATCCTTCACCTAAAATAGTCAATCTGGGCATGGACTATGAAGAACCAATCCATACCAAGAATGAAATTATATATCCTCAACACTACCTATAACATCCCACATTTTTATAACATAACTTTTCATTACATTTTACAAAAATGAGGATCTTTAAGGTTTAGTGTCTTGGAAACCAGGAACTTAATACATGATGACATAAAACATTCTTATTAAACACTTGAAAGGTTTATTCTTTGTTCATCCTAAGTTCATTACAACATCTCATAACCTGGGAGCATACATCAAAGGAAAGGGTGAGCAGAAGGCCTAGTAAGGGAAATAAGAGAAACATTTTACATGTAAACTTGAGATACATCAATAAAGTTATGACAAATAAATTTAAGGCATGAGAAAGAGATCATGAGGCATATCATAATAAAAATAATGTGTTTCATAACTTGAATATTTGGATACAACATTTAACTTATACAATCATGAACATATCACCAAGGTCCATCCCCAGGGTGTCATTTAAAAAAAAATTGCCAAGGTTATTCACCAAGGTATCGTTAAAATTGTAATCCCTAGAGATCACATCATTAACCAGTGCATTAGAGCGCTATTAGGGAGCACCCTTAATTTTTCTTTATTATCATGTGATACACATATATCATCATAAAAAATTTCATAAATAACCCATATATCATAAAAGAAATGGGTTTCATTTCATAATCATAACGTTTTAAAAACTGCTTTAAAGACATGATTTTTATGTCACTTTAAACCCACGGAAAAGGAAAGTGGGTTTCATGTATGTAAATCCCTGAATTAAAATAGAAAATTTTGATATATATGTGAATACCCCTGTAGAAGAAATATCTTTGAGTATTAACTTAATAAAATAAAATAATTTGAGAAAAAGAGAAATACATTTTGAGACGAAAATTCTACAGCATAATGACTATGTTATAGGGTTTTAGAAAACATTGAAAAGAGAGGGGACATGGGTCACCCACTCATAAATGATCCATAACATAGTAGGGGGAAAGAATATAAAGTATTTAAGAACATGGTAATGAAATTTTAAAGATATACCAAATGAAATGAAGAACTTGAAAGGAAGACAAAAATGAGATTTCTCTTATGAAAATTTGGCAGCCTAACGGCGTTACTTAAAACTTCAAAAATTAATTGATGAGATCAAATAGGGTCTCTCATCATATGAACATAAAAAGGAAAGTATGATAGATATAGAAGATCATACCCTAACATAAGAAAAGTAACTTGAAAGAAATGACATGAAAATAGAAGTAATAGGATTATAAAAGAACATCCCCCCAACATAAGAACACGGGGCTTAAATGAAATGACATACAAAAGAGTACTTGAAAAGAAAGAGAGAGGTAGGATCCCTTACCTTGAAGAGTAACTTTGAAATATTGATGTTTGGGACCTTGGGAGGTTTGAGAGAACCTTGGGAGGACTTATTGTGAGGTAAGGAGACCAGAACTTCGTTGAGGAGGATTTTGGAATGGAAAGGATGAGAGAATGGCTTGGTATTTATAGGGGAAGTGAGGTGACAAGGCATTAATGGCCAAAGGACACCTCATTGGTGGTATTGGAAAAACCATGGGCTTGCCCATGGTATTGGCCACTTGGGACACCTAATACCTTATCTTACTATTCAAATGTCAACCAGAATTATTACATAATTATTACATCCTTAATGGTGTCATTAAACAACCAAAACTCTAAACTGAAAATTCACTATTCATCGAAAATTCATCTTTTTCAGAAAAATCCCAAAATTTCACCTTAACCAAATATCGATGCTCTAATTTCAAAAATGAACTCCATTTTATGAAAATAATTTTTTAAATAATTTTAATTTAATTTTTATATAAAAACACTATTCACTAAAAATTCATTTTTTTCAGAAAAATCCCCCAAAATCACCATAACCTAATATCGATGCTCTGAATTCAAAAATGAACTCCATTTTATAAAAATAATTTTCTAATTATTTTTAATTTAATTTTTAATTAAAAAACACCATTCACCTGAAAAAACTAATACTTGACTAATAATTTCTGAAAAGAGTTATTTACCTATTTTATTGAATCACATTACTTAATCAAGGTGCCTAAATTATATTAATACTTTCTTTAAGTGAGATTACTAATCCATTTGGTCACATTACTAATCCTAAGCGTAAAATCACTATTCATAAATTACTATTCATCAAAAATTAAGTTGATCTTATTAGACTCTAAATTTCTTACTGAACATAATTGTAGAAGACCATTTTTTGAAAATAATTACACATTATTATCTATTTAAGGTTTACATAAATATTTTTAAAAAATATCCTTCTAAAATTCATCAATAATATGCATACTATATTTATCCAGACATTTGAAAATTCACAAACTTCACCATAAGAAGAAATCATAATTGTTATTTAAATGAAAGGATTACACAAGGCAGTTACTGTCTCATTACATAACCCCTTATAACCCCAGCATAGGACCTAAGAGTAAGGTGTGTTAAGGTGATAGAATCTTGGGGCGGCTCGACCAACATTGCCCGAGTAGTGATTTCTATCAGCTTGAACTTCTCACGAAGGGGATTCCGTTCCAGCTTCACATGATGAAGTTTGGATTGGGTTTGGTCCAGAGCAAAGCCCAAAGGTGCTATCTCCTTCCCGAGTTCCGTCAGATGGGCTTCGATCGGCCCGAGACTACTGGATGGGGCCATCGAATCTTCTTTCTATATTAATTAATCAAGATCACTTGTATTTATAGAAAATAATTGTAACATTTAGTTTCCAACGGTCTTATTGACCAATGGTCATATAAAAGTCAAAACCCAACGGTCTCATTTTAATTATACTCATTTTATTAAATGAAATAGTTTTGTTGAGTATAAAATAAAATAACATAAAAAGTTAGGAAACAAAATTTATTCCAAATCTCGGGTCATTACATTATTCCCCCTTAAGAAATTGCGTCCTCGCAATTTAAAAAAAAAGGGCTTGGAAATTTTGTTGAAAGTCCCACATCGGAAAAAGAGTCAGTAAAACTACTACTTTAAAAGAAAGGGAAGTACAAAGGTCACCTGAGTTAACCCATACTAGGATTCCATGTAGGGAAACATGTATATGGAAGAGAAAACAAAGGGTCATATTCTGATGGAGAGTGATAGAAAACATGATTAGGAGAAAGTTAACCCCAAGAAAATCACAAACTTATGATGTGTGTAAACGGTCTTTGATTACCCAGTAGGAAATGTAAACCAACAACGTTTTTGTTTTACATCCCTTTTCATAATTTTGAGGAATTAATTTACTACATAGAATAAAAACATAAGAAAATATACTTACCTTCAAGTAGAGTTTCATCCTTTAATAAGTTTCTACCAAAACTAATCTTTTCTCCAAACGATGAGCATTCAAAAAGACTTGGTCACATCAAAAGCACAAGAATCATCTTCTAGAGAATCAAATAATCCACAAAAGGATAACTATATATTTCTATTGTATTTAGACATCAACTAAAACCAAAATGGTTAGTACGAGATCATATAATCCCCAAAAAGGATAATCCTTTATATAAAAAAACTATTATTAATCTCCAAAATTCAACAAATAATACCCAAAATTCAAGAAAGACCATTCAATACACAATTGTACTTAAATTTCATCAAAATAATCCTAACTAAGATTGAAACCTAAAACTCAGAAGGATTTAATCACATAGTCTTCCACAATAAATCTTAACATTTATCTCCAAATAACATCGACTACTCTTAGAGTCTCGTAATAAAGTGTAATTAACCTAATCACATATTCTCTATGCTAGTTTAATCATTTTCCAGAAATAACCCAAATCACCATATGTCCACAATAAATACATAGATTTTTACAAAATAAAAATTTCAACCATTCCTCTATAAATAAAATCCTATAGTATTTTTATTTTCCTTAGGCATATAGTACTCCAAAAGAGAAAACATCATCCAAAATAACCTTTATCATTTAATCACCAAATCATTTTCCTATACAAAAGATATCAATTTGATAAAACATAAGTTTCCAAAATCAACTTATTCTTGATCCATAAAAATAGCTGGTGTATTAGTCAGTCCGAAGGGAATAACAACAAAATCATAATGCCCATATCTTGATTGGAAGGCAGTTTTTGGAATATCATCATTCTTCACCCTCAATTGATGATAACCAGAACGAAGATCAATCTTAGAGAAGAATTGAGTCCCATGAAGTTGGTCAAATAAGTCATCAATTATTGGAAGAGAGTATTTGTTCTTCATTGTGATCCCATTAAGTTCTCTATAATCAATGCATAGATGCATTAATCCATCCTTCTTCTTCACAAAGAGAATTGGTGCTCCCTAAGGAGACACACTTGGTTGGATAAACTCATTCTCCAAAAGATCTTGGAGTTGTTTCTTTAATTCCTCTAGCTACACATTTTCCATCTTATAGGGGGTTTTTGATATCGGATGATATCCAGGTACGAGTTCAATGGAGAACTCTACCTCTCTTTCTGGGGGAGGTTTGGGTAACTCCTTAGGAAATATGTCAATGTATTCCTAGATGATGGGGGAATTTTCTAAAAGAATAAATCCTTCGTGAGAAACTTATTTCATTTATTAATCTTTTAACTAAAAGGATTTTATGTCTTAAAACTTCATGCTGAGAAAATTACATTTTTCTATAATTCCTTCATAATGATTCATAAAAATCTTGTGATTAACCAAACATATCCCTCGAGAGTGTCATAACCAAGAGTGCAACAAGACCCATTTTCGTGTACCAGTTCCCGTTTGAGTCTAGATCAAAGTGGTGTTTTCGGGTTTTACCTCTATGTACATCTGTGCCAGAGCCACCTCTACCTGCTCGTATCCAGACAGGGATGTATTTTCTTGATAAACCACTTACTCAATACTCACCAAAATACCAGGAATATTTCCTATATTTAAACTTTTATATAGGTTTCTTCCTAAAATTTTCGTATCCTAATTTCCATAAATAACTAAACCATCCTTTGATACCAACTATAACATTCCGCCTTTTTGTAACATAACTTTTCATTACATTTTACAAAAATGAGGATTTTTATGGTTTAATGTCTTGGAAACCAGGAACTTAATACATGATAACATAAAAAATTATTCTTAAACACTTGAAAGGATTCTTCTTTGTTCATCCTAAGTTCATTACAACATCTCATAACTTGGGAGCATACATCAAAGTAAAGGGTGAGCAGAAGGTCCAGTAAGGGAAACAAGAGAAACATTTTACATGTGAACTTGAGATACATCAATAAAGTTATGACAAATAACTTTAAGGCATGAGAAAGAGAGAATGAGGCATATAATAATAAAAATAACGTGTTTCATAACTTGAAGATGTGGCTACAACATCTAACTTAGAAAATCATGAACATATCACCAAGGTCCATCCCCAATGTGTCATTTAAAAAAATTTACCAAGGTTATTCACCAAGGTATCCTTAAAATTGTAATCCCTAGAGATCACATCATTACCCAATGCATTGAAGAGCTATAAGGACGCACCATTAATTTATCTTTATTATCATGTGATCCACATATATCATCATAAAAAATTTCATAAATAACCCATATAGCATAAAAGAAATGGGTTTCATTTCATAATCATAACATTTTAAAAACTTCTTTAAAGACATGATTTTTATATCACTTTAAACCCACGGAAAAGGAAAGATGGTTTCATGTATGTAAATACCAGAATTAAAATATAAAATTTTGATATATATGTTAATACCCCTGTAGAAGAAATATCTTTGAGTATTCACTTAATAAAATAAAATAATTTGAGAAAAAGAGAAAGGCATTTTGAGACGAAAATTCTGCAGCATAACGACTATGTTACAGGGTTTTAGAAAACATTGAAAAGAGAGGGGACATAGGTCACCCACTCATAAATGATCCATAAAATAGTAGGGGGACAGAATATAAATGATTTAAGAAAATGGTAATGAAATTTGAAAGATATACCAAATGAAATGAAGAACTTGAAAGGAAGACAAAAATAAGATTTCTCTTATGAAAATTCGACAGCCTAACGGCGTTACTTAAAACTTAAAAAATGAATTGATGAGATAAAATACGGTCTCTAATCATATTAACATAAAAAGTAAAGTATTATAGATATAGAATATCATAACCCAATATAATAAAAGTAACTTTAAATAAATGACATGAAAATAGAACTTGAAAAATGAGAAGGGTAGAAGAATCCCTTACAAAAATTTGGCAGCCTAACGGCGCCACTTAAACATTCATAAAAAAATGATGAGATCAAGAGGGGATCTATCATCATATGATAATAAAAATTTCAGTAATAGGAATATAAAATAACATCCCCCAACATAAGAACATGGGGCTTAAATGAAATGACATACAAAAGAGTACTTGAAAAGAAAGAGAGAGGTAGGATCCCTTACCTTGACGAGTAACTTTGAAATCTTGAAGTTTGAGACCTTGGGAGGCTTGAGGGAACCTTGGGAGGACTCCTTGGGAGTTAAGGAGACCATAAATTCGTTGAGGAGGATTTTGGAATGTAAAGGATGAGATAATGGCTTGGTATTTATAGGGGAAGTGAGGGGACAAGGCATTAATGGCCAAGGGACACCTCATTGGTGGTATTGGCAAAACCATGGGCTTGCCCATGGTATTTGCCTATGGTATTGTCCACTTGGGACATCTCATAACTTATCTTAATATTCATAAGTTGACCAGAATTATTACATAATTATTACATCCATAATGGTGTCATTAAACACCCGAAACTCTAAAATGAAAATTCACTATTCACTGAAAATTCAACTTTTTCAGAAAAATCCCAAAATTTCACCTTAACCAAATATCGATGCTCTGATTTCAAAAATGAACTCTATTTTATGCAAATAATTTTCTAAATAATTTTTAATTTAATTTTTATATAAAAATACTATTCACTGAAAATTCATTTTTTTCAGAAAAATCCCCAAAAATCACCATAACCTAATATTGATGCTCTGAATTCAAAAATTAACTCCATTTTATAAAAATAATTTTCTAAATATTTTTAATTTAATTTTTAATTAAAAAACACTATTCACCCGAAAAAACTAATACTTGACTAATAATTTCTGAAACAGTTATTTACCTATTTTATTGAATCACATTACTTAATCAAGGTGCCTAAATTATATTAATACTTTCTTTAAGTGTGATTACTAATCCATTTGGTCACATTACTAATCCTAAGCGTAAAATCACTATTCATAAATTACTATTCATCAAAAATTAAGTTGATCTTATTAGACTCTAAATTTCTTACTGAACATAACTATAGAAGACAATTTTTTGAAAATCATTACACATTATTAACTATTTAAGGTTTACATAAATATTTTTAAAAAATATCCTTCTAAAATTCATCAATAATATGCATACTATATTTATCCGGACATTTGAAAATTCACAAACTTCACCATAAAAAGAAATCAGAATTTTTATTTAAATGAAAGGATTACACAAGGCAGTTACGATCTCGTTACATAACCCCTTATAACCCCAGCATAGGACCTAAGAGTAAGGTATGTTAGGGTGATAGAATCTTGGGGCGGCTCGACCAACATTTCCCAAGTAGTGATTTATATCAGCTTGAACTTCTCTTGACGAAGATTCCGTTCCATATTCACATGATGAAGTTCAGCTTGGGTTTGGTCCAGAGCAAATCCCATAGGTGCTACCTTCTTTCTGAGTTCCATCAGATGAGCTTTGATCGGCCCGAGACTATTGGATGGGGCTATCAAATCTTCTTTCTATATTAATTAATCAATATCACTTGTATTGATTGACAATAACTGTAACATTTAGTTTCCAATGGTCTTATTGACCAATGGTCATATAAAAGTCCAAACCCAACAGTCTCATTTTAATTATACTCATTTTATTAAATGAAATAATTTTGTTGAGTATAAAATAAAATAACACACAAAGTTAGGAAACAAAATTTAATCAAAATCTCAGGTCGTTACACTACCACTAATAGGTTCTAATTGAAACTCTAGCCTCCAAGGGTCAGGTCACACTATTGGCATAGATGTGTGATCACTGAGTCTTATCTAGTAGGCATCTCCAAGTGTAAGGGTCGAGTCAACGGTTCAACCAGATTCTCTAGGAATCGAATAAGATATTTAGTGAGAAAGTAATGACTAGAACCTATTTCTATTAGTACTGAAACTAAATTAGAAAATACACAGATCAAACCTTGAATCATTCTCGGATACCCTGGGTCATATGCCTCGACCACATGCAGCTAT
The DNA here is from genome assembly GCA_963277665.1 of Viscum album. Lineage (NCBI taxonomy): Eukaryota > Viridiplantae > Streptophyta > Magnoliopsida > Santalales > Viscaceae > Viscum > Viscum album. The sequence continues at coordinate 249,764,413 of OY728137.1, forward strand.
CCCCGCTCCTGTCCTCCAGCTCCTTGAGCCTGGCATGGAACACCTGGGGGTGGCGGTGGTAACATGTTGAAACGTCGAACACCTCCTATTGCTCTCCCAACTCCTCTACGACATCTGCCACCCTATGGATCTTCTTGATATTTTCATTGTATATACCTCGGTGGTCCATTCACTATTTCCATGTCAGTAGCATGGTGGGTTGGAAAATCTCGATCGAGATGTCCCTTGCCATCACATAAATAGAATTGTCTCTCCCTAGGTGGACTAGACCCAACCTATGAGTTGTGAACTACAGATTCACTATCCTGGGACCTCCTCTTGAAGGGTCTCGCACATTAGGATCCCTAAGACCGACATCGTCTCCCAACTACCGAGGTCTTTACACCTTCTCATCCACTGATGACTACCACTGGCTGTATCTACTCTGCCAAGAATCTTTTGACCACAAAATCTCCCTCAAGAACTCCAGTATATGCTATTGGAGTTAGTGGACTAGAACCAACTACTTTGTACTTTATTCATTAATAAATACCTTATCAAATCTTGATTGTTCTTCTGTGTGACAATGCACGTGACAATGTCTTAAGTACAACTGTTGCATTAAAGGGTCATAGCGGATCCCTGCTATGATGAGAACCCGGAAGTGCCATAACACTATTCTTGAATATATGTTCTATGGTCAGATGATGTTATTTTAGGGACACAAATAATACAGGCCATTAGGGATGAGGACTCATAAAACTTTGAGACACCTTCTCATGGTGTGCACCCTTGGTAATATCCAGGAGGATATTATGAGAACGAGACCCACCAGTAGGAAATCCACATTTCATAGTGTCATTGGATGTTCCTATCTACGGATGTGTGTATTGGTCCTTAGAATTTAAGATTATTATTAATGGGTATTAAAACTTGCGCACTTAGATGTATTGATGAAAACTGTGATGAAACACTGTTCGTAGCGAGGTAGGATATGTTGGGTGCCTCACGAGTGATACTGCTTTAATAGATAATGCAAGAAAGGATTTGTCCCTTCTGTGCCATAACGGAAGTAGATATCTCAGGCCCTTTGATGGAATTGATATAGCCTAAATAAATCCATGGCCATGGTAAGGTATGAGAGAGTTCAATTCTAGGAAGTCAAAGAAAGAATAATCGAGCACATGGGTTGATGGAACTAGCATACAACCCGCTTGATTAGTGATATCGAGACAAAGGGATTAAATTACACGGTAAGTGTTCATATGAGGTGACACATCAATGCGACATAAACTTCTTTCTCTTGAGTGACTTGGCCCATTGCTAGATAGTAATCTTGGACTTTAGGCAAGCCCAACTAATACCAACAAGAAAGAGGCCTAGAGGGTCACACACTAAGTGTATCCAAGTATCTCAAGTAGAATAAAGATTATTCCCGTATGTGGTTTAATAATTATTCAAGGAAGCCTAAATAATTTTAATGTTGGAGGAAGAATAAAATAAAAAACAAGATATAAACTCCGTGTACATTGAATGTACATGATGTGTAGTTTTTATTTTGGAAAGGAAATGAAAAAAAATTACACTCCGTGTATTAATGATTACACGCCGTGTAGTTTTTCTTGTTGGGATTTTGAGTAAATAATATTTTTTTTAATAAATGATATTTATTATAATCAACATGGGCGCATGTCAAGGAATTAATGATTCGACATGGGGGTTTTCAATAAGAGTTAATGAAATAAATAAAATGCACAACATGTTTATTTATTGTCATAACTCTATAACCTCAAACTCGATTATAAATATCCTCACAACCCCAACACTTATCGTTGTGAACAACAATTCTAAAAAATTCTCTCAAGTCCAAGATAACTCTTTCCACCAAGAACGCTCTCAAGACCGAGAGAGATCCTCCTATATAGGATCAAGGCGATCTAAGGAGGACAATGCAAGCAAAGGATTCTCCACGCCAGCACCTAGAGATTCTTTTGGTGACGTCCAGAGATACGTGGTGCACGTGTGGATCACCGCTAGAGGAAGTCTACACTTGGCTTCTGCGACGCAATGAAGAATCACATCGAAACGTGACTGAAAAAAATCAACGAAGAAAGAATTACATCAAGGTAATTCTTGTTAATTAATTAAATTAATTATAAACAACATATGATGATCCTATCAATGGTTATGGGACCCTTCTCTTTCTTTTCGTTCTTCATTCTATTCCAAAGGTCCGATGTTTTATTATTGTGATGGATCTTGGATTGAACGTTGTTCAACACTAAAATTAATGATGGGAAAACCCACCAATGTGCTTCCGCTATTCTCGGAACCTATAAGTGGTATCAGAGCAGTCATATCATTGATTATAATTATTTAGTTTTTCGTTGGTGATTTACACATTTAATAATTTAGTTGTTTCAATTCAATTTAATCATTCTTTAAATCCGAATCTCGAGATCTGTTCCTCCTCTCTCATTTCTCATACACCTTACAGAAATGAATTTTTCTTTTAACTTTGATTAAAATAAAATAGAGGATCTCATCTGGAGGTTCCAAACATTCCTGGTCGTACAACACAAGAATACACAGCGTGTATTTGGAAGTACACACTGTGTAATCTAGGTTCAATGCATTGGACTGGTCCGCCAAATCAGACCGTGTATTAGAGTATACCTAAGTCATAAATGAAATCATGTCTTGACTAGGAACAGGTGGCACACAGTTTCCAAATTACATGCCATGTGGTCCACTGAACACAGCGTGTAGTCCCTTCGGGTTAGGGTTGGACCATGTACCCCATACACGGCTTGCCCGACTGGAAACTGTGTGACACAGATACTACATGGTGTGTGTCCCATTGAACACGCCGTGTACTCCAAAAATTTCCGAAGTACATATACACGCCATGTCCCCGGGCATGTACTTTGGATGGATGGTGAACAAAAGTACACGTCGTATAGTCGGAACTAAACGTCGTGTACTCATCCAAATTACGCAGATTTATTAAAATTTATTATTATATTATACAAACCCTTGAGACATGTACCATAGTGTAGGCATAAAGCTGAGGTACAACACATGATAGGTGTTTTATATATATGTGTTTAATTTAACATCTGCATAATGAATGAGAATTCACCGGGTTACCTCCAAGGTACAAGTTACGTACAAAGATAATTTTAAATTTATTTGTTTAAAATTATGATGGATGAGAATCTCATGGAAATTAAAAAAGGGTTTAAGATAAAAGGATTGATTAATTAAAGATAATTAATTGATTTGAGCATGATTTATCTTAAGCAAGAACGATTAAAGAATTGAATGCTAGTTTTATTTATGCATAAATATCATTTCATGTATTGATGATCATGAGCTAGACCAAGATCTTTGTATGTGAATGGTTTCTTTTAATTAATTTATTTAAATTAAATTTGTTGGCCTGCGAGCCTTCTCCTCATTAATATGTAGGGCCTGCGTTCCCAAGGATTATTTTATGTAAAAACCCCCTTTACCCCTCACTTACGTGTGAGATAAATGCATATGTAATGGATAGATCTCCCAAGATAGTGGAGGAGGCTCAAGTCAGGATCCAAGGTGAAACCAATCCAAGGAGATACAAAGGTGGATAGGTGGAAAGTTTTAAACACGAACCTGAAAGGTTCAAGGTGTTTCTCCCCTAGGTCTTGGGTTATTTTATCAACCGCTAGATAAACTAACCAATATAATAAGCTCATGATCATACCATTTATTTTATTTCTGTCAGTTGCATGGTTTATTTATTGTGGGTGTGTTTTCACGATCACATAATTAATAAATTAAACAAGCATGCAAGATGGAACCAAAATAAGACCGGCTTATGCGTAAATATTATCTTAGACATGGTTAATCATGTAAGTATATCCCACTTAATATTAACAAGCATGTAATCAAAGATAATAAAATGGAAATTTACATATAAGGATAAAATCTCCCAAAGAAATATTAAGTCGGTATAGCCTTCAATAATCTTGGTTAGAATCGAACCATAGTTCAAAGTGCTTGATCAACCCTAGTTGGGGTGCTTTCAATTATTGGGGAATTATAATTCAAGGTTTTGAGTTGAATTGAATTGGTTCGCATCAAGGGTTGACTACCACAACAGGACTTCGTGTGACCAAGAGGAAAAGGTTGAGGAAATCCAAAATAAAAGGATTCCAGGATTGGGGAGTCCACTCAGCGGGTCAAGGAGATACGAGTTAATGGAGTTGGAATTTTGAATGCCTACCTAAAACCCTTCAAGTTTATTGACCAAACCTAGTTGGGGTAATACGAAGGGAAATATGGATCCTTGCCACTAGAATATTCAGGCAACAAAATATTCTGAATTCAATGGTGAGGGTTACTAGATTTCGATAAAATAGTGGGAGACTAATAAGTATTAATTTATTTATTTGTCTCAGTTTTATAAAGTAATAAAACCTTTTCTCATCTTAATTTGTAGAAATTATAAGATAAATGACTACAAACATATCATTGCGAACCATACTCGAGAAGGAAAACCTTCTCACTGACACCAATTTCCAAAAGTGGCAGAGGAGTTTACATGTCATCCTTCTCCATGAGAGGAAATTGTATGTGCTCGAAGAGCCTGTTCCAGTTGTGCCTAGGAAAGATGCCAGTGATGAGGAAATATCTCTCTATGCAAAACATATGTATGATGCCACATATGTCCAGTGTTTCTTTCTATCGTCCATGTCTAATGATCTCTTGAAGAAACATGAAAACATGGATGTGTATAGCATGATGTATCACCTTAAGGATATCTACCAAGATAAGGAGAGACAATAGAGATATGAGATCTCCAATGCTTTGTTTACAACTAATCTTGGAGAGTCTTCACCAGCTGGCCCTCATGTAGTCAATCTTATTGGCTACATTGAACGTCTGGACATCTTAGGGATTAAATTCCCAGATGAGTTGCATACAGATCTCATCCTATCATCACTGCCTAAGACCTTCTCTAGCTTCATATTCAATTATAACATGAGAAATAATGAGAAGAGTCTATCGAAACTTCTGACCTTAATTCGCCAGGTAGATAAGGAACTGGGGTGTGACAAACCCGCTATCCTTATGGTGAATAAGAAAAGGAAGGACAAGGAAAAGGGGCCAAAGACTTAAAAACGGTCTGAAGCCCCCAAGCACTGTCCCTCCAAGAAGGGGAAGATCCAGAGGTAGGGCAAGGAATGGGAGGCATTATGTTTTTCATGTGGAAAGCAAGGCCACTAGAAGAGGAACTACACTTAGAATCATGGGGATGCTAAAGATGCCTTCATTATCGAGTGTAATATTTCCATTTCTACACATTGGGTATTAGATACAACTTTTGGGGCTCACATCTGTATTCAAATGTAGGAACCAAGTAGATTTAGAAAGATTGCCAGAGGAGAGGTGGATCTTCGAGCTTCCAATGGCACAAGGCTGTCTGTGTTGTCTATTGGTGATTACCACCTCTCATTGACAACTGGGATGATTTTTGTTTTACATAACTATTATTATGTGCCTAGTGTTACCAAGAAAATAATTTTTGTATCTTGTTTAGATATGGATGAATTTATTTTCAAGTTTGTAAATAAGGGTTGTCTCTTTAATTAGAACAACATATTTTATGGTATGACACATTTAAATAATGGTTTGTATGTATTAAGTTACGAAAATCAAGTGTTAGCAATCGATAATGAAACAAACTCATGTGACTCATATATCACCCAGTTGTGGCATCAGCTTCTAGGTCATGTAAACAAGAAGCGCTTGACAAATCTCTACCAAGATGGTTATTTGGACTCTATTGAGCTAAAACCACTTGATAGATGTCATGCTTGTTTAAAAGGAAAAATGACCAACTCTCCCTTTAGTGGACAATGTGAAAGGGCCATTGAGCTTCTAGGATTGGTGCACATGGATGTGTGTGGACCATTTCCAGTAGAAGCTAGAGGTGGATATTCTTACTTCATTACTTTTACTGATGATTTGAGTAGATATGGCTATGTCTACTTAATGAGGTATAAGTCATAAGCCTTAGAGAAATTTAAGGAATTCAAGAATGAAGTAGAGAATCAGCTTGGTAAGAATATAAAGAAACTTCGATCGGATCGAGGTGGAGAATATCTTAACCAAGAGTTCACTGATCTTCTACAAGAGTCCGGGATTCTATCTCAGCTCACTCCTCCTTATACACCATAGTGGAATGGTGTTAGTGAAAGGAGGAACCGCACCTTGCTGGACATGGTGAGGTTGATGATGAGTTATGCATATCTTCCATTATCCTTTTGGGGATATGCATTACAAACTGCAGCATACACATTAAACTGAGTACCAACTAAGGTGGAAAATGGAAATCCCTCTGATTTATGGAATGGAAAGAAAACCATTTTGTCACATTCACGTGTATGGGGATGCGAGGAATTTTTAAGGCCTTCTCAGGCAACAAACTAGCACCCCGAGGCACGAGGTGTATCTTTATAGGATATCCCAAGGAAACAAAAGGATATTATCTGTATAACCCTCAAGACAATAAAGTGACTGTCACTAGACAAACCATCTTTCTTGAGAGGGAGAACATACTCAAAATGGATAGTGGGAGCAATATTGACTTCGATAAAGTTGATGCTCAAGATACATAGGAGTTGGTATAGGAACAAGTTCCACAGGTCCCTGTGGAAGTGGTTCTAGAAACACAAGTACTGCGTAGGATCTCAAGAGAGGTAAGGGAACCAGAGAGATTTCATTTCCTAGTCACCGAGGATGGTGAATCATTATTTTCGGACAATGATGAACCTCTCTTCTACAAGGAAGCAGTAGAAAGCTCAGAAGCTGCAAGATGGCTAGAAGCTATGAATTATGAGATGGATTCCATGTATCAGAACAAAGTTTGGGTTCTGTTCGATGAGCCAGTTGATGTAAAGCCTGTTGGATGCAAATGGGTATTCAAGATAAAACTAGACAAGAAGGTCAAGTTAGCACCTATAAAGAAAGGATAGTGGCTAAAGGATTCATACAGTTTCAAGGAATTGACTATGATGAAACCTTCTCACTAGTTTCCATGTTTGAATCCATAAGAATCATACTTTCTATAACAACTTACCATGACTAAAAGATTTGGAAAATGGATGTCAAAACATCATTCCTTAACGGGAACCTTCAGGAAGATGTCTATATGACACAACCAAAAGGGTTTGTGACACCAGGTGAAGCCAAACGAGTTTGAAATTTTTATAAATCCATTTATGGATTAAATCAAGCATCCAGGTCATAGAACATTTGATTTGATGAAGCCATAAAATAATTTGGTTTCATTAAGAACGAATGTGATCCATGTGTTTATAAGTGTTTAATTGGAATGCGATCGTTATCCTAGTAGTATATGTTGAAGACATCTTGGTTATTGGAAATGATGTACCAGTCTTACAATCAGTTAAGGAATGATTAAACAAGTGTTTCCCCATAAAGGACTTGGGTTATGCAGCCTACATTCTAGGGATCAAGATCATTCATGATAGATCCTAGAGGCTGCTTGGACTAAGTCAGGGTACATACATTGACGAGATACTAAAGAGATTTAGTATAGAACAATCCAAGAGGGGATTTGTTCTAGTGTCACATGGCCTATATCTTTATAAGAAAATGTGTCCTCAGACACAAAAAGAGAAAGATAGAATGAGTAAGATCTCATACGCTTCGGCTATAGGATCCATCATGTATTCCATGTTATGTACCAGGCTTAATGTTGCCTATGCACTGAGCATGGTAGGAAGATATCAAGCAGATTCAGGAGAACAACATTGGGATGTTGTTAAGACTATCCTTAAGTATCTGAGAAGAACTAAGGATATGTTCCTAGTGTATGGAGGGGACGAAGAAATTTTCATCAGAGGGTATGCTGATGCTAGTTTTTAGATAGATCAGAATGGTCTGAAGTCGCAATCTGGATATGTTTTCTGTCTAAATGGAGGAGCTATGAGATGGAAGAGTTCAAAGAAGCCAGTTGTCACCGATTATACATTAGAGTATGAATATATAGAGGCTTATGATGCAGCCAAGGAAGTCATGTGGATTTGGAACTTTTTCCAGGAGCTTGATGTGGTGCCTAGTAGTAAAGATCCTATCACATCGTATTGTGATAATACTACAGTGGTGGCTCTTGAAAAAGAACCAAGGTCACATCAACGGACAAAGCACATACTCTATAAGTATCACCTCTTGAGAGATTTCTATCAAATGGGTGAAGTTACAGAGAGCAGAGTTTCCATGGAAGAAAACGTGGCAAACCCCATGACTAAAGGCCTATCTTAGCAGAAGCATGAATATCATGTGAGAGCTAGCGGGTTAAAGGTTGTTAGTAGTTGGATCTAGTCCAAGTGGGTGTCTGTTGGAGTTGGTGGCCTAGAACCAACTACTTTTTACTTTATTCATTAATAAATACCTTATCACATCTTGATTTTTATTTTGCGTGACAATGCATGTGATATTGTCCTAAAGACAGCTGTTTCATTAAAGGGTCATAGAGGATCCCTGCTATGATGAGAACCCAGAAGTGCCATAACACTATTATTGAATATATGTTCTATGGATGGATGGTGTTATTTTGAGGGACACAAATAATACATTCCATTAAAGGTGAGGACTCATAAAAATTTGAGGCACCTTCTCATGGTGTGCACCCTAGGTAATATCTAGGAGGATATTACGAGAACGAAACCCACCAGTAGGAAATCCACATTTCATAGTGTCATTGGATGTTCCTATCTATGGATGTGTGTATTGGTCATTATACTTTAAGATTATTATTAATGGGTATTATAACTCGCGCACTTAGATGTATTGATGAAAACTGTGATGACACACTGTTCTCAGCGAGGTAAGATACGTTGGTTGCGTCACGAGTGATATTGCATTAATAGATAATGCGAGAAAGGATTTGTCCCTTCTATTCCATAATGGAAGTAGATATCTCAGGCCCTTTGATGGAATTTATATAGCCTAAATAAATCCATTTCTATGGTAAGGTATGGGCGAGTTCAATTCCGGGAAGTCAAAGAAAGAATAATCGAGCACATGGGTTGATGGCACTAGCATGCAACCCGCTTGATTAGAGATATCGATTCAAAGGGATTAAATTACACGGTAAGCATTCGTATGAGGTGACACATCAATGCAACATCAACTTCTTTCTCTTGGGTGCCTAGACCCGTTTCTAGACATTAATCTTGGACTTTAGGCAAGCCGGCCTAATGCCAGCGAGAAAGAGGCCTAGAGGGTCACACACTAAGTGTATCCAAGTATCTCAAGTAGAATAAATATTATTCCCATATGTGGTTTAATAATTATTCAAGGAAGCCTAAATAGTTTTAATGTTGGAGGAAGAATAAAATGAAAAACAAGATATACACGCCTTGTACATTGAATGTACATGCCGTGTAGTTTTCATTTTGGAAAGGAAATGAAAAACAAGTACACGCCATGTATTAATGATTACACGCCGTGTAGTTTTTCCAGTCGGGATTTTGAGGAAATAATATTGTTTTATTAAATGATATTTATTATAATTAATATGGGTGCATGTCAAAGAATTAGTGATTTGACATGGGGGTTTTCAATAAGAGTTAATGAAATAAATAAAACACATAACACGTTTATTTATTGTCATAACTCTATAACCTCAAACCCGATTATAAATATCCTCACAACCCCAACACTTTTCCATGAATCGTTGTGCACAACAATTCTGGAAAATTCTCTCGAGGACAAGAGAAATTTTTACTCCAAGAATGCTCTCAAGACTGAGAGAGATCCTCCTCCATCGGATCAAGGCGATCTAAGGCAGACAACACAAGCAAAGGATTCTCCACGCTAGCACCTGGAGATTCCTTTGGTTACTTCTAGAGATACGTGGTGAACGTGTGGATCACTGCTAAAGGAAGTCTACACTTGGCTTCTGTGATGTAATGATGAATCACATCTAAACATGACCATAAAACATCAATGAAGAAAGAATTTCATCAAGGTAATTCTTGTCAATTAATTAAATTAATTATAACCAAAATATGATGATCCTCTCAATGGTTCTGGGACCCTTCTATTTCTTTTCATTCTTTGTTCTATTCTGATGATCCGGCGTTTTATTATCATGATGGATCTCAGATTGAACGTTGTTCAACGCTAAAATTAAAGTTAGGAAAACCCACCAATTCTCTTCTGCTGCACCCAAAACCTACATATGCCATAATACATAGAGGGATAATGCTGACTCATATGTCTCTGCATAGTCTTTGCTCGAAGGTCTAAGACCTGAGGTACTAATCTCTAAACATATCCATCGAGTACCTAGAAAGTTTGGTGAACTTTGATGAATAATAATCCATTGTCACGATACCCTATTGGAGCTGAAGAAGCTCCTGTATATGCACAACTCTCAATGTAACTGGTGATAACTCCCCTCTGAAGAGATGATCAAATTCTATACCTAAAAGATTTGCCTCGTCATAAGTCTGGATAGCCAAACTCCACCATCGGCTTGATGAACCCTATAGAAGTCTCGCTGGAAGGACCACCATCTGATCTGATGGTGTTCTAAATAAACATAAAACTTGGGTCACCACCTCAAGCCAGTCCTTAGTCACCTGAGGGTCAGGATCACCTTGGAACCTGAGGGGTCTGTATCTCTAAAACTCATGAAGCACATTCATCCAATGCTCATCGTATTCTAGTACTATGGGTACCATGTACTTCTCCACAAGTGGTGATATGGATGGTGCACCACCTGGGGGTAACACCTGGGGAACTGGTCCTTGTATTGAAGCTTCATCACTGAGGGGGTCATCCTTGGGATCGAGCTACTAAATCATAGCTGATATGTGTCTCTGGGGAATCCTTTAAGAAAATAAGATGTACCATGGTCAATGAGTATATTTGAAGATCTGACTCAAGGACATGGAAACCACAACCCATTCCTATATGATACATGTACCGTTATTTTCCCTACAACCAATGTACTCATGTACCAAGTTGAAAAGTAGGTTATCATATCCCTAGTGTATGGATACATCGATTTCCACACCAACACTGAGGTCCCTGGCCTAAAATCCAAACTCAAAACACTTAATGTTATTTCCCCAAACCAATCTCACATACTCCTGATCATAAATTAGTACCAATGCTCTTTGATACAACTCTGTCATGGCCCATCCCAGTGGGGCTCGTGCCATGACTCCCCAATCCCACCTCCAATAGGCCAGGGGCTGGTGACTAGCACCGAGTAGGCATATCACTAACATGGGAGGCATTTCCTATATACTAGTATGCATGCACACATCTCCAATCCCACAAAATGATGAAATGTAAAAACTAATAAGAACCAAATGCATGCATACTACTATATCCCAACCAGAGTATAACATGAAAGTAAAGTTCGGTAAAGTAAAACGAGAAAAAATAAAATCCCACCAAAAAGAATTCTGTAACCACAAGTCCAACATATAACCAATAGGTATTGGTGCTACTATCTGTAGACATAGGAACACCTTAGCTATCTGAATATCACAAAGCTCTGTCCAGTCCTGGTCCGCCTAGGAATCTATCAAAATGTTGCTCGTCTGCACAAGACACGACACGTGCGGGCAAATCCCGTTTATGGGTGAGTATAACAATACTCATTAGGACACCCCAAAACCACAAAGAAATACACAAAAGAAATATATAGACAACTCTCTATGGTATTTGTATACAACACATATAAGAATATCTAGATATACTCAATCTAAGTCATGCAGCCTAGAGGTAATTCACAACTACCGCATACCAACACTAAGGATTTTGTTCAAAGATTCGATGTATCACTAATCTGGGAGAACGCAATCCTAAGTCTAATATCACTAATGACTTCTATCCAAGAAGTGTTGTTGGTTGGGAACCATCATGAGAGAGATATACTGATAGATATGAAGAGAGAGATATGATACAACAGATGAGGATCACAACCAGGACCATGGGGTGATGCCAATAACTCTATTTGGATTAAACCACTAAGTAGAGGATCGACGTTCGGTAGGATTGGTTGCATCAATACCAAGGACTCCACATAGGGCACACAAATGAATAAAGGATCCTACATTAGGCCTCTTGGGGGATTCCAATATCTCTATCTAGGAATTTTGGATAAAGGGATCATACTTATATGATTTGGAGACGATACCCACCAACCTTTAGGGAAGCAATAAACATACCAAACCCTAATGAAACTTTTCCATGATACGATGGACAAGATATTCAATCCATGCAGAAATGGGTACACGACATGTAGTAGGGGTCACACACCGTTTCCCTTGACCCTGGGTACTACCCGTGTACAATGGACTCTGTCATTCCCAACTGTGTCGTGTAGAATATGGGTACACATCATATAGAAGAAGTCACATGCCATGTCCTTCCATCCAGGGTCCACCTATATACTCTGATCATGTGCTAGTTCATGGTGTCAACCCGTGTGTCTCTGCCAGTGTACCAGTACACATGGTAGTCCATTTACTTGGTCCAGGCCAAGTCGTGTGGTGGGGTACACACTATGTAACCAACCTATGTAGTCCACCCTATGTCTGTGTATCTCTCGAAATACATTCTGAGTCTCTGGGAAGGTCCTAAATTCCATTTGATAGGGTTACATGTCGTGTGACATTTAACTATCTCCCGAAACCCTAGCTTCCGCTTAGTGGAGGCCACACACCGTGTAACCCCGGGTTACACGCCATGTTTATCAGTATTTTTGAAAATCCCGCATTCTTCCTATTTGCACCTTGTTCGATGATCGAGATCTCATTCCAGTGATCCATTCACCGCAAAACTCTAGATCCTAGGTTGTTTCATCACCCTGACACTGAATCGATGTGTTTCGGGCCTTCAATTAGCTTGGAAAACCACTTTAAATCCATCTGATAAAAACTGGCCAAAGAACGATGTCTTTTGAATCACTTCGATTCATCCATTTTCATTGTCATCACACCTCTTCTAGGTCATCCAGATGTTGGATCTTAAATTTTAGATCGTTGCACCAAGAAATGAAGGCACAATGATTGATCATTCATAAACTAATGAAGAATGAATAACATATTGAAATAACGGGGGAGAAAAGCATATGGAAAAAATACAAGGAATGAACCTAGACCATTGTTCATTTTGGCCTCGATCCATTCCCATAAGAATGATCAATAATCAAATCAATATAATAATCAACCCCGTAAATACCACAATTAAAACTCATCTCGCAAGAATGACCAAACCGTAGATCAACTTGTTCATTGGTTGGTCCGTATTTATTGTTGAATATAACAACAGGGAGATAAATCCAAAATAACACACACTAACTTTGATTTGGATCACTTTCTAATGAGTATGGTTCGCTACATTGTCGTCGCTAGTGAGATCCATCAAGAACGATGTTCGTCGATTGTCGATCTACGATCCCGTCGTTGCCCGCTGAGAGAAATCTATAGGGTTTCTCTCTAGTGCCTCTAGGGAATTAAAGGGTTATGAGACTAACCCTCGATCCCTACCTAAAGGATTAATTAAAAGAAGAAGCATCACTTTGTTGATGAAATGGTAAAATAAAATAATTATTCAATTTATCTTATTCATTAAAAATGCCTGAAACTACTTTTCATAGTCGACCTGTGCTAGCCGATGTTAGGCTGCACATAAGGTAACGTTGCTATTCTGAATGCAATAGTGCCCTCAGATTTCTGATATGGGAACCTATTTAGAAGTTATTTCACCTTTTTAGGAAAACTACACATGCATGCTATTTAATATTTTAATATTATTCAAACATTTATTCTGGGCACACCGGGCCTCATAATCACACTTCATATAAGAGTCTGGTCTCAAAATTCATCCCTATAATATTTAAAAATAATACACAGAAATTCTCAGACATTACAATTAATATGAAAATATGGAATTAAAGTAAAAGGATTATACATAAATGTTTTATTAGAACATGGTTAATTCCTTAAGTAAAATCAACTTAATATTAACACGACATGTTAAAGATAAAATAAGAAAAATTTATGCATAATAAATAAAATCTCACAAGTTAATATTAATTCATTAAGCCTTATATATTCTTAATTAAGATAAACTCATAGTAAGTGTTGGTTCAGCCTCCACTAAGGCCACTTTAAATTACCAGGAAGTCTTAACTAAGATATTGGGCTAACTTAACCGAACTTGTATTCAATTTAGCAGCCATTGTTTTTTCAATACAAATTTAGTGGCCAATGTTGATGAAATCCAAGATAGGATTTCAGGATTGGGGAGTCCACTCAAATGAAAAAGGAACTATAAGCCCATAGTTGTCAATACTGGCTACCTAAAAACCTTATTATGGTTTCCATGGCCATGGTCTTGATCATAAGGATAGAAATATGGATCCTTGAAACTAGAATTTACATGAAATAAGACATTCCAAATTCAATGGTGAGGGTTGCTAAGTATTGATAAAATAGTGAAAGTTTTAATAAAATTAAAATTATTATGTCTTACATAATATACAATCAAGTAAATTACTAATAATTTATTTTAATTATTATAGAAAAATGGAAAGCAAAACCATGAAAACATTACGATGATTCCTTAACTGTATGTATGTCCTTACAAATAAAAGTTTCTGGATATGGTACAATCATTTATGTGATTCATTATTATTTAAAAAATTTAATTATGTATTTGAATTTCCTATTCCTATTTTGGAACCCTAGAAAATGAGAAAAGGTAAAAAGGAAGCCTACTAGATGTATGTAGAGGATGCTTCCTATGTTTGTTGTATTATATTATCTACTATGTATATAGAATTGATGATAAAACATAAGGATATGGATACTTACACCATAATATCTCATCTTCTTCTTTCTTGAGAAAGAGAAGTAAATGCTTAAAATAAATAAGAATTTTAATACACTATATCGGTGTAAACTAGAATAAGGGAATCTAGCTACTGATCATGATTTAAAAAGATATAGTATATTGATCAGTTAGAAAATTTAAGTTTCCAATTGGATAAGAAGTTATCTGTTAATATCAATTTATTATCCTTACCACCAAGGTTATCCTTATTAATCTAAGCCTAGATAAATGAAATAGATAGGTCACTCATGAATCTTTTAACCATACTTCATCAAGAGGACATGGATTGGTTGAAATAAATTTCTCCACCCCTTATGGTGAAAAGTTTGAAAGTCAAGGATAAATATATCATGTAAAATATAAATCCAAAATATCCTTTACATAATCCTTCAAAAATAAAAAATATTTAGAGGTAGAAGAATAAATAAGAGGCTATTTGATTCTAATGTGGAAAAAATGGACACTGGAAAAAAATTTGCAATGAATTGAAGAATTAATAAGATTCACCCACATATGGTATATTCATAAAGTTTCTATTCACCACCTGTGTATTAAAATAAAATATACTTAAAACATATAGGTATTTAAATATAGGAAATGAGCAAGAATATAAAGGTTATAGAGTGAACTCAAAAGGATATGAGAAAGGGAGATTCCTATGTCAGTTAAGGGGAGATCACTACAACTCATTTCCAAAATGGATTGATTCAAGTATGTAATAAGTATTGATAAATCATTTATCTCAATGTTTAGATAAAAATAATGAGTAATTATTTCACATTTAGAATAAATGTTGTTATGGTACTTAAATACTAAAATAATGGTTTAGTAACTCTTGAATCACAAATATTTATCATAATGAATTATGAATATAAAATATAAGATTCTTTCCAGATCATGTAAAGGTAATTATTTTTCAAATAAAAATGAAAGTATTTTACTTATTTATATCCATAAAAGTGTTTTAGTATCAATTGATCTAAGATACTAGATATATACAAACAAACTACTTTTCATTTTTTAGATAAAGAAACCTTTATAAATAAAGGTACACAAAAAAATATTTTAAGAGTTACTTAAACATGGTCACATGAACTATTCAAAATCTAAAGTAAACTTCATATACCTCATGAGATTCCTTTAAGAAATTTTATAAATTCTCAGTAAAGTAAATGGGTGTACTTGGTAAATATTGAGGAATCTCCAAGATGGATTGTCAGAGAACATCTTATCCAACTAATAATTGATCATAAATGTGGAGTAAAGGTATTCCCAAACTCATATTTCTTTATATACATCAATATCATGATTCTAGTAAGAGGAAAATCAATGAAGAGTCTTATATATATTTCAAATCTTCCATAATTGCTTCCAAGACATGCTTTGAAAATAGAAGTGAAAAAACTAACCATATGACAACTATATTGACTAATAGATATCATATCAATTGAAACATGATAAGAATATATTAGGACACTACCAAAATTGTTTGTTAAAAATCATTTTATAAAAGCTGGATTTAGCTAAAAATAAACATTAAACACTAAGGTGCATCTGAGTTTGTAATTCTATATCCACTAAGGATATTTATTTCTAGTAAATACTGACTATATTTTTATAAAGTAAGCCTATCAATTTAAATATAGTGGGAGAAAACATAACTTATATGGGTTGAGTCTCTATATTCACATGGGATGGAATATGAATATTGTACTCTACTAAGAATAGTGGGAAGAGTAGTTTTTTTAAGGAAAAATGAGACAAGAATTGGTCACCCAATTCATTACCCATGTAATTTTATTAAAAGTAATAATTTTTAGTACAAGCACGAGGTGTAAAGAGATTATACCATCAAGGGATTTAAGGAAGTACATATTTTAAGAGACATAAAAACCCAGAAAGATAGTTTCACCATATGTACGTAAGCCTCTCAAAATCATGGAAAAATCCTGTGAAGATACTTCATGAATTTCACCCCATTTGATTAATCATTATCCACAATTCTTATAAGCCCTGCAACTATTGGGTGCTCAACATATGGTTCCAAAATTTCCAGTATGAAACTGCAAGCTCATGCCCCACAAAAAACCACATTTGGTGTGAAGCAAGAAATATGGGTCATCTTACACATCCAGGATCCCATGTTAGGCGATCCAGCAACTCTAGTTCACAAAAAATTGAAAAAATGCAACAATAGTTTCACTTTCAAAACATCAGAATAGGATCAAAGAGCTCAGATAACATCCTAAATATCCTTCATTATCTTAAGCGACAAAAAACAGAGTCATTTCCATGTAATGTCACTATATTTAAAATTAGGATCTCTTTTGAATTATTCCTCCATTCTATAAATCATTCATTATATGATTTGAAGATAAAAATCCATAGTGACTTCACCATCTTTTTATTTTTGAAAAAAAACTGTATCTTATTTCTCTATCCAAGTCATCAATTCCTCCCTCAGATCCTATGCCATGACCCTATAAGCATCCTTCAAAGCGGAATCAACATCTTCATAAAAAATGTACCCATGTGTAAAAAAATCACTAGTGGGAGTGCAAGAGGTTTTATCATTTATCAGTTGTGGGTGGGATCTATAATTTCTTGCCTAGTTTAATCAAAGGATCTAGTGACAATTATCCTTTCTATGTTATTATAGTCTCTATGTTTCTGAGTCTTCCTAGGATTCGGAGTGATGAACCCATCTGGTCCAGTCATTCTTTTTTTACCTTTCCTAGAATTCAATTTCAAATAATCCTCCTAAATCTGAAAATCTTGGTCACCGATATCATGTAGAGACTCATTAAACTTGGAGTGGACACTTTCTTCTTCCTCTTGGACTTCATGAGGTTGACCGTGTTCCTTCTGATCTCCCATATCAGTAGGAGATTGATTGAATTCATTAATGGCGCTATTAACAACACCAAAAAATCATCATTTTTCCTCTAATGAGGGACTCATATATTTCCCTGGTTGGTTCTTATCCATAGCTAAAACCTTATTCTCATCAGGCTTCTCTACAGCATCATTGTGGCCTCCACTAGGAGCCTGAACTCGAGAAGGTCCAACATCAATTCTGATACCATCCTTGAACTCTTCCAGTCCCAATTTATATTTTCCCTTTTCAAACCATATGGATTTATGGATGAGATGTTGGGATACCTTATTGAAATAATCCTTAAATGAATTTCCAAGATTAAAGTAAATACTACAGTATCGATAAGGTTTTCATACACCACTTCTTGAAAGAATCCATGATTACCATTTTGAATCTGGATATGAGATGAGAGAGTTTGAGAAACATCAATATCAGTGCACACTCTAGCTACCGAGGGTTTAACGAGGTTCTTCATCACAAAGTACAACTTAAAGGGATTTCCAGTAGGGATAGAGATTGGGAACAAGGAAGGTTGTTTGAATAGGTGGAGTGGAAGCCTAGGGAATCCGATCTAAATCGGTATAATGGGAGATTCAGTTTAAGGATCAAAATTAGGGGTCCATTTAAGAACTTTCATAGCACATCCCCTAAAAAACATTCTAAGGTTGAAAACAATTTATGGTTGAAAAGTATGTATAAATTATTATAATGGACACCATGTATCAAGATTTGATGACTCTGTATCTTGAATGTTTCAAAGAATTTATACTGTTAGTGAGTATTCAGAAGAAAACATACATGGATGGTACATGATAGTACCATTATAGAATGAATGTTTATTATAAGGTTTATTATATAAAAAAACCTAAACACCAATCATCATGACTAAAATCCTTTTGAATTCCACTTATCAAATCATACTTTTATGACCATCATATTATGTTATTGACAATCAATACCACCACATTTGGAGTAATACTTATGGAATATTTCTATATGATGTGACCAAAAGGATATCCTAGGCTATATTTCTATAATGAATAAATAAAAAGGGTCAATGGAATCAATAAATTCCAATGAGATATGATAATTACATAAATTCATATATAAATAAATCATGCATGGTGATCATATAATATTCATTTGGAAACAAATCAGTGACATATATATCTAACTGGTTAGTGGGAGATCTATAAGTTTTCAAGAAAGATATGTTGATAACATATGGAAAACAAATGTTGTGTCTTACCAGTTTGTTAAGACTATGCAATGAAATTTCTCGAAGACTTAAAGTGGAAACCATGTTCTAGGGAACAAGATCTACAAAATAGATCGATGGGTTAACTAAATCTAGTCATAATACATATATTAACAAAGTATTTAAAAATAAAAGTTGATACAATTAAATACTGAATTATTATTTTCATACAATCCTTCCAGTAGAACATGCATGGGAATAAGAAGAGATTATTTTTATTAAAATAATTTTACAATCTTAAGTGGTATGAATTTATCTCATATGATATTATATGTAATGAAATTTGATATTACTGATTCATAATTTATTTTAGGTGAATATAAAATAGATATAATATAATTGAATAAACTTGTAGTCATAACTATATGATAATACTTGGAAAAGTAGAACCGAATGATTTCTTAGTTTCTAGATAAGTGGGTATACTAGTGATAAAGGGAATTGAACACTTGTCTTAAATTATTTCAATTTGATCTAGTATCATATAAAATTCTAAGTTAATATGAAAAAAAACTTATTACAAATAATAGTTTTCATATCAAACTATGTTGCGTCTTCTGATGAAGCTTAAGGAGTGGTTTAGTAATGTCATGTTCTGATTTTGGTTTATACCAAAATGAAGAGTTTTATTATTATTATGTTATTATTTGACAACATACTTAGTTCAGATGTCAGTATTTTAACATGTGATCAAGTGGAGGATACTCGATTATATCACCACTTGAGGGATTTTCTCAAGGAAACAATGATGTAGAAAGAATATCTGCTGCAAAAACATGTGGATTTACCAACCCTAGTCACAAAAACATGGTTATCCTAGAAACTATAGCCATACTCAATAGAATCATGTTTAACACATGAGAACTAACTCGTCATTAGTAGTTGTCTCTAGTGAAAGTGGGAGTCTGTTGGAGTTAGTATCCTAGAACTAGCCACACTACTAGAAATTGGACCCATACCAATAGAGCTATACCAACAGTTTGGAAAAAATATTGTCATAGGTCCCCCTATACCAATGATTTGTGTAAATCGTTAGTGTAGGTTATTGAAGAGATGGATATAACAATAGTTATAGTGAAACCATTGGTATAAATATGGTTATACTAACAATTATTTAAAACTATTGGTATAGAGTAAGTCTATACTGATTATTTAAAACAAATATTGGTAATGCCTTTCCCACTTTACCCATCTACGCGGCCTCCCTCCTCAAATTTCACTCCCACCCAGATCGATCCCTATGAGTTAGAGAACTTCATTTTTCTTCCCCAATTGAATAAATATCTCCTCCCTTCCTATTTTAATTCAATTCTTCTTGAATATCAATTTCATGAGTTAAAAATCCTTCATATCTTCTATCAATCATTTTTTTATTTTTTTCTAGGTCTAAAAAATAAAACTAGATTCATTTTTGCGAGATTCTACATTTTTTTCTTTGTTTTGGATATGTTGATCCTTACGCATGTTTTTTATTCTCTCTCTTTGTTTGAATGATAAACACACAATGGAGAAGATTAAAGTTATTCTAAACTGATGGATTTAGTCTACATGGACTACCTACTTTCAATTCTTTTGATTTATGGATATTTATTGTACTATCAATGGACAAGATTTTTTGTTTGGATATGATTATTAAAAATCCAATGAACCTAAAATGATTGTGGATTTGACTATTTTCTAATGGATGTAAAGGAATGATGCTGGTTTTTGTGGGCCAATCTAGTTCAAGTATTGATTTTGTGGCTGGTCTGACACCTAGGCAGGCTTTTTTTTGGATTGGATATTTCTATTGTAGGTAGTGGATGTACTCCAATGAAATTTTTTATATTCACCAAGGACTTCAATTTAAATGGGGTGAAAAAAATTCTAGTTGTTTTAATGGATACATGACATGGTGGTTGTTCATAGGGTACTCCCATGCACATTTTTCATCTATATTGAAGGATCTTCTGATTGTCTTTGATTTTAAGATTAGTTAAAGTCTAGCTATCAATTACTTTAGATGGAAATTGAGATTTGTGGATTGTAATGAATTCTTATGCTACATGTATTGGTGCAGTTGTTTTGCGGTTATCATCTTGAAATTGTATCTTAACTAAGAAGGGATTGTTATTTTGTACGTTTTCTACCGGATCTCTTTCATGCTAGTCAAGGGTTTTTTGTCAATGTGAAAGTTTTATTTTCTGATTAGTAGTGTAAGATGTTGATATGGTTTTGACTCCCTATAAATGTTCATGTACTACTCTTGAAATTTACCATCAATATGATAGAAATCCAAATATCAAATCTCACTATTATTGGATGATAATAGTGGGGATGATTCATTTATTTGTAAAAGAGATTTGTGATGACCTTTGATAACAACTTGCTGACTTGGTGTTGTGTGGGATCACAATTGTGGTTTGGATTACATTGTTTTTTGGGATGTTTTTTTGATATGTATAGGTTTTTTAAGTCTAATTATTGTTTGTTTAAGGGAGATTTCTCAAGCATATATTTTTGACTTGAAATGCAGTTTTCTTATAATGAGGGTGAAAATGAAAAATAAAGGTGCAACCCACTAAATATTTGAATGATCCAAAGGATTTGAGATATATGCTTATGAGGAGTTTGGAGCCTACATGGAGTGGCTTCTCTCAATCCTGATAAGGTATTTAATGGATTACAATCGATATCTCAAGTGAATTTCTTGATCATACTTTGAATATTTCTTAGGGAATTTATGGTCTATTTTTTTGTATATAATCTTGTTAAAAACATGCTGCATCTCATACTTTTTCCTGTACACTTTTATTTTCTAATAAATTTTCAGGGGGTATGAGTTGGTCTACCAAATAATATATAATTATTCTTCAACATTTATATATATATATATATATATATATATGGTTCTCATTTATATACGACTATAGATAATATGTTTATCCTCTATTTAGTAATTAAAAATTGTATTTGTTTTCAAAATGTAGTTGCAAGTATGGTAGTCTCTATTTTTTAGTAATGACCAAATGGAACTTGTATTATTGAGTATGAGTAATTATGATGATTATATTATTGTTTTCTAATAAAGGAATCTAATTTTTAACCTTATGATTTATAATATGAATAAAATGAACTAACTAAAATATATTTTAAATGGAAATAATATTTGGATAGCCTATGTTTCCAGCAGTGTATTCTAATTTTCATTAGTGGGTATCTTCAAGAAAACATGTATTAGGTGTGGTGAGTTGAAGGATAATTATTCTTGGTATATGTATTATAATTGCAATATATTTCTTTGATTATAAATCCACCCTTGAGGGGATACATAATACATATCATATGCTATTTGATATTGAGTTGTATTGAATGGGTACTACTTGTAGGGTTATAGAAATATTTAAAGGGAGAGATAAAATAGATTACATTACTAGATACTGATCAAATATAGTAGTTTAGTTTTTTTATATACACTAGTAGGTGAAATTTCTTTAGCACCTTAATAATTAAAGAAAATTCTATGCTTAATTAGGTATAACGTCAACATGGAAGGGATTCATGGTTTCTTATCTAGAGTGTGAAAAAAGGATTTGTGGTTTCTAAATCATGGAAATATGAGTGAATATGTATAATCATGTACCATAAAAGTGTCCTCCCACTTGTGATTAAGAATCAAACAAGATCACATATGTATATGAACTAGTATTGTAATTTCATTAACTATGGTATTTCATGATTCTCCCCACCCGTGTGGTATTTTTTCCATTTAATTTGCTTTGATCCATATTCTTGATCAATAGTTAGTATAAGTCACCATATTATAGTCATTTTCAGCACCCATGATTAGTCTAACTGGTTGATTATGATAGAATCTAATAACTATAAATTACAACCATTGTCAAACTAAAAACTAGTCAGAGATACCATCTCATAGTTCTCATTAAAACACCTGATCATATTAGAAGCTAGTCTACAACACCATCTATAAGTCATCATTAAATCCAATAGTCAGACTGGAAAATAATTAGGGAAAAAATCTTGTTGTATTATATAATAAATGATCTAATTTATTTGGTTTATCCCTCCCATTTACTCTATCAAAATCCTGAAAACCATGAACAATACTATGAACCAGCTGTTGGTTCACCTGTGGCTCAGGTGAAACCACATTCTTAGAAGCTTCTTCCAGTTGGTTTCTTCTATTCCTATTGGTTTCCATTTCTATAACACAATAAATGTCATAAGTATCACTCTCTAGTAACTTAAGGCTTAACAATTTCAAATTATACCACATCATACTATCATAACATTATTTTCCAAAGTTCAAAATTTTCCACATTCAACCATTTTTGAAAAATTCTACCCTATTTTTGAAAATAAAACCATTTTCAAAATATCAAAACCATTATCTTTTCAAAATCTAACATTTGAAACAATTTAAACATTTTTAAAAAATCAACACATTTTCACCAAATCATAAATCATTACTCAAAATGAAGTATTCACTCCTAGAGGGAAGTTGTTTTTAAAATGCATTTCATGCTCGTCTCATTGGATAAAACCATGACATTGAGATTCCAAGTCTTATAAGTGTCTCAAAAACACTTATGTACACAACTCTCTAGTAACTTGAAGTTCAATATAAAAATGTTAGCTGCATATTTTTATACTCTACATTTCAAGTCCTGAAAATCCTACTCCTTTCTACCATCCCCACTCCAAAAGTAACTAGAATGGTTTTCTAACTCTAAGACTGAAGAACTCACACCACTTTTCCCAAAAGATATTAGGACCAACCAAGACAGATTCCACTTGTAGGTCAAGGAACAAACAATATGATACCACTTGTCAAAATAAAATATGATCAAACCATGATTGGTACCATTTATAACATCCTACCCCTCCTCATTGGCTTAAGTTGAAGAAGAATTGATACATTTCTTTAAGATACATCCCCAAGGAATCAAAGGCTTCCAATAAATTCTAATGGATTCAATACAAGTTGGGGATGATTTTCACTTTGAGAAATAAAACAACCAAACCAAATATTCCATGAAAAAATAACTACTAAATGATGCATGATAACAATGTTAGACAACTCAAAGTAATACCATTGATATTGAAACCAAACTACAATATAGTACCACAAAAAAATATAACTAACATCAAAGTATGAAACAAAATACAAAACCAAAAAATCCCAAGGCTCCAAAGACATAAATACATATATCCAAACAACTCCATTTTCCAACTCTACAATACAACCCAAATATCACGATAAACCACTAAATAAGTGTGAAAAAACACCACAATGGAAAGCACAACATTTTGAAAAGTACAACATGCCACTTGAGAATAAATTTTATACCTATCCATGGAAAGCACAACATTCTTTACACATTTATATTTTTTGAAATTCAATTACAACATACATTTGTTCATATTAGATAATTCACTTGTAGGAGATATGTTCATTTTTCAAAAAATATTATATTTTGATCATAATCCAACTATCATGGAAAAATAATAAAACTCAACATAAATGTAAATAGTATAATCTAAACTCAATGGAAACAATATAATATTCCTCTAAAATCATTCACTAGGTTGAATTAACAATTTTAACTATTTAGGTGAAACATATATTTTAATAATTGAAATTAATTGTGTACTGATGTGGGGAAATATGGGAATATACATCAACCCCATAATCAATACATTTCACCCTTGAAAGGTAGATACATCATTCAATAATGGAACCCATGTAAGTTTTCCTTTCTTATAATTTCATTTAATGATCCATTTAATGCATTTAAATGCATTTCTTATAAATATGAATCATTTTAGTGGGTTAATATTATAGTGGATTGGACTAATTTTGAAAAATTGTGAAATACCCCAGCCCGACCAGCATGATTTGGTGACTGAGACTGGTGGTGTAATGTGACCTTAGGCATGCCTCCCACTAGTATAATAATTAGAAAAAAAACATAAAAGAATAAATAAAATCAAAGGATCTATAGCATCTTTGAGCTTCTCCTCAATTAAATATCAGAATACCATTTTGAATATATAGTATGACCTTTTAAAATTATATGTTATGGATTTTATATCCATCCTAAAGTTTAAACATCCACAAATATTCACATGTAGGGTGTAAAAAATGAGCCCTAGTAGGGAACCACCAATGAGGACCCTAATATATGTGTTGATATACCAATTTATGTATTAGTATAATTAAATAAAACTATAACTCCTATAATGAAAGCATACAAGTCGAGTTATAGTGTGATAACTAGGTCATCATGACATACAAACTTACCCAGTTTTGTAGTTCTATTTAAACATAGATACTAATGATGATTTCCAAATTGCATCCCAAACTAGTCTATAGTCAATAAATGAGTGATATATATGGTTGTCAAATTGAATCCCAATAGAGAAAATATTGTTTATCAAGAATCAGGTAAAGGTAAAATATCACACTTATTTAGTGGTTTATAGTGATATTTGGGTTGTATTATAGAGTTGGAAAATGGAGTTGTTTGGAGATGTGGAGTTATGTCTTTGGATCCCTTGGGATTTTTTGGTTTTGTATTTTGTTTCATACATTGATGTTAGTTGTATTTTGTTGTGGTACTATATTGTAGTTTGGTTTCAAAATGAATGGTATTACTTTGAGTTGTCTAACATTGTTATCATGCATCATTTAGTAGTTATTTTGTTATGGAATATTTGGATGGGTTGTTTTATTTCTCAAAGGGAAAATCATCCCCCACTTGTATTGATTCCCTTAGAATTTATTGGCAGCATTTGACACTTTGGGGATGTATCTTAAAGAAATGTGTCAATTCTTCCTCAACTTAAGAAAATGAGGAGGGGTGGGATGTTACAAATGGTGTCAATCATGGTTTGATCATATTTTATTTTTACAAGTGGTATCATCTTGTTCAGTCCTTGAACTACAAGTGGAATCTTTCTTGGTCAATCCTAATATCTTTTGGGACAAGTGGTGTGAGTTCTTCAGTCTTGGAGTTAGAAAATCATTCTAGTTACTTTTGGAGTGGGGATGGTAGAAAGGAGTAGGATTGTCAAGACTTGAAATGCAGAGTATAAAAAGATGTAGCTAACCTTTTTATATTGAACTTCAAGTTACTAGATATTTGGGTACATAAGTGTTTTGGAGACACTTATAGGACTTGGAATCTCATTGTCATGGGTTTAGACAATGAGACAAGCATGAAATGAATTTTAAAAACAACTTACCTCTAGGAGTGAATACTTCATTTTGAGTAATGATTTATGATTTGGAGAAAATGTGTTGATTTTCAAAAAATGTTGAAATTGTTTCAAATGTGAGATTTTGAAAAGAGAATGGTTGTGATATTTTGAAAATGGTTTTAATTTTAAAAACATGGGGGAATGTTTCAAAAATGGTTGAATGTGGAAAATTTTTAACTTTGGAAAATAATGTTATGATAGTATGATGTGGTATAATTTGACATCGTTAAGCCTTCAGTTAATAGAGAGTGAGACTTATGACATGTATTGTGTTATAGAAATGGAACCCAGTAGGCATAGAAGAAACCAACTGGAAGAAGATTCTAATAATGTGGTTTCACCTGAGCCACAGGTGAACCAACAGCTGGTTCAGAGTATTGTTCAATCTTTTCAGAATTTTGATAGAGAAAATGGGAGGGACGAACCAAATAAATTAGATCATTTCGTTGAGTTATAGAAGCATAATTCACCCATATTTTGAGGTTATTTGGAACCAGATAAGGTAGAGGTGTGTCTGAATAGGATAAATAGAATCTTTAATTTTCTTAGCACACCAGCAGAGATGAAAGTCAGGTTGGTGACATATATGCTTGAGGATCTTGCACACTAATGGTGGAATTTAATAGTTTAGGCTAAATTAGAACAAGGCCTTACTTGGGAGTATTTTGAAGAATTTTTTAATAAAAAATTCTATCCTCATACTTTTAGGATCACGAGAACAACATACTTTTTCATCTTGAAGTAGGAGAATCTCACAGTGATAGAGTATGTGGATAAATTTATGAATTTAGTCTGCTTTTCACCCAAAGTTGCTACTAGTGCATCCTTGAAGGCATGCATTTTTGAATTTGGGAAGAGACAAAAGATTTGATCAATGATTTTTGTTCATTGTATAATGAATTATACGGAGATGTTAAATAGAGAGATGGTAGCAGAAAGAGACATCTCTAGAGATACAGGTGGAGGGAGTACGTTGATACCTATAGGAAACAATGGGAACTCTAATGTTGGGAGCAAGAGAGAGAGGGACACCTATTTTCAAGGTGTGAGTATGAATCAGAATTAGATAGATGGATCAGTGAATCTTCCTCCAAGACCCTAGTAATGGGATTTTATTAACTATTGCATTTCATGATTCTCTCCTCCTGTGTGGAATTTTTTCCATTTAATTCTCGGTGATCTATAGTCTTGATCAATAGTTATTATAATTAAAAATATTATTTTCATATTCATCACCCATGGTTAGAATAACTATTTGTTTATGATAGCCTCTAATAACTATGAATTATAACCATTGTCAAGCTGAAAACTAGTCGAAGATACCAAATAGAAGTTCCCATTAACACACCTGGTCATAGTAACAGCTAGTCTAAAACACCATCTATAAGTCATAATTAACTCCAATAGTCACATTGATAAATAATTAGAGACAAAATATTGTTGTATTCTATAATACCCATAGTTAGACCAATGCATATTCAAGGATTCCATTTGGTATTATTCTTTATCACCCATGGTAACACCAGCTGCTCAATTGGGATTCAATTAAAAAACCATCTACATCACCCATTTATTGACTATAAACTAGTTTAGTATGCAATTAGGAAATCATTATTAGTATCTATGGTTAAATATAACTACAAAACTGAGTAATTTTGCATGTCATGATGACCTAGTTAGCACACTATAACTCAACTTATATTATTTAATTATAGTTATTATAGTTTTATTTAATTCTACTCATATATAAATTGGTATATCAACACATATATTAGGGTCCTCATTGGGGGTTCCCTACTAGGGATCGTTTTTTACACCCTACAAGTGAATATTGGTGGATTTTCAAAATTTAGAACTGATATATAATACAAAACATATATTTGTAAAATATTATACTACATATTCTCAATAGTATTCTGATATTTAATTGAGAATTGGCTTAAGGATGTTTTGGATCCTCTAAGCGTATTTATTCTTTTGAGTTTTTTCTATGATTGGATTAGTGGGAGGCATGCCTAAGGTCACATTACACCAATAGTCTTAGTCACCATTCATGATGGTCAAGCTAGGGTGTTTCACAATTTTTCAAAATTAGGCCAATCCACTATGAGATTAACCCACCCAAATAATCTCTAATTATAAGAAACACATTTGAACACTTTACATGGCTCATTCAATGAAATTACAAGAAATGAAAACTTTCATGGGTTTCATTCTCAAATGATATACCTACCTTTAAAGATTTAAATGGATTGATTTTGGAGTTGATGTATTTTCCCAGATTCAGTACATAATTAATGTTAATTATTCAAATACATGTGTCACCTAAATAGTTAAAATTGTTAATTCACCATAGGGAATAATTTTAGAGGAATATTATATTGTTTACATTGACCTAAACTATATAGATTCGTGTATAATTGAACTAATTATACTTTAAAAATAATTTAAAATATAATTTAACTATATAAATAAATTATACAAAAAATAAGTTTTCAATTAAAATGTTGTGTTTTACACTATTCATCAAAAAATGAAACCTCTCATAAAAATACCAAAAAATAACCTTAAGTAAAATTTTATATTCTTATTTCAAAAATAAAGTTTATTTTTTCATATAAAATTATAAGTTTCAAAAATTTTATTTAAAGTAGGTTCACCATTAAAATGAGGTTAAATTACCTTTAAAAATATACATATTTTTATGTATATTGGATGAATGTAATTTTTTTTTATAAACTTGTGTAAACATAATACAGTTATTCTTATTCACACCCATCAATAAAACTTTAAGACAATAACTTCCATATTAAATGATAATATTAATAGTATATCATTGTTTGGTAAGACTCGGACTTGCATGTAACACAAGTTATGAAAGAAAATTGATGTTATGTGCAATGAAAAATAAACTTGGTGTTGTGTATAAAGTAATATAAACTATGAATTTCATGTAACTCAAGCTGTAAAATAATTAATTTAATTTGAATGAAATATATTTCCTAAAATCTCATGATGTTACATCCTACCCCCTTAAAAAATTACATCTTCACAATTTGAGCTTTATCTCAGAAAACAATGGTTGGAAATTTAAAAATACCATTGTTGAAAAATATTATTCCTAAAGTTTATGAATTTTTTTATTATCTTATAATATAAGGAAATATACTTAATTAATAAGTAGATATTCATTCATTTATCATTTTTTACCACAGACTCGTCTCTTTCTCCAAATAATGAGTATCCAAAATGAATTTTCATGCCCAAAGAACTAGAATCATCTTATTATGGATCACATAATCCACAAAATGATAACATGATATTCTTACTATCTTTATATATTAACCAAAACCAAAATGGTTTTCACATAGTGAGATAATTCAAACATTCTTATGATGAGATAATACATTAATCTCTAAAGTTCAATAGTAATAACCAAAGTTACAACTAAATAATTCCATAGATATATAACCCTAATAGACACCAATACCATACTTTAGAAAAAAAACATGGAAATATTAAAATTCTATATCATTTAAAATTAACCATAAAGTAAAGTCTTTTAAGGGCATGCTATTAAAATTGTCATAACCCTGAAAGTTATCTAAACCTTTCCTTTGATACCAACTATAAGGAACCGACCTTAAACATTACATAATATTGAGTTAAGTTAATAATTTTACTTTATATCACATTTTTCATCTTTTAATTTTTAGAATTTTAGAGAATTAATCCATAACTCATACATAAAAAAACAAAAATACAAAGTGGAAACTTCTGATCAGTATCTATTTTTTTGAAATATAAAACTTTTAAATAAAGAATAAATTATTTTCATGGTAAATCTTAATGACTTAAAACTTGAATTATTTATTTCCCTTAGCTATCCTTAAACCTTGTGATTTTTTTAAAACATGGTATTATCACAAAATTTCAACAAGGGATATAAAAATAAAGAAAAATGTTAGTTCAGTAAAATCATGAAAGCTCATATAATGTTTACCTTTATCTTTAAATTTATTTTGTAATACGAAATAAAAAAATTTCACATGAATAAAAAACACACATTTTTCTCAAATAAATTCATTAAAACCCAAATAAATAAATTTAAACTACTTTAGGTGACTTAGAGTATCATATTCATAAAACCCTTTCAAAACCCTTTTAATTTGAATAAATATACAACTGACTTCCAGTATTATCATTACTAAATGCATTGAAAATCTATAATGGGATCAACCAGTTCTATTTGGGCCACCCCATATTAATATGTAATAGGATTTCTTATCACTATCCGGGCCACCCATGTTAAGTTGTAATGGTATTTCCAGGTGCTATATGGGCCACCCCATGTTAAGATATAATGGGATTTCTCGGTGCTATCTAGGTTAACCCATCATGTAATTATCAAGTACAACTTCATGAATAAAACACTTTCCTCATAAAACCTTTTTAAAAACTCTTTTAAACACATATAAAAAGGATTTTAGATAAAAATTCAATTTTTCTTTTAAAACCCCATTTTCGAAAAAAATGCCATTTTTCATTTGAAAACCATTTTCAATAAGAAAATACCCAAAGATATAAAGAGGGTTTTTTATTTAAGGAAACATTAAAACTTGAAAATGAATCAAAAAATAAAATAATGGCCATGGTGGTGGAAAATTCATTGTCATCATGTACATTAAGAACAGAACATTCATTTTTTTTTGTTTGTCAAAACATTCCATATAAAACACATAAAATATTATTTTTGAAAACCTCTGAATGAAATTAAAAATATAAATATAATTTAATTTATAACCCTTTTATATCCATATAAGTAAATATGTAAAATAATATCAAGAATATTGACATGGAGAAAATGATTTTTAAATTAAATCTTTAAACATTCAAAGTGTCTCATTCCATTTTGAACATTTAAATCATAAGCCCCATGAAAGAATAAAATTTAACAAAACATTAAATAACATGAGAATAAATAAATTCATTATATGATATGTGAAAGTGTCTTTATATACACCTCATAAAAGAAGTTGGATGTAAAACATCAAAATATTCCTCAATGAAAGAAGATTAAGACGAAATCATGTACAACTGTGGTAACATATGAATTGGAAAACCCAAAAGTAAAAATAAAAAGGTGAAACATTTAAATAACATTAATATAAAATAATTCATGATATAATATTTCAAACTAGTTAGTAGATACACCACAAAAAAATAAGTAAGTAGTGATTATGACATTTATCTCATATATGTAAAAAGTGAGATGAAAATCCCTTACCTTGAGTCTGACTTGTCACGTGTGTCTTTATCCTCCTGAAGAACAAAATTATGTTAATTATTTAATTTATTAATAAATTTTTTCAATTTTATTATTACTTTTATATCACTTATCATAACGTTTTATACAAATACTTAATCAATTAAGTTTACGTCTGGTGTTTTAACTATATTTGGTTTATGTGTCAAATTGACTAAGGTTGGTTGTCTATGGTAAGGGGTAAATATAAAAACATATCTAGAATAATAATAATGAAATAATTATCATATTTATACATAAATTATACTTTTAAACCCAATCATGAATTATGGTTATGAAAAATGAACCAACGTTACAATCATGGATACGGTAGACCGTACATACGCATGAGTAACATTCCCATTTTTTAATGATCGTTATAGAAAGAAGGTAAGTAAAATTTATATTTAAAGAATAATAATTATATCATAAATACCATATTATTTAATAATATGTAATTATATATATAAATATTGTTATTTAAAAGGAATCACATCACATCGAGGAGGTGGTAGTCAACATGTTCAAGAACGATGTTATCACCATTTTAGTGCGTGAAAAGGAAAATAAAGAAAATGATAATTTATATTTATAGAAAGTTAATTATGTCCTGAATATCATATATATTTCATGTATGTAACATATTTTTAATTAAACCCATTCTTAATATAATCTATGTAATGTGTGAATGTATCACATCACATTAAGGAGGCGGTAATCTACACGTCCACAAATGATTTTACCGTATTTCCAAAAAATAAAAAGAATGAAGGTATGTGTTATATAAAAATTCTATAAGTATTAATATAAAATAAATAATATCTATATATATCATATAAAAATATTTTGTACATCATAATTCTCAACCATGAGAGGCGGTAAAGGAAAAATGAATGACATCGTTTCGTGAGACGGTAGTTCACCATACACACAAACGGTAAGTTTGTTACCCATTTGAAGGAAGTGTGTCTAGGTGTAGGTATAAACTTTAACATAAAAAATATAAGTATATTTAGGACAATTATTTTATTTTATAATAATGTAATAAGAATAATTTAATGGTTTTAGAAAGAAATAAAACAATACTGATCATGGAAGAATGTTACCACTTTTTCAGGTAAAAAATTTTAGTTTACACCAAAGGACTTCCTTGGATTTCTTGATGCCTAGAGTGATGCTTCTAGTTTTAGTGGAGATATTTTTTGATCTTATTTGAGTAGGTTTTTGATTATCTAAAATGGATTTATAGGTATGAATAAGTGGATAGGTTGAGTGCCTTTTTATAGTGGAGAAGGAGTGACATTTATTTAAATATAAAAAGGTAACACTATTGGGAGGTCTCCCTTAACACATGTGATTATAAAATGAAAAATAATAGATTAAAGTGGGAATATAGTCCATTCAAACTCACACCACACCAACATAAAATATTTTTTTATTATTTATTCCTTAGTATTTAAGTTTTATTATTTTTTTCATTTTGGTTTTTCATTTAGGTAGATAATTTTCTAACATATGTAATTCAACCATTAAGGATAAATTAAAGTGATACTTATTATACAATTTATACCCACTGATTCTAAAATATTAAATATAATTTATAAAATAAAAATCTCATATGTATTGTAAATTAATTTTAACATAAATGCATGTAACCCGCAAAACACTACTTTAACCCTAACCGTGCTAACAAAGTTTTTACTATTTATTGGTCAACATGTTCATCATAAAAGATTAATTGGACCATGAATGGACCATATTTTTTTAATATTTTTAGGGTAAATACCCATTTAACACTTAAAAATCACTTGTAAGGAGGTAAAATCTTTATACATTTTAAATCATTCAACAAAATATCATTTATTTTATTTAATTATTAATTAAATAATCCATGTGTTGGCATTTATTAAGCATTTAATGTAATTTTATCATCTCTAAAAATTAAATATAAATTATTATGATAATAATAAATCATTTATATTCCAAAAAATATATTTATAACCAAATTTATGTAGCTTCTTTCCTACTCCAAATCTTTATAAGTGCTAAAGGAAAACAATGTTCCTTTTTTTCTATTTTCCTTACTTAACTTATTATATAGGTCACTTTAATGGGATATTATCCAAATAAATAATAAAAAAAGATAATAAGGTGTTTATAGTAAATATATATCCATCCAATTGGTGTTGGGAAAGTGTTGATTCATCTATACACCTTATATTATTTGTTTAATCATTATGTAAGCTTGTTTTCACCTTAATCATTGTAATTAATTTTAATTACTTTCACTAATATTTTTGGTAAAAAAATAATTTGATATTATTAGACCAAAAATTTAACAATTATTCAAAATAATTATATCCATTTTTTCAAAATAAATTCATATAAGGGGATAAAATTAATTTAAAATTAATACCGCAAACGCAGCGAGACATCGAGTTTTTAATGAGAAAAGTTCAAAAGTTCAAAATGTTTTTATATCAAATTTAAATGTAAAATTGAATCCATTTACCTAAATTGGATTTATTGATTTATAGTTTAACTAATTATAATTTAAAACCAATTTAAAATATAATTTAACTTTATAAATAAATTATAAGAAAAAGTAGTTTTCAATTAAAATGCAGTGTTTTTCAAAATTCATCAAAAAAATGAAACTTTTCAGAAAAATACCAAAAATTCATCCAATGTAAATTTTGATATTTCAATTTTAAAAATGATGTTTATTTTTTCATATAAAAATTATAAAAGTATAAAAAATTATATTTAAAATAGGTTCTCCATTAAAAGGTGGTAAAACTACCTTAAAAAATATATAACTTTTTAAGCATAAAACTGGATTTATTCTTATATTATGTCTATAAAATCTATTGGATTAATGTAAAAACATTTTATAAATTGTGTACACATAATATAGTTAGTATTATTCACCCCCACCAATATAATGATCAAACAATAACTTCTATATTAAATAATAATATCAACAATATATTGTTGTTCGGTAAGACTCAGCCTTATGTGTAACACAAGTTATTGAAGAAAATCGATGTTACATGTAATGAAAGATAAACTTTTTGTGTATAATGAAATATAAACCGTTAATTTAATTTAACTCAAGTTATAAAATAATTTAATTTAATTTTAATGAAATTTATTTTATAAAATATCGCGATGTTACATCCCACCCCCTTAAAAAATTGCATCCTCACAATTTGAACTTTATACCGGTAAACAATGGTTGGGAATTTGAAAATACCATTGTGGAAAATATATTATTAATAAAGTTTGGGAATTAATTTATTATCTAATAATATAAGGAAATATGCTTACTTGATAAGTATAAATTCATCCTTTAATCATTTTCCATCACATACACATCTCTTTCTCCAAACCATGAGTATCCAAGATGAATTTTCATGCCTGAATCACTATAATCATATTCTTGCAGATCTAATAATCCTAAAAATGATAACATGGTATTCCTACTATATTTATATATTAAATGAAACTAAAATGGTTATCACATAGTAAGATAATTCAAAAATTCTTGTGATGAGATAATACATTAATCTCTAAAGTTTAATAGTAATACCTAAAGTTACAACTAAATCATCCCATAGATATAAAACCCTAATGGTAACCAATACCATACTATAGATGAATAAACATGGAAATATTAAAAATTTATATCATTTAAACTTAACCATAAAGTAAAATCTCTTAAGTGCATGCTATTAACACCATCTTAACCTCTAAAGTTATCTAAACCTTTCCTTTGATATCAACTATAAGACCTCGAACTTAAACATTAAATAATCTTTAGTTAATTCAAGAATTTTACTTTATATCACATTTAGGAACTTTTTAGGTTAATAGTTTTAGAGAATTAGGCCATAAATCATACATAAAAAAACATAAAATACAAAGTAGACACTTTTGATCAGTATTTATTTTTTCAAATATAATTTTTTTTAAATAAAGAATGAATTATTTTCATGGTAAATATTCACGACTTCTAACTTGACTTATTAATTTCCATTAACCATACTTAAAACCTATGAAAACATTTTAAAAATAACTTCAGATAAGCACAAAATCTCGGTAAGGTATATAAAAATAAAGGCAACTATTAGTTTAGTAAAATCATGAAAACTCATATAATTTTTACCTTTATATTCCAAGTTCTTTGAGAATATTAAATAAAAAATTTCAAATGAATAAAAATCACATATTTTTCTAAAATAAAATAAATAAAACCCATAGAAATAAATCAAAACTACTTTAGGTGACTTAGAGCATCATATTCATAAATCCCTTTCAAAACCCTTTCAATTGAATAACCATACGGACGACTTCCAATATTATCATTACCCAATGCATTGAAGAGCTATAACGGGCTCACCCTAAACTATCTGGGCCACCCCATGTTAATCTATAATAGGCTTTCCCAAAAATATCTGGTCCACCCCATGTTAAGATGTAATGGGATTTCTTGATGCTATCTGGGCCACCCCATATTAAGTTGTAACAGTATTTCCCGGTGCTATCTGGTCCACCCCATGTAAAGTAATAATAAGATTTAATGGTGATATCTAGGCCACCCCATTATGTAATTATCAACTATATATTAATTAATAAAATAATTTCCTTAGAAACCCCTTGGAAAAACACTTTTAAACTCATATAAAAACACTTTCAGATAAAAATGCCATTTTTCTTTGAAAAATCCATTTTTAAAAAAAATAACCCTTTTCATTTGAAAACCATTTTAAATTCCAAAATATAAAAAAATATAAAGAGTTTTTTTTATTTATAGAAACATGAAATCTTGAAAAGTAATCCAAAAATAAAATAATGGCCACGACGATGGAAAAGTCATTGTCGTCGTCTATGTTAAGAATGGAACATTCCTTTTTTATTGTTAAAAAATTCTGTATAAAACATGTAAAATATTTCTTTTAAAAACATTTGAATGAAATTAAAAAAATACATAAAATTTAAATTATAACCCTTTTATATCCATATAAGTGAATATGTAAAATAATATCAAGAATATTGATATGGAGAAAAAGATTTTGAAGTTAAATCGTTAAACATCCAAAGTGCACCATACCACTTTGAAATTTTAAATCCTGAGATTTTACAAAACATTAAATGAAATGAGAATAAATAAATAAATTATATGATATGTAAAAGGGTCTGTATGCACACCTCATAAAACAAGGTGGGTGTATAACATCAAAATATGACTCAATGAAAGGAGATTGAGATAAAATCCTTTACAAATGTGGTAACATATGAATTGAAAACCCCAAAAGTAATAATCATAAAATGAAAAATTTAAATACCCTTACTATAAAATAATTAATGATATAATATTTAAATATTTATAGTATATACACCACAAAAAATAAGTAAGTGGGGATTATGACATTTATACCACAGATGTAAAAGGTGAGATGAAAATCTCTTACCATAAGTCTGAATTGTCACGTGTGTCTTCATCCTCCTAAATAATAAAATTATGTTAATTATTTACTTGATTATTTTTTTTAAGTTTATTATTACTTTTATTTAACTTATTAAAACATTGAATACATTTATTTAATCAATTAAGTTTACATCTAGTGTTTTGACCATATTTGGTTTATGTGTCAAAAATGAATAAGGTTGGTTGTCTATGGTCAAGGGGTAATTATATAAACATATCCAGAATAATAATCATGAAATAATTATAATATTTATTCATAAATTATACTTTTAAAATCAATCATTAATTATGGTTATGAAAAATGAACCAATGTTACAATCATGGAGACGATAGATCGTACGTATGCATGAGTAACGTTCCAATTTTTCAATGATAATTATGAAAATAAGGTAAGTAAATTTCATCTTTGAAGAATGATAAATATTTTAAATAAAATATTATTTAATAATATATACTTATATATATTTTTTGTGATGTAAAAGGAATCATATTGTGTCGAAGAGGTGATAGTTCACACATCCAAGAACAACGTTATCACTTTTTTAGTGTGTGAAAAGGGTAATAAAGAAAATGATGCTTTATATTCAGGGAAAAGGTAATTATTTCACGAATATCATATATATTTCATTTATTTCAAATATTTTTAATTAAACCAATTCTCAATACATTCCATGTAATGTGTGAATGTATTACTTCACTTTGAGGAGGTGGTAGTCCACACATCCACAAACGATGTTATCGTATTTCCATAAAATGAAAATCATGAAGGTATGTGTAATATATCAATTCCATAATTATGAATAAAAAATAAATATCATATATATATCATATAAAAATATTTTTTTCATCATAATTCCCAACCATGAGAGGTGGTAAATGAAAAACTAACGATATCGTTTCACGAGGCGGTTGTTCCTCATACACACGAACGAAAAGTTTAGTACCCATTTGATAGAAGTGTGTGTAGGTGTAGGTATAAACCTTAACATAACAACATATAAGTATATCTAGGATACTTATGTTATTATATAATCTTGAAATAATAATAATTTAATGGTAATATAAATAAATAAAATAATAGTGGTCACTGAAGAATGTTACCTCTTTTTCAGGTAACTTCTTTTGGTTTAAACCAAAGGAATTCCATAGATTTCTTTCTTCCAAAATTTATGCTTCTAGGTTTAGGATATGTATTTTGGAAGATTATTTGGGCAGGGTTTGGATGAACCAAAATTTCTTGATAGGTGTGAATAAGTGGGGAGGGTGAGTATCTTTTTATAGTGGAGGAGGAGTGACATTCTTGTAAATATAAAAACATAAACACTACTGGGAGGTCTCCCTTACCTAATGTGCTTAAAAAATTGAAAATAATGGATTAAATGGCAATTATGGTCTATCTACACTCATACCACAACAAAATAAAATAATTTTTATTATTTTTTTCTTAGTCTTTAAGTTTCCTTATTTTTTTCATTTTGGTTTTTCATTTAAGTAACTAGTTTTCTAACCGATGTAATTAATACATTAAGGATAGATTAAAGTGATAATTATTATAAAATTTAGACCCAATAATTATAAAATTTAAAATCTAATTTATAAAATAAAAATCTCATATATTTTGGAAATTATTTTAACAGAAACGCGTGTAACGCACAAAAACACATCTTTTACCTTAATTGCTCTAATAAATTTTTTACTATTTATGGTTCAACATGTTCATTATAAAAGATCAATTGTCCCATGAATGGAACATATTTGATATTTATGAACACTTAAAATCACTTGGCATAAGACAATATTTTTATAAATTCTAAATCATTTAATAAAATATATTTTATTTTATTTTATTATTAACTAAATAATCCTTGTGTTGGATTTTCTTAAGCATTTAATACAATTATATCATCTATAAAAATTAATTATAAATTATTATGATAAAAATAACTCATTTATATTCCAAAAAATATATTTATAACCAAATTTATGTAGCTTCTTTCCTACTCCAAATATTTATAAGTGATAACGACAAAGAATGTTCATTTTTTTCCATTTTCCTTAACTTATTATATAGGTCACTTTCATGGAATAATATCATAATAACTCCTAAAAATTGATCCTAAGGTGGGTAAGGTAAAAATATTTCCATTCATTGGGTGTTTCACAAGTTTTGGGTCATTTATACACCTTATATTCTAAATTTAATCATTAAGGAAGCTTGTTTTTACCTTAATCACAGTAATTAATTTTAATTACTTTCACTAATTTTTTTGGTCAAAAAATTAGTTGATATTATTAGACCAAAAAATTTCATAATTATTATAACTAAATATATACATTTTTTAAAATTCAATTCACAAAATTGGATAAAATTTATTTAAAATTAAACTCGTAGATGCTGGCAGACATGATGTTTTTAAAGAAAAAAGTTCAAAAGTTTGAAATATTTTTATATCCAATTTCATTGTGAAATTGAATAAATTTAAATAAATTGGATTTATTGATGTATTATTAAACTTATTATACTTTATAACCAATTTAAAATATCATTTAACTATATAAATAAATTAGATAAAAAAGCAACATTCAATTAAAATGCATTTTTTCACCATTCTTACAAAAAATGAAACTTCTCGGAAAAATAAAAAAAATCACCTGAAATATATTTTTGATATTATGATTTCTAAAATTAAGTTTATTTTTTCATATAAAAATTATAAAAATATCAAAAATTAGATTTAAAATAGGTTCTCCATTAAAAGGAGAAAAAACTACCTTTAAAAATATGTAGCTTTTTAAGTATAAAACTGGATTTATTCTTATCTTATGCCTACCAAATCTATTGGATGAATGTAAAAAAAATTATAAACTTTTGTAAATATAATATAATCTGTATTATTTACACTCACCAATATAACGACCAACCAATAAATTCCATATTAAATAATAATATTAACAATATGTTATTGTTTGGTGGGACTCAGTATTGCGTGTAACATGAGTTATCAAAGAAACTCCATGTTACGTGTAATAAAAGATAAAATTGGTGTTGTGTATAATGAAATCTAAATTGTGCATTACATATAACTCAAGATATAAAATAATTTAATTTAATTTGAACAAAATATATTTCATAAAATCTTAGGATGTTATAGATTTTGTATGACTCTTTTTTTCAAAAGTAGTTATCCCTTATTTTTAATTTTTTATATTTTTCAAAAAATTAAAATCTCCAACCATATGTGAGGAATACACACTATCCAATATCCAATGCTATTCTCCTTCTGTATCTTTGTGAGCAGTTTCAATGATTATGGCTTTTTCCATACCCATTTCTTCTTTCACGTGAGGCTTTTTAGATTTGTTGTAAAAACTTTGTTGAGCTAGCAAAATAAAGAGAAATATTTTGGTAAGATGTATGGGTTGATAATATATTTTAAAAAAAAATCCATAGGTTAAAATCTATTTTTTATTTTCAGACTAGATTTTTCATGTTTTCTTCATTGAGTAGGTTGATTACCTCTCAAATGTTTCCTCCAATACCTC
Source organism: Viscum album (assembly GCA_963277665.1). NCBI lineage: Eukaryota > Viridiplantae > Streptophyta > Magnoliopsida > Santalales > Viscaceae > Viscum > Viscum album. The sequence continues at coordinate 249,805,064 of OY728137.1, forward strand.
ATGAGTTAATTGTATTATTGGAGATTGAACTATCACATCTTCGATGTATGCCCAAATCCTTCACAATATTATAAGTGACCATAGAAATCATATTTTACGCTATAACCTATATGTTGTCAATGATTGTGAACCCACTTTCCATCATCCTTCTAACCATCAACCTTAGCTCTTTGCTGTGAATAAAATCTTTTGTAGCTTTATAACATATTATTCTTCATTTTAGATTTATTCTCATCCATTATATATTATTCAGTTGTAACAATTTTTATTTTAGACTTTGATACCTTAGAATTTTCAAGACTTTTAACTCTTTATGTTTTGACCACATATATATTCTTCTTAACTCGTTTTTTCTTTTAAACATCTTCAACCTTATTGTTAACCTATATGAATGATTTTTTGTCCTTATGAGGCTTACACTTCATGGAACTTACACCAACTTCTGAAACTAATTTTTGGAAGTGTGTTATTCCTAGCTTAGATTAATTTTTTTTTGTGTTTCTTGTTTGTATTTTTCCCTATATTTTTTTTCTTTTTATTTAATAAAATTTCATTCTATTACATGTGATGATAATTCTACACAGATCGTCGATAGATGGAGTTTTAGGATCTCTATCTACTAAGGATGATACCTTAATATAAAATTTATCTAGAATAATTGTTAGTATATTTTCAACAACATTCAAATCTTCCAACTTCTCACTAAAACATCTTTTGGTTCTTATAATGTCATTAAATATTGTAAAGAAATCACTAAAAGATTCATATTTTCTCATTTTAAGATCTTAATACCTCAATTTCCAGTTCTTTAACTTTGATTTCTTCACTTTTATATTTCCTTCATAAATGTTTTTCATCTTTCCCCAGATACCTTTAGCTGTTACAATACCTTTAAATCTTAGAAATTCACTTTCAGAGAGTGAGGAAAGTATATAATTTCTAGTTCACCCATCATGCTACATATTCTTCTTATCAACACCTGTTAAGGGAACCCCCTTTGTAGGATAAGGGAAACCATATTTAGTAGCTTCAAAAACTTCATATCCAGTGGATATAAGTTAACATAAAATTTTTTCCTTCCAGATATGATAGTTAATTCCATTGAATATAGAAATTCCCTTACTGTTAACAGAGTTATAAGAATCCATGGAAACCTTCCTTACCTTTAAACTTCAAAAAAGAGTTAATGAAGGAACCTTACTTCAATACTACTTGAATGGAACATTCAAGATCTATATGATCACTAAGAGGGGGAGGGGGTGAATCTTTGATCTTCTATTTTTATGTTTTCTTACTTAGGAAACAACCTTCACCTTTAATTAATTATAATCGACTCTGCTATAAAACAATAAGCAAGAACACCCACAAAAACACATGTATTTACATGGTTCACTACTCAATAAGAGTAGTCTTTAACATAGGTTGGAAATAATTTAAGAACACACACCCATTAGATAATAATCATTTTGGCACTTGACAAAAACCATGGAGTATCCATCACTTTCATATCACTATAGTACTTTCACAGTGCATGTGCTCCTTGCACATATAATATGATACAATAATTTTTTGTAACAACAATAATAATCTTTACGAACATGCTTCAGTACATTGTCACTATTATACTTGAACTTTATTCAAACTTTCCTTCCCGTAAGTTCTTCTTTTTCTTATTCAATTTATTGCATAGTAGTAAGCAAGAACTTCTTCACAAACTTCACTATCTAAATATGTATGTCTGGTGTCTTCTCAATCTAGTAGGAGTTTGTTTGACACCCTCAGTTTGGTCACTTTATATAATACACTTTTTGTTCAATACCAACTGATAGTTTGACACAAATCTATTTGATATCCTATGTGTGGTAGCTTCTTCACATTGTTCATCTAATAACAACTTCTTTTTACCCTCTATTTGGTTCTACTTCATTTGGTGTTACTGCATCCAATGATTTAACAAATGGAAAACACCCCAATTCTTCACAAAAATGTATAGAAAAAATAACTCTAGGTGCACCATCTACCTCTTTATATATGCATTGACTCTACAAAAAATTTGGGGGAACTTGAAATTCAAATTCAAAGTTACCACTCAAACTCTGAATAATGCACTCAAATATTTTAATGTTTGATCACCTTCAAACTTCCTAAAATATAGGAGTTAATAAAGTTTATAGGAAACTTTATTTAAATCTAAACATCTACAAACACTTAAAACATTATATAATCTCAGATTGAATCATGATCTTTTCTTCATTATTATTGGGGTGTTAAATTTCCATCTCAGCATCATCACATTTAATTAATTTAAAAAACTTTGTAAAGATTCATGTAACTTTTTCTGGTTCATTTTTATAAAACTCATTAGTCTGATAACCTTATAAGGTTATTCTTTTTCTAGTCTCCATTTTTCTAATAGAATTTAACTTTTTCTTTCTAGAAACCCTTCCATGTTTCTTTTGCTTGGCACTCTTTGAATTAATCTATTCAACAGGTCTTCTTAGAATCTTTTTTTGATGCATGTACACACTCTTCATCTGTTAGACTCTGTCAGGAGACCTCTATCTAATGGATCTTTATAAAACTATGTCTATGGACTTTCAATGATCGTTTAGTAGAATTAATAATCCTATTTATCTGATCTAACTAAATCAACAGTGACCAAACATCTCTATTTTATTGAACAACAAGGAATCTATCTATTCACATTAGTCAGATTGCCTCAGTCCATTGGATTTTGTCTTATCAACTCATTCTGTTGGACTTCATCTGTTCATCATTATAGGAAATCTGAACATTTTTAAGTGATTTATATGTGATAATAAAAGAAAATATTTAATCAATCCTTTACTCTTTCAAAACCAACTTCTTATTAACATAACAACACCTCATAACCTCTTGTCCTTAACATATACTTTCCAATCATTGGATAGATTTCATCTCGATCTTAGTCATCAGATAGATTTCATCCCTATCTCAATATTTATCACAATTTTTTTCGATCTCAACCACTCAATGGATTTAATTTTAATCACATCCATCAGATGATTTTTAAACTTATCTAAACCTTATCTTGATTTCATCTGCATTTTGATTGTTGGATGGATTTCATCTTGATATATATAATCAAATGGATTTTATCCTTATCTCAACCTTATCCTCGTCATATCTACATTCCAATTTTTGGATGGATTTCATTTTGATCTTAGATATTGGATGGATTTTATATTCATGTCAATTCTTATGATGACCTCATATCCAATCCATCAGATGTATTTCACAATCTATAAGTGTCGATGTATCTATGCTTGATATTGGTTGCTCAATAAGAGTACCAAAATGAATTACAATATTGGTGCCCCTTATAATATTGATTTCAAAATTTTATCATCATCATCGTCTTCTTCATCTTCATCTAATGATTCTATAAAAAAATCATTTGAAGAGATACAAGGAGCCACATATCACTCAATGTAGATGAAGAATATGATGATAATGCATTATTATAGAGAAAAAAATGATCGACCTACTCATGGAGGATCCATCTTGGGGAACATAGTTATCAAGCATGATTCTGAGGCTGCAGACCATAATTTGTTTGATGATTATTTTTCCTGTAATCCCCAATAAAACAAAACATTATTTCATTAAAGATATTGAATGTCTCAAATCATATTCCTTAATATTATTGATACACTTAAAGAACATGATCACTATTTCTAATAATGATGAGATAGTTTTGGTCGCCTTGGATCATACTCACAATTTACAACTCCCATCAAAAGAATTTTATATAAGAGAGAATAGGGCCTGGGGATTGAGGGTGGCTAAAGTAATGTAGCCTGAGAGAGTCCCCTCTAACTAGATTAGTAGACTTGGATTACCAAATCTATATAAATTTATAGTTGTGTTTAAGATGTTGGCATATGGACTCCCAAATAATGATGCTGGTGAATATGTTAAAATAGATGAGTCTATAACAATTAAATATTTAAAAAAATTCATCATTCTATTGTTGAGATTTTTACAGAATAATACCATCGATCACTTAATGCTAATGACATTTCAAGGTTATTCTATATTTTTCAAGAAATTGGTTTTCTAGGAATGTTATTTAGTTTGGATTGTATGCATTGAAAATGGAAAAATAGTCTAACAACATGGGTTAGACAGTATGTAGGACGTTTTAGATTCCCAAATATCATTCTTAACGTAATGAAAAATTATGATATTTGGACATGAAATATTTATTTTGGTATTTCATGTACTAATAATGACATAAAATGCTAAATTTGTCTCAATTAATTTCTAATCTCACTCAAGGTACCGCTCCTCCTCATTATGTCATTTAAGGAAAAAAATATGGCATGAGATATTATTTAGATGATAATATATATCCAAAGTGGTGCATTATTGTGCAAAGTATTCATGAGCCATGCAATGAAGCAAGAGGCGTATAAAAAGGTGCGGATCATGCATTTGGAGTTTTATAATAACATTGTGCAATCATCAAATGAACAACACATTTTTGGAGGGTACGAATATTACATGATATAATGACTATACGCATAATTATGAAAAATATGATAATTGAGGACAAACATGATTTGAATGTTCTAATTAATAGATGTAATGGAAGCATTGACTCCAATGGTTGAGATGGTAGTAGATGAAAATATCTGAATTCAATAATTACTCAAATGACATAGAAGAATCAAGGACAAAAATGTTTATATTGCACTTCATATTATATTAATTAAGCATTTACGAGAGAAATATTCTAATTCAGAAAATTAATTGTAATGATATTTTCTTTTCTTATTTATGTTAGTTGTCATCGACTATCTATTGTAATCTTATGCATTTTTAATTGAATATCATTTTAGATAACAAATTATGTTTGATTTTATTTCATTTTATATTACCAAACAATGAGATCATTTTTAATTTAATTTAATCATTAATTGTTTCAGTAGTTAATTATCTTGTTATATGAAATTAATTTTTTTAATATATGAAAAAGAATAATTATTTTACTAATTATTTTTATATTTTTTTACTTAATTAAATTATAAATTGTGTGTGTATCACAACCCCTATCCTCTGAGTCTCCAAGCAGGAATTCATGGGATCTTTCTTTCCCTAGCCATAGCGGTGCCCTAACCGCTGATGTCATCGGCCATGGCCCATCCTCGAGTTTTTTTTATGCTTTCTGAAAAAAAAGGGCCTAGGTTATTTTTTTTTAAAATACAACTTAAAGGCGGAATCGGCGATGCCTCCTTTTCCCTAAAACAATATCTTTTTTTCTATTTTAATTATGTTTTTTATATATTTAAAATTTTAATGTTTTATTATTATGTTGTTATGGTTATATATATATAGATGAAACTTAATGTTTCAACATAATTTATCCTTTATTCAAGTACGTGACTTTTTTAACCTGTAAAATATAAACTATAAGACAGATATGAATGACATTTTAAACATTGATTAAACATACAGTAAGTAGTTGAAAATAAAAATAATTTCTTAAAAAATATTGATGAAAAATAATTTATAATATTTCTAATCCACCAACTTGAAACTTAAAACTGTTTCAATTACGTGATTTTTCTAGCCTATATAATATAAACTATAATACATATATGAGTGAAATTTTAAAAATTTATTAAAAATATAACAAGTAGTCAAAAATAAAAATAATTTCTTAAAAAATGTTGATGAAAAATAATTTATACGCTTTCTAATCCACCTACTTGAAACATAAAAATGTTTCTAGTACGTGACTTTTCTAGCCTATATAATATAAACTATAAGAACGATATGAATTAAATTTTAAACATTGATTAAACATATAACAAGTAGTCGAAAATAAAAATAATTTCTTAAAAAATGTTGATAAAAAATAATTTATAAGTTTTCTAATCCACCTACTTGGAACTTAAAAATGTTTCAAGTACGCGACTTTACTAGACTATATAATATAAACTATAAGACCTATATGAATTAAATTTTAAACACTGATTAAAAATATAATAATTAGTCAAAAATAAAAATAGTTTCTTTAAAAATTTTGATGAAAAATAATTTATAATCCTTCTCATAAACCTACTTGAAACCTAAAAAGGTTTCAAGTACATGCCTTTTCTAGACTATATAATATAAACTATAAGACCGATATGAATGAAATTTTATGCATTGATTAAACATATAACTAGTTGTCATAAATAAAAATAATTTCTTACAAAATTTTGGTGAAAAATAATTTATAAGATTTCTAATCCACCTACTTGAAACATAAAAATGCTTCAAGTACATGCCTTTGCTAGACTATATAATATAAACTATAAGACTGGTATGAATGAAATTTTAAACATTGATTAAACATATAATAATTAGTTGAAAATAAAAATAATTTCTTACAAAATGTTGATGAAAAATAATTTATAATATTTCTAATCCACATACTTGAAACTTAAAAATGTTTATGTACGTGCCTTTGCTAGCATATATATTATAAACTATAAAACCAATATGAATAAAATTTTAAACATTGATTAAACATATAACGAGTAGTTGATTTTTTAATTTTTATTTATATGGGTTTTATAGTTTATATTTTATAGGCTTTGAAAGTCACGTAAGTGGATTAGGATCCTCCTCGACATTCATTCTTTTCGCTCTCACTTCTGAGTTACTTTTCTTACATTCCTTGCATTATCATTTATTTATTTTATTTATGAAACTCTTTATTTTCAACAAATTTTTATATTATTAGTCTATATTTTAAATTTTATTTACATTGTATTTATACTGTATATTTTTTAATCTTCTAAATTTATTTACTTTAAATTTAATAATTATTTATATGTTTCAAGTAGTCTACTTTGAAATCTATCAAATATAAAATGTGCCTAAAATATAAATGAAAACTGAAATAATGGATAAACATATAAGAAGGGATAATTGTAATAATAGTATTTTCATTTCAGTAGACATTAAACATGTAAATGAATATGTACAATCAATGTCTATGTTTATGGTGAGGAGATTTTGTCCCACATGGTGGTCTGTGAATTGGATGTCCGTGTTGAGTGTGCAGTGGAGTTTGATGACTTGGAGAGGGTTAATCCTCAGGCACTGGAATGTCCACTGGTGCATCCTCTATCTGTGTGTTAGTGGGAGGAGTTGTCAACTACATCTTGTACTTCCCTCCGGATCCTTCTCCCACTCGGGTGGTAGAAGGACCTGCCATAATCGCAGTAGGGAACCAAGATTGCGATGGAGCTATACCCTAAGACTACGATGGATCTGAAACCCAAGGCTACGATGGATCTAGACACGAAGGCTGTGATGGATTTGGACCTCAAGGCTGTGATGGATCTGGACCCCAAGATGGAGAGAACTTCAGATATCCTGTCAGGAAATATGGATCCCATGCCACCTAAGGCATATCCTGAATCGGCTGATCCTTGACTACTAGAGGTCCGACCTATGCCTGTGGAATAGGTGAGGCCTCACGTGCAGCATGATGCTGTCTACATCGCCATGGTCATGGCTCCTCATCACCAGAAGTAGCTGCAAGATGTTTCTCTGGGACAGGAACCTCCTCTCTCTAGGTCAGACGCTTAAAGATGCTCTTGGAAAGAGCATGGAAAGATGCCCTCACCTCCAGCGCTGCAGCATGGAAAACTGCCCGGCTAAAGACCCCCTCCTCCACTTAATCACTCATGCGAACAAGCTGCTTTGTGTGACTGCCTGTAAAGAGATTCAAATTGAATTATAAAATAGTTCAATATACAAACTAATGGAAATTTATTGACTTACCATCCACGTTATCTCTATGTCATTTCGAGTAAGATATAGTATAGACTTCAGTCTATAACGTGGCTCATACTCAACCTGCTCTAAAATAGAGAATCGATTCATAGGAACACCTTGAATATGAAACTCTGCACGTTAGTGCCATCAATCGATCAAGTATCCATGTACTTGAGGCCAGTCCTCATCCTGCCTCCCTATCACCTTCATCCCATGAAGCTCCTTTGTCTCACTCGACGTCAATGGAATCAACTAAGTACAGAAAAACCGGCACATGACTCTGTCAGGATGCTTCCACTCAATAATATAAAAGCGAATGAGGGGCACTAAATCCATAGCATCCTCATGCCCAACAGTGCAATTTTCTGGAAATTGGTCTATAATACTCTAGTATGGAGGCCATGAAATATGAAATGACATGTGAATTTGTCAAAAAAGTGCCTAACTAAAAACCAAAATTAATGCTATTATTAAATTTGTTAGACAATGATAGATTGTATATACATACCTGAATAGGTAAGAGACAGTCCAACTGAAGACGATATGCACCCAAATTCTGTCTCAGAACCACGTCGAAATTGTGTCGATAACACCGCCTGTAAAATACATCATCGATAGTGAAAAATAATGATAAATTAAAGTTAATAACTCATAGTATCATCCGAAACCAATAGAAATGTCTGATCATACCAGCACCCATGCAGAGTGTCATGTAGCACCTTTATCTTGATCGGTGGACCAGCAAGCTCAGTGCGTAATGTGGGGATATGCTCCCATGCCCACATATGAATAAGGATGAAGCATCCCCCGAGACCTGTGCGGTCCCTGTGGGATAGCCTGCATAATGCTCTATACGTGTATGCTAAGCAGGATGATCCGCAGCTATACATCCCAGCCTGAACAAAGTCCTCTAGTAGGGGTAGATACATCATGTGCAAGTGCATCCCCAAGTGATAAGTACACATGGTCTCTCCAATGATACATAATATATTTGGATGGGCATAATTCTTGATAGTATGCTCGTCATCATCATCATGTAAATGTGGAATCTGCGCCTCCTACCAAGGCATAAATATAGACGCTCCATTTATAGCCCAACGGTTAGAAAAAATGTCAACACCTAACAAGTGCTAAGCAAGGTCTATCCAAGCTACACAAGTGAGTCCAACAACGGGTCTCCCATGGATAAGAAGACCGAGAAGCACTACCACATCCTGGAGGGTTATGATCATCTCTCCCTCAGGCAAGTGGAATGTGTGTGTCTCTAGTCTCTACCTCTCAACGAGGGCAGCAAGTAGGTGATGGTCTACAAATGTAAAATCTAATACAGTAAGGGCATAGAAGTTAGCACGATGCAATTATAGTCTAATTGCATGTAGAGGATCCCTGTGATGAAAATGGTGCACTCGACACACCCAGATCGATCGATCCACACCACCTGATATGAGTCATCCCAATCACCAAATACCTTCATAATTACCTTATGTTTCGCCATCCATGCCTTATTATAGGAAATCTTATAACCGAATTTTTGTTATACCATCTCTTACATAAAGGATATCAGAACATATTGACATGTCCTAATCATATCAACAACAATAGATGACACAAATTCTGCATCCAATGAGGTATGATCTTGTGTCAGGCTTGGCTGAATGCAAGTATGATATGCCTCAATCTTCAAGATTTTACAAACTCCAAATGTAATGTCTGGAATCACACTCAAGCGAAATCTATAATCATCCCCATACTTCTCACACCGTATGACATATTTACTATAAAATGATTTGTGAACTATATAGCTAAAGTGCCTCTCAATGTGAAATATCTTCAGTATGATTTTTAATGCATCTTTACTTGGAAATTTCCTTCCAACATATAAGGTTTTTTCCATCTCACTAAACCTATCTAGTACAACTCTGGGGAAATCAGTTTCTAGTGTTAGAACATTATTGTTGAATTTAGGCACATGGGTTATTACTTCTGACAAAGATGCAAGGAGTGGCAGATGATTTATTACAGGTCAAGGTTGACGTACAACTAATTCATTTCTTGAAACCTCCTTCTTAAATTTTGATGATCCCTCCTCATCAGCACTATTTTCACTATCTGATCCATCATTACAAAACTTCTCATCAGAAGTCAGATTGACATGTATATCTGGGAGATCATCTAGGTTGTCCTCTTCTGCATCATTTGGAATAGGCTCAATTTCACGGGGTGTACTATCTTCAACCACTTTTGTAATTCTATGTCTTCATACAACTAGACGTTGTTGTTGTATAGTAGAAACATCAATATATAACTCCATCATGGTACCATCTGACCATTGAGAAAATAAATTAATTGCTTGGACCCACTATGCATCAGCAATCAATGGAGAAGCTAGATGCCACAGTGTTGCTGGGAATTTCAAATGTCTATAGCTCATAGACTTGATTTCTTGATCAGGTCCCGGATTTAAGGAACCAATAATTCTCTCTTGAAGGTCACTTATAGTTACACAATCAGTTTTACTACCCATCGTTATTGGTTTTGTACTTTAAGAATCTCCTTTCTCAGTTTGAATAACCTCCCCACAATAGTACACACAGGAAAACATGTCTCTCTACATCAAAAATATTTCTTTCATAAAAATTATGATAGTGTAACAAATATTAACAATGATGGTTGACCATATAATATTTATTAGAATGAAATTTTAGGATTCCTTTTTATACACTAAAATATGCTAGTAATGTTTCATTATATAAAAGTTTATTAGAACATAAGTCACAGAATGTTTTAGTACAGTTTTTAACTAATAAATCATTCTTTAATCACTAGTTAATCATTATTAAGTTATTATTTAAGTATTTATTCTTTAATCCTTAATAATATTATATTCATTAGTTAATTATAATCAACTAGTCATATGTATTCATTTTTAATCCTAAGTTATCATTAATTAATCTATAATTAATCATTAATAATAATAATAATTATTTCTAAACTATATATTACTAATTAAACTACTTAATACAAAACATCTTTAATTACTAATAATAACTTTTTTAACTAATAAATCATTCTTTAATCCCTAGTTATTCATTATTAATTTATTATTTAATTATTTATTATTTAATCCTTAATCATATTATATTCAGTAGTTAATTATAATTAACTAATCATATGTATTCATTTTTAATCTTAAGTTATTAATAATTAATCTATAATTAATCATTACTAGTAATAAGTATTATTTCTAAACTGTATATAACTAATTAAACTACTCAATACATAACATCTTTAATTACCAATAATAACTTTTTTAACTACTCAATCATTCTTTAATCACTAGTTAATCATTATTAAGTTATTATTTAATTATTTATTCTTTAATACTTAATCACATTATATTCATTAGTTAATTATAATTAACTAATCATGTATATTCATTTTTAATCCTAATTTATCATTAATTAATCTATAATTAATCATTACTAATAATAAGTATTATTTCTAATCTATATATAACTAATTAAACTAATTAAACATATTTAATTACTAATAATAACTTTCATTCGTTAATACTTTTGTCCTTATTTAATTCTATAACACCATAACTATCATTTTATCATTGATAAATATACTAATTTGATTTTTATTTTCTTATATATTTTAGTAGTTTATAATGAAAATATGAATCATCTTAAGAATATCCCCCGGGGGTGTCAAACTAGGAGTGCAGCATGGCCCATTGTCATGTACCAGGATACCCTAGGTCAAGCTCGAAACTCCTTGTTGAAGTTTTCACTCCTAGGTACATCTGTGATAGAGCAACATCCACTTGTTTGTATCCAGACAAGGATTTGATTTCTTAGATAACCACATAATCTTTATGCTACCAAAATTTCACAATAATTAATCCTAAGTTAATATATACTTAATCTATACTACTAACAATTATTATTTCAAACTATATATAACTAATTACACAGCCTGATAAACAAAATATTTAGAACTAACTAAAATGATTAAAAATGAAATATTTAAAACTAAAAATAATTCAATTAAATAAATAAATAACATTAAATTAAATAAATAAAAATGCCTATAAATGATTCTTCGCAAAAAAACACTTGGAAAATGAATTTTTTAGAGAGAGAAGAAGTGGATTTAGGAGATATGAGGGGAAAATCGAGTGAGGAGAAGGGGGGAGGGGGGTTGAGGCAAAGGCATAATCGGTGATGCCGCCTTTTCCATTTCATTGATCTAGGCCAAAGGTGATGTGGGGGAGAGAAGGCATCATTTCTGATGACGCCTTTATGGTGTATTTTTTTTTAAAAATAACCTATGCCATTTTGAAAAAAAAATCTCAGAAAATATAGAAAAAAAATCTCCCTCCTCTATCCGGGAGGTGGTGAAAGTTTTCATCTTCAGGAATCATCCCTTTTCCTACTCCCGTGAAGGATTATGCAATTATGAATTTCATGCCAATCTCACTAGCAACCCCACCCATTCCACCGATCACTGCGATTCCTAGGGTTAATTGGTTCTTGCCTTCTTGCTGTTAGATGTTCGGGTGAGGAGAATTTCACCACTGCCTGGCCGTTATCTTCACGCCTATTCAAATATTATACGTATCATCTGATGTGATAGTCTCAGTGTTCCATGATAACAAGGACTCTCCTAATGTTGTGGTCTGGTTGACCCTGCCAGTCCTGCACTTGCACTTCCATAATCAGATGATCCTCTAAGGCTTTGGTAACTCCATTGGCACTTTCCTTCAGGCGGATCTTCATACACTCATCGGGAATCAACCTATTAAAGAAATATTTTACAATGAGTTTGATCTTACACATAATCTTCTAAGGTATATCTGGTTTGGTATTAAAGGTATATCTGGTATCATGTAAAGGATTCTTTACGAGTCTCCTCCAAAATTTAGTACTCTATTTTAATTGAAATGACACTGTCTTGCTGCATGCAGAAAGAGAAAGGGTAATTCCATTCAGTCATCCTCCAAACTTATTAAAATAGTTGAGAATCCACCCAATCCTATTGCTTATGCGAGGAATCTCTGTCACGCTTGGACTGTTGAGGAGCCTACACTTGAGTAGATGGCGTCAAATATTCTTAATTCTAACTTTATTAGATACCATGTTCCATTCAAGGAATGTTTTTCTTCAACTTTGAAGGTTGCTACTACAATTGTGAAGGGGGTCCCTACTGCTACCCTCCACCTGATCTCCCCCACTTAGAAGATATTGGTTGTGATGCTGGACCTAAGAGGAGGCCACAACCAACTCTTTCATGGTTGGAATCTACCCATGGCTAGAAGATGTTGGCTTGAAAATTGGTTTTGGTGGAAATTATTGGCCTTACAAATACTATTTGTGAATCATAGAACGAGATGAATATTCTTAGTGCAGGTAGCCCTAGGTGTTGTGTGCCTAGAACAATGTCTACAAATAATGATGCTCAACCCAAATCTGATGGCAATGAAATGGAGATGGCTGCAACCAAGTTTAGGGGAACTACAATAAGTGGTTTTTTGTTTTTGTCACTAACCAAAGTGAAACCTGATGCTGAAAAGGATCATCCTGTCACTGATTTCATGTTGACGGAGAAGAAAGAAATTCAAAATAGCAATATAGAAGAATTTAATAGGAACCTGCTACCTGTTTCATTGCTGTAGTCCCAAACCGAGTAGGTCAAATTTGGTGGAGCTCTGGAATTGGGAATATTTACTTCTCTGATTCAGATTACCTTTTCTTAGAGAAGATCACAAAGTATCAGTTTTGAAACAGATTTAGAGAGAAGTAAAATGGTTGATCAGTCTTCAAGGGATGGTGACACCAGTTTGGACACCAGTAATAGAGTAGTGGTCAAATCCAAGGGGAGGAATAATCTTGGAAGTAATATGGTTTCTCCCTTGGTTGAGTGTCACAACTTTTTAGAATTGTTGGTGGGTGCTCTTGATGTGTAGTCAGCTGTCCTAGCTAATGACAATAGCAAAAATAAAAACACCGATTGAGATGAGAATAAGGAAAATAATCCATTGCTACAAGGTTCATCTGAACAACTAACGACTAGTGAATTAAAGATGGGTCCTTCTAGATTTCACTGTTAAAAAATGGCTCGGTTTCAGAATTAATATTTGATAGTGATGTTCTCCCAACCCCTTTCATGAGGGGCAGTCCAAAAACAAGAAGTGAGTGTGTTTATTGCATGAGGATGGAGGTGTGAATCCTCCTCAAAGATCTATAGAACTTGATGATTTCAAGGATTTTCAAAGGTAAGTGTCTTAATCCTTTTTCATGAAATGGATTTAATTTTTTCAATCTACACGTTAGAAAATGGTTGTGGTGGAATTTTGGTATTTTTTATGATGGTTTAATTTTTTATGAATAGTTAAATATAACAAAATATAGTAATTTGAAAATTAAGAAAAATACATGTATAAATGAGTCATGATTAAGGAAAGTGACAATTGACACAGCCTTATATGCACTAATTACCATATATAGTCACACGACTCATCACTATTGGTAGTCTTGTGTTAAAATAATAAATTAATCAATATTATATTCAAAAACTCTCATATCCTCCCCTTAAAAATACCACCTATTTTTCTCACACCTTTTAAGATTTTGTGTTTATCTACACTTTTCATAAATCTCTCCTCATCTGTCTCTCTACATCCATAAAATCCTTATTCTTCTAAAATAGACCAATCGCAAAACGCCTCAAGGTGTAATCCAAGAGACGACATTCAAAAGGTAATATTCTAAAACTATCTCTTTTAAATTATTATTTTCTTCTACCTTCTCCTTACCCCATCCAACATGAAATAATGAATCCAACATCATAAATATACTGAATTTTTATTGTGTTAATGAAATATCCATCATCCATCATCCATCATCCTCTCTTATAAAAATTAAAAGTTGTTTATATTAAAATGAGTTGATAGAGTGGATATTTTCAATATATTTTATTTTTATTTCAATTATTTTAACCCCACTAATTTGACAGTTTATGTGACATATCTTTGTTTTTGGAATTTTGTGATGTTTTGAGCTTAAAATTGAAAATTGCACAATTTTGGAATATTAACTATTTTCAATAGCTTCTGTATTTTGGGTATATTGTTTTCAAATTTGATCCAAATCGAATGATTTTTTAGGAACCCTTTGTTAGTGGAATACATATTTTTCAACTGGACTAGATCTTTATTTGGAATTATAGAGGCCTAAAAAACCAGTCTTTGTGGAAAGTGTTTCTGGATGGCAGAATGGACCTCACCTCAATGAATGAGGTCTAACTTTGGTTACATTTGTCCAAATGCGATTATTATAAATGGAGATGTAAGAGGCCTCAAATTCTCGAGTTTATGATACATTTAAAGGTAAAATTATCTCATTAAGGCAGTCCATGTTCGAGTCAAAGAGAGGGAAGATGATGAGTCACTTCAAGAGGAAAAAGGTGTCTTTATTAGTTAAATTATATAATTTTTTACACATGTCCAAATAATATTAAAATTAAAGGATTTCTGGAGAATTAAATTTCAAAAAACTATTTAGAAGAGTATGGAGGGTGATTTGGCTGGGAGGAGTTTGAAAACCGAGGAAACTTTCGAAGAAATAGAATTCAGATAAGAGATTTTCAGCTCTCCTCTCTTTATATTATCATCATCATTTAATTTTTAGAGGGGTTTTGGATTTAAGTAAGGTGTTGTGATGGTGAATAAATGATTTATAAGAGGATTTTTTTCATGAAGATAATCAATCCATGGAGGTCCAGACTCTATGTGGTGGTGGGAAGTGGAGATCTGAGGACATATCTCCTTTTGAGTTTGTGCTTTTCTTTATTTTCATTTATATTTCTCTGGAAACTATTTTTCTTGAATGAATAGGGTACTTTTCTTTCATGAATTCAATTTATTAGATATTAATTTGGATTTTTGTTCATCTTATGAATGTAAATTTGTTATTCTCTTTGCTTAATTTTCTTTGGGAGAGATCTCCCCATTGAGCACAATGATTGTAATCTGATTTGGTTGTTCAGAGGTCTTTGGGTAATCATATCACATTCATAAGAGGATCAAAACCCATGTTTGAGGTCTCAATATGGTGTCTTGTTATTTTATATGTATCCCTTGAGTTCTTAAGGTATACACTGGGAAATTCAATTGGATAATTCATTTAGACAATGGGATTGTCTGAAGATCAAATATTTTCCATCGCTTTTCAGTTTAGTTTTCTTTTTATTTCTAATATATAGTTGTAACATTAGTTGTAATATATTTTCCATTAATTTAACTTATTTTAAATAATTTTAATCCCCACTTTAAGTTCTTAAATTTAACAAAAACAAATTAACAAAGTGACATTTGACAGCTTAGTTTGTAACCTCCTTGTGAGACAACCTCATGGTCACCACTGTGCTATATTTTAAGGGAAAAATATTGACTGGGAAATGTGACTAAAAACCACAGTGTCAATTTGGTGCTATTTTTAGGGAGGTTTTCTAAGTTATTTTTGATTTTTTTGACTTTTTAGGATTTTAACAACTAATTTAGAGTTTTCAAAAAAAAAATGGATTTTCATAGTGTATACCTATGCTTAGCCTAATTATTAACCATTTACAGAGCCTAGTCATGATAAATTTTTTAAATTTCAATTCCAAAAAAATACTCTTAAAATGAAATAAAGAAATTTGGTGATTCAAACAATATTTAAGAAGTGATCAAACAATTGATAATTCTTTCCAATAAATTAAAAGAATTGAAATATCAAAAAGATTATTAAGAAATGGAAAATCCTATACCACCCACTTTTGATGTTGATGAACCTTTTTTGGACATGTTGCAAACTGATTTGGAATCAACCTTTTCAAATTTAAAGTAATAAATCATAGCTAATTCAAAAATTGATGTTTTCTTATAAAATCAAATGTATTTGGAAAATAATTGGGCTAAATTCATTGAAAATGAAATTTCATGCGAAGCCCCACCTTTTGAAGTTGAAAATTCAGAACCTTTGTATAAAGAGGAAGATAAACTTGAGCCATTCATTTTTGAAGAGCATATGGAGGAACCTGAGTTACTAAAAACTTTCAATACCTGTGTTTTGACTCCTAAGAAGAGTTGGAACCTGAGAAGCCACAAAAAGAATTCTTAAAATTTGATCCATCTTTTCCTGAATATTTTGATAATAAATTGCTAACTACTTTTCCTTGTTTAGATTTATTTCACATTGCTTCAGAGTGGATTGATTTTTCAGATGAAGAGGATTTCAAGGTTGAAATAGAAGAAAGAATTGTGTGTCTATTTGAGTACACTGGTTCACATGAGGATGGTGGTACCGAGTATATTTTCAAGGAAGAAATCGTTTTTGAAGATGAACCTAAAGATAAACCACATCCTATAATTTAATTTCAACAATCGGTGGAGGTTTCTTATGAGGATAAAGTCATGGGAAGTTTCTTTTATATTTTTTTACTACTTACATTGCATTATTGGAACATAAAACTCATAGAGGGGAACCTGGAGAAATATATTTTTGAGAAATCCTATAAGTTGTGGGAGCTGAGGAAGACTAGATAAAAATCATTTTTCTGGTTCATGAGGAAGAAACTGCACCCACCTTTATATTGGGGATGATTATCTAGAATTTCCTGACTAGGGGTAGGGAAATCCTAGCACCCACTTGGGGGGTTCATACCGAGTGTTTTTTCCCTTCTCTTTATTTTTAGTTTTTGGTTCCTTAATTTCAATAAATTTTGATGCTTTGTTTTTTTACATGTAGGTTTCCAAGTTTTATCTTTTAGGAGGCTTGCTCAATGTTGTTACTACTAAATAAAAATCATGTTGTGCCTTTAATCTCCATTTTTTATCATTGTATTATCTTATTGATTTTAATTTCTCATATAAACTATGTACAATGAGGATATTTTACAAAATAAGTGTGTGTGGGGGGGGGGGAGAATTCTAAGTAGATTAGGATTTTGTGTGTTTTATTTTTAAATTTTGTGTGTTTTATTTAAATTTTTTTTTTTAAAAAATTCTTGTGAGATTCAAAGTAATATCCTTTATGAATTGATTTTTTTCAATGGAATGAGCAAAATTGATTTATAGAACTGAACTTAAATGATTGCTAAAATGTGCTTTGTTTTGGATTCAAGTTATAGAAATTCATGAAAAGACCATTGAATTTTGAATTCCATGTCATGAATGTTATCTAATATTAACTTACTCATGAGGATTCTGAACCAAATTTTCATCTTCTTCACATTCACCCCACTTCTTGAGTGAACCAAAGAATGCTTGTTTTAACAAGAACTTACCTTTTTTCTCTCAAAACCCGTGATCTTTAAAGAATTTGTGTTAAAAATGATTGAGGTAATGTGTTTGTGATTGAAAGCCCCATTTTTTCTTGAGAATACTTTTATATTATGGTCTACACTATACATTTGAACTTTGTGAGCCCTTAGAATCCATATACTTCCTATTAGATAAGCACATTACAAGATAGTTTCTCTATCCAACCTGTTCTTAAAGTATATTGAATGATTTTAGAAAAACTTAAGTGTGGGGGAGTTGGTTTGTGGTGTGATACCTCATTTGATGTTGATTTTGGTGGATATTCAAAGTTTGAAGAGTTTTTTTTGCTTTTGGAAAACATTTTTCTGATAGTTGGGCCCTTTCTGGAGCTTTGAAGGAAAAGGGATATGTGCCTTTCTGGATCTCCCAATGAAATAAAATGGTGCCTTTCTAGAGCTTACAAAAATGATGTTTTGGGAAGAAATTGGTGTGAAATAGCTTCTGAATTTTTTAGGTTGTCGGATATTTATGAAATAAATTTTGAAGTTTTTTCAGAGTTGAAGTTATGCCATGAAGAAATATGAGAAGACTATGCTTAAGTAAAAACACGAATCATGCCATTTTGCTTCAACAAAGAGTAAAATCCTCTCTTTTCGCCTCAGAATTTTTGACATTCAAAACCCAACAACCTTAAAATATCAGAACAACGCCTTCTAAGTCCTTATGATGGATACATTTCTTTGACTCAATTGGGTGGAGATTTATATATTTTTCAAGTCTATGGTGACCCTTTAATTTTTTTGGATGAGAAAAGCTTTGTTCAAAATCAAAATCATGTGTTGAGAGAAAAAGTGAGGTAGGCATAATTGTGCATAGAGGGACGAATAAAAAATGAATGGAATAAATGAACACAATAAATAATTTGGAATTTATGTTTTTTAGGAGGCATGATAAGTTTGGTTCATTAATTTTGAGCTTGTGAATTTCATTGATATGTGTTTTGAATTTTCATTGGAAATTTATTTTGATTTCTCACTTGTCCAGGAGTCCAACTGCTAAGTGTGGGGGTATTGATAGAGTTTACATTCTCAATATATTTTATTTTCATTTAAATTACTTAAACTCCACCAATTTTACATTTTATGTGAAATTTCATTGTTTTTAGAATTTAGGGATGTTTTGAGCTTGAAATTAGAAATTGAAGAATTCTAGAATTTTAAATTTTTTCAATAGTTTCTGTATTTTCAGTATATCTTTTTCAATTTTGATCAAAATATAATGATTCTTTTTTTAGGAACACTTTGTTTGTGGTCTACATATTTTTCATTTGGACTAGATCTTTATTCAGCATTATAGAGGCCTAAAAATCAATATTTTTGGAAAGTGTTTTTGGCTGGAAAAATGGACCCCACCTCAAAGAATGAGGTATAACTTAGGATAAAGGTTTCCAAATGAGATGATTCCAAATGAAGATAGAATATGGATCAATGTTCAAGTTCATGATGAGTTTCAAGGAAAAATTCACTCTTTAAAACAATGCATGTTTGAGTCAAAGAGAGGTATGATGAAGAGTCACTTTGAGAAGAAAAATTTGTCTTTAGTAATTAAGTTATATAATTTTTTACATGTGTCCAAATAATCTGAAAATTGGAGTATCTATGGAGAATTTCATTTCAAAAAAAACTCTTTATAAGAGTCCATAGGGTGATTCAGTTGTAAGGAGGCTGAAAAGTGAGGAAACTTTTGGGAAAATAGAATCTGGACAAAAGATTTCCAGCCCTCCTCTCTTTCATCTTCATTTTTTTTTAGAGGGGGATTGTATTGAAGGGAGATGATGTGATGGTGAATAAATTCTATAGAATATGAGTTTTTCATGAATATAATCATTCCATGAGGGCTATACTCCATGTGGTGGTGGGCAGCAGAGATCTGAGGACATATCCCCTTTTGAGTTTGTTCTTTTATTTGTTTTACTTTATATTTCTCTGGAAACTCTTTTTATTGAATGAAGAGGGTCCTTTTTTTAATGAACTCAATTTGTTCTAAATGAATCTGAATTTATATTCATCTTATTAATGTAAATTTATTATGCTATTTTCTTAATTTTCTTTGGGTGAAGTCTCCCTATTGAGCATAATGAGTGTAATCTGATTTGGTTGCTCGGAGGTCTTTGGGTAATCAGATCACATTTAAAAGAGGATCAAAACCCATGTTTGAGGTCTTCATATGGTGTCCAATTAATTTAAGTGTATCCCTTGAGGTATTTAGGTATATGCTGAGAAATTAAATTGGATAATTCATTTAAACAATGATAAAGGGATTGTCCGAAGATCAGAGATTTCCCACCACTACCTTCTTTATCTTGTTCTTTTCATTTCTGCTTTCTTATTATTTCTAATATTTAACTATAACATTAGTTGTAATATGTTTTCCATTAATTTAACTTAGTTTAATTCATTTTAATCCCTACTTTTAGTTCTGACATTTAACAAAAAAATTTAACAAGGTGACAGTTTAACAGCTTAGTCTCCAACCTCCACGTGAGACAACACCATGGTCAGTATTGTGCTACATTTTGAGGGGAAAAATATTGACTGGGGAAACATGACTGAAAACCCCAACATCATGGGTTCACCACCTCTATGAACAATGTACTTTATTTTTCTCCATCGCATTCATGGAAATTTTAAATTCACTTAATATGGTTAAAAATTATCTAAATATGTATATTTTATTTTATTTCAAATAATGTAATGGTTATATAGAAATAATATTAAAGTAAACACAATAAGTTCATTATGGATGGAAACCCACATAAATGAACTAACCATATAACTATAAAACATATACTCTTCAAATCATGACTTGTGAATAATGTTGTGTATTTAGAATGTTTTGAACTTATCAAAGCATATTAAATACTTGAAATCATAGTTCTATAGTTATGAAACCATTCCATAAGAACTTCCATAATTATCCATAAGTGATCTGACCATAGAACCATGAAACAAATTACCCCAGAACAATGAAATTAAACATGATATCTCATTGAAATGGTTTTAAATGAACATAATATAATTATAGTAAATTAAATATATATGAAAAAATTTATTAATTAAGTAATTAATGAATCTAATTTGATTATTTAAGATGTTAAGTGCAAGTGAAAAATGATTCTGGACCTAAATAAAGAGATCTCTCCGAACCACCCCATTTTTTTGGGTTATGCTTTCTCTATCTCTTTACCTTATTTTATATCACTATTTTTTAATAAACTAAATATATATTATATATATGTCTTATATATATATATACCTAGTTTAATTCATATTTCTTTAATGGAGATATACATATTTTAAAGGTTCTCTTCTTAATTTATTTCATTAAGTAGAGTCGATTAAATGGAACTTCTCTGCTTTATTGCCTCATTTCAAGTACCACTCAATGAAATGTTTTTAACCTTCCATGGATTCTAAAAAAACTCATTTTATTATGGAAATACTTTTTAATTAATTTCTAGTTTTATGGAAACTATTATTCCCTTACTCTCTATAATAATTCTTCACCCTTTTTCTTAAAACCCCGCTTAAAAGAAATATTTTCAAAATCATTTCTCTAAACCACCCCATTTTCTTTGGGTTATGATTTCTCTCTCTACCTTATTTTCTTTATCTATTCATATTATATACTACTTATATATTATATATATATATGTCTCACACATATATACATAGTTTAATTCATCTTTATTTTATAGGGATATACATGTTTCAAAGGTTCCCTTAGTTTCTTTCGTTAAGTAGAGCCAATTAAAGGGAACTTCTCTATTTTATTACCTCATTTAAAGTACCACTCAATGAATTTTTTTAACCTTCCATGGATTCTAAAAACACTCATCTTAATATGGAAATTATTTTTAGTTTATTTCTGGTTTTATGGAAACTATTATGCCCTTATCCTCTTTAATAATTCTTTATCCTTTTTTCTAAAACCCACTTAAAAGTAATATTTCCAAATTCATTTTCTTACATGACACACATATGCATGTACATGTTATGATGGGTGCATCCAGATGAAGCTCTGATTCATTAAACAATGTTTATGTCTCATGAGATGGTATGTATGAGATTTGGGAATAAACCTATTCTATTATGGAACTTTGTTCACAATGTGATGTTGTTTTGGACGTTGGCCCTAACTTATGCTTATGTCATGTTTTATGTTGCTTCCATATTCCTATTATTCCATGATCTTAT
The DNA here is from genome assembly GCA_963277665.1 of Viscum album. Classification (NCBI taxonomy): domain Eukaryota; kingdom Viridiplantae; phylum Streptophyta; class Magnoliopsida; order Santalales; family Viscaceae; genus Viscum; species Viscum album. Next base: position 249,827,447 of record OY728137.1, read on the forward strand.
GATTTCATATTCTTTATGACATGGTTCAATACAATTATCCATGAGCCTTTACTTTTATAATATCATACTATTCCATTTCATTCTAATGATATGGTCCTTTATCATCATTATTACCTTATTGGGGTTTTTAGATCACAATTTTTGTTTATGTATTCCTCAGTTCATCCTATATAGTTTTAGGAGTTCAAAGGGATTTAATAAATCATTATGAAGTTTAAAATATTTTTTTAGTTCAAAATCAATGTTTTATGTACTTAGTCTCTCAAAGACATTAGGTCTCTCAATCCTTTGATTTTATTTATTAGATATTTATGTTAAAAATCATGTTATATTTTGTGTAAGAGACTTAGATCATTATACAAAATATCATTCTTAAAGAAATAACCGATTATGATCTTTAGACATGACACATATTCTGTTATGTTAGGTACTAATATTGGCATAATATGTTAGAGTCATCTCATTTACTTTCTAATCCCACTCAAGATACCACTCCTCCTACTCATTATGTCATTGAAGGAAAATAATATGAAATGATATATTATTTAGCTAATAATATATATCCAATGTGTTATAACTTTGTGAAAAGTATTCATGATCCACATGGTCAAAAAAAATATTTTGCAATGAAGAAAGATGCATATAAAAAAGATGGGGAACACGCATTTGGAGTTTTACAATTAGTATTACACTCATTGTAGGATGAATACATTTTTATAAGAAGTATGCATTACATGATATAATGACTACATGTATAATAATGCATAATATGATAATTGAGGATGAACTTGATCTGAATGCTCCAATTATAGATGTAATGGAAGCACCGACCCCAAAATTTGAGATGATAGATGAAATTTTTTGATTTCCACAATTAATCAACCGAAATAGACCAATAAAGTAAAAATATGCTCATATTGCACTTCATAGTACTTTAATTGTGCTTTTACGACATCAATATGGTGATTTGAAAAATTAATTGTAATTATTTTTTTATTTATGTTAGTTGTCATCAATTATCAATTATAATTTTAAGCATTTTAAATTGAATATCCTTTTAAATAACAAAACACATTTAATTTAATTTAATCTCATTTAATATTATTAAATAATGGGGTCATTTTTAATTTAATTTAATCATTAACTATTTATGTATTTAATTATTTAATTATATTAAATTCATTTTTAATATATGAAAAATAATTATTATTTAACTAATTATTTTATATTTTTGAATTAATTAATGTTTATTTTAATGATAAATTTTGTGTGTTGCCCAACCCCTATCCTCTGAGCCTCCAACTTGGCATTCATGGGATCTTCCTTTCCCTAGCCATGGAAGCACCCTAGCTGTTGTTGGTGTCGGTCATGGCCCCTCCTTCGTCTAGGAGGTGGGCTGGTTTTCATCTTCAAGTGTTGTCTCTCTGCCTCCTCCAATTAAGGATAGTGTGATTCCACATTTCAAGTTATTCTCTCTAGCTCCCTCTCCCCCACTCATTCTGTTGATCACTACGATTCTTAGGGTTCCATGCTTAGTAGATGATGTGCCTTCCATTGATCTGTCTTCATTAAAGTTGTCTAAATCCATTTTAGTGCATTTTTACACCTTGGTGGATAGTCTTGGCAGTTGTTACCCTTCAGTATATGAATTTGATCAACATATCAATATAGTTTTAAAAATGAATAATAAGGAAATGGTGGGGTTACTTGGTTCTCGTCTTATTGTTATCAGATGTTTGCGCTCTTTAGGCCTGTTCAAATATTAGGGGTATCATCTGATGTGATAGCCCCTAATGATTTCATTAATATTGATCTTGCGCATACTCTTCTAAGGTATATCTGGTTTGGTATTGAAGGTAGATCTGGTTTCATTCTAAGGATTCTTTATGAGTATCCTCCATATTTTTTTACTCTATGAATTTCGGTGACACTATCTTGAAGCATGTTGAAAGAGAAATGGTAATTCCATTCAGTCATCCTCTAAGCTTATTAAAATAGTTGAGAATCCACCCAAGCCTGTTGTATTGTGGAAACATTAGGAGTTTCAATGACAGAATAGGTTTGCAGATGAAGAAAAGATAGAAAATAGAATCACATAGGACACAGAGATTTATGTGGTTCAGGAATAATCCCTACATCCTCAGAGAGACAAAATATCACTATGATTCAGGAGCAAAATTTATTGGAAGATCACAAAGTTTCTCACACAGAAAAACCCTAACCCAAAATGGGATAATAAAGAAGATGATACACTATTTAACCAACTACACAGAAATTTTGTTGTGCAACTATGAAAAGCGGTTGTGCAACTGTGAAAAGAGGTGGAAAGTCTACATCTCTATAGTGTCACAACCACCCAAGTCCAAGCTGATACAGTGGTTGGAGGATAGAAGTCTATGGAGCTACAATACTTTTTTCTCTAGAGTCTAACCTGCTATAGTAGTCATGCCAAAGTCCACACTGCTATAGTGCCCTGTTGGTGTTGGCCGATCAGCTTTTCTACAGTTCCCCAAATTTGGATTGGGGACCTCCGATCCTCAGACCCCTGGAGTGGGCTGTGTTACACCCTACAACCCCCAATGATCTCACCATAGAGCTCGATCCATGGAGTTTATTCCTAGTGCACAGTATGGGCTGCAAGCATTTATCCCAACAATATCCAAAGAGGACAGGGCTACACCAATCCAACATGCTTCTTATACGAGGTATCTCTCTCACACTTCGATTGTTGAGGACCCTAGTCTAGAGAAAATGGAATCCAATATTTGTTATGCGGGATTTATTGGATACCAGGTTCCATTTGAGGAATTTTTTTATTCAATTATGTGATTATGAAAGGTGTCCTCGCTAGTGTCCTCCACTCAAACTCCCCCCACTTAAAAGATATTGGTTGTGATTATGGACCTAAGAGGAGGCCTTGAACATCTCTTTCATGGTCTAAAGCTACCTATGATCGGGAGATTCTGACTGTGAAGTGGTTCCAGGGGCAATGCCTGACCTCCCAATTTTAGTTTGTGAATTATAGAATGAGAAGAAGATTCTTAGTGCGGTGTGCTTGGAACAATTTCTACGAATAAAGATGCTCAACCCAACTATGATGGAAATTAAATGGAGATAGAAGCAACCAAGTTTAGGGGAACTACAACAAGTGGTTTTTTGTTGCATCCCCTAACTGAAGTGAAACATGATGCTGATAGGGCTCATCTTACCACTGATGTCAAGGTAACAAAGAATAAATTAATTCAAAATAGTAGTATAAAAGAAATTAATAGACACCTTTAGTATATTTCTTTACCATAGTCCTAAAAAAAGTGGGTAAAATATAATGGAGATCTGGAATTGAGAATATCTCATTTGATTCAGATTATCTCTACTCTGAGAAGGTCATAGATTATGAGTTCTGAAACTGATTCAGAGAGTAGTAAAATGGTTGATAAGTCTTCAGGGGATGGTGACACCGACTTGGACACTAGTAATAGAATAGTGGAAAAATACAAGGGGAGGTTTGATCATGTAAGTAAGGAGGTTTCTCCCATGGTAGAGTGTCAAATATTTTTCAAATTGTTGGTGGGTGCTTATGATGTGTGGTCAACTATCCTAGCTAATGATAATGGTAAAAGTAAAAACATTGATTGGGATGAGAACAAGGAGAATGATCTATTGCTACAAGGTTCATCTGAACAACTCTAAACTGTCGAATTAAATAGGGGTCCTTCTAAATATCCATTTAGAGAAAATAGCTTGATTTCAAAATTAACGTATGATAGTGACGTTCTCCCTTCCCCTATTCTGAGGGACGGTCCAAGAACAATAATCTAGTGTGTTTTCCATATGAGAATAGAAGTTTGAATTTTCCTAAACGATCAATATAACTTGATGATTAAATGATTTTCATGGTTTTTCAAAGGTAACTATCTTAACCCCCTTTTTGATGTTTTTTCCATTTTTTGGTGATTTGTACCTATAGATTGTGTCGATTTGGTAGTTTGGACTCTGTTCAAGAGCTTGTGAGGATTACCACTGAACCCTATAAAGTGTTTTTTAATAAAAAAGGATTAGAGTTAGGATAAATTCTCTATGTGTGGGTGTGTGTGTATAAATATATGTTTTTAATTAATTAATCAAATCATTTATTCATTTTATTTATTAGTTTTGATAATATATTTCAGTGTATAAATATAAATATAAATATATTTTTTAATATATATGTGTGTATAATTAAATATAATTAATCAAATTATGTTTTTATATTTATTTTCCTATTTTTATGTGTTTTTACATTATATTAATAAAGTAGAATTTATTTAATTTAATTTTTTATTATTAAATTATGATATATAATATAATATAATATAATATTTAATATTAATAAATCTTAAAATATATTTTATTTGTTGATTTTATTGAAAAAATGTTATTTTTTATTTAATATGTTAAATAAACATAATAGTAAAAAAATGTATAAAGAAGTATAGTCAAATAATATTTGTTTTGGTGTAAAAAATATTGTAATATCCTCTGGTTCCCACATTGCTTCATCCTTTTGGTGATTTATCCAAAGTACCTTTACTAGTATATTTGTCTAATTTCTAGTACATTTATCTGATTCCTCAACACTTGTTCTCTTGTATCAATAATTTGGATAGGTTCATCATAGTATGATAGACCAGGTTCCAATTATATTTTATCAAAGGTGAGAAAATGTGTTGGGTCTGGGATGCACTTCCTTAACAATGATATATGAATCACATCTTGTACTTTTTAGATATTTGGTAGCATTTCCAAATGATAAGAATTAACTCCAATTATTTGAATAATTTCAAAGGGTCCAATGTACCTAGGTATCATTTTCCTTTGCTTTACCGAACCTTACAACTCCCTTCTATGGAGATACTTTCAAGAAAATACAATCTCCCACTTGTAATTCCAAATATTTCCTCCAATTATAGGCATAACTCTTTTCCTACTTTGAGCTGATTTAATGTGAGTGCAAATAGCCTTTACCTTTTCTGTTGTCTCTTCATAAAGTTATTATCCTATGAGTTTCCTTTCACCAACTTCAATCCAAAAAGTTATATTAGGACATATCTTTCCATATAATGTTTAATATAGTTCCATTTGAATACTTGAATAGAAACTATTGTTATTGGAAAACTCTAATAAAAGTAAATACTAATCCCACATACCTTGAAATTCAAGTGAGGGTGACCTCAACATGTATTCCATTGTATAAATAGTCCTTTTGAAATATCTATCAGTTTGAGGGTGGTAGACAGTGCTCAAATGAATCTCAGTATCAAGAGTCTTATGAAGACTCTTCCACAATTTTGATGTAAAATGAAGATCTTGATCAGATGAAATTTAAAGAGGTGAACCATGAATTCTTACAAATTCATTAATATAGATCCTTATGAGTTACTCAAGAGTTAAATTTTCTCTTATAGAAAGGAAATGCGCAGATTTGGTTTGGAGATCAATGGTAACCCATATTGCATCATTCTTTCTAGGAATATTTGGTAGTCTCATAACAAAGTCTATAGTAATTTCATCTCATTTATAAATAGGAATAAGAAGAGTTTGCATGAATCCTCTAGGTTGTTTTCTCACATCTTTCACTTGTTAACAAACCAAACATATGGACACATAATTAGAAATTCCTTGCTTCATGTTATCCCACCAAAAATATTCCATCAAATCCCTATACATCTTTGTGTTATTAGGGTATATATAGAAATTTGAGCTATGAGAATCATCTAACAATACTCTTTTTAGCACAAGTATAGACGGAACACATAATCTCTTTCTGAATTTCAGAACACCATCTTCATAAACGAAGTCTACCAATTTCCCATCATTCACAACTTTAATTTTCTTTTGAAAGTTCTCATCATCATATTAAGAATTTTTTATATTTTCTAATAAATATGGTTTTGAAATCATTTGAAAAACGAGAAATTTCTATCTTTCATTAATAATTCCCATATCAATCTTTACTAAATCCACGAACATAGTTTCCCTATCAATCCTCATTTGGTTCACAATTCCATGAACCTTCCTACTCAATACATTTTCTACCTTATTTGATTTCCTTGGGTGGTATTGTATTTAGAAATCATAATCCTTAAGTAGCTCGAGTCATAACCTTTGTATCATATTGATCTCTTTCTGTAAAAATGTGTATTTTAGGATTTTATGATCCATTTATATCTCACATATTTCACTATAGAGATAATGTATTCATATTTTCAAAGAAAATATTATAGATTCCAACTTGAGAGCATAGGTTGGATAGTTTTGTTCATGAGTTTTCAATTTCCTTGATTCATATAAAATAATATTATCATATTTCATTAGGACACAACCAAGTCCCTTCTTTAATGCATCACTATATATCAAAAACACATTATTTATATATGGTAGAGTCAAAATCGATGCATTGACTAATATCTTATTTTGTTCATCAAAATATTATTCACATTCCTTTTTACAAACAAACTTAACCCCCTTACATAAAATATTTGTTAATGGGTCAGCGAATTAGGAAAAATTCTGATCAAATCACTGATAGTACCCTCCCAAACCAATGAAACTACATACCTTAGTTATGTTTGTTGGTATAGAAAAATCTATGACTTACTTTGTATTCATAGGATCAACTAAGATTTCATCATTGGAGAAAATATTGCTAAGAAAAGAAACTTCTTGAATCTATAATTCACACTTACTAAATTTACCATATAACTCTTTCCCTCTAATTGTCTCAAGAATGATTCATAAATGATTCTCATGGTCCTTATAGCTTTTAGAATACACCAAAATATCATTAATTAATACCACAAAAAAATAATCAGAATATTTCTTGAATACTCTATTCATTAGATCCCTAGAAATAGAGGATGTGTTAGTCAATCCAAGTGGAGTTATTGTAAACTCATAATGTCTATACCTCATTCAAAAATATATCTTTGAAATGTATTCCTTATTTACTCATGATTTATGAGACCCAAAAATGAAGGTCAATCTTTAAAAAAAATGGGCTCCATGAATTTGATCAAATAACTCATCAATGTGAGGTAGATGATACTTTTTATTTATTATAATATCATTGATTTCCATATAATCAATGAAAAGTCTCATGGATGTATCTTTCTTCTTAACTAATAGAACATGGGATCCCCATGGTGAAACACTAGGGAGAATAAATACCTAATCACCCAACTCCTCTAGTTATTTCTTCAACTCCACTAATTATGCAGTGTCTATTCTATAGGGAGTCATTGATATTGGTCTTGCTTCAAAGGTTAAATCAATGGAAAACTCAACTTCACACTCTAGGGGATGTCTAGGAAATTCCTTAGGAAATACATTAATTTATGGTTGTGCAATTGGTACATCATAAATTTGAATATTAACTTCTACACCCATAGATTTTGTTTTCACTTCTTTCACTACAATATCATTCAATATAACCACTGGGGGTGGATCTAGATTTGACTCAAATGATGAAGTCTCTGGTCTAAATATAATGGATTCTACATCTTCATCACTAATCATAATTTCCTTCTTCTCATTTTATATTTTTTCATAATATTTTGAAATTCAGTACATACCAAGGATTATATCAAAATAAACCATAAGTATGATAATAAGATCAGGAAATAAAACATGTTTATGTGTCTTAATAGGGAATTCATGAAACATACTTGTTTTAGTGAGACTTCTCCTAGGAGTTTTGACTAAAAAATTACTTCTTAAATTAAAAGGTAAATGTCTAATTTTATTAAAAAATTGTGTAGATATAAAAGAGTGGTAGGATCCAAAATCAAATAAATAATTAGCTAAATTAAAATATAAAATTGTATTACCAACCACCACATCATTGGGTACTTCCACCCCAGTTTTAGTGATCACATAATCTTGGTCTTCTCCCCTTAGCCCCTTCTGTGGTGGATTCCCTTGAAACTTGGGAGATTTGTTTTCATAGTACTCTATATCCATATAGTTTAAACATGGAATAAAAATATTTTATTTCTTCCCTTTAATTTTTTTATCCTAGTTCCCCTTATCTCTATACATAAAAAAATCAAACCCTTTAAGTATTTCTCAAGGTGATTATTTCCACAGTTTTCACAAGGTAGAAATTATTGTGTTCTCTTCATCTTTGACATATTCCCATATTAATGGTGTTCATATTACCTATTATTATCTTGATTTATCTTGAATACGTAAGATCAATAGATTTCCTACTCTGTTTTTATAGAACATAAAACTATTTCATCATATAATGAAAAAGTTTGAGAGACAAGTTCTCTTTGGAGACTTGGCTTAAGCTATTAAAGGAAATAGTCAAATTATCACTCCGTGTTTCGTATATAATACATAACATACCTGGATAACCTTGTAAAGGTATCCTCATACTCAGAATCACTTTCTATTTCCTTTTACTTTAAGTTGAGGGATTTTCTCTTCATTTTAGTTTGTTGCTCATGAGGGAAATATTTATCGAAGAATGTCTCCATAATTTTTTTTTCATTCCATGAGTTTTATTTCCTCTTACTCCCTAGTATTCTAGATCAATGACCATCATTGATCAATATAACCTTTGAGACAATACACTTAAAGTTTAACCTTTTCCATTTCACTACATCCCAACTCTATAAATATATTCTCCAGAGACTTAATACACAGATCAGCTACCATTGGATTAGTAGTCCCACCAAATGATGGGGCCTTCTGTCACATGAAGTGATACAACATAGTATAATCATGTTTTGGAATAGGTTTCTCTATTCAAGCAAGGTTATTTATCAAAACCTGATTAAGATTACCAAATATAGCCATAATTTTTTCATTTCCAATGCCAGCTGTATCAGCTTCCTCAATAGGGAAATATTTACATTGGCCATGAGTATTGATACCCTTCTTCCTTCTAGGAACCATTTATAAACAATGGAATATACTATATCAGCTCATAAAATTATGAATTTTAAATCATAATGTATAATTCTAAAAATGGTGTAACACTTAGAATAAATTAAAATTTATGTATTTTTAATCAAAAAAACTATAAACTTGGTTTCGTTAGGGATATATTTATTTTTAAATCTTTCATAATGGTTTGTAAAGAAAATGTGAATTATCCTAAGTATATCCCCCAAAAGTTTTAAACTAGGCTTGCATTAAAGGATGCTTTCGTTCACCAGGTGATGATTGGGTTAATCCCAATGCACCCTTTTTAGAGTTATTACCCCTAGGTACCACTGTACTAAAACCAAATCCACTTGTTGTATCCATATAGGGATGCATTTCTAGGAAAAACCACATAATATTTTACTTACCAAAACTTTAGGATGTTCATTTATGCTTATATTCAAATCCTATCATAGGGTAATATTCCCTAATCTATGTTTTTCTTAATCTAGTTCCCAAGGTTTCTACTAAACTTCTTTTGATACCAACTATAATGACCCTAACTCCAGTTACCTGGAGATGGTGCCTATTTTATTACATTACCTTAGAAACAAAGGGTCAAATCCCAAAGGACCAATAATTTTATTAGTCTTGGTAAACTAGATACATACATGATACCCATTTTACATTGGGAATATAAAATAAAACATTATACATAATAAAAGAAAATTAACTGCATCCTTGAAAACTCATTCCAATAATTCTTCTTCATATCACGGGGAAAGGAAAAAAAATAAGGGTAAGCACAAATACTCAGTAAGGGTTAATTATAGTGGAAGTTTTCATGAATTTATAAGAATAATAAATATGGCAAGTTAAATAACTAAACACATATTCTATTTAAATAACTTGACTATCATGAAAAGATAAGGCAAAATCAATATGGAAAGGTAAATAATTGAACACACGTTCCATTTAATCAATAACATGAGAATGAAATGCATCCATATATAATATCATTGTGAAATTTCATGGATAATAAAAATAAATGAATTCACATTTAAGGAAATTATTAATTATTAGATGTCATTATCTTAGGCATCAGGATACCTCTACCGTCAAGACCATTCACAAGACGGTTTAAATCTACAGGTAGAAACCCATTTAATTTGGATAAATTATTTATATCATGAGAGCCATCAATGAATTAAGGGGATGTATAATTCTAGGCCCTGCCCATCGCTGCATGTCCAAATCATCTGTCATATATCAAATAATCAATTTAATTCATGAACAATGTGCCTTATCATCAAATATCCATATTGAGTAATGAATAAAGATTTATAAATATTTCCCCATATAAAAAAATAACTTTCAATATAGAACATTGTATTTAGAAATTATATACAGGTTAATAAATAAAAATATTCATGATAATAATATGGATATTTAGGGTAAATTTAATGTTTAATGATCACACATAAGTGAATATTTCAAGGGAAAGTTAATGACTATAAAAATGAATCAAGAAGATGAATGTCAATACTTTCCTTGGTCAAAATGATCAGAAACCATCCATATAAATAATAAGGATATTATTAATCCAACATATACCCATTGGAGTAAGAATAAATGGTTTTTGTTATTGAGGAATAAATATAACATAAACAGATCTTTAAAAAAATTCTTGAAGAAAATATCTTTTTCATTTCGAAAATCAATTTTAAACTAAAATTTCACAAAAAAAATTAAAATAATTTTCTTTGAAAATAAAATTTTAAAATTATAAAGGATTTTTTAAAACGTTGAGTGGTCATGATGATAGAAAATTTCATACATGGAGAGTACATTAAAACAAATATTCCTTCCACTTTTTTGATAAAATACAAATGAGACTTATTTTTAAAACAACATAAAGATTCCTTTAAAAAATTAGTAAAAAGTCAAAATGGATAAAAATGTATTTAATTAATCATTTTCAAAATGGTTAAAATACATTTTTTGATTTTTTTTGAAAACATGGTTTTGGAAGAAAAAACTTTTCCGATCGAAGAGAAAAATGAAGTCAAATTTTATTAAAACATTATCTCAATCATTTTAAGTACCAAAGAGTGAAAAAATTGTACTATTACTTGAAAATTTTCATGAATAATTTTACGAGAATAAAATGAAGGTTCTTATTAAAAAATGATCAAATAATTTCCTTTAATGTTAATTTAATTATAAACAATCTTGATTAAAATGATATTGTGAAGTGAACCCTTGCAAAGATTATAACGTTGAAGTGAGAATTAACCAATGAATCAATTATGTGTATCAAGTTTAATCTACATAAAATAAGTGGATATAAAACATAATTTATTCAAAAGTCAATACATACATAACCATATAATATCAAGGACAACGAAGAAGCAATATAACCCAATGAAAAGAAATTGAGTTATGAAATTCTTTTACCAATTGGTAACTTTTGAGTTAAATTTCCTTAGATGAAATAATTCAAATTAAAGATTAAAATAAAATGAATTATTGAGTAATTGTGATATTACATGTAAAAGTAAAATTATTTACACAATATATAAGAAATTAGTCACACACCAATAAAATATGCCTCAATGAAGGGAAATTGAGACGAAGTCACTTACCTTGAGTCTGACTCATTTTATACATTCTTTATCATCCTGAATGATAACCTTATGTTAATTATTTTTTTAATTTATAAAACTTTTAAATTTTATTATTCCTTTTATTTCAATTATTCCATTTTTATATAAAATTTCTTAATCAATTAAGTTTACATTGGATGTTTCGATGATATTTGGATTATGTATCAAAAATGAATTCGGCAGGTTCACTATTGGTCTAAGAGGTTATTATTTAAACATATCCCAAATAATAATCATGAACTAATTATCATATTTTTACATCAATTATACTTTTAAAACTAATTATAAAATATGGTTACGAAAAATTAAATATGTTACGATCACAGAGACGATAGGCTGTACGTACATATGAGTAACGTTTCCATTTTTCAACGATCATTATGGAAATGAGTTAAGTAATAGTTTATACTTAAAAATGATAATAATATAATAAATACCATATTAAATCTTTAAATACACTTATATATATCATAAATGTGGTCTGGTTGTGAAAATAGAGTCACATTACTTCGGGAAGGTGGTAATCCACACGTACACGAACGACGTTATCATCTTTCAGTGAGTGAAAAGATAAAAAAGAAAATGATTTATCATATTTTAAGAATGATAAATATATCATTAATATCATAATTAGTTCATGTATATAACATATATTCATTAAATTTATCCTTATCACATTTCGTGTAAAGTGTTAGTGAAAAATGAATCACATCACTTCACAAGGCGGTAGTTCATCGTACACACGAACGATGTTATAATATCCCTTAAAGAGTGAAAAGTAAAAAAGTTATACATGATATAATTACTATAGAGGTATAATTATGTTATAAATATAAAATAAATACTTTATATGCATCATCATACCCAACTGTGAAAGTTGGTAATAGGAAAACGAATGACAGTGGTTCATGAGGTGGTAGTCAGGCGTATACACCATCCATCCAAATCCTTTTTTTTATTTTCAAAAGCAACTTTAGGATGAGTGGTAACCTAACATATTTCAATATATTACAAATTTCAAAACAGAACAAGGCGTCAAATTCAAACAAAAACCATGATCATGGATGGTCAGTGACATCCACATCACCGCCGAATGAGGAAAAAGAGAAGATTCAATTTTCAATTTTCAAACGAAAAGGGGAATCCATCATCACCACCTTATTTAATGAGTCTCCTCACTTCACGTACCCTAACCCGAACTGATCCTCACAGCCACACCATGCCGCCGGTGAGAGCTGACACCAGAAACCAACACCACTGCTGAAGAACCTCCAAACAGTATGCCGATCAACACCACAAGAACCACCAGACGAAGGAAATAAAAAACATATCATTTCAAAAAAAAGATCCAAAAAAACACCATCATCACTGTCACAGATAACCGCACCAGAACAGAATGATTATAGCACCATCAGGCGTATACACGAATGACAATTTCATAACCAATTTGATGGAAGTTGGGATGATTATAGGTAATTACCTTAACATAAAAACATCTAGATATATGTAATATATTTACTTTATTATATAATCATGTTCTAATAAGAATTTAAGGATGTGGAGGAAGAAATTAACTAAAAATGCTCATTGAAGAATGTTACCTCTTCTTCAGGTATCATCCTTAGGTTTGAACCAAAAGACTTCCTAGGTTGGATTTATAGCCAAAAAAAGGATTATAGGATGAGGGGATAGAATTTTGTAAGTTATTTGGGTATGTATTTTACACAAAAAATGGGTTTAAAGGTGTGAATAAGAGAGAAGAGGGGTGACCTTTCATAAGTGGGGTGAGTGGTAAACTGGTAATTTTTGGAAAGAAAATGGTGTACCCACATTTTTTATAAGCCAAGAAGGTCCAAAATGGATTATTTTAGAGACTTATAAATTATAAGGTATAAATATGTCCAAAAATTTATTTTATACAAGTGTTTAGGTCATTTCTACCCTTATATTTTTAGTTTAACAACCCGATAAAACCATTTTTACCTTAACCACAGTAAATATTTTTTACTATTTTTACTATTAATTATTGTAAAAAATTAATTTGACCTTATTAAATAACATAAATTATTATTTTTATAAATATTAAATCTATTTTTCCAAATTCCATTTATAGAAGACAAGAATTTTAATTTAAAATTAATCTCACATATGTGATGAGAAAGTGAGTTTTCAAAGAGAAAATATTCAAAAGTTTACAAAGTTTTTATATAAAAATTCAATATGAAAATGATTCCAATGAAATAAATTGGATTAATATATATATAATTTAACTAATTTTACTTTAAAACCAATTTAAAATATAATTTAATTTTATAAATAATTCAAATGAAAAGGTAGTTTTCTATTAAAATTTAGTATTTTTTACTGTTAATCAAAAAATAAATCATTTCAGAAAAATCCCAAAAAATAACCCTAAGATAATTTTATTATAATGATTTAAAAAATTATGTTCATTTTAACAAATAAATTTTCTAAAAGTGATAAAAATTAATTTTAAATTATGTGTGTGAAGCGCGACGAGACTGTATTTTAGAAAAAATACAGCTTTTTCATAAAACAGTTCTTTTTTCTTTTAAATGATTCTTATTTTTATTTCTAATCAATAGATAACAAATGAACAGGTGTATACTATATATTTTTCATAATTTATTTAGTTCTATTTATACCCTCTAATTTAATGGCTTAGTTATGATGGTCTTGTTTAAATAATTTTTTAATATTGTCATGTTTTTTTTAAACCCAGGTTGCATGCATCACAAGCTATCGATGAAATTAGTTTTATTCTAAAATAAATATATTGTAAAGTCTTGGGGTGTTGAAATTTTTGATATTTTTTCATAATTATGCCATTGATCACCAAATGCTAATGATATTTCAAGATTATTCTATATTTGTTGAGAATATGGTTTTCCAAGAATATTTAGTAGTTTAGATTATGTGCATTGGAAATGGAAAAATTGTCCTTCAGCATGGGTCAAATATTATACAGGATGTTATAGATCCCCAAATATCATTCTTTAAGTAATGACTGATTATGATCTTTGGACATGACATATATATTTTGGTATGTCATGTACTAATAATGACATAATGTGCTAAAGTCATCTCATTTACTTTTTAATCTAACTTAAGGAACCACTACTCCTACTCATTAGGTCATTTAAGGAAAATAATATGTCATGAGATATTATTTAGCTGATAATATATATCCAAAGTGGTCCATCATTGTGTGAAGTATTCATGAGTCACACGATTTGAAGAAGTACTTTTCAACGAAGTAATATGCATATAAAAAAGATGTGGATCACACATTTGGAGTTTTATAATAACACCATGAAATCATCGCATGAACAAATTTTTTTTGGAGGAAGCATGTATTACATTATATGAATACATTCATAATCATGCACAATATGATAATTGAGGAAAAATGTGATTTGAATGCTCTAATTATAGATGAAATGGAAGAACTGACCCCAATGGTTGAGATGGTAGTAGATGAAAATATTTTATTTCAACAATTACCCAACTGATATATAATAATCAAGGTAAAAATGATCATATTTCACTTCACAATACATTAATTAAGAATTTACGGCATCAATATTCTAATTCAGAAAATTAATTATAATGATATCTTCTTTTTTATTCATGTTAGTTGTCATTGACTATCTATTGTAATCTTATGCATTTTTAATTAAATCTCATTTTAAGAAAAAAATTGTGTTTAATTTAATTTAATTTCATATTTTTTAAAAATGATGTCACATTTAATTTAATTTAATCATTAATTAGATAAGTATTTAATTATGTTATTATATTAAATTAATTTTTTTAATATATAAAAAATAATTATTATTTAACTAATTATTTTTTGTTATAAATTCTCATTTATTGTGTGGATGTCATGAAATCATAATTGATGAGGTCTATTCATCAGCCAACAAGACCCTTCATGTGGTCAAAACCATTTTTATTCCCAAAATTGGATCTGATTTGTAGGAATTAATTTTGACCATTGGATCAAGTCATTTGTACTCTATAATTATGGTGATATGTTAATGGAATTGGTTTTGGATTTTGATAGGTCATATACTTGTGTTATTTATCTTTTCTTATATTCTATTATGATTAAGATATTTTACTTTGCCATCATCATCCCGAACATTTGACATTGTCGTACGCTTTGTTTCAATTTACCTTTAATAGACCAGTTACACAACACATTATCAGCACCACTGTTATAGCAAGTAAAAAAGGTTAGTTAAATTGGTAAAATAAATTCTACATGGAGAATATTGAGATGCATGGATTTATACCTCTTGGAATTTTTGGGAATAATTACTTGTCATGGACTATGGAAACGAAAATGCACCTTGATGAAAACGAACTTAGAGAAGCAATTAAAGTTGGAAATCATGATTCCGCTCAAGACCATGCCCGATACCTAATATTCCTCCACCGTCACCTCCATGTAAATTTGAATAATGATTACCTCATGATGAAGGATCTTTAAATGATACGGCAGAATCTTAAGGAGTGGTATGATCACCTTCTACTTGTGATACTATCAAGAGAAAGGTTTGAGTGGAGTCATTTATGATTCAAAGACTATAAATAAGTAAGTTAATATAACTACACTATGTTTAAAATAACATCACAACTAAAATTATGTGGATACATTATCACTGATATTGATATATTGGAAAAAAACTTATTCTAATTTCCATGCCTCAAATGTCATTCTACATCAACAATATCATGAAAAAGGTTTAAAAAACTACTATGAATTACTTTCTTACCTTCTTATTTCTGAAAAAAATAATGTACTCGTGATAAAGAATCATGAATCCCAACCTACTAGTGTGACTCTATTCCCTGAAGTGAATGTGACTACTTTTAATCAAGGTTATGGAAAGAATAGACTTAATATAAGCTAAGGAAATTCATTTACTCTAGGTGGTCATATACCAAATGAGAAGAGGAAAGGGCACTTCTAGAATTGGTCCAATAATGAACAAACACAACCAAAGAAAACAAAGAATGATGAAAGTGAATGTTTTTTATTTGGAATGAAGGGGAACTGGTTGCATACTTGTCGTATGATGAAGCATTTTGTTGATCTTTATCAAAAATATATCAAAGGGAAGGAAAAGAACGATAAAACAAATTTTACTGACAAAGATTTGAAATATGATGATGATATTATAAACTTTGATATTTTCAATTATTATATTTACCTTGAAGGTTTTGAGGATATAGATCAAGCATGAATTTTCATGATGTAAATAAAATTTGGTTTTTGGTTTTTGTAATGTTTTTAAATATTGCATGTTTCATTTTGTTTATTTTATTTTATTCCTTATATGTATGTTTTATTTTCTTAAATATAAATAGATGATATAAATTGATATGTTGGGAATAATTTCCATAATGATGATATTTCCCTCATAGACAGTGCCACAACACACATAATTCTCAAATATGAGAAATATTTTATCACACTTAAAATGGGGAGTGCTCATGTATGTACATTAACTGTTAGTGTGAAATTGATCTAAGGCTCTAGAAGAGAAAAAAATATGCCTTCTTGGTGGTATAAAAATTATGATAAATTATGATTTGTTTTCTCCCAAGTCTCTACATAATTTGATAAGTTTTAAAGATTTTTTTGATAATGGATATCATATCGAGACTATGGATAAAGGAGGTGTTGAATACCTCTATATAACACGTATTGATAATGAGAACAAATTGATTCAAGAGAAGATTTCAAGACTTCTATCTGTATTTTACTTTGTCAATATTTATACAATTGAATCAAACATGGTAAACTAGAAGTTTACTGACCATGATACATTTATTATGTGGCATTGTTGTTTGGGTCATTTTGAATCAATATTGATGAGTAAAATAATTAAATGTACACATAGTCATCCATTGGTTGATAAATGGGTTATTACACCCCATGATTTCTCATGCACTGTTTGTTCTTAAGGAAAAATAATTATAAGACCATCACCATCAAAGATCAGGACTGAATCCCTGATGTTCCATGACTAAATTCATGGTGTTATATGTAGACCAATTCACCCAAATGTGGACCAATTAGATATATTATAATCATTATTTATGTGTGAACTAGATAGTCCCATGCGTGTTAATTATCCTCTCACAACTAGGAGTTTGTGAAATTACTTGACCAAATAATATGGTTAAGGGAACAATTCCCAGATTATTCAATCAATCATATTAGGGTTGATAATTTTGGTGAATATTAATCACATGCTTTTAATAATTATTACATGTCATTGAGGATAAGTATTGAATATCCTATAGCTCATGTCCATACCCAAAATAGTCTAGATGAATCATTTATAAATAAATTATAACTTATTACTCGACCACTACTTATAAAAACTAAATTATCTAGTTCATCCTGGGGACATGAAATTTTTCATGTAGTAGAACTAATTCAAATAAATCCATCAATCTATCCTAATTATCCCCTTTTTCAATTATATTGTGGTCATGAACCAAATATTTCACACTTAAGGATATTTGGTTGTGCTGTATATGTGCCTGTAGCACCCCTATAACAAACAAACATTGGACCCCAAAGGAGATTGGGGATATATGTTGGTTTTGAATCTCCCTAGATCATTTAATATCTTGATATTATGATAGGAGATGTATTCACAATAATTTTTTTTGATTTTCATTTTGATGAAAAATTATTTCCAACAATCAAAGGGGAAAGTCAATCGACTTCAAAAGAAATATCATGGAAGGTGACTTCATTGTTAAATATTGACCCTCATACAAATATGAGTGAACTTGAAGTTCAAAAGATTATTAATTTACAAAATTTATAAAATCAATTACCTGATGCATTTAATTATTCAAAATATGTTACAAAATAATATATACCTACTGCAAATGCACCAGTAAGGATAGATGTCCCGGAAGGACAATATGATGGTATTACCCAAAATGCTTCCAATCCATTCTTGAAGCATGGGATACCACTTGGTTCAAAAGATAAAAATACCCATCAAATAAAGGGGAAACAACCTATGTTGGTTGAAGATATGAATGAACCTGAAGAGAATGTAAATGTACCAGAAGGACATGATCATAATCAAGAGGAAATTTCATCAAATTTCACCAACACTAGAAGATGTTAGAATCGAGTGGAGGATATTGTTGATAACACATTTTCATACAGTGTATCCCTTGAAATTATGGATTAGGATGAGGAACCTAAAACAGTTAATGAATGTCCTGAAAGGATAGATTGGGGTCAATGGAAAGTTGAAATCCAATCTGAGCAAGACCCACTTTCTAAACGTGAGGTTTTTGGGTTGATCATGGAAACCCTTGAAGGGATCAATCCTGTTGGATGCACATGGGTATTTTTGAGAAAAATAAATGAAAATAATGAAGTTTTGAGATATAAATCATGACTAGTTTCTCAATACTTCTCACAAAAACTTGGGATTGATTATAATGAAACACAATCTACTATAATGGATGCAAAAACCTTTTAGTATATCATGACATTTGTTGTACATGAGAAATTAGAATTATGCCCGATGGATGTTGTGACTGCATATCTTTATGGGGATATTTATTATGATGTTTACGTGAAAATCCCAGAAGGTTTCAATTACCGACAAAATATCATAGATCTTGATATCTTTATTCAGTTAAGCTAAATAAATCATTATATGGATTAAAGCAATCAAGGCATATGTGGTACAACCATCTAAGTAAATTTTTAATGAGGGAAGATTATAAAAATGATCTAATTTTTTCATTTTTCTTCTTTAAGAATACTGCATCTGAATTTTTTATCATTTCGGCATACATTGATGATTTAAATATTATTGGGATTAATGATGAACTTTCCAAGGCAGTAGAATATTTGATGAAAGAATATGAAATGAAAGACTTCGGAAAGACAAATTTATGCCTTGGTTTACAAGTTGAACATCTTAAGGATGAAATTTTTTCTCATCAATCACGATATAATACTAAAGTGCTACAAAGATTTAATATGAATGAATCACATCCATTAAGTAAACCAATGTTTGTATGATATCTTGATCGAGATAGTGATCCTTTTAAACCAGGATAGGATAATGAAGAAATGATTGGTCCTGAAGTACCATATCTGAGTATTATTGGAGCACTGATCTACCTTAGAAATAATACAAGACCAAATATATCATTTACTATAAATTTATTGGAAAGGTATAGTTCTTATCCTACTCATTGGCATTGTTATAGTATTAAACATGTATTAAGATAACTTCAAGGATCCAAATACTAGGGGTTAATTTATTCCAAATTTTCAGAAAAAAAGATGGTTGGTTATGATGTTGCTGGATACTTGTATGATCCACACAAAGAAAAATCTCAAACTGGATATGTGTTTACATATGGTAGAACAACTATTTTTTAGCATTTTACAAAACACCATTTCTGTGAATTATTCCAACCATGTTGATTTGATTTCTATTCATGAAGAAAATAGAGAATGTGGTTGGTTTAGATCGATGATTAATTATATTATAAGTAACTGTGGATTGTATATGAATAATAATATACCCACCATATTATATGAAGACAATGTTTTTTGCATAGCACATTTGAAAGGTGAGTATATTAAAGGTGACTAAACAAATCATATCTCACCAAAATACTTTTTCACTGATGACCTCCAAAATAATGGTGAGATTTATATTCAGAAAATAAGGTCTTGTGACAATCTCATATATTTGTTCACAAAGGAATTTTCAACTTCAACATTTGAGAAATTGATATATAAAATTGGGATGCGACGACTGGAATGTCTATCGTGACTTTATGAGGGTGTGTTGGTAAAATTGTACTCTTTTTCCCTTCATTAGTTTTCCCACTAGGTTTCTTGATAAGGTTTTTGATGAGACACCATAGCATGAAGTCATGTTAATTTGGGTTCACTTATTGTTCCCATGTGTTTTTTTAAGTGAATATTTTTACTAGATTCCGTTGAGTTATGACATCCAGTGGGGGTTATAAATTCTCATTTATTGTGTGGATGTCATAAAATCATAATTAATGAGTTATATTCATTCCCCAACAAAATTATTTATATATCCAAAACCATTTTTATTCCCACCTTCAAATCTGATTCGTAGGAACTAATTTTGACCATTGGATCAGACCATTTGTACTATATAAATATGGTGATATGTTAACGGAATTGGTTTTGGGTTTTGACTTGTCATATACTTATATTCTTTCTCTTTTCTACTATTATATTGTGATTGAGATGTTTTAGTTTGTAACCATCATCCCAAACATTCAAAGTCGTTGTACGCCTCGTTTCGTTTGCCTTCAATCAGAAAGTTTCATAACATTTTTATATTTGTTTACTTAATTATATATTTTTTCACTTAATTAAATTATATATTTTGTGTGTATCCCAACCCATGTACTGTAGTATCTAAGTTTGCGTTCATGGGATCTTCCTTTCCCTAGCCACGGCGGTGCCCTAGCCGCTGATGGCGTCGGCCATGGCCCCTCCTCCATCTGGGAGGTGGGGAAATTTTTCATCTTTAAGAATCATCCCTCTTCCTCCTTCATGAAGGATGATGCAATTATGCATTTCAAGCCGTTATCACTAGCCCCCACCCTTCCCATTTCATCGATCATTACAACTCCTAGGGTTCTGCACTTGCCTGGTCATGCTCTTCATGCCTGTTCAAATATTATAGGTGTCATATGATTCGATAATCCCTAGTGATCCATGCTAAAAAGGAATCTACTTGTGCTATTGTCTGGTTGACACTTCCATGAGATGATCATTTCAGCACAACAGTTCACCCGTGTAGCACCCCATCCCCCTCCAAGGTGGGGAAGGTTCAACCGTCCATCTCTTCATATGTGAGGTTCACTAGTTTCATCATACCATGGACTCATCAGGAGAGCGACCCCAACTACCAACCAGTGGTGTCAAGACTGACATGTACCATCCTTCACTTTTTTGGGGTGAATCCCATCTCTTTAATAGGGAAAAACTAGATGAATCATATCTTTGATGTTCTTGATGGTGTGGGAAAAAACCCCCATGATTAGGTCGTGACATTCTCCCACCACCATTCCATGCATTCCCTCGTGCATTCAAGATTGTTTACTTCTGTGTGTTTGCAAAATGGTCCGCTTACAACTAATTTGAAACCAAGTATGGACTCGGGGGACGCTCCTTCCTTGTTGTGGGAATCAATGGTCCACCCACTCTCTAGGTCTCAAACCACCGTGGTCCACCCGGTCTCTCTGGGTCGAAAACCACCTCCATGAGATCCACAATTCAATAATGGCATCTCTAACTCTGACATCTCGCAAGCACGACCTTCTCTATCATGTCACCTATGCATGACACCTCAGGACTCCGCTCCCACCACAAAAGTCATACCAACATCATTCTGTAACACCACAAGGCACATTCCTTATAATACCACTTGTCACGGGCTGAGCGTCTCATCACAGCGGTTCGCCCGTGCGGCACCCCATCCCCCTTCAAGGTGGGCAGGGTTTATCCATATAGCTCTTCATATGTGTGGTTCAATAGTTTTTTTCTGCCATGGACTCATCAGGAGAGTGGCCCCAACTCCCAACCAGTGGTGTCAAGACTAACACGCACCATCCTCCACTTTTTTGGGGTGACTCTTATCTCTTAGATAGGGAAAAACTAGATGAACCACATCTTTGATGTTCTTACTGATGTGGGACAGAACCCCCATGATTGGGTCGTGACATTTTCCACCCTCTCTCTCAAAATATCTTTGTCTTTCCCTCCGCCGCAAGGTCCAAGATGTTATTGGCTATAGGATCATACACCATGCCTTCCTTGATTCTACCCAAGATCCCATCATCCACACATGACAAGTGGATGAACACCATCTTTAGGCTAAGTGCATCGGCCACCACATTGGCTATCCCAAGATTGTACTCCAAAGAATAATAAAAATTGGCCAAGAATTCCTTCAATCTTACCTTCTTCAGAGTCATCTTCTTTTGGGTTTGGAAGTAGCTTGTGGAAACGTTTTCAATCTTCACCACAAACTTCAACCCCAAGAGATAATGTCTCCATGCCTAAAGACAATGTACCATGGCTTTCATCTCTTTCTATTTCATTGTGTACCTACTCTTAGTGTCATTTAGCTTTCGGCTCTCAAAAGATATGGGATGTCTTTCCTACATGAGCACACCCCAAATAGAAAAATCTGAGGCTTCGGTGTGTACCTCATAAGGCTTGGTTGGATCTGCCAAGCTCAAGACCAGTTCCTTTATTACCATCTTCTTCAATCCCTCAAATGCATTCTCTCATTTTTCATTCCACTCCCATAACTTGTTCTTCTTTAGAAAGTCGGTGAGTGGAGCCGCCTTCTTTGAGTAGTCACCATATAGATTACCTGTGTTATTCCAAAAGAATCATGACAACTCTTTGGAGATGTGTGTAGACTATAGAGCATTTAAAAAAGTCATGGTGAAGAACAAGTACCTTATCCCATTGATAGTGTATCTCTTTGATCAGTTGGGAAAGGCACAGGTGTTCACCAAGATGGACTTGAGGTCAAGATACTATCAAGTTTGAATAGCCATGGAGGATGTGCTGAAGACCGCATGCGTGACAGGGTACCGATCCTATGAGTTTGTTGTTATTCAATTTGGTTTGACTAATGCCCCAGTGACATTTTTCACATTAATGAACAAAGTCTTCCACAAATACTTGGAAAAGTTTGTGGTAGTATACTTGGACAACATTATTATCTATAGTGAGACAATGGCAGACCATGTGGAGCACCTACAAACCGTGTTCAAGGGTAAAGTTTGTGATGGATCATGAGAAGATCCATGCTATTGATGAATGCGAGAGTGGCCCTAACTCCCAACCAGTGGTGTCAAGACTGACACAGACCATCCTCTACTTTGTCAGGGCGACTCCCATATCTTCAATAGGGACAAACCAAATGAACCGTAGATTTGATTTTCTTTCTGGTGTGGGATAGGACCCCCATGATTGTGTCGTGATATTCTCCCACCACCATTCCATGCACACCCTCATGTATGAAATATCGCGACCTTCTATGTTTCTGAAAAATGGTCTGCTTCCAACTAATCGAAAACCAAGCATGTTCTCAGGGGATACTCCTTCTTTGTCATTGGCATCAATGGTCCACCCACTCTCTAGGTCGCAAACCACTGTGGTCCACCCCCTCTCTCAGGGTCAAAAACCACCTCCACGAGACCCACCCTTCAATAATGGCGTCTCTACCTCTAACATCTCGCGAGCGCGAACTTCTTTGTCATGTAACCACCATATGACACCCTGGGACTCTTCTCCCACCACCAAGGTCAGACTGGAAACATTCCTCAACACCATGAGGCAGATTCCCTTTGATACCACTTGTCACGAGCTAAGAGTCTTAGCATAGCAGTTCGACTGTGTGGCACCCCAGCCCCATCCAAGGTGTGTGGGGGGGGGGGGTCAGCCATCCAGATCATCATATGTGAGGTTCACTGGTTTTGTCCTTCAATGGAATAATCAGGAGAGCGGAGCTAACTCCCAACCAGTGGTGTCAAGACTGAAATGCACCATCCTCCACTTTGTCAGGGCGACTCCCATATCTTCGATAGGGACAAACTAGATGAACTGCAACTTTGATGTTTTTTCTTGTGTGGGACAGGACCCCCATGATTGGGTCGTGAAAACTTGCTATTCCAGAATCAAATGACCCCCAATGCTTTGGTAACTCCATTGGAACTTTCTTTCAGGCGGATCTGCAGACACTTATAAGGAATCACCCTATTCAAGAAAGAGTTTTCATTGAGCTTGATCTTACACGTCCTCTTTTGAGGTATATCTGGTTTGGTATTAAAGGCATATCTGGTTTCATGCAAAGGATTCTTTATGATTCTCCTACATAATTTTGTACTCTCTGTGAATTACAATGACACTGTCTTGCCTCATGCTGAAAGAGAAAGGGGAATTCCATTCGGTCATCCTGCAAGCTTATTCAAATAGTTGAGAATCCACCCAAGCATGTTGCTTATTCAAGGAATCTATCTTAGGCTTGGACTTTTGAGGAGCCTACAGAGAATATGGGGTCAAATATTCTTAATCTAGGATTTATTGGACACCATGTTTCAGTCCAGGAATGTTTTTCTTAAACTATGAAGGTTGCTACTGCGATTTTGAAGGGGGTCCCTACTGGTGTCCTCCACCCAATTGCCCCCACTCACAAGATATTGGTTGTGAAGATGGACCTAAGAGGAGGCTGCAACCAACTCTTTCACAGTTGGAAGATGCCTCTGGC
Organism: Viscum album; assembly: GCA_963277665.1. Lineage (NCBI taxonomy): Eukaryota > Viridiplantae > Streptophyta > Magnoliopsida > Santalales > Viscaceae > Viscum > Viscum album. The sequence goes on from OY728137.1 coordinate 249,852,390, forward strand.
CAAGAGATGTTGTCTTGCAAAGTTTGCAGTTTTTGAATCACAGAATGTGATGAATATTCTTAGTACTGGTAGCCCCAGGTGCAGTGTGTCTAGAAAAATTTATAATAATAGAGATGCTCAACCAAACTATGATGGAAATGAAATGAAGATTGAATTATCCAAGTTTAAGGGCACTAAAACAAGTGTTTCTTTATTGTTTTCCCTAACCAAAGTGAAACCTGATGCTGATAAGGATCATACTTCCAATGATGTCATGTTAACAGAGAAGAAAGAAATTCAAAATTGTATTATTGAATAAAGTAATAGGAACCAGCTATTTGTTTCATTGTTGTAGTCACAAACTGAGTAGGTCAAAGATTATGTTTAATCAGGGAAGATCACCTAGTATTAGTTCTGAAACTGATTCAGAGAGTAGTAAAATGGTTGATAAGTCTTCAAGGGATGGTGACACCATCTTGGACACTAGTAACAGAGCAATGTTCAAATCCAGGGGGAGGTATGATCCTAGAAGTAAGATGGTTTCTCAATTGGTTAGGTTCAAAACTTTTTAGAATTTCTGGTGGATACTCTTGATGTGCAGTCAGCTGTTGTAGGTAATGACAATAGTAAAAGGCAAAGCACTAATTGGGATTTGAACAAGAAAAATGATTTATTGCTAAAAGTTTCATCTGAATAACTGACTACTAGTGAATTAAATATGGATCCTTCTCAACTGCCACTATAAAAAAATGGTTCGGTTTTAGAATTAGCATTTGATAGTGATGTTATCCCTTCCCCTTTCTTGAGGGATGGTCCAAAAACAAGAATCAAATGTGTTTTCCACATGAGAACGGAGTTATGAATCCTCCTGAAAGATATAGTGACCTTAATGATTTTCAAAGTTTTTTAAAGTCAACTATCATGATCCCTTTTCATGAAATGAATTCATTTTTGGAATCTACATGCCGAAAAATGGTTGTGGTGAAATTGTGATATTTTTTCAAGATATTTGAATTTTTTATCAATAGTGAAATACAAAAAAATACAATCATTTGAAAAATAAGAAAAATACATAAAGAAATGAGTCATTACTAATGAAAGTGACAATTAACACAATATTACATGAATTAATTATCATATATAGTCACAAGATTCATCACAATTGGTAGTACTGAGTCAAAATAATAAAGTAATTGATATTATATACAAAAACATCATTCTCATATCCTTATCAACATCATTCTTTCTTATCACACCTTCTGACTTGGTGTTTATCCAAACTCTGCTCAAATCTCTCATAATCTGTCTTTCCACATTCTTAGAATCATTTTTCTTCTAAAAATACCAATCCAAAAATGTCTTAAGGTGTATTCCAAGAGACAACATTCAAAATGTAATATTCTCAAACTATCTCTTCAGTTCTTTTCTTCTTATACTTTATCTCCACTCCCTCATCCAACATGAAATAATGGAAAGTTTAAATTCACTTAATATGGTTAAAAATGATATAAATATGTATATTTTATTTTATTTCACATTAAGGAATGGTTATATAACCATAATATTAAAAGAAACATAATAAGTTCATCATACCTGAAAACCTGCTTAAATAAACTAATCATATAGCTATAAAACCTATAATCTTTGAAATCTTGACTATTTGTGAATAATTTTATCTATTAATAATGTTTTGAACTTATAGAAACATATTAAATCCTTGAAATCATACTTCTGGAGTTATGGAACCATTCTGTAATAACTTCCATAATTATCCACAATTGATTTGACCATGGAACCATGAAACTAACGCCCTGAGAACAATGAAATTAAACTTGATATCTCATTGAAATGGTTGTAAATGAACATAATATAATTATAGTAAATTAAATATATATAAAAAAATTTATTAATTAAGTAACTAATTAATATAATCTTATTATTTAGGATGTTAAGTGCAAGTGAAAAATAATTCTAGGACCTAAGGAAATAGATCTCTCTAAACCACCCTATTTTCTTCGGGTTATGCTTTCTCTATCTTTACCTTATTTTCTCTCTCTATTATTCTCATACACTACTTATGTATTATATATATATTTACCACACATATATAAATATTTTAATTCATATTTCCTTGATGAGTATATGCATATTTTAAAGGTTCCCTTCTTAATTTATTTCGTTAAGCAGATCCGATTAAAGGGAACTTCTCTGTTTTATCACTTCCTTTCAAGTACTACTCAATGAAATGTTTTTAACCTTAAATGGATTATAAAAACACTAATTTTATTATGTAAATAATTTTTAGTTCATTTCTAGTTTTATGGAAACTATTATGCCCTTACCCTCTTTAATAATTCCTTACCCTTTTTCCTAAAACCCCACTTAAAAGGAATATTTCCAAAATCATTACTCTGAACCACCCCATTTTCTTTGGGTTATTATTTCTCTATATTTACCTTATTTTCTCTATATATTATTCTTATATAATAATTATATATTCTATATATATTTCCCACACATATATGCCTATTTTAATTCATCTTTCATTGATTGGGATATACATGTTTTAAAGCTTCCCTTCTTAATTTCTTTCGTTAAGCAGAGCCGATTATAAAGAACTTCTCTATTTTATTACCTCATTTTGAGTACCACTCAATGAAATGTTTTTAACCTTAAATTGATTCAAAAATCACTCAATTTATTATGGAAAGTCTTTTTAGTTCATTTCTGGTTTTATGGAAACTATTATGCCCTTACCGTCTTTAATAATTCTTTATCTTTTTTTTTCTAAAACCCCACTTGAAAGGAATATTTATAAAATCATTTTATTACATGACACACATATGAATGTACATGTTATGATGGGTTCACCTAGATGATGCTCCAATTTATTGAAAAAAATTTATGTCTCATGAGATGGTATGTATGAGATTTGGGAGTAAATCTAATCCATGATGGGATCATGTTCACCATGTGATGTTGTTTTGATAGTTAGCCTTGAATTATGCTTATGTCATGTTTTATGTTGCTGCCACATTCTTATGATTCCATGATCTTATGATTTCATATTCTTTATGGCATGGTTTTATATGATTATCCATGAGCCTTTCCTTTTATGATATCATGTTATTCCTTTGATTCTAATGACATGATCCTTTGTCATGCTTATTCCCTTACTAGGTTTTTTTAGCTCACCCATTTTGTTTACATATTCCCCAGGTTATCCTATGCAGTTTTAGGAGCTAAAAGAGATTTAAGATCTCGTTATGAGGATTAAAATAAAAATGTTTTATTTTAGTTCAAAGTTGATGTTTTATGGGTCTCCTCTAGAATTTTTCACCCTGTGAATTGCAATGACACTATCTCGCCGCATGCCGAAAGAGAAAGGGGAATTTCATTTTTTTCATCCTCCAAGATTATTCAAATAGTTGAGAATCCACCCAAGCCTGTTTCTTATGCAAGGAATATGTCTCAGGCTTTGACTATTGGGGAGCCTACACCAGAGTAGATGGCACCAAATATTCTTAATGCATGATTTATTGGATACCATGTTCTAGTCAAGGAATGATTCTCTTCAACTCTGAAGGTTTCTACTAAGATTTTGAAGGGGGTCCCTGCTGGTGTCCTCCACTCGATCTCCCCCACTCACAAGATATTGGTTGTGAAGTTGGACCTGAGAGGAGGTCATAACTAACTCTTTCACGGTTTGAAGGTTCCTTTGGATGGGAGATGATGGCTTGCGAAGTGGTTCTGGTGGAAATGAATGGACTTACAATTGCAGTTTGTGAATCAGAGAATGAGATGAATATTCTTAGTACAGGTATCCCTGGGTGAGGTGTGTCTAGAGTAATGTTTACAAATAGAGATTCTTAACCCATATCTGATGGCAATGAAATGGAGATGTAAGCAACCAAGTTTAGGGGACTACAAAAAGTGATTATTTGTTGTTCTCCCTAACCAAAGTGAAGCCCAATGCTGATTAGGATAATCCTTCAACTAATGTCACGGAAACATAGAAGAAATAAATTCAAAATAGTAGTATTGAAGCATGTAATAGGTACCTGCTATCTGTTTCATTACCATAGTCCCAAACCAAGTAGGTCAAAGTTGGTGGAGCTCTAGAATCAGGAATATCTACTTATCTGATGCAGATTACATTTCCTCAGATAAGATCACCGAGTATCACTTCTAAAACTGATTCAAAGAATAGTAAAATGGTTGATAAGTCTTCAAGGGATGGTGACACCATCTTGGATACCAGTAACTGAGTAGTGGTCAAATCCAGGGGGAGGGTTGATCCTGGAAGTAAGATGGTTTATCCCATGGTTGAGTGTCATAAATTTTTATAATTGTTGGTGGGTGCTCTTGATGTGAAGTCAATTGTCCTAGTTAATGATAGTGGTAAAAGGAAAAAACACTACTTGGGATGAGAATAAGGAAAATTATCCATTACTACAAGGTTCATCTGAACAACTGACTACTAGTGAATTAAATATGGGTCCTTCTAAACCGCCACTGTTGGAATATGGATTGGTTTTATAATTATCATTTGATAGTGATGTTTTCCCTCCCCTTTCACGAGGGAGGATGCAAAAACAAGAAGAATGTGTGTTTTTTGCATGACAATGAAGGTGTGAATCCTCTTGAAATATCTATATAATTTGATGATTTTCAAGGGTTTTCAAAGGTAACTATCTTTATCCCTTTTCATAAAATTGATTTCATTTGTGAAAACTACAGTCAGAAAATGGTTGGGGTGAAATTTTGGTATTTTTTTAAAATACTTGAATTTTTTATGAATAGTGAAATATAACAAAATATAGTAATTTTAAAAATAAGAAAACTACATGTATAAATGAGTCGTGACTAATGTAAGTGACCATGTAAACAACCTCACATGCACTAATTACTGTATATGGTCACAAGATTCATCAATATTTGTAGTCTTTAACCAAAATAATAAACTAATCAATATTATATTAAAAAAAACCTCTCTCATTCATTTATAAATACCACCCATTCTTCTCAAACCTTCAAATAATTGGTGTTTATCCAAACTCTACCCAACTCCCTCTTCATATATCTCTCCACATCCCTATAATCTTTTTTCTTCTAAAAAAACAAATCCAAAAACACCTTAAGGTGTATTCCAAGTGATGAAATTTAAAATGTAATATTATAAAACTATCTATTTTGAATTTTTTTTTCTTCTACGATCTGCTCACCTCCCCCATCCATCAGGACACAATGACTCCAACATCATAAATATATTGTATTATTATCATGTTAATGGAATATCTATCATCTATCATCATCTATTCTAAAAAATAAAATATTGTTCATATTGAAGTTCCAAAGGATCAAATAACAACTGAGGGTGGGGGGGGGTTGAATCAATTGTATAATTTTTATAAGTTTCAACACTTTTAGAAACTTAACCCATGAAAGATGTTAAAGTTAATTACCTTATCATATTTTATTAAATACTTATGTATGAAAAAATTATGAACGCCTGTAAATAACATGAGGTTTACAAGGTTCAACCTCAGTGTGGGAACCTACATCCTTATCATAGTCACTCCCATTAGTCTATGTATATTCACTATTTTGAAGAAGTGAATAAAACTTGTGTCAAATCCCATTAGACACCTTCTATATCCCGATAGGAATTTTTATAATGACTCATTCCATTTTACAAAGTTTTCTTACAAAAAAATGATGCAAAAAAGAAAAAAAAAACTTTGTTCAAACTACTCCATAATGCTTTGTCCAGAATCCTCAGTCCGATGTAGCTGGGTCTGATTCTATCAATTCGTTAAGGATGGGTCCGATGGGCTCAATCTGATGATTTTAGTCTGATGGAATCAGTATGATGAACCCATTCTCAATTTTTATTACTCAATATTTTCTCAAATGATCAGTCTGATCTTCCTCAGTCTGGTAAACAAAACTTTCAGATGTCCGACCTTCTAATGAGGTTTTAGTCTAGAAAGATAACTTTGAACTAAAATTATGAAATGATCTACCTTTTCCACTCACAAAAAAAGTTTCAAAGTACGAATGTATTGTGGTTATATTTATAGGTATCTCAGAATGTACAAGGTGAGAAACTATTTTTTTTCGAGTTACACAAATTCAAAAACTTCGAGATCTACACATATTTGAATTTAAGTTTGACCACTTCAACTCTTCACTAATCTTATAGAATCTTCTTGAGTCATATATAATCATCTTAGTAATAATCATTCTTTAACTTCCTTGATTTTCTTCAATATGATGGAACTTACTCAGCTCATTCCGAATTGTCTTTCCTCATCATAGGGAGTCCGATTGACTTTCAACCTCAGAGTCAGTCCGATTGACTTTACTCCTCAAAGTTGGTCCAACTGAATTTCATTCTTAGAGTCAGTCTGATTTACTTCCCTTCTCAAAGTCAGTCCAATAAAAATTTCTCAACTTCAGTTTGCTGAAATCCTTATAATGATGGAATTATCATTATGATATAATTCTCATTACGATGGAATTCTCATTATGACGAAAACTCCACTCAAAAACTTTGAAATTATTCAAACCTCACCAGCTATAACTTATTAAGACTTCTGAAAACTTATGTGCCAGATACTTCTGGATCTAATGAAAACTTTTTCTTGATTCCTGGAACCGATAAAATCTTTACAATTCCTTCATTTCTTCAAAATCTTTTATCATGAGAGTTTTTATGATTTATGAGAACTTCAAGGTTGAAAAAGTATTGTCTGACTTACATAGGAAAGTATTACGACTTCCCTTACTTCAATCACCTTATTTCTTTCCAACCAAAACTCAACACGATTAGATGCACCTATTATAGAAACCCTAGCCTTTTAGACATATCACTACATGATTTTAAGCATTATAAATCCTCATATTACAAGCCAAGGATCGTAAAGTCTAGTGTCTTGGAATACTATATGCATAAAACTGAAAACATGAAACTAAATGGAACATTTATTTATTTAATATTCATAAAGAGATCCTAACTTACATTGTGCTCATGCATATTTATAGGATAACCTGGGGATAACATGAACAAAGAGATAGCGATGCAAAGCGGGCTCCCGGCCCGCGGGCTTTGCGGGTATGGGGCGGATATGGGGCGGGGCGGGCCTAAAATTTTTGACCGTTTAGAGTGCGGGCCAATGCGGGTTTAGCCCGCGCGGGCGCGGGCCAATGCGGGTTGAGCCCGCGCGGGTGCGGGCTGGCCCGCGGGCCTGATTTAAAAAAATATATATTATTTTTACAATATATGTTTCTTTAACATTTTAGTTTTTTTAATAAAAAAATCATGGTTAAACGGTGACATATTCTTTCTCACCATAATG